>JAMJFZ010004023.1:23432792-24678084 GCA_026225945.1 Cricetomys ansorgei | reverse complement strand
ATATGGCAGGAGAATGGGTCATAGGCATCACCATGGATCCTAGAGCCAGGAGGCTGCTTTGATGATGGACATTTATTTGTCCTATACTAGCCCAAGACCAAGCATGATGAAATTCAACCCAAAGTTGGGCCCAACTTGGGCTCACTGCCCAAGCCCACAGGCACCCAGGCCTCCAGCAGGCACCTGGACACTAAGAAGGAACCCTGATATCCTGCAGGCACCAGGGCATCCCACAGGCACCCAGACCTCCCATAGGCACCAGTATGTTCTATGGGCATCAGGACATCCTGCAGATGTCCAGACTTCCCACAGGCACCAGGACCTCCTGCAGGCATCAGGGCATCCTACAGGCACCATGGTATCTTGCAGGTACCAGACTTCCCACAGCATCCCAGGCATCTGCCTGCAGGTACCCAGGCATCCCACATGCACCAGGACTTCCAACAGACACTGGGGCATCCCATAGGAACCTGGATATCCCACAGACACCTAGACATCCCTCAGGTACTCAGAGATCCCTCAGGCACCAGGACCTCCTGCAGGCACCAGGGCATCCTGCAGATGCCCGGGCATCATGCAGGCACTGGACCAACTTGCAGTCAGCTGGACACATGCAGGCACCCTGATATCACACAGGCACCAGGACTTCCCACAGGTACCAGGGTCTCCCACAGGTACCTGGATATTCCACAGGCTTCCAGACATCCTGCAGGTACCAGAGCCTCCTGCAGACACTAGGGCATCCTGCAGGTGCCCAAACATCATGCAAGCACTGGGTCAACCTGCAGACACCCGGCCATCTCACAGGCACACGGACATCCTGCAGGCACCAGGACTTCCCACAAGCACCAGGGCCTCCCTCAGGCACCTGAATATTCTGCAGGCACCTGGATATCCTGCAGATACCCAGACATACTGCAGGCACCAGGACCTCCCCCAGGCACCAGGACCTCCCCCAGGCACCAGGGCATCTCTCAGGCACCAGGATTTCCTGCGGGCACCAGAGCATCCCATAGATGTCTAGGCACTTTGACTTCATGCAGGTCCCTGGACTCCAGACAAGCAACGAAAAGCCCACCAGAACAAGTGCCCCAGGAAGTCAGGCTCAAGCACCTGGTGAATTCTGATGGTGTCAGCTATACAGATAGATCTCTAATTGTCCTGGTCCACATGAGCATTTTGAGATGTCTAATATCCCTCTAAGAAAGAGAAGACTCAACCCCTAGTATAGAATATTCTTCAGCTGGACATCTTGCTGTTGCTCAGGATCAGGGTGATCCCAAGGTTTGGCAGAGTGTCTGGGGTGAGGACTTGCTCAAGCTCTGATTGTTGCATACCCTACTTATCACACTTACCACCATCCATCCCTCTTTCTTGGTCTTTATGTTTGCAGCCCTTGTGTAGTACCAGTCCATGGTCTCCCCCACCCTATCAGGGAGAGTAATATGAGTAGTGGCCACAGCCAGGAGAATGGAAGGCTTGGCCTGGTGGGTGGTGAAGAGGCCAGGAGTGTGGATACTCAGTCTAGGAAATGAGACACTCTTTATCTGGGATATACTGTCATTGCTCAGGAGCAAGGTGATCCTGTGGTTTGGCATCTTAGAGTGAGGGCAGGACCTGGTCCAGCTCCAGACTGCTGCATCCTGCCCTGCCTTTATCACCTGGTCTTTGTGTCTATAGCCCGTGGTGGTGCCACAGAGCAAGCTCTCCCCCACCCATCAGGAAGAGCAATATGAGTGGCAGCTGCAGCTATGGGAGCAGGAGAACTGGCCTGGCAGACAGTGAAGAGGCCAGAATGGTCTGACAGTCTGAGGACCTATCCCGTTTCTGCCCTGGGCGCTCACCCATGGCTCTCCGTGCCACCAGCCATGTGTCTCCTAGCTGTGCTTGCCACCACAGTAACATGGTCTTCCTGGTCCCTGGGTCTGCCTTTCTTCACAGGGTACTGCTCCATTCTCTGAGTAGCAGCTCCAGCCTGGCAGGTCACAGTAGGGCAGTCAGGTTGTAGCCTCAGCCTCATGGCATCCCAAGCACCCTTCCCTCTCAGGGACACCTAGCTCCCTTGTCCTCTGTCCTGTTCATGACTGTCTCCTGTTCAGTATCTGCGCAGGCTGAGCCTGTGGGCTCGCTCCCCTATCCCTCCTCTCCACTCACAGCCAGCTGACCTTCCAGGTGTGTCACTGACCCCGCATCTTTCCAACCACTTTTAATTCACAAAGTTCCTCCCTCCTGACTAGGTACCAGCATAGTTCTCCCAGTTTGTCATCACCCATATGTATGATTTTCCTATAACTTCCTTGGCTTATTTCTTTTGTGTGCATGTGCGTGTGTACATGTGGCAGTATGTGTGTACCACGGTGTGTGTATGGAACTCAGGTCATCAGGATTAATGGCATGTGCCTTTACCCATGGAGCCAATTTGCTGAACCTATTTCTGTAATGCATTTGCCTTACAATTAGAAGATTTAATTTTCAGTTATATTTTGTCATCCATTAGCTGTGCGTCTTAGTGATAGCCAATTTCTGGTCAACCCTTGTATTTAAGTGCTTATGTCACCTAGCCTTCCATGTGGGTGTCAGGAACACTGAGGAGGGGGGCGGAGAGAGGACTCAGTGGTCAAGAGCACTGTTGTCTTGCAGAGGACCCAAGTTCAGTTCCCAGAACCAATCCGGTGACTCTAAATCATCCATCATTCCAGTCTGGGGATTTGTCACCCTCTTCTGAACTTCATGGGCACTGGGCTTGCACATGGTACACATACATACATGCAGGCAAAACACTCACACACATAAAGTAAAATAAATCTTGAAAACTTACATGGAAAACTTACAAGGAAAACTTGACACAACAGTTACTTGGCTCACAGTTTCGTTGTCTTGTGGAAGACAGGCTATCACAGTGGCAGCGGCAGCCTGGAGGAGGCTACTCACTTCACAGCAAACAGGAAGCAGGGAAAGAAGAGCAACCAGGAGAAGGCTGGCCCCAGTGACCTACTCCCTTCAGCTAGGTCTTACTTCCCAAGGTTCCCACCATTGCCCCAAGTAGTGCCCCCGGCTGAAGGCCAGCGTTCACACCGAGCCTGTGGGGGCGTGCCACACTCAAACCACACACTGGCTCTTCTTCTTTTGGGGTATTTACGATTCTTTTTAGTATCTGCCTGTTTTTGCCTAAATTTTTATTACATTCATTTGTGTGTATACATGTGCAGGTATAGATGTATGTGTATGTGTGTGAATGTGTTCACTAACATGCCATTGCACGGAAGTTGCTTCTCTCCTTTCACCATGCAGAACCTGGGGTGGAACTCAGGTCGTCAGCAGCCTTTACCCATCTTTCCAGTCCAATATCTGCCTGTTATTGCTTCATAGTTTTCTAGTTTTATTTTATGAATGCCATTCCTAATTTCCTGTTTGAGGATTTTAAGGATGTGTATGTGAGTGTACATATACATATACATGTTTATGTTCATCTTAGGTATATTACACAGCACATTATATATACCTACACATATCTTTTATTCTTTTAGGGTGTCATCTGTGTCTCTTCCACCAGAATCTAGCTATTCATTGGATCTTTTTCATAGCAGCAGACTGACTCATGCATTGATCATTTTCTCAGATATTTGTGCAAGGAGTGTCCTCCACTGATGGTTTCTGGATTCTTCATTCTGGCTCCAAATATTATCTTAGGTTCATGCCATAATGTTCCTGCCTTTAGGAGACACTGACTTCTAGATATTGGACATGAACTAATTTCTAGTGTCTGCAATCCTGCAGACACTCCCATATCTGCGTCCTGCTGGGGGCAAGAGGCGTGTTTCTACATAGAAAGAAAACAAGCCGTGTCCATCCCTGTGTTTTAGCAGGCTTTACACAGGGCTCTCATTCAGCCGCCTCTCTGCATGAATCAGGTGACTGTGGCTCCAGTTCCCAGCTGCTGAAGCCTGGACCACCAGCTTTTTCTACCCTTAGCTTTCCCTGGGTTCAATGGTAGCCCCAGCAGCTGTAGGTTTCCATTCCCTGTGAAGATCCTGGAGTGCAGAGGAGTGGCTGTAGTCTTCGTTCAGACTGGGAAGGTCTGAATTGCTTTTATAACAATAAAAGAATAAAGAATGCATAGTAAGCTGGTAATATGCTCTCCTTCCAATCATAAGGACCTGAGTTAGGTCCCCAGAATCTATGGGTTTGTTGTTTAGCCCTGGCTGTCCTGGAACTCACTTTTATAGAGCAGGCTGGCCTTGAATTAAAGGCCTGCACCTCTACACATGGCTTGTTTGTTTTTTAAAGCTGATATGGTGGCATTCACTGTGGAGGCAGAGACAAGCAGATCCTTGTAAATAGCATGGAGGAGAGCCTCCCTGAAACGTGTGATGTGTCACAGTAATTGGGCACGCAGAATCTGGAAACGGATCCAGAAGACCAAAATCCGAATCCACATGCTACAACCTTGTACTTCCAGAGCACTGACTAGCATATCCTCTGGGTGACTACACGCAAGAACAGGATGGCTGGTGTATGGAAGCTCCCCTGTCCCCGCTTCCCAGTAGGCGTCACTGAGAACAGCAGAGCATTAGGTAACAGGTTATCTTGTGTCAATTTGAGCCTGTTTTCTTTTTATATTTACCATTTTTATGTGTGTGCGCCTGTGTGAGTTTATATGTACCATGTGAGTGCAGAAGCCTGCAGAGGCTGGAACAGGGTGTCAGGTTCCCTGTGGCTGGAGTTATAGGAGGTTATAAATGACCATATCGGTGCCGGGGGCCAGAGCCAGGTCTTCTGGAAGAACATCCAGTGCTCTTCACCACTGAGCCATCTCTCCAGCTTTCAGAAAACTGCTTTTTTTTTTAAAAAAAAAAAAACAAATATAGTCAGATCTCTGAGTTTGAGACCAGCCTGGTCTACAGAGAGAGTTCCAGGACAGCCAGGGCTACACAGAGAAACCCTGTCTTAAAAAAAAACATATATATATATAGCCTTCCCCCTTCTCCTTAGTCATATATATGTATGAATGTGCACACACACACTCTACTGGGAATTTTTTGTTTCTTTTTCCCTGTGACTAAGGTGTCCATTTTTTTATTCCAGCAAACTGGTCAGAAACCACATTTACATTGTTGAGCAGCAGTAGTGTGAGCCACAAATTCCTCATCAAAACACAATGTTGTAAAAAACTATCCATTTTATTAAGTGCCTCTCGTTCAGAGTTGTAACTGAAGAAAAAAACTGTGGACACGGTAAACCCTTTGGAAAATATTCTTCATATTTTATCATTTCTAGCTACTCTGCGGTAATGTTTTAGGAAAACAAAATTTAGATTAAAAAAAAAAAGAAGTACTTTGTTCCCTGATGGTATACAAAATCCAAAGTTTTCAACAAGGCAACTATTTCATAGCTCTCTGAACTCACTGAAACTCCATTCTTGCTGTGGTGTTCTAGCTTTTGAACAGGTGTATAATTAAGATCAATGGTGTGTGATCTTCAGGGTTCCCACATGGAAACGGTTGGCCAAATTCAGCTCACTATATTATATTCTTCTTATAGTCTTCTAATTCACTTCTGCGGTGTAGAGCTTAGCTGCCTACATGACATCATCAAATGTCAGTCAGTTCCTCCCTAAAATCTTTTCTCACCTGTTATAGCCACTAAAGGAGATCCATCCTGTTGTCTAAGTTGAATTGCTGAGTGGATGGATCTTTTTCCAGTATGAAGCATAAATACTAAGCTGGGCAGTAGTGGTGCACGCCTTTAATCCCAGCAGAGGCTGAGTTTGAGGCCAGCTCGTCTACAGAGAGTTCCAGAATGTTGAGGGCTACACAGAGAAAGCCTGTCTGGAAAAATCAAAACCAACCAAACAAACCCCACAAAAACAAACAAACAAAATTAAACTTATGAAAATCAGCCAGGCTAGGGCTGGAGAGATGACTCGGTAGTTGAGAGCGCTTGGTGCTTTCTGCTCTTATGAAGACCTGAGTTTGGTTCCTAGAACCCAGTATCCCATGTGAGTGTGTGCACGCACAAACACACACACACCACAATTTCTTTAAATTAAAAAAAAAAAGAAAAAGAAAACAGGCTGGGCCACTTATTAGTGTATGGTATTGAGACTTCTGTCCTCTGGGCTTAAAAATGTTGCTGTGTTGTAAGGCAGAAATGGAGATTCCAGGGCCAATAGCAGGGACAATAAAGGCATTAAGGACGTGTGGGCATCTCACTCCGTGACTGTTCTCAAACTCTAAGGCTGACTGTGGTGGACAGCTGGTAGCCTGGCACCAGAGGCCCAGGGCAGGCTGGTAGAGAAGACTTCCACAGCTGTCTACTGGTTCCTTCAGTAACCCCTGCAACCCTGGTACCCTCACATGCTCAGTGTAGGCCTACCTTTGGAAGCTGTCACTGGAGGGTTCCTTGTTTCTCACCTTCCACAGGGTCAGATCTCACCCTTGAGGCAACTGCCTGAAGACTAAGGCTTAAGAAGGTGACATGGATTTGTATAGAGCAGAGAGGGGTGCTCCGACTAACATTTCAGAAACATTGTCTGATGGACACGTAAGAAGGGGTTTCCTCTGATGGAAAAGAAGTCAGCCTTTGTGATTGGAAAGTAAGACACCACTAAAACAAAACAAAACCCCGACCAGGAAAACAGAAACTAAAGATGCCAACTGGAAAATATTACTTGAGCCAGGAGTGTGGTCCCCCTGTGGGGGACCCTGTGGTCCCAGGAGTGTGGTCTCATTAGAATCACCTGGGAGAACTTTAAAAACAAAATGTCTTCTCCTAGACCCTGGATTGAATTGGCCCACATGGGGCCCAGGCAAAGCTGTTTTTTAAAGTTCCCCAGGTATTTAGTGTAGGGCACAAACTCATTCACACGTAAGCAAGGCACCCACCATTGAGCAACCCTAAGCAGGCACAGTGCTGGATCCAGGATCATTGACTTCTCCTAAAATCGGAAGGGGTGGGGAGAACTTTCAGGAAGAAGGGGAGATTATATATATATATATATATATATATATATATATATATATATATATATTTTTTTTTTTTTTTAATATATTTTTATACACCAGCATACTGATAAAATATGATAGTTTTATGGAGGAAAGTTCCCCACAAGATAAAGTTCTCAGAGCCTATGAAAACCATGCAAGTAAAAGAGAAAAGTGCAGGGTGCATCTCCGAACATCACGGGGTAATTATAGTTTTGTTCGCATTAATGGCACAATGAGAGGGTTGCGGGTGTTTGTGTCTCACATTGGCAACCATGCAGCCGAGGTATTTCCTCATTGTCCCTAGTCATTGACAATGGTTTAATGATGGTTTCTACTCTGCTGCGTGGCTGTCTGTAATTTTGTGTTGCCTAAAAGATGTCCAGATACTTGTCAACAGCAACTTAAGGAAGGAGGGGTTTATTTACCTCACCATTTGAGAAATACAGTCTACCATGGCGGAGGAGGCAGGGCGGGAGCAGTAGCCACACTTGGTTGTCTCAGTCAGTGTATCACGATCAAAAACAACTTGGAGACTAAATGGCGTATTTCATCTTATAGCTTATAAATCTGACATGAAGTCAGAGAGAGCAGGAACTCAAGAGAGGAACCCGGAGACGAACTAAAGCGGAGGCCACGGAGCTGCTTACACGCATGCTCAGCCCGCTTTCTTAACCGACTCAGAGCCACCTGCCCAGGGTGGCGCTGCCTGCAGAGGGCTGGGCCTCTCACGTCAATCATCAGTCACGAAAATGGCCCGCAGACTTGCCTACAGTCAATCTAAAGGAGACGTTTTCTCAATCGAGGGTCCCTCTTCTTAGACAATTCTAGCTTATGTCAGGTTGATGAAACAGAAAAAAAACAAACAAAACGCAAAACCTAACCAACAGAATCAGGAAGCAGAAGGGGAACAGGAAGTGGGCCTAGTTCAAACTCAAGATCCTGAGAGTGGAGAGACGACTCACTGGTTGAGAGCACTTGCTGCTCTTCAGGAGGACTTGAGTGTGATTCCAAGCATTCACGATAGGTACCTGACAACCTCCTGTGGCTCCAGCTCCAAGGGAATCTGATGCCTTTGGCTTCTGTGGTCATCTGTCCACACATACACCTACACACATGTGCACATATCCACATACAGGTCACATCTGCACACATACACCTACACACATGTGCACATATCCACATACAGGTCACATCTGCACACATACACCTACACACATGTGCACATATCCACATACAGGTCACATCTGCACACACATACACCTACACACACGTGCACATATCCACATACAGGTCACATCTGCACACACATACACCTACACACATGTGCACATATCCACATACAGGTCACATCTGCACACACATACACCTACACACATGTGCACATATCCACATACAGGTCACATCTGCACACATACACCTACACACACGTGCACATATCCACATACAGGTCACATCTGCACACACATACATCTACACACATGTGCACATATCCACATACAGGTCACATCTGCACACACATACATCTACACACGTGCTCATATCCACATACAGGTCACATCTGCACACATACACCTACACACATGTGCACATATCCACATACAGGTAATATCTGCACACACATACACCTACACACACGTGTACATACATGTACATACAGGCCCACATTCATACATATAAAAATAAATCACCAGGTATGGTGGAACACACTTTTCAATACAAGCACTTGGGAGGCAGAGACAGACAGATATCTGTGGGTTCAAGGCCAGCTTGGGGTACATAGCAAGACTCTGCTTCAAGAAAAAAAAGATGAATAAAGATTTTTTAAAAAATTCTAAAAACAAAACAAATAATCCAAGACCCATGCGCAGTGGCTCACTTCTTCCGGATCAGCTCCACCTCCTAAAGGGTCCACAACCTTCTAAAACAGCATCACCAACTGGGGACTAAGAGTTGAGTATCCGGTCTCCCAACTGCTAGCTTTCAGTTGTGTGGTCGGGGTTGTTGAGCCCAGGCTTTGAGATTTCAGCCCCAGCGCTGAAAAACGGAAGTATTGGCCTGAGCAGGGGTCCCGGGTCAGCGGCTCTCCTCTAGTGTGGGCTCTCTGCTCGGAGAACTTGGCCTGGAATAACCCAGGTCTGCCCCACCTGGCCCTTCTAGCAGGCGAAGCTCACTACAGCTGTGAAGTAAATTTCTAAAAGAAGGATGCTTTGTTTTGGCCGAAGATTACAAAGTTTTCAGCCAATGGTAAGCTGGCTCTGCTGTTCCTGTGCAAGACAGAGTACTACGTAGAAGCAAAGCGTGGGGCATAGGGGATGTTCATTTCATGGTGGCCAAGAAGCAGAGAGAAACAGGGGAAGCGGGTTGGGATGAGATGCAACTGCCAAGAACCCTCCACCCCCACCCCAAGTGACCTATTTACTCCAACTAGGCCCCACCCCTGGGAGACTCACATGACCCTGGAAATTGCCACCACCTCCTAATAACAGCATCAAGTTGTGATTCTGTCCATGGATCAAGACACTGACAAGGCTACAGCCTTTTTGATTTACTCGTTGAAAACAACATTACAGTCCTGTATTAGAGACACAGGTAGGCCAGCTGGGAACCCAGCCCTTCCAGGGGACACTTGGTTTCCAAACCGGAACAGGCTGAGTTCTCAACATGGCTGCTGTCACAGTTACTTCTAAAAACACACCCGTATCCTGATTCATTTTCACCATGCTGGTACAAGATCTGAATTCACATGGCAGGTAAAGGAATGTGAATGTCAGTTTCTGTGTCCTTGAATTTCACAGACAGGAACCTGGGGTGGGGGTGAGAGACTGGAGTATCAGTGCATGGAGGGACAGATCTCTGCTCAGTTCCGATGTCACAGGGCAGGTCATTCCTAGGAGGCAGTCACTGAAGCACACAGAGGGAGACTCGCATGACCCTGCCCATCTTGAGATCCCTGAAATTCTGAGGGCCTCTCAGCAGGGGGCTTTGGATGGAGGAGAAGGCAGGGTGGGGTTCTGGGATTCCTCAGTGATGGTCTGATCTGACTCTGCACGCCAGGCTCTCAACCTCTGCCCTCCAGCTACTCACCAGGGATATAATCTTGGGTCAGTTTGTGCTCTTCTGAGCCTCAACTCCCTCACCAGTGAGCTGGAGATAAGAACATCTCCATTGTGGGCTCAGTGGTAGTGTTTGCTGGGTGTGTGCATCCTGGCTTCTGTCCTTATAGTAAAACAAACAAAACAAAACAAAATGGAACATCTGTTTCCTGGAGTTGTTCAGCGATTTGGATACTGAATGTGAAGTTCCCCAAGAAATCTGAGTTTCCTGCTGTGATCGTTACTCCCAAGATTGTCACCAGTGATACACTCCAGAGCCCTTACAGTTGGGGTTTGTGAAAAGTACTTGGGTCTGGCTGGGGATGGACTTGGAGAGGGGAGGGAGAGTACTTGCCTACCTTGCTCCAGGTCTTTGATTCTATCCCCAGCATCCCATAAAACCAGGTGTAGTTACACATGTCTATAATCCCAGATGTAGTCACGCACACCTATGATCTCAGCACTATGAGACTAGAGGCAGGAGGCTCAAAAGTTAAAGGTCATTCTTGGCTACAAAGCAAGTCTGAGGCCAGCCTGAGCTACATGAGACACTGGGCCTACCTCTGGAAGGCAAATCATTTCAAGCCTCACCACTAAATGGTCCAGCATGCTCCTTTCACTTCAGACATATTTTAGAAAAAGCTGTTCTAGAAGTTCTTTGCTAAAGGGCTTCAGCAGTCCTAGTTGAAAGAAGCCACAGGCTAAACATTAAAACATGGTTACTGTAGTTGGGCGGTCTTGCCCAGTTGAATAGAGTCTGGGAGTACAGCCTTCGTTACCAAATAATTCAACCCAATGAATGGTTAATTAATGTGGCCCAGAGAATGCAAAAAAAAAAAATTGTTAAATGCCTTAAATTTTCAGTCTTTGTATTTGAGCTGTCCTGGCTTTGGCCCTGGTACAGTGGAAAGGGGACTCGTGTGTGTTTTGACACACACAGGGGCACTGGGGGATAATAATTAACAAGTACGTTTCCATTGGTTAGTATGGGTGGTTTGAGGTGACTGGGATGATGGCTGTAAAGCTGCTGTTTCAAAGTTCTTACTCCCTTAGCTAGCCGAACATTGACACCCCACTTTTACCCTTGAGCCTCTAAGGCAGGAAGCTCAGCTTCTAGATGTCCAGGTTCTACTTGTAACCAACCAACCAACCAACCAACCAACCAACCAACCAACTAACCAACTAACCAATCAACCAACCAATTAAACAACCAACTATCCAATCAACCAACCAACAAAATGTTCAACCACACTGAATCCCTTAATGTCCCCAATCTGTTTTTGTGGTTTCTCATGTACTGTGAAAACTTGAAATATCTGTTCAGCACATCTGTGTGCCCTGGAGCAGGTCCTGCAGAGGCCATACAGAGTCAAGCTTTATAGCCTCCTTTGATTATTTTTTTTACTGAGAAGCGCCATCCCTCTTAGAGTGATCCGAACTTTGTAACAAGGATGCCCCACATTTAGAATGATTAGCAACATAAGCAATGGTGTCTCTTCCTGCCTCCCATAGAACGTGTCTGTTTCTGGGTGCCCTGAGCTTCCTCCTTCCACAGGATACATAAACACAGTTGCTTTTCCAAGGCTTCCTAGAACCTGCCACTATTCCTTACATCCTGACTCCTTGTGTCATGCTCAGTAGGTGTCTTTTGTTCATTCATCATATGTAATGAATAACTACTGGGTTTAGGTGGAAGAATCTACATGTATGTATGTGCACCATGTAATTCCCATGGAGACCAAAAAAAGGGCATTGAAACCTCTGAAATGAGTTAGAGATGGCTGTGAATTGCTGAATGGATTCTGGGAACTGAACCCTGGTCCTCTACAAGAGCAGCAAGTACTCTTGCTGAGCCATCTCTCCAGCCCAGGCCTATGGAGAGGGTACAGCTGGCCTTATGGGAGGACAGGAGAGCACACGATAGCAAGCCATAGAATTAGCCAGAGACTTGACCTCTGGCAGTTGACAGGGAGGCAGTTTGAGCTGTTTTTTGATTTCTATTTTGTTTTTCAAGACAGGGTTTCTCTGTTGTAACTCTGGCTGTTCTGGAACTCACTCTGTAGACCAGGCTGGCCTCGAATTCACAGAGATCCATCTGCCTCTGCCTCCTGAGTGCTGGGACTAAAGGCATGCGCCACCACCACCTAGTTAGTTTGAGCTGTTGCTCTGTGACAGCTTGGGGCCAGGTAGGGGACAGTGCCAGAAGAAACTGATGGCTGCTGTATGCTGGGGAAGCCACCGGCACTGGGGTGCCCGGCAGAGAACAAGTCCTGTGTGCAAACAGTTCCATGTTCTGCTGCTGCCTCCCTCAAGGGAGCACTTCTGCTCCAAGGAGCCCTTTCAGCACAGGGGTGGGGTGTGGGGTTGTGGTGAGTGACTGTCCTCTGGCTTAGGCATCCACTATACTATCTTGGGGAGTTGGGCTGTGCCCCTTTGCAAAGGATTATCCCAGCCGGACCGGTTAAGTGTTTACACCCCTCCACAGAGACCCTCCCCTGAGTATCCAGCCACTTCCTACCACCTGTCATTAACCCTGCCTTAATTGCACAAGGCTTTGGGGATCAGCAAGAGTATATAGATGGGTGAAGACTGGGGAAAGGGAGGGTGCTCCCTCTCTGTAGCTGCAGGAAGTTCTCATCCTTGCTGGGCAAAGGTTTTCCAGTGGTGGTCTGATACTGGGAGGCACGCCCACATCCCTGTAAATAGCCTTCACCAGTGCTCTATAAGGAAGCCTTAAAAAACTCAATAGTTCCCCAGAGTCAATCTTGGCAGAATTGTGCCTCACTTGGTCTGTCATTGAGACCTTAGGAAAAGGGGTAGACATTGTTTACGCGGGAAGGAATTTTAGCAATAGGGGAAAAGTCCCTAGGAGCATCTTTCCTAGAGTCCTGAGGAAATCTTGTAGCCCCCCTGAGATTCTGACTGCCATTCCGGGGCGCCCTTGGCACGCTTTTCAGAAGATCCAGTGGGGAGGAGCCCAGGTAGGTCTCTGCATTCCGCAGCAGTCTCCCGAAATCACCCTATTGTTGACCTCTCCTTCACTACTTCGCTCTTCCTGCTCCCGTTCCTACTTCCCAGCATCACTTCCTGAATACACCTCCTGTTTCCAAGTCCTGCCTCAGGGCTCTGCTCCAGAGCAACTCATGCTCACAGCTCCCGACAGAACTCTTCCCAGACCCATCTTTCTCCTTCGGTGCTCCTTCACCACTTCAACCAAGTAAACCACGGCCCTCCGCCCTCCGGAGCTCTCAGCTAGCCCCACTCGCTGTATCTCCAGAGTGCTGGCCCCGGAAGTGCATTACCCTGCAGCCTCCATGCCTGGCCCTTCCGGTGGGCCAAACTGCACTTGGCTGCTCCAGTGTTATCTGAAGATTTTGGTACTGCACATTTCAAGAGGTTATTTTACCTACTCTCCTGATTTTTTTTCCTTCAAGGCAAATTGCTGCCACTGACGAAACAGACCACAACAAACCCCTCTCCCAACACCCCCCCCCCAATCCTCTCGGGCTCTATCACTGCAGTCAGGATATCGCGTCTTCCACCGAAGAAAAGGTACCTATAAAGGTGTGGCTCAGATATCAGAGGCCTGGCTTGCACAGGCTTGCTCTCCCTTCAGGCCGGTGGGCCTGAGCATCTGTACTGAGACTCGGACAGCGGCTTGTCTGAGGAGCCCATCCAGATTCTGCCTCTCTCTCTGCCTTCCCATTCACTCTCCTTATTTCTGTTGTCATCCGACTACCTATTTGGAAATAAAGGGATGCTGGGTAAATGCCTTTTCTGTGGTTAGCAAATGTTTGCTGAGTGTGCACTTTCTACAGACCCTCCCAAGGATCCACGTGGGAACAGATGAGTGGCAGGCAGTCCAGCCTCCTCCTCTAGGAGCTGCTCTATCTGGCTTCCGTCCGACCCCCCAGGTCCCCTGACATCTCTCATCACCCTCCCCTTTCTCCTTTGGGTAAGCCCTCCATTTCCTAGCCCTGAATAGGACTTCACCCACCACCCAGTACCTAGTCTAGCTCAAATGTTGTCCCCACTCTCAACCACCAGCCTGCTGGTCACGAATTTCCCAGGAAAGTTGCACATAACCTTCAGTAGCTCTCATAGAAACAAGCTCTGCAGCTGGAGAGATGGCTCAGCTGTAAAGAGTACTTGCTTAAAGCTGGGTGTGGTGGCACACCCCTTTAATTCCAGGGAGGCATAAGCAGGTGGATTTCTGAGTTTGAAGCCAACCTGGTTTACTGAGCAAATTCCAGGACATCCAGAGATACACAGAGAATCTGTGCCTTGAAAAACCAAAAGCACCGCCACCATCACATCACTTGCTGCTCTTCCAGAGGACTGGAGCTCAGATCCAAGCACCTGCATCAGATGCTCAGGCAGCTGTAACCCCAGAGGACCCATCTTCTGGCTCCATGGCACTGCACATGCGTGGTGCACATACATACGCGCAGACACACACACACACACACACACACACACACACACACACACACACAATAAATACATCTTTAAAAATGCTACCTTTCTCTCCATGGTCTGGAAACTACCTCAGGACACACATCTGGCCGCCAGTTTTAGAAACTCTTTGGGAATGGCTTTCCCCACAATGCTTCCTGTTGTAAGCCTCCTCCTGGTTGGGCTGATTACTGTATTGCAGGGCTCTGCCAATTCTGGTGTTCAGGCAGTTAAGGTGCAGGTTCTATTGCAAGCATTTTGAGGCATCTGAGGTGTGGTTAGCCTGTGTCCCTGCCTGTGTTATTACGATGCCTTCCTTTCCTACCATCAGCGTAGTCTCTGGTGCTAATTCTGCCTAATTCCATGTTCCAGACGCATCCAAATCCCAGATGCCTTTGCCAGGCACACAGTTCCGCCCAAGGACACTGTCCATGAATCTTTATTATCTTTGAAGTCCAGACTTGAGAATTAAGCAATCAAGTTTTTAACAAAATCACAAAACCCCTTTAAGTAGCTTTACTGCTTTCTTTGGGTAGGGGAGGAAGGGTATCCTTGGTCATGGCTGACTACGGGTGGAGAATGCCTAATAGATCCATTGTTTCTGAGAAGCAAGTTCTCCAAAGGGCTCCGTGGAGGATGACTGCCTCATTTGTGTTCCTTTTAAAGATCACTTTAAAGTATCAATTTTGTGTGTAAAAAGTGTTTTGCCTGCACTGGGAGCCACACAAATGCAATACCCGCGAAGACCAGAAGAGGGCACTAGATCCACGGGACTGGAGTTACAGAGGTTCGTGAGCTGTCATGTGGGTGCTGGGAATTGTGGGTGCTAGAGCAGCGCTCTTGATTGCTGAGCCATTTCCCCAGCCCTGGGAATGCGAGCGCTTTTAACCACGGTACACTTTTCCCTTCTGCTGCTGTTGTGAGTTTTTCCTACAAAAGAATCACTTTCTGAAATCTTTTCACGGCGCTATTTTGAGCGACTGAATTTTTTGAGCATGGATTTTATTCAACATGTCTGCAAACATTCACTTATTAAATTAACGTAGGTCACGTGACATCTCTGCAGTTACTTCCCCGGGAATGACAACCCGTGGCGTAGGAGATCTGCTCACTTTACAACGGAGGAAACTGAGGCTTGGGAATGACAAGGTTTCTCTCTGGCTCTCACCGTTGGCAAGATTTGGTTTCTAACGCCAGTTCTGCTACCAACAGCCGGGTGACCTCAGAGACCGGCCATCGCTCCCGTGCCTTTCCCATCGGCGAAGAGGAGAAGGCCGCTTGGAAGGGTGGGGGAAACTGAGATCTGGGGTGGGATGGGGCTGCGAAATAGGGAAGGCTTCCTGGAGGAGGGGTGGGGGAGCCGTCCGGGCGGAGAAGGGGTGCTGGCGAGGGCGCGGGGAGGTCGGAGGAGGGAGGTGGCCCCGAGCGCCCGGGGCCGCCCGCGAGGGGCCGCAGTGCTCGGCGCCGGGTCCGGGTCTCTGGGACGCCGCCTCGCCTGCCCCTCCTCCCGGGAGGGCGGGCGGCCGCAGGGCGGGGCGGGGCTGGCGCGGCTCCCGGCGACGCGGCGGCCGCTGCTCTCCGGCCGGGCTCTGCGGCTGCGGCGGGAGCGGGACCCGGGAGGCGGTAAGTGAGGTCCGAGCGGGAGCGGGGAGGGCTTGCGCGGGCCGCCGGGGCCCGGGAGCCGCCGGGGCCCGCGAGGGGCTCAGTCCTCGGATCCCGGCGCCGCGGCGGCAGTCCCGGGCTGGAGGTGCGCCCATGCCTCCCGCGCCGCGCCGAACCGAGGGTGGCGGACCCGCGCAGGGCTCCGGTGACAGCTGCGGGCGCTCCACGCGGAGCTCCGCGCTCCCCGCCCTTCCCTGCAGTAATCCCGGCGTGCTGTCTCGGACCACCCCTTAAACAGCAGGGTGGTGGGCGCCCCTCTGTGCTGGCCCCGCGGGCCCCCGCATGGCCCAGGCAGGTCACCCCGGAAGCCTTTACCCCAGGGGAGCACTTTTTTCGCCCTCCGAGGGACTTTTCCAAGTTGCATCACGGTTTGGCTTCTAGGCAGGTGCGCGGCTGTGGTGTTGGACGTACTTACAGGGAATATTTTAAGAACTTTGTGTGTTTACTATGTGCGTGCCCCTTCACCCCAAGAGCCCTTCAACACTAGGTACCCTGCTCCAACTACGGTGGGATTTCTTTTAAAGGGGACCTGACTCGCAAACGGGGCTACACACCTGGTGAGATTTAAAAACAAAATCCCCAAAGACCCTCATTTTCCTTTCACCTGCCTACATCTTGATTCTAAGGGTCTGTGGGGCAGCCAGTGGGGGAACTTTCAAAAAGCTCCTACGGTGGTTCTTGGTGCAGCCGGGTTAGGGCTCCCTGGAGAGAACCCATCTGGAGCGCTCAGGCTCCTTACCCACCTCTCGACCAGAGGGGCCCGTGGGCGCCGCATGCCAACCTTAGACGCAGGTGGTGCCACTTAAAAAAAAAAAGTTCTCTTTGTTCCTAACCCTGTTTACAGTAAATATTTCCGGGGGCACTTTCTACCTAGGAGGTTGGAGTGTAGGCATTAAACTCTCAAGTCCTTGCCAGGGTCAAGGTTATAACAGGGTTGTCCTATTAGGGAAAACCAAGTAATTTGAAAAGACCTCAGAGGAAAATACTTATGGTAAACCACACACAACCACACAACCACACACACACACACACTCACATGCTTTTTCATAAACGTGGGTATTTTCCCGAAGTTGGGGAGACCCTTAAGGCTTTGGACCTGGTACTTGTGCCCATGTGTGTGCATTTGTGAGTTAGTTATTTTTGATTTGTGCTCTGGCCCTCAGGAGCAACCGTGTGTGTTCCTTGATAGAATAACATCCGAGTTAGGGAATTAGTGCTTCCAGTAGTAGCGTGGCAGAGCTGAGGTGACGCTTCAGCCTTCTGTCACGTGATCTGAAAAATGCTAGGACAAAGGAAAAGGTTGAACATATGTTTGAATTCGGTGTTTCTGGTCACGTTGTTTTATGAAGACAGTGTTTCCCATTTCCTTGTTATCAACCGAGTATTCTTTATGATAATAGTTGTCCCTATGGTAAAGCTCTCTGGTATTCCGAGTATTCTCGTTAGTCTCTCTCTTGGGTGTTGCAGCGTGGCCACTCATCAGATTCTGAGGTGCTGCCCTGTGTCTTGTCTTTTCGGAGTATCAAAATGATGTCCTTTAAGAATGTTCTGGAAAGGGTGTTTGTGTTTGTCTCTGGCCTCTAACATGAGCCAGAAGGACATTGATTTTGAAAAATGATAGAGTCTTGCCCCATCGTTCTGTCCTGCTTTCCTTTCCTCCTGTCCTGCTTTCCTTTCCTCCTGCTGCCGTGCCCTCTTCTGTCTCTGTGTTCAGCTGCTGGAAGTGTGGCCACTGGAGTCTCTGCCACAGTTCTGGTCCTGGCTCAGGAGTTGGGATTGTGTGGGGTCTGTGGTGCCACAGGGTGGCCCCTGGCTTGAATCTTCACCCTCTGGGGAATAGGTCCATATAGAAAGTATTTTCCTCTGTGTGTGTGTGCACTTGTGCGTGTGAGCGTGTGTGTGTGTGTGTGCGCACACACGCGCGTGTGCACAAGTCATGTGTGGGCATGCATACACTCATGTGCGAGTATTCATGTGTGTGTGTGTGTGTGTGTGTGCGCGCGCGCACTTGAGTGTACCAGGCCATCAAAACAACTACTTGTAAACTCATGAATTTCCTTTTCATCTGGCAACAAGGTTTACCTGAAGATGCTCTCAAACTCCTGGTGTCTGAAAAGTTGCACCTGTGAGGTGAGCGCAGCCTGGCCTCAGCTGTTCGTAGCTCAGTGTGGGCAGAAGCCCATCGTTGCAACACTTGTCACTCTGGGTTGGCAGTTGGGATGTTCTAACCTGACCAGAGGAAGTAAGTGAAGAGAAGGGGAAGAGCGAGTGGGGTGCCTTCATCCAGGGGAGGGGACACAGCCTAGAAGAGGCCTGAGGTTCCTGCTGAGAGTTGTGACTGTGTGCTATGAGCATCCACTCAGCATAATGGCTTCCAGAGTGTGTGTGTGTGTCTGTGTCTGTGTGTCTTAAGGTACTTTCTCATGCTGATGGAGTGAGGATTTAAAGTGTTTCTTAGCTCTTTTCCTCTGAGACTCATTTATCTAAAAGACACAGTTAAGCTTTTTAAAAGGCCCAGCTGAATTCTCCCTCCCAACCTCCCTCCATCCTGTCCTCCCGCCCTCTCTTTGGTCCTGGTGCTAAAGGGCAGGGACATGGAGAGAGGCTAGCACCCAAGGAGAAAAATATAGTTCAAGGGAGTTGAAAACTGGATAATTTCCCTTGGCGTTTGCTGCTGTGCTGAAATAAGTTATGGTATGAGAACCCAGAGGAAGGGCCAGAGGGCCAGGGGTGCGGGAGGAGGGTGCTGATGGGGGTGGCGTGGGGCTGAGTGGTCTTCTTCAATGAGAAGCTTGCTGGAGTGTCCTGCTGACTGCCCCCACTGGGGCTGGTAAGATGGCTCAGCTGGTGAAGGTGCTTGCTGATGACCTGAGTCCGCTCAACAGGACCCACATGGCAGAAAGAGAGAACCGCTTCCTGCAAGTTGTCCTCTGACCTCCACATGCTCACCCCACACTTTAAAAAAAGTCCCCATCGCAGCTCCTCTACTCTGTTCCCCAAGAGCCCCCACCCTCTTTCTGTGAGAGGTGGGGTGGGAGTGTAGGAGCTGGGTCCTTCTATGTAGTCCAGGCTGGCTTCCAACTGAGACCCTCCTGCTTCAGCCTCCCAAGTGCCAGGATCCCTGCCCAGCCAGTGGGAGGCTGCTGTTTATTTCTTTGGTTACTTATTGAGCAACTATTTAAGAAGCTGCTACTGAGCTCTGCGTCACCTGCCAAGTTCTTGGTCCATAGAATACAGTCCTTGCCTTAAGGAGCCCGAGTCAGGGCAGTGGGGTCTGTAGACTGTGGGCTATGGTGAGCTGGGTACTTCCGGGCACAGAGGCCTGCTGGTAGTATAAGGCACAGGCTAGCCTGACCTGAGTCCATTCCCCTGTAGTTCATGGGTATGGAAGTCATAAGAAACATTTTTTTTAAAAAAATGAGATTTAAATCCCAGCTTATTTCTTTGGGACTCTGCACCAGATTTAAAGGAGTGATTTGTGGTTCTTTTCTGATTGGAGAAGAGAGAGGGGCAGGCACCCGTTACTCAGGAGGGTAAAGGATGCTGGGTTCCGGCAGATGCATTTTGCTTAAGGGTCTCTATGGGGCTGAAAAGTCTGTGTGAATGAGGCAGAGCCGTCTGGCAGGCTGCTAACTAGTAATGGAAGTTTAGTGGTTCTGCGTCTGTGTCAGAGCCCGGCTGGAGTGCAAAGACCCCCATTCGACTCTGATCTCAGCCCTCATCCTGCCATGGTTGCTTTAGCACAGGATTCCTGAGCAGACTGCAAGCCACACTCCTCTCACTTCATGGCTTCCAAATAGTGCTTCATGGGGCTGATGACCTGTCAGTTACTAGAATAGTTACTAATGCCAGGCCTGGTGCACAGGCCTGTCATCCCAGCCATCAAGAGGCTGAGTGTGGGTTCAGAGCCTAACTGGCTGAGAACAAGGCCAGCTTGGGGCAACTTGACCCTGGCTCCAAACCACAACCAAAAATACTTTTTTTTTCCCTTTTTGAGACAGAAGGTCATGTGTCCCAGACTGTTCTCAAACTCACTGGGTTTCTAGGATGTCCTTGAACTTCTAAGCTGAACCTCCTAAATCCTGGGATTATAGGCAGACACTGTTATGCCTGTTTATACAGTGCTGGTAATAGAAACCCAGGGCTTTCACATATGCCCAGCAAGCCCTACCAACTGACCCACACCCGCAGCCCAATAGCTACTGTTTGTTTATTGATCATATCTGAGTTGCACACTCACTCACCCTTTTCCTTGCTCTGAACTCTGATGCCCTATAGACTCCAGGTCCCAGTGCCTGCGATGCACTGAGCTGAGATTCGGAGCTCAGGTGCTTACAGATCTTCACTCTTTGCACAGCTGCTTCCTTAAGCAGAGCTGATTAAGACATCCTGTTTTCAGGAGCTGGAGAGACGTAGGCTTAGTGGTTGGGAGCACTCACTGTTCTTGAGGTCTTAGGTTGAATTCCCAGCACCCACACATCAGCTCACAACTGTCTGGAACTCCAGTTCCAGGGACTCTGACATGGTCTTCTGACCTGTATGGGCACTGCACAGGTGAGATGTGCACATGAGGTGCATACCTTCGTATAGACAAAATACTCATAAACATAAAATAGATGTGTCTTTAAAAAAGGACATTGTGTTTTTAGTGCCTCTCCCCTGTGAATGGCACAGTCCTCTTGGGTTTGGATGGATTTATTGTTTTCCCTCCTGGAAGATGTGAACAACTCAAAGACCATTGTGTTCCTTCCAAGGGGCTTTTCACAGGCTCCTCCACCTCCAATTCTTTTCTTCTTGTTTTAGAGGAGAAGGCAGACTTGGCTGTCTGGGAAGGCTCTGAATGGGCCCACCCTGGGTTAGGGAAACACTGCGTCTGCATTTCTTCAAGCTTTTCCAACCTGAGTTTTGGAAGTGATTGGTTATTGGGTAACTTCAGTGCCAGGCGTTGGGGGTGAAGTGAAGGTCTGCAGTCCACGTCTTGTTCATGTGATGCATGTACCAAAACAGACCTCGGCTGCACCAAAATTACCTTGAGCTCTTAAATTTGCAGGTAGTCGTGGCTTCCAGCCTGACAGTACTGTCATTACTGAAGAGCCCAGAACAGGTTGGAAAATGAGTGGCTATCACTACCATGGGCAAGCACACAGGATTCAGGGAGCATTGCCGGGAACTTAGTAGAAAGTCAACAGGGAATTAAGACAACATAGGGTATATTCTATGAACTTCCAGCCTGGCTGAAAGCCTCTTTGTTTATAGGGTGGAGTTTATTCCCTGCATCCAATCAGGTAGGTGAGGTGGCATTTGCTTATAGTCCTAGTACAGGAGAGGTAGAGACAGAAGGATCAGAAATTCAAGGTCATCCTCAGCTATGTAATGGGTTCATGGCCAGCCTGGATTATGGAAGATCCTGTCTTTAAAAAGTAGAAAGTCTGGGCAGATTTTTTAAAAAAATACTCTTGATCAAGAGTTAGGATGTGGGCTCTCGTGTTATGATGTAAGAGATTTCTGGTCTCTACTGTTGTGTGGAAAGTCCTCATATATTCCTTTTCATCTAGAGTTTGTTTCCTGTCAATGTGGGGTCTCAGAGCTTGCTTGTTGCTAGGTAGAAGTAGATAGTCACAGCGTTATTGATACCCAGTTGGTAGAGGTCAGGGATGCTGCCACACACCCTACGGTTCTTAGGAGAATCTCTGGCTGCAGAGAAAGGTGAGTCTGATATGCTCCATGGAGGTTCTTTCTACCATCTCTGATCAAAGGAGTTTCTGGTAAATGATAAAGATCTCTGCTTTCTAAAGTAGGTGCAAAGAGTAGAATTTCACTTTTTATTGGTGCTTCTAGTTGGCCTGCAGGTGTCCCTGAGTGGGAATAGCCCCTTCACTTTCCACTAAGCCCTCTTTAACTTCATTTGTAATTGCTCGCACTATTTACATATAAATACCATGCCTCTAGCAGCTAAACCCCTTAACCTCGCGGGTAGCTCAGCTCAGCTCTGGAGGAGGCCACCAGGTGGAGTGGCCTGAGGCTGGCTACAGGCATCAAAGGCTTTGAGTGTGTCCATCCTGTCTCATTTTGCTGGTTAGTTTTAGCTGTTAACTTGATACAATTGAGAATCACCTGAGAGGAGAGTCTTAATGAGAAATTATCTAGATCAAACTTGCCTGTTGGGAGTTGTTTTGACTATTCATTAATGTAGAGGATCGGCCCATTGTCAGCCACACCATTCTTCAGGCAGGGGGTCCTGAACTGCGCTTGACTGCAGAAAGCTGGCTGGGAGCAATGGAGGACCCATTTATTCTCTCTGCACTTGACTGGGGTTGTGATGCTGTAAGCGCCTGCCTTGACTTCCCCACGATGATGAACTCTACCCTGGAATTGTGAGCTGAACAGACCTCCTCATCCTCTAAGCTGTTCTTTGTCAGGCTACATTGTCACAGCAACAGAAATGAAACAAGGGCACTCGTCATGTTGCTCTAAGGAGTAAATTAAGCATCCATTCCAGTGTGAAGGTTGTTAGTGAGATTCCAGATGATGTGCCTTTAAATTATTATTATTATTATTATTATTATTATTATTATTATTTATTATTATTATTGTGGTGCTGGGGATCAAACCCAGAGCCTTGCACCTACTACACAAGCAGACTACTGCCGAGCCATACTCCCAGTCAACAGCCCACCGGCCCCCCAACTCATGTGTCGTCAGTAGCTGTACTCAGGAATGAGCACAGTTGAGGGCAATTCAGGGTGATAAGGACAGCAGTTAAGGAATACCCGGGTCTCAAACTGGGAGGTAAATCCGTTCTGTTAGCAGTTCTTATGCTGACTTGCGCAGACTGTAGATCTGGAGGCAGCACAGTCCAGGGGGTGGGAATGGAAAGAGGGAGATACCTTGCTTGGCCACCATATCGGTTTCACCTGTGGCTGTCGATGTGTTGTTGTGTGACCTCTTGTGCCTCAGTCTCCTCTGTGAAAATGGAGACTCCTACCCGAAGATTGGCGTGAGGGTTAAGTCACTTACCCCGAGGAAGTAGAGTTAAGACAGAAGCTTGGCTCAACATCTGAGTTATCACTAGAGCAATATCCATTTTATTTTGGTCTATTGTGTGTGTGTTGGTACTCAGAGAAGGGAGGGATTGGTTCTGGTTTGAGAGTCTCTCACATTAAAAAAAAAAGATTATTTTATGTATATGAGTGTTTGCCTGATTGTGCACGTGTTTCATGTGTGTGCAGTATCTGTGGCGGCCAGAAGAGGGAGTATGGTTTCTTGAACCTGGACTACAGATAGTTGTGACAGGCCTTGGGGGTTCTAGGAACTGAAACTGAGTACTCTTTCAGAGCTTACAGCCACGGAGTCATCTCTCCAATCCCTGGGAGGTGTTTTTTAATTTTTATAAATTTTTGGTTTGTTTGATAAAATACACAGTGTGAAAATTACATTTCAGTGGGATAGTGCTGGGCAACCATCTTTACTATCTGATTCTAAAACGTCCCGTGTTGCCAGACAGAAGCCCTGAACCTGCATTTCCCCTGCCATCAGGCCGTGGTAGCAATAGGTCTTCTTTCTGCCTTTATAGCAGTGGTTCTCAACCTGTGGATCACGACCCCTTTGGGTGGGTCATGACCCCTTTGGGTGGGTCAAACGATGCTTTCACAGGGGTCACCTAAGGCCATCTGCATATCAGATACTTACATTATGATTCATAACAGTAGCAAATTTACAGTTATGAAGTAGCAAGAAAATAATTTTGTGGTAGGGGGCTCACCACAACACGAGGAACTGTATCGAAGGGTCGAAGTGTTATGAAGGTTGAGGACCACTGCTCCAGAGAAAAGCTTACTCTGGAGATTCCACAAACATGTAGTTCCTGTAGTGTCTGGCCTTCTGTGTCTGGAGCCTTCATTGGCATGCGTTCAAATTCTTCTCTGTCTTAGCATCATTTACTTGCTCTCATGCTTCTCACTAACATCTTTTGGGGGTGGGGGTGGGAGTTAGGAGTGGTCCAGGTCTCATTATGTAGCCTTGCTGGCTCAATATGTAGATGAAGTTTGCCTCTGCATCCCAAGTGCTAGGATTAAAGACATCCTGACTGTCTTTACCAGTGTCTTTCTGTAGAGTGTCCTTAGGCTGTTTCAGGTTTTAAAATGCCCATCTTTCATCATCTGTTTGGATCCTTTTTGGTTGTCCGCCTTAATGTTTTCACGTTTCCCATCCCATGCTTCCAGTGACCCCTGACATGCTCACAGGGATGAAGCACTCTTGCAAGACTCCTGGAGCGCCCGGGAATAGGTTTTCTTGGGTGTTTTATTTCTGTTGGAGATCACACTGCAGGAACACACATGGGGACCCCGCCCCCCGTTGTGCTTAATTTCCCGTGACAGCATGGCAGGTTTTCAAAACAAGTGTCTGGGAGACACCCGCCAGGCCCCCTTTATTCCTCACTTTAAAAGCTTTCCGCCAGGAGAAGTGGCCCTCAATTAAGTCGTTTAATAAAAACCTCCCTTCGTTTTAAAGCATTCTTGGGAAGTGTTTACATTGCATGCCACCGAGGGCTTCTAAATGAGGAGCTGTGGACTGAGGGACCCTTAACCTGTGCCTTTAATAATATCCTTTGCTTTAGACTTCAGGCGGAGGCCCGGCCAGATTTGTAGTTTTGTTATTGACCCAGACCTTCGGCCGGCCGGGAGGTGGGGAGCTGGGGAGCGGGGGAGGGGTGTGTGTGAGTGTCCTTCGAGGGGGTAAAGGACACTCTGGGCTCTGTGTCCTCCCCTTTCATCAGCCTCTGGTAGGAGATCCTACCTTGGAGAAGCCTGAAGCTACATAGAGATGTAAAACTAGCTACCTGGAGAGGCTGTTTGGAAGGGCAGAAGCTCCTGTCTAGGAAGGATGGCATTTCCTCACCCCGACACCCATGTTTTCCCACGATGAGGGCTTCAACAGAAAGAAGTTTTAAAAAAGCTCAGCTCTGAGGTTCCGGGCTTGGGAGCCCAGTCTGGCTGGAGGCTGCCTGGTGCCATTAGAGCTGGGGAGGCTCTGGTTTTTGCTTTGGTTCATGAGACTGAGATAGAGAGGTGAGTGAGAAGCAGCAGGCCATGACTGCTTCACTTGACACATGGAGGAGGTGCTGGGGAGAAGCCAGGTCCTCCCATACAGTATTTATAGCCTAACCTTTTCTGTTTGCTAGTGTTGTTCTGGAGACCCTTCTGTGCTGGGCCAGGGCAGAAGGGACAGAGGACCCCAGTGAGTCCTGGCTCAGGTTGGGGTTGACAGGCTGCAGGGTCTAGCCAGTAAGTGCTGGCCTTGCTCTGCCCAGGGCTAAGTCCTGGTGCCCCTCCCTGCTGTGTTCTGAGATGCATGTGTAATGTGCTTACGGGCATTTAGAGAGGGGTCTGGAGAAGCTTCTGGCTTCCAGAGCTCATTTGTCTTCCTACCTGGTGGCTTGAGCCATCTGTGGTACATGGTGTCACGTTTGGCTCCTGGAGGGAACATGACTCAGGATGGGGAAGCTGTGCTTGATCTGTCTGTAGGTTTCCAAGGTGGACACACTGAGGACATCAACCTTTTCCCAGTGCCTGTTGAGAAGGCTTCATGGTCAAGGCTGCTAGGTTTGTGTCTCTGGCTTTCTGAGTAGAGATGGACATTAGGAAGGAACAGGCCCGAAACTACTCTGACAAATTGTTCTTTGCAGAACAGCAGGGAGAAAATTTACTGATGAACACAGTGCACAGTCAATTGAGTTAGTCCATAGAATTTTTTTTTAATGTTTATATTTAACTCTTGGGCAGGAGATTCAGCACTACTTTTTAAGTAATTCCACAGTATTCATCTGCTGTTCCTGAGTAGCCAGGTTTGGGGTTAGTTGGGTAGGGGAGAGGAGCTTAAGGAGAGTCAATATGAAGGCTGGCTAGGAGAATCTGAAACTTGGCTAGTGGAGGACAGGAGTCCTGGTTGACGTAAAGGGGGAAAGCCCAGCTGTAAAATAAGGTCTTAAAAAAACACCAAAAAACCTCCCCTGGTACCTGGCACTGAGTGAGACACATTCAGAGAATGAATGGATGTTTAGGTCAAGACCCAGAGCAACATTATGAAGTGTACAGCCCAACCCACCAGCTCAGCTCAGCAAGAAAGTAGGTCCTGCTGGAAATTTATCTTGCAAATAGAACCCAGCTGTCGTCTTCTGCGTTTGCCCTGAGCGCTCAGACCGGTTCATTGCTGGGAATCCTTCTGAATGTGGAGCTTTCTATTCACCTATTGCACACTGACACCTGGGTACCAAGCTCTGCAGAATCAAGCTGGACAGGGGTTTTACAGAGAAGGCTCTAACAAAATCTTCTGAGTGTGTGTGGCTTACAGTGTGGCGTGTTTGTAGTGCTTCTGGAAGTACGTGTGTCCTTTTCTTTTTTGAGATGTGGCCTCGCTTATATAGCCTTGACTGGTCTAGAACTCACTGCGTAGATCGGGCCGGTCTCCAATTCACTGAGATCTACCTTCTCTGCTGTCTTTGGTACCCTGGACCACGAGAGCAGAAAGTAATCATGTTACTTTGGTAATAAGAATGGAACCAGTGACAGGCGTAGTGGAATAGGCATCTTCAGTGTCATTGGCCAGTGTTGGTGGAAAAGTGTGAAAGCATCTGCTGGTGAGAAGAGTTATATGAAGCAGCATTCCAGGCGCATTCTCTCCCACACGAGAACACACAGGCTGGTGAGCACAGAGAGGCCTTTTCTGGGAGGACAGACCATTAGACGATTGAGTTGCGCTGTTCATCATTCCCTTGCTCCAGGGCTGACTGTCTGAGTTGTGTCAGAAGGAAGACTGTCATAAGGGACAGCCTATGGAGTTGCCCTTAGCTTCTGTGCTTTCTGGGTTTTAGCATTTGGCCACCGAATACCCACACTGCCCAGACAATGATGGTGTCTGATGTCATTGAACTTTGCTACAGTCATTTCCTTTGGAACAAAATGAAAAGCTTTCAACATTTACAAAGGAAGGAAAATGCACAATCTTAGCAAGCATTCTCTGCTGCAGGCTGAAAGGAGCCCATAGTTGAGGCCCAACTACTGTGTGTGTGTGTGTATTCAAACAAGTTCTTAGACATATTTGGAATTAAAGTATTGTTTCCCATCTTTTGGGGCATTAGATTGAGACGTAGAGAATCTGAGCTCATTGGCATGTTATATTCTGAAGTTGATCTGATTTAAATTTAAATTTCTAGTGTGTGTACATACGTGTTTGTGTGTGTGTGTGTGTGTATATGCGCATGTTTATATAACATGGTGTTCATGCTCCCTTGTCTTCATTTTAGTGAACATCTCCTGGCTTTCAGACATTCTATACTACACTATAGTGTATATACTATATCTACAGAGTTTGTGATTAGATTGTGTAATTTTAGATGAATTCTGTACCACCGTCAGAAACTATCATAAGAATGAAACAAACCAACATCTCTAAATTACTCAACAGGGCTCAGCATTTCTCTAAGTACTTAATAGGTACTAATTTACCTTCTTCATATAATAAACTCATTGTAGGTCCATCTTATTATGGAAACTGAGGCAAAGAGAGATTAAATACTTTGCCAAGGTGATATACCTGGTAAGTGGTTGGGCTGGTTTGAACTCAAGCACTTGCGCCTTTGCTTAGTTAAAGCTGAGGCTGGTCAGAACGAGTCATGATCCATCTGTGGGCTGCCCTCGTAGACTGGAGGATGTGTTTATGATGTTCCAATGATCTGAGCTAATCTGAATCCTTTGCTTCATGACCAGCATCCTAAGTTATTTCACCCACAGGCATATGCTTCGGAAATTGAGCTGTAAATCTGGGATACATGAAAGGAGAGTAAATTTAGCCAGTCAACATGAAACACTTCTCACAGAGGGTTGGCTGTCTCCTCTCCTTCCTTGGGGAAGAAAGATGAACTGATTCAGTTCCCCAGTGACTCCTCGATTCCAAATGAATTATTCCACCAGAATAAAATATTCCTTTCTCCTGCAAAAACCAGCTACTGCTTTTAGAGCTTCCAGCCATTTTTTCACTTCAGTGGGTGATTAATCCTGACGAGCTGACTCTAGCCAGTTTCCTTCAGCTGTGACCTCAGAAACAGAATGGGCAGTGTGACAAGCCCTTCTTGAGATAAGGTTGGGGATATATGCTTCTGCCCTGGATAACAGTTAAGAGCAGGAACTGGTGGGGTTGCAACCAGATTAAGGGCTCAAAGCTTAGAGCCTGACACTAGCTAAAACATCACTAGCTAAAACATCGGTAGACATTTGCCGCAGCTGTTACTGTGAAGTACTGAGCTCAACTGGGTACTGGGCACTGCATTGAGTACTACTGCTTAGATACCACATGACTTAATTCCCATTACATTCCTATGTGATATGGTTTATCCTTGTCTTTACATTAGAGATGCTAAAGAAATTGACTCAAGTCCATGCAACTCTTAAGCAGCAAAAGCTATGACACGAACCCAGATTTTATTATAGTTTTTAAAGTACAATATATGAGTTGTAAGTGTGCAGAATCCTGTACAGGTTTTCTCATGCTTTGTCCCAGTTACTGTCCTTCAGAAGTAGCCACTGTTTCCTGCCGTGCGTAAGTTTTCACTATTTGAATTTCATGAAAAACGGAATGATTCACAGATCATGTAATGTTTCCTAAATAAATGACTTTATTTAGAAACTTTTACATTTATTCATTTGTTTTATGCATATGCAACAACATTGTACGGAGGTCAGATGATAGCTTGTGGGAGCTGGTTCTCTCCTCCCACCTGGGTATCGAACTCAGGTCATCAGGCCTGGTGACAAGTGCCTTTACCCATTGAGCCATCTTGCCATCTCTTGTTTGTATTTAATATTACATTTGTGAAATTAGTCGATGGGGATTGAACCCAGTGTGCGCTCGGCAAGCAATGGAATGACTGACTGCATTCTCGTCCCAACAAGGGACAGTGGATGCGCCCAGGTGGTGGAGGCTCACGCCTTTGATCCCAACACTCGGAAGTCAGAAACAGGCAGATCTCTGTGAGTTCGAGGCCAGCCTGATCTAAAGAGTGAGTTCCAGGACAGCCAGAGTTACAACAGAGAAACCTTGCCTTGAATAAAACAAGAGTAAACCAAAACCAAAACAAAAAACCGAACAAACAAGAAACCATAGATGCTTATTGCATCAGAAATATTTTGAAAATATATAAAAAAAGATAACCATTTTGGTTTTACTACTGGGATAAACAGGTGTTACTCTATGGAAGTATTCCCCGGCATTTATTTATGTGTGATTTTTCCATCTGTTCTCTTGTTATGATTATTGTTGTTGATTCTCCACTTCTAAGTTAGCATTATTTTGTTCAGGAAAGAGGAGATGTTTTCAACACATATATAATGAAATTGGAAAACAATGAAGGAAAGTTCAGGAATAAAGACCCTGTGACGTCAGGGACTTCCCTCCTATTGCATTATCTGACTGTCTTTGGAGGAAGAGGGAAAGAGGACAGGAAGTCTCTCCTACTGTGTGCCCCGCTGTGTGTGAGGCTGGGTGCTCACATTCCCAGAGTAGGCCAGAGCGTGAAGGGGATCAGCTCAGCAGCCTCTGTGCAGACAGCATGTTTGAAAACCAGTCTTGTTTCAGGCTTGATCAATGGGCATGTTGGGAAACAGGCGCTAAAGCGGTGTGAACTGTTCGCTGGACTGGCAGGTTGCTTGGCCAGCTGCAGACACGGTTTCCCTGTGGTGTGAGATGCCCACACAGCGCAGCACCTGGGATGGAGGGTGTTACTCTGAGTGCCCGCCACCTGCTTCCGACAGTCGTCTCTTTTCCCCTCAAATGTGTTAAATGCACGCTTTTGTTGTTCAATGTTAAATATGATCTTCACGGCCAGCAGGTAAACACATTTGCCATGAAAAGCCTGATGACCACATTTGGCTCTCTGGGACCTGTGGTAGAAAGAGAGAACTGATTCTTTCAAAGTTGTCCACCGACATCTCCACATGTGCCATGGAGCCTGGAGTACGCACACACACACACACACACACACACACACACACACACACCTGCAAGTAAATAAATATGTAATAAAAACTGTTAAAGAATTTAACCGTAAAATTCCAATTATAGTTGAATAAATGGTGTTGTTGTAGCATTATTGACCTAAATCCAAGTTGCTGTATTTAAAAAAAAAAAAAAATCTTTTTTTTTCCTTTAAAAACCATGCTTCACCTTTTTTGCAACCTACTTATTTTGGCTGTCAGTAACAATTCTGTGGGTGAGAAAACAGAAAAAGAAATAGTACTAGGCACAATGACACACACCTTTCATCCCAGCACTGGGGATGCAGAGGCACGGGAATCTGAGTTCCAGGCTAGCCTGGGCTACAGATGGTTCTCTGCCTCAAAAAGAGAGAAGGTGCTACAGCCTGGCTTTATTCTGTGTCCTGTTGCCAGCAGTCTCTTGGGTTTGTCTTGAGCAGAGAGCAGAGTTCTCTGTTGAGGAAAACTCACTGCCTCCCGCCACCCCCACCCCCCCCCACCCCGTGTTGATTTCCAAGTGTTCTCTAAGGTTTCCCAGTGGTGCCCTGATTTGTACACAGGAAGTGCTTGCAAGCATTTGAGTTAAAAACCCAGTGGTATAGGTGGAGTTCAAAGGCTTCAGCTGCTGTGATCTTTCTGTCTTAGATTAAGTCACTGCTAGGGGCTTCTTGTTTTCCTGCCCATGGGAACATATTTCCTACTCCTCTGAATGAAACTTTAAGATGCAACTTCAAATATTGTGAGGAGGTAGTGGGCTGCAGGCGCCTGCCCGGCCAGCTGCACGCATCTGCACGCATCCACGCATTCATCCATGCATGCTTTATTTCAAGATGGAAACTGAAGGTAGGTACATTTCCAGCTCCCCTGAAGAGGGTGAGTGTTTCCAATGATGTCAGCTTGAAGCTGCGATCACAGAGCTGTACTTTCCACAGCCTTTTCCAGGGACAGGACGTCAGGGGAGTATTTAGAGAGTGACGATTAAGCTTTGATTGCTGGCTGGGGACCAAGGGGATCTGTCTCTCAGCGGCAACCATCACGGTGGTCTTGGCTGGACCAGTCTGTCCCTGACTCATGCTGTGCTTTCTCACTGGGCTGGACCTCTTCCTATGGGGCTGGTTTCCTGCAAACATTTAGGCCAAGACTCTGGTGCTAAGAAAATGATACTGTTTTTGCAAGCATCACAGTATGTTTAAAACACTTTCAACCGTATAAAGCTTCTTTTGATGAAATAGAGGTTAAAAAAAAAAAAAAAAACAAAAGCAACCCAAATCCACAAATCAAAACCTGGGGGAAAGAAAAGACTCTTTTGAATGCTAGGGTGTTTATTTCAAAACAGGTTTCATTGACTTTGGAGATCAGGAAGGCCTGCTCCATTGTGCAGCCCTGAGAGTCATGGGCAGAATCTGAGCTGTAGTGCTTTTGTGGGGAAAAGTGAATTCCATGGCCAAACCTCAGTGGCTGGAGTACTTGCTTCTGGAAACCATTATAGAAATACACAACCCTTGAAAGGCAACATCTGGCTGGCTGGAGGCAAGCTGGCAAACACTCAATCTAAATAGACAGAGGTGATACTATGGGGGACAGAAGCATCCTGAGAGAGTGGCCCGGGTACCATTCTCCCATGTCTAGTGAGGTGGCTCCTTGCTGGCCAGGGTTGACTCCTCTGGAGTGGAGGGTGCCTCCTGTCTTTAGAAAACATATGTACTCCCAGGGAAACCAGGGACCTCCCTTAGTCCATCCAGGAAGAGACCTCCCACACTCCCTGTTTCCAGAGAAGCCTCAGGGAGCCTGCTGCCCAGGGAGTGCCCTGGGCCAGTGTTCTGTGGGCAGCTGTGGCTTCTCTGCAATTGGAGGTGTTGATTTAGGCTGTTAGAAAGGCCTCTGCCCCGGGGCCTTTTCTCAAGGCTGCTAGGCCTCTCATTAACTGAGCTCAGAAGTCCAGGAACCTGGAAGCTCTGTGGTATTTCCAGGAAAATGGCTTAGCTTTCTCTCTCTGTTCTCCCTGCTAACTCTGGAAAGGCCCAGCCCAGTGTCTCTGGAAACCCTGGAGCTAAGTACCTTCTGGAACACAACTGTGGCATATTCAGGGATTTATGGAGGTGACTTTTTTTTTTTTTTTTGTAGTGTGTAAGGCATTTTCTCATGAGAAATGCGGTTCTAATAAATCCAGAGAAACTGTCACTGATTTTCTGAAACAGAGTTTTTGTGAAGAGCTGTGGGAATGGCACTCTGAAGGAGTTTATTGAGAAATATGGGCCCTTATATAAAATGTTTTTGCAAAGGGTGCATATAAAAATGCTTTCTATTGCAGTTTTGTTCAGTGCTTCCCAGCCCTAGGCTGTGGTTTCTCAGAGCCCCAGGCAGTTGGTTTGAGATGTTGGGGTTTGACTTCTCTCTGGTCACTTCAGCTTTCAAGAGCTCTAAGAAGGCATAGACGGAGATCACATTTCCTTCTGATGAGGTCACGGCCCAACATGAATAAAGTCGTCCTAATTCTATCTAGAGAGACTTCAGCATCAGGACCATTTGGAATGAGGGAGGAGGAAAGGAAAGATTGGAGCACACAGAACTCGAGGTCCTGTAACAGCATGGCTGGGGGGTGGGGATAGGGGGGTTCTGTGTGGATATTAACAAAATTAAGTGATTATGAATATTCATGAGGTGGGTGGCATTTCCTGGAGGTAAGGTGACCCTTTTCCTCCTCCCCAAACATGGTGGACTGGATCTCCCTTTTATGGTATTGTTGGACTTCAGGGATCCAAACTGGGACCCCCAGGGTCCAAACCGGAACGCCACATCCCCACAGAGACTCACAGACGGGATATCGATGCAAATAGCAAGAGGATTTATTCCAGTGCACTGGGACCGTTCTAACACGCAGGATAGAAGCGGCCCCAAGGAGCAAATGGTGAAGCTTTTTGAGGCATTACCGGCGCGCATCCGGGTGCCGCCTATCCCACGCAGGAGATGAGCATGGCCGGCCTCGATCCCTTCCCTCCCAGCCCTTTTATCGGGTTAGGGCAAAGGGGTCTGGGGATGGGGGCTCGTGCAGCTGATTGGCTCCGAGCTCTCTATGTTAGACTAATTGGTCGGGAGTTTCGCGTGCGCGCAGGATGGGGGGGGCGTGGTCAACCTGTGCCCTTGGACTAGCCCCTTGGGACAGGGTGGCTCCTGGTATGCTGGGGAAGGAAGAATCCTGCTGATAAGCTTAATGGTCATTTCCCTGTGGGTGGGGAGGAGACTGAAGAGTACTGTTAATGGCCGTACTTGGGAAGGCATTTCCCCCTATATGTGATTGCATTTCTATGTTTCATATTTCTTTGACCCTTTCAGTATCTCTTCCCACGATCTCTATGGAAAGCCTACAATATGGTGAAACCATGATGCAGATATTATATTGAAGATAATATAATGAAGCTGTGATTTATTTATTTTTATTTATTTATTTAATTTTTGAGATAGGGTCTTAATATGTAGACAAGGCCAGCCTTGAACTTGAAGAGATATGCCTGCCTCTGACTCCTGAGTGCTGGGATTAAAGGTTGATGAATCACCACACCTGACCACCTTTGTTCTTTTAAAAAAACAATTAAGTATTTTTTTATAAAAAATATTTATTTCATTTTTAATTGTGTGTGTGTGTTTGTGCGCGTGTGTGTACATGAATGTGGGTGCCCATAAGAAGCTAGAAGATGTCAGAGCCCTTGGAGTTGGAGTTACAGGAGGTTGTGAGCTGCCTGACAGGTGTGGGTACAGCGAACTAAATTCACGTCCACTGTGAGAGCAGCAAGCCCTCTTCACTTAATCCCTCCAATCCCGCAAAACAAAACAAACCACTAAGAGGCTGGCCAGATGGCCCAGCAGGTAAGAGCACTGGCTGCTCTCCTAGAAGACCCAATTCCTTTCTCAGCACCCATAGGGCAGCTCACAACCACCTGCAACTCCAGTTCCAGGGGATCCAGTGCCCTCTCTTGGCCTCTGTGATGCACAGATAGACAAGCAGGCAAAAACAGCCTACACAAAGAATAAAAATAAATAAATCTTAAAAATTGTTCTTCGACAATTTCATGCACAAAACACATTCTCTTTACTTTCATTCCTACCCTTTCTTATCTCCCCCTTCCATCATCCTCCACATGCGCACACACACACACACACACACACACACACAGTATTTAATGGAGCTGGGGATGGAACTCGGGGCCTCATGTATAGATGCTAAGCAAGCATTCTACAACTCACAGGCTTCCCCAGCTGTCCTCATTTCTACTGCCGCACTGTCAGCCATTAAGTGCTGCGGACACTCTTGGTACCGACTTCGTGTTCCAGTCCCACTTCACCCATCCTATGGTCAATACCATTATTCCTCCTCTCTGGGGTGTTTTCCCTCTCACCTCCGGCTGGCCTACCTGATTGTGGTCACCAGGAGGTACTATTAATTTGGGAGTGTGGCTCTTTCTGTACCTGCCCTTAGGAAAGAACTTCCTGCTCTGGCCAGCCTGCCCTGCCCCTGTGTATTTCTTACCTTTGTCCTTTGTAACCTGCAGCTCGATCCTACAATGAGCTCCAGTGGTGGGATCATGAAGGGGCTGGGCCCTTTGAAAAACTCTTTAGGGGATGCAACTTTTAATACAAATGCTTTGGGTTGGTTGATTCATTCATTGATGTACGCATGCACGCACGCCATTTCCCCCATGCCTGCTGCGTGCGGGATCCAACTCTAACCCTACAGATCTGGCTAACCAGGGGCCCTAGCTTGACTGGCTTGTATGGCAGTAGAGACACAATAAACACAGCAGCAGATAAAGGCTTATCAGTGGGTGATAAGAGCCAAAAAGAACAATGTGGCCAGATAAGTTGTAAGGAGGACTGGGGCCTCCCTTATCTTTAGAAAGGCCTTTCCTATGAGCTGTTGAGCTGTTGGAAGAGTTTCTCCGAAAAGCAACAGTAAGCTGAGACCTGCAGCCGGCCTGCCTGCTTGGCAGTTAGGAGGAAGGGCCTCGCAAACTGGAGGCCAGGGCTGGAAAGACTCAGGGCAGGAGGATTGCTGGTGTGCTGTGGGAACAGCCAGGGAGCTGAGGTGGCTGGAGTGACGGGGGTGGGGGGTGGGAGGGTGTACTCTTAGGGAGGGGATGGGCAGGGCATGGACTTTGCAGATCATCTTAAGGATTCATTTGGATGGAAGCTAAAAGCCTACTGAGAGTTTAAAGGAGAGGACCCCGGTGAAGCAGCCAGGACTTGCTGTGGAATTCCTTTTGCAGTCATTACAAGGAGGTGTGATGTGGTAATGGGTGTGGTGGGGTCAGTGTATGTTGGGGGGAGTAGGAACAAGGGGGATTCTGAAAATCTGGGATATCTCCAGAAGCTAGACGCCTGCCTGACCCAGAAGGTTTTAAACCGTGTTTAAAAATGTCAAACACGAGATGCAGAGTAGGCATCAAACTCTCACAAAAGTGCTCATTCAGTTCTAAAACGTGACGCCTGCATGTCCTCGATTACTTGTTTGGCTTTCATACTGTATAAAACATTTATTTTTCTTACATTTATTTTCCAAACCATTGAGTGGCTATAAAATAGTAAGTTGCCTAATGTTTTCTGGGGCTAGCTGGTATATGATTCACGGCTATTGTTTTATTTCAAAGGCTTCTTGCTTTCTGGTGGGGGATGGGATGGGTTAGGGGTGGGTCTTCTGAGGACTGGAGGTGGTGATCAGCCATTGCCTCTGCTCTCTGGAGGTGGGCTTCCTGGATGGCTGGCTGTGTGTGAGGAGTCAAGACACTAGACATCTTGCCCGACTTGATACAGCTTACGGCAACCTGATGTTTGGATTGCTTTTTCCTTGTGTGTGTTTGGCAAATATGCTGAGCAGAGAGATTCCCCATCTGCTTTGCTTTTCGGAATTGCCTTTGTTCTTACCATTCCAAAAATGTTTAAAAAGAATTCTGAAAAACACAGTCCTATTGTCGCTGTGATTTTTTTTTTCCCATCAGAAATCTTATTAGAATAACAATTAGCTGGAGCTGAGATGGCTCAGGGGTAAAGAAAGGCACTTGCTGCCTATCCTGGTAACCTGACTTCGGTCCTGGGGACCCATATGGTAGAAGGAGAGACCCACCTCCAACAAGTTGCCCTCTGACCTCACACTCCGTGGCTTGGCATGTGTCTTCCCCTCCCCCGATACAGAACTGTAATAAAAATGTAAAAGGAATAACTAGTCATTTTGCTGCCCAAACCAAAATATTCCCTACTGATATTTAAAATTTGTAAGTTTAAAATCCTGGTTTGGACAGTTCCCTTCTAGTCTGAAAGTATTTTAGGGCGGGTTTTTGTGTTTGGAGCCTTCAGAGGACATTGAGATGAGGGCGGGGTTTGAAGCTAAGGGCTTTGGTGATCTGCTGTATGTCTGCATCGTACTGAAATCTTGCAGGAGTAGAGTCTTCAGGAAGAAAACAGCCCCTCCCCAGCAGAAGGCCCTTCCATCAGCTTCCCAGGGTGAGCCACACCCAGTTATGTTGGTTTTGCTGGTGGCAGACAGTTAGGTTTCCCTGGGCCTGAAGCTCCTGAGGATAGACACATTCTTAAACTGAGGTTATTTACTTTGATGGATACCACCTCAGGCTCTCTGTTCTACAGCGTTCCCAGTCTGGTGGCTCTCTTTGGGATCACGGGGTTGATTACTCTAGAACATGACGTAGTCAGCGCCATCTTCCCAGAGAGAAGTCTCTGGGTATTAGTGTACTTTCCCTCTGCTTCTCTCTTACCTCAGGCAGCCGAGGAATTGCTAAGAGACTGTCTTGAATTCCCTCGAAGTTGCTTATTTGTTTTATTGATCTGTTTATTTTGAGACAGGTTCTCACTGTGTAGCCCAGGCTGGCCTCAGACTTACTGAGCAGCCCAGGCTAGCTTCAAACTTGAGATCTTCCTGCCTCATCTTCTGTAGTGCTGGGATTAAAGGTACCTGACACTCAGAGTTGACTTCTGAGTCCTTGCCCTGGTCCTGTGTGCATTTATTACGTGCTATTTGCTAGGAATTAGCGGTGATAGGGATCGAAAGTTCAGCTCCCCTGCAGTGGAAGCAAATGAGCACAGGGACCAAGGGCTGAGCCCTGCTCCAGTGCATACATGGGCGCATGCGAGGAAACAGAAAGCCTGGAATCTGAAGGGAAGAGTCAGGCCTGAGAAGAGTTGGGTCAATGGGGAAGCTGGGAAGAAGAAAGGAGCCCTTGGAGACCACAGAGCCTGGGCATGGGTGGGAACGGCAGGAGCCAGGTTTTGTGCACCATACTGTGAAGCTGATACTTTTTTCCTGAAAGCAAAGGGGGAAACGTGTGATTTTAAGCAGAAGTATGAGTGCATGAGTGTCTGAAATGGTCACACTGGATGTGAGGAGATGGTCAGAGGGGTGCATCTGTGGGCTGCACTTACCCTGGGAGGCTGAAGCTGAGTAGACCCACACATGGTCTGAATTAGGGTGCTAGTGTGGAGGAGAGGAGACTGAGAGAGTGGGGAGGGTCCGTAGAAGCAGCCACTGCTGCTGTGTGTGGGGGGAGGAGGAGCTGACATGCTTCCAGATGGCTGGGACCTGTGCAATGTTCTTTAGTAGGCAAGGTTTAAGAAATGGTCAGAGCCTGGCGCCGACGATCTCGCTGGGGCCTCCATTATGTTAGGGCTAGCCGGGAGGACTTCTAAGGAACCACGAGACACACGAACCGCTGCAAACGCATGAGGCTTTATTAATAACCGGCGCGTGTCCGGGTCCCGCCTATCCCACGCAGGAGATGAGCATGGCGGGCCCCAATTCCTTCCCCCCAGGCACTTTTATGGGGTTCAGGGGAAAGGGGTCTGGGGATGGGGGCTCGTCCAGCTCTGATTGGCTCAGAGCTCTCTATGGTAGACTAATTGGTTGGGAGTTTCGCGCGTGTGGGATCCAGGGAGGGGGTGGTCAACCTGTGCCCTTTGAGACAGGGTGGTGCCCGGGAAGGAAGAATCCCTGCTGATAGGTGGTGGGGTGGAGGCTGGGGAGGCTGTTCCTGGGAAGACATCCCCCTTCCCCAATATGTGACTGCTAGCACTTCAGGTGCATTCCTAGGTTTTATATTTCTGATTTAAGAAATACAAAACCCAGGAATGCACCTGAGTGCTAGCAGTCATGTATAGGGGGAAATGCCTCCTATTGAGAGATGCCTTCCCAAGTACGGCCATTAACAGTACTCTTCAGTCTCCTCCCCACCCACAGGGAAATGACCATTGAGCTTAACACCTATCAGCGGGATTCGTTCTTCCCCAGCATACCAGGCGCCAGGGTGGCTAGTCCAAGGGCACAGGTTGACCACACACCCCCCACACCCCCCATCCCCCGCGCACGAAACTCCCAACCAATTAGTCTACCATAGAGAGCTCTGAGCCAATCAGCTGCATGAGCCCCCATCCTCAGACCCCTTTCCCCTGAACCCCATAAAAGTGCCTGGGGGGAAGGAATCGGGGCCCCGCCATGCTCATCTCCTGCGTGGGATAGGCGGGACCCGGACGCGCGCCGGTTACTAATAAAGCCTCATGCGTTTGCAGCGGTTCGTGTGTCTCGTGGTTCCTTGGAAGTCCGCCCGGCTAGCCCTAACAGTGGCACACACCTTCAATGCCAGCACTTGGGAGGCAGAGGCAGGCGGATCTCTGAGAGTTCAAGGCCAGCCTGGTCTACAGAGTGAGTTCCAGGACAGCCAGAGAAACCCTGTCTCAACAGAAAAAAAAAAAAAAGAAAAAGCAATGGTTAGGCTAGAGCGGTGGCACAGCTGTAAAAAGTACTGGCTATTCCTGCAGATGACCAGGGTTCCATTCCCAGCATCCATTTGGCAGCTAACAGCTGTCTGTAATTCCAGTTCCATGGGGTCTGATGCACTTTTCTGGTTTTCTCAGGCACTACATGCACACAGGGCACACATACATGTTGCCAAAACACCCACACATATAAAATAAAAGTAAATCTTAAAAAGAGGACAGGATGGAGGGAGGGAGGGAGGAAGGAATAAAGGAAGAATGAAAGAAAGAAAAGAAAAGAAAGAAAGAAAAGGTCTGGAGAGATAGCTCGTTGGCACAGTGCTCAGAGGACCTACATTTGATCTTCAGAATCCAGGTAAAAAGCCAGGGGGAGTGATGTGAGCCTGGAGGTCAAGATAGGAAGACCCTTGGGATTGGTCTAATTGGTAAGCTCTGGGCCAGTGAGAGATGCTACCTTAGTCAAGGTGAGATGCTGTCTTAAAAATGGCTCCTGAGGAATGACCCCTGAGGTTGACCTTTTGCATATGCACTTGCATACACATGTGAACTTCCTCCAGCACAAATACATTGTGAGGTCTAATGTACACACATACACATTAGATGAAATCTTTAAAATTGAGAGGGTTTCAGACAATTGGAAGCCACTCAGATAAAGTATAGGTGTGGCTCTGTGTTCTAAATTGAAGGTAGCCAGGGAGTTGATTTTATTATGAGAAAAACGCAGAGAAATAGGTCCAATAAAAGCCATGAGTTTTTGAGTCATGAATTGAAGGCTTCCTGCAGAATGCCTTTCCTGTGTGGTGTTTTCCATTTAGGACGTGTCAGTTTTGGACTTGTCTGGTGGCTTTGGTTCCCTCCGTAATGGCGGATTAGAGGCACCAGCCATCTGCATAAGGAAGTGTTTGATATAGAGTAGTTCAGGAATTTGAGAGTTAGCACTCACTGCTTCAGGTAAGCTGTGTTGTGGTTTAGTAGAGGGCTGTCTATCTGCAGTTTGAGGACCGCATTCAGGATTTATTAAAAGTGGGTAAACAAGGGTTGTAGAATGCCCCAGAACTGTCATCTACCAATGTTAAACATGATGCACCCGTGCCTTAGCTTCTTTATGCTTTTACTAAAACGATAAAAATACTTTTTTTTTTCTTGTGTGTGGTATATGCATGTGGGTACTTATATGTGTGCAGTTAAACATGCCTGTGTGATGAGGGGAATCTGATGCCCTCCTCTGGTCTCTGCAGGCAGTCATACACACATACACACACATACAGACACACACACACACAGACACACAGATTATAAATAAAATTAAACTGCTAACAAGTTGAATGGTGGTACTGGCAGTTTTTTGGTGTCAGTTTGGGTGTACCGAGTGTCTTCTGAGGGACTGCAGACAGAGCCAATGTCCAAGTCTCTCCTTTTGGAATGTAGGCTCATTTCCTCCAAGTCCTGCATCAAGCTGTCTGGGAATGGAGCGTTTTGGGGGCTCTCTGCTGATTGCTTCTCCTCAGACCTCCAGACCTCTATGTAGAATTCAGTTCATGCGCCCCACCACTTCAGAAGCCAATCAGCAGAGCTGGGGGTTAAATCTTAAAACCGCACTGTGTCCAGAGAGCTCACTCTCTGACAAGACAGTAGATTGATACTCTAGTGGGACTGGCTGTCAACCGTCTCCAGCCAGATGATTATAGGGGCGGGCAGTTGGTCATTCCGGTTCCGGAGCGCAGTCCTGCCCTCTGGTCAGGTGGTCGGCCATGTTTCTGAGACCTGTGATGTCTTTCTCTCATTGTTCCTTTGCTCTCTTCCCTCCTTCTGCTGCTGGCTGGGCTCAGGCACTTCTTGAACTGTTGAGTCCAGGTCGTTCCTGCCCGTGCCAGCCTTGTCCTCTTGCATGTGCTCTGGGAAAGGGTTAACTCAGAACCAACCAACTATTAAAAGTGTGTGTGTGTGTGTGTGTATGTTAAGCTAATAATAATGTGTGCATGTATACTCCTCTCTGCAATATGAAGTACAAGTGAGTCTTTGTAATACAGAATATAAAAATGTTCTCATCTGTACCCTCCTGCCACCTCCAACCACAAAAGTATTGGTTGTCCCTATCAGCAGGGAACTCACAGGTTAGCTGTGGGGACATTTCTGCCATGTACTACTCAGCACCCACCAAGTTTCTTCTTTCTCTGTAAGACAGGGTCTCACTGTGTATCCCTGGCTGACCTAGAGCTCACCATGTAGACCAGGCTGGCTTCGAACTCACAGAGATCCGATTGCCTCTGTCTCCTAAATGCTGGGGTTAAAGGCGTATGATCTCATTGACCTTTGGCTCACTTCTGTATGCGGTTTCTTAATAGTTTGCAGCACCGCATGAAGTTTCCTGCCACTTTCCAAGTTCTGAAAAGTTTCCTAAACCAAGTGCATCAAGTGCTCCTTGGAAATTGCAGCCAAGCTCCTGTCTCTGCTTTCAGTACCCCATCGGTGTTGACGGTCTCGTTAGTGTGCACAGACTTTTGTGTGACACTCTCTGGTTTCTTATGGTTTGAGAGCTTGTCCTGGGATTAGACAGGTGCCAATGATGGGCCTGAAGGCATTCATGAGAGTATCACTGACCCTCTGGTCCAGGCTAGAGGTTGGTGGGCAGTGGGTCCAAACCACCTTTTCTCCCAGGGGCAGGCCCAGTGAGTTCTCTCAGTAAAGGGGTTAATCTCCCAGCTGGCTGTGCAGGTAAGCAGGGTAAGATCTATGGAAAGCTCCTTGCTTCTCAGTGTCCTGAGTCCCTTTCCTCCTGCTCCCAAGCTCCTTCCTGTGATTATCTGGATGTTTTCTGCATGTAAAAGGATCAGGGTTGGAATCACTGATTCTCAGATTCTCTCTCTCTTTTAATTTTTGTTTTTTTGTTTGTTTGTTTGTTTTGTTTTTTCGAGACAGGGTTTCTCTGTTGTGACTCTGGCTGTCCTGGAACTCACTCTGTAGACCAGGCTGGCCTGGAACTCGTAGAGATTCGCCTGCCTCTGCCTTCTGAGAGCTGGGAACAAAGGTGTGAGCCACCATCGCCCAGCTGATTCTCAGATTCTCATCTTCACTGACACAGATTCACGTCTCAGAAGCAGCCACACCCTACGTGTGCCCCACCGCTGGCGGACATCTGGCGTACCGTAAAATAGCCTGTCTTCTCCTTGGGTATTGTAGCGGGACACTTAGAAGAAGTCTTTGTTATTTTGGCTTCCTAAAAAATGCAAAACGGTGTTTGGATTAGGTTTGCGTTCCCACCCCGGGTGTGGTAGATGCTTATGAGTTGGATTTGGAATGCTTAATCCGGGTGGCTATAATTTGGTTAGGTGCAGTCATTCTGGCACTTGTAGCTTGTTTTTGGGACTGTGGGCCGCATGTGTTTACGGGAACTCTTGGCTTAGGGTTGGTTGGTGGTTCATTGGTTGGGTTGTTGTTGTTAATTTGTTAATTCTTAAAAGAGCAAAGGTTGGAGAGATTGAGTTTATAGATCGTGAGTTGAGACACTAGTCTGACTCACTGTCAGCTGGTCCACTTCAAGCTCAGGACAGCCTAAAAGAGGCTGTGAAGATGTCTACCTTTCTCTCATTCTATATCAAGGCTGCTTGCAAAAGCAGTGAAGATTTCTTTCTATGCTTCCTTTCTCTCTCCCTAAATTGAGAGTAAAAGATTGTAGCTTACTGCTACAGGATATCTCCGTTAGAATGCTTTCTTTCTTCTCTTACAGGTGTGTCCAACCTTTTCACATTATGACAGGCCACTGCCACAAAGTTCATATTTCAGAACTATACAGTTGAGTTACAGAAATAATTATCAAAATGGATTTTAAAAATAGTTTTCGAGAATTACTTATTTTTATTTTCTGTGTGTGTGTTTTTTGCATGTATACATGGTGTATGCGCCAGGTATGTTCAGTGCCCATGGAGGCCAGAGTGGGTGTTGGAACCCCTGGAACTGGAGTTACAGATGGTTGTGATCCTCTATGGGAGTGCTGGGAATCGAACCTGGGTTCTCTAAAGAACAGCCAGTGCTCTTAACTGCTGAGCCATCTCTCCAGCCCTTATGATGTTTTAAGTAAAGTCTAGAATTTTGTGTTGAGCTGCATTCATTGCTATCCTGGGGCGCATAGGTCAGACAAGCCTATATATGCAACTGTCCCTGCTCTCAGAACTGCCCAGACAGGTTTAGTCTCCTTTCCACATGACAGCCCTCTAGCATTTGTATCTGATGGGAGTTTATCTTGTTCCTAGTCTCATTCTGTTCCTCTGCATCAGTGCTTTCTCTTGGCATCTCTGAAATCACCTTTACTTAAGCCATGCCTTGATGCTGAGCCTCGGGCAGTGACTCTCCTTCCATCAGGGGTAAGGAGATATGTGACTGGTCAGTAGGGTCCACCTGGCTCTATGGTCCATTGTGTTGGCCTTCCTCAGAATGTGCTTCTGAGGCTGTATGCTTGACGGATGCACATGTCTCTAGCATGGGTTGAGGGAATCCTTGACTCAAGGAGAATCTACTGTGAGGTTAATATTCCTGCCCTGCCAAATCTGGACCTTGTATTTACAGAAGTCCCAGCTCTCTTTGACAGCTGTCTTTAGTGACTGTGTAGCTGTGATCTGGTAAGTAATTTGTTCTTTGAGACAAGGTGTTTCTATGTAGCTCAAGTTGATCTTCTTACCTCAGTTTCCCAAGTGTTTTTACAGGCCTGTTTTGCCATGTCTGACTCCCTATGCCGTTAAAAAAAAAAAAAAAAAAAAAAAAAAAAGGACACAGGAAAACAAGGTTTGCTAGTCCCCCTGTGAGAACAATGACTCCTCAAAGGTGCTCATGTCTCGTCCTGGAATCTAACGATTCATTGTAAGGCAAAGGAGGTGTAATCACATGAACAACTTTGAGCTGGGCGAACAATCTGGCTTATCCAGGTGAGCCCAATGTATCCAGCGGGGTCATTATGAGGGAGAGGCGGGCAGGAGAGTTGTGGTTTTGTGATGGAAGCAAGGTCAGGGTCAGGGAGATGTTCCCTGAAGACATTGGCTTTGAAGATGGAGGAGAGGAGGAAGCACTTTCTCAAGTAGCTGCTAGGAGCTGAGGAGGGTAAGGCTGTTCTGCTGCCCCACCCCAACCCCAACTGCTGTGTGACTTTAAGACACTAAGTTGGAAAAGCTCCTTCCTGCATTTTGCAGTGATGCGTTCCCAACCATCTCTGGGCCGCTTTGAAGGCACAGTTCCCGTTCCTACCTTCCAACTTCCTCCATTGCCCAGGACTTCCAGGAAGTGGGTTCCTGATAACTGTCCACAGATCCCAGAACCCAAGAAAACCAGATGCTGTGTTCCAGAAATCCAGCTGCACAGCTCGGTCAGTGCTCCAATAAAAGGGAACCCAGGCCAGCCCCTCAGTATCCTGTCCTGCAAAGGGAGCTTGGAATCCCTGCTCTGGAGCCATTGTGTTGAATCTACCTGTACTCTGAGACTAAGAAAGAGAGGAGAGGAGAGGGAGGAGAGAGGATGGGAGGAAGGGAGGTTAAACCAAACAGCAGAGACTGGATTTACAATGACTACGGTTTGTTGCCTCCTGTCTCCCTAATGTCTGACAGTAGATAAAGTGCTTCTTCATTATGACCTCATTCCATCCCACGATGGGTCCCGGGAAGTGGCCATCCTGCTCTCAGTGTGCTTGGTCTTTCTTGGGAGACCAGCATGGAGGTTTTGCAAACTCATGTGTTGGAGTGTAAGAGGAGCCTACACTCTGTCTGCTGTGAATTGGAGATATTCCCAGCGTACACAGGATCAGGATGGCCTGGAAATTCATCCTCACTGTTGGGTGTGCACACATCTTTGGTATATGGCCAATGCTGGGCCCGTCATTTCTTTTTTCTTTAAGTTTTATTTTGAGGTGGGGCTCATATCCTCGAGCTGCCTTTGAACTTGTGAACATCACATCCTTCTGTCTTCACCCCATGAGTACTAGGATTACAGGTGTGCACTATCTGGGGATTGAACTCAGGACTTCGTGTATGTTAGGCAAGTACTCTACCAGCTGAGTGCTGTCTTCAGCTCCCACTCTCTCCTTATGGGACGAAAGGTTCCAGTGGTGACTTGCCTAAGATCCTGTTGATTCCAGAGTTGGGAGATGCTTCTGTCTCCAGTGTGTTTGGGACCACAACTTCTTCACTGTCATCAGGAAAATTCTCATCGTATTCCTAAAGTTCTACATGACTCTTGATACTCTGTCATCTCTCTCAATTAAGGCAACATTCTCTTCATCCCCTGGCTCTGATCTTCAAGGAGCCTCCGTGCTGTGGGAGCCTTCAGCTTTCTCTTCCCATCTGTTCTGAACTTGAGATACTCCAGAAAGACTCCCAGGTCCACATGGGATCAAGGTGGCCTGGCTCATCTCATCCTCACTGTCGGGTGCGTACACATCTTTGGTATATGCCCAATGGCTGGTTTCCTGGCACATGCACCACCAGCACCCCTCGCCTTTTTAAAATAATTCTCTGCAGGACCCCTACCCCATTTTTTGTAATTCTCTATAGGACACCCCCCCCCCAACCTACACTCCAGATGAGTTCAAAAACTCATTCAGCCATTTGTTGATTGTGTGGCTTTAGAGTGGATCTCCTGGGATCAGAATGTTGGGCAGAGTCATGAGTGCTGGATAGGGTCCAGGGTCTTAACCAAGAGGCCTTCTCCTGTTGTACAGCTGAGCTTTGGAGACAGACAGGTACATGTGACCTTTGGCAGTTACAGCACCAGGTGACCTTAGGCAAGTGATTGAACCTTAGTTGCTTCATTTGCAAAATGGTGGTAAATTACATGATACCTACTGGTAGGGTCATGGAAAAACATAATAATATATACTGTTTGGCGTTGCCCTTGACACACGGTGAATGGTCAGTATGATTTATGACTGTATTACTAATCATTACTAATTAGTGATAATTGCTAGTGTGTTTAGCATCAGACACCTATGGGTAAAGTGGTTATGGGGTCAAACTCTGCACTGGTCACTCCAAATTTGAAATGTCTTGTTTCCTTTTTTTGGAGAGGGAAGTCTTAGATGGATGAGAGTCTCTCATTCAAGTCATTTCAAAACCTAGCACATTATCTGTTCCATGTATTTTCTGGTTTGGTGAAGGAGCTAGACATTAAAAATTTTTTAAAATTATAGAAATGTTGAGCTATAGACATTATGAGGAGTGATATTGGAAAGCATGCCCCGGAAACTTGGCTGAGCTCTAGGGAGATCTGCACTGCTGGGGACAGACTTTGTGTTCAGCTAGGTGGCTTGGGGCTTTGATGCCTCTGGGTTCACGTCTTAACAGGGGTGGAGGCAGCCTGAGCTCTGGGGCATCAGTAATGGCAGCTGGTTTTATTTGAATAGGTGTCCATCCAAGTTGCCTGAGAAGGGACATCCCCAGCGACTCTGAGCTAGCTCAAGAGGGAGTCATTCAGGAGACAGAAGGAGCTGGCAAGGGCCTTCCAGCAGGGAAGGAGACTTCTTACATTTGGGTCAGGGACCAGGGCACAGAGAGTACTTATTAAGGGATGTTTTTTAACATGGTCGCCTCTTGCACCGAGTCCAACCATCAGCACTTCCTGTCACAGGGCTTCACCTCCCTCTTCCTCCTTCCTCGCTCTGAATACATTCTCCTTTTCACTCCAGTTTGGCTTCTCTTGGTTCTGTTCTGTGATTAAGTCAGCTCTTCTGTTTTTCATCCAATGACCATTTCTCCATTGGAGACACTGACTCTTGGACTCTGAGTCAGAGAAGGGCAAGGGGAAGGGCAAGGGGAAGGGGAAGGGCAAGGGGAAGGGCAAGGGGGGCAAGGGGAAGGACCGCACGTGGAGGCACCATTGATGTTTGGTGTTTGGTTCCTGCCCTGCTGTATGCTTTGCTCAAGAGTTCTGATCTCCGGGAAGACGCATCTCAGTGTCAGTTTCTCTCGTTTCCCTCCTGTCTGTGAGGCCCGGTTGGCAGTATTGTGAAAGCATAGTTGCATCTTTTGGCTGGTGGGAAATCGTCCACAGCTTGTAAATCATCACCCCACAGATCAGATCCACACTCCCTAGGGCAGGGTCTCTGCTCAGCCCCTGGGATGCAGTGTTGTGTGTAATGCTGTATTCATGGGGCCCCGGAAGGCCATTTGCCTCAGCCTTTCTGGCTAAGCTGTAATCTAGGAGCATTGCTTAGCGATGTGGGCCAGGTAACCTGCTGAAGGAAGGGCACCAACACCCCTCTTCTGGTTGCCCAAGAGACCTAAGGCACAGGTGAGTCAGGAATTGAGAGCGCCAAGTGTTAGTGTGACCACACTGACCCCAACCACTTGGCCTTTGTTTTGTTTTAAAAATTTAAAGTATCGCTTATTTTAGGCTATTTTTAGATTTCTAAGAAAATAATGAAGATTGTGTAGAAAGTTCCCCCATATACCCTTCACTCAGTCTCTCCATTATCAACACTATCCAACTTTAACCTCTCACCTCATGGATCATTCTAGCTGTCTTCCTTTGTGCATATGTCCTTCCCCTCCCTACAGTGGGAAACAAGCAGCTAATGTCCATTAATTTTACTGTTCCGTGTTAGTGGACCTGTATCATGATTTCACAGTTGTCAACATGTCCCCCCTGTGGGAAGCAGCTGGATCAACTCCAGCAGACACAATTGCTTTGTCTTTGGTCTCACAGATCTAATGTTGACTTAGCAAGTTCCCCCACCCCTTTTCTGTGATGTTAACTTAGCAAGTCCCCCCACTCCTTTTCATATATATATATGTGTGTGTGTGTGTGTACATGTATATATGTATATATACAGGAATATATGTGTATGTACACATATATATTTATGTGTATGTACGCATATGCACATGAGTGTTTATATATGTGGAGAAGCTCACAGAGGTCAGAAGAGGGTGTTGATTCCCTGGAATTGGAGTTACAGACAGTTGTGAGCTACCATGGGGGTGCTGGGAATTGGACCTGCTTTTTCAGGTCCCCTGCAAGAGCAGCCGGTGCTCTTGACCACTGAGCCATCTCTCCAGCCCCAACTTTTTAAAAACTCAGAACGGCCAAGCAGGGGTTGCCTCTCTTTGTCTCCTTGTGTGTGTGTGTGTTTTTTTTTTTTTTCTTTTCCTCTTCAGTTTTTTTCCCTTTTCCTTTCTTTGCAGTGATTATGCTTTTGACTCTGCCTGTTCTATTTCACACTTGACACCTGTTTTGGTAAGACTGTCTGCTTCCTGCTGCCGTTAGGTCAGAGCACGAGGCGCATCAGTCCAAGACTCCATTGCATGATTTCTGCAGCTGAGGTCAGGAGGCCGCCATCAGAAAGCTGTGAAAGTTGTGCCAGAGACGTAGGTGACACTTTGGTTTTCATACAAAGACATCTATAAATTATCCCCGATGGAAAAAACCCCAACAACAGACTCCTGAGTACCGTCTCTCCTTCTTCAGGTTTCTGTGTGTGTCAGCCACCTGGCTTGAAGTGCATGTTTGTGTTCCATCTGGGTTGATGCCCAGAGGACTGTTTTGGACCTTGCAGTCCTGAGTGGGTTAATCTTTACGAAGACAACAAGGTGATCACTTGGTTCCTAGCGAGTGCATTTAGAGTTAATTTCACTGTTATTGCAACCTGAAGAATTCCATTGTGTTGATTGTTGTGATACCGTAAGGCAAAGATGAGGGGCCCCGTGTTAGGGTCGGGCTTAGAGGGTAGAGGATAGACTGAAGTTGCTATGGTTGTATGGCTGGTGTGAGAGACATCATGACAGGGGAGGAGAAGAGCATTCCTGGACACAAGTTTGGATCCCAAAACATGAAACTGGGAGCTTGGAATTGGCTCATCTAGGGGGAAGCCCAGGTGCGCTAGCCTCCGGACACTTTTCTCTTTGTAGATTGTCATCCACCTGCAGGCGACGGGGTGGGGTGGAGGATGGGAGTGGGTTCTGTAGAGGAGCCAGACAAGGAGTGACTTTGTTTCATGTATTTGGATTATCTCACTGATGTCTTTCCTGACACTCCCAAGGCACCAAGGTATTTCCCTGTGCTGACATTGTGGTTCTTTGTTAAATCCTGACCATACCCAGTAGCTGATCTTGCTATACCCTTAGAATTTTGGCAGCCATTCAGCACAACAGTTAACCACCAGAAGGAAGAAGGAAAGTAAGACTCCATCTGGTTAATATTGGTCCTGCTCAGCTCTTTGCGCATGAGCACCAGGATATGTCTGGTATTTGTACTTCCAGCCTTGGTGACAGGAGACAGGTCTGGCAGAGGTTTCATCATGGGGTGGAGGGAAAGAGTGTAGGGAAGGCCAGCTTTTTTTTTCTCAATTGAGACAGTCACATGTACTCTAGGCTGGCCTCAAACTCAGTCTACAGCTAAGGGTAACCCTGAACTTCTGATCTTCCTGCCTCTACTTCCCAGGTGTCCCAAGTGCTGGCGCTACAGACCTGTACCTCTACACCTGGTTGGTCCAGTTCGGGGGGTTGAAACCATAGCCTCTTGCGTGTTAGGCAAGCGCTATCCCAGCAGAGCCATATCCCCAGGGTTTCTCACACACTCTCGGGTGATGCTGTGCAGCAGGACACTGCAGCTTTGCCCTCCCCTTTACCTCCAAGTTGTGCTTGCTCGGGGCCTTGAGTCTAACTGGTGTTTTCTCCAACTTTGTCAAGCCCAGGAGTCTTGTGAGAATCTCCCATCTTCACCTGGATCTGGCACCTTTGCACTGAGCCTCTGACTTGCCTGGCTCAGAGATCTAAGCCTGTTGTTGACATGAGCACGTGGCTCTCACCTCAAAGGGAATAAAGAGATAATTTATTCTGGAGCCAGATATGAGTGACCATGGCCTAGGAATATGGATTCAGGTTACCCACAATACAATACCGTAGTCTGATGTGGTAGGCAGGTTACGGCAAGGAAGGCAGTCACCGTGGCAGGTCGCAGAAGTTGTATTTGGTGACTCTTGGAAGTGAGTGGTATATTTGCATATACCAAAAGTCACATGATAGTCATAGGCTGTTAGGTCAGACAGATAGATAGACCATGAAAGGCCATTAAAGGAGCTAAAGATGGCCGAAGATAATTTGACTCTGAATCTGCAACATTCCAACTCTTGAGTAATCCTAAATTCTAATCAGTCGATCAGCCTTGTAAAGTCCCCACCCCCCCTTTCTCTCTGTGTGTGTGTGTGTGTGTGTGTGTGTGTGTGTGTGTGGTGTATTTTTCTCTCTCTCATTCTCTCTCTCTCTGTTTTCCCTACAAACTTCAGTCCATACTGTTCTCCCTGCTTTATTCCCTGCCAGGCCCACGAACGTCCAGCAAAAGCTTCCTTCCCAGAGCAGCCTTCCCTAACCTCTCTGACAATAGTGGCCCTTCCCTTCCCCTCAGCAGCTGTGTTCTCCATTGCACTTACCACTGTCTGAGCCCATGTTCACCACCTCTTTCCCTACTACAGTGTGGGTTCTGTGGGACAAGGGTCTCAGCACCCCGTGTGCCTGCTGCAGGAGACTGGCCAGCATGGTAGCAGGCTCTCAGGAAGGACTTATTAGTGATAGCATCAGTAAACCCTGAAGAGCTGGTGACCTGGAGGTTGCCACTTGGCTGCAGTGTCGCGGTTCAGTATGGCTTGTGTGTCAGGTTATAATATTTTAATTATGAGCTATAGAAAGGACAAAGTGGATGGACTATTTGGTGATACCTTTCTGTCATGTGATGGTTCAGTGGAATCAAGAAAGAGTAGTCGGATGGGGAGAGACCTCAATGCAAGAACATAAAGCATTTTGAGGCCTTGAGCTCAGGTGCCCAGAACCCCACCTACAAGCTGGATGTGAAGTGTGATCGTTTGTAATCTTGGTAAGAGATGGGAGGTGAGCCAGGCATGGTGCCACACACCTTTTATCCACACTTGGAAGGCAATGGCAGAGGCAGGAGGATCTCTGTGAATTTGAAGCCAGCATGGTCTACAGAATGAGTTCCAGGCCAGCCATGGCTACATAGTAAGAGTCTGTCTCAAAATAAAAAATTAAGAAAAAGGAAAGAGATATGGGAGGCTGAGAGGCAGAGAATTACCACAGGTCTGCTGGCCAGCTACCCCCACGTTGGCAGTGGGGAACAGCAAAAATGCTGTGTCAAACAATGAGAAAGGTGAGCCAACACCTTTGTCCCTTGACTTCCACACAACCATCCATGGCACCCCCCTCCACATATACACCCACCCCCACACACATACACACACACACACACACATACACCCACACACCCACACATACACACACACACACATACACCCACACACACATACACACACACATACACCCACACATACACACCCACACATACACATACACCCACACACACCCACACATACACCCACACATACACATACACACACACACACATACACCCACACATACACATACACCCACACACACCCACACATACACCCACACACCCACATACACACACACACACATACATACACCCACACACCCACACATACACATACACCCCACACACACACACATACACCCACACACACACACACACACATACACACACACATACATACATCCACACACACATACAGACACACACACATACACACACACACACACACATACACATACACCCCACACACATACACACATACACACACACACACATACATACATCCACACACACATACAGACACACACACACACACACACACACACATACATACATCCACACACACATACAGACACACACACATACACACACACACACACACACATACACATACACCCCACACACATACACACATACACACACACACACATACATACATCCACACACACATACAGACACACACACACACACACACACACACATACATACATCCACACACACATACAGACACACACACATACACACACACACACACACACACACACACACACAAGTACACAAAGGTAAGCAAACAGAAGGACTGGCAAAGAGAAGCAGCCACTGCACAGAGTAACCTATGATACCATCACAGAGAGGAAGGCTGTGTGAATCCTATCTACCCACATACTGTGGGTGCAGCCTCCTGCAGTCGGTGTCAGTGTTTGCATAGCATTATCTTAGCTTTGTATTCATATTGGTATTTAATGTATAGTTTTGGTTTTATGGTAACATAAAAGCTAGTAGTTTTTATTAAAAACTAGCAGTTTTTATATTAGTGATTACTAAATGTTTTTAAGACTTTTTAATTTTAATTTTTTTTCTATATAACTTGTAAAAATCTAAAATAGGAGCAAGTCAGTGGGACATATAGGGAAAATTCTTAAATTCTAGACGTGTTTGGAGCTGGAGAGATGGTTCAGCCATTAAGAGCGCTGATTGCTCTTCCAAAAGTTCCTCCTCCTGAGTGCAGTTCCCAGCAACCACACGGTGGCTCACAACCATCTATAATGGGATCACATGCCCTCTTCTGGGATGCAGGTGTACACACAGACAGAACACTCATGTCAATAAATAAAATAAAGTCTTTAAAAAAAATAAAAATTCTAGACGTGTTTGTGAAGAGCTGTGTGTTAGTTACTTCTCTGGTGCTGTGAGAAAATACTATGACCAGAAGCACCAAGGAAGAAAGCTTTATTTTAGCTTCTGGTTCCCAAGGGACAGCCTCACAACGGGAAAGGAATGATGTAGCTGAAGGAGCAGGAAGCTGCTGAGTGATTTTTTTCTGCATACAGGAAGCAGAGAGTGAGAACAGGAAGTGGGACGAAGCTATAAACCCTTAAAGCCCGCCCCCAGTGACATACTTCCTCCAGGAAGGTGCACCTTCTAAAGGTTCCATAACCTTCTCAAACAATGCCCTCAACCAGGGAACAAGTGTTCATATACAGGAGCCTATGGGGGGCTTTTTTTTTTTTTTAAATTCAAACCACAACAAGCATTTTTAAAAAAACTAAGGGCAGACTGCATAGGTTTTTAAAGTTCAGCATGTCTTTGGGGCTGGGAGTGTGGCTCCATGGAAGAGTGCATATGTGCTTAGTCTTTACAAAGCCCTGGGTTCAATCCTTGGCGCCAAAACTGAAAAGAATGAATGCACAGTGAAAGTTCCGTCTACCTGCATCCAAGAGGTTAAAGTGTGTACTTTTTGTTTATATGATTGAAACTTCTGTGCAGCAAGACCTTGCCTCATTTGGATACCGATTTAAGTTTTTCTTTTTGAAAGACTTGATGACCAGTGAAACTTCTTCGCTTAGACATCTGTACATAATAAAGAAGCTTATTATATATGCTGATTCTGTTGCCCATAGTAGGAAGGGACTCCAAGTTCTACTACTACCCCAGGCTCTCAGTGACCAGAGAAGAAGGAATTTGGGGCTAGGAAATTGGAGACCAATGGAGACACATTCTCGCTTTGAAAGGAGATGCGAATGGTCCTTTTCCTGTGTACATTTCACCTGAACACACATGTGCAATTGAACTGTGTTCATTGCCAAGTGTGACTTAATAAAAGCCCAGCCACATGCAGCCACGACACAGGAGAGCCCAGAGCCAAAGATGAGGCTGGGCTCAGGTGCATGCACTGGAAGGAGAAGCCGCTCCAAACCACAGGATGTTTCTGTGAACAGGCAAGTCATCAGTGACCTGAATTGTCCAGAATGAGGCACAGCATGTTCAGGTGGCTTTGGGGTGGGTATTTCGATAATATCTTGTAGAAGTTTGCTACAATCTTTTACCCTCAATTTAGGAAAAGAAAAAGGAAGGATAGGGAAAGAAAGAAATCTTCACCACTCTTGCAGGGGGCCTTGATAGAAAAGAGAAAGGAAGAGCTCTTCACAGCCCTTAAGCTTGGAGAACAGGAGCTGACAGGGAGCCAGACTAGTGTCTCAGCTTAATATCCGAGAACCTACTTTCTCGGACCTATGTTCTTCTAAGTAATAACCAACAATTCAACAAGCAACCAACCAACAAGCAACCAACCAGCCAGGCTCTCAGGGCTTCAGCCCTTATATACTCTAAGTTAAAGTTCCCAGAATTCTAAGAGGCCCACAATCCCAAGGACAAGCTACACATGTCAAAACAGCTGCATATATAGCCACTGGCAATGAGCATTCCAAATCAGATTCACAATCACCCACCACACCTGGGATGGGAACAGAAACATAGTCCAAACGCCATTTTGCGTTTTTAAAGAAACCAAACTAACAAAACTTCTTCCAAGTGTCCCGCCACAATATCCTTTCTCTTAACCGGTCACTTAAGAGAATTCTAGGTAGGAAGGTCCCTGCTGTCGTCAACTATATAGGTCATAGTCACCCTGAACAATAGATAACCTGCATTTGTATGTATAGGAAACTGCTAAGTTTCTGATTTAGAAAGTTTATTTTCATTTGTTTTAAAACAGTGTTGTGTTCTATTTTTCTTTTGATTGTCTGTTTTGCTTTGAGATAGCAACTCTCTATGTAGGCCATACTGTCCTGGAACTCACTATGTAGTGCAGGCTGGCCTGGAATTCATGATTCTCCTACTTTCGCCTCCCTGGTGCTGGGACGACAGGCATTGGGCCACTATGCCCAACTCCTTCTGTTTGTTTGTTTCTTTTCTAAGACAGGGTTTCTCTGTGTAGCCCTGCCTGTCCTGGAACTCACTCTGTAGACCAGGCTAGCCCAAATTCACAGGAATTCGCCTGCCTTTGCCTCTTGAATGCTGGGATTAAAGGCGTGTGCCACCACTGCCCAGCTTCTGCTTGTTTGTTTGTTTTTAACAGCTATACTTTATGATATTTAGAAGGTGCCCTCATTTATAGCACAATCCATTTGGCACTTGTGCCCAGCAGATTGAGACAGGCTGGAGACTTGATTGGTTTGTGATTAGGAGACAGGAGATGGGTGCCAGGAAGGCGGGGAGGCTGTGCCCCCAGGAGCAGCTCTGTTTTGTTGCTTGGCCATGTTGGCTCTTGATGCAGATTCCTTCATCCTTTCTCTGATGAGGACTCAGTTGGAGGTGGGGTCCCTGCTTGGATTTCTGGGACCCTCAGAAAGCTCAGCACCAGACAGGGGAGGGGGTTGAGCATAGGATTCCCTTGCAGAAGGCAAGAGGAGTAGGTTCCTGTAAGTGGCTCGTCCAGTTGGCATGGGATTGCACGTTGTTGATTTACCTCCCGTGATGCAGGCTTGATGATGCCAAGACATTCCCCATCTTAGAACCTGCACACCTTGTGATGCAGAGGTCATTAGGGGAAGAATGGCACAGTGGGACTGTGAATCTTGTTCTAGTGCTTTATGTTAGGGATAAACATTCTGGCTGGAAGGTGCCTGAGGATGGGCAGTTGTTATGGAAAGCTTGTGTTTGCATGTTGACATTGGGTGTCTTCCTCAATCTCTTCTTCAAATCTTAATTTTGAGACAGTCTGTCACTGAACCTGGAGATCACTAACTTGACCAGGCTGGTTGGCCTGTGAGCCCTAGGATCCTCTTGTCTTTGCCTCTCCAGCACTGGAATTACAGGTGTTTGCCTGGCCTAAAAGCAACAACAACAACAAAAAAAAACCAACCAACCAAAGAACAACAACAAAAAAAACGTGCTGGAGATTCGAACCTAGATCCTCATGATTTCATAGCAAGCACTTTACCCACTGAGCCTTCTCCCTAGCCCACAAAGGAAGACTTAAAAAAAGAAAATGTGTCTGTGTGTCTGTATGTGTGTATGCTGCAAACACACGAGTGTGCGGTGTGCTCGTTGGTGTGTAGTCCAGAGGAGAATGTCAAGTGTCTCCCTCTATTGTTCTTGCTTTGAGACTGGTTCTCTCAGTGAACCGGAAGCTCATTGTCTCAGCTCAACTGGCAGGCCAGCAAGCCTCAGAAGCTGCCTGGATCCCTTAGGGTTATAGGAACGTGCAGACATACCCCACTTTTTACTTGAGTGCTGGGGATTCAAACTCAGATCCTCATACTCACTGAACCATCTCCCAAGTACCATCATCAGCTGTTTAAATATAAAGGAACCCAGAACCTGTGCACATTCATTCATTCATTCAGTGCCTACTATCTCTGAGATACCTGGGGCTGGAAATGTGGTAAGAAGCAAGGCATGACTGTGTGACATTCCTGAGCTTTGTCAGATGAGATGCTGCTGTGGGCACCAGGGTGTGGAGTGGGATGCTGGGATGTATGCTCTCCAGTGAGTCCAGTGACCAGGTCAGGATAATCATACCAGAAACATTATGGGAGGCAGGAACTTGGGAAGAGCCAAGGGTGAGCTTGGTGAAACTGGAAACTGTGTGTGTGGGTCCCAAGGCTGCTCCTGACTTGAGACCTTGGAGGAAATGGCCGAGCCATCAGAACTTGTTCATATCTTAGGTGGTGCCCTGTGCTGCTACTACAAGGATCTGGCCCAAGTGGTCTAAAGGAGGGACCCTGCCTCCTGTCTGGAATGTAGGGACAGCGAACATGTCTGGAGAAGCTTAAAGTGTGGTTTTGGGGACAGAATTGGTCTGGCAGAGGAGCTACTGCTGCTGGGCCTGTGCTGAGCTCCTTGGAACTGAATGATGATTCCTAACAAGGGCCACAAACTGCTCCAGGAGGTGAGCCCTGAGCTTTTCACAGGAAGTGAATGTACTGACCGTTAATAGACTGCTGCCTGGCGCACATGAAGCCCCGGGTTCCACCCTCTGCACCTCATAAACTGTTGGTGGTGATGCACACCTGTATGCTAACACCCAGGAGACAGAGGCAGGAGGATCCAGGTCAGTCTTAGCCATGGAGTGAGTTCCAGATCATCCTGGGCTACATAAGACCTAGAAGAAAGAAGGGAGGGGGAAGAGAAAGAGAGGGAGTGAGAGAAAGGGAGAGAGGAGGAAGGAAGGGACAGAATAGGAAGGAAGAGAAGTATAGGTCATGTATCCAGGTCAGGCCACACAGTGTAGACAGGCACTTCTCTTGCTGTTTATCTGCTGACTTCCTCTTGGCTCCTGTGTGGTGAGTGGCAGTGCTCTGGTGGGCACAGAGTAGGGATGTTCAGCTTCTCCATGCCGAGCTGACCTTTTGTTACTCGGGACAAGATAGAAGTCTGAGAAGACTCCGTGTGATTTTAAGAAGTGATTTTTTTTCTTGAGTGGCTTGAGTGTCTATTTAGGTAGATGTATTTCAAGGTTGACAGCAGGTTTTATTTTGTGCCCGCACTGACTGTCACAGTAACTGCAAGCGTGCAGTGCTGAAGAAGCTTCAGAAGCCATATTTGAGCTTGGAGATTTGGGGTGCTTCTTTACCCCTTTGTTGTGTTTTGGCCTTGGGCTCCATGTAGGAGACTGAGGCACAGGCTGCCCAGGGCTGGGAAGAGAGAGCTCCATTTATTCAGCTGGCAATGTTTATTATAGCTCATCTGTGGACATAGCGTTGTACTTTAGAGTCCCTGCCCTCTGGTTTCTTAATTAGTTAATAAATTATTTTGGAATGTTGGTGTTGTATGGTCAAGAGTGGAACTTTTCGCCTCATAAGTATTTAAAAACATGTTATGAACACCAGTATTCTTGTGGCCATAAATACAATATAGGGTCTTCTGCTTCCAGATTCTAGCTCTTTCATTTAGCGTGCACTATGTATGACTTAGCTTTCTCAGTTTTCATAATGAAGTATTTCTTGCTAGCCTGGCCTTAGAGATAAGAAAACACCCAGTGAGATGACAGATGTATCCAGCTGGGATTTGTTTCCAGTCGTGGGTTAGAAATGAGTCCTGGTGTTCTGTGCTTCCTTCTCTCTTACAGTTGTTCCTTTCTGTTGTTGTTTACTGTGTATTTATTCTTTACAAGATTTAGTGTGTCTGTGTGTGCATGTGTGCATGTGTGCATGTGCTTCTACGGGAGTGTCCAGAGGCCGGAAGAGAGCATCAGATCATCCTGGAACCGCCATTACAGATGGTTGTCAGCCACTACCTGGTCCTGAGACTCGAACCCAGGTCTTCTGGAAGAGCAAGCAGTGATCTTTCTTAACTGCTGAATCATCTTTCCAGCCCATTTTTCTGTCTTTTGTTTATTTGTTGTTGTTTTTTGAAACAGGGTCTCTCACATAGCCCAGGCTGGCCTCAAACTTGCTGTGTAACCAAGAATAGGCTTTTGATTCTCTTGCCTCCACTTACTGGTGCTAGGATGACAGGCATGAGTCACTGGGTGCATGTGCTGCTGGGAATCAGACCCAGGGCTTTGTTTATGTCAGGTAAGCACTCCATTGGCTGAGCCACATCCATAGCCCACGGCTGTGCCTTTCTGCATCGTGAGTATTTTTGGAGCTTTTTTAGAAATCATCTCGAGGGTCAAAATATGAGCACATTGTAAGTATTCGTTGATTTATTTTTCCAGATCCCGAATGCATGAGGTCTCACGGTGTTGGTTACTAAATGTGGGTGTGTGTTGGAAGGGCAGGGACAGCATGTGACCTTTGACATTCCCTTCTCAGCTCTGACTTTTTTTTTGGTAAGATTTATTTTATGTATATGGGTGTTTGCCTGCATGTACGCCTATATACCACATGCATACGGTGCCCTGGAAGCCAGAAGAGGGCATTGGATTCTCTGGAACCAGAGGTACATATGGCTGTGGGCTGCCACGTGGGTGCTGGGAACTAAACTCCGTTTTTTGTTTTTTTTTTGTTTTTTTACAAGAGCAACAAGTGCTCTTAACCACTGAGCCATGTCTCTAGCACATAGTCACTGAAGTTTAAAATTCTGTTTGGGAACGTAACAATGCTGTAAACAGAGAGGTGATCTGTATTCTACCAAGATAGAGAAGTGGGCCAGCCAGAGACCCAGCCATGCAGAAAGGTGAGAGTGGGCATCCGGAGAGCAGAGGGCACCCTCAAGTCACCACAGCCCCACTAGTGCGCTGCGTGGGTTAGTCCATGTGACCCTGGTGTTGCTATGGTCTCCAGCCCTGTGGAAAGGACCTTCCCATGACTTCTTTCTTCTTTTGTGCCATTTCTTTTGAATGAGGTTTGTTTGACAGAAAGGTATGGTGTTCAGTACTAAAGATGTAGTGATTCCCACTCCCTGGAGTAAAAGAATTGGGGTATGCTCTTGCAGAGGACCTGAGTTCTGCCCCTTGCACCCACATCAGGCAGCTCCCAACTAACTGCCTGTGACTCCAGCTCCAGGGGATCTGATGCCCTCTAGACTCCAAGGGCACCTGCATGCAAGTGTACACGCAGGTACACGTATACTCAAGAATGAAAAATAAAGTGTTTTTAAAAACCAGAGAATTTTGTTGTTACAGTTATTTAAAAGTTCAAGCCTTTGTGAGCTCTGCTCTCCTTTTCAGACCTCACCTTCATTTTCCAGATGGTGTCCCCAGGGAGTTCTAAAGGCTCTCCTGGGTGCCAGGAAGCTGCCTTGGAATCAGGGAAATCCAGTCAGTTGCCTGTCTTTGCACTGCAGAAAGATCCCATGGAACATGTTGCTTCTGCTCGGGGAAGGCTGTGACTTTCCGTCCTATTTGGGAACATGTCAACTCGGCTCTGATTTTGTTTGTTCTAGGCTTCTAGTCCCTCACTCTTATTTTCCAGTTTTAGTGGTGGTTCTCTCTCTCTCTCTCTCTCTCTGTATGTGTGTGTATATGTGTTGTACATGTGTATATGTGTGTGTGTGTGTGTATATGTATGTGTGTGTAGGTGTGTGTGTGTAGGCATACATACATGTGGAGGTCAGGAACAACCTTGAGTGTGATTCCTCAGGTGCCACCCACCTATTTTTTTGACTCAGTGTCTTTCACTGGCTTGGGATTCACCAGTTCTAGCCAGCAAACCCCAGGGACTCACTTGCCTCTGCCTCCCCAGCACAGAGATTAAAAGCACAGACCATCACCACACCCAGGTTTTTAAGTGGAGGTTCTGGGGGTTGAATTCAGGTCCTCAATAGCGATTGAGCTGTCTCTTCAGGCCTCCCTTACAGTGGAAGTTCTAGCGTGGATATTCCCCAACAAAATCCTGCCTTCCCACCAGCCCTCCAGGCATGCCCTTTAGGAGTAAATGTATTGTCATTTGAAGTTTTAACTTGTTCCTTATTAGCCTGGCAGTGGCTTTCCTCCGACTGAGACAGCCAGAGAGTCACACTCAGGGGAAATTACTTTTTGGTTCATGGCTCATTTTTCTTTCCTTGACTTGCTCAAAGGTGCACCAAGGCTCATTAGCTTCCCACCTCCCTTTTAGTTGCTATTTTAAATAACACATGTGGCAAAGCAGAATTATCCACACAAATCAAACAATCTTCTGAACCCTGATGCCAGGTACCACGCTGAGTGCTTGGGCATCATTGTCCTGGGAAAGGAAGCTGCAATAAGATTTCTGATGGTCGGGCTGCCTTTCCTCAGGAGCCAGATGCCCTCTGGTATGCCTGGCAAGGCCACTGGGAGTTAGAGTGGAGAGGCGGGGACACATGCACCAGCCTTACGTGACTAATCACGCTCGCTGATCATGTGTGATGGCCCGAAGAAAGGACACGTCTCCATCTGGCATGTGTTTTGAGCTCTGCCAAGAGTTGAGTCTTTGTTCCCACACACATACCCATTGATCTCACTAACTAAAGCGGTTACCATCACTTAGCAGCCTTTTCAGAAAGCCTTATTTCCACTCCAAAACGCCACTTTTATTTGCCAAAGTGCTACAGTGTTGCGGCCTGGCAGTTGATCAGCATTTACTGCCAAATTATGTAAGCCCCTGGTGGAGCTGCCTTGATGCAGCAAATGTGTCTGTGGTGTGTGTTAGAATCCTACACCGGGCTTGGTGCCCGGAAGTGGAGAACAGCTGTCCTGAGGTTCATCCATTCATTAATTCAGTGTTTATGCTTTGATTGGGTAGGAAATCTACATTTGCTTAAGGCACCCAGCTGAGAAAATCATTTTGTCATCATTTTGAGAAATTATCGGGTTGAGGTTTGTTGTCAAGGAAATGTGACTTGTGGATGGTTGGTGAAATGCAAATATGTGGATTGCTTCACCAACCTGGAGCTGGGATTGGAATAAACCATGGTGGATTATTCAAATTCAAAGATTGAAATGTAATTAGTGTTGGTCGTCGTAAGTGTGCCAAAGGACTCTTAAAACCCTAGATGAGCTTCTCACTAATAAATTTCAGAGGAAATGTTTTCACTGGAAAGTCAGCTTGAGCATAAGAAGAGATGACTGGTGAATAAAAGAAACTCCATTTAGTACATAGAACATAAAGAGCCCCAGTGGATGAACTGGTTTGTACAGAGGCTCTTTTAATAAAAGCTACAGGCCTGAGGTTTACTCAGGGATAGAGTGTTTACTTAGTACCTGGAAGACTCTGGGTTTGGACCCCAGCACTGCCCGCAAAAGATTTATAATGTACTTTTAAAAATAGAAGGAGAATCCCACGATGCTGCTAAGAAAAGGGTCACGATGTGACTGGTCAGTTCAGTACTGCCCAACATGCATTGCTTCGTGAGTCTATGGCAAGGTCACCTGTTTTTAGAATAGAGCCTTCTAGTGCTCCCCAATCCCTGCCCATTTGCTCTGCTTGAAGACACCAGTAGCTCTGTCTGTAAGCAAGCTTTATTCAAACTGTTGGGATACGTGCATGCACGAGCGCACGCGAAAACACACACACACACACACACACACACACACACACACACACACACACACACGAGAAACTAAAAGGGGGACTGGTTGGGAAGAGGATGAGTATTGTTCCCAGTGACAGGAAGACATGAGAGGGTAAGAAGGGTGAACATGGGGAAAGCATACGTGTATGAGAATGTCATAATGAAGTCCATGGTGGATAATTAGTATATGCTACTAATTTTAAATGATCAATTACCACTAAAATTATCAAGCCCGGTATGGCAAGATGGGCTCAATAGGTAGCTGCTTGCTGTCAAGCCTGATGATCGAAGTTTGATCCCAAAACCTATATAGTGGAAGGAAGAAGTAAATTTTCCTCCAATTTCTGTATATGTGTCATGGATGTCACTTACACACACGTTAGTGGAGGACTCATCCGAGGCCAGTGGAGGAACAGGGTTAGTAACTGCATTAGCAGAATGAAGCCCAGGTGCCTGCATCATTGGGCCAGGTGACTGGCTGTGAGATGCAGCCCTGGGTTACTGAAGAAGGCAGAGTTGAAGAGAACCAGGGAATCACTTAGGACTTGGAGAATTGGGATGGTTAGCCTTCAGAGTGTTCTCAACACCCTGGAGATGGGGCTGGCTTCTTCCTGCACCTCTCCCTGACTTCAGCAGCATCAGGGAAAACAAATAGACCTAGAAGAAGTGGTACATAGAGTGAGGGGGACCCATTTACAGCTGGGCCCTCCAGTTGTCTTCTGCCACATGACACCAGTAGACATGCATGTGCAGCCCAGTGGAGTGACAGAGTGACAATATCCAGCTTTTTTTTTTTTTTTTTTCTGAGACAGGGTTTCTCTGTTGTAACTCGGGATGTTCTGGAACTCACTCTGTAGACCAGGTTGACCTTGAATGCACAGAGATCCACCTGCCTCTGCCTTCCAAGTGCTGGGATTAAAGATGTGTACTACCACCACCCAGTGACAGTTTTAAAGACTTTATTTCTCAACCTTCCTTTGTAGCTGGGGTGACCAGTTGGTAGGTTTTTCTCAATAAGAGGTAGAGGTGTGTGTGTGTGTGTGTGTGTGTGTGTGTTTGTAGGTTTGTACACATGTGAGTTCAGAGTCCAGGAGAAGACATTGGACCTGCTAGAGCTAGAGTTACAGATGGTTGTGAACCCCTGACATGGTTGCTGGGAATTGAACTTGGGTCCTCTGTAAGACTAGTACATGTTCTTCATCACTGAGACATCTCTCCAGTCCCAAAAACTAATTTTTTTAAAAGAAACAACAACTAAAATATTCGTATATGTTTTAGTAGCACAAGCTGGAAACAGAAGGACGCGCAGATGCACTTGCATAGAGGGAATGATGTTCCTTTGAAAAATGCTGTGCACATGCATTTGGAACTCTGGCTGTAATGAACACCTTTCTGGGAAATCTACTACCAGAGTTGATTGAAGAATAGAAAGGAAGACCCAAGAGGACCCAGAAAGGGACAGAAACCAGATGGCTGTTATCTGTGAGGAGCTGGTCCCCTGGGAGCTCTCTGTGGCCACTGTGTTTTCTCAGGGAGGCACTATGCAGCAAGCATGGTGGTTGTCCTGCTCAGTGTCAGTTCTGCAGGCATCCGACAAGGGTGGCACGCCCCGTATGGGAGTGTTGGGTACCAGGACCCATCACAAGATAAAGCTCTTGAGTCTTATACCCACCCCCATCCCTACCTACCCTCAGAAACACTTTTTGGATGAATATGAAGGTGAACTTTTTGGTATGAAAGTAGATTTCTAGAAATTCCATCATTTATTCTCATTATTGAGCTCACAAACAATTCCTTAGAGTAAAAAAGCAACAACAACAAATTGCTGTATTTAGATAATATTAAGGATCTAGAAGCTAGGGAAAATGGGGCGTAGCCCAGTTGGTAGGGTGCTTGCTTAGCATGCATGAAGCCCTGGGTTTGTTTGCCAACACCGTGTAAATCAGGCATGGTGACATACCATACGATCTGAGTGCTCAGGAGGAGGCAGGAGGATCAGGGCTGAAGGTCATTCTTGGGTGCATAGCAAGCTCGAAGCTAGCCTGGGATACATAAGACCCTGCCTAAAAAAGAAAAAAAAGAGAAAAAAAGAGAGAAAAAGAAAAAGGTGGACAGCTAGATGGCTCAGTGGGTGAAGGTGCTTGCTCTCAAGCCTGAGGACTTGAGTTCGAGTTTTGGGGTATAAGTAGAAGGTGAGAACTGACTCCTGAATTGTTTTCTGGTCATGTGCTTACTGTTGCACACATGCATCTACATACATATGTATACACACACACACACACACACACACACACACACACACACACACACACACGAGTCCAAATAAATGTAAAAGGTTTTAAAGCCAGATTGTGCATTAAAAAAGGCTGATAGTGTTTTGAGAGAAAAATTAGCAGAGGAAGGGAAGAGTAAAGATGAGCCCCAGAGTTCCTTAGCTCTTAAGTGTTTTCATGGAAAAGTACCTTGTTCCTCATCGCTGGCAACCAGAACACCCTCTTGGTTAAAAATAAATAGTACAAAGTGTGAGGAAACCTACTAAGGGAAAAAAATGACCAGAGTAGCTGGCAACAAGAGCAGAGCTATGCCAGAGGCCAGGTCATTACACCAGAGACTGCCCCAAGGCCAGGACTGCAGCCAGGGTTGGCGAGCCAGCCATTGCATGGGCTCAAACAGGAGTGCCAGGGCAGGACAGTGCTCAGCCATGGGTCCTGAAGTCTCTTTGCTGTTCAGAGTGCCCAACTGGCTTTGAACCCTGACATTTCCCCTTCACAATCATCCCAGTCTTTGCTTAAACACATGTGATTCTAATGAAATGTCCTCTTTCCTCCTGCCAGCTGGGACAGTGAGCCATGGAGCTGTATTTTGGTGAATACCAGCATGTGCAGCAGGAATACGGGGTCCACCTGAGACTGGCCAGTGATGACACCCCGAAGCCAAGGAACTCCCAGCCCTCAAAGGCAGGCTCCTATGGTGTCAGTATTAGGGTCCAGGGAATTGATGGCCACCCTTACATAGTCCTGAATAACACCGATAGGTGTCTAGCAGGCACACCTTTTCCAGAAAATGGACCATCATTTCCATCTTCAGTGATAAATAACCTGTCCCTACATCCAAGCAATGGGGCCTTGTTGAAGGAGAACAATCCAGAAGAATTACAGCTTCCAGAAAACCCATACCTACAAACCAGCCCGATAAGAAACCAGAAGCAGTCCCCTCTCCACGAGGGCAGGAATGGAGTTCTGGAGTGCAAAGACGGGCCCACAAAACTACCCCACGTACTCAACTTTCAGAGGCACCCAGAGCTTCTGCAGCCCTATGACCCTGAAAAGAATGAGGTGAACTCAAAAAAGCCTCATCCTCCTGAGAGTCCCTGGCTGAGAAATGCAACAGAGGAAGGGACCAACTGCAAGAAACCCCGGAACTGCTTTCCCAAACCCTGCGGTTCCCAGCCCAACAGCCCTGCTTTGGAAGATCTTGCCAAGACCAACGTGACGGCGATCCGTCTCTGCAGCTCTGTGGTCATAGAAGACCCCCAGAAGCAGACCTCAGTGTGCGTGAATGTCCAGAGCTGCGCCAAGGAGGGGATGGGAGAGGAGGCCCTTTCCCCTAGACGGAAATCCCCAACTGCCCCCAGCCCACAGGCCTACTCTGAAACCAAGAAAAGCAGGCCTGATGTACTTCCCTTCCGGCGACAAGATTCCGCAGGACCCATCCTGGATGGAGCTCGGTCACGGAGGTCATCTTCGTCATCCACGACTCCCACGTCAGCCACCTCCTTGTACAGATTTTTACTTGATGATCAGGAGTGCGCCATCCATGCTGACAATGTCAACCGCCACGAAAACCGAAGGTATATACCCTTCTTGCCAGGAACCGGGCGGGATATTGACACCTGCTCAATTCCTGGTGTGGACCAGTTAATTGAAAAATTTGACCAGAAGCCTGGGCTTCAGAGAAGAGGCAGGTCTGGAAAGAGAAACAGGATTAATCCGGATGACAGGAAAAGATCTCGAAGCGTGGACAGTGCCTTTCCTTTTGGTCTCCAGGGAAATACAGAATACCTCACAGAATTCAGCAGGAACCTGGGCAAGTCTAGTGAACACCTCCTTCGGCCATCCCAGGTCTTCCCGCAGAAGTCCCTGGCCCAGGAGCGCCGTGGGAAGCACAGTCCCAGCTGCACACTTGCAAGGCTGCAGGCTACCACTAAGGGCCCCCAGGATGTCCATCCCAAGCCTCCCCTGCAGAACAAAGATGGGAAAGTTCTGAAAAACAAAGGAAGTCAGGAAAGCACGGTGGCTTGTGCCTCCTCCCTTCCAGCACAGAATAAAAAAGAGGAAGAAATCAAAATAGCTACCGCCACACTGATGTTACAGAACCGGGCCGCGGCCGCCACACCCGACTCTGGTGCCAAGAAGATTTCAGTGAAGACATTTCCTTCCGACTCTAGTACTCAGGTAACAGTGTCTTTCCTTTTCAGAGTAGCCTAAGCGATGTGCCCTAGGAATGAGTCCTACATCTCGAGTCAGTCATGGAACGTTTGATGATTTTGTGTGTAAGTGCACGTACGTTTGCAAATATGTGCACATACGTTTGCAAATATGTGCACATACATAGGTGAGCAGGTGCATGCGTGTGTGGAGGCCATAGGTTGCCATCAGGTGTCTTCTTCAGTCAATCTCCTTACTTTCTGAGATCAGATCTCTCACTGACCCTGGGGCTCACTGACGCAGCGACGCCAGCTGGCCCCCTCCCGTCTCTGTCTCCCCAGTGCTGGGATGATAGACACCTCAGTGCCTGGCTTAGGGGACCAAACTCAGACTCTCATGCTTTCAGAGCAAGCACTTTGCGGCTGAGCCATCCCCTCCCCCCCGCCCTTGAACGTTTTGTTGTATTTATTTTTTGATCAGATTCTGTCCCACTGCCAGCCGTATAGTTTTCTAGGATATTCTGAGTGCTGCTGGGTCCGCTTTCCATAAACCTCCCTGTTGAATAGTACAGAGAGACTCCATTTCTCTGCACAGTGTGTGAAACCTGGACGTGTATAGAATGAATGTTAACACGCAGGTTCTGAGATTAGGGTTGTGTCCATATGCTTTTCCTCCTGAAGCTGGGTGGCTAGGTTAGACTCTGGTCTGCGGAATTAGGTTAATCCTAATTTAGGTTAATTGCAAAGTGATAGCTTCTAAGTGGTACATTGAGTGTTTCGATAGTAACAGTAAAAGAAAATAATAGTAATAAAAACAGTGATAAGGCCAGTAAGTTCCAGGTGCTATGATAGTATAGCTTCGCGCCAGCTGTGTGACGGCATTGCTATTAACCTTCATTGACAGCTGAGAAAATTCAGGGAGAGGTGACGTCACTTGCCCCAGGGTACAAAGCTTATAGATGTTGGGGTGAGGAGCCTGACCAGATGAATTGGTTCTGGAAAGGAATGCCATCTTCCTGGGAGTGTCTCCCTCCTGCTCTAATAACATACTTTATTGTGATCCAGGGTACACCAGATCTCTTAAAGGGCCAGCAGGAGCTCACACAACAAACCAATGAGGAGACAGCCAAGCAGATCCTTTACAATTACCTCAAAGAAGGGTACGTGTTTTTCCTTACAGAACCGCGTCGTTGCCGTTTCGGGCGGGGCCCTTGACTCATTTTCGAGGCTTTGTATTTAACTTTTCTTTCCTATTCTACTTGAGCCATTTGAAGGTTCCGTCCCTAGGGATGCAGTTGCAGGGAAGGGGGCAGGAAAGACCATTCTTTGTAAGTCAATTAAAAAATATATAGATTTTATATTTGTGTATGCGTGTGTCCATGATGTATGTGCATATATGCACACCTGTGTGTGTACAGATGCACGCAACATTCATGCTCATGTGGGGGTCAGAGGTTAAAGCCAGGTATTCTTCTATATCACCTTCCATCTTGACTGTTTTTGAGACAAGATCTCTCACTGAACCTGGAACTCGCAGTTTCAGCTAGCCTGGCTAGCCAGCAAGCCCCTGGGATGTGCCTGGCTCTGCTCCAAACACCGGGGCTACATGTGTGCTGGGATGCCCCGCTTTTATGGGGGTGCTGGGACCCAAACTCCGCATTTTATTCACTGAGTCAGCTCTCCTGCCTTAAACCAATATTTTAAAAAGGACCTTTACTGCATCAAAACAAGCTCAGGAATGGGAGGTGTACAGGTGGTGCCTAGCTGGGCCAGCCCCACTTCGAGGCCTTCCATGCCACAGCACCTTTATTGGAAGAAGGAAAGCTCCCAGAGGGAGGCCTGGCCTGAGCCTGGTCTTCCGTGACAGTCACTCGCCGCACATGCACGCGCATGCGCGAGGCCTCTGCAGCGCTTGCCCCGCCTATCCTGGAGAATCAGTTCCAGCCACTTGGGGTTCTTTCTCTCCGTGCCCCTCCACGTTAGTATTCTGGGGCAGGAATTTGAAGTTTCTGCCGCAGTCCTCTTAATGAAGGCAGAGGCTTCGCAGTGCGGTGTGAATGAAAGTTGGCCACCCAACAGTCACAGCTGCGGACGTTGGATGTTTGTGACTTATGATCGACTTGTCAACATGACAGAGCTGACAAAGTGTTCAAAATACAACACAGGCTTTAAAATGACCGCAGAGTTTTTAGTATTTTTAAATATTGCCTGTGAAGGACTTCATCCTATAAAATTAGGGTAGAGGAACTTGTGATTTCTAAAATTCTTTTCCTCTCCTTCGCTGTCTCCTCCCCCCACCCCCCCTTTTTCCTTCCCTTTCTTCTCTTTCTTCCCCTTCCCTGGGCTTTTCCACTCCATTCCCTCCCACCTTCTGTCTCTTTCCTTTCTATCTCACTTGATTTGGTGAGAGAGGGGTGAGACTGAAGTTAATAGTAGGTGCCTGTTTAAGGAATTTTATTTTAAATCCCTTGATTGCCGGGGGAACGGTAAAATGATCTGATTAACTGTGCAAGTAGACAAAGCGCTGCTGTTGGACAGCCTCGGCACTGGGGCTGCTGCTGCTGCTGCTGCTGCTGCTTCTTCTTCTTCTTTTTTTTTTTTTTAACAAAGGCTAAGTAAGTTAAAAATCATCACACATCTTAGTAGCTTAAGGTTTAAAAGTGTGTGTGTGGTGTGTGATTCCTTTTGGAACAAATACGAGCATTGCGTCAAGCAACAGCGTACCCTATCTTCACCGGCCTTGATTTAGATTGCGCTTCATCCTGCTCATGCGTTTGGGCTGAGCCTCTCTATCCGAAACTGAGTGGTAACGCCCTTCCGTCCTGCTCATCAATGCTGATTTTGCCTGTAGACTTAATTCACTCAGGCCGCCTGCAGTTTATCTCGAAGGGCTGGCATCCTGAGGGAAGGGCTCATACCTTCTGGAGGCTGATGGCCCCGTCCCTTAATGATTTCCCCGCTGCTCTATTGCAGGAGCACAGACAATGAGGATGCCACCAAAAGGAAAGTCAACCTGGTCTTTGAGAAAATCCAGACTCTAAAGTCTCGAGCAGCAGGGAGTGCACAAGGAAATAATCAAGTAAGTTGTAGTGTTTGTGTTTTGCCTGGCGTGTTTAACATGAAATCTGGAGAGAGACTGGTGTCCTCAGCTCTCTGTTGACAGCAGTAAGTGGGATACTCACTCAGCTCCCCAGCCCCACCCCTCATCCCCACACCCCAAGGAGCAAGCAGTGCCTCAGACAAACAGCCTGGTTTTAAACATAGGTTAAATGTCCTAACAATATACCCTAAAACCCCAGACTTCTTGAGTGTTAGCATGGTATGTGTGGAAAATTCCACACCTGACCACACACAGGGACATGAACACAAACTTTCCTCCATCCACAAAGCTGTTAAAACCACAGTATAGAATCACCTCTGGGCTCTGTGTATTAGAAAGTTATGCGATTTAAATACATTTTATACTTCTACTTGTGTTCATAAAATATCTTATTACATGCATGCAGATATTTGAATCCCAGTGTAATGATGCCAAATATGAAATACTTCTAGAACCAGCCATCTTGGAGAAAGTGTCCATGACCTGCTTTAGAAACATAGAGAATATTTTTATGTGTCAGCTACTCTCTTCTCCGGCACTCGGCGTGCCTGTGATTATACTGAGGGTGGTGGCGGAGGGTGTGTGTGTGTGTATGTGTATGTACGTATACACGACCATAATTCTGACTTGGGAACTTAACAATATCGCTTATGCATAGCTTTCCGGAACTGTATCTAATTCTCCTTTCCGTTAAAAAATTCTTTGGCAATTTAATGTACGTATATAATGAATTTTAGTTGTTTCCCTCCCCCCTCCTCCCTCATAGTTCTTTTCTTGAGAGAAGGTCTCACTGTGTAGATCGGACTGGCCTCAGACTCACAGAGATCTGCCTGCCTGTGCTTCCAGAGTGCTGCTGGGACCAACTCTCTCGTATTTCTCAATGTTAACTTAGTATTTTTTGCTAAAGCTTTTACATTTAAATCACAGCTGCTCTTCTTGTCTTTTACTTACTTGGATGGTCTGGGGAGGACACGGACTTTGGACTTGATATTGAGGCTGTCATTATGGATTATGGACTTGGGGCAGTCAGCTGGAACCGGAGAAGTCAGTGTATCGCTTGTGCAAATAAGATGTCTAAGGTCAAAGCCTTCTTTGTGAGAAGGCAGCCAGGCAGAGTATTCTAGATTGGAAGAATGGCACTGACAATATGAAGAATTTTGGGTTTGCCGTGTTTGTTTCTTGAAGTAACTGTATGTGGTTGCTACACAAAACCAGGATGTAAGGACGTTTCCATTCTAGGCTTCTGTGAAAGTTATTTCTGTTTTCTTTTGAGACAGGGTCTCATGTAGCAAAAGCTGGCCTTGAGCTTGTGATTCTCTTGCCTCCAGCTCTCAAGGGCATTAGACTCCACCCGTTGTTATGGTGCTGGGGATGGGACCCAGGACTTCACACACGCCCAGCAAGCACTCTACCAAGTTGTATCCCAGGACCCCATGGATGGGTTTCAGACAGACACAAATGCTACTGTATTGCAAGAATTCATTCCTTTTGCTGCTTTTAGAGCGAGGTAAGATTAGAGAGAGACTGGTTAAGAAGGCCTGCTGGCTTGAGGAAGAAAGGATGAGATCTCTGGCAGCATGCACAGTGTCTAACTTTAATTGCTCGAGTTTCTGCCCCTCCCCCCCTTCTTATGTTCTGAATCTGATTCTTTGCTGGCAAAATTTTAGAGCTTTATCTTTTGGGGATGTGTTAAGTGACTCCCTAAGAGAGAATGCTAGAGCGTTTTCATTATGGACTGAGACCATGGAAACAGCAAAGCAGATAGGGTTTTGTTTTTGTTTTTCTTTCATTTTTCCTCCTTCCCTATTTCCCTCTCTCCCTTCCTCCCTCCCTCCCTCCCTCTTCATCTTTTTTTTATTTATTTAATTTTATTAAAAACAGAAAACCAGGGGCAGGAGAGATGGCTCAGCAGTTAAGAACACTGCCTGCTCTCCCAAAGGATCTGAGTTCAATTCCCAGCACCCACATGGCAGCTCACAACCATCTATAACTCAAGTTCCAGTGGATCCAACTCTCACAGGCAGGCCAAACACCAATAAAAACAAACAAACAAAAACCACAAAACAGCAAAATCACAAAACAACAGCAGTTTGTGATTTCTCCTGCTGGGTTGGATTTAGGGTCTAGGTTGGACTGCCTTCTGTGATTTTGCTGCGGGGCTCCCATCCCCCTCCCCGAGGTCCGTGAGAAGTGCCTCTTCCAGGTTTACGATACACCATCCACACCTGGATCAGTGACAGTGAGCCAAGACCCTGTCTCTTATAGCTTAGATTCCTGCTGTTATCTCTGCGTCTCACCACTTAGCTGCAGGACTTTAGCCAATTCCTCTTGAGAGCTTCACCCTGTTATCACTCCAAGGTAGAGAAGAAACGAGAGCCCTTGATATCTACACTCAGACGCGATGCTTCCTAAAGGACTCTTTAATCTGGCCCCTCTTCTTGGCAATGCAGCAATGAAAAGGAGAAAGCCAATTTGGCTCAAATGCATCTGTTTGCACTTGCTGACAGGCCTCTGCTGAGGGTGGGTGATCAAAGTCTGCCGGGCAGTCCTGCAACATTAGCCCCCAGGGTTTGGGAGCTTTGGAAATGGAGGGTCTGGCTGCACAGGGACACAGGCTCAGGGAGAACTTCACGAAATAGCTGTCTCTTCAACAAACACTTTTATGCTGGTTTATTGGGGTTGAACTTAAAGTGAATTTGCACAAATCCTAACTGTGCAGTTTGCTGAGTTTTTAACACAGATTCGTATCTGAGCAAATCTCCCTGTCCGTATTGTGACACCTATCGCCTAGATTAGTTTTACTTTTCTTAAATTTCATATAGTTACCTGATGTACGGTCTGTCCAGCTTTATGTCTTCAATAGTGTGTCAGCGAAGTTTACTAATGTTACATTTATCAGTTACTATTTTTTATTACACGTTGATTGATGTATGTGTGTGTGTACGTAGTAGTATATTTCTGGTGAATATTCCTAGCTTGGGACTCTTAGTGGATGCTGAACATTATTGTTCCTGCCCTTATTTCATTGGACACACACTTATTTCTTTTTGGTATATAAGCAGGAGTGAGTTTCCAGGTCATAATTAGGTGGAAGTTTTGCTGTGTGTACTGTGAGTGCTTTCAGGAAGCGGTGGGAGAGTTAACATTCCCACCGGCGGCGCACATTAGGCCTGGTTGCTAGACCCTGATATTAGGCCCTCTGTTCTGCTGTATGGATTCTATGTCTCATTCTCTGCATCAGTCCATACAGATTAAAGTACCACGTTAGCTCGAAATCTGGTAATGTCTGCCCGCCGACTGGATACCTTCTCTTCTTCAAGTTGGCCACCTCTCCATACAATTGCAAGATTTTTGAGAGGTGAGGGTGGGCAGAGCTGAAGAGATGGCTCAAGGGTTAACAGCGGGTTCTTGTTGAAGACCCAAGCTTGGTTCTTAGTACCGTGTCATGTGATTCACACTGTAACTCCAGCTCCAGAGGATCAGACACCTCTGGCCTCTGTGAGCACCTGCATACATGTGCATCATACACATAATAATAATACAACAACAACAACAACAATAATAATAATAGTTTTTTAACAAAAGAGATTTTATATATAAGAAAAGATTTATAAAAAGTAAAGAGAAACAAGGAATTTTGCCTGGGTTACACTGGCTATGCACATCAGTTTGTTCAGGCTGCCGTCTCCTTGTGACTGGCCTCCTTCATAAGCACCAACCTTCTGTTGATTTGCGTCCTCTGCTTCTCCTGTGTCTTACATCTCTTTCATTTCGGTTTGTTCACGGTTGTATTCATCCCTTTGTGCTTCTATGTTTTCTGTGTAGGGTTGTTTTCCCCAGCCCAGGGAACTGTCCTAATCTGTCCTGTCGCCTTTTCTGCTGACAGTGGGCTCTCTCAGTGTTCCCTCAGATTTTCCTTTGTCTACTCTTGGGTTTGAGATAGTTTGGGGAGCACTAGTTTGCCTAATGACTTTAGAGATACACTTGTCTTTTGGCTCCCCATGGCTCTCCTGGAAGACAGACAGCATTCTTAGTTATTCCAAAAGCAACACATCTTTTTTCTCTAGCTGCTTTGAATATTCAATTGTCCAGTTTTGAAAGTTTGAGTGTGATGTGCCTGAATGTGAGTTTTTTGCATTTAACTGTATTCTTGACTTCATAGGTTTCTGGAGCTCATCAGATCTGAAATACCCTGGCCATTTATTTTGAATATTTCTTTCACATTCTGCTCAGATTTCAGTTGCATGTATTTTAATTTTTTTATGGACTCCCTTGTTTTGTGTGTTTGCATGTGTGTCTCTGTGAGCGTTTGTGTGTATCTGTGTGTATCTGTCTGTGTTTGTGTATGTATGTGTATATATGTGTGTGTATGTGTGTGTATATGTGTGTGTGTCTGCCTGTGGTTTCATTTCATCAGATATTCTAGATATTCTCTCTCTCTCTGTTTTTTTTTTTTTTTTTTTTTTTTTTTGAGATAGGGTCTCACAATGTAATTCTGACTGTTCTGCAACTTACTCTGTAGACTAGGCTGGCCTCAAACTCACAGAGCTCTGCCTGTCTCTGCCTCCAGAGTGCTGGGATTAAAGGTGTGTTTTTTTCTCTTTGTGTTTCAAATTCATTAATTTTGTTTGCTGGCTCTATCTTTTTTAAAGTTAAAGGCTTATTCTTTTATAGTATCCCGGAAGCACCCTCTTCATCCTTCTTTAAGGAAGGTTCTTTTTCATGTGCATGTTTGTGGTATGCATGTGTGTTTAAGTGTGTTCACATGTGTGTACACATGAATGTGTGTGGCTGCCTGAGGTTGATGTAGAGAATCTTTCTGAAGCCCTCTTTGACCGTAATCTATTGGATAGGGTCTCTCAATCTAGAACTCACTGATATGGCTCATTTTGCTAGCTAACTTGCTCCAGAGATCTTGTCTTCACTTGCTCAGGCTGAGATCACAGGTGAGCCACCACACTGACCTACCACCTGTGTGGGTTCTGGGGTTCTAAACTTGGGTCCTCTTGCTTACACAGGCAAGCAAGCCTTGACTGCTGCACCATCTCCCTAGTCCCTAGGGAACAGTCTTTTAAGAGCCATCTAATGAGTTCTTAAATTCCTGGTATTGTGTTGTCATTCTAAAATGTCCAATGTCCACGTGTTTCTAGCTTCTAACTGCCTGAGAGAAACCATCACTTTTTACACATTTTGTTCATAGTTTCCTCTGTTTTAAAGAACGTTATTTATAGTTCTTTGACCTCCTTCTCTTCTCCCTTCTCTGCCTGGATCATCTTCCTTCTGCTGTGCATTTTCTCTATATTACTGGCCAGTGTTTCCTGTTTCTTTAAACGTCTGGGATTTTCCGATTGCATGCTGGGTAGTGAATGGCAACTTACACATGTACTGGATTGTGTTATCTTCCACCAAAGGGTGCTGGATTTTCTCCTGAGAAAGGTCTCCTTCATTCTGGAGGAGCTTTGTTTTAGGCTTTGCTTGAGGGCGGGTCTCACTACGTTTTGACCTTCACTCCTGTGGCATGACCTTTATTCCCTCCCTTCTCAGATCTCAGTCCAATGCCAAGATGTCGACAAAGTTTTGTCTATTTTGGCTGAGTTAGGACTCCAGTGTCTCCCCAGCTCAGCACAACCTGTGGCATTTGGTCGGCTCCTTTGCCCCTTAGACACTTTTCTGATAAACTTTTGGAATCTTGCCTTGATTATAGTACAGCTTAGGGGTCATCTAAGAAACCAAAAAAAATATTTGGTTTTGTTTTTAAATTTAATTATAATATTATTTTTTAAAGTTTTTAAGAATAGCTTTTCTGTGGTATTCTCACCTCCGTAATACTCTTCCTAAGATTGGTCTTCTGCTTGCGATAGCTAATTTCCTAGGTGCTTCTCAGTTCAGTGTAAGTCGTACATCATTTTTGTTTGGGCTCTTTCCCCTCTTAAATTAAAGTAATTATTCTTGTTGGTCAGTTTTGCTTTGTGGTGATGGGGATTGAGCCTCACATACGCCAGGCAATTATATGTGCTGCTGAGCTATATCCCCGGCCTGATACACTAGATGTATTTAGAGCTGTTTTAAGTTCAGACGTGAGTGGGAAGGACAGGGATTTCCTTTCCTCCTGTGATCCTCTGGCACGTTTGTTAGCGTGGGTGGATATTGACAACGTGATTAGCATCTGAATCTCACACTTCACTCTGGGATTTGTTCTTGGTAGTGTACATTGTACTGGTGTGTGTATGTGTGTGTGGTGTATGTACGTGTACTTTTTCATGCATGTGCACATGTATGTGGAGGCTAGAAGTCAACATTGGATCCTCTCTTCAGTTGCTCCCCACCTATTTTTTTCTCAAATTCCATCATGGGAAGACAGAGACAGGAAGACACTCCCACTCCCACCCCCCACCAAGGCTCACTGGCCAGCTAGCCTAACCTATTTATCAGCCCACAGCCAGTTTTTTAAAGGTGGTTCAGGGACAACACCTTTGGCTCCCACATGCAATACAAGCAGGTAGACTCATGCTTTAAATTTAGTACCTTAATATTTCAGAATATGTTTGAAAGCTGTCCAGTGAATCTACTACCTTTCTCAGTGAAAGTCATGTTGGAAATCTGGTAAAATAGTCCCCTGGACTCGGTGAGAGATGTAAAATAAATTGTGAGGGAGCATCACAGTTAACCCTGGAGAGGTTCTGTAGAGGCTGCCGGTTGATTGAGTCTTCAGGTGATCGGGTGTGTCTTCCTGTGTTACCGTGGAGAGGAGAGTCAAAGAGAAGCATCTCAAGTGTTTAACTGAGATTATCTTTGCAATTCATTGCAGGCTTTGAATTCTTCCCCTGAAGTCAAAGATCTGTTGGAGCAGAAGAACAAATTGATCTTAGAAGTGTCTGAACTACAGAGGCAACTGCAACTGGAGATGAAGGTATCTGCCTCTCACTGTGTTTTTCCCATTTCTATCTTTATTGAGAAAGAGTTTTTAAAACACATTGGGATGTCCAGGTGAGGTGAAAGTCAAGTTTTTTCACCCTAAAAGAAACATTCCTCTCATTCCTGAGCACATTCCTTAGAATTTGGTGGCTGCTAGCCAAAGAATTTTTTAAAGCAACCAGAGCATACAAAAACTATTTGCTTAGAGACAGGCAAACCAATAGGAAACTGAGTTTATTGTTACATAAAGCATTTAAACTTAAGTAATAGAAAGAGCAAAAAGTTGTATTTGTGTTTTTCTTTTAAAAGTGTTCAGTTCACTAAATATGAATATTTCATATTCTTTCTGGAACTTCTGAACCTTATTAAGTACATGGTTTGGTTAAGGTGTTTAATAATGAAGAACAAGCACATGGAGCCCATAGTGTTCCCAAGTGGGCTTCTGGGTTGGGGATGTAGCCCATTTGGTAAAGTGCTTGCTCAGTACACATAAGCCCTGGGTTCCTGCCCCAGCACCTCATAACCCAGGCATGGTAGTGCACCCGTATACTCCTGGCACTTGAGAGGAGAAGGCAAGAAGATCAGGCATTGAAGATCATCCTTGGCTACATAGCCAGCTTGCTGTTAGCCTGGACTGCATGAGACCCTGTCACAGACAGACAGACAGACAGACACAGAGGTGGGGTAGGGTGGTATTTCAGTATGGATAGGCAAGGGAGGTATTTTAAAATCATACTGATTCCTGTTAGAACCACCAGAACATCAAGGAGGAGAGAGAGAGAATGAGAGAGGACTTAGAGGGGCTGCGAAGCCGGCACCAGAGTCAAGTGGAAGAGACGGCCACCCTGCAGCGGCGGCTGGAGGAGAGCGAAGGCGAGCTGCGGAAGAACTTGGAAGAGTGAGTGTGGACCGGGGCCCCGCCCTTCCTGGCTTCTTGAGTCATGTGTTGCTAGAACCTTCTGTCCTTTTCACACCTCCTAGTCCTCCAAGTGTTTATCAAGGCTGCTTGCCTTTCTTTCCTTTTCCCCTCTTACAGAATTGTGCAGCTGGAGACATAAGCAGGGAGGTTAATAATTATTAAAACCCTTTGTGCACCTTGAGTGTGTCTTACAAAGCTTCAGCCCTGACAGGCTCTTCTAGCATGTGAGTAAGAAGCAGGGAGCCCTGAGAGGTGATATGGAATGACTGAGTTTCTACTGGGAACCCCAAGTGTGATATCTAATGACTAAGGTTTCCAAAAGCCTGGGTCCAGCCTTCAAAATATATCAGCCTGTGGGGTTCACAGTCTCCCAGCTTGAGCACTTTCTCCAGAATGGCCTGGTCTCTGCGATACATGCTCACACTTCTGCTTAGCCCATCGAGCAGAAGAGTAGCTCCCAGGCCCTCCCTGCCAAATTATCCTATGAAACTTGGTGGCAAAGTAATCTAAAATCAAGGTCAGACTTTCTTTCTGGAAACAGCTTTGCAAGCACAGCCACAGGTGTATTTTTCTAATCTCCTAGGTGCTTCTCAGTTTAATCAACCTGTCAGTCAAGACATTAGCCTGATGGTTCCTTTTGATTTGTAGGCGTTTCCTCATATTCTGTGTCCAAATACTAGTATTTCATGGCCTCTTTCTGGTAGAAAATGTCCCTGCAAATCTGTCTCATTTTGCTGGTTTGAGTTCCCATCAGACATGTTGGCCAAAATTAGACCATAGTCCTAAGGAGGTTTCCTGGGGCTACAGATGACTCTGTGATAGTCTGACAGTCTGTGGTCAGACTGGGTGAGGACAGGATCCCAGGAGCCTCTCTGATGGACTCCCCTTGTCCCCTGTCAGGCTGTTCCAGGTGAAGATGGAACGGGAACAGCACCAGACCGAGATCAGAGACCTGCAGGACCAACTGTCGGAAATGCACGATGAACTGGACAGTACTAAGCACTCCGAGGACAGGGAGAAGGCAGCCCTGATTGAGGTAGGGGTTTGTGGGCTAGGTGTCGGCCCACCTGCCTGGGTCGTGGGGCTTGGGGGGGCTGGATACTACAGTGTGTGCCAGGTGTTGGCCCACCTGCCTGGGGGCATGGGGTTTGGTGGGGGGGCTGGATGCTGCAAGGCACTTTGTGTTTTGTGCACCTGTTCCACTGGTTTCTGCATTTAGATTCTGCGAGAGCATCATAGGCTGTCATGTTTAAAGATTGTCTTGGAAAAACTTTTGTCCATGATGAAAAGTAGGAAGAATAGTATGTCAGATGGCTGAGAAGTTGGTGAAGAGTTGGCTGGGCAATCCTTAGAACCTATGTTAAATAGCTGGGTATGTAATCCCAGTGCGGGGGAAGTAGAGACGGACAGATCCCTGGGGTGTGCTGGCCGGCTAGCCTAGACCGTTCACTGAGCCCCAAGCCTGTGTCAAAAAAACAAGGTGGATGGCATCTGAGGAGTGACATCAGAGGTGACTTCTGGCCTATATCCCCTCCCTACTCACCCTCCACGCTTACGTATGCTCATGTACACTCAGTCACATATATTCTCTCTCACACGCTCTCTCACACACACACATACACACACACACACATATATACTTACACTCACAGATGCTCTCACAGACACACTCACATGCTCACACTCACACACATATAAACATACACTCTTACACACTCACGATGCTCTCACAGACACACACTCACATGCTCACACTCATACACTCACACTCACACATAGATGAATAGTACATTAGCACTGATCAGCTCTCAACACAGATCCAGGAGTTGTCAATGTTTGGCCATATTTCTGTGTTAATTTTTCTGCTCATCTCTTCATCTTGTTTGTGTGTCTGAACTTTCTGACACAGTTACAATACCATGATGGTAACTAGCTCATTTATGGTTTCTATAATATACATGCAATGAGTCTGAGTACTGGGGATGACCTTGGGCTTCTGGTCCTCCTGCCCCTACCTCCCAAGAGCTGGGTTGCAGGTGGGAACCACCGCTCCCAGTTTCTGCTGTGATGAGGATTAAACCCAGGGCTTCGAGATGTAGGACAAACACTCTGCCAACTGAGTCACATCCCAGCCAGGTCCTTAACTCCTTAAGGGTACCCTACTGATGATTTATTCCAACCTTGACTTAGTGATGGTTTCTAGGCTTGTTTGCATTGGGAGGGGATGAGGACCTGGACTCTGGCCTTGGTGATGTATGTTCAGGCCACAGCTGGAATGGGAAGAGAACACATCTCTTCTTAAACATTGTCCTGCTGTTGCTGGCCCTAGTTGTTTGTCACTCCCTGATCTGTGTCACCTGCAGAAGGAGAGAGGAGGAGAGGCATTGTTAGCAATTCTGTCTCAAGTGTCTTGCCTCGCCCTCAGGAAACCCCTTACTGTTTTCCTCAGACTTTTCAGCGACTTTAAAATTACAATCTACAGTTTCCACAGCACCAATAAAGAAGATCCCATCTCCTAGTCACTTTCAATTTATTCTTTGTATCTTAATAAGAAGTAGCCTGGGGAAATTTGATAACAGATTAGAGCTGGAGCCAAGTTTTCCATGGCTTTTGGCTGAGAACAGACTCTCAAACACAGCTGTCATTGAATCCATAAGCTTTTGAATGTTTGAAGAATGTTGAAGCTTGGATGCTCAGGCTGGGGTGGAGTCAGAGGCACAGCACGTGCGCGTACGGTGCACAGGGCTTCAGTCTCCAGCACCATAGTAAGAAGAAAGGGGTTTCATGAAAAATCTGGACAGCTGCACAGGCTCACTGAGCATCTCAGAGCGCCTGGCTTTCTTATTTATGAATGGATCTTGGTCTCTTTGAATAGTCATTTTTAGAAATAGTATTATCCTCACACTCTAGGTCCCAAACACAGTCAACCTTTCTAGATCTTCCCTTACCTGCCTCCCCATATACACTAGGGTTTTTTGTTTTATTTAGAAAATTTTTTTATTGCATTTATCTATTTTGTGAGTGTGGATGGCCTTTGTCACTGCATGCTGTGTCAAGGTCACAGGACAGCTTGTGGGAGTCAGTTCTCTGCCTCTATCACATGGGTCCTGAGAGCAGGCTCAGTGGTCAGGCTGGGAGCGAGGGCTGTCACCTGCTGAGCTGTCTTACAGGCCCCAGTAGGTGTGAATCGGCTGGCTCCTGGCCCATCTTAACTGCAGGAAGGTTTGGAAATCAGTGACTCTAAGTAGCCAGATTATTCCCTTGTTTTCTTTGACTGTAGTCTCTGGAGAGTGCTTTTCTCTCTACTGGAGATCTGTTTATTTTTGAACTTTTCCTAATTTCCCCTCCTTTATTTGATAAAATTAAGGCTTCACGCACATTGAAGTTTTGGAAATCCTGTATGCCTGTTGGTCTCCCTTCTGGAAACTACTGTGTGATCTGATTGGATTCATGCATCCCACAGCCCCAGCCACAGATAACACCCAGTCTGTGTGGAATGGACACAGTCCTCAGCCCCTGACATGCCTTGGCGGCAGCGCAAGCACATCTGTCCTGCAGGAGATAAGGGTGGGAAGGGGAACTGCCCTATCTAAAGACAATTGGAAAATGTGTGAGAGTCAAAGCAGGAAGGGGCCACTCTGAAGGTGGTGGCAGGAGGCGCCATCAAGTCCTCGAGAGGTCGCCAGTGGCAACAGTGATGGGAGAGTTCTGCTTCTTCTTAAAAAGAAATGGGTAGGGACAGCCAGGTGGTCCTCTTAATGAGTGTCGGAGGAGGAATTCTCTGCTCTCAGGGGTGGGTCTCCAGGCTTCATCAGAGCTCACCAGTGCCTGCTGATGTGGCTCTGACAGGGCTAATGCTTGGTGTGTGCAGTGATCTCCCCCGTCTGCCTCATTCAGGGGATCCTAGAGCAAGGAGAGACTTCCCTTGTCAGCTCTTTCTAAGTGAAACTCGTTACTTTGTATGCTAACCTGAAAAAATAACTTAGGGTCAATGATACAGCTCAGGGTAAAGGTGCTTGCTGGGTAAGCCTGCCAATGAGTTCATGGAATAAATGTAAAGATGGAAGGAGAGAGCATTGACCTCTGACTTCCACATCTGGAATTGCCCTTCGACTTCCACAGCACCCCCTAATCGTCCCCGACTCTCACATACACACAATATGATTAATTTAAAAAAATTATCTAGCCAGGCAGTGGTGGCACACTCCTTTAATCCCAGCACCGGGGAGACTGAGGCAGGAGGGTCAGAAACTCAAAGTCACACTGTATTGGGAGTTGGAGGCCAACATGAGATACATAAAACTTTTACTGAAACAAACAGAAGCGCAAAGTAAAATCATAATACGTAGATTGCGAGGTTAAAAGCACAAACTGTGTTAGAGGAAGGAAGTGACTTCAAGAAGGGGATTTTGGGATGACTTCTCAGAGGGGGCCATATTGTGTCTGGGTCCTCAAGAGTTTCCAAAGGCAGAGAGTGGGGGGGGGGGTGGCACCTCAGAGTCTGATTTTGTGAGCCTGGTTGTGTGGACAAAGGGATGAGGAACTAACCTGGACAGAGGGGAGAATCTGGATGTTACGGAACTGATGGATGCTTGTGAAGAACAGGGGTGAGAGGAGTCAAGGGTCGCAGCCCTGTTCCCGCACACGGTGCTTCAAAAACGGGGTGCGCTGGCAGGATCAAGGGAGGCAAGCGGAGAGGACGGTTCATGATGAATCACCTAAAACTGTAATCACACTTAGTCTGAAGTTTGTGTGGACGCACGTGGCCGGCAGGTCACTGGGTGCTGGTACAGAGAAAAGATGAGAGGCATTAAAAACAAAACAAAACCCCACAAATATTGGAGAAAAGTCAAAAATGCCAAAGGAAAGTAAAGAATGCAAAATTGCATTCTTAGAGGTATCTTAGCTTTTGGAAGGGAGAAAAGCTGGAAACGATCCTGGTAGAGGAAGTGGCTCCAGGGAAGGAGTGTGCTGTTCTGTGATTCCAGGAGAGAGGAGACTCTTAAGAGGTGGGGGGAGGGCATCCAGGAGTCAGGGAAATGGTGTTAGGAAAGGACAAGGGGATAGGGGGACGAGGTGCAATGTTGGCAAATTTAGAATGGCCTGGGGAAAATCTCAGTTGAGGAATTGTCTATAGCAGGTCATCCTGTGGGCATGCTTGTGGGAGATTACCTTGGGTTTTTAATTGTGGTGGGAAGACCCACCATGGATATGGGCAACACCATTTCATGGGCTGGGCCCTGCATTGCATAAGAACGAAGAGAGCTGACTGAGAAAGCAAGCAAGCAGGCAGCCTGGGGCTGTTCATTTCTCTCCGCTGGTGACTACGGATTTGATGTGACTAGCACTTTGATTTCTTGCATTTCTTGCATCAATCCCTCATTGATGAACCTCTCTCTTTTCTAAGTTGCTCTGGGGCAGGGTATTTATCACAGCAACAGAAACCAGAACAGAGCCACCACTGCCACGTAGCAGGTGATTTAGAAGATGTGCAATGGTGAACAGAGATCAGGCTCTGAAGAAGCTTGGTGGTAAAGGTCACAGGTAGCCAAGATTCCAGGAAACAGGAAGGAACAGGCTGAAAACACAGAGCACCTGGCAGCACTAAGGTAGAATGCTTCCGGTGGAGGGAAGACCTGGAGCACAGCGAGGAACCTAGGTCTGGGAAGTCCCTGGCACCAAGGCATGCAGGATGAAGGAAGGCCAAGCCTTGGTGGTACCTGCTTGTGTTTCAGTAAGGTGCCCTTGGGCTTGGGGGTGTGTGTGCGTTTTGAAATGGAACCTTTGGCCTCGGTTTTGTGGCTCTTTGTGAGCTCCTGGCTGTGAAGGAGGAGAAGATGTGAGTGCCTTTCTCCACTCAGGCAAGGGATATAGGGAAACGTCCTGACTGCTTGGAACTTGAATAGGGTCCAACCACGTGCAGCATCCTGGAGGGTGGGGAGCAGATGAGGCAGTGAGTCAGCTCAGCTCCAGAGCAACAGTAGCACATTAGAGCCATAGCAGGGACACTAGGCCATGGCACAGACGTGAAATGACTTGCAAAAACATTTCAGGTTGGGGAAGCTCATTGGGTAGATTGCTAGCCTGGCGTGTACAAGGCCTTGGGTTCAATCCCTAGTGGCACGTCAACCATTTGCGGTGGTGCAAACCTGTAACCTCTGCACTTGGAAGGTGAAGGCAGGAGGAACAGAAGGTCAAGGTCATCCTTAGCTTTGTAGCACATTTGAGGACAGCTTAAGCTACAGGAGAACCCTGTCAAAAAAAGAAAAACAAAACAAGAAACAAATAAAACTTTCCCAAAGCACTTTAAATCTCAAAGACACAAAGCTCCAAGGCAATGGCAGCCTCTGAGAAGTGCAAATTGTCTCAAAACGGATGGAGAGAGTGGGCCGGACAGGTTAGGTGGCAGTACACCTGGTGGTCAATCTGTAGTCGGGGCAATGCAGGGCCTCTGGCAAAGATGTCTGTTCTTCAGCTCTGCAATTGTGTTTCCCCTCTAGGAGCTCCTGCAGGCCAAACAGGACCTTCAAGATCTTCTCATTGCCAAAGAGGAGCAGGAAGATCTGTTGAGAAAGCGGGAGCGTGAACTGACCGCCCTGAAGGGTGCCTTGAAGGAAGAGGTTTCCAGCCATGACCAGGAGATGGACAGGCTGAAGGAACAGTACGATGCTGAGCTGCAGGCCCTCAGGGAGAGTGTGGAGGAGGCGACTAAGGTGAGCCCATCACCCACAGAGGGCGTTGAGGTGTGGCCAGAGAGAGGCTATGCCCACTCTGCCATGCCAACTCCCCTTGGCTTCGTCAGATCACGGTGAGGAGCTTGTTGACAAGGGATAACTTGATGGTTTAGCTTCTGTATTCTTTGAGGCTATCAGCTGAACATCAGTAAGTTCTAAATGCTTTTTGTAAGCAGTGAGTGGACTCAGCTTCCGCAGGCTCCGTGTAGAGCTGTACGTTCTAGAGTATCCTCAGGGCTCAGCTCCTAAGGTGCCGTGTGACTTCGCTCATGCGCAGAATTGCAGGTAGGACCTGGATTTCTGGAACTCTCTATCCCATCCAGCTGCTTCCTTTGGGCTTTGTTCGATCTCCCGTTAGATAATTTATGTTCTTTTCTCAGCAGAGTTGAAAGAGGGCTAATTGGCCAAATTGTCCCAACCCTTCCAAGATAAGTTTTCCTCTTAATTGAATTCTTGGCTCTTATAAATAGATTGTAAATTATGTGGAAGTCTTTTGTGCAGGGTGCACGTTGGCTGGTGGAAGGAAAATGCCTTGAAATGCCATATCATCTTTAGGGAAGGAGAATTACAGAGTGCACATTTTTGCAGTGTTTGAAACAAAGGGTAAACACGCTGGAGAGAGAGCTCTTCATACCGGGTAGTCTGCAGTGATGACAGTGGCAGCTCCCACCCCCACTCCACTAAGCCCCATGGTGGTTCACTGATTTTCAATGATGTCATGATAATTGCTAATGACAAGAAGTGAAAGATAGGTTTGTTTGTTACTACAATACAAAAGGCTGGGAAACTGGGGTTAAAACTTTGAGATACGTAAAAGGCCTCTTGTTGGTTTGCCCTCCACCCCTAGATTTGATTTAATTTGAGGGGGACAAGTAGGACCGACTTTGTTATCCCTGAGTTGAGGGGAAATGTGTGTTTTTTGTATCTTTGCATCTAGGCCACAGCCTGCTACCCTTGCTGTTACCGTATCAGGTACAAACTCAAGTGATTTGCCTTTGAACACATCATTTCTTTATAATCCTTAGAGCTTCCATTAAAGCACACGTTTAACATGGGGTCTGCTGGGAGACTCATTGAGGGGTCCTGGGGTCCTAGGGAGCAATGTTTGGGCATTTGTAGTTGTTGGAGTAGAAGACGAATCAAACTTGTACCTCGTGTAGAATGGAAACTAATTGGAAGCTTCTAGGTCTGCTGGCACAGATGTGTAAATGGGGAGGGGAAACGTGGAAGATAGAAGAATGTATCTTTGTTTTATGGAGTTGAGGATCACCAGCAGAGACCTGGGCTTTAGCACTGTGACTTTTCTGCTTACAGATTTTTTTTTTTCTAATTCACAAATAACTAGGGGATGGAGAGATGGCTCAGTGGTTTAGAGCACTTGTTGCTCTTATAGAGGATCTGAGTTTGAATCCCAGCACCCACCTGGTGGCCCACACTCATCTGTGACTCCATTTCTAGGGAACCCACTGCCCTTTTCACCTCCACAAGCATTAGGCACTTGGTATGCATAGTTACATGGAGACAAAACTTATAACTAAGTGTGCTCGTTCAGTCTGAAACAAAGAAGGGGTAAGTTAGCTGAGACTTGTCATCTCTCCCAGAGATGACAAAAAGCTGTCCCAAAGGAGCTCTCCTCCACACCTTATGTGGGCTAGCCTGAGCTCTTTGCCCCAGACCATATTCTACACCATTTTCTTTCCCCAGAAAACAATCATTTCCAATTGGCCTTTGCTTACATATTTGCCTGGCATCCCACTGTCCCAGGCTAAAGTTCAAAATCGTTTACATGTAGGCGACGCAAGTCCCTTCTCTGAAAAATTACCCTCTTAAGCTCCTCACTTCTTCGCACATGAGGAACGACGGCTGGCCGCTTCCCAGCCCACCAGTACCCTCCACCTGTGAACCGCCCTTGCTACCTCTGTGTCCCTGTCCCCACCCCATTCTCCTACCCCCAAATACACACCACACCTTCAGGTTTCTACTGAACCCTGGGATCCCATCATGCTCTGCTTCACTGAACACTCTTGCCTGCCTCCTCCACTTGGCTTCTTAAGCACAAGGGCTGTTTTTAGCCTTTTCTTTCTGTCGAGATGAGGAGCAGCAAACCCAAGTGCCTCTGAGGCACAGGAAGCATCGGTGAACGGAGCTGTGAGTGCAGCCGTTGGTGACCGCAGAGGCTGATGGGGAATAGGGCAAGGTGGAGAGTGTGCCCTCTGCTCTGGCGGCCAGCTCCGTCTCCAGCCAGAGTAGCTAGTGAAGGGAGGCTGGGCCCATGCTGTCACATCTTCCAGCTTTTTGCTTTATTTTCAGTTTTTGAGAATCTCATATGTGAGTTCACGGTATGGACATAATTTCCACTCCTCCCTCCCCACTCCAACTTGTCCTGGGTTCCCTGGCTATCCCCTCTTGAATTCACAACCTCTTCTTGTATAATTATTATTGTTACAAATATATATGTATACATATATATATGTATATATATGTGTGTGTGTGTGTATACACATAACATATTGTGAGTCCAGTTAGCATCACGCTGTGTACATGTGTTTAGGGCCGACTATAAGGACTGTAAAATCTGTTAGGAGGCTGTCTCTTGAGAAAAATGGTTCTTCCCCACTAGGTAACTATTAACTGTAGCTTTCATCCAGGAGTGGGACCTTGTTAAAATTTCCCCGTCCATACTGGTATATTGACTGGCATGGTCTGTGCAGGTAACCTTACTGTCGAAAGTTTATGTGTGCAGCATCCCTGTCATGTCTTGAAGGCTCAAAGCAGTCATCACAATCTTTCTGTCCCCTCCACCTCCAAAATGATCCCTGAGCCTTAGGAGTTGAGGCGGTGTTACAGATGTTCCCATCGGAACTGGGACACAATCACCACTTCTCTGTCTTTGGACTAGTTATGGATTCTGGTTGTAGCCGCCATCTGCTGCGAAAAAGAAACTTCTCTGATGAGAGATGGGGCTGCGCTCATCCATGAGTAGAAAGGTAGGTGTTTATTATACGGCTGGAAGCCGTGATAATGTGGGAAGCGGCAGGAGTAGGTTTTCCTGTTTCAACTTTTTAGGTCGGGTATCTGCATGTTGATGTGAAGTCTCCGGACTTTCAAATATTGCTTAGAAAGAAAAAACCAAAACCCCTCAAATAACAAAAGTTGTGTAGCCCAGACATAACCTACCAGCAGGTCTGTGGTCTGTGGATCTAGTCCCTGAGTTCGGCAGTGCCCAGCAGTCACATCTATAGTGTCTTCAGAATCAGGGATGGCAGAGGACCAATTACCTCCCATCTTGGGTCCTGTCCTTGCTGGTGGGTTCCCCCGGGGCGTCCCCAGAGGCAGCGGAGATCTTGTAGAGGGTTCCATTGCTGTGTGAATTCCTGTGGGGCTTTTGAAAGAGGATTATGAGTATGTTTGCATTTCTTGGTAACTTTGTTTCTAAAAGTGTCTGCTGAACAAATGTGACTCAGTCTTTTTTATCAAAATGTATTATATCTATTTGTGTGTGAGGAGGGGTTATTGACACTTGCTAAGGCAAGAGTGTAGAGGCCAGAGAATAAATTCTGGGAGAGAGTTCTCTCTTTCTACCATATCTAGGGATGGAGCTCAGGTCCTCAGGATTAGCAGCAAGCACCCTTACCCACTGAGCCGTCATGCCTGCTCCCCCAAATTCATTGAATGTAAACTTAGTAACAGATGCTATCCTTCTGTTACAGAGCAGATTTGTAAGACTTTTCTATTAAGTATTTGGATATGAGGAGTTTAAATACAATTTTTTAAGCTGGTAAAGAGTATCTCTCAAATTTTTTCACTAGCATTTAGCCTTTTGTCTGTCCCAAGAGAAGGCCTCGTCCTGGACGGTGACTAAAAGCTGACATTTCTGTAAGGAAATGAATCCTTGGAAGGCCTTAGGAGACAGCACAACCTCTTCTCATCAGTTTTTCTAACTTTTACCACTGCCTCAAGCCAAAAAACTCTAAAAGGCTGTTTTATCACTGCCGAGGACCAGGCACCCTACCAGGACTGAGCCTGGGCACTGGATGTCTTAAATTACTGGAACACTTGGTGGAAACTGGCAAGTTACATCAAGAACCTTTTACTGATATTCCAAACAGATCATGGGTAATTTTTTTTTTCTTCTCCTCCTCCTCCTCCTCCTTGTGTTCGGCCTCCTCTCCCCCTCCCCCTCCTCCAACATAAACAGCCATTGTGGCTCAGCAGACCTCCGGCAGAACTTGGTGGGTCCGGCTGTTATGTGGCCCATCCCTTCTGATGGAGAGTGGTCTGCGTAGGTGGTTAGAAAGGGGATTCTATCAGGCCTCTAAAGAGCTATCCAGGACTTTGGCTCCTTATTTCCCTAGAGTTTTCTCTGCGAATTCCTTTATAGTTTTTCCATTTCTAAAAAGGAAATGTCTTCTCTTTTTCTACTTTGATTTGGTGCAATGGGTGGACCTAGGAGATCCGGGGGATATGACTCACTACCATCACGGGATTACAATGAAGACTGTCCTCAGGTGATGGCTTCCCTCTCCCATCTCTAACCCTCCCTTTCACTATCACGTATGCAGAAGAGAAGTAGTTTCTTATAGAGATGCAGCCCTCTCCAGAGAGACTCTCGGGCTGGAGAGAGAGCTCAGTAAAGAGCTTGCGGTGCAAGGCTGAGGACGTTTGCTCTCCTGAACCATGTTGAACCAGAGTTGGGTGTGGTAATGTGTGCTTGGAATCCCAGTGCTGGGGGGCAGAGGGTGAGGAGTGGGGGCCAGGGTGGGGGGGTGGGGAGTGGAAAGACAGATCTCTGGGGCTCCCTGTCCAGGAAGGCTAGCCATGGTAATTTCAAGACCAGTGGGAGACCCTCTCTCAAAAGACCAAGTAGCCAGCTCCCGAGGACTGACCCCTAAGCTTAACCTCTGGCTCTCATGTGCCTGCACACAGATGTGTGCTCCCACACACTTGAGCGTGCGCGTGAGCACGCGCGCGCGCGCGCACACACACACACACACACACACACACGTGTGCACACATACACAAACACTTCCTGTGCTGCCTCCTGGTCTTCACAGTATGCAGAGAGCAGGCACTGTTGGAGATTTAGTTCTTGGCTTTATCTTTCCTGTTATCTCAGAGATGCCCTTGCTTCCCACTTGACACCCCACGGGGTTAAATATTGTGGATTAGAGGGATGGACACAGGAAGGGAAAGGTCAGCCCCTGACTCTTCCAAAGTTTCATCAGATTGTTTGGGGAGTCCATTTATGCAGAAAAGTATTTCTTATGAAAACAAATCTCATCGGCTAGCGTTATCATGTTAGTAGTTCATCTTGACTAGCTCAGCATCTAAGTGCTTGAGGTATTTTGAGGATGGTAAAAAGGCATTTTTATTTTTGTGTTAAGAAATATGATTTTTCTTTTGGTCATTAGACTCATTCTTAATGCTTACCACATAGCAGGGCTGCAAGCGAATGGACGAGGGAGAAGGGAGGGTTAAGCTGAGTGAGACTGTCCTTGGCATCCCTGCTATTTTAACTTTGATTATTTTTAAATGTGGAATTTGATCTTTATATTGACATTTTAAAAGATGTGTTTATTTTTATTTTATGTTTATGAGAGTTTTGTGTATGTATATATGTGTCTATTTGCTCATAGAGGCCAGAAGAGGGCATCAGATCCTCTGGAACTGGAGTGGTGGATGGTTATAAGTTGCCATGGGGTGCTAGGAATCCAACCTGGGTCCTCTGCGTGAAAACAAATGCTCTTAACCTCTGAGCCATTTCTCTAGCTCCTATTTGTATTATTTTAAATTAATGATGTACGGATTGATTTATTAAAAATTTGCCAAGGGCAGACAGTGGTCCTTGGTTCTGTGATGGCCGTAAAGATAAACCCAGCAGAATCTGTCCTACTAGGAGGTTGGAGTTGAGATGAGTAACATTTAGGCCAACTATAGGAAAGAGTGAACGTCCCAGGAGAGGTGGAGACAAAGTGCCATAGAGAGACTGTGAGAAACCCAGAGCTTGTGCTAGGAAGGGGATGTTGGCAATTGGACCGTGTCCAAGTTGACTGAGTGGTATTCAGACACAAGGCCACAGAGGCCGAGAATGTGCTTGAGGTGAATAGAACATAAGCAATGTGTGTGGAAAGAGAGGTGCATGTCTTGGCTGGGACTGACAGGTAAAAGTGATGTAAGATGTAGGGGCCATTCCAATTCAAGAACTGGGTTTGGATCCCAGTTCAGTGAAACCAACTGTCATAAGTACATGTCTGAACTCACCAGGACCATTTAAATGAGGTGTCCATATTCACAGCGTTAAGAAGTGGTTCAGATCCTTGTGGAGACCATAGTGCAGATATTAATTAGCACAGTACTTATGTTCGTTACTTTTGTATACACAAGAGAATACCTTTAAGGAGGAAAGACTTACCATGGTTTCGAGGGCTTGGGACATGGTTTCTGGGCCCCATGTGCTGGGGTAGAACATTGCACCTGTGGAATGGATGGGTGACAGGAGTTCTTCACATCGTGGCAGACAGGAAGAGGAGGAGCCAGGGAGGAGTTAGATATGAGATACTGCCAAGGACTCCCACTGACTGACTTCCTTTGGCTAGGCTTACCCTCATCTTTTCTGGACCTCCCTAAATAGTGCCACCAGCCAATGACCTAGGCTTTAATAAAGCCCGCAAGGCTTCTCATACTCCAGCCATAGCAGAAGTGTTATCATGATTCTGTGTCTTGGTTTCTTTTGCTGTGATAAAGACCATGACCAAAAGCAACTTGGGGAAGAAAGGGTTTATTTGACTTTTATGTCCTGATCACAGTCCATTATTGAGGAAAGGCAGATCAGAACCTGGAGAAATGAACTGATGCAGAAGCCCTGGAGAAACACTGTTTACTGACTTGCTCTCATGGCTCTGCTCAGCTACCTTTCTTATATAACCCAGGACTACCAGCCCAGGGCTAGCATTATCCACAGTGGGCTGGGCTTTCCTACACCAATCAACAATCTAAAAACTGGTCCACAGACTTGTGTATAGGTCGATCTGATGAAGGCATTTTCTCAACTGAGGGTCTGTCTTTCTTCTTAGATGACTCTCGTTTATATCAAGTTGACAGAAAACTCATCAGAACACTGTGCTTTATTATTTTATTTTATGTGCCTTGCCTGCATGTATGTTTGTGTAAGAATGTTGGATTCCCTAAAACCAGAGTTACAGACAGTTGTGAGCTGCCATGTGGATGCTGGAAATTGAACCCAGGTCCTCTGGAAGAATGGCCAGTGTTCTCAACCACTGAGCCATCTCTCCAGCCCCCTACTCTGTTTCTTTTAAAGAAATATGTGACGCTGTTTATGGATGAACTAGTAGTAGGTTGTCTGGGATGTACTTTTTTAAGAGAGTACTTACATTTTCTTCTATTTATTAATTTAATTTATTTTTGTTGAATATACTTTATTTGGGAGTTAAATGAGTGAGATGTGAGCAGACAGTCATCCACATGTTGGAAAAGGCTGGAGCTGGGTATTGGCTATGAAAGAGATACTTAAGATATTCTCTACTTGTGCAGGGTTTAAGATTTTCTGTATTACAAAGGTGTGATGCAGCTGGGGGCGGGGCGGGGCTGGAGAGATGTGTCAGCCACTGAGTGCTTGCCTTGTAAATACGAGGACCCTAGTTGGTCCCCGCCATAAAAAGCGTGGTGGGCTTGTGCTTAGAGTCCCACTGCTGGGAGGAGAAGACAAATAGATCTGTGGGCTTCAGTGTACTTCAGTGCCCATGTTCATATCACTTCTAGATCACTTTCCTCTTTCCTACCAGTCTCTGAGCAGGTGCTTTCAAAATAGCAGGTCGGCCAAGGGTCATGTGGAAAATCCAATGCCAATCCTGGGATCAGTGGACTCGCCTCCTTTCAGACGTGACTATAATTCAGTATAAAAACCTCATTGCTTTCTTCCCCAAGGGATCCAGGTTATCCAGGGGGGGCCATGAAAACTAATTTCCTTAGCATTTTAACTTCAAAAAAATCAATTTATGTTGAATGACAGTTCTTGAGAGGTGGATTAGCTGTAGAGTTTATAAACAAGTACCCGGAGAAGGGACATGTCTCCTTACAAATGCAAGAGTGCCTAGAGAGACACAGGAATAGCCCTTAGCGAAAGTAGGAGGGTAAGATTCATGTTCAAAAGCATCTTTTGTAAGCTGAGCATGGTGGTACATGCCTTTAGTCCTGGGGGGGGGGCAGAGTCACTTTACTAGGCTAGCCTGGTCTACATAGTGAGTCGCAGAACAGCCAGGACTATATAGTGAGATAGTGAGAGCTTATCTCAACAAGCAAACAAAAAATACATTTCATTCCCTAGTATTCTCTCTCTCTCTCTCTCTCCGAGTCTTTAAATAATTATATTGGTTTTCTGCCTCCTGTATTGATTAAAAAGTACATAAATCAGGTACGTATATGGGTTTCAAAGGCCTCGTTCTGTGGCTCTGATCCTGGGTAATCATTGCATTCTGAAGTTCATGCCTATCACAAGGAAACTCCAGACCCTGCTCATTGACATGTCTCAGTAAACAGTGTCCCTGTGGGTCACTCTGGTGTTGTCTGAGCTGCCCAGGTCATGTACTGTGGGTTGTAGAAGACAGTGTAAAGGAGTAAGACGTGGATATCTTGCGTATATGTGCATGGATGGGTGCTAGTGTGATTGCCACCATCACACCAGTATCGTCTGGAAGTCAGAGGTTGAAGCTAAGTGTCTTCCTCAATCACGCCAACACCTTATCTTTTTTTTTGTAGATAGTCTCTCACTGAACCCAGAGGCCACCATTTTCTCTAACCTTGTTGGCCAGTGAATCCCCAGGAGCCTCCGGTTCCTACTTCCCAGTGCTGAGGTTACAGCTGTGCATGGCCACGCCCAACTTTTCTGTGGGTGCTAGGAGTCAAACCTAGGTCCTCATGCTTTTTCAGCAAGCTCTCCCCCCGCTGAGCCATCTCCTCGCCCCATGTCCTCTTCTGAGGCAATGATTCATCTGGGTGTGTTTCACGTGCCAGCATGGGGCCAGTTCCCAAGACTAAGGCTGTAAAGGAATGCTTTACCTGCAGGGTTTTTGTGCTGTACAGCCTTCCTTAGGATTACATGTTGCTTGGACTTCTGGGAACAGCTTGGAGAGAAGTCTATAAGAGAGACAGTGTCCATTGGAAACATCGGTTGGAGTAGAGACAGGAGAAGAGTGAGCACCAGATCGGGGTGGAGACAGGGGAAGAGGAGCACCTGAGTTAGTTGGTGTCAGGACAAAGTGAGCTCTAAAGCTGATGACAGGAAAGCAGGCAGAAATAAGGCTCAGATAAAGTGGGACTAACTGAGGTTTTGAAAAGGTTACATTTTAGCTCTTTCTCAGTAACTGCTGTGCTGGAGAAGCTGAACCAGAGAGGGGTGGAGTTCCGTTAGGAGTCCAGTTACCAGTGAAAAAGTAACAGTTACTACAGCTTCAAAGCTTAGACACAGTGCTTAGGAATAGCTGCAGCCTTTAAGAGCCCAGACCCAAACAGCGGAAAATGGCCACACACCCTTTGGAAAAGAAAAACCCTTTACGTAAGGTAGCAAGCAAAGTTCTCCAGCTTGAGGATCCTCTGTGGTCTCATAGGATGACCTCAACATTAGAGGCGCTCCTGCTGCCGTCTCAGCTGGGTAGGAGAGCAAGACAGTAAGCAGGACTGCTCTTGATAGCAAGGTTCTAGAAACAGAGGACCCACTCCTTGCTCTGATACCCTAAGCGCCTTCACTGGATCAAATCTTAGGAAGTAGAAATAAACACGAATTGGCCCCTTGTCAAGAAGTTTTGGACACTGGCGTGCTGTGAGTCTGTGTTGTGTGCTCAGCTCTTTCAGTGGAACAGTCACAGTGGAAGTTGCCACAAAGTTAACATGATCTAAGCATATGGTGGAGAAAGAATACTGGTCAGGGAAATGAGTTGAAATATATTCCATTATGTAAAAAAATAAAATAAATTATGGACCTGGGAATGTAGCTCAGGTGGAGAATTTGCCTAGCATGCACAGAACCCTGAGGTTAATCTCCAGGAATGCATAAACCCAGTGCAGTGATTCATGCCTATAATCCCAGAGGCAGAGGGTTGTGAATTCAAGGTCACTCTTGGCTCTGTAATGAGTTGAGGCCAGATTGCTCTAAGTAAGAGCTTGTCTCAAAGAACAACAACAACAAAAGTTCAACACTCAACTGTTTCCTGTCCCAGTTAAAATTGTGTGAGGTGGGCCCTCACAGAAGGAAGCATGTCTAAGGATGGCCTATAGCTTCCCTGTCTAGGATGACAGATAAAGGGCTGTCCTCTAGGTCCACTATGAGACTTTGGGGATTTACCGCTGCTGTTGTGCGGGAGGGTGTTGGCTTTGGTATCACCGTGCAGGAAGAACAGCTGATGGAGAGTTTCACCAGGAGGACTCGTCCAGATGGAGGTGGGGGCATTTGATCGCTTCTAGTGACTGCACTGGAACATCAAGAATGTGGCTCAAGTTGGCTGGCATTTTACAGCAGTTCTGATGGGGACAGCAACCTTCAGCTGACCCAGAAAACCATAAAAATTCATATGCAGTGTGAAGAGAACGTGTGGAGACTTAATTAGAGGAGGAAAGAGGTACAAAGTCTGAGCTGGCCTCAGAAGAACAGGGCAGCCTGATCTCAAAAACACATGGTCCATCCCCCACTTTATCTTTACACTTGCTGGGTGGGGAGGTGAGGGTTTGCCTACTTCTCTGATGGGGAGGGTTGAGGAGAACAGGATTAAATGACACAGCTGGTCTGATGCTAAATAGTTTTCTAACCTTGGGGAACGGGTCTGTTCAATTAAGAATCCACTTATAATCATTCGTTTGTTCCAGGCTTTGCTCTAGGTTGTAGGGATAAAATGAACAGACGGGAGGAGATAGTTGTTGATTATAAAATCATATAAAATTCCATTGTAGCGAGTGCTTTGCAGTTGGTGGAGGAAAGGAAGGAAAAATGATGGAGATCTGAAGGACAGAATGGGAGTTAAATAGGTTAAAATCAGAAATCACAGAATGGTCCCATCAAAGGAAGTAGCATGTGCAAAGGGCTGTCCTGAGGAGGGGCTGCGGGCTGCTAAGATGTTCAGTGAAGGCAGGGAGGCTGGGCTGGGGACAGTGGATATCCGGGGTGAGACGAGTAGAGTCAGGTCATCCAGGCCCTGGGGTGCATCTGTTCTTATTGGCTCCTTTCTTATAGTTAGTGGGAAATATTAATGACCATTAAATATGGGAGATGGGGGAGAGAGGAGGAGGAGAGGGAGAGCACTGAAGTGAGGGGGATATGGAGGGAAAGGAGAGGAGAATGAGAGAGAAGAGAGGAGGAAGGGAGTGGGAGGGAGGAGAGAGAGTCAGAGAGTGACAGATGGAGCTGGACATAGAGAGGCTGCGACTCTTAGATGATTTTTTAGGTATTTAGAATTTAGCTATTCCTTTGGAGCAGCGAGCCTGCTCCATCTGTCCGAGCGAGGGACACTGTTGAGGGATGGCTGTTCATGCTGCCACCTCACACAGAGGCCTGCGTTCTCTGCGTCTACAGCTGTTTTTTTTTTTTTTTTTTCTTGGTTGTTTGTTTGTTTTGTTTGTTTTGTTGAGACAGGGTTTCTCTGTTGCCCTGGCTGTCCTAAAACTCACTCTGTAGACCAGGCTGGCCTCAGACTCACAGAGATCCGCCTGCCTCTGCTTCCCGAGTGCTGGGATTAAAAGCGTGCACCACCACCGCCTGGCTCCAGCTCTGTTTTTGATAGGATTCCTACCCATGTTCTCTGCTGATTCCGGCAGAGGAAGGGAAGGGAAGGAATCAGGGAGGGTTCCTTTCTGCTTGGGAGGTTTTTGCTCTTTTCTAATAGTCATGATGACTTTGTTAAATGTGTGAGCGAGTGGTGAGCGGGTTGAGAATTGAAGGGACAGCTTCGGCACGTGGGTGATAAAGGTTCATGGAGGTGAGCTGTTGTTTACCTCTTGTCTGTTATAATGGATCTGCGTGGAAGTCCTGATCCTCCAGCTTCCATCACTGGAGCAGCTGGGATTACAGGCTGCATGCTTCCAGCATGCCATTTTAGGTGCTGCTGGGGACTGAACCCAGGGCTTCTGGTTTAGCTAGGCTGAGCTCTCCCCACTGAGCTACAGCCCCAGTGGATCTGCATTTACATACCTTGCAAAGGCTTCCCAAGTGGGATGGACGTCCAGAGACGTCTGTCAGGAATGCTGCCTGGAGTCCAGGTGTGAGAGTGAGTGAAGGAGGAGCCGCGGCCACTCATGGCGGGTGTGGGATGCAGTGTATTTGTAGGTTCGGATGTGGTCAAACTGCAGACACCAGGCCACCGTGAGAGGGGCTATTTCAACAACTGAGGGCAATCACGGCCTTCTAAATAATACGGCCATAGAATGCTTAACACCTGGGAGGGAAGAGCTTTGTCAGAAAACTTCCTTGATTTGCCTTGCGCTCTCTGAGCCTCTAAACCCTGCCTGGTGGATGTTTTCTGAAGCCTTGCCAAGGTCATTAATTAGATTTCTATTTGGTTGAAGAATTTGGCATCATTATTTGATCATTTTAGGTGGAAAATGGAACCTGTCATATGCTGTAAACCCATCATGTGGGAATCAGCACAGACTCAGGAATGTCTGCAGCAGCATAGAAAATCAGACTAGAGATGGCATCGGGGTCGCGCTTCTGGGCTGCCTCCAGTGGCTGCACTTCGGTCATCTGGCCCCTTCAGAGCCCTTGCCGTGTTGAGGGCTGTTCTGTGTAACCAGTGGAATGTTATAGGACAACAGTGCAGGGTCTCCTGGTAGCCTTGGAAGACACAGCGGCTTTTCTCCTCGGTTTCTCTCTGCTCTCTTGCTCTGTGGAAAGCCAGTTTCTATGTTTCCAGGCTATTCAAACAGCCTGTGAAAAGACCCACGCTGTAGGAGACTGAGACCACCTGTCAGCAGACACATTGACTGTGCCGTCTCGGAGGCAGAGCCTCTAGCTCTGGTCAAGAACCCTCTCTTTTGTGGCGGGTGGGAGAATGCTACAGCTGTGACCCAGGGCCTTGTGCATGCTAGGCCGCTGAGCACATCCACTGTACTACTGAGCTATACCCTCAACCCCCAGCCCCCTTTCCTTTGAGACAGGGTCTCCCTAAGTTGCACAAGCAGGCATTGAACCCACTCTGTAGCCCAGGCTAGTCCTCCTACCCTAGCCTCCCAAGCGGCGAGGATGACAGTCACTAGTCTCAACGTGGCCAACATCCTGCCTCCTGTCTCACTGGAGACTTTGAGGCAGCTCCACCCAGCTGTTTCACTTCTACTACCTCAGAAACTTATTGATTGCTTTAGGCTGTTGAGTTCTGAGGCAATCCGTTGTGTAGCAGTAGATAAGTACTCCATTTTGACTTATCCTAGACAGTTAGGGTTTTGTTTATATTTATGTATTTATTCAACAGATTGTGTGTGTGTGTACAGATGTGCCTGTGCCATGGCCAGAGGAACACACTGGGTATCTTGCCCTACCACTCTCTGCTTTATTCTCTTGCGAAAGGCTGGCGGCCAGCAAGTCCCAGCAATCCCCCGACTCTGCCCTCCATAGCGCTAGGGCTACAGGCACACTGACAGCCATGACTGGCTTCTTATGTAGGATCTGGGGATTTGAACTCAGTTCCTCTTGCTTGCTTAGCAAGTGTTCTTATCCACCAGACCTTCTCCCTGGGCTCTACAGTTCATGTTGAGTGCTTGTCCATCTTGGGTCTGGACCGATAGGAACTGATTTGGGTGCATTATCAGTGGCGGACGGATTTCAGTGGCAATCATTACCACGGTAAGTAGGTGCCCTGAGAAGTGATTAGATGTGGTTTAGTGAGTTTTGAAGTACAGAGTGAGTCATGTGTTCAGGATTCTGGAAATGTGTAAGAACAAGTTAGCGTCACACACGGTGGAAAAATCCTCTGCCCTGGTCACCTCTGGACACGGGAACTTGTTTGAGCCAGCATCGTTTAGTAGTTTTGTAAAAAAAGCAAACTAGACGGCAAGTTGTTTGTTTCATCGGTGGTAGCTGGACAGAGACCCAGCTCCACACCCTCACCTTCATCGGCCAGAGGAGTTCCCCTAATCTTTAGGGTCCTCCATTTAGGCTTTGATGCTAAAAAAAAAAAAAAAAAAAAAAAAAAAAAAAAACCTCAGCCAATATGGAGAAGCAGAGCTGGAGATTTTATTCAAGATGCTTTTAATACAAGCTTGAAGCAGGGAGGCTCAGAGAAAGAGGTGCTCATCCTAATGTGGCTATGGGCTCCTCAAGGGAGAGCGACCATGGCCTTAGCATTATCCACACATACATTCTGTTGGTGGCTCTCCAGTTACAGCTCAAAAGGTTGCCAAGAACCCCCCCCTTTTTCTCTTTTAAATGTGATATTTTGAGAATCTCATACATAGATGCGTTTCTACCATCTTCAAACCACTCCTCTCCCAACCCACCCCGATCTACCCCTCGGCCCCCACTTCGTGCTCTCCTTTTTATTCTAAGTAATCCACCAAGTCCAGTCTGTGCTGTCTGTAACCTCGCTGGTGAGGCCCACCCTCCGGAGCATGGCTGACCTGCCAGGGGCCACATCCTCAAAGAAAGCTGACTTTCCCTTCTACCAACATCAACTGTCTTTAGCTCCTCAGCTAGGGGTGGGGGCTCATGAACCCCTCCCCATTCTGCACTGGAATGTTGACTGGCTTCATCACGCGCAGACTGGCCACAGCTGTTGTGAGTCTCGAGTCCTGCCATGTCCAGAAGACACTGTTTTGTTTCGGTCCTTCCGATCTCTTGTAATCTTTCCACACCCTGTTCCACAGTGGTCCCTGAGCCTTGGGAGGGTGTGATACAACTGTCTTATTTGTGGCTGAACATTCCACAGACACTCTGCACTTTGACCAGTTGTAAGTTTCGGCATTAACCATTGTCCACTGTGCAGACAAACTTCTCCGATAAGGTCTGAGAGCCGGACTCATGGGCGGTTACAGAGATTGGGCCTTCGGGGCGGTTTTGGATGGTGGTAGGCTCATTTCTGGGGCCTCTGTTCTTTCACTTTTGATAACTGAGGTAAGTGAGGTAGCTCCGGAGATGAGTTGGATGGAATTATAATCTGAGAGGGTGAAACCAGAGCCACCGGAGGTGCGCAAGGAGTTTAGTGCTCGCTCTTTCCTCATAAATGGGGTTTCTGGTGAGAGTCTTCAAAGCCTGCAGGTTTACAGCCAGGAAGGGAGGAAGGTCTTCCATGGTTGCTCATTGTGCTGGAATTCTTGTTTTAGCCAGAGCTCCATTCCCTCCTCAGGTTCCCTAAATTTTCTCTTTCTGCCCTGCCTCAGTTTCCCAGGGAGGCTGCAGAAGCTTTCAGAGCAGCAAATAAAGTTGGGCTGTGCAGCTGGCCAGTTGAGTGGGAGTGGGAGCCAGGGGAGTGGTCCTCTACTCAGGAAATTCCAGCACAGTGGACGGGCCTTTTCCTTGGGGATACAGATGCTGTGGAGAACAGAGCCAAGCACACATAGTTTTGCCTTTGAACACTTCCTTTCTTTTTGTTTTATTTGGTAAATTTCTGTACATGCTTCTCAAGTGTGTGGTCTAGAAGGAAGAAAATTCCTGGCTGTGTCTAGATTTAGGGAAACTTCGAGTCCGTTTACACTTAGTGGGAGGAAAAAGCCTGTGTGTGCTTCACCCCCCCCCCCCCCCAAATACAACATCTGAGTATAAAGAAATCAAACAAATAAGAGGACTCGGCAAAGGTGGCATCGAAGAGGGTATGAGCACATCTGGGCAGATGAGATATGAGAGGATATTAAACTCTCGTCTTTCCCATCCCAAATTGTCCAAGGACCTGGAGACATCTGCTTGAGCAGGCACTACTGGTGAGACGACACTGTAGGGAAGGCCAAAAGGTGGCCAGTTGACATGGGAAGCACTGAGGTATTCTTTGTAGCAAAGGCCAAGGCTCTGGAAAACTGGCAGTGAGCTGATCCAGTCAAGCCCACATAGGACATCTCCTGAGGCAGAGAGTTTTATAAACATGACCCTGAACTTGAGTTTAGCATGTGTCTGCTTTACAGGAATCATATGCCTTGGGCCTTCACCTGCTCACCAGTCTGCAAGAACTTCCTCCTGGCCTAGGCATCTTTCTTCCAGTTCTTGGAGCCTTGGGTGAGACAGTTACATGTTCCTTTGATACTTGGTTCCCTAGAACCCAGGTAGTTGAGTCCCTGCCCCATCCTCTGTGTTCCCTTCTTCCCATACTGTCATCTGATGTCCTGGAGGGTCCCACTCAGTGCTGCTTCCTGTATCTGTCTTAGTCAGACTTGGAAGTAAGTGCCATCGCTGTGGATGGTGCACTTCTGGGAATCAGACAGAAACCAGAGCAGGCAGGTAGGAAGCTCCGGGGTGGAGTCTGGCTCAGGGGAGACCCAGAGTTAATAATTTACTCTGCCCATTGTGGCCACTGGTAATGACCTTGACAAGTGCTGGTAAAATATGGGAGTCTGTCCCAGTGTTTACCTAACATCACACTAGCCCAGAAAGAACTTCTTGTTAATGTTATCTGAGTTTACATTGGACATTTCTATGTATCCAGTCCTGTTTACATCCAGCAGTCAGGATGTCTAGTGTCCAGAAATGTCACGATGTCACACGAGCTTAGCTTACAGGAAGCTGATCCTCAAGGCAGGAGGACAAAGGCACAGTGGTCAAACGACCCTATATGAAGGGCAGGATAATAGCATTTGGACCTGGTACATGCAGGGAACAAGGTACTTTTGTCCCTGTAACCCTTTTATTTTTAAATCTATCTATCTATCTATCTATCTATCTATCCTATCTATCTATTTTTCCTCTTCTCCCATCTCTGTCTCTCTCTTTTTCCCCCTCTTTCTCCCTCCCAGGCTGGCTTCAAAGTCACCATGTAGCTCAGTATAACCTTGAACTTCTGATCCTACTGCTTCTGCTTCCTGTGTTCTGTGATTATAGATATACACCACCATACCTGGTTAGTTTCTGGGCTGAGGGCTGAACACAGGACACATGTGTATGGTTTATGTGGTATATGGGTATAGATGTAGAATGTGTGCACACGCATGTGGAGGGCCCAGGCTGATATATGGGATTATCCTCACCCACCCTTCCACCATATTTGTGAAACAGGGTCTCTCAATTAAACTCAGAGCTATAGAGTCTCTCAGTTGAACTCAGAGCTAGTCTCACTAAATAGTTTGCTCCTGGGGTGCCCTGTCTTTGCTTTCTGAAGCTAGAATCACAGGTAGCCTGCCTGATTTGCCAAGCAGTGTGTGGGCTCTGGGGATGATAGGCAAGCACTCTGTCAACTGAGCCGCATCTCCTGTGCACTGAATCCTTTATTTCTTTGAGCATATCTGATTGCCTTGTAGCTGTGTCTTCTAGACTTTGGGTCTGAGGAGAAACCACTAGAAAGACACCAAAGGAATTAAGTAGACCTGACCCGACTGTTGGCTTGCAAATATTTTCCCCAGCCAAAATTCGCTTTTTATATTTTTTAACAGTGTCTTTTGAAGAGTGAAGTCTTGTAGAGTCTAACTTACTAATTTATCTTTCTAGACTGTGATTTTGGTGTCATTTAAGAACTCTTTGCTTACTTATATCCCAAAGGTTTTCTTCTTAAATTTATGTCCCGGTCCAGGGGCTGGAGAGATGGCTCAGCTGGAGGTGGTTAAGAGCGCTTGTTCTCGTAGAGGGCCTGAGTTTCGTTGTCAGCACCCACATCATCTTACCCCTGCCTGCAACTCCAGCTCTAGGGAATCTGGTGCCCTGCGGCCTCTGCATCTACCTGCATATATCCAACACACATACATTCTGGCACACATACACATAAAAATTAAATTAGAAGTCCATGGTTCATTATGAGTTAAATTTTGCATAAAGTAAAGGTTTATAGGTTTTTGTTATGAACTTCTAATTCCTCTGGCACTATTTCTGGAAGGGTATTTATTCTTCTGATATTGAACGTTTGTTCCAGTGAGTTGGACAGCGCGTTTGTGTGGATCATCTCGGGGCTCTCTGCTCTGTTCCACTCACCATGAGTACCATAGTCTTGGTTACTGATTCCTCATTCTAGTAGGTGGACTTTTTTATTTTTCCTCGAAATTCTGATTACTTTGTCTTTTCACATACTGCTAGAAAAATGTATTGTGTAGCTATAAAAATGGTGCTAAGAACACTCTTGATAGAAATTGTACCGTTATCTCTATGCCAGAACAGAAGGAATTGGAATGTCTGCCATGTTGATTCTTCCAGTCCACTAGCATCAAATACTTCTGCACGTGTTAAGCTCCCCTTTGACTTCTAGCTTCTTTCATCATTTCATCTGATATTTTTATTTATTAAGAGATTTATTGTTATTTTTAAAATATTTATTTTATGTATGTGTGTGATCCTGCATTAGAACATATATGCATATCATGTGCACACAAGAGCCCGAGGGGGTCAACATAGGGTCCAGTCCTCTGGAACTGGATTTACAGATGGTTATCAGCTGCCACATAGGTGCTAAGAGTTGAACCAGGGCCTGCTCTGCAAGAGCAGCAAGTATCCTGAACTGCTAAGCCATCTCTTCAGCCCTTATTTTTTTATTTATTTATGTGTATGTATGTGTGCCTGAACCTATGTATGTACATTGTGTGTGTGTGCAGGTACCCCCAGAGGCCAGAGAGCTTCAGATCCCCTGGAACTAGAATTATAGGCTGTTGTAAGTTACCTGAAATGGGTGCTGGGAACCAAAGTCAGGTCCTCTGCAAGAGCAAGCAGCAAGCTCTCCTACCAGCTCACTGCCTCTCTAGCCCCTCCCACTGATATTTTAAAGCACTACCTTTTTGCTGCATTGATCTCCCCTGATTGTCTGTTAGTTTCACTGGTTTCTGCATGTATCTTCATTATTTCCTTTTTTTGATTGCTTTGGGTTTGTATTTCTCTTTCCCTTTCAGATTAGATTATTTAATTCAGACATTTCCTTTTTTCTAATAACATCTAGTACTACACGTTTTAATTTTCTTTCTTTTTATTTTGTTTATTTTGTTTTGTTTTTGTTTTGAGACAAGGTTTCTCTGCTGTAACTCTGGCTGTCCTAGAACTCACTCTGTAGACCAGGCTGGCCTCGAACTCACTGAAATCCTCCTACCTCTGCCTCCCGAGTGCTGGGAATAAAGGTTATATTTTAATTTTCACTCAGGTAGCTGTATTTAAATTTTCCTCATGAAGCACCTGCTATTTGACCCTTGGATTACTTAGAGATTTCTCAAAGGAATACATAGAAACAGCCAAGAAGTATCTCTGAAAGTGTTCAACATCCTGAGCAGTTATGGAATGGCACATTAAAACTGCTTTGAGATTTCATCACACTGCAGTCAGAATGGCCAAGAAGACCATTGGCAACAAATACTGAGGAGGGTGTGGGAAGGGGAACCCTCATTTGTCATTGGTGTCAGTGCAAACTGGTGCAGCTGCTCTGGAAATCAGTGTGGAGAGTTCTAAAATAGCTAAAAATAAATCTACGGTACGACCCAGCTATACTATGCCTTGGCATTTGCCCAAAGTACTCGACATCCCACTCCACACATATCTGCTTAGCCACGTTCATTGCTGCTTCATTCACAATAGCTCGGGAATGGAAACAACCTAAATGTCCTTCAGCAGATAACTGAATGAAAATTTGGTATCTGTATGCTACGGAATACTAGTTGGTTGTAAAGAAAAATGAAATCATGAACGTTGTAGGTAATGGATGAAACTAAAAACAGTCTTGGTGAGGTAACCCAGACCCAGAAAAACAGATGTCGCATGCTCTCTCCCATCTGCAGCTCCCTAGCTGTGAGTCTTTATGTTGAGTATATAACCTTGAGAAACTACAGAAATAGTTTCTAAATGTTTGGATGTATTTTACTATTTCTAGTCTGCTTATATTTTGACTATAAAACATACGGTTTCAATTTTTAAAAAGCACTTATTGAGACTTGTTTTACTGCTCAGCATTTAGTTTATGTTGGTTAAAGTTTCCTGAGCTCTTAAACAATGGATTTTACTAAAGAGGGGTTTAAAAAGTAGTAACTGCAGGTCTACTGTGGGGCTGGAAAGAAGTATTTTTTTCCCTCCATTTGGCAGAGGTGTTATCACATCTGGACAAGGGTTCTTGCCCTGTCCCAGCCATGGTTCTCTGTGTAGAAAGTAGGACCACACCCTTTTTATGGCTTGTTAATCCAGTTATATTTCATGATAAAAGAAATCGGCTGTAGATATGTGAAGTGTTGTTTTTGTCGGTGAGAGTTTTCCTACTCGAAATTTTGTTCAGTTTTTTCTGTTTTATATTGCTGTGTTAGAAAAATAAAATGAAACAGTGAAAAGAGAATTACAAAAAGAGTAAGCCTTTCTAAAACAAACTGTCCTGTGCATGAGCACCTAAGGTAGAAAAAAAAGTTCATATTTTGGTAATGTACTTTCCCTCCCTTCTAATATATTTAAAGGGTCTTTTTAGATGAACATGTAATGTAAGATGTCCCTAAGCCCTTCCGTCAGTAGGTGACATGTACAGAGGGCATTTACGGGTTTAGCCACCTGTGAGCTCCTGCCGTCCCAGTTTCATTGGGCACTCCTTATAGTCTCGGCTTTGCCTTCTAGAGAGAAAAAGAAAATTGAAGGTCTGCCAAAGGAAGTTAGCAAACTAGGTCAGAGCCAGGAGGGCTAAGAATTCAGAGATTTGTGAAGAGCTGAGTCAGGGGGCTGGAAGTAGTAGGGAGAGCCAGAACCGGAGACCTGGCTGACTCAGACAACTGAGGTGGTGACCTCGTGGAATCAGCCATCTTCCTGCTGCTCTGAGTCAGGCCTGGGCTCCCTCGCTGTCCCAGGGCCTTGCTTTATGCTAGGCTCTCTGTCAAAAACAGGTAAAATTGGGGTCCGGTGACTTTGTTTTTCTAATGATGGTAGGATGGCAGCAGTCCAGGCGGTCGGGAGGTTTCTGTGGACTAAAGGAAGAAGGAGTCTGAGGGAGAGAGCAAACTTCCATAAAACAGACAGACAGCTTGGCGAGGTGGTGCACACCTTTAACCCAGCATTCAGAAGGCAGAGGCAGGAGGATCTCTGTGAGTTCAAGGCCAGCCAAGGCTACATAGACTTTGTCTAAAAAAAAAAAAAATCGGGTTATCCTTTCTTGTCTCATTCCTCACCACTGTAGTCTTTCATCTTTTAGCTGACTTTAGCTTTTACACTACGCGACTCCAGAGGCTACCGTGGAGCAATGGGGTGGTGGTGGTGACTACAGTTGTGTCCATATTGAGTCTGAGGGTTGAGTCTGAGAGGGTACTAAGGATTGATGCCTGAAGTCAGAGAGGGTCTGCGCTGGAGCTTCAGGGTTTGACCACTGGGCACATGCAGTAGTTGGGTGATCCTAAAGAAGAGCTTGGTCCTTCCCAAGTCTCTTGCTTTCTCTCCGGCTCTGTGGCCTTCCGTGTGTCTTGCGTATGTTCCTTCCATGAGAGCCTGTCTTCAGTGCGGGCCCCACCAGGAGCCAGTGCTGACACGGCATTCTTGGGTGCTGACGAAGCAACTGTGAGCTAAGCCAGTCTTTCCTTTAAAAACTATCTAGCCTCGATCATTTTGTTATAGAAACATCACACTGACTAAAAGGAATGCCTCGATGTAGTGAAGGAGGGAGCTGCCTCCTCTGTCTGCAAGAAGCCCACCATGTATGATGCCTACCACGAAATGATGCCAGCAAAAGTGCCATAAAATTGTCTGGCCCTAGCAGGATTTGGAGAGTGATCTCCTCTCGTTGCTTTCCATTGTCTGCTTCCCAGTGCCTCTAACCTTGGGAGAGGCTTCAGGTCTTTGGAATCCTCACTTGATGGAGACTAATTTAGAGAATACAGTTCACAGCTAACCCTTGGGTTCCTTAGACCCATGAGAGCGGACCTAGAGACCTGCAGCAAGTGGAGCCTGTGGCACGGGGGAGGATGGGCATCTGATCTGTCCCGTGGACTCAGGAGATTGAAAAGATGAGCGCTCTGACCTGACTGCTCCCTCACGGATGTCACAGACATTTCAGAATGGCGCCACAGCCCCACCAGACAGTACGGGGCTGAGACCAGCGCACGCCGGTTCCCGTCTGGAGGGATAGATCTTTATAACTTTGTTTAATACGCTGATGTTTTTTAATAGGTTGAATCTGATGTGTGCAATAAAAGTATGTATAGTTATGAAAGATCTTGGAAAACAAATTTTAATAGACTCAATTTATAGTCTCTAAAGGACAAAATATAACACAGCCATTAGGCCAAAGATCCTGAAGGTAATTAGAAATTAGCACTGGGGCTCCCAGCAGCCACAGTGAAACATAAATCATGATCAGGGCTTCTCTTGTTTATAGAAAAGCAAACAAAACAGAAGCCAAATTCGAACCATTTGCTCTAGGGATGGAAAGCTTTGCGTGACATGTAAGTTTGAGAGGTATGCCCAATTCTCTTTCTGGTCTGAGGGTGTGAGACCCTACGAACAGAGGGAGAGCAGGAAGACGCTGGGATTTCATGTGGCATCCGCATGTGTTTGAGACACACGTGCCACCATAGGAAAGCGAATTATTGTCCCAGAGAGTGGAGGAGCTGCTGAGTACAGCCATTTCACTTCCGAATCTTACTTCCTGGTATCAAGTGATGTCCTGCCTGCACACAGGAGTTAGTTCAGAGCTCTGAATGCGACTGAGATCAGATCTGACATCACTGGCAAGGGGGATAAATATATGAGACCAGAAGTAATGAGAAAGTTAGAGAGAGAGAGGGAAGGAGAGGGGGAAGGTTGACATCAGATGTCTTCCTCAATCTCTGTCCTGTATCTTACTTTATAAAATGTTTTTAAAGTGTATGCATGCATGCCTGTGTGAGTTTATGCCCACCATATATATAGGTGCCCAATGAGGCCAGAAGGAGTTGGATCTGCTGGAACTGGAGTTAAAGGTGGTTGTGAAGTACCTAATTTGTGCACTCCTCTGGAGGAGTACTCTTAGCGGTTGAGCCATCTCTCCAGCCCCTCCACCCTACTTTGTGAGACAGAGCCTCTTCCTGAACATGGAGCCACACTGGTGGGGTGGGATCTTCCTGTCTCTATCTCTGTAGCCCCGGCTTTACAGAGGTACCTCATCGCTCCTGGCTTTCTACATGGGTGTTGGGAATCTGACCTCAGATCCTCATGCTTACACAGCAAGTGCTACCTCCCCAGGACTCAGTCTAAAGATAAGCTCATGACTGCGAGTGTCTAATGATGTTAGCAGTGATAATATTCTAGCACGCTATTCTTTTAAAATATAAGTAATTCAAGTAAGATCTGAAGAACAGATGGCCCATAAAAGTCAGCAGAACCTATTAGAAATACTCAAACTGTGCTGTCTTCCCCCCGGCAGGGTCACTGGGGAAGAAGATGGGGGTGACAGATGTGGGAGGAAATCTCGAGTGATGTGTGGTTGGACTTCCAGTCCTGTCCTGGTAACTTGTTTTTCATGACAGAAAGATACAGAAAGCAGACTCCCCAAGGCTGCAGGTGATCCAAAGTAGGTATAGACAGACCAAGTCTGATTGGCACCCCAAGATTCAAAATGATCCCAGAGGCTGCAATGCGGACTTAAAAATCTGCATGTTAAACCTAACGAGACAAGAGACGCCTGCTATTTCCTTTAAATTTTTAGTAACATTAAAAACTTTTGTTTAGTGTGCATATCTATGTGTGTGCACATGTAACAGTACACAGTGTAGGTTAGGGTGCAAGTCAACTATTTGCAGGAGTTGGTATTCTCCTCTCCTTTGTGGGTCCCAGGAATCAAACTCTGGGAATCAGGCTTGGTGGCAAGTGCCTTTACTCATGGAGCCATCTCTGCCTTTCTTTATTTTCAGGGATTAACTAAACTGTGGGGCCACAGTCTTGAATAATTTTGAAGGAAACCTTAAGCTTCGCTCCCTGGCAGGAGAATTTGTGTGTTAAGCAAACATGCTGTCAGGTCTTAGACTCCTCCAAGGTACTGTGTAGTGGATTTAATGAGGTGCCGTGACCCTAACTTCTACTCTCTGTTCATCGGCTGTGCGTATGGCTGGCTCTTCATAAATTCCCAGGAGCGTTCAGCAGATAGTTGGTATTTACTGAGCTCCAGCTATATACATATCATCTGTCCAAGACTGGAGCTAAGAAGCTAATGGAGAACTACATTCCTCTCCAATTGTCTGGGTAGGGGACAGAGTCACATGCTATCGTTGCAGCCTGGAGTCATTGGGAGCGTGGGGTGAATGTTGTCACTTAGAGCCATGTGCAAACACTGAACGACACTTAAAAAACACAACTCTGAAGCAAGGATGGAGGTTCCAGAGCCCATCATTCCCACATGCTTGTGCTCTTTCCATGTCAAAATGGCACATTTACAGGCTCATCTAGAGACGTGTTGTTTGGAAGGCAGAGCCATCCGATGAGTATTTGTAACTGGATAGTGTGCGAGGGCAACGGAGGCGATGGGAAGGGCTCAAGAAGCCTTGTTCACAGTGAACACACAGAGGCGTGGAAATCGTTCTCCTCTGGTCTGGTCTCCGGGCCCTGCTGCCGCTCTCCTAAATTCCGAGTGAGGAAGAGCTCTCCTCTGCCGCTCCCCTTGCTTGCTCGTTGCTCTCTGCACCTGGCGTCAGCCCCTCACTCCCTTCCGCTGTGAGTCTCTGAGAATGTACCATCCCTGTGTTGCTAAGCCATTAAAATAGGGACAGGATGTGCGAAGGCAGAAGAGGGGCAGATTTTATTTGGGGAAAGGACATACTCCTATGAACTTTCTGTTCTTTTCTCTTTTTGGGTTAAGTGGTTCTGTTTCTTCATCCTAGACTAACTGAAAACGGGTGTCTTGCATTTTCCATTCCAGTACAGCTGGCCCACGCACCCTTGCTCATTCCTGAACTCCAGCCACGTGTGATGGCGCACAGTGTTCAGCTGGCATCCCATCCCGCAGATCTTGGCCAAGGGTGTTCCCTGGAAACTCGAGTTGTCTAGGCATGAGCTCAGACCCTGGCGTGTTTGCCACCCCTCAGAATAGCTCCATGTGCTTCCTATAAAATGCTGAATGTAAAGCCAGAAGGTAGCGCCTCTGCTTCTCTGCATGTCGTAGCTTTCCTTTGCTGCTTCTTTAGAGATGCAACACCCGTTCTTTGTGTGGCAACAGCTGCCATTACCTCTCACATTGCTGGAAGGCAAGTCTTCCTTCTGTAGTTTTCATTCCCTTTCAGAGGCCCTGGAGGGGAGGGAGAACCACAACATGTGATCTAGCTAGTCCCTGAGGGTCTTTAATCCAGAAATGTTTCCAGTAGTTTCTGTAGGGAGATTCTACTGCTTGGTCAGTGAAATAACTTGCGTGTATCACTCCCGGAGTGAGCCGTCAGCACTCAAATGGTTCTGTCTCCTGTTTGCCACCTCAGTCTGGTCATTTGCCACCAGCATGGGGGCCTGTGAGATGTGGTTACTGAGAAACCACTGCCACCTCAGCCCTCCCATGGGAATGGTGTCCCTTCTGAGCTGAACTTCTCAGGCTTGTTTCTTTAAAGTCCAGCAACATCTTATCAAACCTAAACTTCTGGTTTTATAGCTGTGATGACTCTCAAAAATAGCCTTCCTTTGCCTGTTTGACCCAGTGGGTATCCCAGGGGGAGAGGAAGGAAGGAAGGAAGGAAGGAAGGAAGGAAGGAAGGAAGGAAGGAAGGAAGGGAACTATCACCCTAGGATTCAGTCTGCCTGGGAAAATACAAAGCACCACCACCCTTCTCTTCCCAGGTTTTATGGGTGAACCACTGAGGGAGGTTGTCTAAAACCCCAAGAAATCCCATGAAAGGAAAGGCTGTTAATCAGTGGTAGAGCATGTGTACGGCCCTAGGTTTGGGTCCCAGAATCTCCCAAAACAGCAACAGCAAGCAAAACCCCCTAGAGAGGACTGGAGCTATGGCTCAGCAGTAAAGCACTTACCTAGCAAGTGTGAGGCCCCAAGTTCAAGTCCCAGCTCCACAAAAATAATAACACCAAATGAAAACGAAGCCTGGAGAAAGCACTGGACCAGTCCACTCATCCTGGGAAGTGTTTGCTAGGATTTGGGTAATGACCAGCATACGTTCCCAGGATGGATGAAGATGGCCTGCAGTGAAGTGTTATTGTCTGTGCTGGAAAGTTTTATGTCACCTTGACACATACTAGGGTTATTTGAAAGGAGGGAGCCTCAATTGAGAAACTCCTCCATAAGATCAGGCTGCAGGCCATATTTTAATTTAGTGATTGATGGGAGAGGGCTCAGCCAATTGTGGGTGGTGCCACCCCTGGGTTGGTGGTCCTTGGTTCTGAAAGAAACCAGACTGAGCAAGCTATGAGGAGCAAGCCAGTAAGCAGCACCCCTCCATGGCTTCTGCGCCAGCCCCTGGCTTCAGGTTCCAGCCCTGTTTGAGTTCTTGTCCTGACTTCCTTCAATGATGACTACAATGTGGAAGTGTAAGACAAATAAACCCTTTCCTCCTCAACTTACTTTTGGTCATGATGTTTCATTGCAGCAATAAAACCCTGGCTAAGACTCTGTCTTAGGTCCATTGTAACCTAGGAAGCCAGGTGGAGGAGGGGAATTGGGAAGCATCCATTTTCATATGAAAACAAAAAAAAAGCATAACTTTTTGGAAGCACATTAAGGGACTAATTGATGAGGAAAATGGAAGCGTTTTTCCAGAAGTCCTGGAATGCCTTAGCAGTGCAGATAAGCATTGCTTCTTAGAGCAGAGCTGATAACCAGGGAAGATGGTGGAGTACAGCCTCACGACCTCTGGGGAGCAGTGAGGAAACAAACAGAAGAGCCCAGGAAGAAAGCTATTCTAAAGAGCGGAGGAATGGGCTCAAAAAGCAGCAAGCATATTCAATGGAAACAGAACCTGGACAGCTTTCTCTCTTCTTGTCAAGTTTTAAAACCAAAATGTGACGTCCAAGGAAATCATTGCAGTTATCAACAGAGTTACATGTGGTAGAGACTGAGAATCATGCTTGGCCTGATATTTAGGGGGAGCAGGGTGCTCTCCCCTAGCCCAAGTCTGTTGTAGAAAGGAATTATAACAGCCTTCCAGAAAGAGGTCAGTGATCCGGTGTCATCAGCATGGAATTTTGTGTTGCATTGTGTTTGGTGAGTCATAGTGGATAAGAAGCTCGTGCTCTGGGGCTGAGACTCAGCATGAGTCCTGGCTATCTGATGTGAAGCAACCTTCACTTAGGATTGCCACTTTACTGATAAGGAATCTTACAGAGCCCGTCCTACCAGGCTTGGTGCATTCAAAATGGTTTGGCAAGGGCTTGGGAGATAAATCAGTCAGTAAAATGCTTGCGAGTTCCATCCTGATAACCCACAGAAAAGCATGGTATGGTAGAACCTTCGTGTCACCCCATCACCCCAGTGTTGAGGACAGTGTGGCTCCCTGGGACTCAGTGGCCAGTCAACCTAGCACTTGGTGACTTCCCAGCAGAGAGAGAGCCTGTCTTAAAAAGAAAAAGTTGATGGTGCCTGAGAAACAACACTAAGCCTGTCTTCCGACCTCCATATGGACACACACACACACGTTCACATGTACACAAACATGCATTTACTTACATCTATACATGCAAACACAAGGCTGTTTGGCAGCATGTGCCTGTCACGCCATAGTCACCCACAGGTAGGTGCCCTGGAGATCACTGAGGAGGGGAGAATGAGCCCTCCTTCCCCCCCCCCCCCACCAGCAGCTGTCCTGTAACTTCCATGCATCTCCGCTCTGAGAGGATGGGGGAGTGGGATGTATATCTTCTGGACTCAGCAAACAGAACAGGGCAGTAGACCCAACCCCCAGAATGGGAAGTCCTGTGACTTCTGCTACCCGTGGGCCCACATTGCACTGTGTTTGCTGGTATGGAGGTGGCATTAGAAACAAAAGGCTTGTAAGTGATTTTTCCCAGCCAGTGCAGGCCTGAGGATCATCCGGCAAGGCCCCGGGGGTGCCTGGTGTGTCTGGTAACTTGAAACAAAGGGCACTGGTGACAACAGTCCAACAGGAAAGCATGCTTTTGGCAAGAGGCCTCTGTGTGTGTGTGTGTGTGTGTGTGTGTGTGTGTGTGTGTGTGTGTGTGTGTTCACCTTGTCTGCCCTGGCAGGCGGAACTGGCTGTTTGCTTTGTGGAACAAAGAACAGGCCTATTTGGGCTGGAGGGGGCTGGCAGGAGGCGGGGATGGTAGGAGGCCTGACAAGGTTCCTCTTGGTTAAAACACACTCTAGGAAAAGTGCCTGGCATACGTCTGTCTCCCTTTTTCAGATGGGAAAAAGAATGAAGCCACAGTCACAAGCTTAGACTTTGATCCAGCAAACAAAAGCCCTTACAAAAGGGTCATGAGAGACCTGACCCTCTTAACCCTAGGCTTGTTGGGTGTCTTAAATAGGAAAAGGATTTGGGACAGCAGCTAATCAGAGTGGGTTTATAAAGAGCCTGAAGGTTGTAGAAACGGGGATGTTCTACATGCATGGACACAAGAGTGGTCACACATGATGGGGGGTGTAGACCCTCACATGTTTGCAGACAGAGTTTCGTGTAGCCCAGGCTGGTCTAGAATGCCCTATGTAACTACAGATGACTTTGAACTTCTGATTCTCATGGCTCCGTCTCCTGAGCGCCTTGTGTATGCTAGGCAAGCACTCTGCGGACTGACTACATCCCCGGCTCCTCACATGGTGGTTTTAATCTTAAGGCCATGACCAGCCAAGCATGTGTGCCAGGCAGGGAAGATGAGGGTCATTGCACAAGTATGCACGGAGATGGTGACCTCCCCTGTTGGGGAGAAGCATATCAGTGAAGAGGGAGGTGTCCCTCAGCACAGGATACTTCTAGGGTCCCGTGTCCTCAGCGTATGCCAGAAAGAACACACACAGCATTGTATTAGTTACTTTTCTCATCACTGACAAAATACTGACAAGAGCAACTTGAGGGCTCACTGTTTGAGGGTGTGGGCTCTCATGTCAGGGAAGACATGATGGGGCGGATGCAGCCAGTCGCATGGCCACCGCAGTCGGGAATTGGGAAACCATGGATCCTGGTGCTTAGCGCATGTTCTCATTTTACCCAGGTGATGACCCCAACTGAAGGGATGGTACCACCCACAGTTAGGGCCCGTTTCCCACCTCAGCTAACCCAATCTAGAAACTCTCTCACCAATATTCCAAGAGATGCATCTCCCACATGGCTCTAGATCCTGTCAGTTGACAATATCAACCGCTAGGGTGTGCTTCCTGCCGTCAAGGATGAGAGACAGTGATGAGCGCCTTCCCAAGCTCCTGTACTTGACAAGCTCCATTCCCATCAACCCCGTACCACCTCTGTGCCTGGTTGGCCCAGCCCCCTAAACAGACCGAAGGCTCCTCCCCTACCACCCAATCCCTGTGGCACATGTCTCCACTGTGAATACCGTGCAAGTTGCTGGACTTTTCCTATCATAGTTTCTCAGCTACAGTGACGGACACAACCATTTTGTAGGTGTTAGGTGTTGTTTGTTTGTTGTTTTTAAGTAGTTACACGGGTCCAGACTAATGAGTAAAAGTTGACAACCATTATCTGTTCTCAAAAGGCTTAGAGTCTGGTGGGGAAGCATACAGGGTAGACATTCATGCAAGAATGGGTGTCCAGGGACTGACTGTCTCCTTGAGATGACAATGGGCTGAACAGGTGATAATGAGTAGGGAAGGTGACAGAATCCTCCAGGAAGATGTGCCAAGTCCCCGTGGTAGGAAAGAGTGTGACGTACCAGAGACTTTAGAAAAGATAAAAGAAAGAGTGGAAGGCGGCGTGAGTGGAGGGAAAGCAAGAGGAGACGTGAGGCTGAAAAGGAGACACCGAGGACCTGTGGACCGGAAGGGAAAGGGGCTGGTGAAGTGTCTAAGGATGGGGCGGCATGATCGGACTCTTGGTTAGAAAGCATCTCTTAGTCTGGTGAGGTGGCTCAGCAGGTAAAAATCCTGTGCAAGCCTGGTGATTTGGGTTCAGTCTCTGGGACCACATGCACACTGTGGTTTATGTGCCCACACTTAAACAGTAAACACACACACACACACACACACACACACACACACACACACACGGTGTATATTAGTTATTAGTTACTTTTTTTTTTTAACAGAGGATCTGTTATAAAATTCGTGGGTACTTTCCACAGAGGGTACTACAAAAATCTGCTATTGAATATGATCCCAATATGAACTAAAGACTTGGGCAAGGTTAAGAGTGAACAGGTAGACTGGAGTCAGTTTAGGAAGGGTTTAGAGGCCAAACTAGCTGGTGTTTCGATTCTACTTGATATATGGTGAGACTGACCCTGGGCTCAGAGGTGACGTTTGTTATGGTGGATGTTTAATTCTAGCAAGGTCACTCTGAAAGACCAGTGCCATGTGTTAGAACGGGGAGTTGAGTTTTTAGAAGTGAGAGGTTGAGGAGCTGCACTTGGCGGTGTGTGTGTGTGTCTTTCAGGCTGCGAAGGAAGCGTTGTGTGTTTTTCTTCATACCCATTCCCACTGGTGGTCAGCCTCTGTAGCGAGGGTGTAGCTCAATTGGTAGGGTGCTTGCCCCAGTATGCAGGAAGCCCTGGATTCAATTCCTAGCACTATACAACCTAGGTGTGATGATATACACCTGTAATTCCATCACTGAGGAGTTAGAGGCAGAAGAAGTTCAGGGTCATCCTGGGCTACATAGCAAATTCAAGGCTAGCCTAGACTATGTGTAACCTCCTTTCAAAACAAAAACAAAAAAAAAAAAACAAAAATCAAAGAAGAATACTATTGTGTTTCTCAGGTCTGATAAGCTGAGCCCAGGCTTTCAGGCAGGGATAGTAGAGAAGGGACTTGTACCAGAGTGTCAGGGAGCAGGGCAGGGCTCTCTCCCTCTCTTCTCTTTCTCCCCCTCCCCCTTTCCAGATTGTGCCTGATAGTAAGATCTATCTGTAGCTTAAACTTCCCCTGTGTCACTCTGAACAAACCGCCTTCTCTCTCTCCAGACCCTGGCTGCTCATCTGGAGAATGAGTGACCCTTTGTAAACTGCAGACTCCACTGTCTCAGAGTGCTGTGGAGTCATTAACTGGGGCAATCACTCTTCCGCTTAAGTAAGACCTTAAGCCTCCCAGCCAACTACTGATTTGCCAAGGGAAGGAAGCCTTTAGGGGGGAAATGTGCAGGGTGTTCAATTCACACATTCCTCTGAAATTCAGGCCTCCTTTCTGAGGTGACACTGCAGCCAGGCAAGGCCCCTTCAAGTGTGGGGGTGACTGATTAGGGATGTGAAGGTAAACAACACCCTAATGAAGGAATCTGCTAATTGAGACCTCCATTTAGGAGTGAAGTTTATTTTTATAGAGGGTGTTTAGAAGTTGAAAGAGTTTTCTCATAGAAGCAGTATTATAAATTGAGGTTAGGTTCTCAGTCCATGACACAGCCAGAATAGCGTTTCTTAACCAAGCATGGTGGAGCCCACATGCCTGTCATCCCAGCACTTGGGAGGTAGAGGCAGGAGGATCAGGAGTTCAAGGCAGGCCTTGGCTACATGAGACCTTTTGCTGGATAATTTTGTCAACTTGATACAAGCTAAAGTCTTGTGAGAAGAGGAGGGAACCTTAATTAAGAAAATGTTTCCACAAGATTGAGCTGCAAAGCTGGGCAGTGGTGGTGCAAGCCTTTAATTCTAGCACTTGGGAGGCAGAGGCAGGTGGATCTCTGTGAATTTGAGGCCAGCCTGGTCTGCAGAGTGAGTTTCAGGACAGCCAGAGTTACAACAGAGAAACCCTGTCTCGGGAAAGAAAAAAAAAAAAAATTGGGCTGCAAGCAATCCTGTAGAGCATTTTCTTAATTAGTGATTGATGGAGGCGAGCCCAGCCCATTGTGGATGGTGACATCCGTAGGCTGTTGGATCTGGGTTCTATAAGAAAGCAGGCTGAGCAAACCATGATGAGCAAGCCAGTAAGCAGTACCCCTCCATGGCTTCTGCATCAGCTCCTGCCTCCAGGTTCCTGCCTTGTTTGAGTTCCTGTCCCTACTTCTTTCAGTGATGGACTACAATGTGGAAGTGTAACCCAAATAAACCTTTTCCTCCCCAACTTGCTTTCAATCATGATGTTTCATCGCAACAGTAAAAACCCTAGCTAAGAAGAACCTGTCTCAAAAATAACTAATAAAACAAAACAAGGAATAGTTGAGCCAATAAGTACTTGCCTATAAGTGTAAGGACCCCAGTTTGATCCCCATGCCCTGCCAATGTAAAATGCCAGGCGTGTTGCTGTTTGCTTAAAATCTCAGTGCCAGGAAGACAGAGACAGGAGGATCCTTGGTGCTCTCTGGCCAGCCAGCCTACCAGAATCAGCAACTTCCAGGGCAATGAGAGAGCCTCTAAAAACAAGGTGTATGGCTTCTGAGAAATAACAGCTGAGGTGGTGGTCCTCTATGTACACACTATCCCTCAACAACAACAAAAACAACCAGAAAAGAAAGTAATATTACACACACACTCTCACGCTGTGTGGTAAGAGAATGTATATTCTGGGTGAAGATGATACATCTAGACACTTACAGATTTCTATCAGAACAATTAATTCCCTGAACCCAGACCATGAGTGGTCAGTATGGCAAGCACTGGACAAGCCTGGGTGTGAGCAGATTCTAGCCTTGCCCCAGACTCATAGTCCGGTTTCCATTTTGCTGGCCCTGGTTCAGGCTTCCTGGGATTACAACTTTGTGCCTTTGCTGGTCACTTTGGCAACTGATTATGTTGTGATTTAACCTCTCAGAGCCTCCATTTTCTTTCTCAAAAGCAAAGGCTTACTGTACAAGCATAAAGATCTGAGTTCAAAATCCCCAGCACTTACACAAAAGCTGAACGTGGCTATACATGACCATAACCCAAGTGTTGGGGGTGGAGACGGGTGGATCCAGGAGCTCTGGCTGGCCAGCCTAGCCAGAACACAGGGTTTCACGTTTAGTGATAACTCCTATCTCCAGGGAATGAGGCAAAGAATAATACAGAAAGCCAGGGGAGGTTATCAGATAACCCCTGGCTTTCTCATACACACACGTGAGTGTATGCACTCTTACACACATGTACGAGACATACGTATACCACAAACATATATTCACACATGAGGGGGAAAGAGCAGACTAATAACAGTTCATAACATTCCTCTCTTAGTGGCACACCTGAAATTACAAGAGTGAGCTGAGGATCATGCCTGGCTTAGAGCTTTGTCCTTGGGGAGAGCAATGAGCAGCTCACCCTGGGCATGTGGGGAGCGAGGTCCCTCACCCGAATCCCCAGACATAGGGTGGGTGGTTGGTGAAGATCCATGTAAGGAGGGGAAAAGTGTAGTGAGACTTCAGGTCCAAGCGCGTCATCTTATTCAAGCTCAACTTAACTGCCAAGGGGCTGTGTTGGGTCTCCCAGGAGCTCCATGAAAATGCATGAGGCCAGAGGGCCTTGGAGGGGCGGGGAGGGGGGAAGAAGGATGGCCTGGGAGTCAAAGGGGGGGTGGGAGTAGAGGTGAAATGCCATAGTGATATCCTGATTGTCCCCAGGGCTCCTGCAGGGTTGATCTCAATGGGAGTCATGAACTGGTCTCACAGAAGTTGCCTGTCTAGAAGTAGTTATAGCTTCTGGTTTGGACTTCAGTTCAAGCTCCAAATCTGATTTTGGCTTCACTTCTGTCTAGGAGGGATTGGACTGTTCTATTGATGGAAAGATTGTCTTCATGAAAGAGTTAGTTAGTTGGCAGTCAGAATGAAAACCAGGTTCTTTCAATTGTTTTGGTTTGGGGATGGATAGTGGTTGGGTTGTTTTTTTGTTTGTTTTGGCAGAGTCCCCCTAGGTCTTGAAGTCACTATGTAGCTCAAGCAGATCTTGAACTTGTGATCCTCCTGCCACAGCCTCCTGAGTTTTATAGGCAGCCCTGCACTTTAAGAAATACTGAGTACTGCCCCCCTAGTGATGTAAAAGGCACCTCAGAAAGTTTAGAATAAGGATGGTGTAATAGAGAGGCCTAGGGGGTCTGAGGGTGGGCTTCTAATGTTTGAAAGACAGTCGGTCTGAATCATGCTTCCTGGTTCCCATTGGCTGCATCCATTAGGGAGGCAGATGTTGGCTCAGCATGAAGATAGTTCCGTGGCAGAGAGGGACAGAAATGGAAAGGTTCATTTTCAAAAGCTGTCTGCATGTCCGGCCCCTAGAAGCAGAGGCCAAGTAGCTGTTCATCTATCAGAGATATGGCAGGGAGGTAGAGCGCATATTAGAAATTCCATTTAGGGCTTGGACTTGAGAAATTGTGCAGTTCAGATAACTGACATTCTCTGACTTTGAGTGAGATGAATGCACGGCTCTCTAGGTCTGGCTTAACTTACCTGCAGAAACAGAAACTTTGGTAGGTCAGACAGAGGGGAGACCTGTGTCTGCCATGTTGACGTCATCTTCTCTATCACATGGGCCTAGACCTTGAGACTGTTAGACTGTGGTGACCATTTTTACATTTTAAAGTTTTTTTTTTTACTAGTTGATTTGTGTGAGTGTTTGTGTTGGCTCACATACTGCAGCACACATGTGGAGGTCAGAGGTCAACTTTCAGGAGTCAGTCCTCTCCTCCTACCATATTGGTCCCAGGAATGGAACTCTGGTTGTCAGGCTTGGCAGCAAGTGGCTTAACCTGCTGAGCCATCTCACTGGTCCGTGTTTAATTTTCTTCTGTGAGTTTATGGTCTTCAAGAATGGTTCTGTGCATCATTCAACTTTGAGTTTTCAGCGTGATAGATATTCAGGTGGCGGGCACTGAAGTCCTCACCTGGCTCCCCTTCTCTCACAGTTTATGAGTATACAAATGAGGCTTGCTTGCTTCAGGCCAGTCAAACCCAGAGGCCACCTGGGATCCTCCAGTGTTTCTTGAAGCCGCCTCCAGAGGCACACTTGAGAGGCCTTAGGGCAGAGATAACCCCTTGTTAAGTTGCAGCCTTGGGACTCAGCTGGAGTTGTTTTTACACATTAATGAGCAGGGATTCTGTGGCAAAGGGCAGATGTCCCTGTCTGCTCTATTTCTCCTCGAAGCCCCACTGTAGTACAGTCACTGTCCAAGCTGGGCCGAGAGCAACTGCCAGGCCCTTGAGTCCTTCACAGGAAGTCAGTTTAAGCTCGGGAAGTGAGATTCCACCAACTGGCCCCAGGGGTGGGCTAGGTCTCTGCATATGAAATCTAAGAGGCCTCCTCAAACAGCAATTTGCCTTCTGGGGTGCTGTGAGGGTCTCTGAGGTTTTGCTGATGTTCAGTGTTCCCAAGGTGGAGTGAAGTGGCATGGGCCATCACAGAGGACCCCTGTCACATGAGCCTAAGGTAGAGGACCATCACAGTCTGTTTCCTCCATGCTTCGTTTGTAGTAGTAGCCACTGGCAGCTCAGCCAGAAGACATGGAGGCATATTCATAGTTACAAACTCTGCCAGACCTCAGCAGAGGGAACCACTATCATGGCAAGCACCATACTCCGTAGTGGAATCCCGGACGTCTGAGCTCAGGTATTTTTTTTATTGCTCCAGAACTCCTCAGGTGTTCTACTGATAGCACGTGCAGATCATAAGCAATCAAACATTCCCCACATAAATCCAACACCTGCAGACAATACAAAGTGCCAAGACCTAGGCAGTCTCTCGCTTAACAGTGCCTGGCAGTGTTCTGGGTGCTTCCATGGACTCTAACATGGACCATTTGAAGCCACTCTATGAATGGATGTTACTCCTTGTTATACAGAGCAAGAAAAAGCCCGGTTTCCTGCAGCTGGCACATGACAAAGGCAGGTTGCTGACAGCCATAACCACTTCTGTGCATGTGGGGTACCCTGTACAGCTGTCCATTGCTTCATAGTTAGCACACACTGCAGCTCATCCTCACAGGACTCTGTTGGCAGGTGACGTCACTGCCCCTTCAGAGTGGAGATGATGTCTCAGTGAAGGATAACTGGCTAGCTCAGTCATTGGCAGCTAAGCAGCAGAGGCTTTGAACCTAAGCCTGGCACTAAAAGCCCATGTTCTCTCCTTGCTGTACCCTTCTAGCTCTTGGGGATGAAGCTTGTAATGAACTTGAGTTTTATTCTCTGTCAACTTGGGCTAGGCAGGCTAAGCCTGGGAACAGAAGGTCTTTGCATGACTCAATAAGCTAGATTACCCTGCAGAGTAATAAATGGCCCCACATCTCGGTAGTTTAACTGAGAAACACTGCTTGCTTTCCCCACATTTCCAGTGTGTGTCAAAGTGGGTGGGGAAGAACTCATTAGAGTCCCTGGGAGACCCATATGTCTATGATGTCTGCTGTAGCGGGGGGTGGGGAGTTGAGGTGGGGAGTGTTGCACAAATGGATTCTTAGAGTCTGTACCAGGGTGTGATGCATGCCACTTCTCATTTGTGTGGGGGTAGGTATGTGGTGTGTGTGTGTGTGTGTGTGTGTGTGTGTGTGTGTGTGTGTGAGAAGTGCAAGTGTGTGGGTACATGTACATGTGAGAAGTGCTTGTGGGATATGTGTAGAGGTACTTGTGTGTATGTGTGTGCATGTATGTGGGGGGCATTGTGTGTGTGCCTGTGTGGGTATGTGTATGGATATATAGGATGCATATGTATGGAGCTCAGAGTCTAACCTTGGGTTCCTTGAGTGCTCTTCCCCCCCCCCCCCCCTTTAAATTACTTTTTTATTGAGACTCACTGGCCTGGTGCTCAACAAGCAGGCTAAGCCGGATCCTCATCTCCATCTTCCCAGAGCTGGGGTTAGGAATATAAGCACTCACATCACAGTCAGCTTTAACATCTCTTTTTCATTTTAAAACCTTTTTATCTTTTAAATTAACATACAAGTTTACTAACTTGTATGCGATGATGTACCAGATCATTCTGGTATTTTGGGACAAGGTATGTCTTAGTGACTCACCTTTCCTTCATTTCCCTCACCACCCTGGGACCTCCCTGGGTAGCCTTCCCATCAGTTCCTTTTTAAGGTTCCCTGTGTCCTTTTGCTCATTTCCAGCCCTTCCTCATCACCTATTAGCTTTTAAAACTTTATTATTATTATTGTTATTTTGAGACAGGGTTTCTCTGTTGTAACTCTGGCTGTCCTGGAACTCACTCTGGAGACCAGGCTGGCCTTGAACTCACAGAGATCTGCCTGCCTCTGCCTCCCGAGTGCTGGGGTTAAAGGCATGTGCCATCACTGCCCTGCACTAAAACTTTATTATTTGTGTGTGTGTGTGTGTGTGCACGCGTGTGCGTGCATATGCATCTGAATGCAGGTGCCCTCAGGACCCAGAAGGTCCTCTGGAGCTAGAGTTATAGGTGTTTGTGAGCCACCTGATGTAAGTGCTGGAAACACTTCCAGAAGAAATATCCTCTGGAAGAGCAGCAAGTGTTTCTTAAGCACCGAACCATCTCTCCAGCCCCAGCATCTTTTACTTTAACTGGGTTTGAGGGTCAAACACGAGTCCTCATACTTGGGCAGCAAGCACTTACTGACTCATCTGTCTCTTCAGGTGCTCTTCTTTTATGTTCTGGGCTAAAGCTAACCCTATGGTCACCCCTGACTTCAAGAAGACAGGGACAGGGATTTACATGCACCTGGAGGGCAGGAAAGAACTGGAAATAGTTGTGGGAATAGCATATTCCTGGGGGCTCTATCAGCACTCAAGGTGGCTTCTCTCTGGAGTGTGGCCCTTGGGGGAATGCCCTAGAAAGGTCTTGCAGAGCCACACTCAAGTGATCTGGATGCTTTGACTGGACCCTGTCGCTCCACGCCTTTGCCTTTCCTAGCTCTTCTGAGGGGGAAGGTGGTACTTTGTTTCCATTGAGAAACAAAGGGACAGGATGAGAATCATGCTCATAGCCTGGCTGGGAATAGTTGGTCCAAGAGGGACTGAGGCCAGAGAGTCACCTGCCTCCTTCAAGGCCCTGCCTAACAGGAAGTCTGTGATTCATGCTCTGTAGCATTGGCTGTGCACAATAATTCCTTCCTGGACGCTGTGGGTTGTTTACAAAGAGACTAGTGATTTGACATTTGGCATTCTTATCTTTCATTTCTCTTGATCTGTGCAGGGAATAGAATGCCACCTGTGTTTTTAAGGAAACCAAACTGTGACTCCAAGGCACTGGTATGTAGACAAAAACCTCAGCCTGAGGAGGTGGCCTTACCTGGGCCAGAAAGAGTCCCTATTGCTGGCCCTGTTTTCCAGGCCAGTCAGTCGGAGCTGGCTGCTGCCCCCTGCAGGCTGGCTTGCAAGGAGTCAGAGACCCTCTTGTATCTTGGCAGGAGCTGCTTTCTCAGTTCTGTCTCAGGCAGCAGCCACTTTAAAGTAAAGGAGGAAATAAGGTCACTCCTGCTGTGTGTGTTAACCCCAGGGTATAGAGGACTCAGCCTCCAAGCTCACTAACAGCCTTGGTGTAGCCTCTTGATTCCCAAGATGACCACAGTCGTTTTCTTTCTCCAGTGGTAGCCTGGGAAGTAAGAGGACAATTTGGTAATTTTCTGAATGGTCATTTCTTCTAATTTGAGGGTGCTAAGAAGTCCTCATACGAAAGTGAGGCCATTGGGTTGAGAGCTCTCGGTGGGAGAATTTTGGTGTGTGTGTGCACGCACGTGCACACACGTAGCCCAAGCTGACCTTAAACTGATCATTTCACCTCCAATCTCCTTGAGTGATGGGATTAAAGGCGTGCACCACTATATCCGATTTATGAAGTGCTTGGGATAGATCCCAGAGTTTGTGCACAGTAGGCAAGCAGTCTACCAACGGGGCTATAACCTGAGCCCTGCATTTTAAGTGTTAAAGGTTGCACTATTTCTTCCCTTTGAGTTGGCCCTCAGCATTTGTGGACATGTAGTCGCAACAGACTAGGAAGGTAGAAGCTGCATTTTCCCAGGTATCAAGATACATGGGGAAAGGAGACCTGTGTTGTGTGGCTCCAGGCTGAACCTTTAGTTTACTTTGGAGGGGTGTCCACATCAGTGTGGGGACAATATGCTTGCTTATCCTCTTCAAAAATCCTGTTCAACTTGCTCAGCATGGTGCTGGCAGCAAGCTGTTCCGTGACCATCTATAAGGTCCTGTGGTCTGTCAGTGATCAAGCTAATCTCAACCAGAGGTCCAACACCTGTTTTATTTTCTTCCACTCTTAGTCTTTTCCTGGTCTTTTCCTGCTCAGGAGCAGGGCGGAGTCTGGGTGGAGTCTCTTCCTGGGGCAGCTCCTTGAAGCTAACAGCGGGGGATGCTGGATTCTATTAGCAGATATTTCACATGCTGGTCATGAGGTTATCTTAGACCAGCCCTTGTGGAGAAGGAGAGGATGTCTTATAAATACAATGCGAGGCTCTTTTTATCTTCTGGAGATGGAAAGAACCCAGAGAAACTGGAGAACATTTAGCAAATGTTTCTTTTTAAAGAGGTGCTGTTAAAAAACTAAATCTGAGGGCAGAGGAGAGAGTTCAGTTGATACAGTGCTTTGTGTACAGGTGTGGAGACCTGAGCTAGATCCTTCAGAGACCACACACAAAAAAAAATGGGCATGACCCCTTCCCTTGCTTTCATTGAGATGCCCTTCACACAACACAGACCCACCATTTAACTAGTTTAGAATGTATAGTTTAGGGTTTTTGTCTGTTCACAATGAGACCACCAAACACCACAGCACCAGCTTCATGCCCGAGCATCTCCAGTTCCCTGACTCTCCTCTCTCTCCCCATCCTCTCAGCAACTAGCCTACGTCTCTATGGGGTTTTTCTCATCTGGAAAATTCACATGAATAGAATCATATGTCTAGGCATGGACTCCTGAGCACATGGCCTTTGGGGAAAATCAGTATTTTCCCTGATTGGCTGAAAGAATTTTTATGGTAATTATTCTTATTCTCATTTTGAGTATCTGAATATGTTTATTATGTAATTTAAATGACAGCCTGTGACAAGCACACTCTTAAGCAAGTGTTGGGATATATGTATGTATGATATATATATATCATATACACATAATATGAATACATATATGTACACATATATAATGTATAGGGGTGTTTGCCTTCGTGAATACATGTGTATCAGATGCATGCAGTTTCTGCAGAAAAGAGCATCAGTTGGAACTGGAGTTACAGTTCTGTGAGCCTCCATGTGGGTTTTGGGAACCAAATTCAGGTTCTGGGAACCAAACTTGGTTCTTTGTAAGAACAACCAGTGCTTTTAAACTGCGGAGCCATCTCTCGCTGGCCTCAAATATTAGGATTTTATTATCATAGTTGTCTGGATCTGTGTCTGAATTATAAACCTCTCTGAGAATTAATCTTGTGGCTTCTTAACCTCTTAAAGTGAAACATGACTTATTTATTTTACAAGGAAACTATGAAGGAAACAAGTTATATGTGTGTATATAAATGTGTGTGTGTATACATTCATGTACTATTGTGTGTACATGTGTGTTTATGATGTGTGTGGTGTACATTGTCATGGTGTGTGTGTGGAGGTCAGAGGATAACCTTGTGGAGTTGGTTCTCTCCTCTTTTACGTGGGTTCTGGGACTGAACTGAGGTTGCCAACACTTCTGCCCACTGAGCCATACTGCCCATCCTAGGAGACCACTATATTTTTAAGCTACATAATCACTAAATTACTATAGGAAAAAAACAACAGCCCTGGAATAATCAAGTAGGATAGAGAGGGGGCAGGAAGTATCTTTTAGGTGGTTCTCTATGCAGGAAAATGACTTCTTTGGCAACAAACACACAGAATGGAAATGAATTTTTCTGGAAGCCCTGTCTCTTTAGCCTGAAGTATGGCAAATTAGTAATGGGAGGAAGAGAATGAGCTGGTGACTTTATTCTACTTTAGCTGCAGGGGGTTGCCTGCCGTCTTCTGCTCTAGGTGTTGTGGTGAGGATCCCGAGACCTGGCAGCAGGTGGAAATAACACGTGACCATGACATTCCAAAAGTGAAAGCCCCAGAAGTTCAAATTCAGCTCCGTGATTGCCCAATACTGCCTGGTTTCCTCAGGTTCATTGTAGGTCCTTAGACTATTAGAACTGGCAGGGACACAGAAACCAGTGAGACTGGCCTCGAATGTTACAGAGGAAACCGAAGACTTGCCCAGAGTCATCATAAAAAGACTAGCAGAGTCTGGTCTAGGAGCCACATCTAATAAAAGGGGAATAAAAGGGAACTTAAGGAGAGCCTCAGGGTTCTTGGCTTTGGAATCAGCTCTTCCTTAAAACTTCCGGGGACTTTATAAGCATAGAGGAGTAGGCCCGGAGATCTCAAACCAAAGCGGGACCTACGGATCAGCTGGAGTTCGGGAAAGGCTGGTGAGATGGGGTGTCACTGGCCCAACCTGGGGCTTGTTAGAGACAGCATCTCATCCCTGCTCTAGGCCTTGAGAAAGAACGTGAACTCACTGGGTGACTCCTATGCTCATGAGAACTCAAACCACTACCAACTAGAGACCTTACGACAGTGAAATCCACGGGTAGCTAGGAAAAGATTGGAGAGAGCCTTGAGACCAAAACAAGCTTTATTTTTAGTTTTATTTTTTAAATACCTGAATGGCTTATTGTCTCTTGGGTGGGGGGATCCTGAGGACGGCCTAAGGGGTGTGACTTCCTACATCTTTGAGTGAGCAAAGGATTCATCATCGGTCCAGTGATAGCCTGGAGAGCAGCCGTGCAGCTGTGTTGTGAAGAGAGAGCAGCCTTCCAGCAGGTGAGCGGGGCTGGGGGGCACTGGGTACCTCTCAGCTCTGCTCCTGCAGCCTCAACGCACTGGAGTGTCAGGTGGCCAGTGGCACGGAACTGACAAGCCTGCGTGCTATGCCCTGGCCTCCAAGTCTCCACGCCTCAGCTGTTTGCCCTCGTTCAGCAGAAAAGGGAGACAGGAAGGAAACAAAAGCTGGCTTGGCAGAGGCCTTGTTAATCAGTAAAGCCTGAAAGGTCTGTGGATTGGTTCTGTACTGGGACAAGCCCAGGAGCCCTGGCTCTTTCTGCCTGTTGGCCATCAGGAGTGAGGCTGGCCAGCGTGTCAGGCCCTCAATTGAGCAGAACACTCAAGACACAGCCATCGGTGTGTTGTGCTGGAGTTCTGGGCTTGCCATAAATGAATGTGCCCTCCTGTTTCAGGGGCCAGTGAGGAGAGTTCTGGAGTGCAGATTAAATCCTGAGAAATGTGGTGCTAGCCAGGGATCTTTATTTGCAAGGCTTGTTGACATCAGAGACTGGGGTTTGGTCTTTCTGTGTCATGGTAGTTGCACACCTCCCCCCAACTGTCCACCCCTCACCCCACCACTGCCTTTTAAATTAGTAACTAAGCACGTGGTAAAGTGCGAAGTATTTTAACAGAACTGTAAGTTCAGCAGTTCAGCACATTAGTTGCCCCCAGTCACCGTCAGTTTACCAGTTTAGGTAATGGATCTAAATTTTTAATGAATGCGCCAGCCAGGAAACCTAACTTGCCCTTTAAATACTACAGGCTCATCTCTGCACAGTACACAGTTGCTCTGGAGAGGCAAGGGGAAGATCTCCATTCTTTCTTCCGAGAAGCGTAGGTTTGGGGGGTAGGGAAATGGCTCAGAAGTTAAGAGTGCTTGCTGCTCTCCCAGAGGACCAGGGTTCTGTTCTAACACCTTGACACTGAGCCATTCACAAATTTGGTGTATAGCTTTAAGGAGTCTGTCTGCACCAACATGAGTGCACGCACACGCGTGCACACACACATATACACACATACGCACATACACACACACACATATACAAAATATTTTTTTTTAAAGCTCAGGTTTGAGGGGCCGGCAGGATGGTTCAGTGCCTCGGGCCCTTGCCACCAAGACTGAGATCCTGAGTTCAATCCCCAGAGCTCACATGGAGGAAGGAGGGAACTGACTCCTGCAAGTTGTCTTCTGACTTCCACACACATGCCATGGCATGTACACACACACCGACACACACGATGAAAAAAACCAAACAAATGTAAAAAGAATATAGGTTTGATTTGTGGCCGGCAAACACGGGCAGGTGTGGCTTGAAGCTAAGGCTGATGGACTACAATGGGTAAGCCAGGCGAACTTCCTCTCTTTGGGGAAACACATGTAGGTGTAGTCGGACTGGTAACAATAATGACACACACTGGCGGAGCCAGGACTAGATGTCAGCTAGATATTTACAGTAGTATGGGAGACATTTACAGCAGAGGAAGTGGAGGAAGCTGGGAGAGGAACGGAAGCCCCAGCCAGAGGCACAGCCTGGATCCCATGGGGCAACTACAAAGCCCCTTCTTTTCTTCCTCTCTCTATCCTGCCAGGCCTTTTCCCAAGCAAAGGTGGGAATTCCATTCTGCGGGTGCTTTTTGACTGTGTGACCAGGCTGGGCAGTATGTTCCTGTGCTGAGTGGGGAGGAAGAGGGTGCTTGGCAGGGATTGTAAGGTTAGAGTCGAACCTTCCTTGAATGCCAGACATACACGGTCATTAATATAAAAAGAGACATGGTGGTCTGGGGAGATGACTTGCCTGGCAAGCAGTTGGATGTGAGTTTGATCCACACAACCAATGTGAAAAATCTTGGTGTGGTGTCAGGTACTTGTAATCCTGGTGCCTGGGAGGTGGAGACGGGCAGATTTCTCCAGCTACTCTAGCCTTCTTGATGAATTCCAGGATAATATGAGACCTTGTTTCAAAAAAAAAAAAATGCCCACGGTTGATCTCTGGCTTCCACGTGCACGAATGTGCCCCTGCATCCCCCCCATCTCCCACCCCCGAATGCCATGGCATAGAGTTAAAATGTTACAGTGGGGAAGGCAAGATTTGTAAAGGAGAAACCTGAGCCTTGAGAGTTGCTATCCACACCCCCTGGTCTTTCTCTCCTCACCCCACAATGGGTCTCTCCACCTCAATGGTGGTTGGACCACTCAGTTGGTTGGAGGACCACTCATGGAATTGCAAAGTGCTGGGCTGCCTGGGCCTGTGCCCCCTCCTACCTACTGGTGGCAGAAGGAATGGCTTCTCTGTGTAAGCCAGCGTGAGAGAGCCGGTCAGGCTTTGTTTGTACAGCTGCTGGTGGGCTCCGGCTTGGCTCCGCTATCTCATGGCACTGGAGGGCCTGGGAACAGCCTGGAGAGAGGCTTCCAGAGGCTGGAGGAGGTGAGAACTTTTCCGATTGTCCTCCAGGTGCCCGTGGCCAAAATGGTTGCACTTTTAAAAGAAGATGCATATGCATTTTAAAAATTAGAATCCACGTTGCATTTCTGTGGTTCAGAATTCAATTGTTCTGAGAGTTTGCAGTGGATAAGCGCGCCCTACTTTTCCCACGGTCCTGCAATCAGTGCCACCAGTTCATAGTGAAGCCAAGTAGACACATAAGCACCTAACTAAGACCTAGAAAGGCCAGGGGAACCATCCGGCCCTGTTTCTCTCTCTCACCCCTTCGTTCTCCAGCTGCATAGCACCATCGAACTGGCACAATGCTGAGTGACATTTTATATGACTGCAGGATTCCGTGTTGGAGCATCATCATTAGCCTCATTTGTGTTTTACAGAGTCTCACTTTGTAGCCCTGGCTGGCCTGGAATTCACTGTGTAGACCAGGCTGACCTCGAACTCGCAGAGATTTGCCTCCCTGCCCCCCAATACTGGGATTAAATGAGTGCACACCGTGCCTGGCCGTTAGCCTCATTCTTGTAGCGTTTCGCACATGTGTAGGCTGCGGTCCTAGGAGAGATGTTGCTGTGGGAAGGGGATGTCCCCTGTAACTTCAATAGCTACCGCCACATAGCCTCCTAGGCCTCCCTGCCAGTTTCTAACCCCACCAGCCATGTCTCTGACTCCACCCACACACTTTGTTACCAAAACTTTTGACCTTGGCCTCCTGATAGATGGAAAAAGTATCTTAATGCAGCTTTTAGTCACGGTTCAGAGAAAACAATAGTAGAGAATAGCCTTTGCTTTGTGGCCACGCTGTAGCGCGGGGATTCCGAGTTGCTGGAGTGGCAGGGAATTGGAGTTGGTTTTTGTTAACTGTGACTGCAGGTGAGTGAAGGTAAAATGCTAAAGAGCAATCACACAGCTCTGAGTCAGAAGCTTCCTGCGTCTCTGGTGTTTCCTTCTGATGCCGTGGCCGCTCTAATCTTGCTATGACATCTGGGACGCAAGGTCAGCGAGTCTCGGAAACAGCCCCAGCACTGTAGTATGGCCTGTGTCTGCACGGTGACCTCCTTGGTCAGCAGAGCTTTGCCAGCCCTGACATCTTTGCCGCATGCAGGGGACCCAGACATCACTGAGAACCTGGAAAGATGCTGTGGGCGCTGGGAGGCCTTGCAGAGCTTTTCTCAGCTTGGATCTTGCACAGAAGAACTCTCATGCAGCACTTGCCGTGGACAAAAGGCTTTGTTTTAGATGCCAGGGCTGTTGTTGAATTAGGTATGGCCCCAGGAAAGGGGAAGTTTGTTTTATGGACTTTTTAGAAAATAGTGAACTGGGGGTGGGGGCGGAACAAGGGCCAGAGAAGGTTTCTGGAGAGATTTACCAGCAAAGCCTTATGTTAAATGTTAAACTATTTGTAAACACAATGTGGTTCACCACACTGCGAACACAGAGAAAGGCAAATTAGCACTTTGCAAATAATCAAAACAGTACTAAGTGTCAGGGTATACACATGCTCCCTAGAGCCAAACACGGCCTGTGCCGCCGTGGAGGTCGGGCTGGGGTGACCCTGCCAGCTGCGAACTTACAGACCAGGAGCCCTTCTCTAGCAAGCCAGGGTGAGTTAGGACCAAGCCAAGGTTACATCAGCTGCGTTTTCAGCACCCTTCCTTTTCCCGAGACTTCAGGGGAGTGAGGACCCGCTGGCCACAGGTGTGAGTGTTCTTTCCTTGGTGAAAGGCCTGGATAGGCATCAGGGGGCCCTTCCTTTCACTGACACTTCTGCAAAGCCCTGTGCCCTGGGGCTGCAGAGATGGCTAAGAGTGCTTGGTGTTCTTGCAGAGGACTGAGTTTGGCTCCCAGCACCCACTTGGTGGTTCACAGCCACTTGTGACTTCAGGGGAATCCAGCGCCCCCTTCTGGCCTCCTCAAGTACTGCATGTATGTGGTACACAGACATACATGCAGGCAAACACTCATACATATTAAGTAAAAATAAATCTTAAAAAAATAGACCTGTGCTCAGAGGTAAACTGTCTTTGCCCTCATCTGTACTCTACCCTCTAGGTCTTCCCTGTGTCAGTTAATGTTAAAAAAAAAAAAAAAAAAAGAAAAGAATGACAGCTACGTCAATCTGTCATTCACTGTATTATGTGAATACAATTCCATGACAGTGTATTTGCAGAATTGTGTGGCCATTACTGTAGTCAACACTAGAATGTTTTCATTATGCCTCAAATGAAGGTGCATGCTCATCAACAGGCCCTCCCTCTTCCCCATATCCCTTCCTCTAGTCCTGGCCAACCATTAAGCTGCATTCTGTGTCTTTAGATTTACTATTCTGGATCTTTCCTTCAACATCAACATAGGATCTCTCACAACATGCTTCTTCCCCTTAGCATCACGTTTTCTGCTGTAGCACACATCAGGATGTTATTCCATTTTTATGGCCAGGTAATAGTCCGTTGTGTGGATGTACCACATCTTATTTACCCATTCATTTGTTGATAGGAATGTAGGTTGTTTCCACTTTTGGAATACTATGAATACTGATGCCCTGAAAGCATGTATATACATTTCTTTTAATGTAAGGGTAATTTTTTTATTTCCCTTAGGTATATAGAAAAGAGTAAAGTTGTCAGTCATAGGGAAACTTGGCTTAACATTGTTTTTGAGGAGCTGAAACTCTCCTGCATGGCTACACAATTTTATATTTTCTCAACAATGCATGAGGGTTTTAGGTATCCCGCACTCCCTTCCCCCAGCACTAAGCATGTATGAAGGGCAGCTTTGACTTGCCCTTCCCTAATGACTAACAGTACAAAATGAGCAGCTCTTCCTGGGCTCCTTCCTGTATCTTCTTTGGGAACAAATCTTTTCCTGTCCTTTGCTCTCATTAGGAATGGGAGATTTTCTGGGCACTGAGGCACATATCTTTAATTCCAGCACTCAGGAAGCAGAGGCAGGTAGGTTTCTGTGAGTTCGAGACCAGCCAGGTCTACTCAGTGAGGTCCAGGACTGTCAGAACTATGTGATAAACTTCTTTTTTTTTTTTTTTTTAAAGAAAAAAAAAGGTGGTTTATCTTTTTATCATGAAGGAGAAAAATATTTTAATATGATCTGATTTGTAAATATTTCCTCTTGTTCTGTGAGCCATCTTATCATCCTGATGGTATCTCCAACATGTAAAAAGTTTGTTACTTCTCACAGATTCAACCACCTGTAAGTCCAGTTCTAGGGGGATATACTGCCCTCTTCTGGCTGCCTTGGGTACTTCAGACACATGATGCACATAATACATGCAGGCATACACTCACACACACAGAAGTCTATCATCTATGCCTTTGTCACCTCAGCTTTTGATACTGCAGCTGAGGAACCTTTGTCTAAACCAAAATCACAGATACACATTCCTGTGTCTTCTAAGAGTTTTAATGGTTTTAGTTCTAGAATTTGGGTCTATGATCCAGTATGAGTTCATTTTGTGGAAAGGTACGGTCTTCATTTGTTTGTGACGGGGTCATGTGTAGCCTAGGCTATCCTCAAATTCTCCATGTAGCCCAGGATGACTCTGACTCCTTCTTCCTTCTGCTTGTGCCAGCACACCCAGTGTATGTGATGTTAGGGATCAAACCCAGGGCTTTATGTGCGCAAAGCAAGGATTTTACGAACTGAGCTGCTATGCCCCCAGCCTACCCATTCCTCCCCACCCCCCCTTGTCTTTAGGGTGGGGTGTGAATAGCCCCTATCCTCCTTACAAGGTGGAGAGCTCATAAGAAGGGCTGAGCACAGGCAAGGTCTGGCAGGCATCCTTTGGAGGCCACTCCAGTTAACCTTCAAAGAATGGGTGTAGTCCTGCTCTTATGCTGTTTTACCTCGTTTTCACTTTTTTTTTTTTTTATTGTATTGCCACATTATATTTTTGTACAGCTCTACCCCGCCCATACCTCATTTCAGAGCAGGTGACAGGCAGCAGGTGGCCTGTAGGCTGCCATTCACGCTATCTTATTCCCTTGAAATTCAGCATTGTTGTTTTTTCAGTACTGAAATGAGCCTCTCACACATACTAGACAAGTCCACTGCCTTGAACCTACATCTCCAGCTTTTTAAAAATCTTTATATTTTGAGAAAGGCTCCCCGTTGGTTGCCTAGGCTAGCCTCAAACTCATCAAGTATTCCAGGCTGGCCTGGAACTTGCAATCATCCCGGCTCATTCTCCTGTTGCTGGGATGGCAGACATGTGCCAGGAGGTCCCAGCCACAGTGTACTCTTCGGAAGCCAGCTTCCTTCATGAGTTGGGGACCACCTGTGAACACTCGTTCTTTGTTCTCTCGTTCTTAGAATGTGGAGGTCCTGGCCAGCCGAAGCAACTCGTCAGAGCAGAACCAGGCAGGGGCGGACCGGGAGAAAGCGCTGAGGGAGGAGAATGAGAAGCTGCAGGGGAGGATCGCAGAGCTGGAGCGCAGAGTGGTCCAGCTGCAGCGGCAGATGGAAGCTGTGAGAGGTGACAAAGCCCAAGCAAAGGAGTCACTGCGCAAGTGTGAGGTGAGGCTCCCTGGGCCTTGGCCAGGGCTTGGCAGTTGGCAGCCTTCTTTCCTTAAAGTGATTCCAGAGGTGGGGAAGGGACTATTGGGATTTACTTAAGATGTCAAGGCGACCCACAAACATCTCTAGAAGGTCTGGGAGCAGGAATGATGAAACCAGGGTGGGAAGCACAGGCCTGGGCCACAGTCCCCAGTGACTCTAACATCAGATGGATGTATCTTTCCGAGGCTCCAAACACCCTCAGAGGCCGTCTTCACACCACCATTAGGCCGATCCCCTAAAGACATCCTTTCTTTAACACATCGCTAATATTTTTGGAGAATTTAGCAAACCAGTTATCCGGTTTGCCAGATCTTTGAAATTAAGAAGCTATCTGGGAGAGAGTCAATAAGAAACAGCAGCTGATGTGACAGAGGGACACTGTGGGCACCCGTCAGATCACGTGCATACCTTCTACACAGTGCCTTGCCCCAGTCTATCCCCTAATGCAGTTTCTGAGTCTCCAGGGATAAGTCTTGGGCATTTGTATTAAAGAAAAAAATCACCAAGGTCATCCAGAAGGTCATGCATGGCTAGAAATGGGACTGCAGAGGGACGCACACCTAAGAGCCGAGCTGTCCCTTGATCCCATGACAGGCACACCATGATCACCGCTATCTTTCGTCCATGGCCCCAGCAGGAGCACATCAAAGCGTGTCCCCATGTCTTCTGACCTGTCTGTCTCGTTGTAGAGTGAAGTGCAGCAGTTAGAGGAAGCCCTTGTGCATGCCAGAAAGGAAGAAAAGGAAGCCACATCAGCCAGAAAGGCACTGGAGAGGGAGCTGGAGCAGGCTCAGGTAAGCCCTCAGTCTTGCCTTCCTCAACCAGGGGTAGGTAGACATGGCCACTGGGCCTGTCCTTTCAGGGAATGCATTTCACCTCTATGACCACCCTGAGCCTCAGACTACCCATCTAGACTGGTGACTCAGAAGGAAGGGACAGTTGGTGATATCTGGAGATGTTTTCATTGCTACACCGGAAAGATGCTGCAGGCATCTGGTGAGTGCAGGCCAGAATTGCTGGTGAGCACCGTGGGAAACACAGGCCTGCCTCACAACCATCACCAGCCAAGGCTGAGAAGGCCTTGCCCCTCATGGGAAAGTTCTCAACAGTTTTGCAGAGATAAAATACAAATAGTATGTGAAAGCTGGCAGGACCTGTCCCCAAGGCGGCATGGAGTCGTCTCTCTGCAGAAGCCAATTTCCCTTCTCCTCTGGGCAAACACGCTCCACTCTGTACAGTCCTTTGAGGCAGCTATTAAAAGGAGCAGGAAGAAGTCATTTCCTTGAGACCAGATAGCTATCTCTCTTCAAAACCAGGAGGTTTGTAGAAAATGAGATTTTCCCATTTGGCTGTCAGAAAGACTATTTGAAGTCCACTGTATTCAAAGCTGGTGCTGAAGCCGTAAATTGACTTTTGCATGGCGGTCTCAGCCTGATCCAGGTGTGTCTTCATTCCATCGTCAACTCTTAGGTTTAAAATGCTGTCCAGATATTCCCTGGAGTGAGTTTCAGGGAAGGTGAGGGCTGAAGGGTGGGGTCTGCAGGGTCAGGTGGGGACCACACACAGGAAATGAGTCAAATTCTGGAGCCAAGGTTCAGACAGAGCTCTGAATGCGCGAGTAAAGTTCCCGTAATCAGTTATCTCATGAGGTGTTGAGCAGGATTCGCATTCAGATGTTACAATGCCTGGCTTCTGCCTGGGTAAGTGGGGAATCTGAGCTTAGACCTCACCTTGTGCAGTGAGTACTTTACCCACTGAGCCAGCTCCCTGGGTCCTCTTTGTAGTTTTTTATCCCTCTAGGGGGCAGTGTTGAGTGAGGTACTTTGTAGTCACAGAGCTGATGCTTCTAATGCTAACAATACAAATCCACTGACTAATAGTGCAATAAAAATTGCACGTGTGTGTGTGTGTAGGGATCACCAGGTAGGTGATTCTAAGATACAGTTGATAGGTGTACAATGGGCACCCTTGAGATTGAGGACCATTATCTGTTATTAAATGCAGAGCCATTCACTGTGTGACTAAGATCAGTAACCAAGGTTCACTGAGCTCCTGAGGACAAAGGAGAATGTGGGATTCTCAGAGACCTTGGGGCACAGTAACTATCAGTCAGCTGTGGAAGCAATAGGGATTTTCTCCTTTTGCTGTCTCAATATACAAAAGCCACCAGGGCAGAAATGGAAGGGACAGAGGATAAACACTGAGAGCCTTCCTTTAAGGATAAAAACCAATTTAAAAAAGTCAACACTTATCTGACTACCCTTATATCAGACCTGATAAGCAATAGTGGGATGCCCATACACAGAATGCTGACCCCAGACCCTGCTAGTGGGGTCACAGTTTTTGGAACAAATTGGAATCAATAATCTGGAATTTGAGAGTTACCCCAGGTAATCTTAAAATGTTCCACAATTTAGAAATGTCACCTGGAGCAATATTCTGTCTCCTCAGTTATTTAAGAAATATGTTTTAGAGTCTGGGAATGTAGCTTAGTGGTATAGGCACTTGCGAATCATGCACAGAGCCTGGATTTGAACCCTTGCAGAAAGAACACACACACACATAGAGAGAGAGAGAGAGACAGACGGACAGACAGAAAGACAGACAAGAGGGGTTTCTAAAAGTCACTGCTGCAGAAACATGTCTCAAAATCAACCAAAAAGAAGTAAATTTGAGAACTTTCAAGGGTGTGTGTGTGTGTGTGTCTCGCATGCGTGCGCGTGCACAGGATCACATAGGCATCTGTGGGAGCTGGGTTCTGACATTGGGGTGTCTTCCTCTGTTGCTTTCCACCTCACTATTTGAGCCAGGGTCTCTCACTGATCCTGTAAGCCACCTTTTCAGCTAAGCTGGCTGGCCAGTGAGCCCCATCTCCATCCCTTTACCACAGGGGTCACAGGCACCCAAGGCACGAGGTGTGGTTACATTTTCAGGTGTTAATTTCTAACCCGTGATGCTTATCAGACACTCTGCTACCTCATAGTAGAGGCAACACACGAGAGGGATTATAAATATACCTCCCAAACACCTCGCCTCACATGCTGGGTGGGGCACTGGGGCCCAGACACAGAGTGGGTGACACTGAGGCTCTTCAGTGGCAAAGCAGAAGGGCGTAGGCAGAGAGCAGGGCATAAGACAGGTGATGTGAGGCGCAGGAGGCTGTGGAGCTGGTCTCGCACGTCTGCTGGCCTGGAGACTCAGGAACTGGGATCCAAGGGAAGGAGAGAGGCTATGGGGTCTCCAGAGGTGGAGTTCAGCTGGAGCCTGAAGATTTTACGGGGACCCATTGCTGGACTCGTATTTGTTGGTTTTCACGAATTCGTACTTTTATTAATAGCTTTAATCACATTATTATGTTGTTACTGAAAATACATTTGGTTGAATTTAGCATAATTTCCTTTGACAGTTTCACACATATATACAAAGAACTATGATCATACACACTTCTCCTTACCTTCTTTTATTCCCTACCACGTCTGGTGACCCCTCTCTGCTTTCGTGACTCCCCTCACCCTGAGATTAAGGTTGCTTGTGTGAGCATGGGTGAAGGGTTATTCACTAAGCACGAGCAACTTACCAGTGGCTATACCATTGAAGAAAATGACCCCCCCACCGGCAACCATTAACTGCCCACAGCTCCTCAGGGAGGGTGGATTCCCCCTACATGATGGACTCAACTTCACCCGATAGTTATAACGTCTCTTCCTCCCAAGCACCAGAAAATAAACTGCGAACAGAAACCCAGGGTTTGACCCTGCTTCTGGTGTGTAGCCGTGGGCTGACAGCCCCCACACTGGGCTTCTGACTATCTTTCTTTGCCTCGTTCCCCATCAGCTCTTGTTGACCTTGGTTCCCTGTAGGGCTGAACTTCAGCAGCCTGGCAATGTTTGCTGCTCCCCAAAGCACAGCTACCCCCATCAGCATTCAGGAACTGGGGAACCTCCCAAGGGATTTTTCGCTCCCACACCATATGGTTGGCAAGCATAACAATATCGTATTCTGCAAACCAGGAGAGCCCCATGACTTAGGAGTAGCTTCAAGATGCATGTGACAGCAGATTATAAACTCTTCAGCACTGTCCAAATGTCGACTATTGTTCTCTGCAGACTCTTGCAGGCCTTGGAGTTCCTGTACTGGGCTGGAGACAGCTCAGCTTGGTAGAGTGTTTGTTGAGTTGGTTTAGTTTGGTCTACAATATCGTCCTGTTTTGAGCACAAACATTCAGATTTAGGGGTCTAGCCTAAGCCTAAACCCCACCAGCCACTGTGGCTGCTCGATGTACTTCCATGATGCATTCTTCATCTGTTCCCGTGGAAGTCTATGTTGAATCAGGTCTTTTTGAATCAGCCTTTTTTGGTCTCCAATTTCCTCGATTCTCATCTTTTCCCTTTGCACTGAGATGACAGGTTTCGTTGTTCTTGCGGTGTGGCTATGAAATTCCCCTTGCCACCTGTGGGAGAGGGTGACCAGGTAGGTGAGTGACTCCTCTGTGTTTTCCCTACTGTCCACAGAGAGAGCTGAGCCAGACCTCCCAGGAGCAGAAGGAGCTATTAGAGAAACTCCAGGATGAGACTGAGCAGAAGGAGCAGCTGAGGAAGCTGAAGAACGAGATGGAGAGCGAGCGATGGCACCTGGACAAGACCATTGAAAAGCTGCAGAAGGAGGTACGGGGGCAGGAGGCAGAGCAAGGGTCAGGCAGCCCCAGGAGAATCCAGCACTTTCTTACAGAAAGGCTCAGGAAACACACAGTTCCCCCGCAAGCACAGATGCACCTGGGAATTGCAGATCCCCTGCAGCCATTTTTTTTAGACTCTCTTGAGAATTCCAGAGGCAGAGAAACTTATCTAAAAAGTAAACGTAAACCCTTGGAGCTCTGAGCACCGGGTCACTTGCTAACAATAGATAGATGGCCAGGTGTGGACACACACGTAACCAACGCTCCTTGAACTGGAGTGGAGGCCTCTGGGCAGAGTCTGCCTATCACATGCCTCTGACATATGCTGAGCGACAAAAGCAGTTTGTAAGCCTGCAGCTTCTGCCCCTCGGCTCACCTCTGCCCCGAAACTCACCGGGGAAGGAACCAGGCGGATGGGCTCCCTTTCTGGTATCTCTGCTAGGCACTTTGCTAGAGATTTTTTTTTTTAATTTTTTAATTATTTTTATTTTTATTGTTATTTATTTATTTTGTTTTTTGAGACAGGATTTCTCTGTTGTAGCTCTGGCTGTCCTGGAATTCACTTTGTAGACCAGGCTGGCCTTGAACTTATAGAAATCTGCCTGCCTCTGCCTTTAGAATGCTGGGATTAAAGGTGTGGGCCAAGCTTAGGGACCTTTTTATATTTCTCTAACTGGAGTTCTGGCCTGGGTATTGTCTTAACTCTGGCAATGCCTCTGGGAGGGAGGTGTGATTTCAGTGTGTCCAAAAAGGACAGTGCCGAGGCTCTGAGTGGCTAAGGCTCCTATGTGTACGCTGACTGGTAACTGGAAAGCAAAGCTCTGGCCGCAGGAATCTCCAGTCCCTGTCAGCTCACTCCTCCGTGTTCTCCACACGGCAGGATTAGCCAGACTCAGCCAGCCCAGGGCCTGGTGCTTGGCAGCCTCCGAGGAGGCTTCAAAGGTAGGGAGCAAACAGATGCTTTCCAGGTTGGAATGGGCTCCAGGTGGAGCGTGACAGGGCCGGCTCAAACCACACACTTCCTCTAGATGGCGGACATCGCAGAGGCCTCCCGCACATCCTCTCTGGAGCTGCAGAAGCAGCTGGGTGAGTACAAGGAGAAGAACCGCTGGGAGCTGGCCGAGATGCAGACACAACTGAGGGAGAAGAGCCTGGAGGTGGAAAAGGCCAGACTGGCAGCCGTGAAGATGCAAGATGAGGTAACGCCCGCTGGGTCGTCCTCTCCTTTATCCCTCATTGAGAGTGTCCTTCTGCTTGCTTTGCAAAACTTCTGCTGAGGGGGCTCAAGGGGAGAGGCTTGGGGCAGCTTTGGGGCTTGTTTTAGTCCCCATTCTCTAGTAATTACATTCAAATTGCATCCTAAGACACCCAGCTCCTCCTGACGCAGAAGGGAAACACAGGCACCTTTAATTGGGCCACATTCTGGTTTGGTCCAAAGTTTCCACCTTAAAAGTTGAGCCACAATTTATGGAGCAAGAATGTTGTGTCCTTCTGTGTCCAAACATGACACCCACATACACGCCTCTCTTTGTCCCTAGAACAGGCTGGCAGGAATGAGATGACCAGGTTCTTTCGACAACCATCTTTTAAAAAGATCTATTTTGTTTATGTGTGTTTGTGTGTGTCCTTGTGCATGCACACACGTGTGTGGGGGTGCCCATGGAGGCCAGAATAGGGTGCTGGGTCTTTTGGAGCTGCAGTTATGGGCATTTGTGAGTCACTGGATATAGGTGCTGGGATCCGAACTCTGGTCCTCACAACCAAGCAGCAAGTGATCTTAACTACTGAGCCATCTCTCCAGTCCCGACCATCATCTTGTGACTGCTGTTGGGATGTTCTGGTAGATAAGAATTTGATAGCCACAGTAAAATAGGCCAAAAGATGTCCTTAGGGATTGGGCGTGTGGCTCAGTGGTAGAGTGCTTACCTAGACTTGGTTCAGTTTCCAAGTCTTAGGAGTTTATGAGTGTGGAAATGATAATTTTTTGTTAACTGTGTAGTATTTATCACGAGATGCTGTGGAGGTGCGAGTGCCAGAGCGGATGTGTGGAGCTCAGGGGACAACCGTGAGTCTGCTCTCTCCTCTTGCCTGGGGGATCAAACTCAGACTGTGAGGCTTGTGCGGCAAGCACTTTACCCGCTGAGCCCGCTTGCCTGCCCTAGGACACAGTCTTGGTTTTATACTTAAGAATAAGAGAGCAAAGAAATGCAAATGTTGCATTCTTGACCCGGAAAGAGAAAAATTAATGGGGGTGTTGGGTGTTTTTACAGAAAGCTGGAGGCTCAGCATCATGGCTGCCCACATGTCTGTCTGTCTGTCTGTCTCTCTCTCTCATCCCCCCTCCCTCTGTCCCTCCCTCCCTCTCTCTCTCATCTCTGTCTCTCATGTCCATTCTCCTGCCTCATGCTTCTGAGTGCTGAGATGACAGATGTGAGCTGCCACACCTGTGATTCCTGCCTGTGCCAGCTAATGACCTTGACCAAGCATGGGTGGCTCAATGAATAAGATAGTGCTTGAAATGACATAGTAGAGGCACCTAGATCTTAGACGTTTGATATCTAGTTCTCTCTCTTTCTCAAAGTTTCTCCCCCTCCCACACACAGTGCAAAGAGCCCACAGGTTCCACAGGAAAGCAAGTGTTCTTAAAAAAACAAAACAAAAGCAAAAGCCCAAAAAACTAAACTTAATTTCCTTGAAGATCAAAGGAAGGTTTCCCCGGAGTCAGTGCCGAAACCATCAGAGAACAATGGGTATTTATTACAGATTTTCAGAACACTTCTGAAAGGACCCTGATAACACGTCCCCTCTGCTCAGGGTTATATGTTTACAGGACACCAAGAAAACTGAAACTGGCACACTGACTCCACAGCTCTCTTTGCTGTGAAAAAATATTATTTTCATTTTTATAGCAGCTGGGTGGAGGGGCTCAGATATTTGCCAGAACATAACAAATAACTGGTCTGTTTTAACTTCAACAGGCCATGGTGTCACGGTGACCCCGCACAGAGATCCACGTGGCTATCTGTACAAAGGTTCTTAGGCTAGATACTTTATGGGAGAAGGAAACATGAAGATCCTCTAGACAGATAAAGAAGCAGAAGGCCACAAAAATTAGTTAAGGCCAGATGGAGACCAAGGTTGTTTATTTAAAAAAGGGGGGGGGGTTGGGGCAGGGGAGGCTGGAGAGATGGCTCTGTGGATAAGAGTCTCTTCCAGAGGATCTGAGATCAATTCCGAGCAACCACATGATGATTCACAACCATCTATAATGGGATCAGATGCCCTCTGCTGGCATACAGGTATACGTCCATAGAGTACGCATACATAAATAAATAAATCTTTAAAAAAAAAAAAAAAAAGAAAAAAGTTTAAGCACTAATCTGGGACTGGAGAGATGGCCAGAAGTTAAGAGTACTTCTTGTTCTTGCAGAGGACTAGGGTTTAGTTCCCAGTACCCATGTTAAAGAGGATTATAACCACCTATCAGTCTAAGTCCCAGAGATCTGATGCTGTCTTCTGGCCACAACAGGCACCCGCATGCATCTGCATACACACATACACCATAATGTTTTTTGTTTCTTTTGAGACAGGGTTTCTCTGATGTAACTCTGGCTGTCCTGGAACTCACTCTGTAGACCAGGCTGGCTTACAGAGATCCGCCTGCCTCTGCTGCTGCCTCCCAAGTGCTGGGATTAAAAGTGTGTGCCACCACCTCTCGGCTAAAAGAAAATTTTAAGAACACATATGTGTATATGCTGATATATATATATATATATATATATACACACACACACACACACACACACACACACAGAGACACATATATAATATATGCATGTGTGTATACATATATGTGTATATACATATATATATGTATATATATATACACACACACACACACACACATATATATATATATATATATATATATATATATATATATATACATTCACAGACACACACACACACACAGTGGTGTGGCTCTTCAAGATAGCTTTGCATTTGAATGGTAGCACAGATAACTCATCCCTCTGAAGGGAAAGGAGGAAGATGCCACCTTTCTGATGCTGAAGTCATAGAACGTTTAAAACAGACATGAATTAATGAGTATAAGTTAATTAATTAATAAGATGCCTCTGGACCCTTAAATGGCTCAAGTTTATCTCTGCTCACTGCTTTTCTCCCCAAGTGAAACTCTTTAGTTGAAAATCCTTGCAGGGGTTTGCACAGCGCTGGCTACCAGTTGCCTTTGCCTTGAGAGCAATTACTGGCTACCATTGCTACCATTCTTACTGCAGTGTGACTCGCAGACGTTCTGATAAGGGTGATCTTTAGGAAGTAAGGCTTAGAATTCATCATCTTTAGTTCATTTTCTAAATCCTGCTTAACTACTTACAGGTAGCACTGATAGGGTCAAAATGTATTCGCTTATTTTCACTTTTATCAGCAGATATTAATTACGTATGGCACTGGGGCTTGCTATGGCATTTCATATATGTATCTAATGTCTTTTGGTCATATTCACCCCACTGCCCTGTCTCCCCCCTCCCTCCTCTTGCTGATCCCTTTCTCTTCCCACCTGACCTTCCCACATTCATATCTGTGTGTGTCCCTACCAACTGAGGGCTGCTTATAGGAACACGGCTGAGGAGTTATTACAGGATCATGGGCAATTTAACAGTGGCTACACCACTGAAGAAGGTGTCCTTCTCTCCATGAGCAACCATTAACTGTGCATGCTCAGAGTGGGGTGGGGCCTCGTGAGCCCCTCCCCACTCCATGATGGAATGTTGATGGGCTCAGTCTTCTGCAGGTTCATCCCAGCTGCTGAATGTTCAAGAGTACAATGACCATGTCCTGCCTGGGACGGTGTTCCACAGCACTCCACCCCTTCCTCTGGCGTCCGTTCTTTCTGTCTCCTCTGCTGTGATGTCCTTGAGCCTGGGAAGGGTGATACCGATGTCCCATTTAGGGCTGCCCTTGCTTACTTTCGATTCAGGGCAAGCTGTTCTGAGACACTCAGTGGAGCGAGTGTTTCTTATCTGACATGCTTGATGCTAGAAGTATTTCTGATTTCAGAGATTTGGGAATAATTGTGTAGATTTTACTTGTTTGTCATATCTAAGGAAAAAAAACAACAACCCACGATCCAAATGTCTTTTGTTTTGGATTTTGGAGCATTTTGGGTTTTGGCTTTTTAAAAAGATTTTTATGTATATAATTATTTTGCCTACATGTATAGAGGTGACCATGTGTGTGCCTGGTGCCCAGGGACGTCAGATCTGATGTCAGCATCAGATCCCCTGGAACTAGAGTTATAGATGGTTGTGAGCTGCCATGTGGGTGCTGGGAACCAAACTGGGGTCCTTTGGAAGAGCAGTCAGTACTCCTTACTTCAGCTTTCTCTCCAGCCTTGCTTTCTGGGATTTTGAACGGGAGGCAGAGGCGGGGGGGGGGGGGGGTTGCTAGGTATTGAAGAGGCACGTTATGCATTGCAGAGGGTCCCAAGAAGGAAATTTGGGCTGTACATTTAATTGGAGTACATTTTAACATTAGAACAATGTTGCAATAGAGAAATTGAGCTCCAGAGAAGCTTAGTGCTCTGCAGTGTACCTGTCTCCAGAGAGCGCCCATTACATCATCTCTCTCTGTGGGTGGTTGTCTCTGTGCTGGCAGTCAGTGTCTCTCACCATTGCCACCCAAACCAGACCAGGGCCTGCATCCAGCAGTGTCATCTTCGTGGTTCTGCTGGCAGAACCCAGTGACAGAAGACAATGCTGGAGTCCTCCCTGCCCCCAGCTCTTCCTGATCCTTTGGCGTCTCTCCAGACTTTGTGACGCTGCGTACCACTCATGTCTGTGGACTCCCTGAAGGAATAAACCTCTGTGGCGTTCTATTCTTAGACCTGTGCCCTCTCCATCTCCAGGAGGATCTGACATTGGCAACCAGAGGGCCAGGGTTGAGCCTCACTTAATTAGCTTATCCTGTTGTTTGAGGCTTTCCCACTGCCAGTGAGGCAGCCTGCTCCTGAGACTCAAAATGTTCTTGATAGTCTTCAAAAGTATTAGATGAGCGCCACCTTGTGGACAAAAAGTGCACTGTAGTTATGGCTGATCATTTTCTTCTACACAGCAATGACTTATGAAGTATGAAGCCTAATGAGTGTGATTATGTTCTTGGATTTTGTGCCTGCTGGTTGCTTAGAGGCCATTAATTTAGTTTTTATTTTAAACCTTTAAATCTCTCTTGAGACAGCGCTGATACAAGAACACTTAGCTACTTTAATTGCTTCCAAGTGGTTTTGACCACGGATCATAATAGAAAAGGCACCATTCATGCAACCTAATGACACGTACATCCATTAACTATGTTAACATCTAATGCAAAAGCTTCAAAATACTTGCCCACACTCTTGATTTTTTTGCATTTCATTTAATTAAAATACTAGTCCATGTCTAATAGATTGACTTCATAACCTAATAGTTTATTGCTTACAGCTGAAAAACTCTCATTTTATAAAATGAAAAACTGAAGCCTAGAGAGAGGTGGGATTTGCTTCTCTTTGCTTCTGGGTAGGCCTGGGCACGCCCTCTTCTGACCCCCTTGGGCTAGGCATGTACATGGTGCACAGACGGGCATGCAGGCATGTGTTATGTATCATTGCCAGAGCAACCAGCAAACTGTGGTTCAATTTGTTGCCATTTCCACTGCCCAAGGAGCCTCCCAACACCCTCTCCTTCTAGTTGCGCCTCAAGGAGGAAGAGTTGCGGGACTACCAACGAGCTCAGGATGAAGCGCTCATAAAAAGGCAGCTTCTGGAACAGTCGCTGAAGGATCTGGAGTATGAGCTGGAGGCCAAGAGTCACCTCAAGGATGACCGCAGTCGGCTCGTCAAGCAAATGGAGGTATGTGGGTGTACAGGCGGGAGCCAGGCCGTGGAGAGCACATCTGGGCCACCAGGGGATGTTCCCATTGTAGGACGTCTTGGGTTTTTACTCTTCCTAGTTTGATGTTATTAAGGTCCTTTCTTGTTGAGGAGATGGGGGTGGGGGTGGGGTGTGCTTATAATGTTGTAATATAATGTCAAAGCTGGAAGGAATGAAGAGTGCGATTTAATCTAATGGCTTCATTGTTTTGAAGTTGATCCCCAAAGAACTGAAGTGATAGTGTAATGTTCCCCCTACAAAGGCTGCAAGACTACTGACTCTCCAGGGTCCACCCTGTGCCATAGATCTCAAACCATCCATGCCCTGTGCATCAGGGCCCATTGGCTAAACCACACATTCTATTCTTATTCCTGGCCCATCTTCCTGAGCGTGTATGTATCATTGCCAGAGCTGTAAGCAAACGGTGGTCCAATTCATTGCCCTTCCGCTTCCCCAGATAGTCTGTCTGAAACCTCCCAAAGTGGTGAGTATTCGCCAGCCTAATACACAACACTTGAGGAAAAAAACAGAACAAATCATAAATAAAATACTACAACCTCAGTGTTCGTGGTCCTCTCAGATGTTGAGAGAGAGAGAGAGAGATTTTCAAGAGCAGAATTGACCCCAAACCAGAAATACATGTGTGCTCCCCTCTCTGGCGGAATTTAGAGAGTAAGAGAGAGACTGAGAGATAAGCCTCAGACTTTGGCGGCAACTTTAGCAATGTCAAGGTTTTGATAAAAGACAGGCATGGTGCTCAAGGGCAGTGTGAGATGACTTACACTAAAAGTCAACGAAAGTCCTCATTCAGCATTGCAAATCAATAGAAATAGCTTTTTAAAACCTCCAGGGTGCTTCACAGTTTATTTCTAGGGAGTGAAGTTTGAACCAGTGGAGATTTTATTAGATGGGCCTCTCTCAGACACCAGCAATTTTATTGCTTTGTTTATGGGGATGCTGTATTTTCTAATATCTTAGTTCTGATCTCTTAAAGGAATCATTTTCAAATAAGCTAAGGTCAACCTAGTTAACTAAAACATGGATCATTCTAGGGCCTAGGCAACCTTGTTAGAAGCAACTAGATGGGTTAGGGGGATGGCTCAGTTGGTAAAGTATATTCCATGTGGGCATGAGGACCTCTGTTCAGATCCCTAGCACACGTGTAGAAAGCTGATCATGGCAGTGTGCATCTGTAATCCCAGTGCCAGGGAGGCAGAGACAGGAGGACCCCTGGGACTGGCCAGGCAGTCTAATCTACTTGGTGAGCCCCAGGCCAATGAGAGACCCTTGTCTCAAAAAATAAGATGGAGAATGATTGAGGAAGTCACCTGACATTGATCTCTGTTGTCCATTGCCTGTGCAGACAGACAGACAGACACACACATGCACACGCGCACGCACACAGTGGAACCCTACCAAGTAGTAAACAAGGACTCTTAGTGTGATAAGCCCAAGCTTAGATCTTAAATGTTGCCTGGAAAGTATGGATTTGGGACAGGAAAAAAGCCCAATTAAGAAGTGATTTTAGGGTTTTGGAGAGATGGTTCAGCACTTAAGAGCACTTACTCTTGGCGAAGGCAAGTTTTCAGTTCCAAGCATCTCTTTTGGGCAGCTTATAGCTTCCTGCAACTCCAACTCCAGGAAATCCAACGGGTGCCCTCTGCTGGCCTCTGCTGGCACCTGGGCTTATGTGCACATACCCTCACAAAGATGCCTAACTAAAAAAAAACAAAAAACAAAGCAAAACAAAACAAAAAAACCCAGGTCTTTTAAAGATAAGTATTTTTAGCTGAAATCAGATTGGGTTGTCAGAGTGTCTCCTTTGATTCCAGAATATTCTGACTAACAAGACATTTTCTCTGGGTGGCGTAAGGTCTAGAAGCAGCAGGGCCGCTGAGCACTATTGAAGGCATTTCTCCAGTTGTTATTCAGTGACTTCCTTTGGAGACCCAGCCACCATGGAAGGCATGGGAGAGGAGTTCTTCTAAGAGGTGGCTGCCAGGGCCAAGTTCTTATGACTCGTCCTGTCCCATTCTTTCACTAGAACTTAACTAAGTCTCAGGTCTCAAGAGCTCCCCCACATTGGACATTTTCTGTAAACTCAATTATTTCTGTAAGTCAGCCACCCAGGTGACTGAAGCTCTGTGAATATTTGGTGATTCTGAGTGATCTGGATGGATAGGCCACTTTGGGCAGGGGCCAGCCATATCCTGAGTTGGTTTCTGGGACTTTCTGCTCCTAGGAGAGAGCTTTAGGGTTCTGCTATAGGTTTAAAATTTTTTATTTTATTATTTGCGTTATGATATGTGCATGCAAGTGCACGCTACATGAGTGTGGAGGTCAGTGGGCAACTTTGTGGGGTCAGTTCTCTCCGTCTTTATGTGGGTTCTGGAGTCTGCACTGTAGTCCCAGTCATCTCGCTGGTCGTCCTGGAGGTTGTGCTCACTGTTTACAAGGCCATTCATTCACAGTTCATCATTCACTGAGTTCTGAGAGTTCCATTTCTGCTGTTTACAGAGCCATCCATGGTTGTCAATCAGTTCAGGCAGTTGCACAGACCATACTTATACACAAGTGCTGCCTTTTAAAACTCAAAATGTTGGTTTTTAAAAGCATCTGTCAGGGCTGGAGTGATGGCTCAGTGGTTAAGACTAGTGGCTGCTCTTTCAGAGGATCCGCATGGCGGCTCACAACCCAACTCAAGACTCCAGTCCCAGGAGATCTGACACTCTCTTCTGGCCTCCACAGGCACTGCACACATGTGGTAGACATACGTGCAGACAAAACACCCAGATACATAAAATAAAAAAGAATTAAAAAATGTTTTAAAAATATACATTAAGAAAGCACCTATGGCTCCAAATTTACCAAGACCTATGACAAATCTACTTTGTCAGACAGAAGACACACAGGTTCAAGTCCCCCAACCCTCAGGGTTGGAACACTCTGAATGGAGAAGCCTCTTTCTCTCATACATAAAACTACCTTGAAACACTTCTCGCTTAATCTTCAGTGATATTAAACAGACACCAGAGGGACAGATTGTTATTCCTCTGTGATTGTGGATTTACCAGGATTGGCCACCACAGTCCTGTGTAATCCAGCATAGGCTTGGGACTGCCCACCGCCAAGTTCATGAGTACTCTAGAGAAGATGCAGGTCAGAGGGTATGCATGACTCGTAGGAACAAGCCTCTTGAGCTTGAAGTATTTATAGGAATGTCCTGGGATGGCCTCTCAGGCTATATGTTGACTTTAATAGGGACTGGTTTAAGATACATACTAACATATCCTTAGTGTTTTTGTTTTGTTCATAGGGTAATACCTTTCCTTCTTTTATATATTTTCTTATGCCCAATTATATTACAAAAGCAAAAAAAAAACATTTTTTTAAATACCTGCTTTGGACAGTACAGGATACGTATATGGGCTAGGGGTGTGGCTCAGCTGGTGGAGTACTTGCCTAACATTCATGAAGCTCTGGGTCAGTCTCTAGCACTGAATATACAGACATGATCTTGTAAAGCCAGCCCTTGGGAGATGGAGGCAGGAAGATCAAGAGTTTAAGGCCATCCTAGGCTACATAGCAAGTTTGAGGCTAACCTGAGATATATGAGACCCTTTAGGAAGGAAGGAAGGAAGGAAGGAAGGAAGAAAGGAAAAGAAGCAAGGAAGGAAGGAAGGAAGAGGATGAAAGGAAAGAAGCAAGGAGAGAGGAAGGAAGGAAGGAAGGAAGGAAGGAAGGAAGGAAGGAAGGAAGGAAGGAAGGAAGGAAAAAAAGAAATAGATGTTATGTTCCCAAGCCCTAACAATACTCAGCTCTCATTTGCCCTTGGGGTTTCCTTCCACGGACTCCCGTTGCTCCTAACCCAGGTCAGTGTAAGTGAAGTAGCCTGTCTGTGTTTTCCTTTCTCAGGACAAGGTGTCCCAGTTGGAGATCGAATTGGAAGAAGAAAGAACTAATGCTGATCTGCTGTCTGAGAGGATCACGTGGAGCAGGGAACAGGTACCAAGGAGTTGCCTAAGGGTGAATGCGTGGTACCACGGAGAAAGGACACGTGAAGGGCTCAACCCAAGGATTTGGTTAGAGCAAGAAGGAAGTGTTCTTGCCGTACAGATCACGATGGGGGATTCATTAGTCTTTATCATAACAAGCCGCTGGGAGGGAAGGAGTAACATGGGAATCTTCTAGAGTGGTTGCAGGAAGTGATAGATAAGCTACAGTAGGCTTAGCATTGTCTGTTCAACTCAGGGTGACTAGGCTGGAGGTTTGGGGGTGAAGGATTGTTACCACCAGGCTGGAGGCCCCTGCTCAGAGCTAAAGATGAAATACTCTCTGGCTTTTTTGCCACCCACCCTTCTGACGTGCGACGGTTTCTTTGGGAAGTGTGGTACTCCAGGCTATGGGACAGGTCGGTGCAGGGACTTTTAAGCCAGGCTACTGGGCTCTAGTTCTGTGTGGGTTCCCAAGCTGTACTGATGGTAGGGTAGCATTCAGAAACCTGAGCAGCCGAGGCTTAGAGAGGGACTTTCCTGAACACCAAGGCACAGATGGACAGCTCAACCTTGACACTGGGTCCCCTTAGTTCTTACTGTGTTTTCTAAGTTCTCTTACTCAGATGTTTTGTTAGGTGTTCCTGCCAGCTTGGCTAAGCAGCCGTGTTACCCCAGGGCATTCTGGGACCTGCTAAGCATGCATAATGACAGAAGTGCCCGTGGGTTTGTTCTGTCGACCTTCCTTGTGATATATGCACAGTGAGAACTGTCACCTTATCAACATCCAGGCTGTTAGAACCAGTTTCCAGTTCCCTGATCTATACCCAAAACAGAACACAGGCACATTGAATCAGAACACAGTGCCTCCACTGGCTCAGTCACTGGCCCAGGACCCTGAGGTATCTGGTCCCAGAATGCCTTTGGCCTTTTCCTTTTCCTCTTGCTAGGGTCATAGGGATGTGATTGCTGGCTACAATGGTCAATACTGAAAATTTTTCACTGGGCCAAGAACTCGAGGGCCATGGGGAGGAGAAGAAAGGACACTGGCCTGGGGGCTATTGCAAAGGGCACTTTGTGGGCAGTCCCAGTCCTGGCCCAGGGCTGCCCTCCGTGGAGCTTTGGGAAATTCCTGGTTGTTGAAATGAAAATGAGAAAACTTGCTCATCATGCACAGAGACCTGGGTTCAACCCCAGCACTGCATAAAACGACGGGGTCATAATGCATGACCGAGATCGTAGGAAGTGAAGGCAGGAGGAGCTGAAGTTCAAGGTCATCCATTCTTGGCTATGTATTGAGTTGTAGGCCAGTCTGGGCTGTGTGAGACCTTTTCCCACAGATAAACAAAAGCAAATGAGGCTATTGATCTGGAAGGGTGCTAACGCGCCCCTTCTCCTGGCCTGCCCCCATTAGCTCTATTGTCCTCTTCGCTGTTCTTGAGGTAGAGAGGGTAAGGCCCATGTTTGCTGTAAATGGAGAAATGGAAAATTAATTTCAGATTGATGTAGAAACTGATGAAAGAAAACAAAAGCTCCAAGATGGACAGATGCTTCTCCTTCCGTCCTTTTACAGTTTTTTGCAATGCAGGTCTTGCTATGCAGCCCAGGCTAGCCGCAAACTCTCTGTCCTCCTGCCCCAGCCTCCGAGTGCTGGGGTTACAGGTGTGTGCCACCGTGGCTGCTGAGCGATACCTGTTGACTGAGCTCTCTGACCTCGTCTGGCCTTTGATGCCTCCTGATTTGAGAGAGATATTTGAAAGGGATGCCCCCTGCCTTGCCAACAAGCATTTATTTCAAAGTAGAGGTTGAGCCAAGGTTGATTTCCTGCTTTGATGTGGAGAGGACTTTGGGTGTAGACAGACAGGCCCTGGCCTGTGGGGATCTTCCAGGGCCAGGCACCTGTGGCTGCCTGCCATATTCACTGCCAGAAGAGGGACACAAGAGCTGAACCCCTTTCTCCTCTCCCTTGCCAGTTCTAACCTTCTGAGACCCCCCTAACAAGGGCTGGTGACTAAAGGACAGAAAGTGGGACCTGCCACTTTGATACCTATGAACAGAGTTGACCCTAGACTCCCAGCAAACTGCTACTAGGGACTGAAAAGAGAAAGCATGGGGAAAGATTTTTTTTTTTTTTTATATATAACTCTTGCTTTCCTTAAAAACTTAAAGTTTTCTGGTCGCTACTTAAAAACTCAGTATTTCTAAGTTATTCTGAATCCTTGCTTCCTTCAATTATAGCCCAGTCTTTCCCCTAGTCCCAGTGGTAGGTTTTAGGTATACAAGCCAGAAAAAGGGGTTCCGGCAATACTCCAAAAGGCTAACCCTCTTATAGGTCTTTGGTTCTGACAAGGACATTAGAGGTCAACTCTCCAGAATTGTGTAATGGATGAAAGATTTGAGGCTCAGAGCCAAAAAGGACTTTGGCCAGAGTCATGTGGCAGAGAGCTGGAGAGGCAAGTTTAAGCTCTCTTTCCAAAGACAGCGTTTTAGCTACCAGAGCCTGCAAAATCCAGCAGACACGACTGCATGCGTGGCAGGATAGTAAAGCTGCAGAATGGCCCACCATGATGTTAGGCCTGTTTAAGGAGATGAAGTAGATTTAACAAGTGGAAAACTAGCAACAAAGTAGCACAGATACTAAATACCAAGTGCAGGACTCCAGCAGCCACTGAAGGAAAGGCCACGCTGGTAAGGGTGGCCAGGGAAGGGTTTTTAGAGGAAATCTTGGCCCAGAGTTAGCTTTGAAGAAGTGAGCTGGCTGAGAGCAGCTTGGCAGAATGGGCGTGGCATCTGAGTTAGAGCAGATTGACAGGTAAGCATGGGATGTTGAGAAGCCATGGGTGTGCACACATGCTTCCGGTTTCCGTGAGGAAGGCAGAAGAAGCGCATTTGGAGAGGCAGACTGAGGCTTTTGAATGGCTGCATCCTGAAGGCAGTAGGCAGCTGTGGGAGGTTGTTCAGCACAACAGTGAAGCACGTACATGTTCTAGTTCATTCTGAGAGCTGGGGGTGAAGAGGGGAGACCTCGAGAAGACCTTAACTGGCCTCTCTCAGGGCAAAGAAGGCAGTTAAGAGAACATTCCATCCTTTTTCTCTCTGGCTATGCTCATTCTTGTGTTTTTTTGATACTTGCTGATCCTATTACCTTCTGAGTCTTGGGATTTTTCTCCCATATATACTCAGGGCAATATTCTTTAGTCTGATAAATTTGGAGAATTCTAACCAAGATAAATGTTTCCCACACCTGATGGAGGCTTGGACTGGCTTTCAAACATGGCCAGGGTTGAGAAGGGATAGGTTCATTTTGGTAAAATGCTGTATTTATAAAAGGTGACACGAGAGACTATTTTCTCATACATAGGACAGAAAGGCTTCCGACTGGCTTGTGTGCAGAAAGATTCTCTGACGCACTAACTGTTTTACTAGCTTTGGGTCTGTTTAAATTCTGGGAAAGCCTTTTTAACCTTTCCTTTTCCAAACACCACATTTTCCTGACATACCCAGTAGGACAGACCTATAAACCCAGCTGCTCAGGGGTCTGAGGCAGGAGGATCATAATTTAAAGGCTTGTCTGGGAAGATTACCAGTGAAACCTTTGTCTCAGAATAAGAGCCCAGAGACTACACTTTCCTGGCACGCAGGAGGCCCCAGCTCCAATCCCCAGTGCCACGAAAACAAACTAAACAATTCTGGCCATGACTACTGCCAACCACACTGAGGATATTTAAGTGCTGGTCCTTTGCACGCTTTCTTGGCTGTTCTCGGGACTTGGAAGGCATAGTCACTGCCTGCAGCTGCATAGCTTGGAAGAGGTGGGGCCATAGTTTGACTCCATCCTTGCCTCAGATTCTAAGGGCCTTCAATACCCTTGCCTTCAAGTTAAGAACAACACTACATGGGCTAGGGATGTGCCTCCGCTGGCAGGGTGCTTGTGTAGCACACAAATCCCTGAGTCTGTTCCCCGGCACCTCATAAACTGGATATGGTGGTGTACACTTTCATAATAATACCACCTTATCTATAATAATAATACCTTATCTGTAATAATAATAATAACTACAACAACAGCACTTAAGATCCACAGGGTTATATTCACCTTCACCATTTGTGACTTTCATTATGTGTAAAGGACTCAGGTAGGCAGAAAGAGACTAGCCTATCGAGTTTTAAACATGCTGGGCAGACTAGTATCCTGGCTCAGTGGATATGACTATGCCTACCACTGCAGGTAGCTGAATGCACACAGCACGGCTGTGCTTATCCAAAAGGCATCCCCTCGGCCTTGGAAGCCAGGATGGCCCACAACAGTATAAATTGACTCATCCCACCAAGGCAGCTGGCAGGCAGGGGGAAAACACCAACTTCAAACTTTGGGAAACCTCACCATCTTCGCAGGGGCTAACAAGGTTGCCTTGTTGCCTTGGAAACTGCCAGGCAAATTCCAGTGGATAAAGCTGGAGGCAGCAACCATCACTTTGAGAAACTGCTCCTTTGTGGCTGGCTCCCACCTGCTTCTCGGTCAGTACACGGGGACACAGGAACCAGTAAATGAGACTGCAGACAGCACCTTTGCGAGAGGAATGTGACAGATCAAAGTGGGGTTTCTTCTTAAGTGACTCCAGGCTCAGAACTGCCTCTTACTGTATCAGCTACTCAAAACCCCACTATAAGGCTTGGGATCATTTTCTTAGGATAATTTTTTTTTTTTTTTTTTTCCAAGACAGGGTTTCTCTGTTGTAACTCTCACTGTCCTGGAACTCACTTTGTAGACCAGGCTGGCCTCGAACTCACAGAGATCTGCCTGCCTCTGCCTCCAGAGTGCAGGAATCAAAGGCGTGCGCACCACCACCCAGCTTCTTAGGATAATTTTTAATACCAGTCATGGAGTATAGGCTTGCTAACCTCTTCACAGCCCATTGATAAGCCCAGGCCAGGAAGCTAATATTCTCAGCAATCAAAAATATCTCTGGCTTTTCATTAACCCAAAAGGCCCTTGCTTCTAATCCTCAGAGCTAGCTTAGTTGTGGGTATCCTGACACTACAGGCTGCTAGAATTGGATCTGCTGGTTCCTATCAAAATGCCCCATGGTTAGCATTCATTCAATTCAGCTGCGCTCAGCCTTTGCCTTCTGTTCCTGTTGGTTTTAGTTTGACTGCAGAGTTTGATTCCGTCTATTTAATAGAGTTGAAGGGTAAACAGCATGTAAAACACCAAGCTTACATGAAGTATTTCTCTAGCCTCACACTTACTTCCCTGGGTCCAAACAAGGATAAGAACGTGACCTCAGGCCTTGGGTCCAGTTCTCGAGCTCTGGGTGCTGAGCTGAGCCTCAGAGTAACGACTCCTGGCACTCGCCAGGGTTTGCAGTTAAACCATTCTTCTTAGAGTCTTGTCCTTAAGGTCACGCAGAATTCCTTGAGGCTCAGAGAGGTGGATTTATTTTAGAGTGTAGTGTCAGGCTGTTCCTTGGAAGCTTAGAGGGGAATCTATTGTGTTCCAGAAGACTCAAGAAACCTGGCTCATCCGGCTACTGTCACTGTTAGGCATTTATGGCCGTGTTTTATTCCTTTCTCTCTTCTAATTTATTTTACATTTTAATAGCCCTCTTTTGAGGGGGCGTGGTGGGTTCAGAAGAGTTACTATTTTGTTTTTCCATTTGCCTGGAGCCTCTCCAGTGAGGGCTTGAGCTTGCAGACTCTCAGAGAGGTCACCCTGCCTAGAGCTGACACACAGGATACACTGGCTGTCTAAGCTCGCGGCTGGGGTCCCGCACTATGGCGTGGCAATCCTCTGTGCCCCAGGGCTCTCTCCACTCACTTCCCTGTTGGAGCTCTACAGAATTCCCCACCCACACTCTGCTTTCTGTCGGGTTTTCCCAAGAGTCCCGAGTCTATGGTTCTGCTGGGAGGTAGTGGGGCGGTGGCGAAGAACTGAGGGATTTTGTCAGAAGCCCTGGGGTAAAATCTCCACGCTGCTTCCATTCAGATCTGACCCAAGCACGTTTCTGACTCCCAGTCACAAAAGCAGGGCGATGGCACCTGTGTGAAAGTTTCCAGAAAGATTAACAGGCTCAGGCACAGTACATGGCTGGAGCAAGGCCATTGATTACCCATCTGGTTCCCTGCACAGCTGCAGGGAGAGGCTCTCCTTTGCTGTGTTGCATTTTATTGCTTCTGTTGTCAACCCTGTATCCCACAGCAACCTGATCTCTACCAGCACTTGCTCTCCTGCATCACTTTTGGGGACAATTTCCTTCTCTGCAGGGTAGGGCAGGGTACTCTGGCTTCCTTGGAAGCCCTGAATAATATCTTAAAGCAGCAGTTCCTCAACCTGTGGATCTCGTCCCTGTGGGTCAACCAACCCTTTCATGGGCTCAGCCAAGACCATCCTACATATCAGATATTTACAATATGATTCACAACAGTAGCAAAATTACAGTTATGGAGTAGCAACAAAAATAAAATTTTATGGTTGGGGTCACCACAACATGAGGAACTATATTAAAAGGGCCACAGCACTGAGAACCACTGTCCTAAAGGATAGGGCAGTTACCAAAACATACTGTTCTAGTATGTTCCAGAAAGGGTTCCTGTGGTCTGCTTTGCTCAGATACACGTGATCCTGCAGCCCTTGTTCTGTGAGCAAGATCCCATCGGGGAGGAGAAGCTGGGCCAGACTGCTCCTCCGTAGAGATCCTTCCCACCATGGACGGTGCACAGTGTCCCTCAAGTGCAGGTCTGTGCCCCAGGGTGTGAGCAGTCTGGCTTCCTAGGAGGCATGCTTATCGTCCTGTCTCCTGAGCAGGCTGTGTGCCTGCATTCATCACCAAGCAGTCACAGGAGTAAGACCAGGGCCCTTTCAGTGGCATGTGATTCTTGAGGGCTCTGGGGCAAGTGGAAGGAAGTGTCCGGTGGGGTGTCCATGTTCTCCACCTGCCCCTTGCATTGTTGGCATTCTCTCCTTGCTCTGTACAAGGGTGGCCTAAGGGAACTAACTGGACTCAGGTATTCTGTTTTTGTGTCTTAATATTTGAATACCTTTATGGGGTACATTGTGGTCACCTAACACATGTGTACAGTGTGTAATTTCCATTTAGGGCAGTAAGTATTTGCATTTCTTCAACAACTAATAATTTTTAATGTAATACTATTTATTCTTTGAGAATTTCATACATACATGTATATAAAGTATTTCACCCCCATAGCCCCAGCTAACTGGACAAACTGGTAGACAAAGACCATGAGGTCTTTTCTATAGATAGGGACAGAACATTTGAGGCTCAGTATCCCTTTGTAATGGAAGACATGGGGGGGGTCATAAAACTTCTTAATCTTATTCTGAGAAAATTTCAGACCATTTATTGTGATCATATTCATTCCCCTTCCTCAAACTCTTCCCAGATCCTCCTCCACATCCCGAATCCACCCAGTTAATGTTCTCTCTTTTAAAAGGAAAACAAAACAAAACACAGAATCCTGTGTGTGCTGACTAACTACTCCTGCGCACTGGGCCTCCTCTGGTGTGTGGTCAGTCTACCGGTTATCATGCCATTGAAGAAAACTGGATTTCTCTCACCCAGAAGCAATTAAATGCCAATAGCTCCCTAGCTAGAGCTGGGATTTCATGCTGCCTCCCTCCTCTGCACTGGGCTTTATCTGAATTGTGCAGGTCTCATACATGCTGTCACAGTCTCTGAGTTCGTATGTGCATCTGCCCTCTTGTGCCTGGACGACCCAATTTCCTTGAAGTCATCTGCCACTGGTTCTTACAATCTTCCTACCTTCCTCTTCCACATAGATCTCCGGGCCTAGAGGGAACCCCAACCCTAACCCTAAGTCTTTTATTCTGTGACACGAACTGGTTGTGGGTTCTGTGTTAGTTGCCATCTACCACAGGCAGCAGCTTGCCCTCCCCCTTTTATTCATAACCCACTGAGTCCAGTTAGTGCTGCCCATGTATTCACATGTGTGGGGCCAATCACTGGCATGTGGTCAACCTAGCAGGGACTAAACCCCTACAGCAAACTGATGCTCCTTCGCCAGTGGCCATCACCTTTCAGTAGCTCCTCAGTGGGACATTAATCATGTTTATGAGTTGAGAACTTTATATTAACCTAGTCATTTACTTTATGTGCATTGGTGTTTTGCCTGCATATACGTTCGTGTGAGGGTGCCAGATCTCCTAGAATTGAAGTTGAATACAGTTGTGAGCTGCCATGTAGGTGCTGGGAATTGAACCCAGGTCCTCTGGAAGAGCAGCCAGTGCCTTTAGCCACTGAACCATCTCTTTGGCCCCTCACCTAGTCATTTTAAAATGAATCTTTCTGTTGGTTTATCTTTGAGATGCTCTTGTCGCGGAGCTCCAGCTGCCCATGCAGTGTTTCAACCGAGAGTTACCTTACTATTGTCAGAGAAGAACCAGAAGTAGTTACTGCATTTTCGTGGTTTTATGTTCCTCATTGAATTTTCTACCCCTTTCCCCCACCATCCTTCCAGTTTCTGATCACTTTTCCACTCAGTTCTACAGACTACACTCCATGGGAGTGATACCGTACTGTTTTGTGTTTGTCTTTCTGGGGCTGGCTTGTTTCAGCAAAATGCCCTCTAGGTCCTCCATTACAAAGGGGCACTGAATCTTATGTTTTGTTCCTATCTATAGAACGGACATTATGCTCTTGGTCCACCAATATGTCCAGTCATGTTGATCATTTATAGTCTTTGCCAATCATTCTGCTAATGTGTCCTGTCATGGTGATTATATGGCCTTTGGCTAATCATCCTGTCAGTGTGTCCTGCCATGTAGTGTTTTGTCCTGTTTTCTTTGCATGTATCTCAGTTGCTTATGGTATGTGACGTTTGTGGTGTGCTGTTGAATTCAGTCTGCTAATACTCAATGGAGAATTTTTGCTTCCTGTCCTATATAGACAGTGGGGCTTTTTTAGAGGTTGTATCTCTGTCTGTTTTGGTACAAGATTAATGCTGCTGTCATGAAGAGATGCTTTGTAGGAAACAGTAATAAAACCAGAAGGCCTGGGTATTTTTAGATGAGAGATGTCTCATTATTGTTTTGAGCTAGTTCCCCTGTGTTTTGTTCAATCTTATCCTTTATTAGTTTAGATTTTCTATTTCTTGATTCATTTTTTATATATTTAAGAATTTTGTTTTTCTATTTTTTTTCCCTCTAGGTTTTCCAATGTTTTAGTATATAATTCATAATGTGTTATTTGTATTTATGTGATATTATACTGTTTCTTTTTTCATATCTGATTTACTTGATCATCTTCTTCTCAGTTAACGTAGTTAAGGTTTGTCAATTATTTTCTAGTCTTTTAAAGACTTATCTTTGGTGTATGAATGTTTTGCCTGCATGTATGTGCATGCAGTGACCACAGAAGCCGTAAGAGGGCATCGGATCCCCTGGCACTGGAGTTAAAAGACAGTTGTGAGCTGCTGTGTGGGTGCTGGAAATCGAACCAAGTTCTCTGCAAGAACAGCCTGTGTTCTTAACTGTTGAGCCATCATTCTAGCCTGTGGGTTTGTCAATTAAAAGAATTATATATATATATATATATATATATATATATATATATATATTTGTACACACACACACACACATATATACACATATATATATTTGCCATTTGTGTTTTGTTATAATTGTTGTTGTGGGTGCTATGGCATGTGTGTGGAAGTCAGTTCACTCCTTCTACCACGTGGGTCCAGACATTGATGGCAATTACCTTTACCTGCCAAGTAATTAGCAGGAGGAAAATAAGATCAGAAATAAGACTGACAAACCTGGGCCTGTTAGTCTCCTGCTAATTTAGGATTTGTTGATGCCTTTCTAAGTCGTTGAGGTGTGTCATTAGGTGGAGATCCTTTTTTTTTTTTTTTTTTTAAAGATCTTATTTGTGTGCATGTGCCCACAGAGGCTGGAGGAGGGTAACAAATCTCCTGGAGTTGGATTTGCAAGGGGTGTGAGCTGCTTGACATGTCTAGAGTCTTAACTACTTCGCCACCTGTCCAGCCCCTTTGTTTTTTCAGACAGTCTTATGTAGCCCGGGCCGACACAGCCTCCACCACTCCATCCAGTTTATGATCTAAGAATACATTTATCACGGTAAACTTGCTCCAGTACTGCTTTTACATTAGTCCATAGATTGGTATGGCTTACATTTTCATTTGTAAAAAATTTTTAAATTTCTGTTTCAATTTTTTCAATTACCATGAGTTGTTTAGGAGTGTCATTTAATTTCTTTGTGATTATATATTTTCCATTCTTGATTTGTCATTTTATTTAATTTTCATATAAGATACATGATATAATTTCAAAACTTCCAATCTCTTAAGATCTGTGGGCTAATGTGTGTTCCCTGGAGCAGTGTTTCTCAACCTGTGGATCACAACCCCTTTGGGGATCAAACTCTTTCACAGGGGTTGCCTAAGACCATCTGCATATCAGAGATTAACATTACAATTTATAACAGTAGCAAAATTACAATTATGAAGTAGCAACAAAAATAATTTTGTGGTTGGGGTCACCACAACATGAATTATTAAAGGGTTGAGGCATTAGGAAGGTTGAGAACCACTGCCCTAGAGGATAATCCCGTGTAGTGATACAAGTGTGTATTCTGTGGTCACTGGTGACCACAGTGTTTCTTGTAGACAGCATATAGTTGGGATTTTATTTCTCTCCACTTGGCTATTCTGTCTTTTGATTGGTGACTTTAACATTCACATTTGAGTTGTTACTGATGCACATTCCCACCTGTCAACTACAGTCTGCCTGTGTTTTTTATATATTTGTTCTTTCCTATCTCTTTTATTTTTGTGATTTTTCTCACTTGTGTATGTTGGATTCCCTTTCTCTTTTGCATATCTGTTCTTCTACCAGGTTTTATAGATGAGTGTTTTCAGAATGATAGCTATCTTTTCTAGTGTTGGCCTCCTTAAATACTTCTTGTAGGGTTGATCTGGTGCTGATGAGTTCTCTGTTTCTACTTATCTGGGAAACACTAACTTGTGGATATTGTATTAGGTGTCTAAGTGTTTTTTCTTTCAGTATTTTGAATATAGTCTCTAGCCTGTAAGGTTTGTAATGGCTCCTCTCTTATTGGTGACTTGACACTTCTAGCTATTTTCATGATTCTTTCATTGTCTTATACTTGTGATATGTTGAATATAATAACCCTGGTGTTGGCCTGTTCTGAGTGAATCTAGTTGGGAACTTTGAATCTTCAATCTCTTCAGATTGGGGAATATGGGGCTTTATTCTGTGAATAGGTTTTGGTGGTCTAGCCTGTGCTGATATCTTCATCTTTGATGTCACAGTGTCTCTGTGCTGTGGTAGACTTCAGTGGTACCTGCAGCCATGAGACTGTGCAGCACACAGGGACTTGAAATGCTGCACAGAGGAAAGCCCTCGTGGAGCTGGTGCTTGAGCAGTTGCCAGTCTGTGATGCAGATATCAAAAGGACCATTCCTACATTCCTCAGATCAGGCACGGGTAGTGATAAAGCTCGTGGCACCAGAAGCTGTGTCCCTGAACCGCAGCATATGGTGACCCATAGGTCTCCACCTCTGGGATCCACAAAATATATGTGGAAAGAGAACAATTTGATATATATGAGCAGGGTTGGCTACAGTGATGACTGTTATTTTTTTGGTAACTACAATCATCAAAGGATCAAGAGCATCTAAGAAAAAGACCTTATACCCAAGAGCAAGCAGCATGAAGGGTACCCTGCATTGGCCTCCTTCATGAAAACCTGATTGGGTTGCTAGAACCTTGTCAGTACAAAGAATAGGAGAACCAAGGTTTAACCTTGTGACTGTTGCTGTTTGTTGTAGATGGAGCAGATAAGGAGCGAGCTACTTCAGGAGAAAGCTGCCAAGCAAGACTTAGAGTGTGACAAGATTTCCCTAGAGAGGCAGGTGAGGACAGCAAGTTCCGTGAGTTCCTACCTCCCTTTCCTTCATGTTGGGCTTCCTGGTATTCTCCTATGGGAATGTGGTGGGGGCATTGAGGCGAGGGGCGGATGAAGTTCAGGCTCACCCACAGCATCAACCTTTCTTGGAGGCTGATTCTGAGGTTCTCTGCTGTTGGCCCAGGTAGTTTTTATGAGTGGACAGAAGGCCATAGTTCAGTGAGACTCCTGACAAGGTGGCTCACTGAGAAACTGGCCCCAAATATCTACAGTAGGGTGCAACAATTAAGGAGGTCTCAGCAGTCAAAAGATAAGATTTTAACACAATATTTTAACATGATTGATTATAGTCAATGGTGTGAAAGCCATTAACATGGGAGAGTACAACTCCAGTATATAAAGGGGATGGAAAATATCATTAAAGTGAGGGGCTGAGAAGGATGGATCACATCAGTTCTTTCACGCAATGTCAGTCTGTCATTGAAAATAGTGGCCAAGATTTTTCAGAAGTCTGAGACATGCTAGCCCTTTCACTGAGGCTCATTAAGGCACCATGCTAAGACCTGAGTTCAAAGGCATTCCCTAGAACAATCTCTGGGACCTCCAGGTGCCTAGGCACTGGCCAGATTCCTGACTCTACTGAGTAGAGTCTTCTCTGCCCAAAGAGCATGGCCGACCAAGTTCCTCATACCTATCTGATTCCAGAACAAAGATTTAAAGAGCCGGATTATCCACCTGGAAGGTTCCTACAGGTCCAGTAAAGAAGGCCTGGTCATGCAGATGGAGGCCAGGATTGCAGAGCTTGAGGACCGGCTGGAGAGTGAGGAGAGGTGAGCCCAGCCTGGGGTGGGGCAGGGAGCCAGGTCGGCACTGGTCATTCATTAGGGCTGGTGGGTTTTGTGGGGAGGGGTCTCCTCCCGTTCTTATCAGCCCTCATAAGAAGGGAGAGCCGAGTCCAGCCTTGCAGTCATTCCCATTTCTCCGATGAAAATAGTGAGCTCCACCAAGAAAAGCCATGATAAGGTGGCCTGGCTGCACACCATGCCTGGAATGGGACTTAGGAGTGGATTGCAACTGGCTACTGTCTGCAACCTGTTACCAAAGTGGGCTGCTTTGTAAGCTGCTGAGCTCCAGCCAGGTTGGAGGCAGGGGGCTTCTGTGGTCTTAAGGGCAGGTACATTCAAAGAGAAGTTACTACCTACCAGGGATGGGACAGGTCCTTCCACAGTGGGTAGGGAAGATGTGGGACTCCTTCCCAACAAAATGACTTTTGATCTAATTATTAAGTCCCAGCCCGAGGATCAGCCCCATAGTGAACTTGACCAGCTCCCCAACCTTCCTTGAAGGTTTCTGGCATATATGTACATGCTTTTAGTAAGATTTTTTAGGTCGGGCTGGCATAGACTCCCAACTACCAATAGCCAGTGATTCTTTGCTTCAAAAGTTAAGCTCAGCAGTGGAAGAACTCAGGCCACTTCTGAGGGCCTGCAGCCTTGGGAGAGTCTTGCCCGTCTTGGGGCCCCATGTGACAATAGCAGCCCTTTTTCTGTACATTGTCTCTCTCTGATCCTGAGCTGACCAGGCATCCGTGCCTGGGGAGTCCCATTGAGAATAAGAGGTTATATTCTGTTCTGCTTTCTCTGTTCCCAGGGATCGAGCCAACCTGCAGCTCAACAACCGGAGGCTGGAGAGGAAGGTGAAGGAGCTGGTGATGCAGGTGGATGACGAGCATCTGTCACTGACGGACCAGAAGGACCAGGTGAGAGAGCCTCTGCCTTCTCTCAGATGAGAGTCTGTATGCTGAGTCCCCTGCTACCCTTACCCCTACAGGATGCTCCCACTTTTTCTGTGAGGCAGGGTGCCTGGGGATGGTAGCTGGGCCCCTGGCATCTCCTGCTGGCCCTTCAGCCAATGCTCCACTTACCATCTTTCCTCATGTAGCTGAGCCTGCGCTTGAAAGCCATGAAGCGCCAGATGGAGGAGGCTGAGGAGGAGATCGACAGACTGGAGAGCTCTAAGAAGAAGCTGCAGAGGGAGCTGGAGGAGCAGATAGGTGTGAATGAGCAGCTGCAGGGGCAGCTCAACTCCATGAAGAAGGGCTTGAGGTGGGTAGAGGTGTTGGCCCACAGGGGCCCATAGCGTCCCTGATACCTGCAGAGTGTCTTCGGAATATACTTACTCCTGTGACCTCAAGCCAGTTTCCCATTGTTGCCTTGGGGGGGGTCATCCCATCCTTGAGTCACCCCACATGTTCAGTAACGTTTCACACAAGCCATCCTTACACCAGTGTCCAGCAGAACCTGGAGCACAGAGGTCAGGGCAACCCCACCACCATGGAGAGCTCCCATTTCTACCCTTCTAAGAATGGAGATCTTCCAAGCTGCTCTGAGGAAAGCTGAAGGCTAGAGGGGTCCTCTCCCTCCCCCTGGACCAGTGTGGGGGATATTGAGGTGAGGGGCGAGAGTAAGTTCATGCCCACGCCGAGGCCGCCTGTGCCTGGGATCCTATGCTGCTGACCCAGGTAGCTCCAGCTCATTGAGACTCCCATCACATAGGACTGAGAGCTGGCCCCAAGGTCAACGGTAGGATGCAACAGTTAAGGACTGGGAGGGTAAAAGATAATGGAGGGTGTGACTCAGAGTGCTTGTCTCACATGCATAAGGCGGCTCCGGGTTCCAACCCTAGCAGCCCATGAACTAGGTGTGCTGACCATGCCTGTGGTCTCAGCCCTTGAGGCAGAGGCAACGGAATCCAAACTTCAAGGCCATTCTTGGCTGCATAGTTAGCTTGAGGCCAGCCTGGGCTACATGAGACCCTGTCTGAGAAAAAAAAGAAATGTGTATAATGCACAGTGAATAAGAAGCACCCTGACCAGCTGTGTTGGAGTTTAGGCAAAAGGAGAAATTAGGGGGGCTGGAGAGATGTCTCACTGATTACGAGCACTGGCTGCTCTTCCAGAGGACCTGGGTTCAATTCCCAGCACCCACATGGCAGCTCACAACTGTCTGTAATTCCAGTACCAGGGGATCCTACACCCGCATACTAATGCACATAAAATAAAAGCTAAATAATTTTTTTTTTAAAAGGAGAAATCAGTTATACTGTTTGTGGCTCACCCCATCAACACTGATCAGGCGTAGTAGGTAGTTTATACCTGTTGCTAAGATGTTATGCATGCAGAGGGGTGGAGGTCAGGAGCCCGACACCCTTCCCTCCCTAGCTAGGATGGGGGCTGATGATACCCAGGCTGTGGATGTAGCCAGCTTGTCGTTGTTTATCCACCTTCGTGGAGACTGAGGATCCCCGTGTGGACTAGAGCTGGACTCGACTCCCACACCCCTTGTGTTTCCACAGGCTCAAGACGCTGCCCAGTAAAGTTCTGGACGACTCGGATGACGATGACCTCAGCAGTGATGGGGGAAGCCTCTACGAAGCCCCACTGAGCTATACCTTCCCCAAAGACAGCACCATCACCAGCCAGATCTGAATGTGCCTTCAGGCCTGTTGATCCAGAGCAGGAGGCACTAAAGGGGGCTCATGGATGGACTCAGGCCCATGGTTACACCTCACATTCCTGCCCAGGGCCTCTAAGTGCTTGAGTGACCTTGGATCTTAGATTGGGAACTATTGGACTTTAAAATGGCCTAACTGGGACATTTGGGGAAATGCGGCTGGGGTGGGACGAAGCCCCTGTTGTGCACCTGAGAAAGGTTCCAAAACTCCAGCTGTAATTAATGATATAGCCACATGTAGGGAGGAAACGATGTATAGACTGTACATATTTTAAACCAGACCTTCCCAAGGACTGCTGCTGTTCTACTTTGGAATGTTCCAGAGCCTTGAGTGTGACATCTTTGTAAAGTTCACACATTGATATTATCTTTTACAATATGAAGCTACCAGATCTCAAGTATTAAAAAGCAGAGGCAAAGGAAGAAGAGTGAAGGCCGCTCTGGAAGTCAGAGCAGGGTCAGACAATGGAAAGTTAGCACTGGGGAACAAGCTCACTGATGCCTGGGGAAGGACACACTTACCTTGGCTGAGTCTGTGGCCTTGGGTGCTTGTTTTATATGGGGTTATAATTTCTAAACCATGCTGAGAGCAGTCCCCACCCCCAACCCCCAGTTTCTTTCAAGCAGGTGGAATGGGGAGACAGATGGGATTTTTAGCAAGTGCTGTGTATCTTGAAGGACAAAGCCATGTTGTCGTGTCTCATTAGCCCTTTTCCTCCATGCCAGGCCTCCAAGTGATGCTCTCAGGCCTGGAATTGGAGGAGTAGGCGGGGCCATGAGACAGGTTGATGAGCTTAGACGTGAGGATGAGGTGGGAGGTGTGGGCTGGTGGAAGAAGGAATACAGAGAAGTTCTTGAAAGCTGGGGGATGTATGAGAGAAGTGGGTGTGTGCTGGAGCTGGGAATGATGGGAAGTGGCTGCAGTCTGAACAGCTCTACCAATGACATGGCAGGAAGGGTGAAGTCCTAGGGCAAGTGCATGGTGCCAAGGTGGCCTGGGGAGGATGCTGGGTCTCCCCGTGTCACCTCATATGTTCCAGTCACCAGGAAGAGAATCTTGCAAGTTGGCTATGTGTGTGAGGCGGAAGTGACAGGACATTGAAGTGGGGTCCCCAAGCTTCCTGATGGGATTCTTGGAGACCAGGTTACCATGAGGTCCTGCCCACTGCAGGTCAGACTTCACCCGACCAGATTTAAAGTGAGGGGTTCAGAAGGAGGAGCATTTGCTATGAGAGAACCAAGCCCCTCATGAGGGTCACTGTCACCCTCGACGCAGCTGGGCATGGCTCTTGCCTCTGTTTCCTTACCAGGTATGGAGAGTTTTCTCCTTTCAGCCATTTAACAAATATGCACTGTGCACCTGGGTGTGTCAGGTAGACTTTGGCACTGGAAACACAGCGAATAGAAGTAAAAATGTCAGTCAGGCTGAGGATGTAGCTCACCGGGAGTGTGCCTGTCCAGATGCACAAAGCCCTGTGTTTAGGTCCCAGCTCTATAAACCAGGCATGATGCCACAATCCCCTCGCTCAGGAAGTGGAGGCAAGATATTCAAGAGTTCAAGGTCACCCTTGGATTCACATTCAGCTCCAGGCCAGCCTGGGTCCAGGAGAGCCTGCCTCAACAAAAGCAAGCTTTGTCCTCCTGTAATAATCTAGGGGAGTTCGGGTGATAGATTGATATGGATGTCTATATCCAGCCCCGGAGCCTTCTGTCCTCTTTGGAACTTGATAGCCTGTGGTTGGCTGGCTCCCCAGAACTCACAGAAATTCTTTGGCTCCTAGAATGTTCTCATGCCAACATTAGATACTTGCAATAAGCCTAGAAATGCCTCGGCCTGCTCACCACAGACACTTAGGTGAGGGAATTCAAGATGTTGAGGAAGGGGTATTTGTTTTGGGTTTTGACAAAAATCAGCCAGTTCTCATTTTCAGCCAGTTCTTTCTGGTAGCCATGGAGCTGGAAACAGCTTCTGAAAAGAGAGCAGAGGCCACCACTGGAAACACTCGTAGAGTTACTCCCAAAACAAGGAGGCTGGACAGGGTGAGGAGCAGGCTCCTCTGTGCTGTAATGGAGTTGGGCACACAGCCAGCGGCAGGACACGGAACTGAGATTTAGACATTTGCAAGCCCCGGGCTCATCTCTTCCCTGTGGTCTTGCGGGTGCACCCTGGGGCAAGGTGAGGGCTAGGGAGAGACCCAGGTCCTTCTCAGCTCGAACCTCTGCCCATTCCTTGATTTTCTTATATACACATATTTTTCTGTTTATTGCTTTAAGAACTAATCCTGCTCAAGAGTATTTTCTTTAGCTAGCTTAAAAATATTTTGTGTAAAAACATACACGTTGCCAAACGTAATGCTGAGAAGACAATCACCATATGGCTTTTCTAATTGTTTTTCCTGCTTCAAAATGTCCTTCCGCCATGACAATTGGTATCCTCTGTTGGGTTTTTGTTTTGTAGTAGGGTTTGGTTACTATGCGTTGTCATGAGGAAGAGACCTTTTTATCACAGCTACCTCCGTGCAAGAGACTTCCTGGATAAAAGCAAGATTTCAATAAACTGTTGCCTGACAGGAATCTTGGCTCCTGGATTATTTTTCTATCCCTTGATTTCTGTGGAGTTTGGATGTTGCGTGGCTCATTCACCTGCCGTGCAAGCATGAGGACCTGAGATCGATCCCCAGGACCCATACAAGAAAAGCAAGAGCAGTGGTGCACACCTACCCCGGGGAGACAGAAACAGGTGGATCCCTGGCTGCCGGCCAGCCAGCTGAGCCGAATTAGTGAGTTACAAGCCGGAAGGAAGCCACCAGTGTAAATGCAGGCCGCTACCGTGGTCGTCTAGTCCCAGGACCACTCTATGGGATAGAAGGGTTTGGGGTAGTCAGCAGTGACTGTGGATGAAACATTAGCTTTCATCAATGGATGACCATGATGCTCTTGAGATCTCCAAATGGGTCATTCCAGAAAAATCACAAGGGGGAATTGCTTTAGCTTGACAACTGAGAATCTCCCCCTGCAACCACAGTCTGCGTGGTCCCTTTTGCTCTCACAACAGGCTCCTCCATGGTCTCCATTTCACAGGCAGCAAGAGCTACTTCTCCCTGGGAGGGACTCACACTGATCTCCATGTCAGCTCTGTTCCCCACCCTGACTTCAGGGAGCCGGCCTCTGCAGCTGCCTGAGATGACAGGTGGAGCGTTTCTCTATGTAGCATTGTGGCGTGTTCCTTGGGCGGTCACCTGCCCATTGTACCTTCCTTTCTAAAGGCAGCCACAGCTCTCTGGATCCCCAGTGTCCTTCCTGAATTTTCCAGTACTGCCTGCACTCTGTAGCTGCCTTTGTTGAGCCCTTTGCTTCACATCTGGTCCCATTTCCTGCCTTGAGCTCTGCTCCCTGTCCCCCATGTATGTAAACACATCCTTGCAGTGACTCTGCAGCCATTGCCTGCCTCACTCAAAGCAGAAGCAGCCCCAAATGTGAAATGCTTGAACTTTCAAGTTCCCAAGGCCTTTACAAATTATATTTTGCAAAGTCAGCTATACTGAGGTGGAGTTGTTTGTTTTTTCAAGACAAGGTTTCTCTGTTGTAGCTCTGGCTGTCCTGGAACTCACTCTGTAGACCAGGCTGGCCTTGAACTCAGAGATCTGCCTAAGTGCTGGGATTAAACACATGCACCACCACTGCCTGGCTGAGGTAGAGTGTTATAATTTGTAAATGTCTTCCTGCCCAGCATCTAACTTTCAGACTGGAAGTAGATCTCTTCACTTGCCCCCTCTCAGCATCCCCTGGGTGGGAGTAAGATTCCCTGTGGCTCCTGGTCCTGAGCTGAGCAGGAAGCCCAGAGTGAAGGGAAAAGTCCTCCCAGGACTGACAGCCCTGCCTTCCTCCACATTCTTGACATTCCACCCCTGACCTTGTGGATATCACCAGTGATCCCGTCTCTCTTGGACAGCTCATTAGAATTTTTTTTTCTCTAATTAAAACAAAACAAAATTCCAACTTAACAGCAAGTTCCTTTTAGGGGCTTAGGAGTTCCCGGTCCAGAAATGCCTGGCCTTGCAGGAGGGTCAGCACACCTGGTCCCTGTGCTCAGACCTGTTGACACCCCATGCTAAAGTCTCAGCTAACTTTCCTATTTGTTGACCCAAGGCATGCTCTAAGTCTCCATCAAGCAACATCGGGAAAGAGGCAGAGGGAAGGAGGAAGGGAGGGAGGGAGGAAGGAAAGGGTGTCCTTCTGGGTTTATAAAGGATATGTTCTGAAAGTCATTAGACCCAACAGCTACTGTACACAGGGAGGGCACAAGTTTCCCACAGGCAGACTCTGTCAACTTGGTCTCACCACAGATGGTCAGCAACCTGCCAGAATGCCTAGAGCTTTGCTGAATAAACACAGCCCGCTTAGGAGGATGGTAGAGACTTGGCAGGAATCCTGATCTTGGGCAATTGTGCGTTTGACTGCTAGGCATGCTTGGAGCAGCAGCTAGTGTACTTGCAGAGCCTGCCAGCAGGGGGCAGGCGTCAGCGCCGAACAGTCAGTCTGAGGGCCCTGGGAGCTTACTGTGTAATTAAAAAGTTGAAGAGATAGAAGTTAGGGACAGCGTCATTTGCTTGTGCCATGCCGATTGTTTCCTTTTGCTTTGCTCAGCCCTCTGCTCAGCACCCAGTTTCCCAAGTCTGAGTGCTGTGCCCGGCTTACTTGCATATGCTGACTCATTTACGACCACCTCGTATGTGTCCTGGTAGGGCAAGCCAGATGACCTAGACAGAGGTTACCTTGCCAGAGGCACAGGGAAGGATATGGACACTTAGGGCTAGAGCTGGGTCAGGCTCTGGAGTGCACTGTCTGCCCATCCCACCAACCTCACACTCCCAAGAACCAGAGTCCATTCGTGTGGTAAGGCCTCCCATGTCCTTCCAGTCCACCTGCACTTGTAGGTTCATGCGGCTTGGCCACCTGCTGCCTGCTTCCACTTAGTGCAGCCACCAGAGGTCGCCAGACACCACAGTGAGCCTTTGACCTCCCCACACCCCTTTTTAAAAAACCTGTTCTAATCAGGTCTGGGGCATCTGGGAGCTGTGATCCTCAGAGCTCTCACACGGTTGGGATATTCCCTGCGGAAGCCCTTACGGATGGCAGGGCCACTCTGGATGGTCACTGGAACCCTTACTGTCTCACTGGTGGTCTCTAGGCAACATCATCAAGTTCCCGAGTGTGGGTGGTTTTTGCAGAACTTACCCCTCCACCTCCCAGAATGCTTTGTTGTGAAAACTCTTAACAGCGGATCACTAGACAGTGAGCACGGTGCAACACCCTGACAGTCACAACTGCACTTGCAAACTGAAGCCAGCACACGGTCCTCACAGATCACTCTTAGTCAACTGAGGTCACGGCCAAACTTTTCCTGCAGGGGGTGGTCTGCAGAGCTGCTGCTAAGCAGGGGGAGGAGCCATGCGGAGAGCTCCGGTTCCCTGAGCTGGCGGGGGTGGGGGGGTGGGGGCACTGACCTTTGTCCAGGATGGCTGAATCCTGCAGGGCACCGAGAAGGCACGAAGACGTCAGAGTGCCTGTGGCAGCTTATCTTGGGGGGAAGTGCCTCTGCCACAGCTTTTCCTGGTGGTAGCGAGACTCCACCTGTGGAAATAGGATTCTGGCCTCAGTGTACTGTGCTCTGACTAGGAAGTGAGCATTATGTGTACAGTTTCAGGGAAGTGACAGATGCCCCTTTCCCCTGACTTGCAAAGCAGAAGGCACCCCTTCTGAACCCCACAGTATGCTCAACTTTGCCCCAGTTTATTTTGGGGGCAGTGAGAATAATTCTTTTTAATTTTTTTTTCCAGCCAGGGTCTCATAAAGTCCAGGATGGTCTTGAACGTGCAATATAGCCAAGGATTATGTTGAACTCCTGGTCCTCCTGCCTCTTACCTCCCAGGTGACATTACTATAGATACGTGACTCTGTCCAGTTATTATAGGATACTGGGTTGAAGTCAGGATCTCAGCATGGTAGGCAAGTGCTCTACCAAGTGAGCTGCATTCCCAGCCTGGGAATGACTCTTTATCAACAACTAAACTGTCTTATCAGTGAAGAAGCTGCAGTTAGGCAGAGCCTAGACTCCCTTTCACGTGCCTGGGAACAGGTGCAGAGAGAAAATTTGCCCTAGTTCATCAGCTAGTACACAGTGGGACTGGGTGGAATCACGGTCTGTTGTTCTTGCCAGCCTAGACTGTCCCTGTACTGGGCCTGTGCACCTCTGTTGCCTTCCCAAGTAGGTACTACCAACTTCTCTAGGCACAAAGGCTGGGTGGTATGTCGGAGACTTCCAAACCCTGGCCTCTGAACATAAGTCTGCATTGGGAGCCTGAGGCCTTTGGGTGTAAGGCAGACAGCCTGCTCTCCTTTCTGCAAGCCCTCTCCCGCTGCCTGCATGTCCCCAGCCTGCCTTACCACTATGTTCTGTCTGGCCTGTGTAGGCCAGGCTTATTTTCTAGAAGTGGGCTTGGAGAGTAAGATGAACTTGAAGTGTCCAATTTAAAGCCCCTCCCGTGTGAGGGGACTGGCTGATAAAATGGCCAGTCTAGCTCTTCACTCTGCTTGATTCTATATTAGTGGCTTAGGCTAGCTCATGTTTCATCCGTCACTTTCCATCATTGGGCATGCATACTGCAAATCTTTGAGGACAGGTACAAGGTTCCCTGGAGAGCCAGGCAAGAGCTCTGTGAAACCAGCCAAGCTCCCTCTGGGACTCTTGGCTCATGCCCCCGTCTTTTCTCTCCAGAGAGGATTCTCCTGACTTCTAAGAAACTAGAAAACAACTCTGCCGCCTTCATCCTGTCTGCAGCCTCCTCCTTTGGTACAAGAATAGTATAAACCCCTGAACACTGGACCCTGATTTACACATGGGTAGCTGGCTGAACTTCATAACTTTCTAAAATTGGGTTGTAGAAAAAATAAGCCGATCACTCCACAGTCCCCTAGACTTCATAACAACCTGCTATCTTATGCCTGTATGCTTCATTGCTTCTGGATTCTTTCCTGCTAAAGTCCAGAGATCTCCTCAAGGTCTTGTGAAAAGGTCAAGCACATCCAAGGTAAACATCAGGGCTTTCATCACTTGTAAGAGTCAGTGATGTGGAGACTGAAGCCTCGCTCCTCCGTCATCACCTGAGCTGTGTGCTTTCGAGCGGTGCCAGTATATGTCTAGAGCTTGTGTCTCGTACATTAAGAGTCCTAGTAACTAGCCGAGTGGTGGTGGCGCACGCCTTTAATCCCAGAACCCAGGAGGCAGAGGCAGGCATATCTCTGTGAGTTCGAGGCCAGCCTGGTCTACAGAGTGAGTTCCAGGACAGCCAGAGTTACAACAGAGAAACCCTGTCTCAGAAAACAAAACAAAACAAAACAAGAGTCCCAGTAATATTGCTTCAACCTCAGAAACAGACTTTTAGGGCTCCAAATATGAAGAAGACACAAAAATAACAACACATAAAAGTGTTACATCAGATCACTAAGAATTTCTAAGTAAAGGTTTTTGGTCTGTTTCATTGAGGTACCAACAACTAACTACACTCAACGGCTGCTAAGCTGGGGAAGGTTGCATGCGCCTGTAATTCCAGCTGTGTAAAAGCTGGAGCTTCCAAATCATGTATAATCCAGGCATGAGCAGAAATGAGGACCTTCCAAAGTATGCAAGAAATAGTTAAAGAAGTCCTTCCTACATTTGGAAGCTACAATTATAAAATAAAGGCACAAAAGACTGAAACTGACTGGAAAAAGCATACACACCGTTGGAAGAGAAAGGAATCAAAGCGCATCACTACAACCTCTGAACCACAAAAATAGAATAGTGCAAAAAAAAAAAAAAAGTCTACAAAACTAGCAGAAGACAATCAAATTTGCAGGAACAAATACTTACCATATTATAATAGCCTTGGAGGTACATGGATTAAAATCCCTGATCCGAAGATATAGAACTAGATAGATTTAAGAACCAAAACCCACCTATATGCTACCTGCAAGAAATTCGTTTCACCATGAAAGACACTGAACTAAAAGTGCAAGGTTGGGAAAAGATGGCACACGAAAATGAAAACCCGAAGACACAGGAGTGGCTCTACTTTTACCAGATAACACAGACTTAAGTAAAAAGCTGTAACAACACCACCACAAAGAAGGTCACTATGTAAAGATAAAGGGATCAACTTGACAGGGGGGGATCACAAAGACATGTGCATGTAGTTCTGAAGCACAGACTGTATCCAGCAAGCTTTATTAAATCTGGAAAGAGAGAATCTAATACAATAATAGTTTCAACACCCCACTTTTATCAATGGAGAGCATCAGGCCAGATAAACAGACTGCAGAACAAATGGTCTGAGAGTGATTTACAAACAATTCAGCCAACAGCCTCAGAGTTTGCATTTTTGGGAATACTTTATAAAAATATTTTATTTTTAATGATAAGTGTATCTATCTGTGGGGTGTGCGTGCGTGTGTGTGTGTGTGTGTTTGTAGGTACACATAAGTTCAGTGACGGCAGAGGCCAAAAGAGGACACAGAGTCACCTGGAGCTATAGTTAAAGTCGGTTGTGAGCTGCCTGATGTGGGCGCTGGGTGCTAAACCCCAGGCCTCTGCAAGAGCACCGAGTCCTCTTAGCCACTGAGCCATCTCTCCAGTCCCAGAATTTACACTCTTTACCTCAGCCCAAAGAACAGTCTCAGGCTACAACCCAACTCTCAACAAATTCAAAAAAAGTCAAAAGCACACCAGGTCTATTCCTATGAACACAATGGAATAAAACTAGAAAATCAAGAAGAGAAATATCAAAAATTTTGTAAATATAGGGGAAATTATGCTCCTGAATCACCATTGAAGTCAACGAAGAAATCAAAAAAAAAAAATTAGTTTTCTTGAAACAAATTTAAATGAAAATAAGATGTAGCATAATCTCTGGGTAAGTCAAGCAGTAGTAAGAGTAGTTTATAGCAATAGCGTCTACATTAGAACTTGGGAATAAACACCCTAATGACGTCAACTCAAAGAGCAAAGCAAATCCCAAAGCAGAGAGAACAGAATCACAGAGTCAGAGCAGAATTGAACAAACAAACCATAGAAAGCAACACAAAAGAGCGAGCAAAGTGGCTCAGCAGGTAAGAGCACTTGCCAAGCCCTACGACCCGGGTTTGGTCCACAGGACACAAAAGTTTGGAGAACCGATCCCTACAAGTTGTTCTCTGGCTTCCACACACACACTGTGACGTACATGTGGCTATATGCAGGAACATACACTCACGCACAAATAAATGAATGGAAATTTGTAAAAAACACACAAGGTCAAAGAAACGGTTGGTTTTCTGAAAGGATAAACAAAATAGTCCAAAAATTCTAGAATATGACCAAGAGACCACACCAAAAAATCCAAGAGATGGGAGTTAAGGTAAACACTAAAGGCACAGAGCAAATCCAGAGAAATAGGCATTCAAACATAAGAGACATTAACAGCCCCAGATGGAGGGCTGGGGAGGTGGCTCGGCTGTTGAGAGCACTGGATGCTCTTCTAGAGGACCCGGGTTCAATTCCCAGCATCCACATGGCAGCTCACACCTGTCTGTAACTTCAGTTCCAGGACTTCTGATACTTTCACACAGACATACAAGCCAGCAAGACACCAGTGAAAGTTTAAATATATATATATATCTCCAGATAGACATCAGGTAACTTTTCCATAATATATTATAGCCAAAATGTCTGAATCACAATCAAAGTAACAGCTAAAAGGCTTTAAGAGAAAAATGGCAACTCACTTTCAAGAGGTAAATCCACCAAATGACATCAGTTCTTTCATCAGCAACCCTCAGAGCCAGGAAAGCATGTACTGATAGATTTCAAGCCCCGAAAGGAAATAACTGCCAACCATGATCACTACACCCAGTAAAGCTATCTTTTAAAAAACAATGGAGAAATAAGGACAGTTCAAAACAAACCAAGGCAATATGCGACCACCAAGCCAGCATCGCAGAAGATACTTAAAGGGATACTATATGCAGAGGAGGAATTAGGACCGTCTCAACCACAAATATGACTCTGTACATTTGTCAGATTGTTCTTCAGAAGGTCCTCTCAGCACACACATGACAGTCTATTTACCTCTACCCCTCAGGTTTGATGACCAGCTTTTCTTTTGTCAGGTGCCCTCCTCTCACGGAATTCCCTGCTGTGGAACACTCATAAGAACAAACTTAGGAGAAGGCAGGGTTTGTTTCAGCTTACAATTCCAGTTATAATCTGTTGTTGTGGGGAAGTCGAGACAGGAATTCCAAAAAGCCAGTCACATCACATCCACAGTCAAGAGCAGAGAGATGAGTGTGTGCATGCTCATTGGCTGGCTGGCTTGTGCTCAGATTTCTCCACTCTTACACAGTTCAAGACTCCATGCCTAGGGAATGGTGTCACCCACACTGGCCTGGGTCTTTCCACATTATTTAAGATAATCCTTCACAGACACCCTCATAGGCCAACCCAATGAGATAAATCATCACTGAGATACTTCCTGGGTGATTCTAGGGTGTTTCAAAGTGAAAAGTTAAGCCAGCCATCATATGGGGTAGTAGTCTCCTGTATACTATTATGGAGGCATATTTTATAAAAAAAGGTGTGTGATTTGTCTAATTTTTTTGCCTTTTAATTTTGTGTTTTAAGTCTATGTGATTTTTAGGTGACGTCTCATAGGACATGCAAAGCACAGCAGGTTAAACAGTGGAAAATAAGCCCCTCATCCTTAGCCCAAACATTTTCAGTGTATAGTCTTCCAAGATAGCTTCTTCATGTGCCTGAAGGTTCAAGGTGGCCCATAGGAAAGTGAAGACAGGGACTGGCTCGGGAGGGGTGAAGAGTGCTGGCTGCTCTTCCAGAGGAACCGGGTTCAGTTCTCAGCACTCACATGGCAGCTCACAACCATCTAGAACTCCAGTTTCAGGGGATCCAACACCCACTTCTGTCCTCCACAGGCACAGCACACACATAGTACACATACATACACGCAATGCAGGCAAGGCACCCATACATAGAATAAAAATAAATCTTTAAAGAATGAAAGGTGGGGAGGAAGGAAGGAAGGAAGGAAGGAAGGAAGGAAGGAAGGAAGGAAGGAAGGAAGGGAAGGCAAGGCAACTTAAAGCCAACTGGTAGCATACTCCTGTAATCTGAGCATTTGGGAGGTGAAGGCAGGATGATTGGATGTTTAAGGTCATCTTGGGTACATAGTGAATTCCAGGCTAGCTTGGGCTACATGGGAAGCTTGTCTCAAACACCAAACACTAAAGTCAAACACTATCATCAACAAAATGCAATTGAGAGGATTTTCACAGAATAAGGAAGAAAGCATGGGTCCTGGGACAGAAAGCCTCTCTTTGGCTGACCCTCCCCTTGGAGGGGTCACAAAGCCTGTTCGCAGTCTTATCTGCCTTGGGACTGTTCACCAAGAGGACTGTAACTAGTTCTCAGGACCCATGAGCTAGGGAGGTGGCCCCAAAGAAGAAACATTGCTCACAAGGTTCGTTTTTTCCAGTGACTGTAGCCACAGACAACACAAAGGGCGACCCTCTAAGAGGGCTGAGGTTTGCAGAGGTAAACCTCCATATGTGGACTGAGATATGGTGAACTGTCCTTCCTACTTACCCCACCCCCACCCCTCGGACAAATGTTTTCTCTTTCTCTCTGGTAGCTCTGGACCTCTTGCTTACTCTCTGCTACTTACCATGTCTTAGGTTACTAGGACCAAAAGCAACTCCGGGAGGAAAGGAAGTCAGGGCAGGGACTCAAACAGGCCAAGAATCTAGAGGTAGGAGGCCACGGAGGAGTGCTGATTACTGGCTTGCTTCTCATGGCTTCCTCAGTCTGCTTCCTTTTAGCACCCAGGACCACCTGTCCAAGGGTGGTACCTCCCACAGCAATCACTAATTAAGAAAATGATCTACAGGCTTGCCTACAGCCTGATCGCATGAAGATAATTTCTCAGTTAAGGTTCCCCCGTCTCAGATGATACTAGTTTGTGTTGATATTATAAACTAGCCAGCACACAGTCTCTAACGTTCTGTTTCAAGTCCCCCTCTTGACCCGACTCTCCCATGAGACCTCCAAGAGTCCACAGTGGGTTGAAAGCATAGAGACTCTAGCCAAGAAATGCAGAGAAGGTGGAGACTGATGGATTGAATAGCTAGAGTTAATAGTTAGTATGCAGTGTTGACCTTATATTCCAGAGGTGACCACAGGTTTGAACCAAAGCCATGTAGTCTATGGGAGACAGCATCCGTAGCCATTACCTATCAGCGTCAGCTGTGCAACTCAAGTTTTCTCCAGGATACAGGGTTTCCCATGGGCTCTTCAGGAAGCATAAAGAGGTGTTAAGTTTTTCCCGGCTTGCTGTAGAATCCTGGTGTAATACATCAAGTAGCCACCAGAGGGAGCCAATGGCCTCTTCTGGCTCAATGGATCCTGAGCAGACCATAGGTGTTTCAAAACATCCCCACTGAGTCACAGAGTCCCAACAAGGGCTGTAGACCACACCAGGGCTTCTTTTGCCCGGATCGTTTCATGTTCCTCTGTTCGCTTCTGTTCTAATGGTTCTGTTCCCAGCGTTTGCCACCAGTCCCTGTTTTGATAGAGCTCCTTTAGAATTTGCTGTGTACTTGCTTTGCACCAGCCAATGCCGAAATGAAGAGGGCTGAGACCCTGAGCTCTAATGGGTCAGAAATGTCCACTAAGAACGCATTGGTAAGTAAAAATTAAAATTTGAAGCATGAGAAAACTTAGTGTGAAGTTCTCTATGGGAATGGTCAACATCTGCTAGGGCAATCAGAGAAGGCTTCCCGGAGACAAGGTGTCTGAGAGAGCCTGAAAACAGGTGAGGGTTTGGAGCTTTTTATTTGAAACAATCATCTTCCCAATGAATATGTCTTTAGAAAAAGTGGACACAGCGATGCAGGTTGGAACCCGAGCATTTCCAATTGCATTAAAGTTCAGAATAAATGAAGAATGATTGAAGATGCAGTTGGAGAACAGATTTGGAGCTGTGTGTGTGTGCATGTGTGTGTGTGGGTATGCATGCCTGTGGAGGCCAGAGGCACACGTATGTTCTGCAGTGCCTAGCTTTTTATGTGGGCTCTGGGGATCAGAACTCAGGTCCTTACGCTTCTCCCCCAAGGGTTTTACTGACTGAGCCATCTCTCAGGTTCCTAGCGCGTTAATTCCGAGCAGCTTAAATACCATTCCCAGGTTTTGTCTTCTCTGAGAAGGAGATGAATACTTTTAACACAACTGGAGAGTTTTAGTCTTTTATTTTTATTAAATTTTTTTCATTTATTTACTGCATATGTGTGGATGCATGTGCCAGCGCTCGTATGTGGAGGTCTGAGGACAACATGCTGAATGAGGTCTCTCCTTCCACTGTGTGGGTCCTGGGGACTGAACTCAGGTCATTGGGCTTGTCAGTAAGCCACTTTGCCTGATCCTAAAACTTGAATGTGCATCAGAATAAACCTAAGACCGTTTGCTGTTCCCAGGGACCACTGCTACGAGTCCCTGGATAAAATTTCCCGTCTGGCCTTTGTCAATATAGTCACTGGGTGGCAGCAGAGAGCACAGTGGGTACCACAGGGTGGACTGACCAGAGGTGGCAGAGTAAGGCTTTTTCTGCTTTAGGTCTTTCCATCCAATCAAGGCCAACCTACCACTACATCAGGCTTCCCAGAATGCCACGGGCAGTGTGGACAGAAGCTTTTCTCTTGTGCTTTCTCTTAACTCTCACTCCCAAACCACGCCCCTAGAACTTTCTACAAGCCCCTCCTTGTAGAGGGAGGACAGATCTGAAACGTTCAAGGCCACACAGGACAAGGCTTCCGTCTGAGGAAGGTCTTGGCTGTAAGCTGGCAGACTGATTGGGACAAATTTGGAAGCGACAGGTAAGTTTCCCTAGCATCAAACAGAAAGCCGAATCCCCGGTGAAAGCGGGTTCTTCATCCACACGGAAAGCAGCCCAGGACATGCAGCAGCCCAGATCCAGTAAAGGGAAATGAGACATGCTTGGCAGCTGGGCTTTAGCTGCTTGGGAAGGCCGTTGCCATCTCGGATTGGGGGAGGGTTGGTTAGTTGGTTAAGTGCTGACAGCTATTTTATTCTAACACATTATTTGCTACTTACTAGATATCTTGGGATAAAAAGTCTTATGTGGGGCAGTGGGGTGGGGGTTCGAAAGCCTTGAGCACTGATGTGGTGAGGGGAGTTAGAGTTTGGAAAGGGAACCAAAAGGCGCAGGCTAGTCTGGAGTCGTGGGAACATTTTGCTGGCAACACCCATTCTACAACCCGGGACTCATCCCTGCCTGCTGCCCATGGCTATTATGATAAAATGTGGAAGTGTGCCCTCTTATCCATGGTTAGCCCATGGTGAGCAAAGTCACAATCCATGCTTCTGAGGCCCAGGGCAGTCCTCTCCCTCTGGCTCCCCCAGTTAATCTGCTTCCTTGAGCTGGGTTGACTTGTGATTTCACCCTGAGCTCCCTTTGAAAGGTTTAGAGGTTCTGAGCTGCACATGCTGTTATGTGTGACTGTACCCAGGCTTCTGGGTTGATGGCCTCCATCAAGCCTTCTTCTTCCACATGGGGCTCTTTATTGAAAAGACTGCTATGACCTGAAGAGATGGTCCTTGCCTGTACTCTCAGTACTCAGGGGGCTGAGGGAGATGATTTCAAGGCCAGCCTGGGCTCTCTCAAGGAGAAGGGAGAAAGAGAAGAAAGGGGAAAGGAGGGAGAAATTTTAAAAAATCAGATCTGTTTTATGTTAGTGTTTTGCTTGCATGTATGTACGTGTTCCATGTGTGCGAAATGCCAGCAAAGGCCAGAAGAGGGCACTGTTTCCCCTGGAACTGGAGTTACTAATGGCTGGGATCTGCCATGTTGGTGTAAATCGAACCCTAGATTCTCTGCAAAAGCAACACTTGCTCTTAACCACTGAGCTATCTCTCTAGCCTGAACTTTGGTTGGGCTGTGGCATGGGGGTGGGCTGGGACCTAATCAAGTGTTCTACTTCTGAGGCATACCCCATTCCCTTCATTTTTATAATTTTAAATTTTTATAAATTTTGAGACGGGGGGGGGGGGGTGTCTTAGTAACTTGTCTGGTTTAGTCTTCACTTGCTATGTAGCCAGACAGGCCTCAGACTTGTGGTCCTCTTCTTCCAGGCTTCCAATTAGCTAGAATTACAGGTATGTGCTACTACACTGGCCCGTTTACATAAACTTAATAGCTAGAATTGCATACTTGATATTTGAACTTAATTCTGGTCTGAAATCAAATCTTCCTTTTATCTAAATTTTGCCTCTTAAGTAAATATTCCATGCTTATTTAGATTTAGGGAGAATAGTTGATTTGTCCAGTAGTAATTAGAGCACAGTGTGCCTCAATATTTATTTCCTTTAGACTTTGATTAACTAACAATCTACGCACACCATGAGTGTCTGGCTCTCATTATAATTTCCCAGTGTCCAGAGGAGCTCCTGAAAAGAAGCAGGGCCACAAGAAACATTTGTTTGACCTTACATCCATTTTTCAGTTTCCACATGTTGGTTTCAGCTCCTGAACATCCTTGTTTCCCTTAAGGATGCTTCTGTCCTGGGTACAGATATGAGAGCAGGTGTGTGTGCAGAGGAACTTGAACCTCTGATTCTCCCGAGGAGTTCGGGAGCTGGATGCTGGGCTGGTTGTATCCTGTGATGGTTCATCTTCACTGTCCACTTGACTGGTCACCCTGTGCTGTCTGTGAGAGTATTACCAGGTAGGTTTGAGTAAGTTGAAAGACACATCTTGGAGGTAAGAGGCATCATTCTATGGTTGCAGAAACTCAGGCTGAACAAAAAGGAGACAGAGCTGAGCACCAGCATTCATCTCTCCGCTTCCTGACACTGGACACGTGTGACTAGCCACCTCAGACTCCTGCCACTACGATGAGCTGTATCCCTTCAAACTGAGCCAAACTAAGCCCTGTCCTCCTTAAGTAGCTTTTCTATTTTTCCATAACAGTAAGAGACGCAAACAACACAAGCCCTCTTGACTTTCTCCTCAAAAGATGTCTATTCCTCACCTGCCCTGACAGCACCATGCTGGGGCTCAGTTGCTGGTGGGCTGCCCTTGGGGAGGTCATATTAGAGATGCCAGGCCTAGAGTTTGATTGTATCTTACTTTTCTTATTTAGTTTTTAATGGTGTGTGTATGCATGTGTGTATACACTCACCTGTGGGTGTAGTTCCCTAGGGAGGCCAGAAGATGGCATTAGATCCCTCAGAGCTGCTGTTACAAATGGCTGTGAGCAACTATGTGGGTGCTGGAAATGGAACTCCAACAGTATGTGCTCTTTACTGCTGAGCCATCTCTTCAGCACACACTACATGCTATCCCATGCTCTCAATACCTGGCACAAGAACCTCCCCACTTCCTTTCTTATTCCCTTCCTTCTTCCTTCCTGTCCTGCTAGTAGGTGTGGGTTGGAGTCCCGAGGGCACCTGCTGAGATTCCCAGATTCTTGTGTCCTGGGAATGAAGGATTGGACAGGGACACATGCGATAGAATTAGAAATGGCTTATTAAAAAGAGAAAATTCCAGAGGATGGAGGTGGGCCAGAGAACTGGGAAGGGCTAGACACTTCAGTGGCAGTCAGCTAGGAGAGTGGAGAATCCTCTGGGTTGCTAACATAGCACCTGCCTTCTCTGCATTTGGAGATCCATGCATGCTCTGTCCCTTACGTGTTAGTCTGGTGTGGAGGGGTTTCCAGTTTTCCCAGCAACTGCCTGATTTCATAAGATGCCTCTGCCTCTGCCCCATTCTCCTGACATACCTCCTCCCTTTGGGGAACAAGTATTCAGCACTTATTTTCTAGGCACAGGGAGAAAAGTGGAGGACAAGAAATTGAGACAAGAAACAGCAACAGACACTGTCTCCATTGCCAAGAGGCTAAGATGCAAGGGAGCTAGGTGTCCAATTCCCCATGAGAACCAAGCAGAGAAAATAAAGAACTGAACAGCTGTACATAAACCTGGTAAATTGGCATGAGATGGACAGGAAGGAACCATAGAATGTCACCTGGGCTTTGGGGGAAATTTGATGGGCTGCTTAGAGCTCCCAGGAAGAGAAACAGGTCTCTGGATATAAGATAGACAGGACATAGGGTCCTGGGGGCCACCAGTACAGAGGTGTACTGCACTGTACTTCCAATATAGTAGTCTGTACTCTCCTTCAGTACAGAGGACACAGGAGGACCCCAAAGCCCAGCACTGTTCCTGGACTGCCCAGTGTGGGTGACTGCTTATATCTTTTGGCCCTTGTCCCTAGAATGGGTTAGCCATTTGTCTTAACAACCCCCAAAATGTTGATGAGACATTAGAACAAACTGGTAGTACTGCCATCTAGAAGTAGCCACAGAGATAAGGCACAGGCTTCAGCCCAGCCTGAGCTCAGGAATGTGGCAGAGCCTCAAGGTGGGGTGGGGCTGTTAGGCTGCAAACATTTGGAAAATACAGAGGTTACAGTGAGTAACAAGGGCAGCTTGCTCTGCAGTTTGAGTGTCTCACAGAGCCCAAGGGCAGAGGACTTGAACCAGAGATGGGAATTGTATGGAGCTTGCTCTGGGAGGACTTTCTCTCATGGTTCTGTTTCTCCTGTTGTTGACCTTGTAAATCCCAGTCAGTATGTGATAGAAAATAGCCACTAAGCTGGCACTTAAATAGAGCCACTTGGTGAAGACTAGAAAGGGGATGAGATAAGAGAAAGACCAAGGGAAAGTCCCCATGGGAGCATAGTCAGGAACCCATCAATTGGATGGAGTTGAGGTTCCTGAGCCCTTGTAGACTCTGTGGGTCCAGCCGTAGGCACTTGTGTCTTGCATAGGTCACTGGGCTGGGTAACCTTTCAAGGATATCTTCAAAGAAACCATTTACTTGTGTTGAAACAAAACACAGTTTGTATTACAGCACGGCCAGCCCTGACCTGGAGTCTGGGGAGAGTTCCAAGCACCCCTCAATTGGAGATCCTCCTCTGACCAGCTGTGTAGCCACTGGCCCACACGGTTCTTCAGCACTTTGGATAGAACTAGTCAAAACTGAGACGGCGAGCCTAAGAAGTCCAAAACAGATCTCCAAAACCTTAGCGCCAAACTTGTAAAAAATGTCTCATTACTATTGTAACATGAATATCCATGATGAAATTATACTATTTGGATGTATGGATTAAATAAAATATACCAGTAAGATTAGTTTTGCTCGCTTTCTTTTTTTCACCCCAAATGGGCTAAAAGGTCTGTTGGAGGAACGGCTCAGAGGCAAAGCGCATGCTCAGCACCTGTCAGGCCTTGGGCTCAATCCCCAGCACCTGGCTGGAGACCTGACTCAGTGGTTAAGAATGCACACTGCTCTTGCAGAGGACCTGAGTCAGTTCCCAGCATCCATGTTGAGCAGCCCACAGCTCCAGCTCCATGGGGTCATTTGCACTCACATGCACATCCCTCAGCCTATACAAACAATTAAGAGTAAAAAAAAAAAAAAATCAAATAGTTATTTTACATGCACGTGTGTTTTCCTGAGTGTATGTTTGCATTGCGCCATATGCATGTTGGAGCCATGGAGGTGAGAAGAGGTGTTGGATCTTCTGGAGCTGGAGTTATAGACTGTGAGCCTCCATGTGGTTGCTAATATCTGAACCCAGGTCCTCTGCCAGAACAGTAAGTGCTCGCAACCACTGAGCCATCTCTCTAGTCCCCCAAATAATATATTTTAAAAATTAAATTAAACTTAATTTGTTTTCATTGTTGTTGCTGCTGTTTGAGACAGGGTCTATGTAGTCCTGGAACTCACTGTGTAGACCAGGGTGGTCTTGAACTCACAGAGATCCGACTGCTTCTGCCTCCCAAGTGCAGTGGTTAAAGGCATGTGCCGCCCAGCCTGTTTTTTTTTCCTAAATGTGGCTACAGGGAGTGGACACACCTCTGTGGTAGAGCACTTGCCTAACGCGCACGAGGTCCCAGTGTCAATCCCCAGGGTTGGCTATTAGAAAAACTAAAAACACAAAACTGGCTCACGTTATACTCTTACTGTGTACTGGCAGGCTCTACACCTGAGAGATCACCTTTATTGAAAAGAACAAACCCCATGTGCTCCACAACCGGGGAGAGTACTGTGTGCAGTCTCACTACTGTCCCCTCTGTTTATTGTCTTGTCCTCCAGTGGCCCGGTCCACAGCTGCTCACGCTCTACACTGCTTCCTACCACACCACCCATGACCATAAAAGACAGAACGAGGATGGTCCTGACATAGGACCCAGGCACTCTTGAGGGCCTGGAGATGTGTTCACAGGGAGCTGCAGACAGTCTGTTTCCTGAAAAACTCACCGGAAGAGACCACGAGGCTCCCACAGGGAGTTGCTTTGGCCAGTGACATTGTGGTTTCTTGGCTTAGGGCTCATGCAGTCCAGCCAGGAAGGCTGGTAATCTCCACTCATCAGAGGCTCTAATTGGCCATTGTAAATCTCCCTGATTAATGGAAATGCTGAAAATAAGCTAATTACTCTTTAACATGCAATTGTATATTAAACACTGCTCTTAGCGTTGCTAAGAGCCACTATCCATAACAGAAAGTTTGGAAATCATTGACAGAACGATTTATTCCTCAGGAGTCTGCTTCTTGCCACATTGGGCTGTTAGGTTGTGGGGGTCCCCTTAGTTTCCCTCCAGAGAAGTGCTCATCTCTCTGAAATGTGTAGGATTTCAAGACATGGAATATGCCTACATTCCACCACCCAGGATTATATGCAACCTGCTTTAGCTGTCAAAGCCCCACAGGGAACTGCCACATTCTTTGTCCCGCCTCATTGGCTCCACGCCTTGGAATGCACCAAGCTGTAAATGAGCCAAGCTATAAATGAGCCCATCTCCAAAGCCCAGAGTCCTAACCGCAGATGTCTCCGTCAGTGTGCAGTTCTGCATGCCATCGCTGCACTCACAGAACCAGTTCACCCTCGCTGAGACCCATGGCGATTAGGGCTCCTCCCAAGCCTGTGACAACTCATGACCTCCACCTGCACCTGTCTCCAGCCCTGCCCCTCAGGGGAGGCAGCATGGCTTCAGCAGGGCTACTTAAGCTTGTGCTCAGTGACCTGGCTTATGTCCCTAGTCCATCCTTATTGGCTGTCAGACCGCAGGTTAATTATGTAATCTTTTTAGAACTCAGTTTTCCCATGTGTAGCCTGAAGTTTATGAGAGCACCTCCTTCACTGGAAGGATGCAGCATAATGTGTGTATTGTTATATGTTACATGCACATAGACATGTATAGTACATAGTGAGATAATGGGAAACTTTCTATAGTGGACCCACAGACGCCCTGAGCGACTTAGCTACTGGTATTTATTATGGACTCTTCCCTTTCTTCTGCTTTCTTGCCTTGCCTATCGGCGTGCTCAGAAGACATCGGTCAGACTGATTGCCTGAATTGTAGACCATATTTCACTTATTAACTGATAGACATCTGGGTTGTTTTTACTTGTATGGGGGAGGGGGAAGGGAGTGCCTGTGTGTGGGGGCCAGAGGACAATCTTGACGCTCATTACACAGGTGATTTGGGGGAGGGGATCACGGTGGGGATCAAGGGACAGGGTCTCTCGATGGCCTGGTCCTTGCCAATTAGGCTAGGCTGGCTGGCCAGGGAACCCCAGAGACCTGAGTGTCGCAACCTCCCCAGTGCCGGGATTACAAGCACACATGGGGACACCTGGCTTTTTCACGTGGGTTCTGGGGACTGAACTCAGGGCCTCATGCTTGTAAAGCAAGAACCCTTTTCAGCTCACTGTTTGCATTTTTAACTCCTATGAGTAATGTAGGCATCGGTGGGTAGATGTTTGAGTGGATCTGTGCTCTTCTCTTCTATGTGCGCCTGGCAGCGACACACTGGGCCTGTGCTCTGTCTATAGCTAACCACCTAGGAATTCATATTTCCCAAAGTGGCTGCACCACTTTACACCCCACTCCCTGCTGGCAGCATAGGAGAGTGTGGACTTTTCCTGATCCTGCCATATATGTGAATCCATATCTTACGGTGGTTTGAATGCGCACAACCTCAATGGCTAAGACGTTGTCAATCGTTTATCCATCGTTTGCTTGTTTTTTTCTTGGATTCCTGTTGTGGGTTTTCCAGACTTTTTCTAGACTTCAGAAGGTCCCGATTCCTCCCACCCTCTCATCCCTACTCTGAAACATCTGCATGCATTTAGCCATGAAGAACGACGATCTGTTGAACTTCCTTCAGTCTACGCGTTTGTCCGAAGCAGACAACTGAGTGAGAGAAGCCATATTCTTTGCCCTCACCCCTTTTTTGTGTAATAGCCTAGAGGTGCTGTTCATTGTCTGGTCTCACAGGACCGTTCTCCTTGAAAGGCTTCAGAAACTTCCCAGGGCCTTCATGAGGGCAACTGTGAACACCATGCATATACAAGTGTTAGGCCCGCTCCACCCTGCCCCTACTACAGTGTGAGATCCACAGGTGAGTTACCCTTTCACGCAGCCTGGCCCATCACCACCACTACCCTCTCCAAACTCTATGCATCCCCAAGGCAAGGAATGACTCTTACACACTGGCTTTTTCCTACAGCCCTAGAACAATACTTGGCCTGTTAAAAGTCACAATAAAGGAGTGTACGTGGAGTGAGAAGGTGGGAAGACGGCTAAGAAATGAATGAATGCATGGCTATGTAGTTCTGCGAAGCAACGTAACTTAGGTTAGTTGCTCAAAGCCAGGCCCTCTTCTGATGCCAATTTCAAACTGCCCAAAGAACACAGGAGACTGAGCCAGCTGAGATAAGGTTTGAATTTAGTCATGTATTCACAACAATAGCCTTTTCGGTCTTAACTCATGGGCGCATCTGGATCTATTTGGATCCTTTAGGGTTTAAGCAAAATAACCTTACATAAAATCCACCGTCTAAGTATGAACTCTATGACTCAAGAGTCCTATTTGGGAGGCGGGGCTGAAACCGCGAGAACAGTAGGAGTAGAAGAAACCTCCAGTCTGACGCACCTTCCCCTTTCACCCCCATGTCAATGCAGACAGGACAAAGGTCCCTCTCTAGCCAGGACAGGAAAGCACTGAACAATTTTGCTGAGGGAGGAGAATGTAGGCAACAGGAAGTCGGCTTGCAGTGGGGTATCCGGCCTGGACCAGCCGGGAGACAGGATGCAAGAGACCCGGGCTCCACACTCCCCTGTTAATACAGGTTGTTTCCTATTCTCTGTAGCCTGTGTGGTGGTCCATATGATGAGCCAGCGATAAATACATTGTCCTGAAATCTAATGGAGAGAGAGGAAAGGCCTGGTGTTTGTGATATGTCCTTCTGCTTATCCACAGAGAATGTTGTCAGGGGAGATAAACACAGCGAAGGCTGTGCGCAGAGATACTCGTGACGATGGGACACTAAGATACAGGGGACGAATTGAGGCACTGACATGGGATGTGGGCTCTGAGCCAGGCTAAGCTTGGTCTTGGGTCTTCCCAGAGCTCCCCCCTCCCGTCTCTCAGTCTGTCCACACTACCACAGCCACAGCTTCTGACCTCATTTATCCCTATGCCCCTTCCCTGCTAAGGGATGAGACTTCCCCAGGATGCCTGCTCCAGTGATCCATGGCTTCTTCCTCCTTGATCCATTCTCCCTGCATTCTCTCTGGTTACTGAATAATCAGATCTTTGTCGATTCTGATTGGTTAAAGGGCACAGGAAACAGTCTCTCACCTTACCGAGTACTGACTAGGAAGGTTTTTGAGACTGCTTATTCTACCTTTATTACCATTAAAGGCAATAATCACCATCTCCCATCTTACAGATGGAGAAACTGAGGTTCAAGGAGGAAAAGTGACTGATTACTCTTACAATGCGTAGTCACAGGATTTGAACTCATAGTCTGATGAAGGGACCTCTTATTTAGTCTGTTGTGTTTATTTATTGCTTTTTGTTTGGTGTAACAGAAGCATAAGGTATTCCTGTCCTTAAGGAGATTAAAAACAACAAACCAATGGCATGATGGGAGATGTACTTTGGCAGCAGTGATGGGGGTGGGGGCGGCTTATCAGCCAAGACCATCATAGCCATGGAGGGAGGAGCATTGTGAAGGCTCGGCTGCAGAAGCCACAGGACACTGACTGTGGATGTCATTGGCTCATAAGAATTGTCCTGGACTGCCGGGAACCGCCTCATTCAATATTAGGTCCTTTCCTCAGGGCAAGCTTGGATCTGGGGACTGGCCGCTGAGGAGGCACAGAAGCTCAGCTCCTTTTAAGGGCCATCAGGATGGAGCTCTTGTGGGGCTGGCCAAGGCACTCTGGCAGCTCACCCTGTGCTGGGCGAGCTCTCTTTGGGACTTCCCGCAGCTTGCAACTGTTTAATCTCAGACTCCCATTTCTGCCTGATGGACTAGGCTACAGCGGGAAGTTGCTTACAGGCTGGCTCCTTCCCATTTTCAGCTGAACTCCATCTTCTCTGAACGAAGGCCGCTGAGGCAGATTGTCATGGCTGTTTCCCACTCTGGTGAGTGGTACTGCTCCATCCCAAATCTGCACCCCAGCGGACCTCAGTACCCACTGCACAGGGCCTCTTCCTGCTCTGTCAGTTGCACAGGGGAGCTGAGCAGCCACTGAGAGAGGAGATCCTAGTGAATAGGTGCTAATAGGGCCAGGTACTTGTGTTTGTTGACTTAGCAACAGCACACAGCTTCCCCCTTTTCCCTCCAGTCCTTGCCCCAAGATTGCAGATAAGCAGGCCTTGGGGGATTGACACTTGTGACTGATAGCTGAGTCTCAGGTCCACACAGATGTCTGCACTGATGCAGGATTAGTCTCCGACATCAAAGGAGAGTACTCACAGTGAAGAGAGAGGTGGAGATATGGGAAGGAGCAGGTGTGAGAGTGTCAGGGCAGTAGGTGGCCTTTTCTGTTCTTTATTCCTTCCCTTTTTCTGGGCTTTTCTGTTCCTGTACTTCAGAGCCTTTGATGGAGGTTGAACCCAACTGTTCTCTTTTGATTTAAAGACAGTGTCTCACTATGTAGTTCTACTGGCTTGGAATTTAATATGTAGACTAGGCTGATTTTGAACTCATAGAACCCCAGCTTCTGCCTCTAGGATTATTACTACCCCTAGCTTTCCTTTTGTTTTATTTTATAAAGCCCTAAACCAGGCAACATTTGTGTGTGTGTGTGTGTGTGTGTGTGTGTGTGTGTGTGTGAAAAGGAGGGGATGAGGAGACCTGCTGCTGACTGTGGGAGACTGAACAGCCAGAAGGGAGGGAGAGTAGGGGCAGAAGAAGACTCCTTCCAAGTCAGTAGAGTAACAGAGCCCCTGCCATTGTGGCCCAGAAGTGCTAGCATCTTGAAGGACCAATTTGGACATGCTTGTGGTCCCAGGGATATGACAGAAGACCATTCATTTATTCAGAAATGACTTCTGGGTGTGATTCTATACTATTGAGGGCTTTTGCCTCAAATACCTACCAATCTGGCCCCACTTCCTATAACAGGATCTTTCTGATATGTTGGACAAATGTACAAGACTTGGTCCTCCGTCAGAAGACCCGGGAAGCCGTTGCAGTTAAGCGGAGGAGTGGTATGGATAAAATGGGTAGCTGAGACCTGTGCTGTGGGCACACCACTGTCAGCCCAGGGCAGAGGTGACTTTCCAAGAGGCTGCTTGAAGGATCAAGAGGGGAGGTGATGGTGGCTTAAGACCTGGTGATGAAAAGTGCTTAGATTCTAGACACACTCTGAAGGCAGAGGCAGACGTAAAATGTTGGGTATGAGAGAAAGCGAGTAGAAGGAACAAAGATGACCCCTGGGATTGTGGTCTGAACGACCAGAGAACAGGAGTCCTTGTCAATCAAACTAGGAAAACATTGACAATAACAGTATTCTTGAGAGGAGGATTATACTCAGAAATAAGAGCCCCCACTAGCCCATATGGCTTTGTGTGCATTAGAAAGGGCATCTATCCCTTCCTCTGTGGGCAACCATGTCAGGGTGGTAGTCTGTTGCCAGCTCAAACCTTCTTTGCTGTGAAGAACTCTCATGACACACACAGAGGCCCTACCGGAAGTGATAGCTGGCAGCTCAGAAAGTCCTGCAGGTAGAAATGGGACCTCCCTGGTAGGTATTCAAGGCAAAGGAAATGCAATTTAGAAGAAACATGCTCTCTCATGCTCCATAGTAAATTTATACCTGCCTCACAGCTGTAATACAAGCTTGCCTGTATTAGTTCATAAGGCATAAAAAGCAGAAAAATAGCATTAAGGAATATTGTTGGCCTTGTTAGGATAGAAAAATGAATGCCTCTTTGTTTTGAAGTTATCTGATTCTCTTCTCACATGCTGAGAGCAGATAAATTCTGCATAAAAGGATCTTTAATACAGCAAACAGGACAGGGAAAGGAAGCCTCTATATAATGCCTCCCATTAGCACCGGCATGGAGTGCTCAATATTTTTGTTTCAAAGAAGTCACTCCAAATCTAAAGAGGCATTCTGACCTCCTCCACACTCAGTGTTACCCATAAAATGAGCTGGCTATCATAGTTTTTCCAAAAGGACTTCACAGTAGATGAAGGCTTTGGCACAGTCTGCTCATGTAACTTGCATTTGATGGTATCAGTCCAGTTGCAGAAGGACTCAGCTCCAGGAAGGACCGCTGTCATCTCACAGGTGCGAAGATTAGACGAGGAGAGTGGCAGTGCCTTGATCCAGACTCCAGTTAATAAGTGGTGGGGCTGGAATAGAAGCTTGCATCAGCCAATCATGATGGTGCACACCTGTAATCCCAACACTTGGGAGGTAGAGGTAGGAGGACCAGGAACGCAAAGTCAGCCTCGGCTGCATAAGACCCTATCTCAAAAGCCAAAGCAAACAACACCCAAAACGAAGCCCTGCAAGAGTCTGGGTCTAGAGTGTGAGCTTCCTACTCCATGGTGCTCTGGGGCTAAGGAGACAGTCAGTAAAGCGATACCTGCACAAGTAGACCTGCCTGAACCCATGTGAGAAACAGCAGCAAACAAACAGGTGTGGTGTCACGCACATGTAATCCCAGGCTGGGAAGGCCTCTGAGACAGGGGCATGCCTGACCAGCCGGTCCAGCTGAATTGGTGAATTCCATGGTCAGTGAGACTTTGTCTCAAACAACAAGGTAGAGAATGACCTAAGGTTGACCACTGGCCTCAACACTCTCACACAAATGCACACATAGCCCCCTCCCCACAGCGAATAAATGAATAAATGAGGGCCAGGGGCATGGCTCAGCCGGTAGAGGTACTTGGCCATCAGGACTGGTGAGCTGAGTTTGATCCTTGGGCCCCACATGGCAGAAGGAGAAACTGAGTCCTGCTGTTTTCCTCTAAACTACACACTAAATAAACAAAGTTTAAAAAAAACTGAACAAATAGATAAATAAGCTTTTGTTGCTCTGACCTAGAATCCTACAGTTCTGGGGCCATGGGTATCCAGAATTTGACAGGAGTTACTGTCAGGGTGGCTTTAGTTGAAGGTGTGGAAATATTCTATTAGCAAGACTTCAGGTGGTTTAGCTATGCAGTTGGCTTGGGAACCACTGGTAAGGCCCCACTCTCTCTCTGGAGAAAGCACTACTTACACCAGGCTAACCCTGTCTACACCCCCACCTTCCCAACCTCCCTTTCCTCATTTCTGCTTGACTGTGGAGGGTGTTCGATTATTTTTCTTCTCCAGACAAAATCCCCATTTCCTCCACTCACATGGCTCATTTGTTGTCACATGTGGCCCATGTTCTGAAACCATGTGCCTTTGAACCCAGTACAACCTGAAGGCCATGTAACAGGCTAGGTCAGTGCCACATATCAGGGACTCATGCTTTTCTAGCTTTTGAGATTCTCTGGATCACAAAGGGATAGGCCCCTCTGAAGGGATGGGGCAAACTGAGCTCCACAGGTAACTTTGGTTTAAAGACAGACCTCTAACTTGCTATGTAGCGGAGGTTGACCTTAAGCCCATGGCCCACCTGCCATCACCTCCAAAGTGCTGAGATTACAGGTGTTTACCATCGTGCCCGGCCTCACGGGTGTCTTAGCACGCAATGCCTGCAGCTGGCTCTCGTAGGTCCCATCTGTGCGTTGTTTACGGTGGACCCAAGCTTAGGATCACAGATTTCACCTCATCAGGTTCTGAACCTTGCTGTAGCCTCTTGACTATTCAATCACGCTTCTTCTAACACTGAATTAAATGTTTTCTCCCCAAATGCTTTCAGATTATTCAGACTAGTTTGCACCTGATCGTGGTCTACAGCCAGGTTTGTAGATAGTCAGCGGACAGACACAGGAGGCACAGTCCCACTCAAGTCTCACCGTTCCTTCTTCATTGGTTCCCCGGCATTGTGTCCTTTGATGATCATTGTCTGCACTGACCTTCAGAGGATTTCTCCATGAGGTCAAGTGCCACCCTGATGCTCGCCTCTGTCTCTAGGAGCCTGAGTCCTTGGGGGACTGGTGTGGAAAGCCCCAGTCTTTAGGAAGGACTAGCTCTGAGGTGCCATTTACTCCAGAGCTACCCATGGGGTCAGGCTGAATCTGGACTGTCGCCCAAGATTGCACCCTCACTTGTACCTCCCCCCTCCTGTATCCTCTGCTCCCCTCCTGGGTTTGCCTGGCATCGGCTTCTTGATTTCCTCTTCTGCGTGAGTCCTTGTCCTGAACCTGCTTCTGGAGGAAATGGGCCTGAGATGACTGCAGCACGCGCAGACAAAGCAGGTGTTCTCCATGAATGTATTTGCAGAAACATCTAAGAGTTTAAAAATGAGAAAAAAAATTCCTGGGTTGGGGAAATGGCACTCAGTCTCTAAAGTTTATGGCATAGCCATGAAGATCTTCCTTCAGTGTCCTAGAACCCACAAGAAAAGCCTGGAGTTGTGGTGCATGCCTGTGGTTCCAGTTCTGTGGAGGTGGGGACAGGAGGGCCTCTGGAGTAGTCAGCCTCACCAAGTCAGCAAGTCCAGTCATTGAAAGACCCTGTCCCAAAAAGCAAGGTAGTGACTGAGGAAGACAATGTTGAGAGCTCATTTCCCACTTAATAGATTAGCCTTTTCAGTTTTGGTATAGGCTGAGTTACAGGCATGACCAGCTGAGGAGCTCTCAAGGCAAATCTCCCCAATAGCTTAAGGACACATGTGGGCTTTGTGCCACACGGCTCAGTGAAGCCCTAATCCCGTCAGCATTTCTCACCTGTCTGCCTCCTGCCCTTCTGTTATTATCTTTGACGCTGGGTGTGGCCTGTTTCCTCTTAAAGACAGTCACCAGGATGTCTTTCTGAAACTAGACACAGATGGTTTCTGCCTCTGCATCTAAAGAGTTTCTACTACAACCCCGTAATAGTACTACTAAGAAAAATCAGACTGACGCCTTCTGGATTCTAGAAGCTCTTCTTCTAGCAGTTATAGCACCTTCCAAGACCCCAACCCATGCCACCTGGACACAACAAGTACAATCAAGACAGAATTGCAAACAAATGTTGTTGAGGAGTGGCTAGAGTCTCAGGTGAGGGTCTAGTGACTCTCCCCCAACCCCTCTTCTGAGGAAATGTCAGCAGTCCACAGGCCTCTCCTGGTGGTCTCTTGCAAGCAGGCACAGCTGACCTGATCATGGCAGCTATTTTGTTTAGAGGGCCATACTCCAGAACACCTGTCTTGTAATATACACCCCTCCCCCACCCTGCCAAGGCGATACCACTGGAATCTGAGGTTTTCTTTCTTATTTTATTTTTATTTTGAAGTAGGGTCTCGTGTAGCCCAGGTTGACTTCTAACTATGTAGTGGAGGCTGACCTTGAACTACTGAGGCTCCTGCCTCTACTTTCAAGTGCTGAGACTGTAGGTGTGTGCCACCACACCTGGCTTATTCAGTGCTGGGGATCAAACCCAGGGCTTCCTGCATGCTAGGCAAGCACTTTGCCAGGCAGGCTAGACCCCCAGCCCTCCTTGATTTCATTTTCTGGGCTGCATACCCAGTCCTGTTTTCTCAACTGGTTTCTTTCCCACTGTGATGTATGTAACGGTTGCTATCCACACGGGTAACCCACAGTTCACAAAACCCCAGCTCTTGGCTGCTAACTTCTGTGGACCTTTAGAGTTCTGACTGTGACTGGCCTCCAGCTCAAAGCGTCTTTGCGTCCTGTCACTCTGCTACAGCAGCCTTTGCCTTCACCCAACAGCATCTTCATTCTAACACCTTCCTCAGTGCAGACGTAAACCATCACTGATCTGCTTAGACTCCCACACTCACAAATCTCAACTGGATCAGAGGACGTTTAGGTTCTAATTCCTCTCTTGTCAGTCTCCCTCTGCTAGTTCTAGTGAACTAGAAACCTTAGCGTTCCTAGTTAAATTGACTACCACATGCCGTGTCCATACAGTCTCAGGGACCTGAGTAGGGGCAGTAAGGGAAATGGCAGGCAGATAGGCATAGAAAGCTAGGATTGGGTGACGTGGACGCTTTGTTGGAGAAACTATAGCGCTTTGGAAAGCCACATATTTAGTAAATAGAGTTGAACAGAGAGGCAGAGCTACTGAATACAGATAAACAAGGAGACAGGGTTTTGGTGTAGAGCTGGATTAAAGAGACAGGTTTAGCTGATCATTGTAGGAACCAGCTCTGTAGGGTAGCCGTCTTCAGGTCATAAATATCCAGGGAGGAGAAAGCTATATGGCAGACATTTTCTGTACACATTGTCAACATTCACACTGTATCCATCCCATCCCCCACCCCTATCCCCATCTCCCATCCCTACCCCCCACCTCTCACACCCAGTAGGCTTTGCCATCCCTCCAAGTCTGAGGCTCTGGGGTCATTGACATGGCTGTGCCTTTGTTAAAAACACACATTTACTCAGGACTTCACTCTCTCAGGGCTTTCTTCAGCTCCCTATAACCATGCACTCCCCAGCCCCGCTACCCTGGCTGTCCCTCCAGCCCCTCTCCTCTAAGGTGCTCTTTCCTGTTCCTCCCCATTCTTTAGGGCCAGTTCACAGGCCACCTTCCCAGGGCATCTTTTCCATACCTCAACGGATCCAAGAATTCCTTAGATTTGGCCTCTATCCCAGAGTAGAAGGCAAGTTGCCAAGGTCACAGACTCTGGAGTCATCTAGCCTCAGGTTAAAGCTTGTTCCACCACTTCCTATTACTGGTACCATGGGCAAGTCACTCCACCGACCTGTTACTCCGTTTCCTCATCTGTGGAAGAGGGGGCACAATAGCACCTTCCTTATTGATATGTGTCCAAAAGTTTCTACCACATCAATATATTTCTCTTCATGCAGTACTACGGGAGTCCTAGCCATCATTTATTTTCTAAGTGTTCTCTTCCCAATTTTATAACAAAATCCAGAAAGTGGGGACTGCTCTTCCTGTCTCTGGATTCCCAGTGTCCAGTAAATACTGTTTGTATTGGAAACTTTTCTCTTCCCTGTGACTGGAGCAACTTAAGGGAGGAGGGACTTATTTTGGTTCACAGTTTCAGGGGATTTCTGTCCATTAGGGCACAGAAAGCATGGTGGCAGGAGTGGCTTAGTCTGTGTTGGAAGAAGAATGTAGCAGCTGCTCACATCTTGGCCAAATGGGAAGCAAAAGAATGGGACTAGAAGTCTGTCTGGGCTATCATGCTCAAGGCCTGCCTGTAGTGACCCACTTTCACCATTCAGAATGAACTCCTAAAGGTTCCACAGTCTCATAAAAACAGAGCCACTACCTAGGGACCAAGACACAGACATTGCAGCTGGGGGACATTACACACTCAAACTCAAACAGTACAGATTAGCTTGATGAATGTGCTGTTTGTTCACTGGGCTAACTCTGAGGTCACAGGATTGTTTCAGTGAGTTTGTATCCCCTACAGTGGGTCAGCAGCTGGTCCAGCCCATGTCTAGACAGGATTCTAAATACTGAGGGTCTGAGGGAGCCAGCTGGCTGGGGATTGGGTTCCTCTCAGTCTGCCCTTCTTATCACTGGGCCCTACTCCCTGCCTCCCAGAAACCTGTCAATATTGCTGTTGCTTATTCTACTTATGCAAAGGGACTTTGTAATCCAATACCCTTGCCCAGGGCTGGAAATGTGTCCTTTCCCATTGTGAACATTTGGTCTCAGTGGCATTCAGAAAAGGAGACTATGCCAGGACTTTGGGGTGTTGTCACAGCCCAATGAAAGAGGAAGAAAGGGACTCTTCAGGGACTCAAAAGTGAAGAGCACACAAGTGCCAGGAGGCCCAGCATGCCAGGACTCACCTATCCTGTACTCTGGTGTCTGGTGAGTAATTCAGTTCTTGATCATTTCTCCCCAGAAATTCAAACAAACTTTGCTTCTCAGGACCTTGCTGGAGAAATGGATGCTACCCTAAGGCCCTCAGCTGAGGATGCCCAGAGTTTAGGCAGGCTTCATCAGAAAGCAACAGAGACAACTGAGGAGGCAGAGGCCTGGAGGATATCAGAGGAGGTTCAGTTCAGACACCGATTCCAAGAAAAGGAAGGCTATTTATACAGGCATCTAGAATTGTCTGCACACCTGTGCTTCAGCAGAGGCAGTTAGGACAGGAATCAGGCACCTGTGGTGATTGTCATGGGTGGAGAACAAAAGCAGCTCAGACAGTGTTGTCAGAACTCCTGGTCACCCCAGCGCAGACAGTGGCATCCGTCCACCATCCATGCTCAGGGAGGAGCCAGTGTGTTGGAAGATTGCTTACTGACCCTCTGCACCAGAGCCTGTCCCTGCTCTCATCGTCTGTGTCCTCTTTCCTACTCTCTCCTCCCTAGACCTTGGAGTCTTCAGTTTGTGATTCCTCTTTTTTTTTTAAAGATGTATTTTATTTTTAATTATATAGATGTGTGTGTGTGCGTGCATGCGTGTGTGTGTGTGTGTGTGTGTGTGTGTGTGTGTGTGTATGTGTTTGTGTGTGTTAGCAGGTACCCATGGAGTCCAGAAGAGGGCATCAGATCTCCTGGAGCTCGAGTTACAGGTGGTTGTGAGCTGTCCTACGTGGGTGCTTGGACCTGAACACTTGGGTTCTCTGCAAGAGCAGGATATGCTTTTAACTGCTGAGCCGTCTCTCTCACCCCAGTTCCTCATTTGAACAGAGTCAGTTTTCATTTGTATGTCTTCTTCCAGAACTATTTACAAGAAACCTTGCTTTGTGTTTCTCTCTGTCCTGCACCCACCTTTCCATCAATTCCCAAGTTTTACTTACCTTCCCATATTCCTTCTTACTCCTTCCCCCACACTCTACTTTCTGGGACCTTCCCCATCTCTTTGCTCATGTAGTTCCTGTGGTCTCCTCTTTCTTATGGTGATCATCTGGGCCAGAGCCTGCACCTGCCTGATCACCACCCACACAACACTTTATGACAGCCAATGGTAGGAATCCCCCTGGCTGGGACAATCCTGGGGCTTTTGGATACTTACACTGACAAGCTGCTGGGAGACCCTGGGCCACCTTACATGCTGGGCTGGCAAGGGTCTTACTTGTTTGGGTTGGTCATGAATAAATTGCAGTGTTGCTCTGTAATGTTTTTCTACCCATTCAACAATTATTGAGCACTTAGCATATTCCAATGATGTAATTTGGATGTGGGACAAAGGATGTAAACAGGATCCACTTTATTTATTTATTTATTTATTTATTTTTATTTATTTTCTTGCCAGAGCCTACAAGTTGGTGAGCAGCTTACTGCTTTGTTAGTAACCAAAAGCATATTAAAGCAGTGGTTCTCAACCTTCCTAATGCTATGATCCTTTAGTACAGTTTCTCAAGTTGTGGTGACCCCCCAACCGTAAAATTATTTTCATTGCTACTTCATAACTGTAATTTTGCTACTGTTATGAGTCGTAATGTAAATATCTAATATGCAGATGGTTGTAGATGACCCCTGTGAAAAGGTTGTTTGACCTTCAAAGGGGTCACGACCCACAGGTTGAGAACTGCTGTATTAAAGTGAAGATGACTTGGGTGGATGGGTGACTTAGTTAGGGTTTCCATCACTGTGATAAAACACTATAGCCAAAAGCAACCAGGCGAAGAAATGGTTGATTTACGAAGAAATGGTTGATTTACGAAGAAATGGTTGATTTAAGTGTACTGCTTGTAGTTCTTCAGTGATAGAAATCAGGGCAGGAACCTGGAGGTAGGAACTGAAGTAGACATCAAGGAAGAATGATACTTACTGCCATGTTCTGTATGGCTTGTGCAGCCTGCTTTCTTACACAGTTTAGGACCACTTACTTGCCCAGGGGTAGCTCCACCCACAGCAAGCTCTGCCCTCCTGTAACAAAATAACAAAACCCCCTATAAACTCGCTTACAGGCCAATTTTATGGAAGCATTTTCTCAGTTGAGGTTTCCTCTTATCAGATGACTCTAGTTTATGTTAAGTTGATAAAAAACAACAACAAAACAAAACAAATCAGCACAATGTACAAAATGTACACAATATACAAATGTAGACAAAATTCCCTTCCTCTCCATGCTGAGCCTATCTTGGATGGTCACTTGGGTGGTTGCCATGATATAAATAAACATTACTGATGCCAGGTTGTTTGACTGTGTCTGAAAAAAAAAAAACCCAGCCCATTTCCTATCTCCTTGGGGCAAAATAACAAAGCGACATTAACCATTAGCTTCTTTCCACTGAGGTAGCCATGCAGATACCTTTAACTCCTAGTGGTTTTCAACAACTACCTCTTAAAGATTTAATTTTATATGTGTATGGATGTATTATCTGCATGTATGTATGTGTACCACATGTGCAACTGGTACCCCTGGAGGCCAGAAGGGGGTGTCAGATCACCCGGCACTGGAGTTAGACTCTTGTTAGTCACTGTGTGGGTGCTGGGAAGCGAGCCTTGGTTCTCTGAAAGGCTTGAGCCAGTTCTCCAGCCCCAACAACAACCCCTTGATCACTGCTTATTGAAGGGTAGACTCAGAGTTTAGTCTTTCAGATGTCAGTACTAGGAATGGAGGGCTGTGTGGACGAGGATAGAAACTTCTTGTAAATTTCTTTTTTGAAAGAGGCAGGCAGATGGGAGTATGAAGGAAGAAGCAGAGTGAAAAGCAATAGGTACAACCGTTAACCAGATAACTCACGTGTCTGGCCTTACTTTTCCCCTTTACAAAACAAGGGTGTTAACAGAATCCACCTGGTAAGGCAGTGAATATAGAGCACAGAGAACACAGGCTCAGGACTGGGGAGATGGCTCCATGACCGAGGACCAGAGTTCAGCTCCCAGCACCCATGTTGGGTGGCTCACAATCAAGGTAACTTCAACTTCAAGGGATCAGATGTCTCAGGCCTTTGAGGACTCACATGGACAAACACATAATTAAAGATAAAAAAGTAAATCTTAAAAGAAAAGAAAAAAAAGGAAGCTTATAGTGGCGGTGACGTTGGTAGTTGGTGTGTGTGAGCATACATTCACCTGTGGGTGCAGTTCCCTAGGGAGGCCAGAAGATGGTGCTGGATTCCTCAGAGCATGCTTGTGCAGACACAGACACACACACAGACACACACAGACACACAGACACACACAGACACACACACACACACACACAAGACTCCAACAGATGCTAGGGGTACAAAGACCTTCTAAGTTTAGGAGTGTGATTGCTCAGGTTAGGAAGTTGGTGAGGAGGCTGTGTGCTTTGCTCCAGCTTTGAAGGGTGAGTGTAGATACTGTGTCTTCTCTTTCCCCCAGAGCATTTGTCCTGATGGGAAAAGCCAAAGTACACACACCAGGATCTTAATGTTCTCAGCTCTCTTTAGCTCCTTTAGCTTCTTGCATTGTGTGACAGGGCTCCTAAGAAAGGTCGCAGGCCTGCCCCTGCCTTGTTCTCATCTTTTCTAGGGGGCAGCAGAGTGCTCCAGCAAGGACCCAGGGCTGACCAGGGTAGATCACCTCTTACTTGGCCACCCAGCAGGCTGATGGGGCTCCTGCTGCCTTACTCAACCGTTGATGAGTCAATATCCTCATCTGAAAAATGGGGATGCAAGATAATAAGTGTGGTCATAAGGATTGGTTAATGTAATGGGTGCTCCGTCCTGCCAGGTGGACACACTGCACGTAATCACTGAATAAATGTGCTGGACAGCCTGTGTCTGGCTTCCTTGGACTCGCATTTCTGGTCTTCAGCTTAGTCATTTCCTGCAGGAGCCTCCTTCTGGCTCCTGAGGACCTGAGGACGATTGCATACTTCCAGCACACATACCTGTCTTCTTCCATAGCAACTACGGTTGTCAGTTGCCGCCTCTCAGGGTCCCCACCAGGATGAAAATTCTGTGAGGACCAGGGGTAGGTCATTTACTAGGAGGCACAAGTAACAGGCACTCAGTAGTTACTGAATAATGACACAGAGCAAGAGTCCCAGTGGTCCTCGGGGTTTGGTGGAAAACTCTGGGGTTGTGAGGCTGAATGGACAGGCGACAGAGAGGCTGGATCCACACGGTATGCCGGAAGACTGGACAGACAGATAGGAGAGGATGGCGCTCAACTTTGGGGACAGAATGCTGCGGGACGGGTCTAGCGAGCGCTCTTTGGCCCCGCCCCCGCCCGGGCCCCGCCCTCCGGGCTCCAGCCCTGCGGAAGCTGCAGCCCCGAGTGTCTGAGCCTCCCCCGCGCTGGGTGCGCCCAGCACGTTTATCCTGCCCCGGAGCAGCGCGGGCGCACAGCCCTCGCTCGACAGCCGCCGCGAGATGATGCGCTCCACGTCCACCGTCACCCTGCTCTCGGGTGGCAGCGCCAAGTCGCCTGGGACGCCCAATAGGAGGGTGAGTAGCTAGCTGGAGAAGGAGCTGCCGGGGTCTCCCACACCCATGCCTGTTGACCCTTCTGTAGGGATGTAGGGAGGAGGATGTTTGGCGGTCACCTGCGGGCCACCGACACCTCATATTGGCTCAAGTTTCCCGTCCTGTCCCGGACTGCGCGGTGACCCTGGCTCTGGACGCCCCAGCGGCTGGAAAAGAGGGCTTAGGGGTTTTTCTGGAATACCCAGAAGTTTCCGCTCCTTCACGTCTTCACTGTCAAGCCAAGCTTAAACATGTGGCATGGCACCAGTTCGAAAAGGAGCAATGGGGGAGTTTCTGTTCTGAGGTCTCTACCCTGAGACACACAAGTTAATGAATTTTTGAAACTCGAACTTTCCTTGTTTCTTGGTTAGGAGCATCATCCGTGTGTGTCTGTCCACCTGTGAAAAGAGCGCCTCTGATCCAGGAGTGGGCTTTGCCAAGGAGGCTTGCAGGCCAGAGCTAAGCAGCTGACACCCCCACCCCACCCCACCAAGTCCCCCTGTGCAGGGCTCTAGTTTATGCAGGCATTTTCTTCTTCGCCCCATTGCCGGCCCTAAAGCCCTGGGCATCATCAACAGGGAGGTGTCCTTATGGAAATCTGTTTAAGCCAAAGCCCTTGAAAGAACAGCCAGTCTTGTCAGGTACACATTCCATACCCCTTCCAAGATAGGGGCCTCAGAGAACACTGCTAGGAGCTTGGCTTGTGGCTTTTTAATTCCTCCGGTATCATGATATTGAATACTCTCACCTCTTCTCTAATCAGGTTTTCCAAGGTTCAGTCTAACAGGTTAAGTCCAAACCAAAAGCCCCTTCAGGTCAGGTCAGTTTTCTTGTCCTGTAGATGAGCTTGTTGGCGCTTACCTCGTAAGCCACATTCTGCTATACAAGAAAGGCATGTGTTGCTTTTGGGTGTGGGCCAAGTGATGGCGTGCATGCACGCGGGCGCGGACACACACACACACACACACACACACACACACACACACGCTCGCACGCACATGGTAGTCACATACATGCATGGTAGGTTCTTAAGGCTGACAGAACTCTGATTGTTTGATCATTAACTCCATAAAATAAGTTTCACTTTAGGCTATGGGTTTCCAACCATAGCCCTATCACACTGCAAGACAGTTATGTGACCTTTTCCCATGGAAAGCTTTGTTAATTAGAACACCATCTTAGTTGACAAACAGTGAAATCACTGAAAAGGTAGCCCTGAGCTGTGTACAGCACCCCCACACCAAGGCAGATTCTGTCTGAGGTAGATAGTGGGATCCTGTGTGCAGATATGACCAGTGCCTTCATAGCATCTTTGAGGATTCCCCCTTGAATGTTTGCTTTGGCGTGTCTTTAGTTATGAGTGCTTTGGTCTCTGGACACACTGTTGGGATTGTTTTGTCTTTTATGTAAGACTTCATCAAAACTTTGGGGTAAAGAACTCAGGTCTCTAAATTCATGCTATGCAGAGCCAACTGGAATATCCTAGCACTTCTTGTGGACAGAATATTTCTAAAGGCTCCAGGTACGATGTGTGTGTGTGTGTGTGTGTGTGTGTGTGTGTGTGTGTGTGTGTTGGCAGGGACATGTGTTGGGAGCTATGGTGTGTTGATTGACTCTCTGACTCACTGAATATTTATAGATCTATTTCTGTATGCTTCAGGGCTGGGCACTCAGCTCCACTCTGCTCCTGGAGGCAGGCATAGTCACAAATGATATACAGTGGTGATTTTTGTAGTAAGCATAGTGTTTCCAGGGTTCAGTGACCAATTTACAGGACTGATTGTGAAAAGACAACTATCATTTGTCTCAGTGGATACTTGACATAGACCGTATGATAATGTGTATCAGACCTGCTTTGGAATGAAACCTTTATTTATTTTTAAACCTGTAGAAACACAAGGACATAAAATTATACACAAAGTAAATAACCAGGAGAAATGTTTCTAAAATTGAATTTTTTTAAAAAGAAATCCTGTATCCCCTCATCTTCCCTGATGACGGACAGGAGATGGTTTCAAGCTAGAATTCTTTGGGGTGTGTTCAACTTGTTCCTGTGGGCTGCATGTGGCCAAGGATAGCTATGAATGCAGTCCAACACAGAATCATAAACGTTCATAAAACACTCCGAGATGCTTTTGTTTGTTTTGTAACTCAACTGCATGGTTCTCAATGCCGAGTCTCAAAGTCAAAAGGTCTGCTAGCTATTAAAATAGCTCAGTTTTATCCAAAGGCCTTATCAGCCGTGGGGAAAACCAGGCTGTGCTGGTGCAGAGTTCAAGCCAACCAGAAGTGGTGGTGACGGTTGACGCTGTGCAGGAGTTGCCCGAGTCAGCTGCAAGGGCAGTGTGGCCCGCCAGGCTGTCACGGGTCACCCTTTCTTCAGTGACTGCCACCTGCAAATGTACTTACTTCCCTCTTATCTGACATCACCTCAAGGGGAAGGAGAGAGCCTGGTGGGACGAGTGATTTCTGTTATCAGATAAACAAAACTCTGAAAGGCATTCATACATACCAACCAGTGGGAATTAAAAAAAAAAAAAAAGAATCTGCCTTCAAACCAGTTGTGCACTAAAAATAGTTTTTATCTATGGCAACACTGGGAAGATAAAGTGTTTGGAGAATGGAGACTAGGTACAGCTAGAATGATGACCTTAGGGGATGTAGTGGTGGGGGTGGGGTTAGAAATAATAGCAACATGATTTTCATGATTTTGAAAGGAATTTTGTAACTGACGTGAATCTCACAGCATAGACCTTTGAAATGAAGTCAGCTGCGCGGCCAGGTTGGCTACCTGGAGTGGAAGGAGCTTGCTGCCTCCTGCAGCCAGGTACTTGAGCTCCTCCGCTGGGCGGGAACAGAATAAGCTGTGAGGCCTGTCCTGGATTCTCTCCAGCACCCTGTTCTGTTGATAGGAGGAGATTGCCAGCTGCTTGTGACCCCTTGGTGGCAACCCCCCCAAAAAAAAAACAAAAACAAAAACAAAAGAACAACTAAAACAAACCCAAACAAGGCCATGGGGTAAGATTGCTTTCTAGCTAGCCTTCCCTTGGCAAAGGCTTTCTCTCTTAAAACCCAGAACAGGCCTGCCCATTGTCACTCCCTGGCTGATGCTGTTCTCATCAGTTTGATCCATGCTACATTGGATCAAAATAAGGAATTCCCCTCGACTGGCAGGTGTTCACCTAACTTCCCCTTCTCAGCAGGGGAAACAGTTTGTTCAGGATACAGCTCTGTATCCTGTACCCTGTGCAATCCAAGAAGGGTGTGCATATAACGCTATCACTCTATAGGATCTGAGGAAGGGACACAGAATTTTCGGGGAATTCAGCCCCTGATGGAAGGAAGCTGGTTGCAGTATTCACTGGGAGAGGGGAGAGGATTTTCATTGCATTCAGAAAACTGCCTGGCTCCTGCTTGGGATCCTCCGGAGTCAATTCCTGGCAGGCCAGGCTGTGGAGTTTTAGAACGATGGCATCACCAGAACTTAAGCTAAAAGTGCCAGTAACACATGACAGTTATACGCTTGGAGAAACACCGATTGGTCTTGGTCGTCGTCTGCACCCCCTGTCTTGCCATGTTCAGTGTAGGATAGTCAGACTTGGGGCTCTGAAGAAAACTTGGTTTATGGAGAGTTCCACATTTATCCTGCAGAGTGCATGGGATGAGAATCTAGCCTTGTTCTTAGGCCACTTCTGAGGCCTAAATGTGGTCCCTGTTGCTGTTTCTCTGTGTTGTACATACACATCTGAGCAAGAGACCTGGGGCTTTTTTTATCACCACCAAACTTACTGGTGACTGGCACACCCATCCAAGTCAGTGTGCCTCAGTTTTCTGATCAAGTTTAAGAGCTGACTCACTAGAGTTGAACCTGAAGTACCTCATCTGTTACCTGCTTTATGGTTTAAAATGGCCCCACTACTTTTCCAGAGCATAGGAGAGTAACACAGCGGTGCTTGCCTCTTTCCCTCTTCCAATGAGCTGTGTCTCCTATGTCAGTCACGTCGCTGACTCATATCCATTCTTTATGAAAGAGAATGATCTTTTCTAACAAGCAAAATCCAGCTACCTGGGTCTGCTTCAGGAGCCTCTGCAAAGCCAAACTCCTAGTACAATATCCAGCTCTTGATCTGACTGATCTGACTCTTGTCTTGTCTGTCTCTATAGTCTTCCCAGGACTTCCAAGTACCCACCACTCTAGAGCTTCCAGTGCTGTCTTTTCCCTCTGCTTCCTGCTTCTCCCCTAGTGGAAGTCGGAATCTTCCCCCTTTCCCCAGTTTGTGCAACCCACAGCTGTGTGAAGCTGTAAGTGACCACTTGAGAAGCTCTAGAAATCCTGGGGATATGCTCTGTTGATGTAGTGCTCTCCCCACATGCACAAGGTCCTGAGTTCAATTCCCAGAACCATGTTTTAAAAAAAAAAAAGCCAGACATGATGGCTGTGTGTGTTCATAAGCTCAGCAATGGGGAGGCAGACCCTTGGGGGTTGCCAGCCTCCTTGGGTGAGTTCCAGGCTAGTGAGAGACCATGATGTTTCAATAAAAAGCCAAGGTGGGTAGCACAAGGCACAGTGACAGCCAGGGTCCCAGAGAAACCACACCTCACATACGTAAAGCAAATGAGAACTCAGGAAGAGAAGCCCTGGGATCAGGGCAGACAGTCCTACCTGGGCAGGAAGCAGGTGACACTCGGATGGGAATGCTGGACCGGGTGGGGAGTTTGACAGTTCTGGGAAGGCCTCCAAATACTCTTCTTGCCTCTTCCTCTGCCAAAGTTGGAATTTCATTTATTGGGTTAAGTCATTGATTCTCCACCTTGGTTCTACATAGAGTTGCCAGGCAGCTTAAAACAGTTATGTCTCAGTTTCCCTCAAAACCAGCTCAGGCTTTGACCTACATGACACACGGGCTGAGAGTACGGGCTAGCACCCGTATGTATGGGAAGCACCCCATGTGACTGTGAGAATAAGAGTATTTCACTAAGCATTGCTCCTCCTTACAGATTTATCAGAAAGGCTGATATTTTGGGGCATCAGCGAGATCCCTTAGGCCTTGTGGATGGCTGGCGGCCATTGGAGGAGCAGGGCCAAGGGCTCAAAACACTGCTAGATAGCCCAGGATCTTTGTGAGCATTTGCAGATGTATGCTTTCTTCTTGGATCTTAGCATTTTTGGGCACATTCTGTGGCTGGTATAGAAGTGATCCAGAGAGAGTTGAGAGAGCAAGGGTTCCTTGGTGACTTTTGTGTGGTTGTATCCCTGACACAGAAAAGAAGGACCCTTTTCCATAGTGAGAGTGGAGATTGGATGCTGCTCCTCTGTCAGATCAGGGCTGCTCTGTTTTGTACGTCTCTGAGCTAAGAGTGGATTTCACCCTGACCTACAAAATCTGAATGGTTTTTATCTAGCCCTTTATATAAAAAGTTGACCCCACCTCGATATAGATAATGAAGCTACAAGTTCAGGGTTACAAGCAGACCTTATCTAGATGGTGCATGTTCTGTTTTCACATAGCCTGGTATGCAGGTTCCAGAGGTTGGATACTTGTGTTGAGCAGGGAGTGGAGGTCCCATACCCACAGAGGCCATACCTGCTGTTTTTAAGGGCAGCTTGGCAGGGTCCCACAGTAGGAGTGAGCCAGGCCTGAGGGAAACATAGATGCATTTGGTTCATTTCCTTAGAGAAATCCAGTTTGCAAACCAATCAGCAAAGTTTTGTCACCTCCGTAGGTCATCTTCTCCACCCCTTGAGATAAATTCTTTTTTGTCTTGGGTGATCCCCAGTGTCAGAAGCTGAGAGCAAAAGGTGGGTGCAACCAGAGTGTCCCTAGATAAGGACCTCTGCCTCCACAAAAGGGGTCACACAGGGCCCCAGAGGATGCTGTTAACTCCCCAGGTGCCCTGAGCTACAAACAAAGGCTTGGTTGTACCATTTTTTGTGTGAAGGAGACCTGAATGCTAGCTGCTTCTCCTTTGCTTTCCCTCCCAGGAGGGTGGCTCTGAAGACAGTGGGAAAATCTCTAGGGAGTTTCAGGTATGTCTCCTTTGTTTGAGCTCACCCCTCAAACGAATCCAACTCAACCACGTTGATACTCTGCTAGGCCCTGAGAAGGCTATAACAGCCATCCTGGTATAATGCTTGCCTGATCTCAACCTGTATTTTCCCATCCATCCATTCTGTAGTGCGGGGAGTATTAGGAGACACTTTATTATTTAGCTGAATTGTTGAGATGAACTCATATTTCAGTGATAGTCTCACTGTCCATTTCCTGTAGACTGGAAGAGTTTGGCCCATGGCTCTTGGTTTATGTTCATCTCCACTGCTAACCAAATAGCTCAGGTTGTAACTTGTCACTCTCTGAACATGCCAGCATTGAGCCCTGGGCTATCTTGGAACATCTTGCCTGAGAGATGTCTGTTGTTCAAGTGATTATGGATTTCCCAGACCTCACAGACCTGAAAAGTCCTCTCTGCCCTTCTATACCCAGCTCAGGTGGCACATCTAGGTGCTTCCTTTCCCATCGAGTCCAACTTCCAGTTAAGATTAAGATTCCCCTTCCTTTATCCCCATGATTAAGAACACTTACAGAATTCCTAACATGTTCCAGAGACCACTCAAAGCTCTTAACATGTGTCAGCTAACTCTCACACTTGAAAGAGGATACAGTGCTGCTAGCTTTGTTTTAAAACTAAGGTAACTGAAACACCGAGAATGAAGCCACTTACTAAAAGTTTCATAGCTAGTGTCAAAACCAGTATTATAACCCAAGAACTACAGACCCCTGCTGTAACCTCCAAGCTACCCTGTGTCTCGGTACCATGCATCTTCTATGCCAACCATTGTTTTAGTAGCAGTGTTTGAGTATATTAACAACTTACGAGCTTCTGGGGGTACAGCAGCTCCTTTGTCATCATGGTCCCTTCCTAACCCTTAAAAGGTAGCCAACAAGTCATAGGGACTCAGTGATCAAAGAATGGAGCATGCTCTGTGCAGCTCTTCTCTTTGATCCACTGCAATCGACCATTGCTTCCAGGGATGGGGGTGAGACAGCAACGGTGTATCAGCTGCAGTTCTCCACACTGTTCAGAACTCAAGGGCTGAGCCAGCTGCTGAGGGAACCCCTGAGCATAAACTATCCTGACTACCTCTTGAGCACTTTTTAGCCTAGGAAAGCCCTGGGACTTGAATATGGGTTTCAGGAAGCCATCACGATTAGTGTCCTAAAACGCAGAGATAAGCTGTGTTGTGTTGATGTTACTTAGGGGAGATTCCCCACAGGGAAGCTGGGTGAAGAGAGGTGGACTGTGCCCAAGTGAGCAGGGGTAAGGGGATCACGTTCCTTATCAGAGCTCTTATTAGGAATTCAGAGTTCTTCCTAGGCCTCTAGCATACTTCATTTGCTGCTCCTGGAGCTATCCAATTTAGGAAGAATTAGCACTCCCCCCACGCACAGTATCACCATCATTATTATTACTATAATTGTGTGTGTGTGTGTGTGTGTGTGTGTGTGTATGTGTGTGTGTATGTGTGTTTGTGTGTATGTATGTGTGTGTGTGTGTGTGTGTGTGTGCGTGCACGCGCACTCCTGTACATAAATAAGGTCAGGAGAGAGTGTGCGTCGGTGTCTCCTCTATTACTCCCACCCATTCCTTTGAGGCAGAATCTCTCTCCAAACTTGAGGCTCATGTTTTTTCAGCTATGCTGCAAGCAATCCTCCAGTCTCCATCCCCCTCAGAGCTGGGGTTGCAAGTGTGGATGGGATGCCTAGATGTTACATGGCTGCTGGGAGCTGAACGTTGGTTCTCATGACTGGGGAAAAAAGAAAGCTTTTGTTCACTGAGTCACCACTCCAGCCCCCTGTTATTATTTTAGTTTAAAAACTACTTGAAACAGTTGCAAGCAACACAGAAATCCCACTTTAAAAAAAAAAAGAAGATAAACAATATTAACAGTTGTAACCACCCTTTAGATTTACATTAATTGTACATTAGTTATGAGGGTATATTTAAAAGGAAAAATGGGATTAGTCTTAACATTTTGTTTTGCAAGTTTCTTTCCTTTTTTCTGCTGGGATCATATGTTTGTTAGGGAGGTGTGTGATTCTGCTCCAAGCTGGGGTTCAGTTGCTGATGTACCATTGACAGTGGGTCATCAGTGGGTCAGCATCCTCTAAGAATGGCTTTGTTCTTTAATGTTCCCACCAAAGTCTTCTATTGATGAGAACAGATGCTTCAGATAGGAGCCGAGGGTGTAGCCTCAGGCACCTGCTGCAACTGCCCCGTATCTTTGAAGACAAACCTTTTATTTTTGCAGGCTCATTTCATTTTTATGTATTGTGTTTACTGTTGGCTTTACATACAGGGTGGGCATGGCTCACAGCCCAGCCTGTTGGGCATGATGTAGCTGCCCACTATGGGAAGTACCTGGAGGAATGTCAGAGTTCCTGAAGGGTCAGTGGAGAATGGGTTAACCATGGTAAAGGTTCATCTCACTTTTGGGTGAATTAATGCTCCTTTTCCTGAAAATTATGGCCATTAGGGAATGCCTCTCTAGGCTCCATCAGCCAGGAAAAAGGCATTGTTTACCATAGAAAGTCCCAAATCCCATTGACCAAATAGTTTCCATGGAGATGAAGGTCAGGAAGCCAAGTGGACTTGTTTTGTTTTGGAGCACGTATGTTGATAGATAACACAATGATAGTATCTAGATCATAATAAAAATACTTTAACAGGGTTGGGGAGGTGACTCAGCCAGTGAAGCACTTGCTGAGCAAGTGTGAGGACCTGAGCATGAATCCTTAGAACCCACTTAAAAACTGTCATCTCAGCACTCCCTCAAAGAGTTGGGAGCTGGAGGCAGGAAAGTTCCTGAAAGCTCACAGGCCTGCTTGTCTGGTGTGTGCAACAGCCAACAACCAAGACGCTCTGCCTCAAACATGGTAGCGAGGGCTGACCCCAGAGGTTGTTCTCTGACCTCCACATGTGTGCTGTGGTCTGAGTGTGTCCATACTCTAATACATAAATGTGTGTTGTATGCACACACACACACACACACACACACACACACACACACACACAAACACACACACACTTAACATTTATAGAGGCATGCCTTCCTCTTAATCTCATCTTAGTCTTGAAATTCAGAGAATAAATTTTCCATAGCTCCATAGCTAGTGGATGTTGGAGCCTGTGTGCATGTGAGTGTGTATACATGTGTGTGGATCCTCATGTGTGTATGGGATAGGATGCAGTAAAAACATACCTCCTTTCTTCTGCTAAGAGATATGCCATGGGTCAGATTGGGCGTGACAGAAACGACTACTGAGAATCACAGATGCGCATGGTCCAGCTGCTGTGGCTTACACTTTAGTGTTTGTAAATGCCGGTCTGTTTTTAGCCAGATGGAGTGGTCTGCAGTCACAGGATTATGTCCTCTACAGGCAACGCCCAGTTTCCATTAGTGCTGCTGCCCATCCGGAAAGAGAGCTACCTGGGGAGTGGCTTGCTTTCCTCATGGCCAGCATGCTGGGCTGTGAGCACTGAAAGCTGGTTGTAAAGTTGGCGAGACAAAGGAAGCCCTGGGTGTCAGACCACCTCCATCCTGACATCACTGCGAGATGAAGCTTGCCCAGAAGGAAGTAAGGGTGGAAAGATACCCTGGAACCTCATCCTATGTTTTAAGGAACCAGGGTGAAGATAGCAGTAAGAAAAACCCAGGGCTTTGTACATTCTAGGCAGTTACCTTTTGTTTGTTTGTTGTTAAGAGAGGGTCTCACTATATAATCCTGGCTGACCATTGTGTTGCTCATTGTATGGCTAATGAGACTGTCAGGTGTTACCACCTTGGCAATTATGCTCTTCCTTTTCTGTTAAATTTCAGAACTTTCAGCAAACATGAATAGCTTTGGCTCTCTCTTTTTTTTTTTTTCTTCTTTGAATTCTAAAATACATGTTACATTTGTCATCTTAACTGTTTTAAAGTGCACAGGTTGGTGGCTTTCCACGCATTCAAGGTACCATGGCCTTATCACTGTTGTCAATTCTCCCATCTTCTGTACCCAGTAACTGCCAGCTCCTCCTTCTCTATCTCCTCAGCTCTTGGCAGCACCTTCTACTCCCTCTTTTGATGGGCGTGGCCAGTCTAGGTACATCGTATAGAAGAATTGCTTTGCTTGTATCTATTTGGCTTATTTCAGGTAGGGTGTCTTCCAGTTCTTCCATGTTGCCATGTATCAGGATTACTTTCTTTGTAAGGGCTGAGTAATATTGTTTTGTATGTATATATTTGTGAGCTCCATCTGGTAATGGACATTTAAATCACTTCTATCTTTTGGCTGTTGTAAATCATGAATATGAACAGGATTAAAGGAACTTTATGAAAGTTGTGATTGGGCTGGTGAGGTGGCTCAGCAGGTAAAGGCACCTGCCATGCAAGCCTGTGGACCTGAGTTTGATCTCCAGGACCCATGTAAGGGTGAAAGGGTATTGGACAAACCAAGTTGTCCCCTGCCCTGCCACCCGCATGCTGGGATATGCACACCCGTCCACACAGTATATAAAATAAAACCCTTGTGATGAACATTTCCATGTCTGTTTTAGACAAGTTAAACACACAGGCTAGAAAAGCAGAAAATGCCTCCTCCCCATCACTGCAAACCTTAGAATTTAGGCAAGAGCAACTACATTATATGTTTTGGCTTCTGTCTCTCTGGTGGAATTTTGACTTTTACCTGTGAAATGAGATCATTTTAGGCATATTGTTGTGAAATGTAAGCCATTTAAAAGTGTTTGAAATCTCTGAAGTTACTTAATAGCTCCTGTTTTGAACAGCAGGATGCTGGTAGGTGCCATTGGTGGGCACCTGTGCCAGGCCATGCTGGTCTCACTGTAAGCCTCCTTCCAGTGTGACCGGTATGGCACAGCGAGCTCATTACTGTGGAAAAAGCAGGGAGAAAGCTCAGGGCCCCTGGCTTTTTCTGCTGCCAACACTCATCCTAATTGGACTGTCCTCTCCACCCCTTTAGGCAAATGTCTGCAGACTGCGGCTGACGGTGCCTCCTGAGAGTCCAGTGCCCCAGCAAACAGAAAAGAAGATTGAGAGGAAAGATCAGGTAAGCCATCTCTGAGGCCAGGGCCTGTGGCTGGTCTCGTATGTTAATGTGATCTTCTCTACCCCTCACCAAGGCTGTTCTCCAAGTTATGCTTTGGTTGTTGCTGAAGAAAAGGTCCTCAGCCCTCTACACTGCTCTCCCAGCTGCCTCTGCAGCCTTGTGCTCCAGCCCTTATTTCCTGGGGAGTACTGTGGCTCTGTGTGGCCTCCCGGCTCTGGGGACACTGGACTAGTGACAGGTGCTGTGACAGGGGAGGTGGTTTTCCCGGAATGGCCCATGTCGTGGAGTCAAAGGGCCTTTTGTGAGTTGCTGGCACTAGAGCAACAGGCTGGAGACCTGGCTCAAGCTGGCAAGAAGAGCCCGACGGGCAGCTGAGCGTGCTCTTGGCTGGACACAGGAAGAGCTCTGCAAACGTTTGTGTCATTTCTGAACTGAGTGCTGACACCACGCAGATAGGCATGACCTTACCTTTGCTTTAGAGGGACTTGCAGTTTTTCAGGTGGGACAGATAGATAAATAAACAATGGTGATGTCATGCCCCATGTGTTCCCATGTCGGAACATAGAGATGGCAGTAAGTCACTCTGGCAGGTGAATGGGAGGACCTGCTTACCACTCTAGCTGTGATCCAGGCAGCGCCATTTCTACCATTCCTAAGTCATAACCGGCACTTGCTAAATTCCATCCACCGGGACTCCAGTGGTGAGCATCAGCGTAAGCGGGCCAGTGCCAGTTACTCACGGAGCTTATATTCCAGTCGGCTGAGAATGAAAGCAAACAAAATAACAATGTACTTTCTGGAGAGATAGCATAAGAGTAAGGGGTAGGCGTGCCAGACTGGGCAGTCCTTCTTCTGGTGGATATTTTATAGGAACATAAAATGAAATAATAGGTTATAAATTTCACACGTAGAATCATGAGACTGTGACTTCTTGAAATGCAAACTTCACTTTTGAGTTAACCAGTAATGTAATGACCCATAAACAAGGACGCTTCCTGTAGACTGGTAAGAGGCTGATAGTGTCCCAGAGTTTATTGTATGTATCTATCTTTCCTTTCCTGTGGCACTCTTCTCCAACTTGGTTTTTGTGTGTGTGTTTGTGTCTAATGTGTGCGTCTTCATGTATGTCCACGTGTGCCTGTGGTGGTAAGAGGTGTCTTCCCCAGTTGCTTTCCGCCTCATTTCCTCTCTCTCTCTTTCAAAATTTTCAAATTTTATTTTATGTGTATGGGAGTTTAGCCTGCATGTATAAATAGGCAGCACATGTGCACCTGGCAGAAGTCAGAAGAGGATGTTGGATCCCTTGGAGCAGAAGTTACAGATGGTTGTGAGTCACCATGTGGGTGTTGGGAACTGCACCCAGGTCCTCTGCATTAACCCACTGAGCCATCTCTTGAGCCTACTCTTTTCTTTTTTAGACAGACTGTCTCTATGTAGCTTTGGGAGTCCTGGAACTCACTCTGTAGAATAGTCTGGGCTCAAACTCACAGAGATCTGTCTACCTCTGTCTCCTGAGTGCTGAGATTAAAGGTGTATGCCACCATGCCTGGCCTTATTTCCCAAGACGGGTCTCTCACTGAACCAAAGCGTACCAATTTGCTATGGAGCTCCAGGGATTTGCCTCTTTCTACCCACTCACCCCTGTTTTGATGGTTTTGTTTTTTCAATGTGGATGCTGATCTGAACTCAGATCCTCATGATTGCACTTACCAACTGAGCAGTCTCCCCAGCTCCCTCTTCTTCTACCAAAGACAACAAATTACCAGTGCTGATGCAAATGACTGATGGTGGGTGGAGGAAGTCATGAGGAAGGAAGATGAAGTGATGGCCTGAGACCCAGGAGAGAAAGTAAACTCTGACCTGATAAAGGTAGAGGAAGTATCACCAACAGCATCTGGAAGAAAATTGGTTCCAGGATGCAGGAAAGACAGGTAGACAGCTGGATCTGGAAATCCAGGCAGCACCATTGAGGTCCCAGCCAAGGCCCTAGGGGCTGTTTTTATTTTATTTTTATTAAAGATTTATTTATTGTTACTTTATGTGTATGTGTGTTTTGCCTGTATGTATGTGTGTCTGTGTACCACATGTGTTTTGTGTCCACAGAAGCCAGAAGAGGGTGTCAGATCCCTGGGACTGGAGTAGAGGTAGTAGTGAGCTGCCATGTGAATGCTGGGACTCTAACCTGGGTCTTCTGGAAGAACAGAAGTTGCTCTTAACCACTGAGCCATTGATCCAGCCCTGGCAGCTCTTTCTAGTTAAAATGGAAATAGCTTGAACACCAAAAAGAATAAGGACAATACAAGTTAAATAGCCCCAATCTTAGGAGCCTTGTAATGCCTTGGATTTTGAATTTTCATGGAGAGATATATGTCTAACTGATAAAGTCAGTACAGATATTCCCAACCAAGTATAAACAACTCCAGCATCCGAAGCTCTTCCGGCCCCAAGCCTTTTGAGCTAAAGGACACTCAACCCACAATGGATTATGATATATTGAATAATAATAAAAATCCACAGCACTAGATAACCCAGAGAGGCATAGGGGGGAGGGGAATGGGAGAGGCTTGTTACAGAACACTAATTAATCTAGAAAATTTGTTCTGGAATTTCTAGATAGGCTCATCAATGGTTAAGAAATTAGTTAGGCATTATCATTGAATAGGATATCACATGGTCTTCATGTATAGCCTCTAAAGGAACAATGGACCTTCAAGTAGAATAGAATTTCAATCAGGTGACCCAACCCAGCATTACCAGCATGACAAACCTCTGTTAGGGGACTTCCAAAGCAATGTGGTTAGGAAGCACACACGATACCTGTGTAATCTGCAGGCTGAATTGTGTAACTGAATTAATGACCGGGAAACAGAAAGGTCCCAAATGCAGGGCATTCTACAGAACAATTGGCCTGAATCCTTCCCATGGATTCAATGGTATTAAAAACAAGATGTGTGAAATGTTATGAGTGGACCTTGGTTAGCTCTTAGACCAAAAAGAAAAAAAAAATGTAACAGAAATGTTGACGTACTTATTGGATTTGGACTATGAGCCAGATATTAGATATTGAATGAATTCCATTCTTACGCAGGTGAAATGCGATTGAAGAATTCTTCCAGCTTCCCCTTAGCTGTTAACATTCAGCAAAGGAAATGCTTGGTAGATGCATTCATTACTCTTTTCATTACTGTGGCAAACTGTCTGACTAAAGCAACTTGAGGAAGGGAGAGTTTACATTGGAGAGTGGTGTAAGGGTACAGCCCACTGTGGTGCAGAAGCCATGGTGACAGGAACTGGAGGCAGCCGGTCAGTGTATCTGCAGTCAGGATGCAGAGACAGATGGAGGTTGGTGCTCAGCTTCCTCTCTCTTTTTTATTCATCCCATGGGATGGTGCCACACATAGCTAGGATGGGAATTCCTTCCTCGGTTTACCCAATCTAGAAACTCCCTCACAGATGTACCTAATACTTCATATCCTAGGTGATTTTAGATTCTGTCAATTGGTGTTAATTATCACAGTGCTAATGCTCATTAACAACAGAGTTAGGTAGTGAGACGTCAGCTACTGGTGGACTCTTGTGATGATCAGGATCAAATGGGGTCCTCTTGTTGGGAGAACATCCCCTTCTCCCCTGTTTGTCCTCACTCTCTCTGTCTCTTTTAGAGCTGATGAAATCTGAGAAAGTTTGAGGAAGAAGACAGTTCAGAGTGAGTGACAGGACCATGGTGGCTGTGTCCTGTGCACAGTAGAGGAAAAGGGAATGAGATGTTTCTGAGAGTTGCAATGGGGAAGATGCCCTGGAATAGCTGTTCCCACAGAAGAACCAAGCATTCCCAAGGAAAGAGCTTCAGTTCTTAGCTGTGGACTTCATAATCATGTTGTGTGCCAGCTTTTGTCTTGAAGAGTACTTTCCAAATTGGTGAAGGCGATGGATTTTTTTTTCTTTTACTGTGGCTAAACATCAGGCACTGCTGTTGTTTACAAAGAGAAAAGGAAATGTCAAAAGTTAAAATGAAAATTACAGATAATTTATGCAAATTTCTAAAGACACATTGACAATACCATTTTATCTGAGATCATGTGCATTTTGCTCTAGCTTGCACTAGAAGTTAAAGGAATAGTTTTATGACAGTTACTCATTCAGTGGGAAACAATTTACTTGGGGAGAAAAAGTTCCTAACAGAATATATCCACTCTATATTTCACCATGATAATTCCAACTCCATAATGATTACAGTGAGACGAAAATTACATCTATACTCAGAACAGTCAGCAGAGAGCTCTCTTTCATAAGAGGTACCTGTTCAAGAAGCTGGGGAGAGGGGGTTGGGGGAGGTTGGTGAGATGGCTCAGCTGGTGAAGATACCTGCCACTAACTCTGACAACCTGAGTTTGATCCCTAAGACCTACATAGTAGAGGGAGAGATCTGATTCCCCCAAGTTATCCTTTTAGGACACACACACACACACACACACACACACACACACACACACACAAACACACAAATAAATATTTTTAAATGTAAAGGAAAAGATAAATGACAAAAGGAAGCCTTGAGAAAACACAGGTCTAGGCTTTAACAGGTCGTTCCCTCGCTGGAGGATTATAGCCGGTAAAGGTGGACAACATCCAAAGAGATGATCCTGCTTCAGAATGAAGTCACATAAACATGATATAAGTTGTTGGGCAGAAAAGGGTTTGCCATTCCTTCAGTGGTGCAGTTTCCAACTCGCCCTAGTAATCAGGATGAAAATAAAAGTCTAGCCCCCAAGCTAAGTTCTGTCATCCACCTGTGTCTAAGTATGTACTTTTGGATTTATTTACCTATTTTTTTCTTCCTGGGAGACATTTCCTTAAATTCCACGAGGCAAAGTGGCTATTCTTCTGTGACGTCATTGAAAAGATTAGAGGAGTAGTAGCTTTCACAAATCTTACTGTTAGGAGCAATGAATGACTCATGGGACAAATGGGACATAGAGGGGGATGTTAAGAAGAATGATTTAAAAACTTCAACATTAACCTTTCCAAGAAAGCCATTTCTGACTTTCTTAATTTCTTCTTTAAATCAACACACACACATATACACAGACACACATGCACGCACACACATACACATACGCACACACATATACACATACACACACACAGAGACACACATACACACATACATGCATACACATATACACACAGACACACACACAGACATACATATACACACATACACACACATGCACACACATGCACACACAGACACATATGCACGCTCGCACACACACACATACATACATATACACACACACACTGACCCTTCATATATTCATAGTAAAAGTTGGGCCACCTTTCTCCTTCTGCTCCCAAATAGCCCACTGCAGGTGCTTAGGGACATCCAGACTCTGAGGAGCTCAGGACCTATGCACCTTGATGCCTCCTGCACTGGGGCACTGTGTGAAGTCCTCAGTATCCACCTGTAACAAGCTGGTGACTCACTGCAGAAGAACTGGGGTAGAGAGGAGGGTGAGGCTGGCTGTTTCCCCAGGACTAAAGCTCTTGGGTGGTGGCAGCAGTCAAAGGTTGTAGTGGTAACTGGGAAGGTAGTGATTCCGATACTATGCCCTGGCTGGATTCCTGGACTTGAGTCACTGGGAGCAGGGTTCATACACCAACAAGGGTTCCCTGGAGGAGCTGCTTGTTCTGATGTGGTTGTCCCCTCCCTGGGAGCCAGAGAATTGCAAGGTACCCAACATTCTGGGTGGTCTTCCATGCTTCCCCTCCTTAGAAGAGGAATCCATGGTTTGACAAGTCAGGGATGGGTGCTGGATAGGCATGGAGGTCTGAAGATATCAATAGCCCGATGAACTTCTAAGGAAGTGAAACTCCCCAGAGGATTGCAGCTGGACCTTTGTCACTGACACTGTCACAACAGATGCCAGTGGGCAGCTGGCCATACATAGACGCCACTGCTTGCTGGCTGTTCTTTTGCCTCTGTTGTCTGTTCACCGCAAAGAGGAATTCCTCCGAGCTCAGAAGTATTGGAGGGCACACTTTGCACTGTTGCACGGAGGTGTGTTGGGGGGATGCTCAAGGTGAGTTCAATGAGTCAGCACTTTTGATGGAGCCATGGGATCACGGGGTGTGTGGGGAGGCTTCCTAATGCTAAAGCAGATGCTTGCCTGCCTGCCTCTCTTAGTCCTCCTGAGAGTTTTCTGCTGTCTGAGACTGTGATCTGCTGTTCACCAGTTCTAGAACCCGGACGCTAGTTCTCTTCTCTGTAAGCGGGCATGGTGATATCCCCCTGCAGAGAGCAAATGAGCTAAGACAGGGCTGGGGAGATGGCTCAGTTGTTAAAGCTCTTGCCTTGCAAGCAGGAGGACCTGAGTTTTAACCTCAGCACTCACATAAAGATGCTGTGTGTGGAGAAGACATGTGCTTGTAATCACACTGGGGAGGCAGAGATAGGCAGATCTTGGAGCTTGCTGGGCAGTCAGTCCAGCCTAATTAGTGAGCTCCAGGTCAATGAGAGACCTTGTTTCAAAGGTAGACAGTGTTTTTGAGACTGACACGTGAGGTGATCATCTGACCTCTGCACACATATGCATGTGCCCCCTCCCCCCATATATGTACACGAACATTTAAAAAAATAAACTAGTGCAGGCAAGATGCCTATCACTGTGTCTGGCCTATAAAGTGGAGTAACTGAATACCACCTGTGGCCTTAGCCTTGGCCTCAGCCTCCCTGCCTCTAGCTGCCTTGGAGTCATTCCTACCCATGAAGCATTATCTTGTCTCTCTTCTTCCTCTTGGGCTATGCCGTCTGCATCCTTGCTGATGCCATTCCACTCTCTCCATAAATCTGAGCATCGCTTCACTGTCATCTGGTCCACATTCTCCTTTTCAAAGTGCTGCTGGCCTCCATCTTCCTTCTCTGCAAAGACCCAACCCCAGAGAACTCACCCTACCTGGCTTGGAGATGGCCTGACCAGCTGTGATTTCTGGGTCCTATCCTGGGGAAGGCCATGCTGGTTGGTGATTCTTCTTCTACCCGCCAGAACAATGGTAGTTTGTTGGTGTGTGTGACTGCTATTTCCAAATTTTAAAAAGTTTTAGACAACATCGGGGACTTGAATGGACATGGGCACACGCATTTAGAAGACATTCTGTCTGTAACCTTCTGCACCTGACATTCCCATACCCTGATCAATTGGGGGTTCTTAGGTTGATTCACGCAGTGCAATTCCCCCAGAGCCAGCCTGGCTCATGCATTTCCAGGGAACCGAGTAGAGTCAGTCTTAGGTGTGGATCTGGGAATGAGCAGATCAGATGGTTAGTGGAGGAGGGGAGAGGGTGGAAGGGATTCCTGTCCTTCCCTGGGATCTAACTATCTCCATCTTGAGCAGATTCCCTCTGCCCCTCCTCCCTCATTTCCTCCAGAGAACAACCCCTTCTCTTTCAGACTCTGAGATAATTTCTTCCCTAGAAGCTTCTTTCTCAAATAGTGACCTGAGAGATTCAGTCCTGGCCTCACTGTAAAGAGTAAATGGATGGGGCTGGGGAAATGGCTCAGTGGCTGAGAGCACAAAACTTTCTTGTACAGGACCCAAGTTCAATTCCCAAAACCTGAGTCAGGTAGTTCGCAACTGTCTATAATCCCAGGGGTGTCCAACACCTCCAGCCTGCTTGGGCATTCTTGTGTACATACCTACACACAGACACATGCATAATTTAAAACAATAAAACATTTAAAAGTAAATGAGTTAATGTAGTGCCCTCCTCAGCATCTGGCTTCTGAGGTGAACTAGAGGCATGACATGACATATTGGGATAGAGGGTGGAAGATGGTAGACTGTCTCTCCTTCTGAGACCATGTCTTGCTATTGTGATTCTGCTCCCACGTGACATCACTGGTCGGGTCATGCCAACCAGTCTCATCATCCCCGTTTGCCCCAAGCTCCATTCATCTAAACCCACCCCAATAACCCTCCTTAGAATCCCTGCTAAAGCCATCTCTCATGCTGGCAGTATCATCTCAACTGCCTCTACCCAGACATCCTGCCCCTCTAGATCCAACAGTGACTTGCTTCTCCATTGAGATCTTCCCTGTCTGCCGTGTGCTTCCACAACCACCTCTCCCTCAAGCTCCAGGTTCTAGACTGCCCTTATTGCTTTACTTGTAGCATCCTTAGCAAAGAAATGCCCATAGGAATGAATACACATTTCTGTTAATATTCGAATGTGAAAATGACATTGAGTTAGCATAGAAACACACAGGGCACAAAGGCATGGACTGCGCTGTCTCTACAGAGCCTTGCTCTCTGCAGACAGTAGGTGTTTACTGACTGTGATGATCAGTTTCGTGTTAGTTTCAGAAGTTACCATAACAACAACAGAGCCTAGATGGGCTGAACAGCAGAAGTTTTTTCTTGTGTAGTTCTCAGACTAGAAGCCTGGGATGGAGGCAGGTCCACACTGCCGATGGGGGCTTTGAGGCAGAATCCTTTAACTCATCCTGAGTGGTGGCTCTTGTCAGTTCTTGACTTGTGTCTGTGTGACTGCAGTCTTCACAGATGGAGCTCGCCCTGTGTACATGCCTGTGTCTGTCCAAATGCCCTTCTTTCTGTAAGGACACGGGTGATAATGGAATAGGGCCCACTCTCACGGCTTGATCTTAGCTCAATCCTGCCTCTAAGTAAGGTCAGATTCTGAGTTACTGCAGTTAAGACTCCAACATATTTCTTACTGGGGAGTGACACAGTTCAACCTATAGGAAATTTCCTTAAATTGTATGAACAACTGGGATAAATTAGTTTTTGTTTTCCTTTTTTTTTCTTGTTGGTTTGCTTGTTTGTTTGTCCCATGTAGCTGAGGCTGGCCTTGAACTCCTGATCCTCTTGCCTCTACCTCCCAAGGACTGAGATTAGAGGTGTGTGTTAGCACCACTGGCTTTTTATTTATATATTGAACATAATAATGTGCACAAAGGAATAATGTTTCTTATCACCAACTTCACATGGAGGAATTGATAAATATGGAATGTTTATAAAGATGGTTAAACTGTAGGAATAAAATTGATGGTAGATCATTTTGAGATTAAATACTGTTACCTGTCATTTTCAGAGAACTTTGTAACTTTCTGAAGGTCTGTACCCATAATCCTGCCCAAATCTGTATGCTCTGTAACCCCATGAGTAAACAGAAGTGGAGGAGAGGAGAGAGAGGACAAAGGGAGAGAAAGAGAGAGGGGGAAAAGAGGAAGCAAAAAGAGAGGGGGAGAGAGGGAGAGAAAAGAGAGAAGGAGAGGAGAGAAAGAGAAAGGAGAGAGAGGGAGGGAGGAAGAGACAGAGTGTGTGGGTGTGTGTATGAGGTGGGGGGAGACCAATACTAGCTATGAAAGATGCATCACATTGAAACAGAATGTGGCAGCATAGTCTTGGATCTGGTTGGAGCGAGTTCTGTGATCTTCAACATGCGTAGAATTTTGTGTGTATGAATTGACTGGCCAACAAAGACACTACTCTGGGGAGCGCCTAACACGCAATAGGAAGAACATCATGTGTCTGCCAGTGACCTTTAATTACTCTTTATCTAGACTTTGAGAGGCTGAGGGCAGGTGGCTGTGTGTATGGGTGCAGAGTCCAGGACTTCTACAGTCAGTAGTGTGTCAGAGGAGGAAACCCTGGCTGGCAGATTTTATAGTCCCTTTCCTTTAAAAGCCTGGATGAACGAGCCTGCTGGTTTTTGTCGTTGGAGAGCCTGTTTATACAACATATTGGCTGTTGCCAGGTGAGCGGGTGTGCTGCCATGATTCATGGCTGCAGCTGGGGCTGGACTGTCTCTGTGACAGTGTGCAGGGGCTGTGTCTGCCTCTCAATGAAGAGACCTAGGGTTCTGGTCCTGGCTCCTTCAGCAACTTCTCTAATGTTCCCGTCTCAAGCCCTCTTAAGGGGACCCAAGGGGGACCTTAAGGGGTTCCTCTTCTAGAGCTCAAGAGACTTTACCCCTCCCCCAGGTTTCTTCAGCCCTGGAACCCTTTATCCACACTGAAAATACTCATATAAAACCGTGTCAGAGCAGTGTCTCGAAGGAGGTGAACAGTATTCTGAGGTTGTCCTCTGGCCTCTACCTGTGCACACACACATATGCATACCCACCTGCACCCACGTGGGCACCTACCAACACACAAACACATGTACACACACTCAATTGTCCTGTCTCCATGTTTATTGAATATCTGTATGTTCTGGGTATTGAGATGCAGCTGTAAAAATAAAAGACACACTCCCTGCAAGTGGGGTGTTTGTGTGTGTGCGTGTGTGCGTGTGTGTGTGTATGTGTGTTTGCGTGTGTGTGATCACATATTCTAATTTCAGAGGTGAAAAATACAGTCCCTTCTTACTAGTCTCACTAATCTAATGGCCAGTGACTCCCTTAGGGCACATTATAGAATTTTAGACTGGGTTACTTTTTGTGGCTTCTCATCCTTTTCCAGCCCAGGGAAAACAGCTGTAGCTAGAGCCTGAGGTAAATTCTGAGCTGAGAGTGCTCATGGGAAACCACTGATCTCAGCCTCTCCGTGTGCGTTACTGTGCGCACCTGCTTTTAATCCCGCTGCATTTTATGTGGGGTTTATGGAATGCCAGTTTTGTGGGTCGCCTCCACTCCTGTCTGTGGTAAGGAACTTCCTTTTCATCTCAACCTTTACAGGGCTTTAGTTTTCAAGGAGCTTTTGCCTGCCATTGTTTGTGGCCCAGTATACTCAGAATAAGTCCAGCATATACATATCCTTTTTTAAAAGATTTGACTTATCATTATAAAGGGTGTGTGTATGTGTGTGTTCACATGGATGCAGGTGCTTTTGGAATCAGAAAAGGGCATCAGAATCCCTGGAGCTGGAGTTACAGGTGATTATGAGCTTCCTGTTATGGTTGGGTGCTGAGAACTGAACTTGGGTGCTTCAAAGAGTTCCATGATCTTAACCACTGAGCCATCTCTCCAGCCCGAAACATATATAGATTTCTTTTCGTTTTCTACATCTATTCCCCCCCTCCCGTGTGTGTGTGTGTGTGTGTGTGTGTGTGTGTGTGTGTGTGGGTGGGGGAGGGGGGCGTGGCGGGCGTGTGTAGAGGTCGGAGGACAAGTTGCCCGAGTACATTATTTCCTTCTGCCATGTGTCCACATGAACACCAGGGAGGGAGTTCAGGGTCTCAGGCTAGTTAGCAACCACCTTTCCCAGCTGAGCCATGATGCCAGTCTCCATATATAATTTAAAACTCGATTTTCTCAAGCTATAAAGCAGCATTCTAAGCTTTAAACAATCCTTTAACCGTGGCGAGTTTGAAACTTCTAGCAAAGGAAACTGAAATGTGGAGTAAGCCGCTAGCCTTTGACCCATCCTCGGTAGCCCTCCGCCCCCAGCCAGCCCTGCTTTGTCACATCCTGTCCACTTCCTTCACCTGTGTAAATAAATATGTCGTAAATATTTCAGTATGCTTCTCTTAAAGATAAACACTGTTTTTTTAATATTATCACAATAGTTTTTCTCATGCCTAAAAGAAGTATTCGTTTTAGGAATATGTTTAAGAGGAGAAAAAAAAAGAATCATAAGCTTTGCCAAACATTTAAGTTCTTCCTTTTTTCTGTGTTCTTTGACTGTGAGCATGTTGATATTTCCTAAACATGGTGGCACCATTCATGTTGTGGTAGAAGCTCTGGGCTGCTGTCTGTCCCTCCAAGAGAGACAATGGGTGTTTTCTTCAGCTGGACTGCATTTGCATGTTCCAGATGATTCTTCAGAGCCTCTTCTAGCTTCTAAAGCTCCTATCCATTCAGTAAATATTTGCTGAGAGTCACAATGTGTTATCACTGCTGGCTGCTGCAGTTTGGAGCAGGAAAGAAGACAGATGAGGCCTAGACATCTTGGGACTGGTGGCTGCCAGGGGAGCAGGCCTCTGACGATAAGAACACCCACATGGCTGTGGGTGTGGGGAGATGGGCACAAGAAGGCCGAGCAGTTATGAAGGGTCAAGGTAGTCACTGTGGAGGAAGAGACACCTAGACCTAGCAGTGTGGCAGACGAAGAGCCTTGTGATCAGCATGAGGTGAATAGGAGTAGGTAGAAAGACAGAAGGGGGCCATGAGGGCGAATGCAGGTGGGGTTGGGAGTGGAGAGGAAGCCTCTGTGTCTGGCCTGTCTTTTCCAAATGGTTGTGGCACTCAAGGGCTGGGCTCCTGCCTTCCCTGCCCCTTGAGACTCTGGGATGCCCCGTGGCCATGTGAAGTCCAGTTCCCTGCTGCTGCTTTGCTGGCTTAGAGGCAGTGTCGTTGGAGGAGTTCATGTTTGAAAACAGAGACAGGAGTCTGAATGCTCACCCCGGAAGAACTAATAACATTTGCACAGTAGGGTCGTGAGGACCAAAGGAAGCACTGTATAATAAAAAATCACTGCAAATGTCTTCCTCCTTTTCTTTCTTCATATGTACGCTTCCGGCCTTTCCCTGCAGTGGCCCGGTGTCTTCCCCCAAGGAGCCCCATGCTGCTAACCCTGCTTCTCAGCGGAGCCTTTCCCTTAGACCACACTTTAATAATTGTTACTTGTAGTATCCTTTTGAAAATGGAAATAAAAGGGGCCTGGAGAGATGGCTTAATGGTTAAGAATGCGTTCTGCTCTTGCAGAGGACCCGAGTTCAGTTCTGAGTATCCACCTGGGGTGGCTCACAGCTGCCTACAATTCTAGCTGCCGGGGAGTCTGACACCTTGTTTTGGGTTCTGTGGACACTTGTGCTCATATGCACACATATTCCTCACAGATACACACGTGTAGAGATGACTAAAAATAGGCCTGTATAGCTAATACTTTATTAACTTTTTTGGGAATTTCATGCGAGTATTTGTATCATATTCACCTCTCCCCCAAATCACCCCCACCCCACTCCAATGTCATGTCCTCCTTTATTAAAAAAAACCCATCCAGTCCAGTTTGTGCTGTCCAAATATTTTCGGGTGTGGGGCTGTCCCCTGGAGTGTGGTTGACCTCACAGGGGTCACTCCCTTAAAGAAAATGGACCTCTCAGCAGTTATCAAATTCCAATAGCTCCAGCTAGGGGTGGGACTTCGTGTTCACCCCCAAAATAAATCTTTAAAAAAAAAAGTTTACATAAAAACGATTCAGCAACAACAACAACCCAGAGTATAAAAGAACGCAAAGGGAAAAACGGCGTCCTGTTCCCACTGAGGAGGTTGCCACCAAAGGTTGGGATTGTATTTTAGAAATTTTCCACACACATTCTTCAGACAAAAACAAGAATGTTAAATTTATCCTTTTTCACTCAGTGTATCTTAGATATCTTTCAGTGCACAGGAATCTTTTTCTTTGTTGAGACTGTGGCTCACTCTGTAGCCCAAGAGCCTTGAACTCACTATGCAACCCAAAGTAGTCTCAAACTCAGGGCAGTACCCCTGCCTCAGACTCCGTAGTACTGGGAGTGCAGGCCTGACCCTGTCCTGCATTGTTTGTTTTTTATTTTTCCTGCTCTGGCCCACATCTCCCGGGTGTGGGATCCTCTGTGCCTGGCCACCAGTCCTCTGAGCACCTTGCTTTGCTGTGTCTCACCAGAGCCTTATGTCATCAGCAGCCTGTTTTTCAGGAACTGGGTGGGACTCAGGGCTGGAAGAACAGCTTCCGTTTCCTGGTGTGTGGGGAGTTTCATTGGAGCTTTTCCTTTTCCTAATTACGTGTTTAGCAAATCGGGGCTCTCTGGATGCCAGTGTGTCCACCACGAAACATTTAGCAGTTGTCTTGGAAGCGGACAGATTTCAAGTGTAGCAGCAGCACCTATGGGAGCCCTGTGCGTGGCATACATACAAGCCGTTACCGGAAGCCAAATACCAAGACTTCACATCTCAGACTCTCACACACCATCACTTCCCAAGTTTTTACAGAATACTCAAAAGCAATGGGTGTGTTCCCTCCCGTCTTTAAAAGACCTCACGGTAGAATCACTCAAACAAATAATACTGAGAACGAAGGGAAAAAAGTTGTCGCCCTTTGTTCTGCAGCGTCTCTAACCCTAACCTCCTCAGAGGTCACCACTGTTGACAATTTGTCCTAAATCTTTCTGGTTTTTTACTTTTTATTTTATAAATTTTGAATGAAGCCAGTCTTTGTGATTTTGTGACAATAAATAATTTAAATGCAAATTATAGTTTTGTCTTTCAAAACAGTTTCTGAAGACCTGGGAAAAAGCTGGTAAGGTGTTATGGCACACGCCATTAATCCCAGCAGTTGGGAGGCAGAAGCAGGTGGAACTCTGTGAGTTCGAGGCAGCCTGGTCTATAGAGTAAGTTCCAGTCTAACCAAAGCTACATAGTGAGGCCCTGTCTCAAAAACAGAAAAGAAAGGAAAGTTGGTGGTGAATGGGGAGTTTCCTGATGGGGTTCGAGCTTCTGGGGCAGAGACGAAGTCCTGGGTCAACTCCAGGGAGAGCTGAGAGAAAGCAAGCCGCTTGTCTGTGAAGTCTCAGCCCAGGTCTTTTTTCTTTCTTTCTGCTTTTTTTCTTTTAAAAGTTACTTCTTTAAAAATATTCTTTGTTACATTTTAAAAAGATTCTTTTTGCCCCCCATCTTCCTTTTTTTCTTTCTTTTCCTTGACTTTGTCCCCTTTATGTTTGAGAAAGTCCTTGCTTTGTCTCCCACATCTAATAAACCCACGATATGAAGAGTTATGTTTAACACCAGGCTGGAGTGGCTTCCACGTGAATGTGTGGTCACACATAAGCTATTTAGCTCCTTTGAACTTCATGCCCTCAGCTATGAAGTGGACAGGAAAACTCTGTGTTGGTGAGTGGCTATAATCATTAGACGTTTGAAGGGATTTTCTTGGTGGCCAAAAGACACTTAATTTCTTTTTTCCTGCTTCCTAAAGCCTTCGTCCTACAAAGCTGTGTTAGATTTGGACATGTGCCTTTCGAATGGCAGTTTACTGGTGATTCAAGCTGTCACTGCTAGAATTAAAGACCAGCTAAGAGGAGTGGGAAGATTCTTTAGGGCTGGAGTCACCCCACCTCTGCTTGGCTTTTCAGAAATATTTCCTAAATAGACACAACAGGTGGTGTGCCAACCCCACCTCTTTCCCTTGGAACTTGGCTGTGATGTCAGCCCTGTCCTCATGGGACAGTTTCGTTACCAGATGACAGTCAACCTCAAGTTCCTGCATTTCAGGCCATGTTCTTAGTGAGGCAACTGAAGTCATCAGAGGAACTGGTTGGTATAAGGCAGAAAACAGTGTCACCCCAGTGCAAGATTTTGTGACATAATTTCTCTGGCATCTTTGTGAGAATTAGAAATGAATGTCCCCTTGGGAAAAATGGGGTCTGAAGGTTCTTACCAATGAGGATGGTGGCCAGGACTTGATAGGAGTGGGCAATAGATGTTTTATCTGGGGTGCAGGCAACGCCAGCCGATGCCAGGTACAGGTGATCTGCAGATGCCGGGGTGGGATCTGTCCCCTTGCTCCTGCTCCAGCCACAGCCTGCTTAATCATACATGAGTGTCCATTGTTGTTGCTGTGTTGAAGAGGTTTGTATTCCATCTCTCATTTCCTGTCTCCTAGCCTCCAGAACTAAGCAATGGAGACCCTATCAGGAAGCTCCCTCAGGGTGTCGTCTATGGTGTGGTGCGAAGATCGGATCCCAATCAGCAGAAGGAAATGGTTGTGTATGGCTGGTCCACCAATCAGCTGAAGGAAGAGATGAACTACATCAAAGATGTGAGAAACTCAAGGATACTTTGTTTTTCTGTCCTTTGACGCAGAGAGGAGGGTGGGGTTGGAAGCATGGGTGGGAGTGTTAAGTAGGCATGTTGAAAGTCTTATTTGGGATGGAAGTGTTTCTTCATTTCTTTGTGGAGAAGCTAAAGGTACAGGGATCTTCAGTGAACTTCTCTTGGGTGGTTGTTACAGGCAGAAGGAACGTGAGACCCAGGGCTTCTTCCGGGTGTGGTTTGGAGGCTCTTGGGTGGTTTTGCATAAGATACCACACACACGTAATGTATATGTTTGGACAACTGTGGGTGTTAAAGGCTGTTTGTAAGAGAACCACCAACTCAGAAAGAAATGTCTCTTCCTTGGCGATGAATTCTGGAGGTCGGGGACTTCTGGGCAGGGCACAACTGGACTCTGGGGTTTGGTTTTCTTTGTTTCTTTGTTGTTGTTTTGTTTCTGTTTTTGTTTCTTCAGCCTCAATATTGGGTCTCTTCTATATATATGACAGAAAATAAGACACCCACTTCTGGGCAATTCTTGAAGTTGCCCTGCCCCCATTAGACTTACCCTCACATGCCCTCTTGGCCAGGGATGGTCATATACCCCATCCCACACCAATCACTGGCAGGGAGCATAGGCAGACTTGGCAGGTTCATACCATTCATTTGCGTTGAAATGAATGTTGGGAATTCAACCACAATAGACAAGGTGCAGTCTAAGCCAACCAAAGCAATTTCTTTGTATTTAATGTATCACCTCTTTCAAGTTGAGGAAATTTTGGAGAAGTATATGAAGAAGAAAGCGATTGCCAGTTTTGCCATTCAACCTGTTCTGTGGTTAACAGTTTGGATCATTTTCTTCAAATACTTTGATGGCTATATATGTCTATATCTTCCAGTGTCCCCTCCATCCAAACTATCCTGTCTGATGCTGCTAAGCGCAAACCAGACTAGTTGGATGAGAGAAGACATGATCTGTTCTGATGCCCCTGGGCATCGTGGGTCAGTACTAGGCTGGAGAAGTCCCATAGGCCTGTGAGCTCACTGCTTCTGCTTCCATATTGGATCCAGGTTCCTCTTAGTTGACCTTCTGTCCTCTCTAGGCTTCAGAGGTCAAGACCTCCAGCTTTGTGAGCCTCATTTGGCATGGGGCAGATGATATACAAAGCCATGTTGTCTTAGCTATCATATGATTTTTTTAAAAATAAGAAATACATCAGCTGGCAGATGGTGTGGCTCATAAATGTCCTGTTGCACAAGCATGAAGATCTTTGAGTTCAGATTCTCAGTATCCATGTGGAAGCTGTGTGTGGCTGCTGGCATCTGTAACTCTAGCACTAGTGGGGCAGATGCAGGATGATTCCTACAGCTCACTGGCCAGCCGCTATGGCTGAATAGATGAGTTCCAAGTTCAGTGAGAGACCTTACCTCAAAAAATAAAGTGGAGAGTGACCAAGGACCTAATATTAACTTATGGCCTCCACACATGTGTGCATACATATGCATATACACCCATACACATCCATGCACCCGCCCCATAAAATAGGTACATATACCACATACACATACACACACACACACACACACACTCTCTCTCTCTCTCTCTCTCACAGGCTATGTATTATAATTACCAGTCTTGAACACCCAGTTATCTGACCTCCCAAAGACAGTTTTTTAATCATGCAGAATTTGCACCTCAGATTGTTTTAATAATGCAGGCCTTTCTCAAGGAAATATTTAGACTTTCTTCATTTACACACTCCATATAACCCAGGATTGCTTTAGAGGTAAACTTCTAAGTAGAGCCTAGACTTCCAAATTGCCCAAGACAAATCCAGCAGTTCCAAGCTAATCCTTAGCTCTAAATGACACACACTGTAATCATAGAGCAGGTTGCCCAGAAATCCCAACCTCCACTGTGATTTGCAATACAAAGTTAATTTCCCGGTACCACCTTCAATGGTTGGTTTCAGATCCATCCTGGCCTGCTCATTCCTCAGTGTGTTTATGAGTTTGTTGGCCTTGCTCCCTTGTGAGAGCCGCCCTGGCCTTGTTGCCTTCCTATACTGTTCAGTGGGAGCAACACCCTGATCAAGGTCCTGCCCATTCACCTCTGGTGACAGATAGCACAAGATAGGGTGTTACTGACCCCGTAGAATGAAGAGTCATGCTTTGAGCTTAATTTTCCCAGTTTGTTTGTGGTCAATGGCAAGAAAGTAGACTATTAGAACGCATCTGGGTAAGGCCTGGAGGGATGGCTTAGGGGTAAAGAATTCCCACTGAGCTGCAGAGGACCCTAATTCAGTCCCCACCACCCGTCTCAGACAGCTCACAAGTGTCTGTAACTCCAGTTCCAGGAGATTCTACACCCTCTTCTGCTTCCACTGGCACCTGTACATATACACAGACACACAGACACACATACACTATTAAAAATAAAGTAGATCTTAAAAAAAAAAAAAAAAACCTCATCTGGGGTACATTTGAGGTTCTGTCTCCTTTCTACCCCCAACTCTCTACCAAGATGCATTCTAAAACAAAATGTATCTCAGCGTTAGAGTTCTTGCCTAGCATGCGTGAAGCCTTGAGTTCAAATCCCTAGTCCAAGAAAGAGAAAACACCCCTCCCCCCGGCCCAAACAGGGTGATTCTTACAGTAATATACCTTCAGCATCAAGTCTCCAAGCATGGTTCCTAACCATCTGCATTTGAACCAAACTGCTTCCCTTCACCATTTGTAAGCTAGACAGCCTGGAGTTCACCTGGAGAAAGCTCCCTCAAGACTTCTTGGTCTGTTGGAGGACTTCCGAGAACGTCACCATACCGCTAAGGACACCAGAAGATGAGGAAGCAGGGTTGTGTATCAGCTTCCCACTTACTCTTCTGATAGGCACCCAGACTTGCACAGAGCTTGTATGAGTGAGGGTTTGGGGATCACTTTTCTCTTTGTTACACCCAGTGTGTGTTCTGTTGGTAATTACTAAAGAAGCTGACATTTGAATTTATGACCCCTTCAGGCCTTGCATGTTTCCACCTTGCGTTCTAGACATTTAATTGCTTTTTGGCATTTGCAGCAGAGAGAGAGAGAGAGAAAATTAGAGGTTGCTGCTTGCTTGGAGGGTTTTCATTCTCATAGCCATGTGTTTACAGTCGATTAGTTAAGAACTTCCAGCTTGTAAAAGCATGTGATTGGAATGGGTAAACTTTGTCCAGACGGGGTTTGAGGGTGATGGGTGAGTTTTAACAAGGCGGTAGTTCTTCCGTTTATTGTTTGGATAACTTAATATCCATTAACCCTTATCCTCGTGTATTATGTAAATTATTGTTTGGAGCGTCCCCGTTGTTTCTAACTAGATGTTGAGAGTGGTCTTGTCACTTAACCTGCTACGTGTCTTACTATTAAGATCTATGTTTGTGCGTCTTTTCTCTTATTAATAAAGTTTCCAATATCATTCATGAAAATGTTGTGACTTGATATCTGACTGCCATTTTCGTGGCTGCAGGTGAGGGCCACTTTGGAGAAAGTGAGAAAGCGGATGTATGGGGACTATGACGAGATGAGGCAGAAGATCCGACAGCTCACCCAGGACCTTTCTGTAAGGCCATGCCTAGCCTGGGGCCGTGGCGGGAGAGCAGGGCTTGGGACCTGTGTTCAGTGGCCTGGGGATGTTGGAATAACTCACGCTTTTTACAAGTGGAGTCATACTTTTTTTTTTTTTCTGAGACAGGTTTCCCTGTCGTAACTCTGGCTGTCCTGGAACTCACTCTGTAGACCATGTTGGCCTCGAACTCACAGAGATCTGCCTGCCTCTGCCTCCCAAGTGCTGGGATTATGTGTGCACCACCACTGCCAGGCATGGAGTCATACTTTAAGTGAACTGAGAGGACATTTTTTTGAGTCACGTATTGAACTTTATTATTCCAGAGAAAATGTTTAACAATTTTCCTTATCATTGCATTTCAAGAGCAGCACTCACTCTTAACTGCTGGGCCATCTCTCCAGCCCGTATCTAGATGAGTTCTAGTTAATGGTCTACTCTATTAAAAAGAAAAAAAAAAAGGATTTTATTTTTTAAAAGATAAAGTCTTTTGTAGTCCAGGGTGGCCTCAAACTCGCATGACCTACAGATGAGCTCCCCCACATGCAAAATGATTCATGGATGAACTAATGCTTTTTTTAAGCATCATTTGTAATAGCAAAAAACATGGAAATGCATACTGAGAAAGACAAAGTATGTTCTCTGGCAAGCACCTTACCTGCTAACCTAGTTCCTTGCCCCACTGTGTTGGTTTGTAATCTATAGTTCTACTGTCAGTATTACTGATGTAGATGTGGCTGCTCTCAGAAAATTTCCCCTTCTCTGGAGTCTATGGGGTGTGGCTTGGTTTTGAGTGACTGTCTTGCCCTCCCCAGGTTTCCCATGCTCGGCAGGACTATCTAGACAGCCATATCCGGTCCCAGTCATCGGCCCTGGATAGCTTCAATGCCATGAACTCGGCGTTGGCATCAGACTCCGTTGGCCTACAGGTATCCCTCCGCTTCCCCTGGGCTGGGAATGTCCAGTTCCCACAGAATGTCCTTTCAGCACAGCCACAGTAAAGGAAGTTTCTGGAAGGTGGGAAAGAAGTTGGAGGAAACACTTCCAGCCAAATGCTGAGCCTTTGTCAATGGGGTTTTAGGCTCAGCTCCAGGCTAAAGATGTCTTCTGCTCCCTCAGTACCCGAGTGGTCCTCAGTGTTCAGGTCTGTGCAACACATCAACCACCTTCTCCTTGTAGTGTGGTGCTTCAGGATGTCCCACTTGGTTACAGAAAAGACATGTTTATCCGAAGACAAAATGTAATCTTTCATGGGAAGTAGCTCTCATAGCAAGTGCTTTTTCTTGATTTAGAAATGATTTTACTTTGGAAAGAGTCACGTGTGTTCCAGCGAATGAAGACAGCCTTAATAGACAGACGTTCCTAATTAAGACCCTACTACCAGAGATAGGCTCCAAGCTAACCATTACAGGGCTTTCACTCTTTACTCATCTGATGAGCGGTCCTCTGCCTAGCGTCATCCTCTGAGTTTATTTTACTTATCTTTTTATATCCTCTTAAAAGCTCACCCCACTCGTTTCTAATCCTTTCTGGTCCTGTGTAAATAGTTTTGTGGATAAGCAAGCAGACCACCATACTGGGCTCTTCCTCTTCCCATAGAACTTAGTATTCACCAACCACAGCTGCTGGAGTCCCAGAGGCAACAAAGCCGGCCAGCTTCCAGCAGTGGCTGGGGCGGGCTGTGTTTGGATTTGTCTGGGATGCCCATTTCTGGTTGGGCAGCAATCCCATGCTTTTCCTGGCTCCCTTTTTTGTATGCCAGCTCCCCACTGGGCTCAGGCCAGCCCCTGGTTTGTCCAGAAAACCCTTGTTCCCTTCCTTGTATCATGAAGGGGCTTGCCAAGGCCCCCTTTCCTTCCCTCTTGGAAACCATTTCACTCCCCAGCCTACCACGGGGGAGGGGCGGGGGAGGGCTTTTCCCAACCTGAGCGTAGACCTGCTTGTGTCTGCACTGTCTCCAGGTTTGTTTTTTGTTTTCCCCCCAGAAAACTAGTATATTTTTAGGCAAATTCTTCTCATGTGCCGTTTAGCTAATAACAATCTGGGCATTTATTTCATAGGTCACTTATTAGAACAGGGTTAGCCCCTACCCGAGGACCCTTAGTCTCTTAGTCCTGGGCTGCCAACAGAGTCATGCAACTAGAAGATTACACCGTCAGTCATATCTGAAGGTCATTGGCTTCTTATTTGTGCAAGCTCCTAGCCTTTTCCTTCCACTTGCCCCTTCTACTCGTGTTTGTTATTGACAGAGACCAGACTCTTCGCTTCATTTCTTAGAAAAGCAGAGCTAAACAGACTGTGGAGATGGTCTCCAAATCCTAACTTTTGTTTTGATAAACTGAGGCCAGCAGAGACCAATGACATAGAGTGTCTAGCTAGTGGCAGAGACAGGGTTAGGTGAATCTGGTCTTCTGGCCAAGGCTGAGTGTTTCTGTATCTGTTTTCTCCCAGAAGGGTGTGGACATTAGGCTAGATATCTTCTGAAGCTTCTGATGACTTCAGCGTATCCTTAGATACACTATAGGGAAGACTGTAGTCCACTAAACCACAGTGGGACAGGCCTCAGCTGCTGCAGGAATCCCTGGGGCCCGCCACCTGGGGGCCGCCACAGCATGATGCGGAATGGGATGACCCTGCTGTGTGTTCTCACAGCACTAGATCTGGGTTTTTAATTTCCACCCACATAGAAAACCCTTGTGGATGTGACTTTGGAAAATAGCAACATCAAGGATCAAATCAGACATTTGCAGCAGACCTATGAAGCATCCATGGACAAGCTGCGGGAGAAGCAGAGGCAGTTGGAGGCTGCCCAGATGGAAAACCAGCTGCTGAAAATGAAGGTAAAGCAGTCGGTCTGGTTTCCACTGACTCCTCTTCTTCCACTCGTCATCTCCCTTTCCCCATTCTCTTTCCCATTAGACCTTCTTACCCATAGGCATGGTCTGGAGTTGCCGAGGAGGTGTCTGTTCACAGTTTCCCACCTAGAAGTGGGGTGCTGCATAAGCACACCCTTTTGGGGCATACCTTTCTTAGCCCGCAGTGGCCTCAAGGGCATCCTAGAATCACCATGGCATTGTGGTTGTGTTATTGGGAAGGCCAGTGGGTTGCTTCTTGGGTCTTGAATATACTCACGAGCTTCGGAGGGCTCTCCTTTCACCATGCATGTGTTCTTTAAAGACTCAAAGGCCCTGCCCTACACACACACACACACACACACACACACACACACACCAAAGATCTGTCCCTCTTGACCGCTGGGCTATGTGTAGGCCCAAGATGGACTTATAAAAATTTGAAAGCATCAGTGGGCCCTCCCCGCCAAAATGTTTATTTTTAAGTTTTTTGAAGCACCTATTACATAATAGTGGTTTCTGTACATTTTCATACATGTGTGTGTGTTTTGATCATATCCACCCCCTCTCTAATTGATCACATTCCTTGTCCCAGCTATAATCCTCCTTTTGATTTTATATCTTTTTGTGTATGTGAGTGTAATTAGGCTTACTTACAGGCCTATGGGTGAGGGATTATTTATGGGAGCATGAGAAATTTACCAGTGGGTACACCACTGAAGAAAATGTCTCTCTCTCCCAGCTATGGTCAGCTGCCTGATGCTCAGGAAGGGTGTGGCCTCACGAGCCTTCCCTTCAAGACTGTGGTTTTCAAACTGTGTTCTGCACAGCCCTAAGCTATTCTGCGGATCATGGATAACTTACTGCCCAAACCAGAGCATGCTAGTGAAAAGTGGAGCTTCTAAAAAACCATCTGGCAGTGCCTCCTTCCCCAGGGCGGCCATGCTGCGCTGCAGGCTCTGCTGTTGCCCTCTGGGGTTCTATTACAGCCGTCCTGGTGTTGGGCTTGGCAGAGTAATACATCAGCTCGTCTTTGCTTTCCCTTAAAATAAGGCAACTTCCTGTTTTTATTACTTTTAATTATGTGTATATGTGCGCATCTGAGTGTGGGTTTGTGCACCTGAGTGCAGCATCCACAGAGGCCAGAAGAGGGCATCAGATTCCTCAGGGCTGGAGTCACAGGTGATTGTGAGCCACCTGATGTGGGTACTGGGAACTGAACTCTGGTCCTCTGGAAGATCAGCAAGGGCTCTTAACCTCAGAACCACATTCAGTTCCAGGTCAATCTTTTTTTTTTTTTTAATGATTATATACATTCTATTTCTCACTAAGAGTTACTTTGAAAATTAAAAATAAAAGATTGTTGTGAGAAATTTAAACTTTTGTGTACCTAGTCATTCCACAATCACTTATTGAGCACTTACTGTTTGGGTCTGTCCTGTGTGTTGCTATTTGCTCTGGAGTGGAATGTCACCAGGTATGGCAAAGGTAGCCTGAAAGTCCAGATCCCCTGTGTCCAGCCTACAATGGCCTCTTTTACAGACAGATGCTGAGTTTGATCAAAAGATTTTTCTCCACTCTTCCGTTTATTTTATCCTCAAATTAAAAATGAAAGAAGTTTCAGGAACTCAAGGTGCCTCACCTAACTGGAATGCGGTGTGAACAGGCCTCAGGCAGAGAGTCTTTCCGTAGCACCTGTGCGATAGAAATGGAGTGTATGGTGGACCCCAATTCTAAGTTAATCAAAACCTTTGCTGGGACTTCCCATCATTTGGATTCCCAGTTTCGACGCTTGTCCACCAGTGATGAGCTCTCAATGGCATCAAGTGGGGCTTGTTGCATCTTTAGAATAAACACCATGCAACTCATTAAGGTCAAAGGGCGCCTCCCTTACTCAGAGGTGAGGTGCTCACAAGCTCAGGTGGTGAGAGAAGCAGAAGCCTGGACGGAGGGGTAAGGGCTTACCTGCAGTGCATCAGGTCAGTGGTGTGAGATCCTTATTACAGGACAGAAAGGAGATGTCACCCCTGGAGCCCTGCCCGCCCACCCTAGCTCCAAAGACTCAAGCTGCACCTGCTCTGACAGGCCACTAATGGCTCCCAGTGCAGTGGCCTCACCAGGCCAAGATGCTTCCAAAGACAACAGTTTGGAAAGCGCACAGTGTGGGAAAGATGAGTGCAGAATTCTTATTTGTGCTCTACGAGGCCTGATGTAGAGATGCAACCGGTCAGTGCAATGAATGGGATTGATTAGAGAAGCTATCTTTAAAATAATCTGTGTATATGTGTGCACATATGTGCGTGTGTGTGGATGCGCATGTGTATATGTATGTGTCTAGGCCAGAGGTCAACTTCAAGTGTAGTTTCTCAGGAGCTGTCCATCTTATCTTTTGAGATAGTCTCTCACTGGAACCCAGTGAGAGCACTGGATCCCGGGGCTTGTTGTTTTGTAGCTGGCTGGCCAGTGAGCTCCAGGGACCATCTACCTTTCTCCTCCAGTGTGGGAGGTTACAAGTATGCCACCCAGAGAGGCCGTGGCTGCCCCCCTCCCCCTCCTTCTCTCTCTTTCTCCCTCCCTCCAGTCCCTCCCACTTTTTCTCGCCTCCCCCTGCTCCTCTTCTCCTCCTTCCTCTCCTCTTCCTCCTCCTCCTTATTTTTTTTCTTTTTTTTTTTTGCATGGGTTCTGGAAAAAAACTACCAACTGAGCCCATCTCCCCAGTCCTAAGGTGTGACTTTCAGAAAGATTCTCTCTCAGAAACACCGTGTCCTAATCATCCTAAATAACTTAGTGTACAGTGCCATCTCCCATTGGCATGTGCTCTGCTCTCTCCCTCTCCCTGCCCTCCTGCCTGCCGCTTCTCTCTATGCAGACCCCTGGGAGACCTCTGTGTATCCACTTAGAGATGCTAGGAGGGCAAGGTACAGGCTGCCGTCTGCATCGAGTCTCTTTGCAGGTGGAGTCATCTCAAGAAGCCAACGCCGAGGTGATGCGGGAGATGACGAGGAAGCTGTACAGCCAGTACGAGGAGAAGCTGCAGGAGGCGCAGCGCAAGCACAGTGCGGAGAAGGAGGTGCTTCTGGTGCGTGCATGCCACCCAACGCAGAGTCCATGAGACGTGGCTGGCGGGTTTAATAGGAAAGTTTTGTCCTCAAAGAGAGTTGTGAGGTTGGATGTGGAGAAGAATCAGGGGATTCATTCATTCATTCATTCATTCATTCATTACCTATTTAACATGTGTGCTATATACATATGTGCACTGTGTATACAGGTACGCCTGCTCATGTGTGCCCTTATAGAGGTGAGAGGTTGATGGCTCTGCCATTCTCCGCCTTCTTTCCTACCTACCTACCTACCTACCTACCTACCTACCTATCTATCTATCTATGTATCTATCTACCTACCTACCTATCTATTTATTATTTGGAAATGGAGTCTTTCACTGAACCTGGAGCTTGCCATTTAGTCCAGGTTGGTAACCAGCAATTTCCCAGGATTCCCCTCCCCTTTTCCACCCCGTGTTCGCCTCCACAGTGCTGGAGTCACAGGCGTGCACCGCCACACCCAGCTGGTACTTGCATGCTGGGAATCTGAACTCAGGTCCTTATGCTTGCACAGCAAGCTCTCTATCCACTGAGCCATCTCCCTGGCCCAGGGGATTTATGATTGTTCATTCATTCCCATTTTTTTCTCCTACTGGAATCCCCCCCGCCCCAAAATATACATTGCTCCAGCTAATCGTACCATCCGCCAGCCTCCAAGTAGATGCTGGGTTTGTTTACTCCATTTGTTCCTCCTCCTGAAATTTCCTACTTCCCCATCCTGGATTATGCCATTGCCTCCCAGCCTTGAAAGCTCTACCCTCTTCATCCTGACATCTGCCATTCCCACATCTAGAAGTGACCTTTGTCCCCAGAAAGCCATTCTCCTTCCTCCTGCTGTGGGATTGCACCGTGCCTCTGTCTAGAGGTGGGCCGTGTGGCTCAACGTCTCGGCCTCTCTGGGACAGCACACGTTCTTTGAAGGAGTCCCTCGTGTCTGGCTTATCTGCGTCCTCGGAGGTTTAATCAATGCACAAGATATTTGGGTTTTTCCTTAAGAGTAAGTTGGTGCATTGCATCGTGGGAGGAAGATCTGGGAATTCCTCATTCTCCTTCAGTTGTATGTTGTCCTACACGGTGACACTCTGAGCATTTGCACAGCGTTATTTAAACCCGCATAGACGATCTTGTTTTGTTTCGTTTTTACACCTCTGGAACATAAGCTTTCAGGAGAGACAGTTACTGGGCCCACTGAAAAGCCACAGAGGGGCCAGTGAGATTGCTTAGCAGATCAAGATGCTTACTGCCAAGATGGTTGCTGAGCTGGATCCTAAGCCCACATGGGATAAGGCGAGAACAGACATTTGAAGGTTATCCTCTGACCTCTTATACTGTGGCACCTGTACCCCTGAATATTAAATTTTAACATAAAATTTAAAATAAAGAAGAATAGCTACACAATGTGCCTTTTTCAGAGGTGAAACCAGACTCGTGACAGTTGAGTTCGCTCTGTGTGTGACACTTGGGTTCCAGGGTCATGCTTTCACAGGGAGATCATGACCCAGTGAGGCACCATCTGGACTTAGGCGAACACTTGGGCGTCCAGGCTGTGCTAAGGGGAGTGTGTGCCTATTGCAGGAAGAAACCAATAGCTTTCTGAAAGCGATTGAAGAGGCCAATAAAAAGATGGAGGCAGCTGAACTCAGCCTGGAGGAGAAAGACCAGAAAATCGGGGAGCTGGACAGGCTGATTGAGCGCATGGAAAAGGTAACAGATTCCGCCTGGGCCTGCTGCCTGCCTGCCTGCCTGCCTGTCCTGTCCCCTGAGCCTGCTGCCTGCCTGCCTGCCTGCCTGTCTGTCCCCCAGGCCTGCTGCCTGCCTGCCTGCCTGTCCTGTTCCCCTGGGCCTGCTGCCTGCCTACCTGCCGGCCTGTCCCGTCCCCCAGGCCTGCTGCCTGCCTGCCTGCCTGTCCTGTCCCCCTGGGCCTGCTGCCTGCCTGCCTGCCTGTCCTGTCCCCCTGGGCCTGCTGCCTGCCTGCCTGTCCTGTCCCCCTGGGCCTGCCTGCCTGCTTGTCCTGTCCCCCGGGCCTGCTGCCTGTTTGTCCTGTCCCCCGGGCCTGCTGCCTGCCTGTCCTGTCCCCCTGGGCCTGCTGCCTGCCTGCCTGTCCTGTCCCCCTGGGCCTGCCTGCCTGCCTGTCCTGTCCCCCTGGGCCTGCCTGCCTGCTTGTCCTGTCCCCCGGGCCTGCTGCCTGCCTGTCCTGTCCCCCTGGGCCTGCTGCTTGCCTGCTTGCCTGTCCTGTCCCCTGGGCCTGCTGCCTGCCTGCCTGCCTGCCTGTCCTGTCCCCCTGGGCCTGCTGCCTGCCTGCCTGCCTGCCTGCCTGTCCTGTCCCCCTGGGCCTGCCTGCCTGCTTGTCCTGTCCCCCGGGCCTGCTGCCTGCCTGTCCTGTCCCCCTGGGCCTGCTGCCTGCCTGCCTGCCTGTCTGTCCCGTCCCCCTGGGCCTGCTGCCTGCCTGCCTGCCTGCCTGTCCTGTCCCCCGGGCCTGCTGCCTGCCTGCCTGCCTGCCTGTCCCATCCCCCAGGCCTGCTGCCTGCCTGCCTGCCTGTCCTGTCCCCCTGGGCTTGCTGCCTGCCTGCCTGCCTGTCCCGTCCCCCTGGGCCTGCTGCTTGCCTGCCTGCCTGTCCTGTCCCCCGGGCCTGCTGCCTGCCTGCCTGCCTGTCCTGTTCCCCTGGGCCTGCTGCCTGCCTGCCTGCCTGCCTGTCCCCCAGGCCTGCTGCCTGCCTGCCTGCCTATCCTGTCCCCCTGGGCCTGCCTGCCTGCCTATCCCGTCCCCCTGGGCCTGCTGCCTGCCTGTCTTGTCCCCCCCAGGCCTACTGCCTGTCTGCCCAGTCCTCCCAGGCCTGCTGCCTGCCTGTCCTGACCCCCTGGGCCTGCTGCCTGCCTGTCCTGTCCCCCAGGCCTGCTGCCTGCCTGCCTGCCTGTCCTGTCCCCCTGGGCCTGCCTGCCTGCCTGTCCTGTCCCCCGGGCCTGCTGCCTGCCTGTCCTATCCCCCTGGGCCTGCTGCCTGCCTGCCTGCCTGCCTGTCCTGTCCCCCTGGGCCTGCTGCCTGCCTGCCTGCCTGCCTGTCCTGTCCCCCTGGGCCTGCTGCCTGCCTGCCTGCCTGCCCAGTCCTCCTGGGCCTGCTGCCTGCCTGCCCAGTCCTCCTGGGTTTGCTGCCTGCCTGCCCAGTCCTCCTGGGCTTGCTGCCTGCCTGCCTGCCTATCCTGTCCCCCTGGGCCTGCCTGCCTGCCTATCCTGTCCCCCTGGGCCTGCCTGCCTGCCTATCCTGTCCCCCTGGGCCTGCTGCCTGCCTGCCTGCCTGCCCAGTCCTCCCGCGCCTGCTGCCTGCCTCCTCAATCCTCCTGGGCCTGCTGCCTGCCTGTCCTGTTCCCCCCAGGCCTACTGCCTGCCTGCCCAGTCCTCCCAGGCCTGCTGCCTGCCTGTTCTGTCCCCCCTGAGCCTGCTGCCCACCTGCCCAGTTCCCCTGGCCCCACAGTTCCTTTGAAGGCCTTCTTAAAGAGTCAGAAGCCTCAGTACTGACTCCTCACAGCCACCCCAACCTGTTTGCAGAGAGACACACGTCCTGTAAAGTAACTCGGAGGGGCGTTAACAAAGTTCTTGTCTTTCTATCTGGTAACTACTTTTTATTGTTGTTTTTGTAATGCTGGCGATTGAACCCATGGCCTTGTGTATTAGGCAAGCCACAAACACCAGCCCAGCCCATCAAAAATATTTGATACATTAAAAAAAATCGCATGTAAATTCTTTCTGCAAATTAATATTGCAGCAGCTAGCTTTGTGGGTGCCCTAGATGTGCTCTTTATTTAACCAGATGGGGCAATCATTTGGAGGCTCCATCAGAACCCCACCTCTCTTGTTTCTGGGGCATGTGTCTGGGACAGATTGACTTTTCCATGACACGCCTGGGGCCTGAATGAGGTAGGAGGCAAACTCATCTGTGTGTGGTAAACAGGCTGACAATGGGGTGGGGGCTCATAGAGCTGCCAAGCTGTCGGAGGCAGGCAGAAATAAGGCAGGAAATGGAAGAGAAAAGACAGGAAGGAAGGAAGGAGAGGAAGAGAAGTCATGGTGATACTGAGCAGCTGACAGCTGACTTCTGGACAGGTTTCTGGAGCTGAAGGTCAAAGCTGGGTCTAGGTTCTGGAAAACAGCTCTCTGACTGCACTGAGGTTGCAGATAGCATTGACCCTTCCATGGACATGGTGTCATTAGTGTCCGGTGCCAGGCTCTCCATGCACCTCCAACGTAATAATGGGCAGGGTCCTGGCTGGGCTTCAGATGGGGCTGAGGAGGGGCCTCTGACCTCTGCTGGCTCACCACCCCGGCCATCTCTGAGGGCGGTTAGGGTTCCTTTCCTACTAGTGTCCTCTCTCTCTGCCCCTGGGAAACAGAACCTCACCATTTAGGTACAGTTTCTTTTTGGGTAGAATTGCTGAGAGAAGAGATGAGGCTCAGCTCTTCTCAGAAGAGCTCTCAAAGTGAAATCCCCCATCTTAGCTGGCAGGGCTCGAGGGATTTTGCTATATTGTATCTGGTACAATTCCAGTGATGATAGGCACTATGCCTTTATTAACATTTTCCTACTTTTTTTTTCTTCAAAGAAATAATTGTGAAAATTCTTACTGTTTGGGCTAAATTAACTTACATATATATTTATATAGTCAGCAAAGTATATGAAGCATATACACGTTTCTTATTGTTATGGAAATAAATGCCCATAAAGTCAAAGCTTTCAGTAACATGAATTTATTCCTTTTTGTTCTGGTGGTGAGAAGACCCAGAATCAAGTTTTTGGCAGGTTTTTGGAAGGAAGTTCTAAAAGAAAGTCCATTACCTGGCCCTTTCTAACTCCTGGGGGCTACCTGTACTACTTGACTTGTGGCCCATACTCTGGCATCGGAGTGAGCCATATAATATCTTTCTGATTTTAACTGATTTTAACCTAATCTTAACTCTACTGCCCCCTCTAATAAGAACTCAATAGATTCGTGAGACTCTCCAGACCATGATCCATGTTTATAAAGTTCCCTTTTCTGTGTAAGATGGTGTGTTTATATGAGATTAGGACCTGAACTTTTTTGTGTGTGGGACCATGGCTCTGGCCATGATGGCCATAATATGTGTTTTATAAGTGACTATCTCTGTGTAGACGTGGCTGGGTTGGTCCATAGGGCATTACCAGAATTTCAGAGCATCTTTGCTGGATGATTTTGAAAACAATCTGGAATTTTACAATGCCACAGGGCACTGATTTATGACATAGATTATTCTTATTTAGAACTATAAATTTTCCTAAGGCTTGTGAGCCTGGGATGACACTCATGTGGTTTGATTAGAGTGTTTTGTCTAATCCATAAGCATGTCTGTGCATTGAGTTTCGAGCTCTGGGCTAGTGGATGTATGAAACACGGAGTGATGTGCAGACTTGGACACACCAGAGCTGGGTGTGCCTAGTGTTCATCTTCTGTCTGGCCCATCTGGATCCATTGATTATGTCTGTTTTAGGAGCGGCATCAACTCCAGCTCCAGCTCCTTGAGAATGAAACAGAAATGTCGGGGGAGATCATGAATTCTGACAAGAACAGGTGAGGTGGGCTGGTCTTGGACTTGTAGTGAACTCAGAGGTAGATATACACATTTGTGTATGTGTCCTATATGCTCATGTGTGTATATGTGTTCATGCACACAGGGGCCATAGGAAGATGTCTGCTGTCCTGTTCTTACCATTTTCCGCCTTATTCCCTTGATCCGGGGTCTCTCACTGAACCTGGAGCTAGACTAGGAGCCAGCAAACCCCAGCCATCCTTTTGTCTCCCCTCCCCCAACACCCCAACCCACAGCTATGCACAGCTTTTTACATGGGTATTGGGGATTTGAACTCAGGTCTTTATGCTTGACCAATAAATCCTCTAACCCACTGAGCCATCTCCCCAGCCCCTTGAATAATTCATTTGAAGCTTGTGTTTTCATTCACATGGTCCTCACTCAGTACCAACCTATGTACGTATGACATTGGCTGGGAGCACCCAGCATGGATCCAGTTCCTTCAGGAGCTTGAAGGCACATCTCACTGCCCAAGACTGGTGATCAGCTCAGCAGGGCACATCAAAGAGGGCCACAAGCCCAGAAGTTCGGCCTCAGTGTGCTCTTAACCCTGAGCTCCATAGGACACACTCGTTAATGAGATAACTCATCAGCTGTGACTGGTTCCATTTGTCCTGGAAATTAATTTAAAACTGTCTGTTTCCAAGCCCTGCATTGCCCTTTGATTTTCATTGTGATCTACTGCCTGCTGCATAGGAAGGGCTTTGGGGAAATTTAGGGTTTCTTGATTTTATATATTTTATTGTGTTTATTTATTTATTATGCAGGTGTATATATGTGTTACAGATGTTCCATGGCATGAGTGTGGAGGTCAGAAGACAACTTTCAGGGATGAATTCTTTCCTTTCACTATGTAGGTCATGTGAGGAATCAAACTCAGATCACCATGCTTGGCAGCAAGCCTCTTTACCTGCTGAGCCATCTCACTGGCCCTTCTCTTGTAGCTTCACAGTTTCCAAGTCGATGGGGTCCTCACAAGTTTCTACTTTGGTGCTAATGAGGGACCTGCTCATGTGTAGATGGGAAATGGGACACAGACACTGTACACTTCTTCCAGTGTTCTGCTCTCATGACATGTAGAACGCTGTCGTTTTCCAGCTCCTTTGGTTGGTTTGAGCCAAGCAAAGACAGAAAGCTCAGAGGTGCCCTGTGGTGTGGGTAGTGGTGCAGAGAAGTCCTCTCCTGGTGAGCCCCGTGGGGTCAACAAATGATGAATACAGTGGCAGTGACTGCAGGCTTTCCAGGGCTCTTCACCCTTGATCTCAGGTTTTACTGTGTTCTTAGACCTCCTTCTCTGTGCCCCTAATTAAGGCCACTGACTGCATGCTCCAGTCTGTATTGGCCCCCAAGCAGAGAGCCTCTCTTACTTGTGAGTGGAGAAAAACAACACCACCACCACCACCACCACCACCACCAAAATAAACTTCTCTTCCTGCCTCTGGGAAGTACAGAAGAGTCATTATACAGAGTGGAACTCAAGGGGGTGGGGGGGGGACAGGCCTGAAGGAAATCTGTGCTCTTTCTGGGATGATGCTTATTCTGAGTTAATCTTCAGCGTCCACAGGAGAAGAGAGTGTGGCTCGAGTTTGTTTTTGTTCTCGCGATGCTTCTATACCGCTGTGGCTTCTTTGCTGCCTTGGCTGCTCGGAGTCAGGGCTCAGAGCTCTCTTTTCTCCCTTAGGTACCGGAAGCTAGAGGAGGCCTCAGCCAGCCTCCGAGAGCGGATCAGGCACCTGGATGACATGGTGCACTGCCAGCAGAAGAAGGTCAAGCAGATGGTTGAGGAGGTAAGCTCTCGCAGAGGGCCTGGGGCCCAGGACAGCTTCCTGCGGTGGGGAAACATACCATGGATTTTATTCTACTCACTACCATTTTCCCAGGTCACAGTCACCACAGCCTGAAGGGACACCTCCTCATGGGTGCTGTGTGGACCAGTGATTGTTCCCCTCAAAGGAGGGTCCTCTCTAGACCAAAGTGTTGGTCAGTGCAGCTCACAGTACACTCACTCTTAAAGAACAGTAATGTCCCATGAGTCCCATAGTCCAGGTGACAGAAGGTGACCTCAGCTCAGGCTTCTCTGCACCTTCCAAACCCGTCCTCATCTCCTGCACCAGCCACTGCGCCCTTTCTCTGCTTCTGGGTGCGCATCTCTGTTAAGTGGCTTTCTTTTCTTTCCCATGATGCGCCGCTCCCTGTGACCTCTCTCCTTCCTCGCTCTCATCTCTCACTCTTGTTTCTCCTCCATCTCCTCTCTCTTCTACATCCTTCCTTAACTATATGTGTAACATGAAAAGTTATGTATTTAATCTGATGGGGAAGTTTATCATTCTATTTTTTTTTTCCTAAACGAGAAGAAAAGCAGGTATTTGAGCATTTACTTCTCTAAAAAGGAAAAGGAATTCTCTTGGCGTGGTGTGATCTGCCTGTCTTTCTTTGCAGTGCTCAGTAGCCATGTGTGGTTAAAGCTGACCACATGTCATTGTAGATGTTTCTTATTTTATTTAAAAAATTGATAGGAAAAACACAGTAGTAACAGGGTTATAAGAATATCTAAGGTTGCTGGGCGGTGGTGGCACCTGCCTTTAATCCCAGCATTTGGGAGGCAGAGGCAGGTGGATGTCTGTGAATTTGAGGCCAGCCTGGTCTACAGAGTGAGTTCCAGGACAGCCAGAGTTACAACAGAGAAACCCTGTCTCAAGACAAAGAAAAAAAAAAAAAGAGTCAAAAGAATTAGTTTGGTTGGCAGTAGAAAACAGAAAAAAAAACCCCTACTTTTCTTAAAATAATCACTACTTTAAAACATTGTCCCTTTTGTGTTGCCTGTGCATGTGTGTGTGCTCATGAACATGCACATTCCATGTGTGTGTACATGTGTGTGGAGGCCAGGAGACAATCTTGGCTGTCTTTCCTCAGGCACCATTCACCTTATATTTGGAAACAGGATCTCTCACTGGCCTGGAGCTTGCCAAGTAGGCCAGGCTGGCCAGTGAGCCCAGGGCTCCTCATGTCTCCACTTCCCCAGGGCTGGGATTACAAGTGTATGCCACCACACTTAGCCTGTACCACCACATCTAGCCTTTCCCATAGGTTCTGGGGTTGAATTCTGAGCCTCGTGCTTGTAAGACAAGCACATTGCCAGGTGTTTCCCCAGCTCTATGACTATTTTTTAATGACTTGTTGATATTTAAAGTATATCTCCTTCCAATAAGTTATACACTTGGCCGGTGAAATTAAAAGCATATCTACCCTAGCGGTGTAGGAAATGCTGGAGTGTTTCTGTGGTGGGGCGAGGTCAGGGAATTAGAGGGTGGGAAGAACAGTTTGTTTTATTAGGTCTAGAACAAACATTCAGAGTAGATAAAATCTTGTCTCCAAATGAGAAGTCCAGTCACACTGTGCTGAGTCTTGCTTGGTTCCCACACCTGGATGTGGGATGGGTGGGATGGTTGTCTAGGGACCGGGACGGCAGAAGCCGGGGAGGAGCCAGGCTGCACCTTCCCAAACTCATGCACCCAGGTGGGAGCTCTGCCGGATCCCATCCCACCCCAGCATAGGCAGAAGTGTGTTTGCCAAGGGAACGCATCACCACAGTTAGGGGCTCGGAGAACCGTGGCTGTCAGAGCAGGCTTTCTCCACCTTGGACTTTCCCACACTTAACGTCGGAGGCAGAGATGATGCCCTAATTTCCCCCATGCGAGTCTAACTAGGTCCACCATTTCTCTTTCTCAAAGCAGGGGTGTGTGCATTGTTCCTGTCCAGTATTGAGAGGCTCTGAGGAAAGCCTCGGATGGACTGGCTTTTGATTCAGTTGAGCTTTGTCTATAAGGAGCTGAGACACCAGAAACTTTTTTAAAGGGCACTTTCAGACAAGTTCAGAACTCTGTGGGTTTTTGTTTTGTTTTGCTTTGTTTTTTTTTCAAGACATGGTTTCTCTGTTGTAACTCTTGCTGTCCTGGAACTCATTCTGTAGTCCAGGCTGGCCCTGAACTCATAGAGATATGTCTGCCTCTGCTTCCAGAGTGCTGGGATAAAAGGTGTGCACCACCACCACTGGCCATCCAGAATTCTGTGTTTTATGTTATATTTCCAGAGAATAATGAATGTTCCTAATTAAAGGGATTGAAGGCAACATACATATGTTATATACGTATAGATGTATGTGCGTGCGTGTGTGTGTGTGTGTGTGTGTGTGTGTGTGTGTTTGCATGTTTGCCATAGGAGTTCACTGCTTGCTTCCCTTCTGTGTATTTTAAATCAGTTCTAGATTACTTACACTATCGAATCCAGTGTAAATCGCTGTTTCTCTGTATTGTTTAGAGTATAAAGATGAGGAGAAAAAATCTGAATGTGCTCAGCACAGATGTAATTTATTTTTTCAAATATTTTTAATCTCGAGGTGGTTGAATCCCCAGTGTGGAGTCTGTGGATACAGAGGGCTGACTCTGCATGTGTGGGGTGTGTGTTTAAATAGGGAGGTGTGCAAAGTCTGGTGTCCAGGCCTTTTATTTCACATTTCCCACGGAGTGTGGTAGATCAGTCAGTGATGTGAAATGGCCTGCGCAGTCAGGACAGCACCGCGGGCAGCATGAGCGCCACCTACTGGTCTCATGTGTTTTAGCAGTTAAACGAGATTTGTAGAAGCGTATTCTTGAACTTAAGATCTTATAATCAGGAAGTAAAAATCATCAAGTCTGTCCAGCACACTGTGCTCACATCTACAGCAAAAGAATAGTTTTTAAAAGTTTTAATTCTCGTGGGTGTTGATGAAAATGCCTTGTTTGAAGTTGGAAACGTGAAGAGTGGCACAGTGTCCTGAGGAGCCAGATGGAGAGGACAGGAGCTCTAGGAGTTCGGGAGCTTGGAGAGCCTGGGGAGGACGCAGCCAGGCAGCGGTGCTGAAGCTGCAGAAGAGGGGGCGGAGTGTTGTTCAGGTGCAAGGCCAGGCCCAGATGCTCTGGGTGACTCTCTCAGTGAGGAAAGCATTGAGTCTTGTTCAGAACACAGACAACGTTTCTGATATTGGCTGTTCCGATGAAATATGTAGCCCCAGATTGCTGGTGAAGCCTTTAGAAAGTGAGATGGTGAGCCTGGAGCTTGCTGCTGGTGCTCTAGGATCCAATGTGCCCTGCAGGGATAGTTGGTGGAAATCTACTGAGTTTAGTAATGTTCATTATTGTATTGTCTCTCCCTGTCCCTCCCCCCGCCCCTGTCAGTCAGAGGGTAACTTTGTGGAGTTGGTTCTCCCCTTCCCCCTTTACATGGATTCCGGGGATCGAACCCAGGTCACCAGGCTCCAACAGCGAGTGCCTTTATCCACAGAGCCATCTCACCAGCTCTGCCATGTTCTTAAATAAAGAACCCCCTTTTTAATGCTGTGCCTGCTACTGTGATCTCAGCTTTGTCATTATTTTATATGAGGAGAGTCCACACAGAAGAAACACAGCTCTGACCTCAAAAGGAGTAAGAGAGAGTGTATTCTGGAGCTAGATACAAATGACCATGGCCTGGAAATATGCATTCAGGTTACCCTGAATGCCGTGCTCCAATGTGGTAGCAGTTTTGTGAATTCTTTATAGTTACAGAACAAAAGGATCCCATAAATCCAGGCACCTTTCAAATACACTGTTAGGAGCATCGTTCAGGCAGGGAAACCTCTGTCTAGGTCTCAGGTGCTGTCGATGACACTCTTAGCTTTGGGGTTGTTGAAAGCTAATGGTCTGTTAAGTTAGCACATCTCAGAAGGTTTCCATGATAGTCACAAGGATATTAAGTCAGACACAGCTGGGCAATTAACAGTAGCCCAAGATAATGTGGCTCTGGATCTGCAACATTCCTACTCCACACAATCACCAAGTTCTCATCCGTCATCCAGCCCTGTAGAATCTTTAACACAGGTGTGGCTCTTTATGAGAACTTTAGTTTACTGCAGCAAAATCAACAAAGTCACAACTCCATCACCCCAGGTCACTTGGGCCTCATTTTGAAAACTACACTCTGAATCAGTCACCGTGGAATGCTGAATTCCCACTTCAGTGGAGAAGTGTGTTTTTACCTGTCGACACCTGGTACTGAGAGGGAGAGGCACATTTGAGCCAGTCCACGGGCAGCCGCAGCTGCCGGGGGTGGTTCCTCTCTTTTTCCAAGAGTCTAAAAGCTTGTCCGTGTCCACAGCTTCACCTTCATGGGACATGGGACTCCTTGGTGATGTCACCTATCATTTTTGGTCCTATTTTGGTGATAATAGCTTTGAAGAAACTGTCAGTGCGGACTTCTTTAGCAGCCCCAAACATCTAGCTGCCACTACTGAGTCTTAAAAAGAGCTTCTATGTTAAGCAATGTATTTTTCCCATCTCAGTAGAATATCACTTTTAAGAGCAGTGATGGAGGTAAAAGTGACTGTCCCAGCTCTCACTGTCTTTGGCCCAATAAAGACACGGCTCCCGTTGTGTGTAAGACCCTGTACGGTGTCATAGGACCAAGTGCAAGCTCTTTAATTGTTTGCTAGTTTAGCTACTAAACCTCTTTTTATGATGAAGTTTTTTGGTCTGTTTATCTGTGTGCTTGCATGTGTGTGCACACATGTGTGCATGCAGAGGCCAGAGGCTGACGTCAGATGTCTTCCTTGATCACTCTTCACTGTATTTACTAAGGCAGGGTCTGTCACTGAACCTGGAGCGCACTGATGCAATGTAATGTAGTCCAGCTAGCCAGCTTGCCCTGGGGATCCCGTCTCCACCTCCCTGGCATTAGGATTACAGGTGGTCAGCACACCCACCTTACTTTTTATGGGGAGGCTGGGGATCAGAACTCAGATCCTTACGTTTGTGCAGCAAGCGCTTTATCCACTGAGCCGTGACCCTAGCCCTCAACGTAGCTGTTTAGTTAAAGGGAGAAGATAGAAAGAAGTGATGTTCCCCTTGATGCTTCTCCACCTGGCTGGGTGCTAGAATCACCTGGGGAGCTTTAGGAACCCCACTCTCCCAAAGCTAGCAGATGTTGGTGGGAGCAGGTAGGGTACTGGGGTCTTTCGAGAGTGTGTGTGTGTGTGTGTGTGTGTGTGTGTGTGTGTGTAGCCCACAGCAGACTGGCTTTCCTCTTATAGTTGCATGTTGTTGAAGTGTCTGGCCAGCCTCCTTTAGAAGCTCCTGTACCCAAGGTGGAGAGCTGGCAGTGAACCTAGAGCAGGGCACTGTCATAGGAGAAAAAGCTGGGGACTAGTGGCCAGGAGCAAGAGCAGGGACTTTAACAGGTGGAGCATCTCTTCCTGCGAGCCCTAGGTTCTGGGTCCTGGAAGAGTCCTGTGACAGCATGATAACGTGCAGTAGTGGCTGTTGGCATCCACAGTGGAGGGCTGTCCCATAGGTGATCAGAACCCATCCGGATTCATAGCCATGTCCAACATTTTGACATTGCAGCTCAGCATTATCATCTACAAAGTTTATGTTCAAGAACCAGAGAGAGAGAGAGACAGAGACAGAGACAGAGAGACAGAGATAGAGACAGAGAGAGAGAGAGAGAAAGCTCTCATTTTGAATTAAGTAAATTTATAGTTTTGTGTTGAGCCATTCATAACTGTTGTGCTTGCTTCATGAGACCTGTGGCTATGGGTGGGCCCCCTGGAAGGCTTTGATAGTGGAGGATGAGGTCCCTTGTTAAACAGAAAATAGAGAATATGTGGGCTTGCCCTGTGTATATGTGTGGCTTGCCCTGTGTGTGTGCGTAGGCTTGCCCTCACCTTGTTTGAAGGTCCCTTTCTACCTTACACATGGCTACACTGCACCCTTCAGTGAGGAACAGAACACAGTGATTTTATTAGCAAGGCCTGTCTCTCACACAAAAGCTAAAGAGGACATGTTTGCAGTTCCCATGAAATGATCTTGGAAGTCCCAGCCCATCACGTCCCAGACATTTTGCAGAGTAACAGAGCCATGGCCTAGCAGCAGTCCTTGGGGAGGCAAGTCCCCTCAGGGAGAAGCTACAGAATAACTTGTCTGAGGTTGAAGCATTGAGTTTCTGGCTCTTTAACTAGTTGGCAGAGCAATTTCCATTCTGTCTGTATAAGGCTTCTGAGCTGACCCATACCCCAGGCCCCGAATCCACACATACCACCTGCAGTTAGAGATCTTTATGGACATTCTGTGAGACGTAGCCTAGAAGATACCCATAAACTTGAACTTTAGAACCAGGCAGACCTGTGTTTGCCAGTTAGAGACTTTGAAAATTATTCATTTTCCTTTCTGAAAAATAGAATTAATAAGAGTATCTGCCTAAGATGGTTTTGTGGGTTAGAATTAGATGAAAAAATATATATCACTAACTATGTTTCTTGGGAAACATGGAACATACCTGAGGAATACTAGCTACTATTATTGCTCTCAATAAGTGGTTTCCTGTGGTGCAGACCCAAAGTGAAGGTAAGTGGTCAGGGTACTCAGGGCTGGCCTCCCTGTGGGAGTCCTGAACATGCCTTTCCTTTCTATGCTTCGTGCTACCCCCTAGCTTAGCCATCAAACTACTTCTTGAGTTACTGGTTTTATTTGGGAGGGAGAGTGTCTCATGTTGTCCAGGCTAGTCTCAAACTCACTATGTAGCCAAGATGACCTTGAATTTCAGATCCTCTTACCTCTACCTTCCAAGGTCTGGGATTACATCTGTGTGTTACAATGCCCAGTTAATGTACTGCTGGGAGCTGAACCCAGGGTCTCATGTATGCTAGGCAAGCACTCTGCCAACTGAGTTATTTCCCTCCTCAGGTTCTTGAGTAGAATAGTTAAATTGTCTTTATCTTCCATTTTAAATGGTTCAGCTATTTGCTGGCACACAGTTCATCTCAAAACTGCTGTGCAATGTGCTGAGATGTGAAATATGAAAGGGTGCTTTGGGCAAGTGCCCTGAATCCCCAGTATTTCCCGTAGTTGGAAATTAGTTCCATGGGGGGTCAGGGGAGGAGCCATGGCCCTGAACCCTTAACCCTAACCTACTCAATTGAACTGTCCCCAGATCATGTCGCATGAGCTCTTCTCGACCTTTAGTCTCCGGCTCTTTGGAAGATGATAAGATGGTAGCCTGCTCTGGGTAGAAGCAGAGGTGGACTCGTCTTACTGAGTGTGATTAGAAGAATACTTGTACACTCTTCGGGGAAGAGGTGGTGTTTATCTGTGCTGAGCCCAGGAGCAAACAGGGAAGATATGCTATTCAAAGGAAACCTTGACCCAGTGGGGTCCTCATTTGTGAAAACACTCCCAGACAGTAGCCTCAACACATACAACCTCAAACTGCAGATCAAAGAAGCCTCAGAGATCCACAGGATATTTTTTTTTAGAAAATTGGGTTCCTAGACACCAAAAGCAAGAACCTCACTGAAAAAGACTATTAAGAACAATTCAGAAAGTACCAGGTGGACCAGCCTCAGAAGATGCTGAGGAGAAGGGAGGAGAGGCGAAGAATGGCAGCGCTCTGGGGAAGAGGCGCTCCTCTCTGGATCACACTCCAGAAAACGCAGATCCGGCCGAATGTCCTCGTAGCTTGGTTATATCTGTATATGGCACCTCATATTTGGAGGTGGGCCTCTGGGTGTCCTTTCTGAATGACTGTCTGCAGTCATTGCCAGTTAATATCTCTCTCTTCTTGTTTAAGAAAAGTTTGGTTTGCTTCTATCCCTCTGAGCATTATGCCTGAGCAAAATGGCAACTGAGCAAGTTGCCAGTTCAGCCAACTTCAGGAAGAGAGGGAATATGCCCAAGGAAAAGAGAAATACACCTATCTAAAAAGTATGGAAATGAGATGAATGAGGCATGCTTTGTGCATGGTTTATCTTCATAGAGGACTTTGTTGATAGCCAACTTGATGTTATTTCATCAAAACGTAGCAAGGGCTGCTGGGAGTTAGCGGGTGGTATGGCAGCAGGTTTAGTAAGAGTGGTGTTAACTTCCACAAGCCAGTCGTCTGGGGTGCCCCTGGCTTTTTTTAAATGAGTTTTTACAGGAAAGTGTGTGTGTGAGGGGTGTGCTGTCTTGTGAGTGTTTGCCTTTTTTCTTTGATGTCTCTGCTCTTGTCAACTCCAGCTTAGGTTGACACGGAAGGGAACGGAGCAGATGTGACAGTTCCACACCTGTAAAGAGCTCTTGGTGACATGAACCTGGGAGCGAGGTCCCATTTAAAGCTGGACCCCACATGCTCTATAGGAGTTTATGGAGAGCTGGGGTCAGAGTGGAAAATCACTCATCTCCTCCGTGACCCTAGGCGGTGCCTTACCCATGCTGTTCCTAGGAACTCAGTCTCCGGCATTTCTTCTGGAACAAGTTATTACCCGGTTTCAAAAGGTGAAATCACAGGGCTTAAAGGAGTGGCATTGAACTTCAGAAAAGGTGGATCCAGGGTGACTCTCTCTCCCAGTGTGGTATGCTCTTGTCTGCCCGAAGTTCTCCTCTCTTGGGTTGTGGTCAGTTCCTGGGAGCCAGAATGCCTTGTTCTGTGGAGCAATGGGGAGGTGCCCAGAGTGTAAACACCACTCTCCACATGCTTCCTGAGCACTGCTCCCTCCTCTTGTCCTGACCCTGGTTGTAGGCTAATTGGTGATCTTGGATCTGGGTTCTTTGCTTCTCAGGACTCACCTCAACTTACAAATCTGTGTCTTAGTTCTCTCTCTCCTTACCTACATTGGCATGGTGTCACCTGGACTTAACTTGCTACCAAACCCGACTGGTGCTCAAATCCTTTGTCACTCTAGCCCTTTCCCTCACCTAGCTCTTATTTAGACCCTTTGCCTGTATTCTTAAGGATATATCTTGTCTCCTGGCCACTCTCCGCCCCACCCAAAGGAGGTGCTGCTCAAAACTCAAGGAAAGGTTTATTTATATCCAGTAAAAATGTTACCATCTCAAATTCTAGCAGTTAACATAATGTTGTCATTTCTTTATTTTAAAGTCTTAATATTTTATCTAGAGCGTAAAGTTCTTAGAAGTGTCACAGAACACAGTTGGGTCAGCCTCTCTTCCCATGTGTTCTAGAAAACAGTGATCACAAGGCATAGACAGGTCACAGTCGGCGGGTTTAGTATGTGATCTTCATCAGCCTGGCACATGCTCACTGCGAATTGGGACCCAGGGTGGTATCATCAGCCGGCTGCCCAGGCTTCTCCTTTGTGAACTAATGCCCATGTCCTTCACTGAGTTTTTAAATCTGCTTCTTTATCTTTCTTACTGATAATTTGTACAAACTCTCTGTATTTTCTGGCACAGATCATTTTTTGAAAAATACTTGGGTGAGACTATCATCTGCCCTTTGTGGCATCTCTTGCATAAATATTGAAATTTTCTAGGGTTGTAGTTACCAACCTTTCCCACTATGTTGTATGTCTTATTTGCCATTTTCTGTAGTAGTTTTGAAGTTGTGTTTGTCATTTTTATTGTTTATTGCAGCCCACATGTCTGTTTCCCATCCTTCCTTTCTCTGCTTTTGTCTACGGCACTTACGCCGTATTTCGTGTGTTTTGCCTTGGCTTGTCTGTTGTTGTTCTGCTTGTCCTCTTTGTGTCTCTCTTCCTTTTATAGAATGGAAGCTCTGTGAGGGCAGGGTCCTTGGCCTGTTTCATTCACGACTGTATTCCTAATATCTAGAGTGGTCACTGGTATCCAGTAGGTGCTCAATAAATACTATTTTTGGACAAATAAAAATTAAGCCATCTGGAATTTATTTTTGTGTCTCTGGTGTGACCAGGGCTCACTTTCCATCTCTGTCTGGCTCATGAGAAGCATCTTTTTCAACATTATTATCCACTGATTTTTTTCCCATGTCATCTTTGTCAAGCTGGAACTCTTCCCCCTGTGCTATTGTCTTTGAATATTGTTGTCCTGTGTCTCTGCCAGAGTTAGGAAAGCCCAGTCTTTAGACTTAAGAGCTGGGCTCGGGGAGGAGAGAGAGCTGGGTCCAACCTAGCAATAGCTTTCTGCAGAGAGCATCAGTGAGCATTTAAGAAGTGCCTTCTGTAAAGCAGATGCAAACGTGGGCCCAAGTTCCTGCTCACAGGGGATTTTCTGACTGACATTTAAACTCATCAGAAGACGAGGGAGAATGTGTTAAGTTCTCTTTCCGGTTCTAAGCCACGTGCTCTGGGAACATAGAAGCTAGATGATATATCCTATCCTCCGAGGAAATGAAATCTAGCCTTAACCTCTGACTAGGCTGTGTTTGGCGAACAAATCCACAAATTCCTTATCCTTTCCAAGATTCTGATTCCTTTTCAATAAAATGGGACCAGTCATAACAGTACCCGCCCCAGAGGAGGTGGTATGGACTGACTGATAGCATGCATGTCAAGTGCTTTATTCCCACAGTGCCTCCGAGTGTGAACTAATTCTCCTGTGGACAGAGAGTTTGCAGGGAGGAGGCAGTTCTGGTTTCATCTTGCGGGATGGGATGGATTTTTCTAGGCAGGAATTGAATGGGTGAAAGAGGTCATGCCAGATAAGATATAGAGTAAATAAAACCAAAAATATGAAGACCAGAAAGTATGGGGTGAGTCCAGTTGTGGATCTGGTTTGACTGGATTAGATGAGGGAGTGGTAGATGAAGAGGCTGGAGAATGGGGGTTGAGGTTCATTGTGGTGGGTGGTGGGCACCCAGCCAGGAACAAGGTTATTATCATTCAGGATTCCTCAGTGGCTCCCGCTGCTCAACCAGGTCTGAGCCTTGGGTGGTGTCCAGGATCCCAGGCTAATATCAGGGAAGAAGGAAGAAGAAGGGCTGAGAAGAAAGCTTGGCTAGTGGGGCAGGGTTCATATTCACAACACCTGAACTTTAAGGATATTTTGAAAGGACCATTTTTAGCATCAGTTTTGAGCCAGCTGTGAACAGAATCTCATTGCACTGCTCCAGTCAAACCTTTTCCCAGATTCTCCCATTCAGCATCTGCGGTTTTCTCTGAAATTGCATCTGTCTAGGAAAGCTCAGGGACAGATAAACAAGCTATTGCTTCCTTTCTCTATCCTACCTGCCTCTATGGGGGCTAAAAAGGGCAGCTTAAAGAATCAGGGCCCCTTCTAGGTGTGGTGGCACACACTATAGCCTGCAGTCCCAGAACTTGGTAGATGGAGGCAAGAGGATCTGAAGTCCAAGGTCATCCTCAGCTAGCCTGGGCTAATGAGAAGGAAGGAAGGAAGATGTGTACTGAGTATTAGGCTTCAGATGGCTTAGCTTGTGATGCTCACAAACAGCCCTAAGTGGTTATCACTCCCAACAAAGAACCATGGTTCAAGATGCTGGCAAGAGCTGACTGAGATCTCAGCCTCAGCCTCCCTAATGCTGAGGCCCAGGCTCCCTTTATTCACATACTGCTGTTTGGGGATTCATCTGCTACCATCCTCCTGAGGATCATATCTTAGTACTGCAGCAATGGCCTGGGGAAGAGGATGAACTGGAAAAAATGGAAGTGTGGGATTTGCCCTTACCAAGGATCTGTTGGGGCTGGCTGTTAGGTGTGTGTGTGTGTGTGTGTGTGTGTGTTGTGTATGTATGTGTATGTGTGTGTATGTGTGTGTGTGTATTGTTAATGTTGTATGTATATATGTGTTGGTGCACATGTATATGTACATGCAAAAGGCAATGTCAGATGTCTTCCTCACTGAACCAGGATCTCAGCAACTAGGCTAGACTGACTGGCCAGCAAGCTCAGGGGGACCTTCTGTGTCCCAGTGTGTGTACCATCCTTGGGAAGACAGTGTGTTCACCCTTCTCTGACATCTCAATAGCTAAATCATTCTTAGGCACCCAGGAGGGTCTGTATGCTGGTCTACTCTGAGAAGTTGAGTTCTCATCAATCTAAGATAGAAATCAAACCAAATAAGATTATCTTACCCCAGAAGCCCATTTCAACTGATCCTTTTGACTAGTGTAGTTCTATTGTTATATATTACTTCAAACTTAATAGAAAAAATTGATTAAAATATGCATCCTGTTCGTATCAACCCTGGCTGAATGCCACAAGACACATTAATTGAAAGTGGATTTCCACTGCCCACTCAAGTCCCATGAAGATGAAAAATGTGCCTTTCTCCTCGGGGCCTTCATTGATTTTTCATTTTCTCTACTCAGAGCTTCATTTAGCAATTTTTCAGTTTCATTTGGTTGAGGCCTTGATTCATCCCCTCCCATGAGGTAATGTACCCTCTTCTTCATCCCTGTGAAGCCATCTTTTCAGGCTGTATTAGTGCATAGCACATTCTGATCTTGTCAAATTGCTCAGTGCATTATTACTGTCAAAAGGAGGCAAAGCTTTATTATTTTTATTTTTGCTTTATTAAGGAGAATGAAGTTTAAATTTATAAGTAAAGGGATAGAGATGTAGTTTAGTGGCACGGTGACTGCTTAGTACTCATGAGGCTCTGGGTTCAATCCTCAGCATTGCAAATAAACCAAGCCAAACCAAACTCCAAAATATGACAATGAAATGACAACACTGCAAAAAGTCTAAACTAGAATTACGGCAGCTGCACCAAGCCAAACCGTTCATGAGAAGAGTGTAAGATGCTAATGTTTGCATGGTGTGGTAAGAGGTGGAAGCTGGAATGAATTCTAGACGGTTCTTTCCTGTCCTGTCCCATCCTTGTTCTGTAACATCCCTGACTCAAAGGATCCCTAGTGGTTTTGACAACCGTATTGGCATAGAGGAGGGGGTGCCATTGGAGAGCTGGCTCAGTGAAGAGCACTTGCTGCTCTTGCACAGAATCAAGGTTTAGTTCTAAGGACTCACAGCTGCGTACAACTCCAGTTCCAAGGGATCCTACGCCCTCTTCTGGCCTCGAAGGGTACTTGCATGCATGTGGTGCACATAAAATTCATGAAGGCACATACATATAAAAAATAAATACATTCTGAAAACAGTATTGAGGATCTGAGCTAATTCTATGTGGAAATTTTAAGTTTTCAAATACTATGACAACATATATTTCCCATGAGAAGGCTGTAGGGACTCCTAATAAAGTTTCATGTTATTTTATTTTGACCTAAAGTTTAATTTTTGAGTATTCAGAAAAATGGAATAGCATTTATACATCTTTTGACAAATGTTTCAATGGGAGAATGAATGAGGTTTAAGCAGAAAGCCCTGGAAGGAGGGTCCTCAGGAAGGAGGGACTAGCACAGCGGTATATTGGGGTGGCAGGTGTGGCTCGTTCATTAACATTAACGCACTGAGTGCCTTGCAGCCCCTCAAACCCTGACCTTGAATGTGTGTGCCTGTGGGGCCATGTGGCTATTCTTAAAAAAAAAAAAAAACAATAAAACAGGTTTTAAAGAGAATAGAAAAAAAATGCCATAAACGTAGCCTTGCTTCTTTCTATTACAAGAGCTTAAACAGTTGGATCAATGTGATAATCAGTATTTTTTGTTTTGTCTGGCTATTCATGATCAGGCAGCACCATGCACAAGTGTTTCAGCCTAGGATTCACAAGGGGTAGGAGGGAAAAACCCTCACAAGGTGCTGTCTGAAGCAAGACAAAATATTAAGGGCCGGGGATTCAGTTTAGTTCCTGGACTGCCTGGCTGGTGTGCATGAAGTCCTGGGTTTGATCCCCAGCATAAACAGGGTGTGGTGGTGCTCTCTTTAGATGGAGGCAGGCATCAAGTTCAAGGCCATTTTCAGTTATCCAGGGGGATCAAGGCCAGCCTAGGATCCATGAAGCCTTGAACCAAACTGAAAAATAGTGTGTGTGTGTGTGTGTGTGTGTATCTGTTTGTGTGAGTGAATGTGTGTACATGAGTGTGTGTGTATGTGTGTGAGAGTGTGTGTATGTGTGTCCATGTGTGTATGTGCCTGTGTGTGTGTATGTGTGTGAGAGTGTGTGTATGTGTGTATGTCTGTGTGTATGTGTGTCTGCTGCATGTGTGTCTGTGTGTGTATGTCTGTGTGTGTCTGTGTATCTGTGTGTGTCTGTGTATGTTTGTGTGTATATATGTATGTGTGTGTATGTATATGTGTTTATGCGTGTGTGTGTTTTATTAAATTAGAAAGTGCCTCATTAAATGTTAGTTGATAGTCTCTGATCTCTGAAGCCCCATAGCTCACTGGTTTTCAACCTAATGCTGAGACCCTTTACTACAGTTCCTCATGTTGTGGTGGCCCCCAACCATAAAATTATTTTTGTTACTACTTCATAACAGTAATGTTGCTACTATCATGAATTGTAATGTAAATATTTGATATGTAGATGGTCTTAGGCAACCCCTTTGAAAGGATCTTTTAACACCTAAAGAGGTCGTGAGCCACTGCCTAGCTAAGAGGTTCATTGGTTAATTCTGGTTCAATACTTGCTTCTTATTGGTGATTCTCCTAATTAGAGGGTAGTTTTTTTGTTTCTGATTAAGTATAAGTTTCATTTTCTTAAGCCAGTTCTTGACCAATAACTCCATGGGAGGTTCTATTTGCTTGGGTCAGAACCTCAGGCATCGAGCCCTAATTATTTACAGCCTCTAGTTTACAAATTTCATCCAAACCTAGCTGTCTGTCACCATTGTGGCTAGCTTTTCTTTGTCTCTGTATAAGACTTCTAATTGTGATCAGCAGGGTGCTCATTTCTTTGTTTGTAATGGGACCTCACACTTTAGGCTGATCTGAAATTAATTATGTGGCCTATGCTGGCCTGGAACTTGTGGCAATCCTCCTGCCTTAGTCTCCTGAGGGCTGGAATTACAAGTGCAAGCCACTGTACTTGCCCTTGACTGTCAGGTGGTGTGGTTTGAGGCAGACTCCTGTAGTTCAGAAGCCTCAGACTTACTATGTAGCTGAAGATGACCTTGAACTTAGATCCTCCTGCCAGTCAGTACCTCCTGAGTATGAGCATTACAGGTGTGCCCACTACCACAATTTTATAAGGTATTGGTGCTTGAACCCAGGGCTTTATGCATGCTAGGCAAACACTCTACCAAGTAAGCCAAAGCTCTACCCCATGACCAGTTTTTAATACAACTTTCAGGGCAGATTCAGGGCACAGTAAAGCTGACTGTGCACATGGTGCTGGGACATGTCATCTGGCTGGTAGGGATTTTGCATGCACTCTGCTTCAGTGTATTTCCTGTTTTCTGAGGTATCTTCCACATATGTTCCCAGCTGGGGTAAGAAACATCCGAAGAATATTGCTCTTAACAGCTGTGTTGATTGTGTCTAATAGCAAATACCTATTTGCAGCTGTATTTCTTCACTGATTTCTCCTCGAAGCTCCCAAGTTCCATATTGAGTTATGCTTCCTGAGCCTTGCACAACTGGATATTGGTCACATAGGTCAAGCTACAGAGTGTGTCATTTCTCATCATCTAATATGAAATGGCCTATATCCTATGTGTTATTATTGGAAAGAAAAGTCCAGGAAGTTACAAGTCTCACAACTTCAGGCTGCATATAATCTGTTCTAAATTGTGTGTGTGTGTGTGTGTGTGTGTGTGTGTGTGTGTGTGTGTGTGTGTGTGTGTGGTCTGTGGGTGCATATCTATTTGCATATGCTTATGGGGGCCATAGTACAATCTCTAGTGTCAGCATCATTCCTCAAGAGCCATCCACTTTTGCCTATCTGTCTGTCTGTCTGTCTATCTATCTATCTATCTATCATCTATCTATCATCTATCTATCTATGTGAGACAGAGTCTTTCACTAGCCTTGAACTTGCTGGTCACCAAGCCCCAGGAATCTCCTAATTCCTACGTCCCAGCACTGGGCTCACAGGGCTCAACATCAACATCGTGACCGACTTTCAAAATTCTGGTTCTGAGGATCCAATCCAGGGTCTTGAAACCACTTGAATGACTGAACTATCTTCCCAGCCCTGTTCCTAAATTTTTTGTGATTTTATCTTGGTCTGATGATAATTCTTTCTGAGGCAAATTTGGAGGAATCCTTTCACTACAGTAACCTGTTTCCAAAGCAGCTTATAAAAATGTGCAGGTTGTGGGCCTCCTGCCTCCCCAGGCAATGCCAGTGTGTGACCATGCTTAAGGGTGATTGCTTAGCTCAAACTACAGATACAAGTGTCTTAACTATTGCTACAGAGGAGAAAAGCCATGATCAGTTACAAGCTACAACTGTCATTTCCCTTCTCTTTAAGAAAAATTAACTTAAAACTTAAGTATATGTGTACCTGCTTGTCTGTATATGCACCACTGTGTGCAATACCCACAGAGGCCAGAAGAGGGTGTCAATTCTCCTGGAGCTGGAATCTCAGGCAGTTGTGAGCCACCCAATGTGGGTGCTGGAAACTGAACCCTGGTCTCTGTTAGAACAGTAAGTGTTCGTAACCACAGAGTCATCTCTCTACACCTTCCCTTCCCTTTTAAGCACCAAATCAGCCTGAAAGGCTTAGAAACTTGGCATCTTGCAAGATCTCATTAGTGTAAATCATCTGTTCAGTATGGTGCAAAGCCATGTTGATGGAGACAGGCATTAGGAAGCATCATTTTAACCTTAGTTTAAAGATATCAGATAAGATTGTATGCAGGGGGCCTAGAACTGGACCTCAGTGTGACATTGAAATTCAGCTGTTACAAGGAGATTAGGTCTTGTTGAGGTCACCTATGGATATCTGGAAAGTGAGTTCTCTGGCTTCCTTCTTAACACCCTGACTTGAACCCAGTATCTATTCACTCCTACTTGGTGATAGCTAGATCTAAAGGCAGCTACCTGAGGGTCGGATTACAAATTGGAATGCCTCAAGAAGTTACCGAAGGCCTGGGTGGTAGAGCAGGCCTATAATCTCAGCACTTGGAGGGTAGAGGCAGGAGGATTAGGAGGAGTTCAAGGTCTCTGGCATAATAGTGAGTTCCTGGCCACCTAGGCCACGTGAGACCCTGTTTCAAAAAAATAAATAGTGACAGAAAAGACAGGCTAAGATGTAGCTAATTTGCTGAGCCCTGGGTTTGATCCCTAGCATTGCATGAACCTGGTTTGGCTACATATGAAGAATGTTCATTACCACAGCATCACCGCCGCTCCAGGAAACATGTTTGCCAAGAACTCACCCCAGAAGCCTCTGCACCTCCAAATCCTTTCCACCATCCCATCTTCCTCCCCTAACCCAAATGCCTCCTCAGAGTGACGTCAGCCCTCTCTTTTCTCATAAAAAAACTCCCAGAACATTCTCTGTCATGCTTCCTGATGATGCCTTTGCCTTGATTTGATTTATAGCCCTTGCTTGGTATCTGAGTGTCAGGTCCTAGAATCCCACACGGAGACTGAAAATCCAAGAATCTCAAATTCTTTTAGGAAATGGGGCACTATTCACGCAGCGTCCGTACACGCCTCTTTCCACTCTCTTTAAGTGTCTCTAGATTCCTTCCAAGACCAAATAAAATGCCAACACTATGTGAAGAGTTTTTATACTGTGTTATGTAAGGAGTAGTTGCAAGAAAGCAATCGGTCCACATGTAACTCGGACACTTAAAAAATTATTTCTGGCCTGCAGTTTGAATCCGAGCCTACGGGACACATAGATATGGAAAACTGATGCCATTTTAAAACAAATCTAAGGGCAGTGGTCATCATCTCATGGTCTGCATCTTCCCATGAGCTCTTCATGGCCCAAGGTCCTGCTGCTCTCTGTAGCCTCAGTGTAGTGTTCAAAGAAAAACCACATCTCTTGTTTCCTTGACCTCTAAGCCATTCCCAAGTCCTTCAGAGACACGAAGGCTGGGATGTTTGAAATCACCTTTTAATGTGATTTGATAGAATTTGTCTCTTTACCATCTTAGGCCCTTCAGTGAATTTGAGGTCTCATTCTGGCTGCCACCTAAAGCCGTAAGTCATTTTAAGGCTGGCCATATAGCTCAGTGGTAGTGTGCTTGCCTGGCATGCACAGTGCCCTGGGTGAGGTACCCAGTACCACCTAAAGGGAAAAAATAATGATCAGCCAAAAGTTAACTTTAAAAATCTTAAAGGCTGGGGAGGTGACCCAGTTGGTAAAGTACTTGACCCGAAAACATGAGGGCATGGGTTTGAATTCCTAGTACCCACAAAACAACTGGTCATGGTGGACTGTACCCGTGGTCCCAGTGATGATGAGATGGGACGGGAACATCCCTGGAGCTCCCTGGTAGCCGGTCCAGTGCAGTCAGTAAGCTCCAAGGTCAGCGAGGGACCATGCTTCAAACCAATGGGGTGGAAAATAACAGAGTTCAGTGTCAGCTTCAGGGCTCCACGTGCACACACGCATTTGTATACAGACACACAAAATCTTAATATTGTAGGAAGGAAAGGCAAAAAAGCACCATGGGGGTGATTTTTATAAGCCATTCCTGTACAAAATATAGAAAATTGCACAATTTCTTTTCTTTTGCCCCACAATCCTACACCAACCTCAGGACTATTTCTCTCCCCTGACTCCTTTGACAGCTTTTATTTTCACTTTGTAGATTTTTTTTTTTTTTTGTCCCTCAAGGCTTTTTATAAACACTTTCCCACTTTGCAATGTGTTTGTTTCTAAGCATTTGTGTAATACGCTCCATCATGCCGGTATCCCGTAATTTATGGCCGGTTCCTTTAGTGCGAGGCATTAAGGTTATTTCCATTTTCTCTCTATTATAAATAATGGAAGCAAGAACATCTCTCTACATGCAGCTTTTTCCCCTCCGTGTTTGAGTTATATCCTCAGGACAAATTCCCAGGAGTGGGATTAGTGGGTCAAAGGGTCTGAACAGCTTTATGGCTCTTAATATTTATTGCTAAATTGCCTGAAGGGTCATTCTAATTTACAGTGCCACCTGCAACACATGAGGGTCTGTGCCTCCCAGGCTTGCCAACATTGGTCTTTCCAGGCACTACTTTGGGGTCAATTTCAGAGGTATTAATGTAACTTGTTACTCTCTTTAATTGGTAATTTCTTTATATTAAACACACTAGACAGTTTATCTTGGTTTATCTGTGTTTATTTGGTTCTATTTTATATGGCTTGCTTTTCTTTTCATCAGGTGATATATCTTGATATCACATGAAATTTAAAATACCTTATAATAAAAATGCCAAATGCAGGCCGGGGATATAGGTCAGTTGACAGAATGATCACCTGGTATGCAGAAGGTCCTGGGTTTGATCCCCAGCACAGCATAAAACTGAGTGTGATGGTACAGACTGTAATCTTAGTAGGAGGGTCAGCGGTTTGAGGTTATAAGCTACATAGAGAGTTTGAGACCAGCCTGGGTTGGAGACTCAGTCTCAAAATGAATAAATAAGACCCTGAATCACCCAGCACAAAGAAAATAATCTGTGAGGCCCACTAGGCTGGTTCTAGGCTCAACAAATGGCCCAATCAGCCATACTGGTTTTTTTTTTTTTTTTTTTTTTTTTTACTCCTCTCTTCTTCCTGCGTTCCATGGTAAAGCAAATCCTAGCTCATGTGTGTAAATTTCCTACAAACTGCACAGTGCCCTTGCTCTTAGATACTCGTAATGCTGCCATCACACCTAACAAAATGACAGTTCTTTAGTATCAGTTAGTACCAGGGTGTAGAACAATGTTCCAAAGTATCTTTCTCCTGCTACTTTGTTCCAGCCCCCACACACGTTTTTATACTTCTAAAGTCCCGGCTGGAGAGGTGGCTCAGCAGTTGAGACTGGATGCTTTTGCAGAGGACCCAGGTTAGATTCTAAGCATCCATGTGGCAGTTCACAACCTTTTGTAACTCCTGTTCCCAGGGGATCTGACACCCTCCTCTGGCCTCCTTGGAGAGGCTACATATGTGGTGCATATGCATGCATTTCAGGCAAAGCACCCATACAACATAAAATAAATTAATTAAAACAAAAAGGAAAACAAAGTTTCTCATTAAGAGATCTTTATTTTTGAAGGTTTTCCAGACTTCCCCTGGCAGGGTGTAGTGTAGATTGTTCAACTAGCTACTTACTGATGGAGTAAAAACAAAAATCTTATGTTCAAGTTAGTTTATATTTTATCCAGTGTATCCTTAGGATCTATGCCTAGAAATAGTATTTCTGGATCGAATTATCAATGTGTATATGCTTTTTCTGATGTCATTTGGTTCTTTCCATGGAATTCTATTACTTTACACTGAGGTATCTTTATAAATAGATGTCTGAATGTTCAAATATACAAGCTTTTTGGAAAGGTAGCATACCATCGATTGAATTTGCATTCTGATCTCACTTGATTTCAAGACATGGCTTGGCACAAAGTACCCTGGTTCTTGCTCTGGAGAGCCTCTGCTCTGTCCTAGGAAACATGACTTCTGAGTGAAAAGCCAAGAGGAGTCCAGGGTGTGTTACATGATGCTACATGCGTAACCTGATGTTACAAAGGCGACAGTGCAGCCCAGGTCTGCTCATGGAGCTGCTCCTGCATTCTGTGGTGCACATGAGTCCTTAGCCCTCTGAATTCCATGAATACCTTTAGTGAGCCTTGCCCAAACTCCTGACACTTGGTTGGTCTGATACAAATGTATTAAGGGAAGTAACCAAATGTTTGAAATGCAGGTCCTTCATCAGTCCAGGCTAGAGAATTAATTTTTGTTGACTTGTTTGTGTCTGTCCTGAAGCATACTCCACGAACCATAAGGGGATGTTATCAGGGTCCAGACATCACACCAGCGTGGAGAAGTTGGCTAAACAAACCTAATTGGACACCCCTGGGTCTCAGAATCCCATTATCAGAGATTCTCAGGTCAGCAGTGATCCAGGAAACAAAGGATCCATATAGAAGGGCTGGCATGGAGTTCAGTGGGTACAATGTTTACCTGACCTTCACGAAGTCCTGAGTTCACGCTCCAGCACCCCAGATGTGGTGATACACACCTGAAATCCCAGCACCCAGGAGGTGGAGGCAAGCAGATCTGAAGTTCAAGGTCACGTCCAGCTATATAGCAATTGGAGAGTAGCCTGAAATACAATAGCAACCCCCCTCCCCCACCCACATGCCCCAAAAATAAATAAATAGGAATCTCCACACCGGTTCTATTTGAATAAGCAGGGGTATTTCTGCCCATTGATTACCGTGCAGCTATACAATTCTACATTTTTGTTTAAAAATTTTCCTCTTGTCTCTTTCTAGATTGAATTATTAAAGAAAAAAGTGCAGCAGAAGCAGCTCCTAATATTGCAGCTTTTAGAAAAAATCTCTTTCCTGGAAGGAGAGGTAAGAGGCTGTGGCTCTTTCAAGTTGGTGTCTTCCTTGCCATTAAATTTTATGTTGCTGATCCTGCTGTGGACACTTAATTAAAAATATGGCTATTTCCTGGCCTTATAAAATTGATTGAAGGTTAACTGCCAACTCTGCAAAGGAGCTCTGACAGTTCTTTTTTCTCTACTCTCTTCCTCACCGTGCTCCAGCCTGCTGTTCCAGGCTGCGCTTTCAAAGGTCTAGTGTGTCTTTCTCAAGAGTTCTCCCAGCAAGTCCGATACACTGTCAATACAAGTTCTTACACGTGTGTAAGGCTTTATAAGTTGGGAATGACCTGCACATACATCCCTCACATGATTTTCTCGGCAAGCTTTAAAAAGGCGAGAGAAGGACTGTGATGTCTGCGTGAAATGGAGAAACAGAGGCAGAAAGGGGAGACGGCATCACGAGGCTCACGCAGCCTAGGAAAACCCAGAGCCTGGTTGGAGAGCAGACTCCCAATCCAACACTCATCTTCTGTTACTTCGAGTAAACATGTTTTAGAGGTGGCTTAGTTTCACCTGCAACTTGGAGTAGCTTTGTAGTCTTGCCTCTGGCCTTTAGAAAGGCATTTGGGGAATTTTATGGCAGTTCCAGGGAAAGAAATTATGGAGTTGGAAGAATCTTAGGAAGTTGGGTATTAATAGAAGGAGCTGAAATCCATTTGCCCTGCAGGCTCTTTATTAAGAACTTGGCATTGAGCCTTTGCCTTCTGCGGTTCCACAAAGAGTGATTTGCCAAGCCCCTGTCCTTGTCAGTGTCCCTCTTTGTGGTCCTTATCTTGTGAGACAGCCTAGGACATAGCAGAGAAGCAAGGAGAAAAGTAGGATGGTATTTGTTCGGTGCCAACTGTGTGCTGGGCATTGCTGTTCCTTCCCATATGTTCTGATTAACATAGGCACAAAGAGTGGGATCAAATCTATCCTAGTGGATTACTGGATCTGCTTATTGACTGAATGATCAGGAAGGTCCCTTATCTTCATAGGGAACCGTCACTACATCTGTGTGGGACAGTGTGGGACAGACCCACGAGGGCACATAGGAAATGCCTGGCATATTGAGTGAGCATTCTGCTCTTAGCTTATTGAAAAGGCTGCTCTCTGAACAAATTATATCTCCCCTATTTTAAAGATAAGGAACTGAGTTTCAAGAACATCATTTCCTGTCTATGCTTACAGTAGAGATGGTGAGTCTGAATCTAAAGCCTGCCTCCTTGCTGAATGCTCACAGATGCAGTCAGCCAGATCATCATTTACTTTGATGGAGGAAGACTGCCTAGGGCTGCCATAACCGGGAGCCTTCAAGGGACCTGGTAGTTGATTCGAGGTCCAAGAGTCTCACTGTCTTGAAGCTGAGTAAATGAGTATTTTTCTGTTCCCATTCATGACTTCCCCACCTTGGTCACTGGGCCTAGCTCTAACTTTTTTTTAAAAAACAGTATATCAAGTAGCCCAGGCTGGCCCCAAACTCAGTATGTAGCCAAGAGCAACCTTCTGTCTCCACCTCCCGATTATAGGGTTACAGGTATGTGCTGCCTCCCCTGGTCTCCAGAGTTTGTTTCCAAATTTTCCTTCTGAAATCACAGCCCATGTGTGCATTTGGGGTGGAGGTGAGGTGTACATCTTCCCTGGTGACAGTCAAGAGTCCCTGGAAGAAGTCTTTGTGTCCAGAGAGGAGGCTTCAGAAGAAGGGGGGGAGTTCTGACAGAGAAGAAGCTTACCCCAGAGGTCCCTCACCTTGTTTCTGTCTGTGGTACTCCCAAGCCCTCAAGCAGACCACTAAGTGTCCAGGGCTTGTGTGTAGGGAGGGGCTTGCAAATATGTGCTTTGCTTAATGCTCAGATGATTCAGCTCAGCTCATGGTTTGGGCTGCTGGGTTGTGGGCATGAGTTGATGCTGGGAGGTGAGTTCAGGAATCCCCAGTATAGAATGGGAGATGAGACTGAGAAAGGAAGCTGACCTCTGTGGGCAGCTGGGGCTCATGGCACTTGGGGTCTCTGGGATATGGTATAGAGCTAGGTTGAATTATCACCCGAAGACTGAGCAAGCATTCACTAACTCCACCAGGCAGTGGCTAGGGTCTGCTCCTGGGTTCTGGTCATTTGACTACCCAGGCAAGATCACTTTTCCTCTGGTGCTCACGGGAAGCCCCAGGTAAAGACTGAGGAGGTGATGTATGTCAGGAGGCCATAAGCATCAGAGAATGCAGGAGGGCCCTACAGTGTCAGCCACACTTGGAATGAGACTGGGAATCCAGCCCTTCTTAAACACTGATTATAAAGCTATAAATTATTAAATTTGGGGCATATATGACCACTTGCTCTTGACCATTCCCACATTGACCTTAAACAGCAGACAAACATACAAAATAAGTCACATGAAAAAGTTTAACGCAGTTAGACTTAAATATTCTAAAATATCAAATATCACAAATTTAACTCATTATGTCCCTAATTTTTTAACCTTCATAAGGCAACTGTTTTATTTCAGTAGTGTGTGTATGTGTGTGTGTGTGTGTGTGTTTGTGTGTGTAGGCTAAAGGACAACAACCTTGGGTGTCATTCCTCAGGAGGAGTGCCTTCCTTTTCTAAGACAGTTTCCCACTGGCTTGGAATGAAGCAAGTAAGTTAGGCTAGCTGGCCAGCAAGCCCCAGGGAATCCTCCTGTCTCCACGTCTCCAGAGTTGGGGTTACAGGCAGGTTCCACAATGCCCATCTTTTTATCATTATTTATACACACTCTACTGACCTGTTCCTTGCTTGCTGTGTGACTACTGACACCAACGAACTGCCACCCTCTTTACAACTGATGTGTGGCAAAGCTTCTGAGCTGTCCTTCTGCGGGCTGTGGTGAACTGAGTGAACTGACTCTTATTTAATTTTATTATTCTTAGCACAGAGGTGTTATAAACAGGCATATACTTAATACACAATAAACTGCATTGCTTTAGAAAACCTTCCTAGGTTAAAAAAATGTCAACTACATTTCTTACATATCTTGCGATCCCCTTACTTGTCTATTATACAATTATCTTGAATGCCAATATAATGCTGACATATAATAACACTCCTTATATACTGTATATTAATTTTGCCTCTGAATGGCATGATGAACACAAGGTGTTTCTCAGACTCAGCTTGCTTCCATATCATAATGATGACTTTACCTGTACTTAAAAGCAGCTCTCTGTTGCTATAAGAAAATGCCTCGGATAGGTAAATAACTGAAGAGCCTTGGTTCTTACACACATCTCTGCTTAGTCCAGTAGCATCCTCGGTCTGTGGGGAATGCAGTGATGAGCTAAAGCTGACTCACAAGAGTTAGCTGTACACACCAGTATACATCTTAGTTCTTCACTCTGTGGCATCATACAGGACTCGGGCAGGTTCAACCTGCCGTTGCGTGTAGCCAAGGGTAGCTATGAATGATCATGAGTTTCCTTAAAGCATTCTGAGCCCTGGGGAGAAAGCTTACTTGGAAAAGTAGCTGGAGGACCTGATTCAATCCCCAGAACCCAGGTAATAGGCAAGCAGTGACAATGTGCACCGAGACAGGTGATTCCTAGGGCTTTCTGTCCAGCCAGCCGAGTTTACTTAGTGAGCTCCAGATCCATGAGAGACTGTGCCTCAAAAAAAAAACAAGGTGGATAGTGCCTGTGGAATGATAGCTGAAGTTGATCTTTCACCTACACACACACACACACACACACACACACACACACACACACACACACACACACGGGGTTGGGGGGAGAAATGCTGAGACACAGAGGCACACAGAGAGAGGTAATAAAAACAATTTTAAAAATATTCTTAAAATAACGAGGCTGTAGAGACAATTAGGAACACTGGCTGTTCTTACAGAGGACATAGGTTCAATTCTTTGCACCTACATGGTGGCTACAACAGTCTATCACTTCAATTCCAGGGGATCCAGTAACCTCTTCTGGCTCCCTTGACCACCAGGCACACACTCGGTGAACACACAGACAAGCAGGCAAACACTCATAAATAAAAGTAACTACATCTTTAAAAGGATGTCTGAAAGTGAAATTAGAGGTCTGGTTTTCAGTGAGTGGCTAAGCCTTCTGGGCTGGATTCTGTTTTTTCTTTCTGAAAATCTTGAACTTACAGTGACATTGAAGAGTCACAGGAAATGAATCCAAAACCTGGCTTGTGTCCATCCTGTCCTTAACATACACAGCGCAGGGCACATGCCTCTCTCTGTGTCTGGGGAACACTGTTTTGTTAAGTTTCCTGGGTGGCACTGTGGTGCTGCACCCGGCACCCAGTTCCCCACATGCATTGTACTGGACATGTTCTTGTCCAGGTGTCTGCTTCAGCTCCTGGCCACTGGCTTCCCTGGGCCTGAGAGGAGCTGGGAGAGGAGGTGACTGTGCCCCCTCCCCCGTGTGTGTGTGTGTGTGCCTGTGTGTGTGAGAATTTCCCCCCTATGCCCAGAGGAACCATGCCAGCGTCTTCCTTCCTGGAAGACACCCAAGGCTCCCCGTCCACACAGTGGCACTCATTACACATATAAACACAAGGTGGTGGTATTTGAAAGCAGGAAAACCAGCACATTGCCCGTCAGTCCCAGAAGCTTCTACAGAGTACAGCGCTGGCAGCAGACTGAGCTGCTCAGTCCTTTTCCTTCAACGGCTCTCACTGCTTTTTGCTATTCTTTCCAATTCAGTACAGCAGTGTTGTAAGCAGGCATACAATTAACACACAACAAGCTACATAGCCTTATAAATGCTTCCTAGTTTCAAAATCAACAAAATGCAGTCACCCTACTTTTCTATTAAAAGATGGTTTTGGACTATTTCCTACTCTTTTCTCTTTGAGGCAGAGTCTCTTGTAGCCCAGGATGGCCTCAAACTCATGTAGCCCAGGATGGCCTCAAACTCATGTAGCCCAGGATGGTCTCAAATTTCTGAATCCCTATCTCCCCCCCCGCCCCCCCCCCCCCCCACACACACACACAGTGTGCTGGGATTGGAGGTTTGTGCGGCTTTGCTGGGTTGTAATCTGCCGCTTCTGTTTTCCTTGCCTTCCTTTCTGTGGTCCCAGCAGCACTGTTCGGCCTTTAACAACTGCAGCGAGGTTCCATGAAGCTCTGCGGACCGTTCTCAGTCTTTAGCTCTGCGTGTGTGTGTTCCTCCAGCTCCCTCCACCTTGTTTTATTTTATTCTTATATTTTTTAATATTTTATTTTTATGCACTTTGGTGATTTGCCTGCATGTTTATCTGTGTGAGTTGGTGTCTGATCTCCTGGAGCTGAAATTACAGGTGGTTGTGAGCTGCCCAGCGTGGGTGCTCCTCTCCTTTGCTTTTGCTAACTCTCTCTAGTCACTCATCCCCTCTCCCAGCTCTGATAGAGTGAATGTCTCTGGGTTCACTCTCGTACTTTGTGGATATTTCTGTAGTGTTCCCACATTTATTATGTTGGTTCTGCTCAGTTATCTGTACCCCAGCAAGACTGAGCTCTGCAGGAATGCACATTGTGCTGTATTTCTTGATACTGCCTTCCCTTACACTGATATACAGAAGATACATGGCTGGTTTTTTGTTTGTTTGTTTGGTTTGGTTTGGTTTTACTGATTTTTATTAAATTTTCATGAGTATTAATTTTTAATTTCTGTACTTCTGTGGGCATTGATATTACACACAGAATTCTCATAAAATTAAACAAAACATTTTGAGATGGCTTGTTGACCCTTCCCTGTGTCCTAGGCCAGGAAAACTTGCTAACTTCATGTCTTATGTTCCCTGATGGTATACCCTCGTCCTGGTATTCCATGAAACCTTCAGGAGTAAAGTCTTTACCCTGGAGAGGAACAGGCCACAGGGGCTGGAGTTTCCAGCAAGACAGACATCCTTTGCTTTCCTTGCCCTGGCCCTGGTAAGCCAGGACCTTTTTTATATTCTAAAGATTGGGTGACTGAGTGGGACCATAGGTCTGTCGTAGCTCATCAGTTGCCAGGGCACCGTGAACACATTCTTTATTCCAGTTCCATGTATTAGAACCTCATGCAGAACAAGGCTTTACACAGCAGCTCCTTGGCATTGCTCATTTAGAGAGAAACAACAGAGTAGCAACCCACATTCCTTCTGTCTCCCTGGGACTCATTGTTTTTTTAAAACCCACCCTTCCTTTTTTCTAACTTTATTTTGTTATGTGTATGAGTGATTTGCCTGCATTTCTTTCTATCCAGACACCACATATGTGCAGTGCCCTTAAAGGCCAGAAGAGGGCGTTGGATCCCATAGGCCTACAGTGGGTGTAGGAACCAAACCTGGGTCCTCTATAGGAGCAGCCATCTTTTCAGTTCCTTCTGTAGGACTTTTAAACTGCCATGTGGCATTCAGTATCAGACTGGTGCTTCAGCTCGGCTCCAACTTAGAGAGGGGGGCAGGGAGAGAGAAAAGACTTTCAATTTTTTTGTTATGTAAATAATATGCTCACTGATTTTATACATTTATTCAGTAAACTTTATCTTGTATGCGTTACACGTCAAATTTCAAGGATCTGGCCAAGAAAATAGATAGGGACGTTATGGTTTTAAAATCAAGTTTATCATTACCAAAAAAAAAAAAAAAAATACATAAAAGGATTTTTTCATCACTTAACAGAGTTAAAATCAGCAGTTAAAAGCACTGGCTTCTCTTGCAGAGGACTCAGGCTTGGTTCCCAGCACACAGTCAGACAGCTCACAACTGCCTATAAGTTCAGCTCCAGGGGATCTGACACCCCTCGGAGACCAGAAGAGGTGCCAGGTTCCCTGCATCTAGAGTGAAGTCCGGCCAGCCCCATCCTCAGCCTCTTGCTCCTTTGTCCTCCATCTTCCCATGGGGCGCATTTCCAGCTCCTGGGCATCTAATCATAGCTTCTGCAATGTTTGGCACCAGCTTAAAAAAAAACATGAAAAGTATACAGAATGTTAATTTTAATCCCAAGGAGCTCATTCTAGTTTATATGTTTGAGATTCTGAATTTTTCCACACCTATGAAATACTAATTATTCAGTTATAGAGGCATTTCTCACTAAATTAAATTAATAGACTCGCTCATTTTATAGCTTAGTAAGGGAGTGTTAAAAGTTGAGTTACACCTTATTTATAATGCCAAAAATGCAATAAATATCTAACTGCCCATCATATGAGACTAGTTAAATAAAGACTGAACATCCGTACAATGGGATCCTGTGGTTCGGTTAACATGGTTGGTTGACACAAAAAGAAAACTAGTAGATTTGAGGAGATATCTGCAGCACACTGGGCGCGTGTGTTCACAAACATGCGACAGAGCTCAGAGTTCAGAAGGCAGCTGGTAGGAGTCAGTTCTCTCCCATGATGTGGGTCCTGGGTCCGGGGGTTAACCTCAGGCCATCAGCCTTGGCAGCTGTCACCTTCACCCTCCAGGCATCGCACCATCCTTACAACAAATTGTAGATTGAAAAAAGCAGATTATGCTATAGACCAGCATGTGTTATTTTCATTTATGCATAACTTGATGTGCAGGTTACACACACACACGGGGAGCTTTGTATGATGATGGAATTGGTGTATTTCTTCAACACCAACGGTGTAAGGCACGCCTTGTGATGGATGTCTGTGCTGTAGGCTTGATTTACTAAAACTACTTTCTCCTCATCTCTAGAATAATGAACTACAGAGCAGGTTGGACTATTTGACAGAAACCCAGTCCAAGACTGAAGTGGAAACCAGAGACATTGGAGTGGGCTGTGATCTTCTACCCAGGTATGTAGGAATTTCCTGTTTTTCTGACAAAAATCCTTCTTTGACTTAAGAAAAACATTTTACTGGCCTGTGATAAACAGAATCAAATTCTTCCGATGAAAAATGCAGCTCTGAAGCTAAGTGGCGACTTCTGCAAAGACAGAGGACTTGTGTGGGGTGCAGGGGACAGTGAAGGAGAGACCGAGGAAGCCATTGCTGTCAGCTGCTGCATGCCTTTGCTAGTTTGTTCGTTAGTTCATTCATTCATTCATTCATTCATTCAGCCAACTGTGCCAGATGGGTTGCAGAGAGACAAGATATTGATTCCTGCCCCAGAGTAGACTATAGAGGGAGGGACAGGTATATAGGAAGACATTAAAATTACCATGTTGGGTGTGCTGGGTACATTAAGAGGGAAAGTCCAAACGAGGAACAAAACTCACCCATTCCTTAGTCCCATAGCCAAGTAAGTTCGAATGTCTAGTTGAATTTGGTTCATCATAATGATCTTCTTAATCTGTGTGCTAGCTAGCTAGAGTCATCTGATGGAGCCTCAGTTGAGAAAATGGCTCCAGAAGATATGACTGTTGGCAAGTCTATAGGGCATTTTCTTAATTAGTGATGGAGAGAGGGAGACTCAGTCCATTGTAGGTGGTACCACCCCTGGGCTTGGTGGTCCTGGGTTCAATAAGGAAGCAGGCTGAGCAAGCCAGTAAGCAGCACTCCTCCATGGCCTCTGCATCAGCTCCTGCCTCCAGGTGCCCTGTTTGTGTTTTTATCCTGACTTCTTTTAATGATGAACAGTGATGTGGAAGTGTAAGATAAATAAACCTTTTCCTCCCAAAGTTGCTTTGGTCAAGGTGTTTCATCACAGCAATGAAAACCCTAAAAGCTTTGTCCCTCCAGCTTAGGTACCAGGCTAGAGGGCTGACGTGATCATTGTTCAGCTGCTTCCCACACCAAGTTCTGTTTCTTGCTGAGGGAGGGTGGAGCCCATGACTTAGGGTCCTGCCTCTAACTGAAACAAACTTGCCATGGCTAGGTGCTCAATTGTGCTCAGCCCAGAAGATGTGAAGCAGTAGATAGGATGGTTGTTAGAACCACATGGCTTGTGATTTAGGTCATCCAAGTTGTGAAGTGGCAAGTCCTGGTTTCTTGAGAAAAAGGAAGAGCCCGTGTGTAGGCATGTACATTTGTATGTGCTGTGTAGACAACAGTGGTCCCGAAAAAAAAATGTCAGATCTGGGACCTTTAATAGTAACATCTGTTGGGAAAGTGGCCGGTCAGTTGTCCGCCTGGGATGTGCAATGCCCGGGTCTGGTCCTTTAACTACCTGTAGCCTGGTGTCTAGGAGTTCTTTCTGTGCTGAGGCCTTCGCCTCCCAGTCTGTAAAGTCAGTGGTTTTACCAAGTCTCCGGCATCACTAATGTGGTACAGTAAGACCTCATTTCCCTACTTTTAAATCTGTGCTTGATGGGTTCTTGTTGTTGATTAAATCCAGCCATTTGCCCGTTGTCAAAGAACTAATGGCATTGTTGAACTTTCTTTGCCAATTTTCTGATTTCCAGGTAAACAAGGCAGTTTTACCATTCTAACATAATTAACAGAAAATGCTTTTTTTAAAAAAAAGAAAGATAAGAATACATAAAGTAGACTCGGCATCTCACCAACACGTGACACGATTCACTTGATGAAAACATAACGAAAAGAATGACTGATTGTGTCTGGGGACCCTTTTTGAAATACAAGTAATTTGGCCATTTCCCCCTCTCTCAGGCTTTTCAGAAACCAAGTGTCTCAACTCACTCCAATTCCCCACATCATAAATCTTGTTTGGCCAAGACGGGCACAAAACCATGTCTGAAACCAATAAATTGTTTGTTTTCTGATTCCCACATTTTGGCTTAAAACAAGCTTTTCAATTTGTACTCCCAAGGATAGCCAGAGGCAAACTTTTATGGCTACGTTATGAAACCACAAAACAGTTTTCATCATGGAAGTGCTGACAGACTCTTAACTTATGGCCACAGTGAACCCGGAAGGCATGTCAGAATCGAAAGGCAGCTTTTCCATAAATGTAGCATTTGGGTTTCCCTCAGGATCCATTGCAGCGGTTTAACTGCTTAGGTCAGTCAGTGGAGGAAATGAAACTACATAACCACATTTCCGAAAGGGCAGAACAATATTTCACCCGTTTCCTCTCAAATATTTATGAAGTGCCTACTATGTGAAAAGCACCCCCGGGTCATAGGGGTGAGGAGACGAGAGCTTCTGAGTTATCTCGAGGCAGGGTTTCCACTTGGCTTCTTAAAGAGGCTTTGCCCTGTTGCTGGGGCTCCTGAGGAGACACTGGGGATGGGGAGGGAGGAGGATTGTTGAGGTGCAAGCCGGGGAACATCTTCCCTCCTCACAGCCTCTCAACACCAACTAGCCTAACCCAACACTTAGTTTTGAATGTTGGATTCAAAGTAAGACCGGCTTAAATACAGGTCTGTGGGTAAAAACAGATCGCAATTTTGTAGTCTAGATGAATCCCCATGTTTCAAATGAAACAAATTTGAGGTCTAGAGAAATCAGCAACTCCCTGGAAGCCGTACACCGAGGGGGAAGACTTCTGAGGCTGGGTACAGCCATTTATTAACTGGAGATGACTCAGTGTGTTGAGGGTTGCTGGGCTTATGAGATGGCTCAGTGTGTAAAGGTGCTTGCCACCAAACCTGAGGGCCTGAGTTCGATTCCTGAGACCCACATGGTGGAAGGAGCCTCTGCCCTCCACATGTACACCTTGGCACCTACGTGTCCATACACATACAGACACACACGAGGAAGGAAAGGGAAAAAGTGGAAGGTCCCTACGCTGTGTTATTTGTGTTCTGATGAAAGTTCTTTTCTTACTTAAAAAGTAAAAGATTCCGTAATATCTTCCAGAATTTTTTTATATTTTAAGTTTTTATTTATTTGGGTATTGGTTTCTTTGAGGCAGGTGACCATTTATTTCATGCTGGTCTAGAGCTCATTATGTGGCTGAGGAAGACCTTCAACTCCAGATCCCCCTGTTCCTACCTCCCAGCTGCTGGGATTGCAGGTGTGAGCCGCCATGCCTGGCTCAGAGTGTTTTTCATACAGCCTCCTCCGCCACCGTGGTTTTGCTCAGAAAAGTATTGAATGTAGCTTCAATTACATGGAAATGTTTTGATCATTCTTCTGCCATGAAGAGCTCAGTAGTATAGACCAGTTGAACAGTTAGGCTACCTGGGTGCCCTGCCTTGCCAGCTGCTAGCTGACCTCAGTCTTGGGTAGGTTGGTGAATCTTTCTGAAACTTGGACACATTTATCCTTAAAATGGAAAAGAGGATGACAGTTTTGACTCTCAGTGTGTTTCTGGGAGGATTACATTAAAAAATGTATAAAGCAGGTAACTTAATTTTTAAAAATAGCCATTAAGGAGCTGGAGAGATGGCTGGGTGATTAGGAGCACTGAACTGCTCTTGCAGAGGACTGGAGTTTGGTTCCTAGCACCCAAGTTGGACGGCTCACATCCTCATCTTAACTCCAACTCCTAGAGCTCCAAAGCCCTCCTCTGGCCTCTGCAAGTACTACACACACACACACACACACACACACACACACACACACACAATTTTCTTACATGGCCACTGTTACTATTAACTAAACCAAAATTCTGAGCTTTACATGTAAAACACTGCATCCAGTATAAATGAATTTGAGTTTGCTAGGCGATTTCATTAATTTAATTTTACAGGTAGTTATTGATTGGTAGCCTAGTCACGTGTACAGTGCTTCCATGCACATGGGCCTCCTCAGTTAGACCGTCAGTGGCTTCAGATCCTCTAGACACAGTGCCGGAGTGGAGGGCCTGCGCATAGTAAGCGCTATGTCAGCTGCGGTACACTGTGACCCTTGTGTGTTCTGGCACTGCAGGTGCTCACTGTGGGGAGCAGGAGTTCTCCCACTCTCTTCTCTTCTAGTATAGCTCTGGCACTTTCTTCATGTTGAAAAACAAAATTGCGGTCACCTCTTCTTTAGTCATAATGATACTAACCCCCTCTTCTACAGCGCCCGTTCACACTGCGCCCTCTCCTGCCAGCACTGTGGATGCCTGTGACCAGGGATCCAGAGATCCCCCCTCCGGTCTAGGGTATCAGTCACAGGATTGCTACTGTAATGAAACACCTGAGGCAGATTAGAAAGAGAAATGTATATTGTGGTGACTCCATTTATTCCAAGATCTTTTGGTGAGGGCACAGCAGGGACCCACCACCTTCCAGCAATGCCCCACTGGGGCCCAAGCCTTTGACTCCTGGACCTCTTTGGAGAGCAAGTATCTGTAAAATCTGGTATTTAGTTGGTGCTCAACAGGCATTTTTTTGGATGAGTAAGCAAGAGGTCTACACCGAGTGGGGCCTGGGGCAGCTGATGTGTGTTATCATGTGGTTTGTTCCTTTAGTAGAGGGCTCAGAAAAAGCGGCACTGGCTTGACCTTTGCTGTTTGCATTTGTCATCAAGCGTGTGTGAGCAGGTTTTGTTCCTTTTCCTAGTCTCAGTCTCCCCCAGACATGCTCAGAACAGTGCCTGTGGAACAGGCATTCGATCCATCCTTGTGCAATACCACCCTCCTGCAGCGGTCGACAGCCCTTCCCAAGGGAACAACGCTTGCCGCTTTACTCTTGGAGGACCTTCCTTCCCTAGCCCGCTCTCTCTCAACCATCCTGGCTGTCCTCCATCTTCTCTCATGGTGCATGCCTCATTCTCCTCAGAGCACCCTGTGACCTGTCTTGGTTGTAGTCATTTCTGCAGAGACCGCACCAGTCCGTAGCGTTGCCTTTCCACACTGGGGCTGAGCCTCTCTGGAACAGAAGCCCTCATTCCCTGCCACCTCTGGAGTCTTCCAGCAGGTGTCTGTCTGGCTTCATACAGACCATTTCCAGGCCAAGTGTGTCAGCCTTTTTTCCAAAGTCAGTTCTTAAAAGTGGTTAAGATTGAGTGCTACACCTGGATCTGGGTCTTGGATCTGCTGCTTGCCTTTTGTGTGACTTCCAGAAAATTCTGAATTCTTTTGAGTTTTTGGTTCCTCACCTTGAAAAGGAAAATTTGACTGGGGAGGCTGAGGCTGGAGGATTGTAGTGAGGCCACATAATCAGACCTGTTTTTAAAAACAAAAACACAATTAAAGGAAGGAAGGGAGATTTGGCGATCAGTCCTTCTGTTTCAAGAATTTTCTCTGCTGGGAGTGAGGCACAATCCAACATTTTCATTCCGTCAAAGTTCCCCCTGGGGAGCCAGTGCGTTTATTGGGCTTACTTACAGAGCATGGGGGAGGGGTTCCTGATAGTAACTGATAGGTTACTGATAGGGTGGTGCCAAAGCAGCAACAGTAGAGAGTCATGTGTGCTGCCTTCCCCATGGCCCCACAGTGGCGCCCGCACCCCTAGTTCCCCCAAGCCTATGTACTCTAGGCCCCTCCCCCTCCCCAAGAGCCTGAGGTCAGTTAGGGACAAGTCCAGTACAGCTGGTTAGGAAAAATGGTTGGCTACTCAGGTGGGCTTATGTTCCTCCCCATCTCCCCACCCACCTCCCCATGGGAAAGACTAATAGTCAACCAGCCCAGCTGTGGAAATCATGTGCCAGCAGGCACGGCTGAACTCTTGAAGACGGTGGCTGTTTGGCAGAGAGAATATTCCTGTACACCTCCAAAACTGGCTTCCAAGTGGATGACACGAGCTGACAAACACAGGGTCTTAAGCCCAAATACCTGTGTGTTCATAATCTGTGGGTGTTCCTTCCATTTTCCTGTGACCATAGTTCAGTATATTACAGCCGTATATCTTAGCCTTGGTCACTTTGCCTGTGGGCTCACTTACACCTGAGCCGCCAGTTTCCTTCCTGATGCCTTCAGGAATTCCCATTCCTTCCTCTCTCCAGCCTGCTCGACATCATCCCTTCGCTCTCTCTCTCTCTCCAGCATCCTGTCCTTCTGCTCTTCTGCCTCATCTTTGGGTTGTGTATTTCTAGTGGGCAGGGATCTCATTGTAGAGAGAGAACAGGAGGAGTGACTCACTGTGAGTCCAAAGGCTTTGCACGCTGTTCTTCATTTTGAAGACAGAGTTTGGTTTGAAAAGTATGATACAAATTAGTTAGTCACTGAGAATAGTTTAAGGTTATTTGGCCTCCCAGTATACAGAAAAATGAAAATGAGAGAGAAATGAGACTTTTTTCCCTTCTGCTCACTAATGAATTGAAACATGGTTTCCAGTAAAATCATTTATATCTTTTTTAAAATTAGGTTTATTTTTAATATTTTGGATATATTTATTTTGTGTGTATGGATGTTTTGCCTGCATGTATGTGCAGCACATTGCATGCCTGGTGCCTGCGGAGGCAGAAGAGGCAGTTGGATCCCCTGGAACTGGAGTTACTAGTTGTTAAGTCACCTTGTGAGAACTGGGAACTGAGCCCGGGTCCTCTGTAAGAGCAGCAAGTGCTCTTAACTGCTGAGCCATCTCTCCAACCCCCTCAATTATATCCTAGTAGGTTCAGTTTGGTAGTAAATATTCCCCATATGGCCATTACTGCTTTGCACATAGTAAGTGCTTTAAATGCTGATATTTTCACATTTCTGTTGTAGAGTCCAAAATATAAAGCAGCCCTTTGCCAAAGCTTTGGGGTTTTTTTGGTTCTGCTAGTAGACCCCGACTCCAGGGAAACTGTACGTTTGTGGATTCATAAAAGGTTAGCTCCTAGGAACCCAACTGTGTTCCAGAAAACAGGCGAATTTCAGTTCTATGATTGAAATGACTTACGCTCTTGAAGTCCTATTGTTTCCTAGAGATCAGCTTAATAAAATGCCCCCACCCCTTACATTTTTGAAAGGTCGGGATATGAATGCCTGTTTTTGAAGCCCAGAAGGTTCACCTTTATAAATATTTCTGCATTTTATGGGCTTTTAGGATATTGTCACGGGAGACCATTTCTGTTGCATGGAATTTTCATAGGCATTGACACAAAAGGCCATCTGGTTTCTGCCCCTGCTGTTCCCCTCGTCTGACTAGCCAGATCACTAGGGACTTCCTGAAGCGCCATGCCCCACGGATTCCTGTCTGTTGGTAGTGTCACCCACCTCCTCCTCATACTCACTCAGGCGGACTGAAAGTTCCATGCTCAGCCTTTGTGAGCTGCTGAGGTCTCAGATGAGTGAGACATGGTTTTCACCCTCAGAGAAATTAGACCTAACAATGGACACAGATGTAAATTAGGGTGATGCACTGCCACTGGTATATCAGAGCCCAGGTAACAGTCATTTTCGGTGTGCACGGGGAAGGGAATTCATGGAAGGATATATTGAATCTCTGATGTATAACATTATACCTGGGGTGACGTGAGCCAATGTTTACTCACCCAGTGACAGACCCAAGAAAGGATTCCATCAAAGTCCAGCTTGGTGAACCAATGAAGTTTTATTGGGGTTACAGGAGTAGAAATGACTTGAAACAGCTATATCACCAAAGCCCACCCCAGCATGGGTGACAGCTCACAAACAGGAATCTGGAGCACACAGCACAGCCTGCGAATAGCTCTCAATAGGCTGGAGAGTGTCCTCTCTAGGTAGCTCAGTTGTTCCGAGCCTTTTTCAGGCAGCTGGCATGGTTGCTGCATCCTCCTCCTGCTCCTCTTCCTCCTGCTCCTCCTGCTCGTTGTTTTTTTGTTTTGAGATAGGATCTTGTTGTCTAGCTCTAGCTGACCTGAACTTGGTATGTAGAGTAGGCTGGTCTTGAACACGTAGAGATCTGCCTGCTTCTGCCTCCTGAGTACTAGGATTAAAGGCATGTGGCACCACTCTAGACTATGTTCTCTGCTTCTCTTAGGAAGCTCAGCTGATCTGAGAGTGTCTCTCTGTGGTCTTTACTCTTATCTATGCTTGGGGAGGGATTGAATTTGGTCAGTTTCAGGTACTTCCTGAGGTTTTTGAGTTTTTTACTTCTAAGATAAAGGAGCTACCCTACAAGATGGAATGTTTTACCTTCTTGTAGAACATCCTGTTGTTTTACCTCCTTCCTAACATCCTGTGTCTTATCAAGCTTCCCTCCAAAATGGAAGGCTTTAATCTTGAAGTAAATTACTATCCAACTGTCTCCTAAGGCAGACAGACATGCAATGTGTAAGGTCTGATACCACCCTGCCCCTAACACTTCTGATACAGCCTGTACCACTTTGTAAATAAATGGACATCGGAAGTTAGTGGCAAGGAAGTTAACTGTTGTGTTTCCTGTATATTTGGCCATTGTGTTATTGGGGTAAAGGATATAACTATGATGCCCTCAAACTTCAGCGGCTCACCTCCATATCCCGTATCACAGTTCAAGACACGTTGGGATGGGTCTCACTCTTCACAGACATTCAGGATTCTAAGGATTCTTCCATCCAGTGACTTCCTTGGGTTTTGGAGTTCTCTTGGACCCACCATTCCAACCCAACTACTACATAAAAGAGAAGAAAAGGTGAACATGTATAATAATGCATATAGTTCACCATTTAAACTCAAGTGGTGTGAATCATTTCTGCCCATTCAGTCACATGGCCCACCAAATTGCTGGGAAGCTGGGAAAATGTAGTTATAATATTTGGTTAAAATGATCTAGAAGCTAAAGGATAAACAAATTTATTTCTCATACTGGAGGCCAGAAAGTCCAAGTCCAATACCAACAAATTTGGTATCTGGTTACAATATGCTTTCTGGTTCACAGACAGTGCCTTTACTGTGTCCTCACTTGAAGCTCTCTGAGACCTCTTGTAAGGGCACTCACTAATCCTGCTCATGAAGGCTTCACCCTCATGGCTCATCACCTCCTGATGCCATCACTCTGGGGGGTAGGATTTCATCTCTGAATTTTCAGGAACACAAATATTCAGTCCATGGCAAACCCTTTTATAGCATTTCTGTGAAATAACTGCATTATTAATCACTACGTTTTTATTTTTCAGTGCTGAAGTCTTACCACATGAAGCCTATGGAGGGGTTTATCTCATTTTTCTCTTCTTCCTTTTCTCATCTCTCAGCCCAACAGGCAGGACTCGTGAAATCGCAATGCCTTCCAGGAGTTACACTCCGTACACACGAGTCCTGGAGTTAACCTCAAAGAAAACGCTGACTTAGGCAATCAAGAGACACGTGCTTTGTGCAGATGCTGAAAGGCCCTGGAACCCCATGACTTAGAGTCTGGAGAGGGTGATGACTGCTTCCTTTAGACGTGGTGTAACCTAGAATGGGAGTCTCAGGCAAGTGGAGGCAGAAAGAGCAAGCCAGGGCGGGAACGTGAGTTCGTATTGCAGACACTCACCCTGCCCTGCTACATGGAGTCATCATTTGTTTTCCATGTGGACGCTGGAGTCCTGGTTTCACAGTCTGCTTTCTGTTTTACTCAATTTTGGGTTAGAGGGAAAAGGACATTAGTTAGAGATTTCATGTTTGTTACAGCATAAAGGTTTTGTATACCATAAAGTATTAGTTGTGGCAGTATTTCTCCTACATGGAGAAGCCTGTGCACAAGTAGCATGGGCACCTGGAAAAACTTGAACCTGGAGGGAAAGATTCCCAGCATGCAGTGCTCTCTCCTCTGATCAGGAGGATGTGTGTCGGGTTGTGGGAGCCACGTTTAGAGATTTGTGTGTGCCAGAGTAGCTGCAGTCCGATTCACTAATTCCCTGTTTTAATGTGTGCCTTATGCCTTGATTGGACCAGCTGAGATCACTTATATTTATTCAAGATGTGATTCTTTTCTTTCTCACTTTAACTTAAAAAGGAATTTAGTATGTTGTGGCACTTAATCATTTCATGTTTAAGTAACAATTAATATTTTTGTTAAACGAATGAGGAGTCTATTCACGCATGCTGTACTTTGATATTAAAACCCACATCACATATATTTAATAAATGCCTCTATTTTGTTCTAAAGTTGTCTCTGCTCTGTTTCATCCATAACTTGTAGAAGGGATAGACACTCAACAGAGCAGGCTCTGTTGTGTCAGCAGCCACAAGTGAGTGCTGATAGGGGTCTGCCTTCCTCCCCTTCTTCCTTCCCTCTGTTCCCATATATTTATGTGTGTGTGTATATACATATGTGTGTGTGTGTGTATATATATATATATATATATATATATATACATATGTTTGTATATATATGTGTGTGTGTATATGTATATGTTTGGAGATATATATATATATATATATATATGCATATGTGTGTGTGTGTGTGTGTGTGTGTATATACGTGTGTCAAGGCTGGATACCAGTGGTTTTCAAAGAATGCATTTCTTCTCAAATCCTGAAATACATTTTGTTAAACTCACCTTCTGAGAAGAGGAAGATATATTCATGATCACAAAAGAATTCCATCGTCCTTTTAAAAATAATCCTCCAGGCTTGGAGAGATTTCTCAGCAATTAAGAGCAACAGCTGTCTTGCAGAGGATCTAGGTTCTGTTTCCAGCATCCACATGGCAGCTCATAACTGCCTGCAACTCCAATTTCAGGGGATCTGACAAATGCATATAAATACACATAAAATATAAACACACATATAAAATATGCATGTTTATTTTATATGTTAATTATATATTAAAAATAAAAATTAAAAATATTAAATACATTTTTATAAATATATAAAAATAGAAAATAATAAAAAATTTAAAACCCTCTCCCTTCACAGCCCCTCTTACTTCATCCAGTTTGGAAAAAGCGAGCAATCAAAATAGTTCCATTGAATAAATCACTTGGAGTCAGGATAAAGTGAAAAGAAAAGTAAGTTTGTGTGTCATGGAAGTTTATTTTTAGTTGTGTTTAAAATAACTTTTTGTGCACTATTGAAAAAAAGGATGCATAGGCCTTGGCCTTTTGTATTGTCTTCAGGTGTTGGATTTCGGTGGGGGATGTTTGATTGCTGATTGATGTTTGATTCTGAATGAGGAGTTCTGAATGAATAAAAACATTTGAGCTTAGACGCTCGGGGTTCCACTGTGAGTATGTTCCCTCTGTAGAGGTCTGGCAGCATTTGAGTCTGTGAAAATGCCTCCTTGTCATCTTTGCTGAGGCCCATACAGCAGCATGCAACTACAAATGGTGCATCAACCTGGGGCAGGACATCACACCAGCTAATCCAACGTTGAGACAAGGAAGAAGAGAAAGAAACCCCAGACCTTACAGAGTCCAGTAAAGTACACTCAGAGAAGCTCCCAGAGGATAGAGATTAAGGCATTAATTGAAGGCTCCTGAAGGAAGAGGAGAGAGAGAAAGGAAATAAGCCTCTATGACGAGAAAAGGCTGTGAAATTAATAAATAAATGAGGAAGAAAGCTCCAAGGTGAGAGCCACAGAAGGGAGGTCCTTAGAGATAAAGAATTCAGCTGGGAGCAGGAAAAAGCAAGGTTCTTACTGCTGTTCCTGATCATGGAGCCGAACCTCCTTCCTGCCACTGGTGGTAGCATGCTGTTTCACAAACTGAGTTTTCTGATAGTTTTTTTTGTGTCTACATGAAGCTCAAGATCTTGTGTTTGAGGTCTAGAAAGAAGGTTGCATGTTTCTCCTTAGTGGTGGCAGAGGGAAATGCCAAAGCCCCAGGACTTTTTGGCCAGGTATTCTTCCCACCAGCCCAGGACACCCTGCTGTTGTGGAAGCCATGGGTTAGAGCCAAAAAGCTGCTTAATTAAACTGAACAGTTTTTCTTTTTGTGCAAACCTGTCTACAAGAGGTCTGCTATGATGATGAGAACTCCACCCATGAGGGGACCCTTCCTGCAGACAAAGTGATCTGTTATTTTTCCAGCAAACCAGGCTCTATCTTAAAATCTGGAAGATGTTTCTTCAGGGTCAGCACACAGAAACTGTCTTCCAGAACTGGCTGAGGTTGTATCTCTTGCTGGCAGCCGAACTTGGTATTGTAAGAGTCACCCAGGTTTTACTGGTTTTGAAGGTATGAAGGGGTCTTTGGAGAGCAGCTGAGGCTTGTCACTGTGAGAGGCCAGGGGAGGCCATTGGTGAAGGTGCAGCCTTGGTAGTAGTTGAAGGCCCAAATGAAGGGGTCATGTAAAGAAGTTGAGGCTTGGCATGATGAAGAGGGCCCAGGAGAGGCTATTGGTTGAAAGTGCAGCCCAGTTGCAGCAGAAGACCCCAGCGTTCTGGAGATGCCAGTACCATGGGACGACCACCAAGATCAGCAGCAGCAGTAGAATGGAGCCAGCCAGAGCCTGAGGACAAGCTATGTGTGCTGCCGAGGGCAAAGCCAGAGAAGTGATCCGAGCCCCTTAGAGGAGCCCAGAAGATTAACCTTAGATCCTCATGAGTGCACAGCAAATACTTTACCACCTGAGGTATTACCCAAAATGTGTAGTTTTGTAGCCAAATTCGTGTTTAAACTCTGGCTAAAGGACCTTAGGTGAGTCATAAAAGCTCTGTGAAGGACATCTCCTACTCTAATGCTGACAGTCATGACCCCTTGCTAGGCTGATGTAAGTGGAAATAAATTCACACCGCAGGCCAGCACAGGCTGGGCACTGGAACAGTAACTGCTGTCACTCTGGACACTTTTGTTTTAAAGCATTGGCTTCTGGGTGTCTCTGGGGGTAGTGAGAAACCCTGCCCTCTGGAAATCATGGAGTGTCTCTAGCAGGGGCCATCACAGAAGGAAGCTGGACCCACAGGGAGGAACAGGTCATCCTCAGAAGCCAGTGTCCCTGGAAAAACTGGTCTGGAAGATGTTTCAAAGTGAAAAGCAATGATCCAGAGAAATCCAGTTTTAATGAGACCAAAGGCAGCAATGAAAGTCATCTGCAAACAGCTCTGCTTCCGCCCCCTCCCTTCTTTTGGAACAAGGATGAAAAAGAAAGATAGGCAGCCGGGCAGGCTGGCTGACAGGTGGATACGTTTAAGGGATCTGCCACAGGATTTTTGTTTTCATTTATCAACATGTAGTGAATTCCACTAACTGAACTATCCAGGAAGACTGTTATAGAGTTGCTGCATCATACAGACTGAAAAACTGTGAAAAGCCTTTTAGATCCTTGGTTAACATCACATCTAGGGAGGGCCTGTGAAATGGCTCGGCTAGTAAAGGCAATTGCTATGTAAGTAAGCCTAAAGACTCGAGTTTGATCCAAGGTGGCTTTCATCTGTATTTAGCACTTGCGTGGAGAGAAGAGGCGCAGAGAGATGGGAGAATCATCTGGAAGCTTTCAGGCCAGACAGTCTGGAGTATACAGCAAGCAGAAAGAGAAAGAGATGCAGCCTCAAAACCAAGGTGGAAGGAGAGAACGGACTTCAGGAAGTTGTCCTCTGACCTCCACATACACTGTGGCACACATGGGCTCACCTTCCCACCATGAGCATGAGTATTGTGTAGAACGAGGGTGCAGGGTTCTAATATTAATACAGTAAATTCACCTCACCAGAACGAAGATCAATGGCATATATGAGGACTTTCAAAAGTGAATGGATTTTACTATGGTGCTTCAAGTTAGCATTTTCATTTCAGTCCTCCCTGAGGGTCTCAAACACACACACACACACACACACACACACACACACACACACACAACATTTATTTGTTTCATTTTCAAAATACACAGGACCTTCGGTGGAGAAGTAGAATTACATGTTTTTTAAGAATATAGGCTCTGGGGTCCAACTACATGAGTGCACTCCCTAGGGTGTGCCTATGTAAGTCATGTGACCTGCAAGAGCCCCTGTAAAACAGGACAGAGGCAGTTTCTTCCTGACAGGGTTGATGTGAAGAGTGACTGAGCTAATCCTCGGACAGGTTGAATAGTAGTTGGGACACAGTAAGCATTTACTAGATGCCACCCAGGATCATTACATCTTTCATAAGCATTTTGGCTTATTTCGGTTAAGGCTTGTGTGCATATCATATAGAATCTGCATCATTCTTCTTTTCTTCTTTTTTTGAGACAGAGTCTCCTGTATCCTAAAACGGCCTTTAACTCTTGATGTAACAAGAGATGACCTTGAAGTTCTGATCCTCCTGCCTCTACCTCTCAGTGCTGGAATTACAGGTGTGCACCTCCATGCCCAGTTATGCCGTGGTGGGGATGGAGCCCAGGGTGTTGTACAAGCTAGGCAACAGTCTATTAACTGAGCCATACCCCTAACCTTTGCATCATTGTATCTTTGTAAAAATATCTCTGTGTGTGTGTGTGTGTGTGTGTGTGTGTGTGTGCATGCACGTATGTGTGTGCAGGCACCTGCGGATGCCAGAAGAGGGCGCTGGGTTCCCTGTAGGGAAATTACAGTTAGTTTTGAGTTACCTGGTGTGGGTGCTGGACTCTGGTCCTCACGATTGAGCAGCAAGTGCTCTTAACTGCTGAGACCTCTCTCCAACTCAACCATTTTTTAAAAATAAAATTAATTGGATTCTATTTCATTCAAGCACCATGATTCAATTAACCTATTCTGTCACACTGGAATTTCAAAGGTTGTCTTTACTCGTTCTTAAGCAATTCATCTTCTGCACACGTCCACGGACATTCTCCTAATTGTTTTCTCAGGCTAAATTCCTTAAAGAAGAATTGCCAGTCCTGACAGTATGCAAGCTTTAAATCTTTCAGTGCACAAGGTCTAATTTGTTCTGTGGAAATTTGTGTGTTCACTGAAACTCACCAATACAAGGATGTGACTTCTGACCCCTCTGCTAACATTAGCAATGAGAAATGGAGTCTATGAAGAATTTTCTTTGGCAGACCTGTCCTTCTAAAAGACAGAAAGAAAATTTCCTGTAGGATATTGCCCTTGGAGAGCTGAGCTCAAGAACTTGCACTTGTGAGCTGTGTTCTCTCAGGGCTCTGAGAGGGCCTTGGCAGCTGATAAGAAACAAGAGGGGACCCGGAAGGAGTGAGTGTCCCCTGGGATCCAGGACCTGCTGGTCAGGGAAACAGTGCTTTGTTGGGAGCTATCATGGCTGTATGATAATGTGTGTGTGTGTGTGTGTGTGTGTGTGTGTGTGTGTGTGTGTGTGTGTGGGGGGGGTGTATGGGAGAGGCAGATACCACAAGATGCAACCGGGAGTTAGGAAGATTCCAGGGCCAGCCTCACTCATTTCATAGGTATTGGCTCTCCCAGGAACTAAAGAGTCCCATGGTAATATGCAATCACTTCTACAGGGAGCATCCTCAGTGATATACCCCCCACCAAGCTTCCCTCCCCCAGGTATCCAAGCTCTCCCCACATCACCACACTGGGGACCAGGATTCCAGCAAATGAATTTCCAGGGGACAAGCCACAGCCAACCCCTAGTGAGAGGTGTAACCAGGTAAGCAGGTAGGTAAAAGAGCACACCATCTTTTCCTCAGACCCAAAGATAAGAATTAATTCAGTGGATTCTGTCAGAGAAAAGAGGAGACTGAATCGTGTTTCTAGAAGGAGAGGTCAGAAACAAAGGGATCAGAAAGATATCTGCTGAATCCTTGGGGTGATTCATGAGACAAAATTAGCTAGCCTGGTGTAAAGTTCTCAAAGTAGGGCCTGTTTTTCTTTCTTTCCAGCATCCTCTTTCTCCTTCTCTCCCTTCTGTCTTCCCTCCTCCCCCTCTGCCTCCCTCCCTCCCTTTCTCCTTTCCTCTCTCTTCTTTTGCATGTAGGTATCCAGTTGTCTAGCACAGTTGTTAACAGGATTCACTTGCCATTGGCTTTCCCTTGAATACTTCTGGAACCTCCCCTGGCTACAGAGGCCTAGGTTGACTTCCGTGCTCTTGGTCCCTTCATTGTGACCATGTTTCCTCGACTGGTACCTGATGGCAGCAGCTTTGTCTCAGGCCACGAGGCATCAACTCTCCAATCCTTTTCACAATTGTCCCTGTTCCAGGTCCTCTGCATGTTCATCCAACCACCCAGTCTATGCACTCTTTACAAGGGGGCTCCGGGGAGGATGCTGACAGGGCTCACTGGATGGATGGACTGCCAAGAACACCCAGTCCCAGCCCTGTCTGAGAGCTCAGGGCAGCTTCAGGCTCTCAAGGCTGCTGCTTCCTCAGCTGGAAGGGTAATAGGAATACAACTTCCATTGGATATTTTGATAACTGTATAGTATAATCTTTGTGGAATTCTGAATAAAATGTTATAAAAAAATCATTTGTGCCCCAGGGCCATAAAACTGATGTAATTTGAGTGTAATAAAATATAAGCAAGCAGCAAACAGTTCTTGTGGGCTTTCTCTTAATTTTTCAACACATACTTCAGAGTTTTAAGATAGAGCGTTTACAGCATTCACCTTCCTGAATTAGGGGTGGGGAGGGGGCTGAGAAATAATTAGTAGGCAATTTTTTGGCCCTGGGGCTTTTCTTGTAAATGTTTTTGTTGGCAGGCACACTCTTGAGAACAGGAAGTCAGTCTCTTGTTACAGATTTAAGACTTTTCTGAGCCAAATAACAGAAAACTGGATTAGTCTGAAATGAGAACTGGGGCGGGGGCAGAGTGGGGTGTCCTGGGCTCTTTCTAGAGATTAATGACATCTTGCAAATATTTTCATTCTCTCTTTTCCTCTTAACTTGCCACCTCCTAAACAAAACATACTCAGACTGAAAACAACTTCGCTGATCCTTTTGTAGCCGTACTCTAAATAAAAGATCTTTATGGCGCCCACAGATTTATTTAAAAAACTTTTGGAGAGCTGGGAAAAAGAAAATTAGAGTTGCTTCAAGTTGGCTGTTTTGTTGTTGCTGCTGTTTGGATTTGAAAATGGTACTGATATTTGCTGAGTTGCTGGTTGCAGCACAGTGATTGCCCGAGGTGGTCAGACTGGACATTAGAGCAGGGCTCCTATTTGTCAGGTTATAAGACAAGAGTGGGCTTGATAAAGTAGAAAAGGAATTAAAAATTCAGTTTCTACAAGAGATACTAAAAAACTGTAATCTTGACAAATTTTACAATCTGGAGGAGGGCTGGTCCTACACATTGAGAACCATTGTGATGATTCCTTTTCAAAGGTTATGTATTTACTATATGTGTGTATCGATATTTATATAAGTAAGGTATAAATAAGGGTTTAACCCAATAAAAATAAAGAGAGGGAGGGAAGGAGGGAGGGAGAGAGAGAACACATGTGCCATGGCATAAGTGTTGATGTCTAAGGACAGCTTTTGGCTTTCACCTTCCACCTTGTTGACACAGAGCCTCTCTTGTCTTGCAAGTTGGCCTGCAATCTTCAAGTGATTCTATTGTCTTTTCCTCCATCTCTCTGTGGGAGTGATGGTATATACCACAGAACTGAGCATTTGCAGTGACTCTTTTACAAAGTTATTTATTGTTCTCTTTGGGAGGTGTATCTGCCACGGCATGTGTGTGGACATCAGAAGACAACTTTGTGGAAATGGTTCTCTCCTTCAACTTTTTCATGGTTTTAGGGATTGAGTTCAGGCTCTGAGGCCTGTGTGGCAAGCCCCTTTACCTGCTGACCTCTTACCAGCCCTGTGATAATTCTTAAAACAAAAGACTTTATAAAGCTTAGAGATTATTGAGGCAAAGATCACTTTCCTATAACAAGTATAGATACTGTACTGATAATCTAGAAGTTTTCATAGTATCACAGTCCCTCAGAGAAGAAAACAGGTTATATGTGTTCTGGTATAGAAGCTCACATCATACACATATCCCAACATAAATGTTAGCATTCAGGAACCCCACAAAGAAGAAAGGGCAGGACACTGAGGGTGAGTGGCTGGTGGAGTCTGGAAGGATGCTTTTCAGATTGTAAGAACGTGTCCATCCTAAGTCTAACTCTTTTTTCTTAAGATTTATTTTATTTTTATCTGTGTGCCTCTGTGTGTAGGCATATGCACGTGAGTCCAGGTACCAGGTAGGCCAGATAAGGACATCAGATTCCCAGAACTAGAGTTCAGGCAATTATAAAATGCCTGAGATGGGCACTGGGAACAGAACTCAAGTCCTTTGGAAAAGCAGTACACAGTAAATAACCACTGAGCAATCTTTCCAGTCTCTGCACTCTTGATTTTATACAACACCATGCTTCCATTGGGAGACTGAATGTGTCCAGAGAGCCACAATTTGCAACCCTTGGCTCATGTTAACTGTTTCCCTTTCTTATGTTACCAAGAAATTGTTTATTCCTTCAAACGACCCCCTTTCTTCAGCCCATTTCAAGTGGCATCCCCTCCCACACCATTTATTATAATTTGCTTGTCTTCTGCTATTGTGACAAATTTAGAATTTTTAACCCTATAAATAATCTTAAACTACTCAAAGCTGTCATCCCCTAGATATGAAAATTAAATTACACTCAAGAATTCTAGGTGATGGAAAACATTATCCAGTCCCATAAGATATAGACGACCATGGGAGTGTGACAAAGCTGATAAACCTGGAACTTCATCAGTGCTGAAGGAATGCTTATTTAAAGGAGATACCTGCTTCCTGGTCTCATGACATACCAAGTATTTCTTCTCAACATTTATGAACTTAAATAGATGCAGATGTTGCCAAAGAATGTAGCGTAACATTAGCCCTCTTAGAATTGTACAGTTTGAGCATTGAGAGACCTGTTGGAGGATAGCTCCACACCCTCCTTAAATGGGAGGAAACTGAGGCTCAGAGATGTTCATGGACTTAACACAAAGGCAGTGGTATGCAGACCCATTCCCCTGAGGTCATAGCTTAGCTGTGGAATGTTTTTGCCTTACTGTCTCTCCCTCTCTCAATCTGAGTATGGGTGTCAGAGGACTACTGTGGAGTTGGTTTTCTCAGTCCACTATATGTGTGTCCCAGGGATTGAACTCAGGTCACAAGACTTGTACTCGGGTGCCCTTTACCCAGTAGCCATCTCACTGACCTGAGACTAATTTTCTCAAGACTGCCTTCAGTCTCCTATCTGGATTACCTTGTGCTATGTCACTCCCATTTGGGGGATTTTTTTTTTTTCTAAACACTTCTGCCAACTGCATACTTCATAGGCATCCATCCCATACTCCTCCTCTTTTTAAACCCTTGGTTGGCATTGCTCAGAGCTTTTATTTTTCATGTAAAGGTTACCAGATAGGATTCTGGCCAGGGCTGGTGAGAAGATAGGGTAGTCAGTTTTCTCCTGCTCTAGATGGTGGACCACCAGTTTCTTTATTTCCTCTGATCTCCATCCAAAGAGTAACAGATGTGGGCTGGGAAGATGGCTTAGTGGTTAGGAATGTGTACTGCTTTTGCAGAGGACTCAAGATTGTTTCCCAGCTTCCATGTCAGGGGCTCACGAATACGCATGACTCTGACTCCAGGGGATCCAACACCCTCTTCTGGACTTCTCAGGCATCCCCCCACCCCAATGCATATGCCATACCTAGGCACCTAATTCAAAATAAAATAAGAATTTTTTAAAAGAGTAATAGATGTGACCATAATGGGACCCACTTATTTCCAGGCACTAAAGGGACCACAGACTCCCCATGAGACCTGGGAGGAAGACTGAAGCTTCTTGCCTTAGAGACTTTGCCAACGCCCTTTCACTCCTTTTTGTTTCCTCCCTCGTGTGCAAACTGTCTTGCCTCGGGCAGAAAAGTTCATTTAATCCAATTTTATTAACTACTTTTTAGACTTATTTTATGTATATGAGTATTTTACCTGCATGCCTGGTGCCTAGAGAGGCCAGAAGGCGGTATTGGATCTGGAGTTATAGATGGTTACTAGTTGCCATTGGACATTGGAAAGCAAACTGGGTCCTCTGGAGGAGCAGCCAGTGCTCTTAAACACTGAGCCATCTCCCCAGTCCTAAAATAATTTTTATAGCCAGACTTATGATACAAAATGTACTCTATGTTTTATGGGGATGGGGGGAAACTCAATATGGCCCTTTAAATATAAGGGCTCTGCACTCCAGGAAGCAGCTTGAATGACTCCTAAGCAAAGCTTGGTCTTGATTATCCTTCTTCCTTCCCCTTTGCCTGCCTGCTCCCCAGTCCTGAAGCTAAGAACCCTGGTCATCCTGCTACCCTGAACTCTGCATTTTGATACTATCATTCTCAGAGTGCTCAAAATTGTCTGCGTTTTCTCTCCTCTCCCATTAAATTCCACTCTTTTACTGCAGGTTGTTATCTTCGCTGAGCTTTTATGAACAGACCATTTGGAACTAATACATGTTCTTATGTAGATGACTGACAGCCCACAGCCTTTCCAGAAGTATCTAGGGCCTCAAAGGAAAATCTTTGTTAACCGGATTGTCTTCTTATTGGTAGAATTTCAGCCAGTGTGTCAAAGGGAAGTAAAATACGACAAAGGCATTTGAAATCTTCCTGAAGACTTTCTGACCCAAAGTGAAAGTAGGGGCAGCGCTAGGAAGCCTGTATAGCTTGAACTAAAGATGAGGGCATGGACACATTCAAGGATAGTTTTATTTCTGGTTTATGAGAATATTCATAGAAAAAAAATCTCACCAATGTTTAGTATCCATAAATGGCTGTGTCATTTAACTAAGAATTGTCCTTAAATTTTCTCATTAAAAATTAAATTAGATGAAAATGCAAAGAACCATGCATTTGGCAATCCTCTGCACCCCCAAACTACCTCCTTCCACATTGTCCAGCTCATAAAACACAGCAGTGGCTGGAAGGAGCAATTCCTCTCCAAACAGCACTCACTCATGCGAAGGTCTGAAGAGAAAAAGAGTTCTTTCCTCTTGAAACGTATTTAGTTGAGATTTTTCTCAGCAGATTCCTTGTACTTGTTTCCCCATGGGCAACTGCCCCTTAATTAATCCCATTTCCCCCAGTTCTAGTTTGGCCAAGCAGCTGAGCAAACAAAGACACAGGCAGCCATTTTAATGTGCTTCCTCTCCCAGACCCTCTGGGATGGGTGGGCTGTTCATCTTGTCTGTAAACTTGGGGTCTGGATGGGCTTGGAGAAAGTAACGAGGGACTTCTGTCAGGATTAATTTTAGTAGACTTCAGGTTGCCGCCCAGGAACTATAACCCAGCAAATGGCTTTAAATTCCATTTGCTGATAAAAAAAGAGAGATAGGAGCCGAGCAACTGGGTAACAATGCAAGGATTTACTTTCCTCTGGAGCGCCTGCACTTTACATCCAGAACCCTGGGGTGGTAGAGGAAAGCTAGATCTTTCCTAGATCTTGGGAAATCAACTGAGGGAAATGTGGCATTTGGTAGAAGTTTTGGATTTTAGAGCAGGACCAGAAATGACTCTACCGGAAATGGACCTAGGGTGCTCTCTCTGAGCTCTGCTACTGCTCTTAACCGCTTTCAGCTTCTTTGTCTCCTGTTAGCCGCGGCCATGTCAAATTATAAAGCTCCCCCATTTTGGTTAAACAATAGCAATTCCCAAAATTAATTTGGTTCCTAGAACCAAAATAACTATTTTTTTTAGATTCTTTTCCTCCCTGCTATATTGATCTCCAGTACTAGGTGGCCATGAGAAATTTTATCAATCATCTGACATTCAACTCACCTTATTTCTCCAGTATCCCCTAGCAGTGGCCACCTAGGCCCAAAAAGTTTCCCTCTGCTTTCTCCTCCTCTGCCCTGTAACCACTCAGCCTGTAAGTAGACACCTGATAAGCCAGTCGGCCTCCATCTTAGACTTGAAAGCCATTTTAAAACAACAAACTAGGTTTATTCCTGTTTTGATTAAATCTATCTCTCAAGGACTAGGCTATGCCCACCTATAATCTTAACTGCAAATTCGGTACTGCCTGTTCCAGGAAAGGGCAACCATGCCTTTGTTTCAAAAAGTTTCAGGAGGTTGTTATGACTAACTTGTTATGATGCTTATATTCTGCTTCCGTAACCTGGCCTATTTGCCACCAAATCCCCAATTTGGAAACCCCCTACTCCTGAACTTCAAACCTCGCCCCCTTTTTCCCCATGTCCAGTGTTGATCTCTTGAACCCTGCCTTTAGGAAAGACAGTCACAAAAAAACAAAACAAAACAAAACAAAAACAAAAAAACCTTGCATTAATTAATTTGGCCATGAAGATTTTGGATCTGTGGTCTTTCTCCTCACCTCTGTGGGATTAACACACTGAGCTCTCTACTTCTCTAGACATTGACGGCCCCGGGAGGTCTTTTTGGAAATAAAGCACATACTCTCATTCACTCATCCCCTTGTCTTTCTTCCTTACATCTTTCTCTTCCAATTCTCTCTTTCTTTTTCTGTTTTCCTCACTTCTGGCTCTCTGCTTTCTCCCTTACTCTCTGCTTCATGTATTTGTGAGGTTATGACAGAGAAGATGTAGAGCGTGGCATGTAGATGGAGAAGTCAGAAAGGTCTTGGCTCCTACAGATGTGGAAGGGGCAACTTGGGAGACTGACTTTCAAAGGAAGTTTGGTTGAAGTGATATATGATGAGCAGCCATTATTGTTCTGGGGTGACACTCTTGGGTCATATTTCATTAGGCATAGGTGCTGTTTGGGTTTGTTGACAATTCAGTAGGTTCTACTCCCAGTGAAAACTCTGAGGGGAAAATAAAGTCAATCACAGAAGAAAATTGAGTAAGCTTCATGCTTAGTAATGACCTTTGGGAACGTTGGGTCCATTCTTTATCCCCACTATCCTCTCAGTCTTCATGGATCATGTCAGTTGTTCCTAGAGATCACACACACACACACACACACACACACACACACACACCCCCTTTATTTATACCTGTATTAATTAATTGTCTGGTTGCTGTGACAAAATAACTGGTAACAGCAAATTCAAGAAGGAAAGGCTTATTTAGGCTCCCACTTATTTAGGCTACCACTCCCAGTACATCATGGTAAAGAGATCACAGGAGCAGGAATGTGACGAGGCCACTCACATTGTATTGAAATCAAGAAGCAGAGAGAGATGACTGCTGGTACTTAGCTCCTTTTATCTTTTTTATTCAGCCCTGGACCCCAACCTACACAATGGCCCTGCTCACAATTAAAATGGGTCTTCCCAATTCATTTAAATCAATCTAAAATCTCCCTCATAGACAGGCACAGGAGTTTGTGTCAAGCCTGTCAAGGTGACAGTATTAACTATCATAAGACCGTAGAAGCATTTAGTGCAAATTCTGTGATATTTCTTAAGTGTGTCCAAGTCAGGGCACTTGGGGAAAGGGCTGGTGGCTAAAAATTTTAGTGCAAAGTGAAACAAAAATCAACTGATGAGGAAGAGGTGGAACAACTGGAGCTTGTAGACATTGCCTGTGGAGTGAAAAATGATAGAGAACTTTGTAAACAGTGTGACAGCTTCTTAGAAGTTAAACATTCTCTTACCCCATGGCTTCTTAAGAAGTTAAACATTCATTTACCCCATATTGAGGCAGGATAGAAAGATGGGGAAAACTATGGGGATACAGGAAGTGAAAGGAGTCCTTCACCCTGGAGTCTGGTTGAAGTCTCTTGCCAGCTGGGAAGCAAGAACTCTAGCACATCTGCTGCAAAGGCTGCTGGCAGATATTCCTTTCATATAAATAGACTTCATGTTAAAATAGCAATGAACCAGGCTTAAGTCCTGAATGCTTTCCACCTATTAGGGGCAAGGCTTTTATTATAAAAAAGAGAGAAACTAGCCAGAGGCATCTGGAAGAGTCCAGAGCAGAGAGAAAAGCAGCCTGGACAGGGCCAGGGTTAGGGATTTGAGAAAATGGAAGAGAAAAAATGGAAATAGTAAGAGATAGAGTGTTATGGAGATTTACTTTTATCTGTGTTTAAAATAATTGTTTTTGTGCACTGTTGGAAAAAGGGATGTATAGGCCCTGGCATTTTGTATTGTCTGCAGGTGCTAGATTTCTGTGGAGGCTGAGTTCTGAATCAATTAAACACCTGAGCTCAGACGTTGAGGGTTCTACTGTGAATATGGCACTGGCCATGACAGTGGTTCCCTCTGTTGAGGTCTGGCAGGGTTTGAAGTTAAGAAATATGCCTTGTTGTCCTTCTTGGTGAGCCCACACAGTGGCTAACTACTACAGTAGAGCACAGCAAGAGAAGTGTTGGGCTGGAGAAATGCAGATTATAAGTAAGATGAGTAGCTATGGGGAGAGACTCCTTCTGGGGACAAAAAAAAAAATAATCTCACAAGTTCTTGAAGTATGATGGCTTTTATTTAACCACTAGAAATCCTTCTATAGTCCAGCTTGAGTTCATTTCTAGATATATGGACTTCCTGAAACCTAACAGTCAGGAACCACACACACACCCTGTGGTCCTTTTTAGAATTCTTAGCAATGCTTCAAAGACAATAGCTTCAAAACACATCAAGTATAAGTATTGTACAAAAACAACAAAGTGTGACTCTCCCTTAAGAAGCCCATGTCCACGTCAGGTATGTCACACATTCCATCTGAGCGCCTCTCTTTCTTTTAAGACTCCTACTTAAGCCTATATTAAAATATTTTTATTAGACTTGCTAGTCATGAATATTTTCTGCATTAATGCTACAAATCCTAGTTTAGCCTTAGTTGAAGTCCCTGAAAATTAGGGAACTTCTCAGGCAACAGAATGGAGCTGTTTTTCCTCCCTGTTCCCTTTGATAATATGGCCCAATAATCCCACTCTTAAGAGAAATGAAAGTTTATGTTAGCATGAACTCCTATACAAAAATGTTGACATTGACTTGATTTATGATCATTGACAACTGAAAACAACTCAAATATCCTTCAGCATAAACAAAGTCACACAATACAATACTAGTTAGCAATAATAAAGAATCAGTGGCATCGAGGAACCTCAAGACCATTACACTAAACATGAACAAAGACAGACCCAGAAATTGTTAAACTATTTTCCAAAGAGGTTGTACTATTTTATAACCCCCCACCCCACATCCCCCATTAGCAGTCTATAAGAATCTCAGTTGCAGGGCTGAAGAGATAGCTCATCAGTTAAGAGCAGTGGTTGGACCTGGGTTCAATTACCAGCATCCAAATGGTAGCTCATAACTATGTCACTCCAGTTCCAGGGGATCTGACACCCTCACACCAATGCATATAAAATAAAATAAATTATTTTTAAAAACCAAGAATCTCAGTTGCTCTTCATTATTTTCTTTCCAACAGATGACATGGTAAGTCATTCTGATTTCTGATATTCGGGCTTGTCCAAATATTCAAATCTTGTTGTTTTGTTCGGTTTGAGACAGGGTCTCACTATGCAGCCTTGGCTGGCCTTGAATTCACTATGTAGATCAGGATGGTTCTTGAACTCATAGAGATCATCCTGTCTCTGCCTTCCAAGTGCTGAGATTAATGACATGCACCACCATGCCTGGCTATATTGTGTTTTTAGTATGCATTTTATCATAGGTAGTTATATTGGTCATTCATTTTTTTTTTAATTTATTATGTTTAAAGTGTGTGTGTGTGTGTGTGTGTGTGTGAGAGAGAGAGAGAGATGAGAGAGAGAGAGAGAGAGAGAGAGAGAGAGAGCGAGCCTGCAGAAGCCAGAGAAGGTTGTGAGATGCCTTGGAGATGCAGCTGCAGTTACAGGTAATTATGAGCTACACAACATGGGTTCTGGTACCCCAACTCTGATGCTCTGCAAGAGAGCAGTATACACTCTTAACCATTGAGCCATCTCTACAACCCCGTCATTTATTTTTACTGATTATTGAGGAATCCCCGTGAAATGTTCGTCCTAAAATCTTATTGCCTGATCTTAGACGTGACGCGACACTTTAAATTGTGGCACTTACTTCTGCTATATTTTACTTATTATAAGTGAGTCAGTAAGTCTCTGACCTATACTTTCCTATACTTTCTCAAAATGCAGGCGGAAAGCCCGGAAAGCGCAGGACACACATCCAGCGAAAGCGCGCCAAACCCACACACTTTCGCGGTGATGTAACTTCCGCCCCTGCGCGCTTCCTCGGGCGCCCCCTGCTCCTGGCTCTGTCTGTTTCCGGCATTTCAATAAAACTCCATTCGGCTCGAAGAAGCCGTGCTCTTCCGGGAAAATGGCGACTCCCGCTCGCGCGCCAGAGTCGCCATCGGCTGCAGAGCCTGCGCCCGCTGTGGGCCCCGCCGGGGAACCCTGCCCGCCGCGCCAGCCGCAGCCCGTGCGTAATGTGCTCGCTGCCCCGCGGCTTCGAGCCCCCAGCTCCCGAGGACTTGGGGCGGCGGAGTTCGGCGGAGCTGCTGGAGAGGTTGAGGCGCCAGGAGAGACTTTTGCGCAACGAGTGAGCAGTGGCCCGGGGGTCGCGGTTGGCGGGGATCGGGATCGGGGAACAGGCCCTCGGGGGTCGGGATCCAGGGTCTGGGATGGGCCTCTCTCCCCACCGTGGCCATTCGCGCGAAGGTGACCTTGCGTGGTGAGGCCTCCCGGCCAGGCCCGTCCTGCGCGCGAGCATGACTCCATGCTGCCCGGCCCTCGCTAGGAGCAGCTCCTGCCGGGTTCCTGGTTCCCGCTGTGACTCTCAGTCGGTGTACCAAATCCTCCTCACCAGAACCTGTCGATTCCCTTTTCTATCTAGAGTCCCACCCTTTCCCGAACCCTAGGAGATGGGGAAACTGAGCTGTGAAGAGCGGCTAATTAGGCCTAGAAAGTTTCGCTTCTACATAACAGGGGAGATGACGATAGGTAATTTTTTAAAGGCGGCTTTGTTTAGGATTGGGATTGAAGGAAAAAGGCAGACACCGAAAGGATATTTTTCTGAGAGATTTTCAATAAGGGGGAAAGTGAACTGTGAATGAGAGTCGAGGGACTGGGAAACTTAAGGAGTGGTGGAATAATTTGGAGATAAATATATATTAATAGTCAACAGGTGGCTGAAATTTCTGGGGAGCCACAAAGGAGAGTGGGAATATTGGGAGAGAGGAATGGATTCAAGGTTAAATTTTATTTAGGGTGATTTAGTTGAGGAGAGTCATGGTGGGCATTTAGTTAATTAAAAGCCATCTGATTAAAACTCCAAGGAATGGGTACTAGGCTCAAGAGGGAGAAGGCTGAAAAGTAGAGGATGCTCATTAGCAGAGCGGTGTTAGTACTGAATGAATGTGCTATCAGGAAGAGTAGAGTTCCTGAGGATAGTCCATTCTCCACTTGTTGTATAACCAAGGAAAAGACCTAGGAAGGGGACTTCTGCCACTGAGTGTAAGGAGCCCGGGACTTGACAGGAGGGGTTCCTCCTAGAGATAGGTAGGTGTTTTTGACTTAACTAAAATGGGTTGTTAATATTAGCAATAAATTAACCTTTCAGCCTCAGGACATTTTTATATTCCCTGTAAGAATTACTGGGCATCCCAAAGTGCTTCTGTTTATGTGTGCTGAATCTAGCAATTTTACTGATTTATCAGAAAACAACCGAGAAGTCTTTTGAACACTAAAACTTAAGTCCATCTTCGTTTGCAAGATAGTGATGTCATCCTAGGGACATCCTCTGGGAAACTCATTGTACTCACCTTTTACATGAGAGAGAAATGGCAAACAGTGCCTTTGGCCCAACAGAGCCATTCCTCAGCCATTAGGGTTCAGGGACCATGTTTTTTAATACCATTGGTCTTTATCATACATTTATTGCATGGGTTGAGTATCTGTTTACCTAAATGGGTAACACCAGACACCCCCCCCCCCCACCACACACACATAAGGTTTCTCTATTGTAATGCTGGCTGTCCTGAAACTCACTCTGTAGTCCAGGATGGCCTTGACCTCACAGAGATCTGCCTGCCTCTGCCTCCCAAGTGCTGGGATTAAAGGCATGTACCACCAGTGCCCAGCTCAGAATTTCGTATTTTAAGGGGGCTTGGAACTCGTGTGTGTGTGTGTGTGTGTGTGTGTGTGTGTGTGTGTGTGTGTGTGTATAGACAGTGTAGAGTTAATACTCAAATCTAAACATAAACATAAATTGCAGTTTCCTATACGTGGCTTGAAGGTAATAAACTGTGTTCTTTGTAGCTTGGGTTTTGACTGCAACTCATCACATGGGCAAATGTGAAATTTTCCATGGGGTAGTCAATTTCCTGGCTTAAAGAATTTAAGAGTTTAGATTAGGAAGATACAACTTTCATTCCTGAAATTCTGATTTGATGAAATAATTTCCCATTCAAAGAGCTCCCTTGACTGGGGTGGGGGGATAAGAATAATTTATTATTTTATCTTTTTGGTTCCTGTCTTAGGCCAGATAAAAATCAGATTTTTTTTTTTTTTTTACTTAAAGGCCAGCTTTTCTTTGAGGACTATCTTTTGCCTTGTAAATACTGTGTTTTCATGATTAAAAACATGGCTTTAGCCAGGTGGTGGTGGTGCATGCCTTTAACCCCAGCACTTGGGAGGCAGAGGCAGGTGGGTCTCTGTGAGTTTGAGGCCCGCCGGGTCTACAGAGTAGTCCCAGGACAGCCAGAGTAAAAATAGAGAAACCCTGTCTCGAAAAAACAAACAGAAACATGGTTCTAATGTGTATGTCATGGTTTCTTTTTCTATTTGACAGAAAATTCATTTGCAAATTGCCCGACAAAGGTAAAAAGATCTCAGACACCGTTGCCAAACTGAAAGCTGCCATTGCAGAGCGTGAAGAGGTTAGAGGGAGAAGTGAACTGTTTTATCCTGTTAGTTTAGTCTGTAAGCTAAGGCAAAAAGCAACTGCAAGAGTTGATACCGACATAGACAAAGCCCAGAATTCTGACCTGATGCTTGATACTTCATCATTAGTTCCTAACTGCTTCTCTGTAGATATCAAACCATCTAAAACAACCTCAGAAACACAGGGACCTATACATCTCACTCACAAAGGCAATGAAGAGACTGTGGAGGCTGGCTTCACAGTGAACATAGGCCCAGCTCCCAGCAACAGAGCCAGGGCACCCTCATCTGAAGTAACTGAATATCTCCCCCAACGCCCTATTTCAAGTCAAGTGGAAGACATTTCCAGCAGCATTGACAGCCTGTTTATCACTAAGTTGCAAAAGATGACAATTGCAGACCCGAGTGAACCCTCAGAAGAAAGCACCAACGCTGAGAACCTGCCAGGGCTCCAGAGTGAGACTCCTAAGAAGCTTCATTACATGGAAGTGCTAGAAATGCGAGCCAGAAACCCAGTGCCCCCTCCTCATAAATTTAAGACCAATGTGTAAGTGTCATGGCAACAGGTTTGTCCTAAGAATGTGTGTGGAACTCAAAGAGTTCAGAGTGTGATGTCAGTTCAGAGAGCATTGAGGAGCTTGTAAGCAGGATGAACATTCTGAAAATAGACCAGTGTGGCTGGAATGGAGAACTGCTTTTGGGGGAAAAAAATGTTAGTTTTGAAGGCGAATCATAGAGGGTTTTAAATACCAGATGGAGAGTAGTGTGTTTCAAGATACTTAGCCAGCATTTCATAATAAACACAGAGTGGGAAGGCAAATGTATCATGACTTTCTCAGTACCATTTGGTAGTGTGCAGCTCCCCCTCAATTGCTGTGTAAGCTGAGAGAAGCAATTGCAGGAACTAATGGGCTATTCAGCATGAAAAAACAAAAAACTGCTCACTATAAGCAAGCAGCAGAGCTGTCGGGGGACATCGCAGTAAAGATTCTGCTCCTTAAAGAGGCTTGGATCTGGAGGAGCACTTAGGGTTTCCAGACTTGGAAAAAGTGTTAAACTAGATGACAGCAGTTTCCAGGGAAGGGAAGCTAAAAGGATTTTTAAAAAATATGTAACTAAAAATAGATCTGGGAGAATGAGAGGGAAATCTTGATTTTGTGTTCTTTGCTATACTGTTTCTGAGATCACTAGGAAAACAAAAGCTCTTTGAGGAGAAAAGAATTGTGTTTGTAGCATTAGGCTAACTATGCAGGAAGTAGTACTAGGTAACTGCTGGTCTTTATGTAGATTACATCAGACACAGAGGGGAATGTGGCTATTAGCTGAGAGCTTCAAAAGACCCACATCATGTTTTGTTGCAGAGACGTTAAACCTACTCTACTAATGATTATCATTTTAACCTTAAATGGGATCTTCTGTTTAGAAAACCAGGTCGTGGTACATTAATTTTTAGCTAGGAAAGTAGCCTCTGATAAAGGGATCAGGAGTCTCATCTCGACAGTGTGGTATCTGTCTTCACTTCTAGGAGGTTACATTAGAAAACCAGTAATGTCAGAAAGAATAAGGTGGCCCTGTCAATGCTATGAGGCCAGGAAGAGGGGAAGGAAAGGAATGAGGAGCAAGGGCCACCAGGATTAGCAAGTTTGAGAGAGAAAGGGCAGCTTTTGCATAGAAGAGCCCAGGAGAGGCTGCATGTGGCCACAGACATGGGGCTTTGGGCTTGTGCATCAGCGGAGCTTTGAGCACACAGTGAGATGTAGGTGTGCTAGCTTCTCTGACCTTTCCATACACCCTTTTCTGATTTCGTGTGCTATCTGGGTCCTGGAGACTGCCTCATCTGCTCGTGGCTGACTGCAGAACTTCAGATGTGCATGATCAGTTAGGTATGAAACAGGACCACCTAGGTGTTCAGTGACATCTCAGGTTCATTTACAATGTAGAATGCCAGTTTCTTTTGAGACACACATTCATGAAGTTAATGGTGGTATCACTGTTTCATACACCACCACCCCTACACCCTCTACCATCTTGTGTCCATGACCTACATGGTGTTTCCTTGATCTCACCATCATCCTCTTTGAAAGAAAGTTCTCATCTCTGGGGCTGTAATTGTCAGTTCCTCCCTCTAGCCCCCTTTCCTCCAGAGCTGGTCAGTCTGTCAGTACCTGTATTCCACTGAAATAGTTCCATGTTTACTTCCTTTTACTGGACATTAGGCTCTTTTACAGATGTTCTCTGAGTGAGTGGAATGAGTATAAAGTGTGAAGAGGAAAGAAAGGCAGGTTTGTGTCTACATGTGCATCTGCTGTCAGCAGCAGACACAGGCAGACTGCTTTCTGTTACCTTGTAGAAGCATTAGAACCTGGGTTAAAGGGCATCTTTGTGCTGAGCATGGTTTGATTGTGCCTGCTTTCTCTTTTTCAGGTTACCCACACAACAGAGTAACTCACCAAGTCATTGTCAGAGGGGTGAATCTCCTGCTTCCTCAGAAGAGCAGCGACGCAGGGCCAAGCAGCATCTTGATGACATCACAGCAGCTCGCCTCCTTCCGCTCCACCACCTGCCTGCACAGCTGCTCTCCATAGAAGAGTCGCTGGCCCTGCAGAAAGAGCAGAAGCAGAATTATGAGGTAATTATGGAGTCTTGGGTTTTTCTTGTCTGTGTGTTGATTGCTGCTTTAGGAATCAGAATAGGATCAGATTCTAGAAATGTGGTTGGCTCAAGTCATTAACTCTTAGACCTGTGTCACTAGTTTTCAGTTACACAGTTGCTAGAACTGCAGGAAACCTCAGTACTGATTCACCAGTAGACCTAGAGAGAGGATAGGAGAGACGGATCCATCAGCCTGCTCCTGCTGGGGTAGCATATGCCTCTCTCTCAGGTGGCAGCTTCTTGGTGGTAATATCTCACTCAGGGACCTGCTATGAAGGTGGAGGAGGCAGTTCTCAGTTCTATCTTCTACAGTACAGGGCCACCACAGAAAGGCAGGAGATTGTACTGGGTTGCCAGCTGTTGATGGTGCACTTAAGACCATAATTCACAGCCTGTGTGACTATAGGTTGCTCTTACTTTGGGTCTTACTTAATCAGTTGTATGTGGCGCTGTGTTTTATATAGAAAATTTTCAAAAAATGTATATTGACCAGGTGTGGTGACACACACCTTTAATCTTAGCACTTTAATTCCAGCAATTGGGGGTAAAGGCAGGCAGATGTCTGCTAATTTGAAGCTAGCCTGGTCTACATAGCAAGTTCTAGGCCAGCCAGAGTTAGACAATGAGACCCTATCTATAAATAAAATAAGTAAGTAAAATGTATAATATTGATAAAGTTTGTTTCCAGATTAGCAGGATGGGAAAAGTAAGTATGGGGGACCCTTGGGAGAATAGGAAGGATAAGTTGTGCTTAATGAAATACCTGTCTTGAGACATTTTTAGGTTAAAGCTTTTAGCTTGAAAAAGGTTTCCATGACAGAATAAGAATAGTAGATACAAATTGCACTTACTCAAAGTGTTCATAGGGGAAGGACCTGCTGAAGTTCAGGAGTGTGTGTGTGTGTGTGTGTGTGTATGTATGTATGTGTATGCGCATGCGCGTGTGTTGGGGGGTGGGGGAGTCAATCAGAGATGAGCTCTAAAGCCTGCCAACAGTTGGTGGTAAAGTCCTTGTATATGGATAAGTCCACTGCCAGTCTGGAATTTACTTTGCCTTTTTTGAGTGTTAATTTCTGTAAGACTTTACTAAGTGAGGAGCAGCCAGCTTGTAGCATAAATGTTGTGGCTCTTTTTGTTCCATTGAGGTGTAAACTTCAAACCTAGAAAATACGATTTAATCTAGAGAAAAAAGTCTTGTCAGTTGGAGATGTCAGCACCACATTGGTGATGTCTAACACTGGCAGATAGATGGTTCAGTGTGTGCACAACACTTTGTGTCTGCTACAGTGCCAAATTGATTTCTCAGTTTCTTGTGCAGAGGTGTAAGCTGTTTTAATTGCAGCATTGCTTGCTAATGGAAGCCACTAGCAACTGCAGCAGGCTGGCAGTTCTCAGAGATATTGCTCCATGTCTGGCAGGACACAGCTGTCAACTTCTTGTTGACAGTGGGTCATGTTAAAGTATTGTAAGGGGGAGCCGTGATGCGTAACTTGGACTTTGTTCTTTGTTTTAAAGGAGATGCAGGCAAAGCTCGCAGCACAGAAACTAGCCAAGAAACTGAATATTAAAATGCAGAGCTACAATCCAGAAGGGGAGTCTTCAGGGAGATACCGGGAAGTGAGGGACGAAGATGATGCTCAGTCCTCCTCGAGTGAATTCTGAAGATGAGCACTGGGAGATCTCTAAAGCTGACTGTTGAGCTGTCATTGTCTCATGTTGAACTTCCTAATAAGTATCAAGATCAGTGTCAGACTTTGTTGAGGGACAGCAGTTTTTAAAGTTACACAAAGGTAGCTACAAAATAAGAACCCAGTTTGTCTTTCAGAAGATGATCTTCACATGCTTGAACAGTTTAATATTTGGACATTGTGTTTGACCGTATTGTATTACAGTTTTGCAGTATGTTGTGCATTGGTCTGATATTTTAGTGTGGAGTAGAGCACACTCTTTCTTTAAGCTAACGGCTTTTTCCTTATTCTTACTCTTATCAAATAGCATTGCTTACATCCCTTCTGGTGAAATCTTTATCCTGGGCACCTAAGCTGAATTAGGAAGACCTGGTTCTCTCTTTTGAGAAATGAAGGGAGCAGTCTAGTGAATGGTACGCATGCTTTCATGGAGTTCCTGAGATGTTGGATGGGAAATACCATGGAAGATACTCAGAAATTTTACAAGTGTTTATTTGCTGCTCCTGTCTTCTCTTGGGGTGACTGCTATCTTTCTGGGATGAGGATAAGGAGCACTGGAAGGAGGTGCTTGGTAGGGGAAGGTCTTCTGAGCTGGTTGTGGGAGCTGCTCTTGGCTTCCCCTGACTTGAGCTCATTGCTGTCTTGGATGGTGGTCCATGTACAGGACACCCATGTGTGGTAAGGAAACTGTGTTTTTCTAAGAGTTACAGTTGAATTGTCAGCACATTGCTTTTTTCCTTTTTAAACCCAAAGAGGTATTTATAGGCTGCAGAAACTTCAGTCTCATGTTATGTACACATTTGTGTTGTTTAAAAATGGTCATATGATTGTCTCCAACAAAGAAACATATCTTATCAAAAAACCTTTGTCTATTATGGAACCTGTAAAAGGGAAATAAAATACCAATCAGAGCAGCTTCACATGTTAATGGTGATACTTTCGTGATACTTGTTTGAATTTTACTTCTTTAAAAAGCAGTGTCCATGAAATTGGACTGAAAAACACACTTAGGTCAGATACATGTGTGCTAGGAAGGTGCTTTGTTCCAGAGTGGATGCTTCGAGCTGTAAAAGGCACCTTCCATCTCCCTCCCACTACGAAAAGGCTGCTGTGAGAACTACATGGAACCTGTGGTTTTACAACTACTAATAGATGATTTCAAAGCAGATCATTAGATATTCTTTATCTGGAATGCTAGTGTTTCTGGAAGGCTGGTGATGGAGAGCTCATGTATCTGCATGCAGTCACACAGTCCATCCCCTGTGAGCCAACCACTCAGTCTGTTAATCTTTGAGTGTTCGTACTTGGACTTACTTTTCTGAGCAGTCATTTTATGAGTATTATTAATCTGCTTTGTTTTGCAAACATTTTCCTGTATTAAATGCTTCACATCTCAGCCACAAAATGCTTTTCATGGCTGCTCTGTAGCTTTTTAAATAATTGCATATTTCACTAAATGATGATAGTATATAATGAGTGAATGGTGGTGTGGTCCACTCCTTGAAAGGCCATCACAGCTTGCTTATTAACCCAGATCTTTTAAAAAGTGAACTTGTTCTTTTTCATGAAGCTGGGGATTGAACCCAGGGCCTAATACAGGCTGAGCAAGTGCTCTACCACTGAGCTATATCACCAGCCTCAGTTGACTGGACTTTTGAGATAAGGTCTCACCAGGTTGCCCATGTTAGCTTTGAACTTGCTGTCCTGCTTCAACCTCAGGTAGTTGGGTTACAGGCCTGCGCCATCAGACACAGCTTGGAAGTGAATTTTCCAAGTGAAGATGGAGGTAAGTGAGCTCTTGGCGTATGTCACTGCAGAAGTTACAGTCTACTAGAAATAAGCACAATTTAAAACTAACACTTAAAGACCTTGGCAAATTGAAATCACTGAAAAGGGCTACATTTAAAATGCATGTTTCTTAGTGAAGGGTTTTTTGTTTTGTTTTATATGTTACTGGCTCACTAGGATAGTGACTGCTATTCTTATGAAGAACTTGTTCTGAGAATGGCTTTATCCATATGCTGGCAGTTTTTTGGAGAGTTTGCTATCTTCCAATACAGTTGATATTTTATCTTGACTTTATCCAGGAGTCAGCCTTAGCATGTGTGTTTCAAAAGACTGTTTTTTTGGTCCGTCCATCCCCCCCACCCCAACACACACACACACACACACACACACATACACACACAGGGTTTTACTATGTAGCTCTGACCTGGAACTTGTTAGGTAGACCAGGCCAGCCTCCAACCCGAGAGATCTTCCTGTTTCTGGCTTGGGAGTGCTGTGATAAAAGACGTGTACCACTACTGGCTTTTCAACAGTCTTCTTAACCCAACAATAGATATTTGTTTTCTTATAGTATTTTTTTCATTTTTTAGATGTTTAAAAACTTTTTTTTTTCAATTTTGTATGTATGCTTGTGTCTGTGTGGAGTATATGCATGTAAGTGCAGGTGCCTGTGGAAACCAGAAGAGGGCATCAGAGTCCCTGGAGCTGGAGTTACAGTTGCGGATGTTGGGAAAAGGACTAGCATCCTTTGCTAGAGCAGTATGGGTCTGAACTGCTGGGCCATCTCTCCAGTCCTTTATTTCATTTTGTATAGTTAACTTTTCACACAGAAGGAATTTTAATTTTTGTTTCCATACATCAACTCAATTTAGTCTACACAACCTTGGGGTAAAAGGGAAATATTTGCTCCATACAGATTTCATCTATCTGTGGGCATTGGGTGAGTGAAGAGTTGCATGTTACTTCTTGCAGAATATTTAACAATTGGTTCAGTATAAGAAGCCACCATGTCTTCTGCTTTGTCAAACTGTTTAATAAGATTTTAAAGTCCTATAAAAGTGCCTTTTATATCTTGAGCCTATTTCTGGGCCCTTAATATTTTCAAACAATCATGGCTATAATTGGCATTAATACCCAGTAGAGCAAGTCTTCCATATAATCTACAAAATATATAAAATGCGACCAGCTTAATGGATAAAGCCAACAGCTATGTGATCAAAACAGACACAGAGATGCGGGGGTCCTGGAGGTCCAGCTCTGGCCCCCGCGAAAATGGGGTTCTTGCTTCCACGAAGGATGGGTAGACCCCAAAGAAACACGAGACAGTCTTGGGTCGCTGCAAGAACCGCATGAAACTTTTTTATTAATGAGCTTGGCGTGTGGCGGCTTGGGACGGGCGCTGCGCACGGGCGAGAGACGCGGGCGGGTGAGCTGAGCACGAGAAGAAGGCAAGAGCGGAAGGCAAGAGAGGAAGGCAAGACAGAGAGAAACCCCGTCCAGGGCTTTTATCTGGGTCCCCCTGCCCTGGGGTTGTGCTATTCTGATTGGTCCCTCAACCTCGTTGGTCAAGTGTCCGCGGGAACCAGAGTGGGGGTAGCCACCACCTTTGAATTTCTTGAGACGAGATGGCGCCTGGTGGGGGGGGGGGGAAGAAAGAATCCCTGCTGATAGGTGATGGGGAGAGGCTGTTTTCTATGTGACTGCTAACACTTAGGGGAATTTTTTTGGGGTTTATATTTCTTAAATCTTTGCAATAAACCTGGGTTGCTTTATTGCTATTTACTTCTGGATAGCATGGCTGTGTTTCATTCCAGCCCACAGTAGCCAGCTCAGGGATTGATTTTGCTATTACTATTGGCTTATACAGATCTTATTATTGATGAAAGAACATATGCCACCGTACAGTGAAGACAAAAATGGGGCAAGGCAGTTAGGGAGTTCCAGTTCCCGGCAGTGAATTGCTCCAGGAACCTTGTCAAGCTGAAGCATCTCATAGCCTGGGTAACCTGGGCCCCAACACAGAGACACTGCTGTCAGCCCTCCATATCTGAGCTTATGGAGGACTTGCTTACTCAAACCACTATATTCCACATGTTGAGCTACATGGTGACCAGCAACTGTCTGTAACTACAGTTCTAGAGGAGATTGTGTGTGTGTATGTACACATGTCTGCAGAGCATGCCAGAGGAAGATGAGGGTGTCATTTCTTCCTTTTTCACACTCTTACTTCCTTTGAGATAGGGGCTCTCCCTAAACCCAGAGTTCACGACCTCTTAGCTAGGCTGGCATTCACTAGGCCCTGTCTCTGGCCTCCTCAGTTCTGGAATTACAAGTGTGCATGGGACCATATCAGTTTGGTGTTGGGATCTGGATTCTGGTTCTCACATGTGGGCAGTAGGCACTCTAACACTGAGTCCTCTAACACCTTAAAAATCATCATGGCTAGAGAATGCTTCATATTTTTGCCTTCTTTAGATCTTTATTTCACCTGGAATATAATCATCCTTGTGTGAGGGGGAGGATGGGGCTTAGGTAGCCACTTGCCCTAACATTGTGGGATATAAATACAACCCTCCCCTGCTGCCCTGCACACTTCTGCTTTGTATGTCTAGCACTTTGGGCATTCTCTCTTCAGTCTCGTTAACCTGTGTGTGTTAATAATATATTAATATAATATAATATATTGCCTTAATTGCTGGAGCAAGGCCTTCTGTCTTGTTCTTCAGGTTGATTGGTTTTTTTAAGAAAGCTTTACATTTTCATCTTATATATTTATATGAGTATTTTGCCTGCATATGTATATATGTACCATGAATATGCTGCTGCTTGAGGAGGCCAGAAGAGGGCGTCGGATTCCCTGGAACTGGAGTTAGGATGGCTGTGAGCTGCCCTGTGGGTGCTGGGAATCTAACCAGGCTCCTCTGGAAGAGCACTGGTTTTTTTAGCCAGGGAGCCACCTCTCCAGCCCCTGCTTGGTTATTTTTAAAGGCTCTTTCCTCTTTTATAAAAATACAGAGTTTTAGGAACCAGCTTTTCAGGTTCCACCGACAATGGCTTGGGAACACAGACTCATTTTTAAAGAGTGTCTGCTCTGTCACTAATTCTGTCTTTATTTCTAACATTCTGTTCTGAAACTCAGGAGATGGGATTTGGCACCATGTTATCTACTGAAGTATGCTATCATATGTATTAGGATGCCTTTTATTTTCTGTAATCTAGGTAGAAATTTCAGAATGCTGCATTCACATTAGTATCTAGTGTTGTGTAGTTTTGGTTAGAAGAGGGCACCGTGAAACTATTAAAGTCAAATAGAGGCTTAAACTGGAAAATGTTGAGTCTGCAGCAGTCTCCATTTTCAAGTGATTATGTCACGAGTAGGAAGTAAGTGCTAAAGCTTGGGCTTAATCTGAACTGTGGAAAGCACAAGACTAATCTCTTGATGTAATAGTTGTCAGTAGTACTGATTTTTCATTTTCACAGGCCTGTCTACAATCCACACCGCATTTCCAGGGGCGCCAGGATGATCGCTGCAGGCCACGATAGCAGCAGATGATAACTGGCGGGATTACCTCTCCGTCCTCTAAGGGCGATTTGCTCAAGGCCACTCAGAGGCCTCCAAGAAAGGAACCCAGCACTCATGAATCTGGAGACCGGGGCTGCTTGGCAAGTGAATACTACAAATTAAGGCTGCAGTGGGCTTTTGAAAGTGTGTGAATCCGAAGCAAGGTCTTCAAATAACCTAGGTCATTTGTCTCGTCTGTGACACTACAAAGGAGTTTTAATTCTGGGGATTTTTTCTTGTTAGGCACACACAGCAGAGGGTGATGTTGAGTCTTTCTTAATTACTTTCCACTTTCTTTCAATCATTCTTTGACTGGTCATTTTAGCTATTGCTGGTCTCTTTCTCCTCCCTCTTAATAATTCTCCACACAAAACATTTCCGAAGAGCACTGAACAACGTGGGCATCGTAAACTTTGCTCAGACAGCCAAGTGTTCCTGACAGTTTACTCCCTGTGGGTTCAATGGCACAGTGTGTGACATTACAAGAAAGGAAGGTTGTTCAAAAATAGAAGATTTGTCTTTGTACTGGAAACATTGAGCAGGTTGTTTGAAAATAGAAAAAGATTTGTCTTTGTACAAGAAAAGTTGAGTGCCTGTGCTCAATAAAAGGATTATATTTCTAGCTTTTTACGGGGAGCATGAAAAATCATTTTTTAAAGCACGGCAAGTCTCATTATTGACCAGCTGCCTGACAGCAGGGAGAAACTTAAATCTATTATTTTAATTTCTGGCTAAAGTGAAGAAGCTTTGATATCAGGCCATTGAAACAAACCTCACATTGGATAGTATTGAACTACAGCCAGACCACAAATCAGACCTGATTCTGAAAGCACAGCACAAAAGCCTGGACAATTAACTATGATCTATTACTTCCCAGATGACTTTAGAAAACTGGAATTTAGAGAAAAAAAAAAAAGCAAAAAGAGAGTGAGCCACCAGAATAGCATTAGTTTATTAGGTTCAGGATTTAAATACCACTATTTAATCCAATGGGAAGTTGTGGACTCTCCCAGTTATGGAGTCTGCAAAATGAGGTCAACCACCCTTTATCTAATATGTGGGGTATGTTTGGGGAGAACACAGTTTCAGAGTGTGGTCTTTATGGAGCACTTTGAAGGCAGAAAAGTAGGTGAAAACCGTATTGTAATGATGGTAACAATTATGACTGAGGTAGATTAGAAGCTACCTTGCGCTATATGAAGCAATCTCTCCCCTCCCCCCCACCCCCCCGAGACAAGATTTTTCTGTTGTAACTCTGGCTATCCTGGAACTCACTCTGTAGTCTAGGGTGGCCTCGATCTGCCTCTCCCTCCTGAGTGCTGGGATTAAAGGCATGCACTACCACCACCTAGTGCAAAATGTTTTTAAGTGACCACTGCACAAAACTTTAAACGTGAGGCTGCTGAGATAGCTCAGGGGGTACAGCTGATTGCTGCCAAGCCTGACAACTGAAGTTCCAGCCCTAGAACCCAAATGACGGAAGAAGAGAACTCACTCACCTAAGTTGTCTTCTACTTCCACATGGGGATGCCCACATGGATGTGTGCTCTTGCCTGCTCAGACACACAAAGAAATAGACAAGTAAATGTAAAAATCTAAAACAGAAAACGTATGTATTATGTATAAAATAATTATTTTCTTGCACTGTTGGTTGAGGGGCTCCCTAGGTCTTGGTGTTTTGTATTGTTTGCAGGTATTGGATTTATGTGGGGGATGTTTGATTGGTCATGATCTGCATGTGCTATCAGAACACCTGAGGAGTTCTGAATCAATAAGAAACACCTGAGCTCAGACACTTGGGGTTCCACTGTCAAGTATGGCATTGGCCATGATGGTGATGCCTTCTGCTTAGGTGTGGCAAGGATTGCACATATGATAATGCCTCCATGTCTTCTTTGGTGATCTGCCCAGTTGACAACATGCTGCTACAAATGGCACCCAGTGTGGTAGGCAGAAAGTAAAGAAGGGCACAACATTATGCTAGTTAATCCAACATGGAGACAAGGAAGAAAAAGAAACTCCAGACCTCGCAGAGTCCATTTGTTTTGTTTTCTGCAAACCTGACTACAAGTGGTCTAGGCACTGCTGATGGTGATGAGGACTCCACCCATGAGGGACCGCATCCTACAGATAAGGACTAGTTGTTTTTCCAGCAAACCGGACTCTATGTTAAAATCTGGGAAGTGTTTCCTCAGGGTCAGCATACAGAAGCTGTCTTCCAGAATTGGCCAAGCTATCTCCTACTGGCAGCCGAACTTGGTACTGTAAGAGTTACTCAGGTAGTGCTGGTTTTGAAGGCATGACGGGGTCATGGAGAGCAACTGAGACTTGGCACTGTGAGAGGAGAGGCCACTGGTAAAAGTGCAGCCTCAGTGGCAGTTGGAGGCCCAGATTGAAGGGGCCATGCAGAGAAGCCATAAAGAGAGCCCAGGAGAGGCTCTTGGTGAAAGTACAGTCCAGTTACAGCAAGGGACCCCAGTGTTCTGATTATGCCAGTACCACCAAGAACAGCAGCAGCAGTGGAGTAGAGCCAGCTGGACCATGGAGGACAAACTGTGTGTGCTGCAGAGGGCAGAGTCAGAGAAATGACCCAAGCCCTTTGGAGGAGCCAAGAAGATCATGAGTGAATTCCAGATAATTGGACATTGATAATGTTTTTCTGTTGTCCAAGACATTGTGAAAAGCTTGGTAGATGTCTGGTTTCATTTGGTCCTGTTCTTGTGATTGTTCTTCTTGTAAATAGTTTTGCTGGTATAGTGTTAAATTGTGTTGTAGAGATAAAATGATTGTTTTTGGTCTTATACAGAAAGGGGGAGATGTTGTGGAAGTTTATTTTTGGTTATGTATGAAATATGTTATGCACTGTTGAGTGAGGGCCTCCATAAGTCTTGGCACTTTGTATTATTTGCAGGTGTTGGATTTATGTGGGGGATGTTTGCTTGGTCATGATCTGAATGTGCTATCAGGAGGAGTTCTTCAACAATAAAAACACCTGAGCTGGGACACTCAGGGTTCCTTGTCCAGTATGGCACTGGCCATGATGGCAGTTCCCTCTGCTGAGGTCTGGCAGTGTTTGCACCTATGAATATGCCTCCATGTCTCTCTTGGTGAGCCCACACTGTGGCTAACAGCTACACAAATTTAAGAAACCACAAATTTAAAGAAAAGTTAACTCTGAATTTAGTGTTAAAGTTGGTTGAGAAGGGGGGAAGTCTCATGAGGCTTCACCCCTCCCTGAGCATATATAGGCAGTTAATGGTTGCTAAGGGAGGGAAAGACATGTTCTTTAGTGATATAGCTATGAGTAAGGTGCCCATGCTCCTGTAAACAACCTTAGTGAAACTGTGTCATAAAAAATAGACATGAAATAGCAGAGGCTGCCGTGGTTTGAAATGTCCCCCATAGACTCATATGTCTGACATTTGGTCCCTGGTTGGGGGTGCTGTTTGGGGAGGTTTAGGTGGTGGAGTCTTGGAGGAAGTATGTCACTGAGGGGAGTGACTTGAGAGTTTATAGCCTCTCCCACTTCCAGTGTGCTCTCTGCTTCCTGTTTGTGGCTGAGATGTGATCTCTCAGCTTCCTGCTCCTATTGCCACATCTGCTGCTGCTACCACCCCCTCTCCCAAACATACACAGTGGGATGAACCCTCTGAGGAACTATAAAGACCAAACAAACATTTTCTTCTGTAAGTTGCTTTGGTTATGGTATTTTTATCATGGCAACAGAAAAGTAACCAATGCAGAGGTCTATTTGGGAAGAGGATAGTGATCTAGCAGGAATGGGAGGTGAACGAGAAGGGGTAATGGGAGTGAATATGATCAAACTGCATTACATATACATGCACAAAAATGTCATAATGAAACCTGTTATGTGTGAGTTAAGAAGAGCCCCTGCTTCATATGGAAAAAGTTTGAAGTAGGATAAAATAGTGAGAGACATCCAATATTTCCAACACTTAGATGTGCTCCTTAAGGGGTGTGGCCATCTGAGAGGAGATGTGTCAAATGAGGAATTGTCTACATCAGATTGGCTAGGGGGTGTTGGTGCTTTGATTGCTAATAGGTGCAAAAGGGCCTAGTCTACAATGGGTGGCACCATCCCTAGGCAAGATGGTCCAGGGCTGAAAAAGAGCTAGCTGAGCATGAGCCAGCAATCAGTGTTCCTCTATATGGTTTCTGGTTCAAGTCCTCTAAATTCTTACCCTATTTTCCTTGATGATGGACTGCAACCTTGAATTGTGTACTAAAATAAATCCTTTCACACATAAGTTACTTTTTGTTGCAACAGAATGAAACTAAAATGGTTTTGTGCTAAACCTGAAACTTGAGATTAGCCTAGACTGGCCAAGGCAGTAAGGCCCAGAGATCCTCCTGTCTCTGCCTCTCCAGAGCTGGGATCTAGGCACAAGCCACTATGCCTAGCTTTTTACATGTACGTTGGTGATTGAACTCCTGTCCTCATATTTATGTGGCAAGCACTTTACTGACCGAGCCATCTCTCCAGTCCCAAAAGTCTTTTTTTTTTTTTTAAGTTGAATCAACTATTGATGGTTCCAGGGGACTGAGATGCATGCTGATCACACACTGAAGTGAAAGTAGTGTGCTGGGGTGCAGGGTGTTTGTTAGGGAGAAGACCTGGTAGAACACAAAGGAGAGAAGTGGGGTGACAGGGGATCACAGGGCTGTGATGAGGTCTCTGCAAAGGCCTCGGGTGATCTCATAGAGCCCAGTACTTCAGTTCAGGTTCCCTACTGGGAGTGGAAAGGGCTGAAGTGCTAATCCTCACTACCTACATAGCATCAGGACACCGGATCTCTGTAAACATACTCAAATGAAATGCTTCCAGATACAATCACTCTGTGTTTAGCATAAGTCTTAAACACTGTAGTCCTCCTAGGAGAAAGGGGTCATGTCTCACTGGGTAAACTGCTTGCTGTGCAGACATGAGGGTCTGAGTTTGGAACCCTAGCACCCACATAACAGCAGACTGTGGCAGTGTGTACCCGGAATCTAAGAGCTGGGAAGGCGAAGGCAGGAGGATTCCTGGAGCTCACTGGCCAGCCAGGCTAGCCAATCAGTTTCTAAAGTGGAGAGTGAATGAGGAAGACACAGATTTGACCACTGGGCTTCACATGCACACTTGTGCACGTATATACATGTACACATTCACACATGTACATATGAGAGAGAAGAAATAGGACAGGCAGACAGAGAGGCACAGACAGACAGGTACACACAGAGAGGTGGGGGGGTAGAGGAGGAGATTGGGCACTCAGCTGGCATGGAAGGCCAGAAGTAGTCAGAAGCAGAGACCAGAATGAAGCATCCACCAGCTGGTGTCAAGGATGACCTGCTGCCCCTGGACACTTTGAAGAGGCAAGGACTAATTCATTTAGAGCCTCTGGAAGGAGCCAGCATGCCAACAACTGGACTTAAGGCCTTGGTGCCCATAGCTTTGAGGAAATACCTTTCTGCTGTTTTAAGCCACCCAGTTTGCGGTAATTTGTTATGGCAGCTCCAGGAAACGAATACAGGAAGCCAGGCCCTTTTATGATGTCTGACCAATCACTAGATGTGGAAAGCATGATCCTGCAGAAAGCATGACCTTGAATGAGCCAGCCTTTTTCAGCTGAAGCAGTCTCCAAAGAAGGCTGACAGCTGAGGGTCTTAGTCTGGCAGCATTCCCAGCAGCAGCTGGGGGAGGAGAGTGTACTCTACTCTGAAAGAGGTCTGGGCAGAATAGTAGATCAGCTACTCCTCTTTTCCCCAGTTTTCCCCATCTAAACAATGGGGACAACAGTCACCAGGAGATTAAATTAGTTGATCATACAGACAGCTAGCATTCGGGGGGAGCACTTACTGTATATGTGCTAGGCATGCCAGCATGTGGATGTATTTATATATGTCAAATGCTCAGCATACTGTAGGCCTCCAGTAAACAATACAATAGCTGCTAGTTGAGGAGAGATGTCTCCAGGTCACTCACCCACCAGAGCCATGACAGAATCTGTCTCCCGGATGCTTCTATAGCAGACCCTTTCCCATAGCAGACCCTTTCCCATGTATGCCCACGCATGGCTTTACTTCACAGAAGTAATATTTTTATGCAGTTGAAATTTGTGCTTCACCAAAGAAATGTTATTTTGTCTCATCCAGAGGGAAGATTGGAATTGTATGCAGCTCATTCGCATTCTCTCCTGCAGACCCTGTGTGACCAAAGGCATTGATTTGTGAGACAGACTGGGGAGGGAGGGCAGCTGGGGCTGGGCACAGCTCCCGGCTGCCGGCAGCTACTTGGCCATCTGAGCTCCACATCCCCAGCCTCTGCTGACACGGCATTCCTGAGAAGCAGGGAGAGGCCAGATCCTATCGTTTTAAAGAGGACAAAGTGAAGGGCAGATTAGCCGAGTTGCCCCCTTCATTATGTGGTGAGCTAGAGATGGAGCCCAGAATTGGATCCAGATTTCTGAGGTCCCAGATGGGATTTCTCATCGGGAGGCCCTGCCACATTCCTTCCCTGGGATCCTTCCCCACTCTGGGTCCCAGGATACACACCTGGGCTCAGTCTGTGGGTGGCTGCTCACGGGTGTCCCTTCCTCACCGCTGCCTCTGTGTTCCACTGATTCTTAAAAATAAATAATAAATTTCTCACCCTGAGAAAACGGTCACTTTATTGAGAATAACACCGATGAGAGACGCAGCTTGCTTAAGTGTTCTTAAACACATTTATTTTGTCAAGAATTTTTGGCATGGCACATCCAGAACCAAGAGAGAAGTCTCTTTCAGACTCAGCCTACACATTTCTTCCTAGAAGAATTTATATACAGTAGCGTTAGCAAACGTATTAACGTTAAAAGGAATTTCTGCCCTGAGCAAAACTCTCAGATAAAATTTACATTGACACAATCTAGGGAAGAGAAAAGGCAATGGCCATCCAGAAATTTCCATGGGCAACTTTCATTAGAGGATACTTTGGAGAACTATGCTGTGAGTTTTCACCACTAGAGGGCTAGATCCAAATTACACATTCGATGTCCCAAGTTCAGCCATTAATAATTTCCAGGTACTTGGGCAAAGCTAGATCCCTAATAGGTACCTTATCTTGAGACTGCCGCCACTGTTGACCTTAGATACATGTCCTGGGTGTGAGCTTTCAACTCTGTCCCATAACTTAAAGGAATGAGCCGCACAGAAAGCCAGTTTGCAAACTTCTTTTATAATAAAGATTCGTTTTTATTTTATGTGAGTGTCGGCTGCGTGTACGTGCACCGGGTGTGTACAGAGCTTGTGGAGACCAGAGATGGTGGTGGATTCTCCGGAACTAGAGTTATAGACGGTTGTGAGTCACCATGTGGACGGTGGGGTCTGAATCCCTGTCCTCTACAAGAGCAACTCGTGCTCTTAACCACTGAGATGCCATCGCTCTAGCCCTGAGTCTGCAAATTTTTATTTAGTGTGTACTGATTGTGTTGTTCCCATTTAGATATTCGTTGTGACATCCCCAAGGTTGATGCTGCTTGGCCGTAGGCCGGCTCAGTGTCCAGGCCTAGCCCCTGTATCTCAGCCTAGACCATCACTGGAGACAGAAATCATTTTCTTCATATCATCTGGAGGTACTGCACTGAGTCTTCAAAGAGCTGAAAAGCTCTTTCTTGTTGTCTCCCCCCACACCACCCCCAGGCCTCTCTCTCAGAGAAAGGATTTATTTGTTCCAGAGGGGATACAGTGCATCTGGTTGGGGAAGGTAACAAGAGGTGAGGCTGGCCTATCGCACTGTGTCAGCAGCCTGGGAGAGAGAGACCTTTGAGACCTTCTTTAAAGCAAGACACTGCATAGTTGGATCTGTGAACCGAGTTTGCTTGGTTGGCCGGCAAGCCAGCCCGCCCACCCTCCTGCCTGCTGGTACTCACCAATTCTATTACACGCCACGCAATAGACTATAAGTTTCATTCCTTTTCTTCTCAAAAATCAATAGTCCAGTGGAAAACAGAATAGTTTGGAGAGTGCAATAGAAAGATGCAATGGATACAGGAATTCTACTCAACTCCCCTCCAAATGCTTTTGTTCACTTTCTTCCATATTCCAAGTGCTGACATCGTTCTAAGGTCCAGGTTCACAGTGCTAAGGCACATCACCAGCTCCTGCTGTGTCACCCCAAGCGCTGGTTTTTAAAATATATAAGATGGCTTGAATAGGTAAAGAGTTTGCAGTTCAAGTCTAGAAACTGGAGCTAGATCCTTTGAGGTGAAAGGAGAGATTTGACCACCACGTTAAGCCAAGGTACGCATGCCCACCCCCACCCCCATCATGCCTATACACTAATCATAAAATCTAAGGTAAATAAGCTGAGTTCCTTTGGGGCTCGACCTAAAATGAAAATGAATCTGTTAGCAAGAAAGCAGTGCTCCCATGAAGAGTTCTGGGAGCTCAGGTACGAAAGACGACAAACTGAGTGATGGAGATAAGGGTGGGCTGGGAGGCACGGGCGCAGAGAGGGGCGGAGTTCTGGGTTCGCTGTTAACAAACCGAGTGCTTGGCCAACTCAGTTAATGTCTGGGGATCTGAATCATCGCCCGCTGAAATGGAAGGGCCGGACCAGATCACATGTCTCCAGATGGGTCTCTCAGAACAGAAAGGAAGAGACAACTGGAATTTGGTGGGGGAATGTGTTTCAGAAACACAGCATTACTTCTGCCTTCTCTCTTCTCTCCTGTGGTTATTCAAAATCACTTTAACATATTAGAAGTTTCGAGAGCCTTGGGGTAAAGAACTCTTTTAATTTTATTTAAAACCCAGCATTTCACAAAGACATTTGCCTACACACCCAATTTTATGTAATAGCTATTAACCTAGGAGCATTCGGCTTCATGTTCAGTGAGAAGCAGACAACCATTTATTGAGTGACTATTCTGTGTGAAGATATTACCTCTTGGACGGTGCTGCACTGAGTTTGCGATGATTTAATTACACCTTCTAATCAACCCGCCTACAAGAGTTGCTCCGCCGCCCCTCCCCCGACCTCCGCTTTCCCGGCAGCAGGATCTAGTAATTATTAGTGCTTTTGAACACCAGCGCCAAGTTTTCATTCTTTCTAACCAGAGATGACGACACATCAGTTTACCTCAGTTGCTCCTAGCTCCCCATTTCATCCTAGTTTAGCCTGCAGAGGCGCTGGGCTCTTTTGAGAGCTCACACGAACCTCATTTTCTCATTTTCCTTACTCATTACATCCTCTCTTTCCTCGGGTTTTAGGGGCTTCAACCATTTGGATAAAATTCAGCTCACTTGGTGACAGGAAAACGGGGAGTACACGTTGTCATCTGGTCAGCCTCCAGACTCACTTTGTCTGTTTGCAGTCTCCCACCAAGGGAAGGGTCACCCATGAAAACATGCTGTGGGGTGTCGTGCTCTTCAGGAGCCTAGGGGAAGTGAGCCGGGACAGAGTGCCTGGTTTCCTTTAATTTAAAATCATCTCACTTCAGGTTCTCAAAAGAAGACGTGGTGCGTGAGAGCGAGGGAAAACTTTGCACTTGGGCTAAGGGTGAGGAATCCCATCGCATCGCCTGGGGGAGAAGATTACGCACGCCCTTGGAAACCTAGGCACTCAAAAATCCTGGTTCTGAGCTCGTTTTCATTCTGGAGCTGGCCCTACACTGACGGCGGTGCCTGAGTGATAACCGCTGATATCATCTTTGTGGAGATTCGGGCCATCTTCGGATGTCAAATCGGTGGACTAATTTTTATGCAAGCTCAGCAGATTTTTGTGGCTCCAGGCCAGGAATTTTAATGAAAGAAAACATCAAAGATGCAGGAGAGATGAGAATATTAGTCAGGGAAGATACACGGCGATGCTCTCTGATAACCCCTGGTATTGACATTAGAACTCTGTGGGAGCAACTTAAATAAACATCTGGACACTGAGTTTAGACATTTTCGGTGACAAACCCCAGACAGATCTTTCGACTTGCAATAATAAATATTTCAGAGGCTATATGAATCAACCGAAAAATTCTGTTTTCAATTATTCTAGTTTTATAAATAGAGCGTAGTTAATTATTCAAGTCTAGAGTTTCTTTTGAAGATTAGGTGAATTCTATATTTCCTTTGTCCGTGGTATACTTGTTTTATTATTCATATCAAATTTATATCCGTGTGTTCAAAAACAATATAGTTAGCCTGCCAGATGCCGTTAAATCAGAATCCAGCTGAGCTTGATTTTTTTATTATTTTATTTTTGGGAGAGGACTCTTACAACTCTGAGCACTCCACGAACTTGCCCAGCACGGCCATTCCCAGCCAGGGAACCCCGGATGCCTGTAAATGGGGTGCGTGCAATCTACTCCATAGCTCTTCTCACCAGGCTCCGATTGTTTGGAGTACTTTGGATCTCAGTCGAAAAAGCAGCAGAACGATGGGTGCTCTGAGTGGGCCAGACCTCATGACAAACTCGACAGAAATAAAGTTAGCTGTGCAGCAGCGGCCAGGGCTATTTGGCTGATCTGATTGATTGCTGCTGTAAATTCTAAAATTTGGGCCGGGGAGAGGGCTCAGTCAGTGCTTGCCTTGCATACGTGAGGACCTGAGCTTGGATCCCCGGGACCTAAATTAAAACAAAAATGAAACAGAACAGCTGCACGTGTAGCTCCTCACTCTTTCGACCCTGGTACTGGGGTGGCTGAGAAAGGCCGATCCTGGGACTTGCTAGTGGTGGATCCAGTTCATGAGGAAGGACACCTGTGGGTGTCCTCTGGTCTCCATATGCATGTGTACACATGTGCATATGCACACCTCCCACCGAAACATATGAACCATATACAGACACACACCAAAAATAATAAGTTTAAAATGTGAATACAGGATTTCCACTTAAAATTGAAAACAAAAGGAAAATGTGATGAATTACCTATATTACTCCCAGAGAGCCCACAGATTCATTGATTAAACATTAGCAATATTTATGACCCACTCTGGCCTTGAGATTATGATGTGAGCAGACATCTTGCTCCTAAACCAGACTATTGGGACCTTGTTACCTGGAGCTTGATGAAGTTACTTGGTAAAGTAGCTGTGTGTTCTGGCTCCTCTCCCCAGCCCCTGAGCAAATTTTTTTGCACATCCTTGCACAGGTGTACCTCACCCTGGATCTAACCCAGATGCGATTTCATGGATATAGAAGACTTAGTACTGCCTCTGAGAATTCTGGGGAGGGAGCTCTAGGCAGGCCACAATGCCTCCCTTTCGTCCAATTACAAATCCAGGATGTGACATGGTTGAGCATTCATTTATTTGCATGTGCTCTATGTATACCTGTTTGTGTTTGTGTGTGTGAGTGCATTGTGTGCACATGTATGTGAAGGTCAAAGGTTAATCTTAGGTGTTGTTTCTCAGGATGGCCATCCACCTTGTTATTGAGACAGCTGCTCCCAGCCTGGAGCTCACGGAGTAGCTAGGCTGGCTGATCAGCAAGCCCCAGGGCTCTTCCCTGTCTCTGTCTCCTCGGCTCTGGGATTGCAGACACACACCATTGCCCTTAGCTTTTCTTTTTCTTTCTTTTTGGAAAGGGTTTCACTATGTAGCTGTGGCCTGGACATCCTATGCATCCAGGCTGGTCTTGGACTCAGAGATATCTCTACCTGTCTCTTCCTCCTGCGTGCTGGGATTAAAGGTGTACACCATCACACCCGGTGAGCTGCTCTTCCTCCTCCTTTTAAGTCACTGTTTCTAGGGATCAAATTGGAGTCCACATTCTTATGCAGCAATGTCTTTACTGACTGAGCCACCTTCCCAGCATCACAGATGCTCAAGGGTAAAGACTTCATATGAAATGAGCACCAAGGGACAACACACCGTGAACTTTTGTTTCACATACAAGATTATTATTAAATATTGTATAAAATCCCTTCACCTATGGTGTAAGGTATATGTGAAAAATGAGGGATTCAGTGTTTACACTTGAAGTCTATCCCCTAACAAACCCTCATTCCTGATATGTAAATATCCAAAAATCCCCCAAAGTCCTGAATTTCAGATAAGGGATCCTCTAGAACACACATTTTTTAAAAAAGCTGAGGGGCTGGAGAGATGGCTCAGGAACTAAAAGCATTGGCTGCTCTTGCGGAAGACCTGGGCTCAGTTTCCAGCACCCATATGGCAGCCCACAGTCATCTGTAACTCAGTTCCAAGGGAAGCAACACCCTCTTTTGGCTTCTGTGGATATCTGAAAGCAAAACACTCATACACATAACAATAAATTAAAAAAAATATATATGTGCATGTAGCTACATACATGTAATACCAGTACTGAGACGAGAGGTTCCCTAGGACTTGCTGGCCAACCAGTCTAACCAAATTAGCAAGCTACAGGTTCAGTTAGAGACCCTGTCTCAAAAGATACAGTGAAGAGTGATTGACACCTGACTTCTGGCTTCTACATGCATGCCCACATACATGTACACCTCCACATGCACATACATGGGAACATGTATGTATTAGAATAAATAACTGATCTTTTTTTTAAAGCTGAGGAAGTCGTATGAGTGGCCTAGAGTGGAAGGTCACAAAGACTGTCTTTGATTCTCCTGAAGACAGCCTCTGTCCATCTTTCAGGTTCTTAGGAAGTCTGCTGCCTTCGGGGTGTGTTCCCCATTCAGCCTGTAGTCTTTCACATCATCTTTCTATTTTGATAAATTGCCTTGCCCTCTCCTCCATTGTGCACCAAGAGTGTCCTTGAGAGTCAACGGAATGTTCTGGAGTCTAACACTCGTCTTTTCTCTCACTGCTTTTGTCCTCTCTGATGCAGGAATTGGGAGGAGGAGTCTGAGGGAGGGGTCTCTCCACTCCTTATGCATACCACCACTGAATCCTCTGGGTTGCCCCCCACCTCCCCCCACCCCCGGCTGACTTGTAGAACATTCCTCTGCTTCCATTTCTGAACCTTGCTGGAGTTCAGTGATGTAAATCTGCTCGCATGACACCTTGCCCTAGAAGACAGAACTTTAGAGTCTCCCAAGCAGTGGTCCTCCTGCGACTGTCACTAGACCCACTGTTAATCTGATGAAATTTGTGAAGAATTAGCTGGGAATTCTCAGATACTGAAAAAATTTGAAACAATGGGAGCCCATGGAATGTCTTCAGAGATTCAACTGGTTCTCTCTACATAGTCAATACATAAAAATGACACTAACCAAATATATCTTGATTTGTGAAAAAAAAAATGTAATTAGCTTGATAGTATATTGTTTATTTGTGTGCTAATTTGTTTGAGGTGGGCCTACCAGGGAGGTTTATACATGTCCTTTGGACTCAGAGCCTGTGTTGGACTTTTCCAGAATGTTCTATCCCAGTTCCCTTTTATTCTGCAGTGTGGCAGTCTGGATCTCTTTCTGACTCTCCTTGGACCCCTTCCTTCTTAGATCTCTGTGTCTTCTGCCTCTGTTTCCTTTTCTCAGCTCTCTGTAGGTGAATTTGTCAGAATTAACAAAGATTTAGACAGAAAGTCAAATTTTAATTTCATATTTTTATGTATTCTTAGTATGTTCCATTAGCATTTATGACATATCTCTACTGAAAGGTCTTTGTAGCTCTTTAACATTCCAACTCAACTAAGTGCCTGCATTTTATCTGGACAGCCTATATCCAGGTCCCTGTTTCCAAAACACTTGGGACTAGTGAACTTTGACCTGGAAGCAGCCAGTCTTCGGGTTGTCTGTGTCTCCAGGCTTTTCTTGACATTGTGTAGAGTGACTGGTTGTAGAGAGGCTGATCCCACCTGCCAGCTCTTCCTTCAGCAGACATTCTCATTGGCCAGTCTAGGATCTCTGAGGGCAAGTGACTCCTTAAATTGGATGCCCTAGTGTCCGGCTTGCTTCATTCTAGCTTGGCCCTGCCTTTGGTTGAGAGGATGAGTTAACATCTGAGTTTGGCCCCGAAGAACATAGGCTTTAGATCATGTCAGAAGGTATGTCTCACAATCAGTAAGTAGTTGATTTTTGTCCATTTACCTCAGCCGTTGCACTTGGTGCAGAGGTTTGTTCTCTTGGTCTGTGGGGCCACGAGGCCATTGCCAGCACAGAGAGGAAGCATGCGAAACTTGGGCTTAAGTTACATAGAAGAGTCTCCAGAGTACCCCCGAAGTGTGTGGATAGACAGCCATTGACCCTTAAAACCGTGTACTGAATGGGAGGAATGTCTCTGTCCTGAGTTTAAGATGTGTGTCTTTGGGGTGTGTGTGGCTGTGGGGGGCATAGGTCAATACTGGTTGTTTTTCTCAATTGCGTTTCTCTTTTTTTTTTTTTTTTTTTTTTTGAGACAAGGTCTTTTACTGAACCCACAGATCACAGGTTTGACTAGACTGGCTGAGCAGGAGCTCAGAGAGCCACCTGCTCCCACTTCCCCAGTGCCAGGGTTACAGTTGAACACCATAGTACTGGCCCTTTTATGTAGGTACTGGGCATTGAACTCAGGTCCTCACGCTTCTGTAGCAAGCACACTAGTAATTGAGCAATCTCCAGACTCATGGCATGTGTCTTAAGATGCATACATACATATAAATATATATATACATATATGCATATACATATACATACATACACACACATACATATATATTGAAATTACCTTCTCTCTAAAAAAAAAAAAACTGTCAACCTTTTTGTAATATCTTTAGTACAAAGAGAGTCATTGATGCCACTGACTGAATGTTTCTGTAGAAGCCCTTGATCTTGCAGACTGTAGCCCCTCGTTTGTAAGATGATGGGACTCTGATGCAATAACCTCTAGGACCCTCTGGATTTTAAGACTTCTGTCATTCCTCCATCTTAGTGTTTAATTTCCTATTAAACTGGTAATCACCTCCTACAAAGTATCAAATATATTTCTATTTTGGATATCTCTCTGAGTCCATCACTTTAAAAAGTCCCTGTTCTGTATCTTGCCGGACTGCTTTGTCTAAAACCCATATTTTAATTTTTAAAGCAATTTATCCTTTATAACTCTTTTTCACATCCCATAAAAATGATGGATGAGGGAAGATAGATAAAACTACAGATCAATCTTAGAGTCTGATAATCTAATAAATGCTTTGAGCACCAATCTTGCAGTTTACGACCTCTTGCCAATTGATTTACGACCCCATAGTAAATTTTCTCTCCCACTTATCCAGTATTTATTGGAACATCTTGTTCTTAACAGACAAAGTACTGTATAAAACATCTGTCAAAACAAAAGCCAATTCAATTAAATATCTTTTATTTCCAAATTGACTCTGCTTCTCTCCGGCATTCCAGATTACAAAACAACACACTATGTTCTGTGCAACCTCCTCGAAGGCTTAGGAACATAAAATATATTTGAAATGCCATCGAAACAAAATTAATCTGAATGGAGTGATAGATTCCTACTAACTTCACATGGAGGGCTGGCTCTGCTCTCATCAGTGCAGCCCGCCCAGCGTTCCTGTTCTCTCCCTCGGCGATGGCTCTGATACTCATCCCTGGCTCCAGACCTCACCAAGATTTTTAGAAATAATCTTTATTTGCTTGATAGTAATGAGTGTTATTATGCATTCAAAGACATACTCACTACCAGCTCGCCCCACTGGGACATCCATACTCACTTATGGGATGGATATTCTTGTCCATAAAAAATATAAACGTATGTGTAATTTCTTCAGGTGTTTTAAACTATTGAAAGCGAAAAAGGGAAGCATCTATTCATTGCCGTTTTGAAGGAACCACCAACCAAATGTAAACTGAGTAAATTTTCATGAACTTGTGCCCTGTTTTTCCTATTATTGAGTCTTGCCTAATTCTCTTCCCATTTCATTTGTTTATTTGGTTCAATTTCATTAATTTCTGCTCTGGTCTTAGTAGTTTATCCCATCGACTGCTTTGGAGTCTGGTTTGTTTTTATTTGTTGGAAGCCTTAATGTGCATCATTAGGTTGTTTGAGATCTGTCAACTTTTTTTTTTTAATGTAGGGATTTAGAGCTATAAACTTTCTTCTTAGGATGCCTTCATCGCCTCTCCTAGGTTTGGGTATTTTCTCTTAAGAACTGTTGTAGTGAGAGAGAGTGGAAACTCTGGTTTCCACAGTAGTGGTTCACTCCTCCTCCTCCTCCTCCTCCTCCTCCTCCTCCTCCTCCTCCTCCTCCTCTTCATCCCCCTCCCCCTCCCCCCCACACACTTTGTGTAAGAGTGACAAATGCTCAGATTAGCATCTCTGACCCCTCTTTTTGACCTTCAGACTTCCTAGCTCTGCTTTGAAGGTCAGTTTATGGAAACTGTGATGTGTGGCTTAGGGAACCCTGACTCGAAACATTCCCAGACATTTTCTCAAGTTCAAGGTTCCAGTTTTGTGGTTGTTGCTAAATGTTCTCCAAATGCAATACGGACGAGTGGTGTATTGGAAGCATGTGTGCTTACCTCCACATTCATGCCATTTCTGATATCACTGGGAATTAGCAATGTAGGGAGGTGAGGTTCACGTGAGGGTGGGGACCTGAACAGCAGAGGCAAATGATAACTGTATCCCAGGAGATGTCTCTGGGATGCTTGAAAACAGCAATAGATCCTCATTCTAAGGGGATGAGAGTGCTCTGTTGAAGGACATTAGGAGTGCCTGAGCTATTTTCTTCTCTGTGTTTACAAATCTTGCTTCCCTAGAAAGTTTTAGAAACAGCGTTAAGTGGAGACTCACATTAACTGTGACTTCAGTGGCTATTTTTTACCTGGATATAGCCCTTCGATCGTGACATTCCCACTTTCACAGGGGGTAGAACAGTTAACTTCTGGCAACAGAATTTCAAACTTGTTCCCTTCTGGGTCTTTTGCATATGTTTACATCTTGATAGTTGAAGAGAAAAAGAAGGGAAAATATAGGTTACAACAATACTGGAATAACATTTTGAAATTGATTGAGTTTTGCCAGCACTGGTTTGGGTTCTCCTAGCTCCTTTATATTGAGATTGTTCTTTAAAACTCAGCCACAGAAGCCCCCTGTGTTTTGTTTTGTTTTTTTTTTTTAACAAAAAAAGTGTGTGTGTGTGTGTGTGTGTGAGAGAGAGAGAGAGAGAGAAAGAGAGAGAGAGAGAGAGAGAGAGAGAGACTTGAGCACACTTGAGCACATTCACACACACCCACGTGGAGGGTAGAGAACAACTTGCAGTAATTGGTTCTCTCCTTCTATCGTATGGGTCCTGGGGATTGAACTCAGGTCATCAGGCTTGACATCAAAGTGGCTCTCTATTCCTTGAGCCTTTTCATTGGCCCCCAAAGTGGGTTTTTAACCTTACAAATTACCCATGGGCATTTTAGCAGTTAGCCCAGAGAAAATCTCCTGGAAGCAGGGGACTTGTTAGGCTCTCCACGAGACTCCTGTATCCCCCCACTCTCAACCACTCTGTACCCACCCTGATGCCAGACACCACAGCTGATAGATCCCAGAGTAACCTGTGAGTGGGCAGCGTTACTCTCAGTGTGAGTGGACTGAGAGACCTCCAAGTCTAGGTATGCTAGGCTCTCATTTCCACTGCCTTCTTGGTAAAGCACAGATGTACCCAGGACCCCTGTCTCCTGCCATGGCCCAGCTGCATGCACTCACAGCTCCCCTGCTCCTCCCTGACTTTGCCCAGGTCTCCCTCCCATGAAAGCACTGGTTTCCAGAAGAACCCACGAGCATCTGGTACTTGCTGGAAGAATGATGCTGGATGACTCAGTGTCCCTGTCTGTGAGATCTAGCTGTGTGCAGATAGATAAGATGTGCACACTGCAACACTCACCCTCGGGAGTGCAGAGCTGGCTTGGGTTAGTGCTATTTGATACACTGGAGGAAGCGGGAATGTGCCATAACTATGAGACCTTTTTAACCCTTTCAGGACACTGAAGGAAGCCGGCATTTGCCTTGACTACAAGACTGTTCTAATGATTTTAACCCCGAGACTATGACGTTAATGCCAAGGTCTAAGGCTCACATCTGAGGCTTCTAGGCAGCCAGAGCTCGAAAGGCCACAAGATGGCGGTGAACTACACCAAAGAGGACTCAGAAAGAATCCTGCAGCTCTTGATAAATGCAGAGCCTGAGAGGCTTTAATGGGGCAAGATAGAGCCAACCTTGCCTCCACATAGGGTCGGAATAAAGGCTTTGGGCTTGGGGGGACTTGTTTCTTCTCTTTCCTTCTCCCTTTCTCCTCTCTTTCTCTTCCTTCTCCCCGCTCTTTCTTTTTCTCTCTCTTCCTCCCCCCCTCTTTTCTTTTTCCTTTCTTCCCTCTTCTTCTCCCTCTCCAGGGTCTCATGTAGCCCAGGCTTACCTTGAATTCACTATGTAATTTAGGGTAACCTCGAATCTCTGGCCCTCCTTCCTCTAGCTCCCATGTGCAGTATTACACATCCTGTTAATGCAGTGCTGGGACCGAACCCAGAGGTTCATGAATGCTGAGCAAGTGCTCTATCGACTGGGCTGCGTCTCAGCCCCACTCACCCTACTTCCTGCTTTTTCCATTTTGCTCTCTACACATCCTGCCTCTTCTCCGAGAAGGAACTTTGGGCCATTTCTCTCCTGATGCCTCCCCGCCCTAGGTCCCCACTTGAGTTCACAGCCCTACTTGACTAAACTTGGTTTATGCAGCTGTAGCTAAATCAGCCCAGCCACTAATGTACAAAGAGCAGAGAGAATCTGCTTCTCTGGCAGATTCTTAATGAGATGTCTCAGTGGAGAAACCTCAGCGTCTTCAAGTCATGACCAACGGGTATGGTTCCCAGGGAAATTTCATGTCACTAGTGTTCCTGCAGGCTCAGTAACTCAGAGTGTGATGACCAGACTCTCAGCAAGAGATGCACCGTGTTAAGCTGTTGGTGTGCAGTGCCCCACCTAGTTCTCTAATCACCCTTTGAAATCAATACAATTACCGGGATCAAGGAGGTGAAGCCGAGGCTGACCCAGGTTAAAGAATGCCCAGAGGCTGGAGACCAGTATTTGAGTTGCAACTGGGACTCGAATTTAACTCTCATTCTATCCTGCTTCCACGAGACACATGCTTCTTTTCTGGCATTCAGGTTCTGACCCATCCAAAGCCTTGTTCCTTCCCATGACATCCAAGGCCTTCCTCAGCCAGGGACCAGTCAGCCCTCAGCAGCCACCTGACTCCTGTGCCGCTCCCCTCTCCCATCCCTGACTTCTCTCCCGATGTTGACCTCTGGCTGGAGGTTCTGGTCCTATCTCCACCAAAGATCTTCGCATCTCCAGGTGGTGACTCAAATGACTCTTCCACTAGCCTCTGCAGGACGTGGACCCATGTCCAGTGGGGCACGGGGCTTCTGCGACATTCAGATCTATACAGGCGTCACATCTCATCTAAAGGATCAGGTCTTAGCTCTTCCTCCCATGACTCCTGGCATTGAGCATTTCCACGGCCCTGAAGCTGCATTTCCATTTAGTGGATATGCTAGAAAAGCTTAGTCATATGTAGGCCATTAATCTGGCCATAGTGAGTTCTGACCACTTGCTTGGATTTTATCGTAGGGATGTTGACCCATCAGTGAATAAACAACGGGAGCTGGCTGGCGACCCCTGCTTTGTCAAAGTTACCACACGTTTAATCTTTGTTGCTCGCTTAACTCTTCTCATTGTGTTTTTGTGAGCCTAGTGATTTGACCCTTATCTTTAGACTTTTCTCCAAAGCCTACTTGCAGAGCCTGTGTTCATTCTGGTGTAAGTCACCTGTAGTGTTTTTCTTGGGCACTACAACCTGTTCTAACTGGAACAGAGCCTAAGAAAGATGGAGGCATCCTTAGGCAAGGGGATTTAGTCTCCTGAAATTACCCTAAGCTATCCATGTTAAGGCTCATCCTGACTTTCTGTTATTCCCTAAGGGATACTTTTCTACAGAGCGCTCTTGTGATTGGATGGGGGTCGGGCCTCTGGCTGTGAAAGTTCCTGTACCAGCTGATAAGAATGTCTGTCAGCCCCAAAGAAGGAGCTGCCCTCTAGCCTGCCCTTGCTTTCTTCTCCCCTTACCTTCCCGACCATTCCTTCCAGGTCTCCCCTCCTTCTTTTGTCTTCTCTAACAATGGGCTTCTTTCAGGACCCATCCCTTCCCACTGCTGTTTGCCTTGCTCTGAGCTTGTCCATTCTCATGGTCTCATTATCACCTGTTTGCAGATGACCCCTTCAGCCACAACCCTTTCCTGTGCCCCAGACACAGTTTCATCGCTGACAGGACATCTCCCCTCCTGGATCCCGAAGACCCCTTCACTCAGAGGACTGTGTCCCTTCATGCCCTGGCAGGGTGGCTTGCTCTTCTGAGTCTCCATTCCCCTGTAGGGATCCTGCCTTGCTTCCCAGAGTTTCTAGCTAGAAACTTCTGAGTCTATCAAATGCTTGTTCTGTATGGGGAAGCAAGCTTGGGCCCAGGGTGAGAGGGGTCAGGAAAGAGAATGTTAACTCACTTAAAGAAGGGAGAGACATATCAGCAATTCAAGGTGAGCTGGAGAGAGTGATGATGTATAGGCTGCTGTGCACAGCAGCATCTGAGATACTTCCTGCAAAGCTCGGTCTGAGCTGGACTTGCCTTTCCTTTTCATCCCTGTTGCACCTTCTTGGTTCCATGTGCCATAACTAGATTGTAACTAGATTACCACTGTGGCCTCTTGTTTCTTTGGATGTAAGTATCTGTCAATCACTATTTCCTTCCCCCACCTCTGCAATCGTGCTCTCACAGGTCACACCTTCTCTTAAGAACAAACAAACAAACAAAATTCATCTGGTACCCTATGCTTCCTGATCAGCATTATCTTGACACCATGGTTAGAATGTGGTGTCAGGCTCACTGCACTAGACACAAAACTCTGCTACTTAATTGCTGCATGACCTTAGGCAAGCTATTTTGTTTGTTTGTTAGTTTGTATGCTTTTTGAGACAGGGTTTCTCTGTTGGAACTCTGGCTGTCCTGGAACTCACTCTGTAGACCAGGCTGGCCTTGAACTCAAAGAGATTCGTCTGCCTCTGCCTTCCAAGGCAATAGGTAAGCTATTTAGCCTTTGCATCTCATTTGCAAAATGAGGATAATGTGAGGACAAAATGAGTCAATACAGGTACAAATGATAAACACCCAGGAAGTGGTAGCTATTATTACTGCTCTGGTATATTTGGGGTTCTGTGTTTTTCTGAGGTTGGTTCACAGGTCTTGGGGAGTTCTTTCCACCTAGTAATGCACCCTAAGACCAGGGACAGTTTGGCTTTTCAGGTTATGTCGCTCTGTCCCAGCTGTCATTTCGCCTTAGTCCTCTCTACCCCCACCGAGTTTACCTGGTGCCCTAGCTCCTGGTCACCTCCTCTCTCATTAGACCTCAGATCACAGAATAGAGGATGCTAAGTGCATTTCTTCACTGCTCTTTTGTCCCTGAATATACTGCTCTTCTTTCAAGCAGGTAAAGAGCAGTTAGAATTGGCAGCAAGAAGGACTGTCTCCTTTGGAACAACCTCCTGCATGCTTCCTGTTCTCTCTGTGACCAAGGATGAGCAGAACATGAAAAAAACCAACTAGCAGGTGTTATAGGTGGTATAGGTCATGTGCTCAAAACTCAGCGCCACAAAAGCAGTTCCCAGCTTTGAGGTGGCCATGGAGTTCCCAAAGAACTTTCCAGAATCTCCTGATGAGCCATGCTCAGCTTAAGGCTGCAGTTTGCAGTAGGCAATCCCCACCGCTCAGCAGTGGGCTTCCCTGACTTTTCCTCCAAAGATCAGCCCAAGTCTTTATTACTGGGACTTGGGACCACCTCAGCAGAGGTTGAAGCGGACCAGAGTACTAAGGTGAGTGAACCCCCAGGTCTGACAGCTTTGTTCCTGAGATCAGCCAGAGGGAGGGAGGATAAGACCCAGGGGCTGTTTAAGGAAAAGAAAAGCAGAATTTCCCCTCATCCCCCTTCTTCCTTCTGAACCCATAGTACATTCACATGACCCTCAGCCCCAGTCCCAGAGGTAAATAAATACACATTTTATAACCACCTCGGACAGATTTTTGTTATTAAGGAAGGAAATTAAAAGTCTCTTAAGTGTAGATAATGTGGATCTTGCTAGACAAATTGACAATAGCCAGGAAATTTGAAACACAGGGCTGTACCCTCCTCCGCCTGGAGCATCTGCTGTGAGTTCTCTAGCACCTAGCTTCAGGGTGTGGCAGGGTAGCCTGGGAAGTCCTATCCCTAGCCTGGGAGTATCTCTGTGGGAATCACATCTGTTGGTCGTTTTGTGCCACCAAGTATCAATTTGGTAGTTGTGAGGCTCTTACCTGCTTTTAACCTGTGTCTTTCTATTTGCATCTTGAGGGGCAGTAGTGGGGGGAGGCAGTAAGAATCCCACCCAGGAGTCCCAGGTGACCTCTTAATGGGATCCTCCTTTCAGGGAGAGAGAAACATTTCTGTCTGGGGACCGTCCTGCTTGCTGGCCTCTCTAACCCCGCTGGCTGTCACCAGGGGAGTAATTATGATGTAAATGGGTGGGTGCTTGAGAGAAGGTGAACTATTTGCCCTCCCCCAGCACTTGAGCACAATGAAAGGTGACTTTGTTTATTTATTGAGCTATTATGGCTTAGTGCTAAGAGGAGCTCCTGCCAAGAACTGCAAGAAACCTCCATTTTTCTTTCTTTTTTCTTTTTCTTTCTTCCTTCCTTCATTTCTTTTTCTTTTTTCTTTTTTTGATTATATCTTTAAGCACAAATTGCTTTGTTACTGGTCAATATTTGTGGGGGGAAAAAAAACTCAGCAAAAGCCACACTCGTTTGATATTGCATACATTTTTCCTGTATCTCACCGGGTATGCTGAAAGAAAATCCCTTCCCCGATATTTCCCACATCTGGTCTTAATATTACAAAGTCTTTGTCTCATGTACTTTTGATAGACAACATCTTTGTGGAGCATTTTGTTATTAGACTCTATGAAATGTTGATATTAATCTGAGCTGCCCTGATCTTCGTGGAACACGAGGCTAGTCGGAAACTCCTTGGAAGCATCTTTGGGGGGAGGAGTATTTGGGGATTATGAGATGTATTTTGACATCCTTCCAAGAGCATTTGACTTTGTTTCGTGGGAACGCTGCATGCATTTAACCTAGAGGACCCCCGGGCAAGGTTGCTGCTTGCTTCAGTTCTCTGTAACCAATGTCTGCTGCCCTCCTTGTCAGGAACCTGGCAGGGAAAAGGGCGGATATCAAATTTACCTCCTCCACTCTGGGACTGAAGAAATTGAAGCTCTATGGACAGAGTCCCTAGCTATTCCCAAGGGACCATCAATCCTTTCTGGATTTGAGTGGGCTTAAAAGCTGAAGCTCCAGGCTGGGGACATGGCTTGCCACAGGAGCATGAAAACCTGAGTTGTGGATCTCTCGCACCCACATAAAGCTTGGTGTGGCAGTGTGTGCCTGAAATTCCAGCACTAGGAGGCAGAGACAGGAGGATCACTAGGGTTTTGAGGCCCAGCTGTCTAGCCAAACTGGTGAGCTCCAGGTTCAGTGAGAGACCATGTCTCAAAACTTGTCATGAACAACATGAAGTGTCACTGAGGAAAGCACCCAACACCAAGTTCTGCCTCCACACAGATGTGTGCATGCACACGCGTACATACACACATACACACGTGCACACACACAGACACCTGAATTTTCTGAGAATGACCATTCTTAAAGATGCTGGCCTATATTGCTCTCTGAGGGAATGCTATTCCCTAGGCTTGGCCAGGTCTAAGTACAAAGGGCCTTGTTGAGTTCCTGGACAATGAAAGGTCCTATCTCAAAGTGGATCTGAGGAATGACAGCTGAGGTCATCCTCTGGCCTTCACATACATGTGCACATGTACACATGCATGCTTATGAACACATGCGCATATACACACAGTGTTAACAGATTTGCTGACCAGTTTGAGAGGAATCAAGACCAGATGTTGAGGAGCTCTGTGTGTGTGTGTGTGTGTGTGAGAGAGAGAGAGAGAGAGATAGGGAGAGAGAGAGAGAGAGAGAGAGAGAGAGAGAGAGAGAGAGAGACCTGTGTTGCCTTCTGCAGACTGAGTCCCCAGACCTCTGCTCACCTTTCCTCCACAGCATCTGTTTCAATCCAAGAGAGTGCTGCCTGCTTTTAAATTAAGCCTTGTCAAATTCTCCTTGGAACTAAACTTAAATCAAGATGTTCTCTTCTTAAGTTCACTGAAGAAGAAAACTAAATTGAAATGTATATACGTGAAATGTGTCAGTCAGTCTCATAAAGGAAGGTAAGATTAGAAGCTACAAGAGGAAAAAATTCCCAGAGCATTTTCAGACATGGGTTGGTGGCACCTCTGAAGAGAAAAAGATCTTTTAATGCCAAGAAAGAACAATCATCTGACAACTACTTCTAAGGCTTATAACATTACAGGGTGCTCTTGGAGAGGCAGTGTGCTGGTTCTACTTGTTTCAAGTCTGTATGTGGACAGGAGGCACTCTGAGATGTATGGTTAAGATAGAGGAGCCATGGGTGCAGCAGGCTGCATAGTACTGTCTGTGGTTAAAAACTGAAATGAATCACTATGGGGAAGCATTGAAAGTATCCCAAAGGATAGAAGCTAGCAAGGCTGGCCAGGGCTGATAAGCCAGGTGGTCCAGGTCCAGACTAGGAGAACGACATGCTTTCTACTATAAAGTCTTTTTTCTCTTTTGAAATTTATACCACAGACTCGTATCATCAGTTCAAGGAATTAACTAAAACCTACCACACACCGAGTCCTCTGTTTATTCTGTGTAGTCTTTTGAAACTCAGCTAAATTTCGCCTTTTCTTTCTCTCTGTCTCAATGTCTTTCTGTCGTCTCCATGTTTCTTTCTGTGTCTCTATCTCTCCCCCCCTCCCCCCTCCCTCTCCTCCTATCTCTCCTTTCCTTTTTTTTTTTTTCTATCTTTCAGACAGGGTCTCATGTAGCCTGGGATAGCCTCAATCTCTGTATATGGTTGAGGATGACCTCTTACTCCTGATTCTTCTGCCTCCCCATTCCGAGTGCTGGGATTACAGATAGGCATCAGCACTCCAAGTTAATGTGATGCTGGGGATGGAACCCAGAGCTTTGGGAATACCAGGCAAACACTCTGTCAAAGGAGCTACATCCCCAGCCCTGGAACTCAACTTCTAAAACAAAGTGTGCATTCTCTGGTTTAGATCTATTCTGACCAGCTAACAGATTCTCCTTATACTATGATTAAACAAAAACAGGTAAAATCTCTTATACGTCTGTCCTAACTTCCCTTTTATGTAAGCAATCTGGACTCAGAAAAGGGCCCACAGCATGCTAGACCTTGGAAACTGTTTTGAATTTGGGCTGATGGCTTCTAATGTCTACAAACACGCTCTCAGTGTGGAAAGGAGTCATTTGGGGTCCATCATTTGGGGTCCACCTGCAGAGAGGCAAGCTTGCTTATAGATGATTGTGCTCAGACAGAGTCTGCACTGGAGACCAGGGTTGACACATGTGTTTAAATGCTAAAACAAATGAATGTGACTTTTAAAAACTGTCAGGGAGAAGGGAATGAGGGAGAAGGAAAACTAGCCTCTATAATCCTTCAATAGTCCACATATAATTGCAGATGGACTCAGGTCCTCCCCAAGATTAACACTGCATAGGCTACGTTTTTAGTGGCATATCTTTGTCATTAAATAAATAACAACTTAGAGGAAATTGTTTCAGAGTTTAAATTCCTTGACAACTGTCTCATTTTCTTCTGTTGATCCCTAGGGAATTCGGGGAAGTGGAGCCCATGTATTTCCTAAGGTCGTCAGAGGGGGGCGGACTTGGTTTGTATCTACTGCGTTGCTCTCTTGGGAACAGTAAATATGGAGAGAGCCAGGAAGCACTGAACCTGGCTGTTCATGTCTCTCTCATTCCTGTTCAGCCCTTACTGCTCCAGAGAAGCCAGAGAACACTTGTGTTCTAGTTTTCTCACTATATAGTGGGGTTTCTAATACTGAGTGGTATGCCTTACCTGCTTGCAATCAACACCAAGGAGAACTTTTGTCCCCTTTGTGGAGAGCTCTGCGACTGGAGGCTGCAGCCTTTAGTTTGATCCAAGCTGCCCAGGTGAGTCTTCCAGCATCAACTCCCATGAAGACGGGAACATTTGCTGAAGGACCCACCTTATGTCCCCAGAAGGTCTTCATTACCTGTCAGACAGCTTTCTCAGAGGGCCCAGAGCTTTCTTTACTGTTAGCATCAGTAGCCCAGCAAACATACCTGGACCATGGGGAGAAGAGAGAAATTTAAAAACAACTTTCCTTTTAAAATAAAAAAAAGTAAAATGGATTTTCCCTTTGGAATTCTCTTGGAAACCTCAGAATTAAAGTAGTGAGATCTCCTACCCCCGACTACCTGGAGATTCTTGAGAGAGTTGCCAAGGTGTGTCTGTCTGCATTTAAAGACCTACCTTTTATTCTCTGTAAATGAAAACATCATCCCTGAGACTTTGGGGATTAAAGCAGCCTTTTTAGAATTTTCTGCAAGTTTATCTCTCATTTACCCTCCAGGCAAGAGTGAAATAATAGAAGATGTCCAATATTTTGCTTCTTCCTGTAAAAGTAAATCAAAACCGTGGGAATTGCTTCCTCCTAATTTAATATACTGCTGTCTCCTCAAATCTATCTCCGATTGTGTTCAATTAACCCTCTTATTGCCACCACAGACAACCACAACAAGGTCAAAGAATAAGGCAGAGTTTTCTTGTTAAAATAATGGGTGACATGAGCCCCGAGCCCAGTAATGTTCTAACATGGCCATCTACCCAGGGCTCGAGCACTTCATTTAATATCTGACGTAACTCTCTTTCCCACCCTTGACTTTCTTGCCTGCCCACTCAGGGCTCGTGCAAGCTAGGATAGCTTTGCTGAGATGTGGAGTTGTCTCTATGTCTGTAGTCTTTTGTCCTCAATAATATATAACTTTGTTGTAAAACCTTATTTTCAAACCAGGTTGGTTCTTGGGTTTTATATTTGCCGTGTTTCTTATTCAGCTTGCCATGGAGGTTGGTTCACAACAATTTCCCATGATCCCTTGAAGAACATTTTTGGTTAGAAGGAATTGTGGCAGGGGGTATTTGGTAGCTGTCTAGGGGTTCACAGTATGATCCCTTTGGCAAAGAATTGAATGCTGGGAAAGACAGAAGACCAAGGACCAGAGAAAGGGAAAGCAACAGCTCTGCCCCTCGGGACGAGAGAGGACTGAGGCTAGGAGTCCCCAAACAGGAGCTAGCTCAGGTGTTTTATAGGGTCACCAGGTGCAGCCTTCTTCCCTCTTGGTACAGTTCAGAAGCCTGACCGGTGCTTTCCACCATTTCTCCTCCCAATGTCTGCCTGGAACAAGTAGCCACCATCTCAGGGAACCTGCTTTCATTTTCTTATCTACCTATGTTCCTCTAACTATTTCAGGAAGACAGATGGTTTCCAGGATTGGGGGATGCATAGCCAATCTGTTGAATGTGTTTATTCGCCAGTGGTTTTCTGTCAGGCCTACACGCAGAGAAACAGAATTCGAGGGACCATCCACCCAAACTGCCCTGGGCTGTCTTAGCTTTAAGTAGTGAACATCCCATGTCCTGGAGCAAACTAAGACTCATTGCCACTTCTGGATGCCAGATTTAGAGATTTAGAAGTAAGTGTTGGGATTTTTTTTTTTTTTTTTTTTTTTTTAAAGATAGGATTCTCTGTTCAGCCCTGGCTGTCTTGGAACTACTTCTGTAGACCACTCTGGCTTTGAACTCAGAGATTCTGCTGGGATTAAAGGCCTGTGCCACCATGCCTAGCTCAGTACTGGAATTCTTCATGTTCTCCTGGTGCTTCCTGCTTATAGCCAAGGTTTAGACCCTTAGCCTTGAGGCCAAGTGACCACAGGCAGAAATGCTGACTGTATAGGGCTCTGTTGGGTGACTTTAGGACAGGTGGCGTGCTCCCTGATACTGTCAGGTGCTTCACTCAAGGGAGGCAGAAGGAGGGAACCACATTCACAAGTCTGTGCTCTGCTTTTCATTCATGGCCATTCACACACATGTATACACACAAAAGTAGTAACGATATTTTATTATATTATTTTTTATGTGTATGGGTGTTTCTCCTGCATGTATGTCTATGTACCATTTGTGTACCTGGTGCCTGTGGAAGCCAGAAGAGGGCATTAGATCCCCTGTGACTAGAGTTACAGACAGTTCTGCCACGTAGTTGAAAGGAATTGAACCCAGGTCCTCTGGAAGAGTAACTAGTGCTTGTTTTGTTTTGTTTTGAGACAGGGTTTCTCTGTTGTAGCTCTGGCTGTCCTGGAACTCACTCTGTACACCAGGCTGGCCTTGAACTCACAGAGATCTGCCATCCTCTCCCTTCCAAGTGCTGGAATTAAAGGTGTGTGCCACCACTCCCAGGCTGTAACCAGTGTTCTTAGCTGCTTTACCGGCTCTCCAATCCAAAGACAAGAAAGCCCCAAGATGATGTTATGTGTATAACCTCTCACGAAACAGTGGCATCTCATGATGGTTAGTGTGTTAACAGATTTTAGAGTCACCTGAGAGAAGAGCCTCTGGGTATGCCTGCAGTGCATAACATTGACTATGTTAATTGATATGGAAAGATTAATTTCTGTTACAGTGGAGTCATTCTCTGGGCAGGACATCCTGGTCTATAGAAAGCTAGCTGAGCAGCAGCAGGCATTCACCCTCTATCTCATCATTGTAGATACCATGTGATCAGCTGCTTGAAGCTCTTGTCACCTTAACTCCCCTACCATGATGCTGATACTCCTGAACTGTGAGCCAGAATAAATCCTTCCTCCCTTAAGTTGCTTAGCAGAATTTTATCCCAGCAACTGGGAAAGATACTAAGACAGATCTGAACAGAAGACCAGATTCCAGTCTCAGTGCACCTTACAAGACCCCCCCCCCAACCCCCACCCCAACCTTGTGCCTGTTTGGGGCATCTTGAACACGTTTATGAGCTCACTAGAGACACATCCGGATGAAGAAGCCTGCTTCCATCATAGGCTCGAAAGCCATCTTACAGTAAAGGCAAATTAAATTCATTCCTGTCTATGATTAAATCTGTTTCTCAAGGATTGGGTTGTGTCCCACCTGTAACCTTAAGTGCCGATTAGGGAGAAGAATTCACCCACTCCAGGAGGCATGATACGTGACTGGACTAATCCCCGTGAAGACTGTTCTTTGCTTCCTTTTCACAGTCTAGCTCTTCTCTTTAGCTTGCTGACCTAATTAGGCAATCCAGTGTCTATTGTACAGCCTATGTGCAAGATTCTGAATGGGCTATAGAGGACAGGGCAAATATAGAGAAAACAGCAAGCATGGTAAAAGGCACAAGGTAGGAAGGAGCATGCAGGTGTGCAATCCCTCCTGCTGGACAAGTGCCAGAGCTCAAGCGAGACAGTGATGCTGTACTGAAGTAGCAAGGAAGGCTGTGCGTTCACAGAGTGAGGCAGGAGTGGAAAGGCATTCCCTCACAGGCCACGTGGCTGGAACTTGCTGGTGCATGCCATACACAGGGCGAGATGAGCCATCATTTCTCTGGCTGGGCTGTGGGTGAATGGCAGGAGCAGTGGGCAAAGGGTGAGGAAGTGGTGTGCGGCCAGGTGGAATCTGATGCACAGTGCTATCATTTGAAGGCTTTTAAGAAATGGTCAGGCCACTGGGTCTCTCTCAGCACACATGAAAGAAGGGCCTTAATGAAAGAAACTTTGTGGATTGTGCCAGAGGCAAGGCCACTCCAGCTGGCTTTTACATCCGGAGGGTGCAGCCATCATCAGATACCAAACAGTGGTGCAACGGTGGGTCTTGGACCTTGAGCCTCCAGAACTGTGTGTGACTAAATTCTTCTTGATAACTTTCCCAGTTTGTAGCATTGTATTACAATAGCACAAAAGAAAAGACACAGGGGGATGGACTGAGTCTGAACCTCTGTTTTCTTACCCACAAGGCAGGGATGATGTTACCTACCATATTCATAGGATCACTGCGAAAAGCAAATGGGACTGTGTGTGTACAGTGTCTGGCACACAGTAGGTACTCAATCAGTGGCGGTAATTATAGTACAGTGGACTGCTTCAAGCTTTCCCATTCACTTGCTCTGAGAATGAGGGGTCATATACATTGCAATTCTGAAGTGGTTTTTGGATGAGAGGAAATCAACAAAATAGCAAAATTTTAAAATGTTTTGTGATGGGTCCATGAGGAGCAGCAACTGTGCTGGAGTGCTAGTCAGCTGTGTGTTCTCTGGAAATTCAAACCCCAGGTACTTAGTTTCTTTATCTGAAAGAACAGAGACCTCTAAAAATGGTATTTGGGGGTTGGGAAGATAGCTCAGTTAGAAATGCACAAGAACTTGAGTTCAAGCCCCAGAACCGACATGAAAAGGTCAGAGTGGCTCATCCTCACAGACTCAGTGCTGGGCTCCCTGGCTAGGCAGTTTACTAGCCTAATTGGTGAGCTCCAGGCCAGTGTTGGAGAAGTTTATTTCTAGTTTTATTTATAATAATTGTTTGTACATTGGTGGGGGAAGGGCTGCCTAAGCCTTGGCAGTTTGTATTACCTGCAGGTGTTGGCTTTACGGAAAAGAGGTTTGCTTCCTCATGACCTGCACCTGCTCACTGCTCTCTGGCAGAACCATTGTGGAAGAGCAAAGCTGCTGTGAAAGGATTCCTGTAGTCCCTCTCCCACAGTCTCTGGCAACGAGGAGAGAACACTTCTCTTAGCCCTCGAGTTCCCCCATCATAAAGGATTGTGGGATGAGGCTAGGCTACAGGTTTCCTTCATTGTGCAAATAGTGATGAGATGGCGGAGTTTTGGTAACCTCTGAGGAGCTTCGGTTTCAATAGAACCCCCTGGGATCAGACGATCAGATTGGGGTTCCAGTGTTCAGTGTGGCACTTGCCATGACAGATGGTTCCCTCTGCTGATGTCTGGCAGGGCTTACATCTATGAAAATGTCTTCTTATCTTTCTTGCTCAGCTCACATAGTAGTTATCGGTTATACGAGTGAATAGATACTATCTCAGAAAAATAGGGCTGGAGAGCTGGCTCAGTGGCTAACAGCACTTGTTGCTCTTTCAGAGGTTGGTTCCCAGCACCCATATGGCAGCTCACAACTCCCTGTAGCTCCAGCTCCAGTGGGATCCAGCACCCTCTTCTGGCCTTCAAGGGCTCCTGCACACATGTGCATGAATGCAGATATTCATGCACATAAATAAATGAAATAGAAACAAAAGAATAAGGTGGACAGCTCCTGAGGAATGATACTCTATGATACTCTAGCCTCCACATACATGTGCACACATGTGTATGTGCATCCACGCACATGAATACACACATATGCATACACACACATACACAAAATGGTATTTGTACATTAGTGTAATAGTTAATCTTGGTTGTCAACTTGACTATATCTATAGTTAGATAAAACCCAAGCAGCTGGGGACACACTATGAGGGGTTTTTCTTGGGTGAATTATTTGAGGTACCCATCGCAAATCTGGACCACACCTTCTGGTAGCAGGGTAAATACAAGGACGAGGAGGAAGAATGCTTTTGCTCTTTGCTCTGCTTGCCCTCGCCCCAGCTGGCAAGTTCACTGATCCTGTTCCAGAGGCGCCCCTTTTCTGGTTTGAGAACCTACTTCTTTAGGAGTCCAACACAGACTGAAAAACAACAGCTTCCCAGGACCTCCCTGGGACTCCTCAGCAGATTGGGACTGCCGACACATCCAGCCTCCTGAACTGAAGAACTACAGGATCCGTGGCCTTTCTCTCAGGAGACAGCGATTGTTGGACTATTCAGACCTAATAAACACACACACACACACACACACACACACACACACACACACACACACACACACACACCCTATCAGTTCTGTTCCTTTAGAGAATCCCAATACAATCACACTTTGAAACCTTGAACAAATGGGTTCCACTGGATCTTTTATCATTCATGAACCTATCAAAATTCCACTCCTTGCAGCCCTCAGCATTTTGTTAGGTTCTCGGGGCCAGGATAAGGCCTTTCCTAGTTCCTCCACCCCTTCTGCTCTCTCCTCCCTTTCTCCCAACCCAGCACTTTCCTAGCCTGAAGGTCTGACACAGTCATACCCGTGTCAGTAATCATCTTGTTCCCACAGATATCCATTAAGGGAAAGAGTCTTTTCTTCACCCTCTCCATTTACTCTGAACTCAACCAAGTAAAGATCTTTCCTAAAGGAGGATCAGTTTTGTTTGGGTTAAGATGATTCTGGAAATGTATACACAGCCTGAACCTCCAGGAGGAAATGTCAGCATGTTCCTAATACTATTCAAAATATGTATAGCCACACAGATTTCCCAACTCATAATAGTGTGTGTCAGTTTATTGAATTGCTGGGTGGCACATGGGATCATATCTCTACTTCCCATGAATTCTTTTTACAGTATTGCAGTCAGGATGAATTATAATTGAAGATCGGTAACCATTTTCGGTTGTGATGCTAAATCAAAGATATATAGGAAAAGAATATATATGTGTGTTCAAGCCAAATGTTCTCTTTTTATTTTTAGTGTGTGTGTGATCAAGTCAAATGTTCTCTTTTTATTTTTAATTATATATATATATATATATGGATGTGTGTGTCTGTGTATCGGTATGTGCACATTAGTGCAGGTGTCTGCAGAAGCCAGAAGAGGGCATTGGATCTCATGGAGCTGGAGTTACAGAAGGTTGTGAGCTCCATGATGCGGGTTCCGGGAACTGAACTTAGCTCCTCTATCAGAGCAGTAAGAGCTCTCAACAGCTGAATCACCTTCTCAGGCAGTGTTTTCTTTTTATATGGATATTTTGGAATGAATAATGCTAATCAGTATTAGTGATTAAGACTGAGCACCAGAATAAACTTAGATATTATAGATGGTTGCTCTACTTATAAGGTATTAATGAAAAATAAAAAGCAAGAGTTACGGTATAAAAAAAAACCTCAGAATTTCTAGACAGGGGCTACAGGAATGAAGTCAGCAGGGCCTGAAATCCTAGGCCAGATGTGAGAGCAAATGCCCATCATCAGACAGAACAGATGAGGTGAGGATGCTTTGACTTGTATATTTTAAAATGTGACACAACTTGTTTATATAACATGTTGGGGAAACTTTTCGTGTTTGTAAAGGACTATGTACATGTATATTTCTTTAAGTGTGGTTTATTAGATACTTTTCTGTTGCTGTGTTAAAAACACCATGACCAAGGCAATATTTATAGAATAAAGAGCTGATTTTGGCCGATGGTTTCAGAAAGTCAGACTGCATAATGGTGGAGACAGCTTGGCAGCAGGTAGCAAGGATGGCTGGCGGAAGCAGGAAGCAGGGAGCTTACATTTTTTTTTTCCCCTTAAGACAGAGTTTCTCTGTTGTAACACTGGCTGTCCTGGAAGTCACTCTGCAGACCAGGCTAGCCTCGAACTCACAGAGATCCACCTGCCTCTGCCTCCAGAGTGCTGGGATTAAAGGCATGTGCCACCACTGCAGGGCCAAGAGCTCACATTTTTAAATGGCAAGGGGCGGGGGCGAGAGAGAGGGAGAGGGAAAGAGAGAGGGAAAGAGAGAGAACTGGAAATGATGGGAGGCATTGAAACCTCAAAGCCCATCCCCACCGACATGCTTACCCTAGGAATGCCCTCCTTCCTAGACTTCCCCAAATAATTCCACCAACTAGGGCCAAGTGTTCAAATGCTAGGGATAGTTCTCATGCAACCCACTAAACACAGCTTTTGTGAACTCTATGTGTTCAGTTCCTGACGGAGGCAAATAGAAATGTCTGTCTAGTATAAGAACAGCCACAGTTTACGATAGAGCTCTTAGTTCAGGGCCAGGCAGACCCAAGAGAGCTGTTGGGACTGTGGCTGACTAAAAAGGGGGGTCTTCTGTGTAGACCCAGCTGATGTTGCTGCCCTAGAGGAATGCAAACTCATGCAGGCAGGTCTGATATTTTTAGTTATTTTACTGTTTTTTGTTTGTTGGTTTGAATCCGTGTCGCATGTATCCCAGGCCAGCATCAGACTTGCAATATAGCCAGAGAGGACCTGGAATTTCTAATCTTCCTATTTGTGCCTCCTAAGAGTCGGGATTGCAAGTATGTGTCACTATACTCTTCTACTTTACTGGGTTTTTGGACAGAGTGATAGAGTCTTGCTATGTGGCCCAGGCTAATTTTGAATTAATGGTCCACCTTAGCCCCTTGCGTAGGTCTGAATTTCTGAGACACATCAGAAACTTGCTTTTGGTAAAATCTCTCATTTTACATTAGACCAACGAGTGAACAAATGTGAACACAAAATGTAGACAGGTATGGTTTGGCTTTGAAGTGTCCCCAGAGGCCGTTGTGTTGAAAGGTTGGGTCCTAGTTGGTGGCGCTGTTGAAAAGCATCTGGGTCTTGAGGGTGCTAACCACATCCATGGTTTAATTCACCGATGAATGGCTGATAGGAATGGGAGCCAGGTTGGAGGGTGGGGCTGTGTCTTTGAAGTGCCCGTCTTGCTGGTTCTCCATCTACCTCTCTCTCCTCTCTCTTGTATACTTCTTTCCCTCCCCTCTCCTCCTCCTTTCCCCCCTCCCCCTCCCATTTCCTCTGTTTGGCTGCCAGTGCCATATGATAGAAAGAATATTCACATACCTTGGATCAAAAAGATAGACGTGAGCAGGGATTCCGACAGACTGACAGACAGCTCAGTACAAAGCTGAGTCAGAATCAGATGCCCAACAGAAAGAGACAGTTAATGGGATGAAGGATGACATTTGAAAATGCCCTGTCATTTAGTCAATATTTCCCTGTTGCATAAGATGTTGTCTGATGAAGGCTATACGGGGACTGTTTGTACTGTTTTTTCCAACTTTTCTGATAAACCTAGCTTACTTCAAGTAGAAGAGTTTGAAACTGAAAGAATTCTGAAATGACAAAATTCTATGAGACCAACCATAATGATCATTCTCTCCACATCAGGGTGAGGTGAGGAGGGTGTGTGGGTGGAGAGTGCAGGAGGGTCAGTCCAGCCATGAAGCCTTCTTGCTACCCTGATTTTTAAAAAGGACTTTGGCTCATATTAAAATGACCCACAGAAGTAATTTTGCTCTGACTTAGTTTGATCTTTGATGAAGACTGCTAGGAGGTCTTGTCCTTGGATCTGTGGTCAGGGGAGGAGAGGGCAGGTCCAGGGAGGCTTTGGGGCTGGATGTGAAAGTTCAAGTGGTCTGGGTCAAGTGTTTCTGGCTCAAGTGGTTATTGCAATGCATGCCTTACTACTCACCAGGTCACAGATTTACAGAGGTCAAAGACAAGGCAACATACACAGTTTAAGCCACCTTTGCTGATCTGGAAGACCTTGGTGATACGGAAGGATCAGCGTCACAGATATCAGAGGACATTAACAACACCCGGAAGTCTTGGCTTTCATCTCCATCTAGAAAGAACAGAATGTCTCGACTCCCTCTGATCATCTTGCTGTTCCTTTTTTGGGAGGCAGGAATTCCATCCGAGGACATTTAGCATACTTCTGTTAAAGTGCATAATGACCATCATAAAAGAGATGAAAATGACCGCTACTGTGGCCATCAAAGCTTTGCTGCTTTTCATAATTCAGAAGAACTTGTATGTAGTAATCTCAGCAGGACATGATGCATGTAGGCTGGTGATCAAGAGATCAGAAGTGTGGCAAGCAGAGCAGAGGAAGATGAAGCAGTCAGATTGTGTGTGTGTGTGTGTGTCTGTCTGTCTGTCTGTAGGTGCTTATTCAAAAAGAGGCCAGAAGTCGACATGGGTGTCTCCCACAATTGTGCTCCTCTGTATATATGTATGTATATATGTATATATGTATATATGTATGCATGCATGTACGTATTTGAGACAGGGTCTCTTATGAATGTGAAGCTTGAGAATCATTCTAGACTGGCTGGCCAGTGAGCTCCCTGATCCTCCTTGCTCTGCCTCCACAACACCAGGATTGCAGGTGTGTACCACAGTGTCTAGCTTTTATGTGGTTTCTGGGTATCAAACTCAGGTCTTCATGCATATGCGGTAAGCATTTTATTGACTGAGCTATCCCCCACACCCTGTCAGATCACTTTCCATTCTGGGAAAGGGTTCTGGTTCATTTTATACAGGAGCAGGAGAGGATGAGTCAAGTCCTCAGCCCAACACAGAGAAATGAGGTCCCTTAGGAAACATCTGGGTCAGCATCCTGGAGTCTTATTCTAGCAAATTCTTATCTCCTTCCTTTGGACAGAAGTGAGGAGAATTTTAGGAGAAGGACACAGAGAGATCTCCTCCTTCTCATCCTTAAGTCTCCTAATCTGTAATTTTGCTTTAATTCTCCTCCAAGCTCTTTATTTTCACTAGTTGCAGTGCATATTCATCTGGTAATTTCAAGTTGGACTTGGTGAGATTAGCTGGCATTGGACCAGCTGTTCTATCCCTAGACTGGATGAACATCTTTTGTCCTACTGGCTTTGGCAGAACCTACTGTTTAGAAACCTGATGAATGGGAGCATTTCTGGCACATGGGACCTCAGGAAGAATCTAACATCGGGAAACGTCCCACAGGGAAACGTGGCTAGAGCTCAATTCAAAAGGGCACATCTAGGAATCTACTACTCTCGGGAGTTTCAGGAGTTGGCCCAATACAAAAGCTCTTGACAATCTGATTTTTTTTTGTGAAAGAAATCAAAACTAGGGTCAAAAAAAAAAGGATAAATATGTTTTGTGACATTGTGTTTATGAGTTTGAGTAAACAGAAGGAATCAGGCTCAGAATGATTCCTTAACACCATTCACAGATGATAACTCCTCTCTTTAGGAACCACCTTCCTATGACATCAGGTTTCTAAACAGTAGGTTCTGCTGTGTGGATCTGGAGAGAGCATGTTTTCTTCCTTGGAGGCTAAGTTTCTGGGCCCTTCTGGTAAGTATTTACTAGGATCTCCTGCTTCTCAGTCCCTGTGGTCCCTGAGAGGACAGTGACAGGCCCCCCAAAGCATGTGATCAGGGATTTTTTAGTACAGCCATACAAGTGAGCAGTCATTGAGGAGTCATATCTAATTCCAACACAATTCATCACCCCGGAAAGAAAGCCTATATTTATTCCCGGTCACTATCAGTTCCCTTAAAAAATAGTTTTATTACATTTATTTACATTTTATTACATTATTGCATTTTTTTTTTATCCTCAGTACTCAACACGGAAGGAAACAGACTGGAAAGGAAGGGCTTTCTACCCCTCAGCCTGGGGGCTGTGTTTGACAGGTTCCCAATGGGATCATCTCTCCAGTACCTCTTGATTGAAAGACCTTTGGGCTTTTCTCTATGGATGTAAATCACCCAGGAGATTCTGTACATATGAATTAGTTTACAGCACTCCTCTCTCAAACAATCCAGAGAACAGGATCTGGATGGAAAGAAAGCGGATCTTGTTGCCACTTTGACTCTGGAGTGGAGAGGCGGTGGGCTTGTCCTGGGCAGGAGTGTGAAGAGAGAACCATAGAGGGAAGAAGGCAATAGAGACAGGCTTTATAATAGTGTTGCGGCCTGATTCTCCCTTCCTGTCATCCCCCTAGCCCCATCCCACTGATGGACATTTCTGAGAAATGTCTCTTTCTTTGAGACCCAAAAGGATTACATGGTCTGCAGCTGACCAGAGCTCCTGGGACATGATTGGCTTTCTGGGCAAGGAAAAGAAAATTCATGGAACTCTCTGTCTAAAGTCAATTATCTGAGATTTGGAGTCATGCAGCCTGCCAGCGGAAACTGCAGGCCGTTTGTATGTGGCCCGGTATGCAGGCCGCCTCCGCCAGCTTCCCTGGCTCAGCCCTGCGTCCTCCTGGGAGACTCATGCGGCTGCAGCTGCCTTCTCGGCTGTCATCCACCACAGCCCGCACCCTTTTCTGAGTTGCTGTCAGCGATCGTGTTCATGTGGGAAGTCTTGTTGGACGTGTCTCACATCCTCCGCATAGTGGGTGAATCCAACACATGTTCTGTAAGGTGGAAGGGGGCCCAGATGGAGTCAGGAGCTCAGTGTTGCCCAGGGAAATGTGGGTCTTCATAGAGGCTCTGCCTTCTTTTTAGAGTTGTGACTATGTGCAAATCAAGTTGTCTCCGGGAGCTTTACTTTTTCGCCTATAAATGATTGGTTGATTTCTCATCTTGTCGAGAAGGACTTTAGGGAACATTAGAGAGTTAGACCAAATGGCTTCTAAGGCATTTCTCTGTTCTGTGGCTTTAAAGATTCTTCAGGGCGCTGTAGCTCAGTTGTTAAAGTGGACCCGAGTTTGAGCTCCAGAACCTGTGTATAAAAGCATTGCTGTACTGTAGAGACAGAGCCCTGGGACATCCTGGATGGCCAGCCTAGCCAAATGGGTGAGACTTCGTTTCAAAAAATAAGGTGAATGGCTCTAGAACAGCAACACCTGGGTTGTCCTTTTGCCTACATACACACTCACACACACACACTTGCACACACATTAATACACACACTCACACACACACACACTTGCACACACATTAATACACACACTGATACACTCGTACACACATTAATACATACACACACTTACACACACACACACACACACACACACACACACACCTTGTTTTGCAAAAGAGCTGATTCTGAGGGCTTAGAGCCTTTCCCAGATCTCCACAGTTTTCCCAGGCTTGTGGGAGGAGCCAGCAGCCACTGTGTCCTCTCCCTCCTTTTAGTTATCTTCCCATGTTAGGGACCCACTGATGAATTCAAATTTCTTTAGCATGCCTGCCACTCAGATGAGAAGCTATTCTAGATGAAAGGAGAATTAAGAGATGTGGAATCAAATATAATCCACACTTCTAATTGTATCTTAGGTCAGCAACTGCTGTAAGCCATGGCAGACACTGCAGGAACAACTGAGCTTAGGAGAGAAGGCTGGCCAGTCTTCCTGGGAATGCCATGTGCTCTTTCTTGTATCTTCCAACTCTGCTCGGCCCCGGAGGCCTTGCTCCCTTCTCCACTGCAACAGTCCTTCCCCAGAGTTTGTGGTTGCTGGCCTCGCCCACCCACTTCCCACCTCATTTCTCTCTATCCCCCTTCTAGGTCTGCCCCAACTGGATCAGGGGTTGCTTTGTTTGTGCATATGAGCGACTCTCGGTCGAGTCTAGAGCTATCTTTTGTGTTGTGCCCAGGTAGCATACTCAACAGTTTAACCATTTAGTTGGGAAAAGGTTTTTAAATTAAAAACTTACTGCTTTTTCTTTCCTTTTTTCTGCTGAGAGCAAGGTTCCATATTCTGGGCGTCTTCTTCGTTTTTCAGAGGCAGGGCAGCATGGGCAAGATCAAGCCAGATCCTGACAAGGCCCAGCCTCCCCTGAGCTCAGAGCCCTATGTTTATTTTACAACAATTAGAAGCATACAGGCTCCTTTGCAGACAGGTTAATACATCAGGCTAACTTGTGCAATGCCCTTTCTCAAACATGCCTGCTTCAAGGACCTTGAACACGGCTTTAAAAATTACCCTGGGCACTGGGGAGATGGCTCAGTTGGTAAAGTGCTTGCCTTGCAAGTGTGAGGGCCTCAGTTTGACCCCTAGAACTTAGGTTAAAAGGCTGGGTGTGGTGGTGGTGGTGACACAGGCTTGTAATGCCAGTTGTTGGGGAGGGAGAGACAGGTGGATCCTGGGGGCTAGCTGAATGAGTGAGCTCCAGGTTCAGTGAGAGGCATTTTCTAAAAAATTAAGGTGGACAATGTCTTGAGAAACGATACTTGGGGCTGTCCTCTGGTTTCCATGTTCATGTGCACATGCATCTTCCATACAAAAGGGCACATACATGTATAACCCGGTGCCATCCACACATAGTTGGTAAATGGACACTGAGACATTTTTCTTACTTCTTTTAAGGCCTGAAACAGAGATAAAAAGGTATTACTTTCTCTCATTGAAAGAAAACCCTTAATAATGGGGGTCAAGCCAGAGTTGACTAAATACCAGAGTCAGCCTATCAACTAATGCCTCTTCACCTCCCCCTAACAGAAATGGAGAGGGAAAGTGGCTCGCTCATCCCAACTTTGGGATTATGACACATCAGTTTAGCATCCTGCCATGTGTTTTACTTCTGCCCTCTGCTTTCCTAGCCCCTGAAATGAAGTATTAGAAACTTCAAGAAAATCGTATCTAAAGGTGTGGTCCATTTTCAAGGAGAGAACAACACTGTTAGCCGATTGAATATATTCTTGGGCAATATTGGAGACCAGTTCTCAATGTCTAGACACAGTTTTTGGTGGCCACACTCAGAAGCTACTGTAGGTATCTGGTGCTTAGAGGTCAAGGATGTGGCTAAACATCCATGCACGTCGTACACAAAAGTCTGGTTCCCAACATCAACAATGGAGAAATCCTGGTATAAAGCACCTATTGATCAAGAGAGAAAGGAATGGTGTTGGTGTTCCTGGGGACACCGAAGCCACCACATCCTCTGTGTCTGTGTGTCTGTCTGCCACACAGTCACAGTTGCGGTTCACCCTGCAGGGGCTCGTATGACCTTACACATCTCCTGCTGTATGCGAGCGAGCGTTTCTCCAGACCAACGTGTCTCAAGTTTGGTCTAAATTACCAGGGGGTCTGGTTAAAGTGTGGATTCCAGTCAGTTAGTTTGGAGTAACGCCAGTCCTGTGGATTCACAGACACGCTTTCAATGGCAAGACTTTTGTTGGTGGTTGACCAACATTGCCTGAGCACGCTACATAGCCTTCTAAGGTGGGGCATCCATTTACATTTCCTCCAGAGATATGTTTTGATGAATATCATTTCAACACTTTTCTATTGTTAATCTTGAGATCTTAATACACATTCCTCTGATTTTTAAATTAGAGTTTAACTTTTCATATGTTTATTGGCTTTCACGTGTATCCTCTCTTCTGTTTTTTTTCCCTTTAGGTAGTCTGCTTTTTTTTTTTTTTTGTGAGCACTTATCTTTCTATTTAAAATTTCTATTTTATTATTTTAAAAAATGTGTGCATGCCTCTCTCTCTGTGTGTGTGTGTGTGTGTGTGTGTGTGTGTGTGTGTGTGTGTGTGTGTGTGTGTGTGTGTGTGTCTATGTATGCATGAGGGCAGGTGCCTATAGAGGCTGAAAGAGGGCATTGAATTCTCTAGAGCTGGAGTTACAGGAGGATGTGAGCCACTGGATGCGGGCGTTGGGAACTGAACTCGGGTCCTCTGTAAGAGCAGCCGTACTCTCAAGCCCTGAGTCATCTCTCCAGTCCCACCTTTCTTATTTCTAATCAATTCTGGTTTATATTTAAGCACTACAGATGGACATTGTTGTTGTTCTTTTCCTTTTCTTTGCGGTGCCCTTGGTGACCCAAAACTCTTCATTTTATTATCACTTAATCTACAAATCTTTTTTGTGTTTAGTGTATATATGTCTTTTAAGAAAATTCTTCCTTAAGCAGATAAAGTTGGCAGTTTAGTTAGTAGCTTTGTATCACTATTAAATTTTTAGTTTTGGTAATCATACCATTTTTATGAAGTGTGTTAACTTTAAAAGAAGCTAAATGATTACTCTAAGCTCTTGGTCTGTTTGGTGTCAAGTATGAATTTAATTCCATGCCTTATCACGTGAGCAATCAGCTGTCCATCATCACTTGTGCTTTTCAGTGCCATCCCTATCATACAGCAGGTATACAGACTTTCAAGTTGTAAAGAAAGCAGAGCCTAGCTCTGGAGATTGCTTTTCCAGAGACCCTGAGATTGGGTCACAACCCCATGTTGGGCAATTCACAGCCTGCTGTAACTCCAGCTCTAGGGGTCTCCTTGGCCATCTTTTGGCCTCTGTGGGGGGTACAGACAGGTGCACAAACCCACTCACAGATACGTAGTAAGCTCCTCCTCCCTTAAATCACTTCTTGTTAGACATGTGGTCACAGTGCTGAGAAAAAAGTAATGCACCCTTCAACACACTTGAGAGTGCAGCCTTTTCCAGGAAGCCCTCCTGAATGCCCCAAGCGCAGCTGCTCTCTCTTTCTGCATTTGTCACGATTCTGCTATGTCCATTGTAGCAGGAGGCTTGGGTGCCTTACCAACCTGGGGGTTTTGCATTCTCAGCCATATTTTCTCATCTTTGCACCTCAAGTGTCTGGCCCATAGTGAACCTTACAAATTGTTATTGATCAAGCCAATAAACACAAGGAAATTACTAGGAGATTATTTTGACGTTATTAACTATTTATTTTGTTGACATCTTAATATTTTTAAGTCACGTGCCTACTCTCAGGGCTCTGTAGCGGCATGTGTAACATCCTACCATGACGCTTACGTCAGTTCACACGGTCAGCTATGGAGAGAGCAGGCGCGAGCTGCCTGCTCACAGCCCTCCGTGCTCCACGCTCTGAGTTTCTTTGCATAATGGCTTTATTTCTGCCACGGGCTTCCTTCCAAGGAAACTCTGGACTAAAAGACCTTTTCTAAGTCGAGTGTGAAAGATTTTATAGGACTTTGTGTAGCTGAATTTGGGGAAAGCGCTTGTCTCTATCGTCTGGGGAAGTAAGGTCAGTTAAGGAATGAAACGATATGGTAAAAATAGGGAAGAGTGGAGCTCCAGAAATGGTGGGTATAGCACCAAGCAGATTATGAACTTCATAGTTTTCTCCTTTCACATTTGTGCCCAGAGGGTAAGACGCAGAAAGGGGCTGTGCAGTGAGAGTAGTCTTTTCAAGAAAGTACAGTATTTGCTCACTCGGTTGATGTCCTTGATGAAGTGGGTGTGTCTTGACTCCACTGTTGCCGTGTTCTTTGAGAGCCATGGAACCTATGGCTCTAGAGCCAGAGAGCGAGGGTCCCAGAAAACTTAATGAGTACTATCACCACTCCAAGGCAGTAGCTCAAAATCTCATTGTCTCATGATCTCGAAGAATGAGGAGCAAGGACCGAAGGAGGGCAAACAGAGCTTTACTGAGTGTCTTAGTTACTTTTCTATTGCTGTGCTAAGCACCACACACAACCAAGGCCACTTACACACGAAAGAATTTATTGCGATGTATGGTTCCAGAGGGTTAGAGTCCACGGCCATCATGATGGGGAGCAGGGCAGCAAGCAGGCAGTTGTGGCATCAGAGCAGTAACTGAGAGCTTATATGGTGAGACAACTCTGAGGCAGAGAGAGAGAGAGAGAGAGAGAGAGAGAGAGAGAGGGAGAGAACTTGGAATGGTATGGACTTTTGAAACCCTAAAGTGGCACACCTCCTTCAACAAGGCCAGACCTCCTAATCCTTCCTAAACAGTGCCACCCACTGGGGACTAAGCATTCAAAAATATGAGTTCATGGTGGCCATTTTAATTCAAACTTCCATACTGAGATAGAGAAGCAGTTCCTAGAAGCAAAGGAGGGGACTCCAAAGTGACCTGGTAGTCTGGCCTTCTTAGCTAGGTTCTTTCATTTCCAGTTCCCGAACCTGATTGGTCCAGACTCTGTAAAGGAGGGATTGACTAGAGAGGCTTCTGTCTGGCTGAACTGAAAGGCTGCGGGCACTTCGGGTGGGCAGGCTGAGGAAAAGACTGAAGGGAAGAGGCCAGGGGCTGTGTTGGTGGAAGGGAAGGGGGTGGGGTGGCATTAGTAGGAGGGAGACCTGCTAAAAGTTTCAAGGTAGAAGAAGAACAAGAAGAGAGGAAGAGATGGTGGCCAGCCATTATCAGAAGAGCCAGGGGTCAGCAGTAATCTTGGTGAGGGCCTTTTAGAATTTGTAGTTTCTGAGCTAGTTTTCCAGCCTTCGAGTCCAGCTTCTGCATTCCTGACGGTGCACAGTTCACTGGGAAGCTGGTTCCGCCCATCTACAGATGTCTCCTTCTGAGATAAGCTCGCTGAGAGGCTGTCTCTGCCAGGGGCCTCTCTTTGCCTATCTGGCTACCCAAGGAAAGAAACTGTTTCATTCCCCCCTCCCCATCTCCATCACCCTAATGAAGTTATTCCATCTTTCAAGCAATGTCCTCATGTTTGACAAGTACCAGGGACTTTAATTGAAAATTACTTTGGGAATCTTGCCAGACATCACAAATTGAAAATATGAAAACCCGTTCTCGTGGGTCAGGGGTGTAACAAGCCCCATGTCAAATGTCATTACCTCTTGTGCTTTCCGGGACTGTGCAGGTGGGAAGCTAAGTGTTGATTGCATATTTTAGCCCAAGAATAATTTCCTGAATGGCAATTTGTTCCTTTATTTGATGAAACTGAGGTTTTCAACAGCAGTAAAACGCAATCTTTCCAGAGTATATTTCCGTGGGTTATAAAGATTGATTATGCTGCTTAGTGAGAGATTCATTATTTGGTCATTTAGACTGTAATTTATTTAAAAAAAATAAAACAAAACAAAACTCAACAACCCTAAAAAGCTAATGAATTCCAGTTAGAAAGCTTTGTCCCATGAACAGTGGTATTTCGCTCAGCAGTGCTTCAAACTGATAGCCCTGGGAGACCGGAGAAGGGGAAGCTAGGAGACCAGTCCTGTTCCAAGCTGGGCCAATGTCACTTTTAGGGATCACAGAGAGCTCTCTCATTTCCGTGGCTCTTGGAACAGCCATCTCCATCCCCTGGAAAGTTCCAGGAGATTGTAATTTTGATCGTTCAATCATATAAGGGGGCACTGCAGGGCAAACATGGCCAGAGGCAAAATCTAAAGTTCAGAAAGGACACAGAGATAGAGAAGATGGAGGTTAGGAGTGGGGGTGGGATGGGGGAGTGGGGACACGGCTCTGAGGAAGAAACCACCGAGAGAGCAGAAAGGCCAGCGCAGGAGGATGGAGACAGAGATGAAGGAGAGCCTAGCTCCTCTACACATCTGTACCTAACTGTGGCTCTTGCTCCCATTGGTTCTCTTCAGGGGGCCTCACTCTGCAGTGCAGACCCACTCCTGAGTGGGCCCTTCTAGAGCCTGCAGCCCTAGAGAAACTTCTCTAGAAATGTGAACGAATAAATCTGTTTTCAGCTTTGGGTATAAAAAAACAAATAACCTAAGGGCTTTGGGAGGTGGGAGATGTGAGAAAGGACGGCAGACACAGGACAGTGGCTAACGAGTCCTCAGCCTCTGTCCTGGCTCCTGCTCATGCAAAGCCTGAACCTTAAGTCAGGAACACAGGAGCCCGGGGAGAGGGCCTTGTTCCGGAAGCTGCGTCACAGTGGATGAGAATGAAAGAGCACAGGTAGTCCTGCATGGTAGAAAACAACCCTGGATCCTGGAGAAAGAAAACCTTTAGTGTTGAATCCACAGGTCTGAACTGGAAGGCTCTGGGATCTGATGGTCATGATTCCGTCCAGTCTTGTACAGACTGTAGAAATGGGTTTTTGTTCTTCTTCTTCTTCTTTTTTTTTTTCAACCTACTGTTCCATGTTTCTTTTAAAGGATTGTTTTATAGCTAGAGGGATGTCTCGGAGGTAAAGAGCACTTACTGCTCTTGCAGAGGACTTGAGTGTGTTCCCAGAACACAAATAGAGCAACTTTCAACCACCTATAACTCCAGCTCCGGGGAGACCAAGCCCCTCTAGCCTCTGTGGGTAACCACACTCATGTGCACGTACCTACACACACACACACAAACACACACAAAATTAAAAATCTAAATAAATCTTAAGCAAGAAAACAAAGGCTCCTTGTCTTCTACAGACAAAGAAACTCAGGCTGCAGAGAGGCTGAACGCCTTGTCTTGTTCAAGGGTTTGACTAAATTCTCAATTCTTGCTGTCCTCTAGCCTGTCTACAGACCAGTGGAACCAGAGATTAAACAATTGATTACACACGAGAAGCCATTACAATCAGACTTAATGGCCTTCGCCAAGGCTGTTCATGTCCCCCATTTGGTTTCACTTTACAGCTACTTAGTTTCGCTTTATGACCACATGACTGCAGGGCCACGAATGAGGTAGACCAGGTATCCCAGGAAGGAAGAGAAAGAGGAGCCTCAGGTCAAGAAAATGGAGAAGACTTCTTAAAAGTCTCTCTGGAGTTTGGAAATCCAGCACTGATGGTCACCTTGACTCACAAAAGGCTGCCCCTACTCCTGCCCCTGCCACTGCCCCAGACCAGAGACTGGAGGTTTCATTGGAGAAGGTATGCCTTTCTAGCGAGGCTGCAGGGAAATGTGTCTACTCCACCACTGGGATCAAGGAAGGGTAAATGGCACATGCAATGGAGCCCAGCCAAGGACAACTCCTCGTTTGAACTTCAAAGGAATCCACAACGGGAGAAGCACTGTCATTGGGGCAAACAGAACATCCTTTATTGTTCCTTTGAGATGGTCCAACCCAGTTTCCACAAAGTCATGCTTCAAATTCCTTCAGCATTCTTACATGTACTCATTACTGTGTCTCTAGGGAACCTCCCCCGCCAACCTTTCAACATCCAGGGATCTCATTTCCAGAGATTCCAAAGATACAATTGCAAAGTCCACTCAAATAGTTCTTGAAAAACAAAAGCTCATTTTTTAAAAAGCAGAGCTTTGTAGTGACAAATTTCACAATTATCTGTCTCTCCATATGTCTCTTTTAAGATTGCCACCAGTTTCTTTTCAAGTGCACATGGGTGATTGTTTTTCTATTTGTCCTAGGCTACCATGAAGGCAAGGAAGATCTGACTAGAGGTCCTCTAGACCTGAGAAAGGTGGAGAGGATCTTTTTTAAAAAATCATTTTTTGTTTTTTAATTCTGTGTGGGGGTATATGGGGGTGGGGTGCACATGAGTTTCAGGAGCCTTGGAGGCCGAAAAAAAAAAGCACTGGATTCGCAGAGGCTGGAGTTTCAGTGATTGTGAGCCACCCAACATGGGAGTTGGGAATCAAGTTCAGGTCCTCTGAAAGAGCAGTACATGAGCTGTCTGCGGCCCCTGGAGTTGATCTTTATGGTACATTTTGAATAAATGAAGGCAAAACCAAGAGGGGCCTGTGTATCCATCCGCAGGTTACTGTAGATTCACTGAACTGTAAAAGAGAGTCGAGTTTCAAAGCATAATCAGCAAAAGGGGGCACTGAACGGAGACAATGAGTTGGTGAGGAAATATGTGTCTGTTCTTTAGGATCTTGTTCCTTGGGTAATTGGTAACTTTTCTGGGCCAAGACTGTGCCCCTTTTGGCCCATGGTTGTGTACCCCAGCCTGGACCTTGAACCTCCTTGTATGGCTAAGCTATGCTCAGCACAGGCAAAGCAATGGTAACACATATGCTTGACTTGCTAAGCCAAGAGGCCTGGGCCTTCCTTTTCCTCCTGCTCCACAGATTTTGGCTTTGTGGAACCTTTGCTTAACACAGCCAGTGCCTGGCACATTAGTAATTATTTTCTTAATCTCATCAATAAATTTATAGCATTAAAATACTTAATTTTGGGGGCAGAAAGATGGTTCGGCAACTAAGAACATTGGCTGTTTTTGCAGAGGATCTTGATTTGATACCCAGCACCCGTACACTGGCTCATAATGAACTATATCTCCAGTCCCAGGGGATCCAACACCCTCCTCTGGCCTCCAAGGGCACTGCATACATGTGTTACACATACATGCATACATGCAGGTGAGGCACCCATACACAAAAAAATAAATGTTTAAAAATGTCAAAAAATTAAAATATGTAACTTTATGGCAGTGATGAGACTGACATAAAAATCATAGAACCCTTTGTGAAGTACCTTACTCAGTGTTGCATCCCGAGAGCCTGAGCCTGGAAGGTTCTGGAACCTGACAGTCATGATCCCTTTCTATGAGGCAGAGTGATGTTTCTCCCTCTCTGGTATTCTGCTTTTTCTTTTAAGTTGAACATTTCCCTCTCTTTTCCGTGGATATGGGAACCTCGGCAGCAGAGAAGCAGGTGTCTTGTCTGAAGGGGTGGTTCTAAAACCCCGCTTCTTGCCACCTTCCAGCCTGCCCGTGGACAGCTGGGAGCTAGTGAGCATGTATTTTCACAGCACTGTCGGAGCAGCAGGGTTTCTGCCATATCAGTAAACCCTAAGTCAGCATTCGCACCCTGTCTACCTTTCCAGCTCCATTTGCTTCTCAGTGTAGAAAAGAACCGCTCCTCGTGTGCCTGTGTCTCATTTACTGACCTCACCGAACGTGGGTGGTTGTTGTCTTCGCTAAGAGGAAACGTTGAAAACGAATTCTCTGAAGTAATTGCACTTTTGTAATAATAGAAATATCTCAGTGATGACAGCTTGGAAACTCTTTAACTTCCAAATACTTAAACCAAATGACAAATAAAACCTTGTGATTCATGTTTCCAGAAGGGATGATGAACATTATCCCTACAGCAATGATTTGATATCAAAATGAAAAACTGTACGTGTGAACCAGCAAGCCCACGCTGCTTCCCAGTTCTCATCTTGCTGAGAGCCCAAATGTGAAGACATCCTCGGGAAGATGTGAGCGGCAGTATTTCATCTGATCATCGTTTAGCCAAACCACAATACTCCCGAGGCCTCTTCAGCTTTACTGACAGCGTCTGCCATTCCAGTTACTGCTAATGGGATCCTTTTCAGTGATGCTAACTCCAGCCAGAAAACAGCATGAGTCTTTAAACAAACAAACAAACTGAGTTTTAAAAGATTTTATTTTATTTTCATGTGCATGAGTGTTTATCCTGAATATATGTATGTGCATCCTGTGAATGCAGTTCCTGTGGAGGCCAGAAGAAGGCGCTGTATAACTTGGCCCTGGAGTTTCCAATGGTTGTGAGCAGTCGTGTGTTTGCTGGGGAATCAAGTTCCAATCTCCTGCATGAGCACCCAGTGCTCTTAAGCAATGAACCAACCACCTTTTCAGCCTTGGACTATTTTTTTTTTAATTTAATTTATTTTGTTTTTCATGCCTATGTATGTGTGTGCCTGCAAAGAACAGAACAAGTCGTCAGATCCCTTGGAGCTAGAGTTACAGGTGTTTGTGAGCAGCCCAACGGGAGCTGAGAATAACAACTCAGGCTCTCAAGAATAGTATGTGCTCTTAATTGCTAAACTGCTTCTCTGGCCAGTGAATATAGACAATTTTGTTGTTTTTTTCTGATGTAAGAAGAGAGGTTTGTTGTGTTGTTGGTTTGTTGTGGAGGGACTTTAAAAAATAAAACTGAAACAGACACGGGCAAGTGCATGTGGTACCGATTTGACTATGTACCTGAGTTCCTAAATTGCTGGAATTCCTGTTTACATCAAAGGTGGGTTTAAACAACAGAAAGTAGAATTATAATTTTAAAAAAATCCATAATCTTAGTCAATAATTTATTGGCAGAATTCCCCTAGCAACTTAAAATTTTATGAGAATAATAATAACTACCATATGTAGCCAACTTACTCTTTACCAGGCTCTGGGTTAGGTGGCCTTAGATTCTCTATCTGACTAAGCCATCATGAACAGCTCCTGGGATGCTCTCCTTCTTCCATTCCAAAGTGGAGAAAACAGGTTCTGGCTGGTTACTGAGAGGATTTCCAGCTCAGGGTTACCTGACTCAATACCTTCCCTGTCTACCTTGGAAGCCCGTGTGTCACTTCACCGCTGCCTAAGGAGTTGGCGAGGGCTACGGATGGAGCTCCACTGGTAGGGAGCTTGCCTAGCATGCACAGATCCCTAGCGTCTATCCCAGCACAGCACAAAAGGGGTATGTGGTGCACACCTGTAATCCCAGCACTCGGGAAGTAGAGACAGGAGGACCAGAATTCAATGCCATCCTATACTACAGAGCAAATTTGAGGCCAATCTGGGATATACAAAACCCTGTCTCTAAAATGAAGGGGTGGGGGGAGACACCGGAGAGATATAGTTCAGGTGGTGAAGAGCTTGTTGTTGAGTATGAGCTTCAGAGCCTATGTAAATAAGCTGGGCCTAATGGCATGCTTGTTACAATCCCAGTGCTGGGGAGGAGATAGTTGTATCGTTGAGACTCACTGGCTAGACAGTCTAGCTCCAGGCCAATGACAGAGTCTATCAAAAACAAGTAAACAAACAAACAGGATGACACCCAAGGCACACCACTCATGGGCTTCTGATCTCCACAAGTGTGTGCATACAGACCATGCTCACTAGCACATATGTGTACACCCACACATGCAGAGACAGAAATTGGTGAGAACATGGTTACCCATGTCTCTTAAGTTCCATTTGGTTCTGTTCACCCTTTGTTTTCTTTTGGAACAGGTCTACAGTGGACTGGGCCGGCCTGGGGTTGGGTATATTTCCTGAAACCCAGCATCTGTCTCACCTTTCCAGGTTCATCAGAGCTGGCATCCCTCCTGGGTGTCACACCCTCCCCAGGAAGCCCCTGTGTTCCCTGTTTTTGACTGGCTGACAAATCCCTGCTAATGGGGGAATTCCCCTCAAGCAGTGCTGATGGAGGACAGTGGGCTTTGGTCGTGGACAGATGCCCTGAGATAGAGCTCTCTGCTGACACACTTTCCTCACTTCACTCCGAAGTGGGAGGGGAAGAAAGGCTGGAGATGCCAGTTCCAGGCAGGTGTGGATGGTTAGCTCCTGTCAGCCGACTCTGTCACCCCCTCTGACATGCCCATTCATCAGATGGAACCTTTCTCCACACCCAAAAAGGATGAGTCCTTCCGGAGGTTGTGGTTAGAGCAGAGTGTGTGGAATACCACCTGAGCCACAATGCTTGTTTGTATGAGAAAATGTTCCCACGGAGTTCTGGTCCAAGATCTCTGAAGAGAGGTGGGCTGAAGTCAATAGGGACTCCGGATAAAAGTGTTTCGGTGGCAGGCCCATGAGATAGAGCACTCCAGGATGGATGGATTCCACAGGCCATAATTCATGCTCTTTGCTGCTTCTTGAGTTCTTCCTAGACTTGTAGTTTTTAGAAAGTTTCCGTTCAAACAGTTTAGCATTTGGATTTAGGTTCCGTGAGTTCTCTTCAGCATTGCTTCAGTGACACCACTCACTCCCCACTGTGGTCCTTGACTCTCATAGAGGCCAGCGGGCCACCCCTTTCAGGGATCCCTATCAGAATTCAGGCGAACCTCTGCTTCCCAGTATCAGGAAGGTGCCCAGGCTTACTGACATTTTGCACTAAGTCATAATTAAACATGGCAGATAATGATGAGGGTTGTGATTTAGGTAAGTTGTGCCAGGAGCACCGAGTGGGGCAGTTAAGGCAAAAACAAAACACATACCATACATGAATTCATAGCCTTCATCAAGGGAAACATCATGTTTGGCGTGTTTACTGATATAAAATGCTGTGTGATTTGTATCGGTGATCTTGGTGATGGCTTCTCCTTCCATCAGCTCTAGGTTCTGCCCTTCAGTCCTAATGATTAATCTCTCAGTATTGGAGTCTTAAGCCTGTGCTTGTTTAGAAAAAAGCCAGTATGTCAGAACACTGAGCAGAAGTTTCATTAAGCAACCATAGTTGATCTACAAAACAGTCATATATATGGTGTGATATACATACATACATACATACATACATACATACATACGGTGATATATACAGTGTAGCAAAGCGCTACAGACCTCACCATGGTTGGTCAGGTCCAATGGCTTAACACATGGTATTCAGACCACCAGGCAGGGCTTGGACCACGAAGGAGAGAGAGAATCTCTTAAGTTTCAGTTGGGGCTGATTCCTTCCCACTTGGTAACACAGATTTCCTGTTCTCTAGAACTCCTCCCTCTCGCTGTCACCCAAGAGTGAGGACAGGCATAGTGAACTGGCTGAGTAAGGGTTGGCAGAGGAAGGGGTTGGGTCAAAGCTGTGGTCCTTAAAAGCTAACATTTAGGAGACCAGAATAAAGGGCTGTGCTAGTTACTTTCCTCATCACTGTGACCAAGCACCCGGCAAGAAGCAGGGCAGGCTCTTCTGCGTCACTCCATGAGAGCGACGGACAAGGGCAGACACTCCAGAGGGCAGTCTGTCTTCTCCCTGTTTGCATGTCAGTGTTGGAGAAAGAGGCCTTTAGCTCTTTCAGTCTTTTGGTTTTTGTGAGGCATCAACTCACACTTTACCCACATGGACAGATCTTTTACCTCTGTCTTCAGACTAGAAACCACCCAATGTTCTGGGAGCAGTCAGTGAACACGGTCAGGATCTGTGGGGTTCCTAACCTCTTCTCTGTTCTCAGTGACTCCACACTGATGGCCAGAGCTTGGGCATGAAATGTTCTTCTACTGTGGACTGGTGCTATGTGCTTTTACCTCATTACGAAGGAAACTCTGAAAGATGAATGATACCTCCTTTTATCACCCACCTTACTTATTTTATTTTATTTTTATTTTTGAGACAGAATTTCTCTGTGTAGCCATGGCTATCCTGGAACTCACTTTGTAGACCAGGCTGGCCTTGGACTCAGAGACCCACCTGCCTCTGCCTCCCAAGTGCTGGGATTAAAGGTGTGTGCCACCAATTCTCAGAAATAATAAGTCCTTAATAAAACTCACAAATATGCAAAAGAGTCAAACCTGTGATAACACCAGAAAAATGCAGTTTCATACTATTCTCAATAACAAATACACACAGGAGAAAATACTTATTTTATGCAAGTACAGATGTCCTTGTTTAGTTTGCTCATACAATTTTGACTTTAATATATGATAAAACATCACCAATGAATGCAGATCTGCTGCACAGTGCATGGGTTGATCAATCCCTCCCCCACCAGACACGACTATCTGGTAATATTTTGCAGTGATGAGCATCTGTGGAGGAAGGAATCTCAATCCTCGTCTAGAGGCCTTGGCATGTGGGCTTGTGGAAATGGCTATGACTGATTTTGAGGTGGTGTTAAGAGTCAGGACTGTCTCTGAGCCCCCAGGAAACAGGGCATTCTGAGGCCAAACTGTGTGTTGAGTCAGGGCTGGAGAGAAACTGAATTGTTTGGAACTGACTGCATCTCCAGGGATCCTTAGAGCGGGAATGACCTCAACCTAGGACATATTTCTTGGAACCGTGACTCTCCAGTGGGCTAAACCCACATTTTCTTCCAAAGAATAAAGAAGACTTCACCCACAGAGCACAGAGTATCTTCTGTTCATGTTGAAGCCCAGTGGAGCCTTTGCTGGCACCTGAGCAGGCAGGGAGAGTGAGGGGGAGCGGGGAGAAGGAACGGCTAAGAGAACCAGACTCCAGATGCTTGGTCTCTTGAGTCGAAGCTGCTGGTGGCATATGGTACCAACAGATTAGAAAAGGAAGCTGGCAATTATGGAATGTTCTGGCAGTGCTCTCTCAACTCTCAAAATGATTCTTCAGCATGTAGAGGAGGAAATAGAATTATTAGATCAGGGTCACTTCCCTAAGGCCAGCTGACAGCTGAAGAACTGAGATTAACTTGGATTCTTGTCTTTCTGGAATTTTCTGTCAGGCTGGGTTGAGAAATTTGGAAAGTGTCCACAAGCTCAATGAAGCAAAAACTAGTACATACTCTCAATTTTGAGAAAAATGAATTGATAACATGTAAGAGAGCAAAAAATGGCAGCAGTGTGAGGTATCAACTTATGCTCCAGTCCATAAAGTCCACCACTCTGTCTTCAGAATAGAGACCTTGCCACATCCTGGGGAGTTGTCATGGAGGGAGGGCGTGGGCTGGGATCTGACTTCCATGGGGTCCTGTCCTTTTCTCTGTACTCAGTGAGTTCACAACAATCATGAGGACTCAGAAATGAGATCTCTGAGCTGAGCCCAGGGAAGCAGCGTTGGAAACAGAATAGCTAGTTCTTCCCTCAAGCTGCAGAGAACCCGTCTCTCAATATGGCTGAGAGTCACATTCTAGCTGACCCCGAGGATCCCAGTGTCCCAAGGGATGTGCTGCGTCTCTTCTGCTCTGCCTCTTCAGCTCTTGTCCTCCTTCTGGAGGGGTTGGAAGCCATTTTGGAGACTGTACAGGACCAGAGAGTAAATATTCAGGCTTTGTAAAAAGAAGCGGTAAACAACACAGAAAATCATAACATGGCTGTGTTACAGTGAAACTTGCTTAGCTTGTGGGTTGTAGTTTTCCAGATCCTTCTGCACACTGATGGTTTATTAAAGACCATGCAATGAGCTGGAGATGTAGCTCAGTTGAGTGCATACCCTCAAGGCCCAGGCTCCATCTCTAGCATTGCACAAACCAGGCAACGGTGGCATAACCTGGAGGCAGGAGGATCAGAAGTTTAAGATCGTCCTTGGCTATAGAGTGAGTTCCAAATCAGCCTGGGTGAACCTGTTGGTTATGAAACAGAATCCCCTCCCCTCAAACCCAAGCGATGTATCACCTTGTATTTATTAGGATGTCTATTATCAAAAAAGTACAAGATATATATGAGACTCTGTGTCCAATCCCCAGCTCTGGAAAACAAGTAAACAACTACCCCCAAACTGCCCCCCCACAAAAGAACCTAGCAAAACTTCGGAGGGGGAATCAAATATTAGAGAGACCGTGGAGAAAGTGGAAACCATGGCCACTCTCAGTGTGAATGTAAAGTGTGCTATTACCTTAAAATCAACACAGTAAGTAATTCCTTATATTATTAAATGTAGAACTATCTTATAAGATTGAGCACTTGCACTTCTGGTGTGTCCCCCAGAGAACTGAGAGCAAGGTCTTCAAGGATTAATTGTACAGCCACACTCAGAGAAGATCATTCCCCACAGTCAAAAGACAGAGGAAGAAATAACTCAGTTGTCCTAACGACAGAGGCCCAGAGAGGCAAGTGGTGGTATGTCCATTCAGGGGGTGGTTGTTAGTCTTAAAAAGAAAGTGGATTCTGACACAGGATACAACACGGCCATTGTGCAAAGGGAAACAAGCCGGATACAAAGGGTAAATGCTGTGTATGAGATCTTGAGACCAAGATACAGTGGTGGTTTCCAGAGGCTTAGGGGAAGAAGAATGGGGAGCTATTATTCAACGGGGATGGAGTTTCAGCTTTGCAAACTGAAACACATCCTAGAGATGAATGCTGGTGATAGTTGCACAGCAATAGAAATGCACTGAATGCCACTGAGATGTACACTTAAACTGTTCGCACAGTTTAAGAACGAAAAAACATTAAAGTCATTTTAAGGGGCGAGGAGATGGTTCAGCCACTAGAGTGCTTGTGAGCAAGCATTAGGTCCCAAGTTCAGATCCCCGGTACCCATGTGGAAAGCTGAGTGTTTCAGAGCAGGCCGCCTGTAATCTCCCAGTATTGGGAGGTAGAGTCGAGAAGGTTCCTTGTGTCTGCTGGCCAGCTAGTCTTGCTAAATTGGCAAGCTCCAAGGGCAGTGAGAGAGCCTGCGTGAGCAAGACTACACTGACCTCTGGCCTCTACAGGCATATGTGTTTCTATATGAACACACACACACACACACACACACACACACACACACACACACACACACACACACACACACACTGGAAAAAAATGCTGAAAACTCTAATGCTAAAAAGCTGAGAATGCCTTTGGCCCCAGCTGTTCTTAGAGGCTGAGGCAGGAGGATTACTTGAGTCTGGGAGTTTGAATCCAGCATGGCCAATTAGCAAGACTAGCAAGACTTGATTTCCCTATAGGGGCTGGGGAGAAAGAAAGGAAGCTGAGCCACGGGAGACGGACACAGACACAGACATGGACACGGACCTCCTTATCTCAACAGCTTGGTTGGAAAACACTTGCAGCTGCTGCTAAGGGCCTGGCAATGCACTAGGTTGTGGCAGGAAGAGGGGCAGGACACTGTGTCATGGTGTGCCCATCCTATTTAGGCAAAAAACACAGAAACAAGAGCACAAACATGGTATTTTCAAGCAGGGAGAAGTCTGGAGGGAACACAGGGTGACATTATAGAGAGGAACTGATACAGCAGCGTTCATTTCTCTGCCCTTCACATTCCCCTACCTGTTCCCACCCCTCCTGTCCTCTCCCCTCCCCTTCCTTTGCCTTTCTCTCACCCCTCCTCACTCCATGCTTCCATTCCTCCCCTTCTCCCTCCCCTCTTCTTCCATTTCTTTCCTTCATTTTCAAAAATTGGCTGTGAAGCTTTAGCTGTGACTAAGTGGAAGAGACCACAGTAAAGAGAGAATTTTAGGGTAGGAGGCAGCCACTGCATGAGGTGGCCAGTGGACAGAGCTTGGAGGATGGAGGGAGGCTAGCAGGCCAGGTAGGGTACGAGGGGTGTGCGGAGGGGCTGGGCAGGACATGGTCCAGAGTGGGAATTTGATTCCTGGGGCTATGAGAGTTTGTGAAGAGCTCTCCATACCAGCCTCCAGCCTCCCAAGGCCTACAGAGGAAGCCAGAGAAAGCTGCTAGAGCAGTTCAGTGCATGCAGGCCGCACCTCACCTCTGCGAATCATTTCTGTTACCCATATGGAAAAAATCTAGCCAGCATATTTTAGGAGTTATAGGATATACACGTTCTTTCAATGTTTCTTTTAGGGACCATAAACCTTCAATTTTATGATGAGTTAATATTGATGCTGAGCTGTAAATAGAGGGGCCAGTTTGATTAGAAGAGTAGCAGCTTAGTGCCAAACAGGGAATAAATGCTTTGCTTTTTCCTTTCCTTTCCTTTCCTTTCCTTTCCTTTCCTTTCCTTTCCTTTCCTTTCCTTTCCTTTCCTTTCCTTTCCTTTCCTTTCCTTTCCTTTCCTTTCCTTTCCTTTCCTTTCCTTTCCTTTCCTCTCCTCTCCTCTCCTCTCCTCTCCTCTCCTCTCCTCTCCTCTCCTCTCCTCTCCTCTCCTTTCTTTTCCTCTTCTCTCCTCTCCTCTCCTCTCCTCTGCTCACCTCTCCTCTCCTCTCCTCTCCCCTCCCCCCTCCCCTCTCCCCTCCCCCCTCCCCTTCCCCCTCCCTTCCCCCTCCCCTTCCCCCTCCCCTCCCCTCTCCCTTCTCTTCCCTTCTGTTTCCTTCCCTTCCTAACCCTCCCTCCCCATTCCTTTTCCCTTCTCTTCTCCTCCATCCTTTCTTCTCTCCCCTTTTCTGCCTTTCTCTTCCCTCCCTCCTTCCCTTCCTTCTTCCCTCCCTCCCTCCCTCCCTTCCTTCCTCCCTTCCTTCCTTCCTTCCTTCCCCCCCCCCTTTCATAAATGTACTCAAATCTAATGCCTGGCTCACTCTCAGAGGTCAGTAGCTTCCGTGTACCCTTTGGAACTCACATCCTGAAACAAAAGGACAGATTCCAGTTTGACACTGGCCTTAAATTCAGCCAGGCCCGACACCATGTCTTTCAGAATGCCCTGGATTGGAAAGGACTTCTGAGACCCTCTGGAAGTTAACTGATCTGAGCTCCTCCCCCACCTCCCCAGCAACTCTCCAGGAGCCTAGTATTCGCAGGGCCCACAACAGGAGGGCCGGAAACATGGTGCCAGAACCGGACGAGTGAAAAGATGATGAAAGATAACTTCCGGAAGACATGAACTCACATTTTAAATAGAAACAATATTGAAAGAAAAATAACCCCCCTCCAAAAAAAAAACCCCACCATCCCCTCTAACAGGAAATTATAATCAGCTTTAAGAAAGTTCCATAGAGAACACAGTTGAAAAATTGATCTGAGGACATCAGATATGCAGGGCAGGAGCTGAAGGTGTATTGACATCTGGGGTTGTGCTCAGAATTCTGACACTTCCCCTGACATCCCAGGAAGAGATGTCACCGGTGTGCACATGTCGTCAGGTGAAGGGGAGGTTGAGCACCAGACAGCTTGCTTGGTGAGAGCTGCAGTCAGGAGCTGTACACGCTGCACATTCTAGATGCTGCTCACGCTTTAGTCTCGGGGAATTTTTCATGAGTCAGTCCTAGAGGGGTGCACAGGACCATAGCTTGGGGATGGTTAGCTTCCAGATTGAAGACTGTCATGCAGCTGTTGATCTGAGTGACCTGCCCTTTTACAAGAGGGACAGAGAAATGGCCGATCTACATCATCTGTGCACTTGCCCTGAAGTCCGGATCAAGAATAGAGTGATATAAATCCTGGAGGACCATAGGAGCAGATTCACCCATGGTCTTCGGAGACTCCCCAGCAGTGGCTACTGCTTGGAACCTGGGGGGAGCCAGTATTCAAAGCTGCCACCCAGCCCAGGCCTCCCTGGTCTCTTAGCTGTTGCAGGGCCATCTGATAAACACCAGAGCTGCTAAACTCGGCCAAGATCTGTGACTGTGGCAGGCAACCAATGACCTTTGATGTTATAAGCTGGCCAGGAAGAAGGAGCTGGGTAGATATGAGAGCCTCTGCATATAGAATAAAGCACAAAAGTCACTTAGTCTACAATTCTTACACCCAAACCTGTTTTTTATTCCTTAGATCCTCTTGCTTAATTATGAAAATAGCCCTTTTTTGGCCTTATTTTCAGTTTTTTTCCTTACTATTTCCCAAGAGACTGCCAGCATCATTACTTAGAATGTTTTCCAGCTTCTCTGGAACTGTCAGCATCCTTAGCCTGGCAGATAAGGTCTGCCGACGTCTGGTACCATCTTGACCCTGTAGCATGCTGCTGACAACCTTAGGTATCTAAATGCAGGCTGTACAGGATAACTTGCCTTTCCTTAGCGTTGATAGTAAGGGCCTGCTTTAGTGTACACGTTCTGCCCTCTGCCAGGAATATCACCCTGTGCTTCTGTGTTCTCTGGAAGTTCTGCTTTGTTGTGAAGAATTCAGTTGGACTATCACAAGTGTGAAGCCATTCCTGGCTATCTAGAAAGAATCGATCCTGTCTCCCTCTGCTTCTCACAGCAGTTTCATCTTGTACCTTGAGCTGGTACTATCCATGTCCGTGTACCTCTTTAGAGACCTGCTTATTTTATTTTATGTGTATGTGTGTGTGCCTGTGAGAATGTATGTGCACCATGTATGTTCAAGAGCCCATTCAGGAGTCTGTGGAGGTCAGAAAAGTTGTCAGATCCCCTAGAACTGGCGTTACAGAGGGTTGTAAGATATGGAGTCCGTGTCGGGAACTGAACCCGGGTCCTTTGCAAGAGCAAGTGCTTTTAACTGTTGAGCCATCTCTCTAGCTGCCATACACCCCAGCCAGGTATGGACCTCTTTGAATAAATGTCTTGGTGAGAGTGTTAGATTGGGGTTGATGGAGGTGATGTGGAAATGAAAGGAAGACAGGCATCTCCAGAAGCAGAATTATTCTTTAATCCGAACAACCAAAGGGCACTAGTCCTTCCATACGAGTGGAGACAGGTCATTCACCCTTCTCGTAGGGCCCGTACTTCTTAAGGCTTTGTCCCAGGCAACACTAAGCAAACTCACTCCTTTAATCATTTATTTGCAAGATCTAGGCTGCAAGAGTCATTATTTGAGTTAGCTGCAGGAAAAGTCAGTCCTCCCACCTGCAGGCTTCTCCTGAGTCTGTTTAGCGGCCATGCACCCACAGGGCTCTTTCTCCTCCTCTCTCAGCTGCTGCCTCCCACCGCGGTCCCCACAGTCCCCCCACTATGGTTAGTTCATGGAAGAAGTTAAGCGATGTTAGTTGAGTGAGTGGCCTTGTTCTTCCTTGTTTCCTCTGGGACAAGCCCTGACTCAGACCCACTCCCGGAGTTTATGCCACAGCAGAAAGAGGTCCTCCCAGAATACAGCTGAATGTCTGAAGGCTGCAACACAACCTAAAACTTCCACAGAACACGCTTCTCCTTGCCAAGCACATTTTCCTTGCCAAGCACGTCTTCATAGCCTGCACCACACCCATGGACATGTACGTGTGTATGCAGAAGCCCAGGGTGGATGGCACAATCATCCTTATTAGCCTTCTTCAATGAGGCAAGACCTCTCAGTCAAACCCAGAGCTCATCAATATGGCTAGTTCTGCCAGTCAGCTTGCTCTGGGTATATCCCGTTTCTGCCTCCAGAGGCTGGAATGCCAGACAGGCTTCTCAGTCTACTTGGCATTTATTGTCCTTATGTTTCGGAGGAGAGTGCTTAACCACTGAACTATATCCCCAGCCCCCAAACTTGCACTTCTCTGCCTTCTGGTCTGCTAATAGATGGTTCAGGAAAGTCCTCCATAGACTTGTGACTTCCAGCCTGCTTGTTTTCCTTTCCTCCTGACTCCCCTTTTTAATTAGAAGGTCCTCATATATCATAGCTATAAACATTCTACCCCAAAGAGCTGCCCCTGGGTATATTTTAGGGCGCATGTCTGACCAATGTTGCTTGGTCTCTGGAGGCTTGACTAGGGTTGAGGCCACAGGAAGCAGGCTTGAGGACTTTGGATGCTGGAGCTCTTGGGTTCTGGGTGCCAGTGTGTAAGACCCTTCACTTCATGAGAAGACAAATGCTTGAGGGTGCTAGAGTAGGCCCAGGGTAGGACTCTTCATGCCTGGCTCTGAGGAATGTCTTGCTCTGGTTTTATTCCTGAACTTGATAGACCCATGCAGAGACTATGCAGGAAAAGCCACGCCTTGACTCCTTGAGCTGCTTCTGCACCATAGTGAACAGTAGGGCTGCAGCCAGAGAGCCAAGCATTGGAGCCCAGAGCACTGGGGATGACAATGACTTCTGATGCCACCCTGGCCACAGAGGAAGGGACAAAAGCAGCATCTCTGCAGGTGGTGGCGGGAATGTTCTTAGGCAAATGCTTGGCTATAGAGGTCTAGAACCTTCTTTCCACTAACGCAGTTTTGTCATCAAGCAGTAGCTTTGACCTCACCTCCCGCCAACTCAGGCAAGCAGGGAGGACCCCAGAAGGCTGACAGGGACTCTCATTTCTTTGAGTTGAGCAAAACTGGTGGCTGGCACTTTAAAGGAGGTAGGAGATTCTCTGCTAGAAGGCTCTCAAATGGGCTCCTTGCACGCAGCTGCGGCCAAGCTTTTGAAATATTTCCAGCCTCTGTCTTCCCGCTGTGAAGACTCAGGAGCAACAGCCCAGGCTCTGGGAGCTGTTTGCTATTCTGGGCAGTGGGTGTGCAGATGAAAGGGCAGATGGGGTAGGGAGGACTCATTCCCAAAACGCCCATAAAATTTTTGATCTTTGGCCCCTGCTGTAAAATGATTCTGGGAATGTACTCAGATAGGAGGGCTCAGGACACCAAGATGGGGACACTCATGGCTTCTAGCTAAAGCACAGGCTGCTCTCAGCATAGTGACGCTGAGGACCAGGACTGTGTTAGGAGACAAGCTTTATCTAGATGATCGATTCAAAGCCGTAAATACTCTACCACTAGGAAATAGACATTTTGCCTGTGGGTGTGCTTCACTTCCTGGACTGAGGAGAGTCGGGCCCTTCGGCTAGCTAGGGTAAGACACCTGGGCTGAGCACAGGGCTCAGTCGCTGCCTCCCTCTCCAGTCTTAATTTCACAACCTGGAAAATGAGGGCTTTGGACCATTTGTTCTAGAAGTTACCTTTCCAGCTGCAGTTACCTTTTCAGAAATACTGGAGTCCAAGGAGCAGCCTGGAAAGATCTTCACATTGCCCTTGCATTCACTTGAATTCCAGTTTTTAAATCAGTTGACAACAGCACTTCCTTAGGGTTGTGGATTTGAGTTTAGAAGCCAGAGCAGATTTAATTTCAGTCCTAGCCTGGACACAATGTCACCATGGGTATACGTTGATCATCTCTTTGAGCTTCAGTCTCCTTGTCCATAAAGTGGGTCATGGCCTTCTTCCCCTGTTGGCTATGGGTACTGCCTCAGGCGTCACAGTCTCCTTCCTCCTGGTCCCAGCAAGCCTGGACTGGCTTAGCAAGGCAGAGGGCTCCTGACCAGGGCTTCAGGGTCCATCACTTGGGTGTGGACAGGCTTTTCCCAGACTTCATGGTATGTTAACAATGGGTGGAGCAGAGTGACTTGGCCTAAGGGGCAGTGCCCCGGACAGCTCCATTGTTACTCAGGGCCTCAGATCTAAAGGGTATAGGCAGAGGCTGTGCAGTGGGGGTTACTGCTATCCCCATTGTGGGAGGTGGGTGGGAAGTGGAACAGCGGAAGAGAACGAGATCTGGAGTCAAGTTGAGCTCCGACTGCTTAATTTGACCCAGTGTCCCAGTGTTTAATAACTTACCTGTATTCTGCTGGGACTAAATGAATGAGTGTTTAATGAGTAGAGGAAGGGAGGGAGAGATGTATGAAAGGAGGCTAAGCTCAATGTCTTGATCTGCCACATGAAATTTGGCATTTGTAATTTACTCATTTTTAAAGTGTGGATAATAACATTTGCCACAGTTGTTAAGATGATTCACAAAACATGATCAGTGTTTCAATCTATTTATCTACCCTCTCCCTCCCCTCTCATTTCTTCTCCCTCTTCCTTTCACACTCCCTTATCCATCCATCCATCCATCCACTCCATCCATCCATCCATCCATCCATCCAACCATCCTTTACACATCTGGGACAGCAGCAATAGCAACAAAGTCACAGCTGACAGTTGTAGACAATGACAGGACAAAGTGAGCATGGCGTGCCGATCAATGTCAGCCAGGCTGAGCCCAGCCCTGGCCCTGAGACAGGGCCACGCTCACGATGTTTAGCCGACCAGGGAAAGGCTCTCGACTGTATTTTAACGTAATGGGGATAATGATTGTCTGAGTTTATTTTCTTGCCCTTGGTTTTCAGCTTCTATCTTTTTATATTTGCTTATTTTATGCGCATGAGTGTTTTGCCTCCCTGTATGTGTCCTACACGCATGCCTGTAAGGGTGGAGGCCAGAAGAGGGCTTTGGAACAGGAGTCACAGTTATGAGCTGCCAAGTGGGTGCTGGGAACTAAACCTGGATCTTCTGTAAGAGCAGTAAGTACTTTTAACTGCTGACCCATCTCTCCAATCTCTCAGTTTTTTTTTAAAAAAAAGTTTTATTTTACTTTTAATTATGTCTATGTGCACATGAATGTGGGTGTCCACGGAGGCCAGATCTCTTGTAGTTGGAGGCGTTGGCTCTCCTGTTGCTGGAGTTTCAGGTGGTCGTGAGCCACCTGACAGGGGTGCTGGAATTGAACTCTGGTCCTCTGGAAGAGTGGTGCTTTCTCTTATCCACTGAGCTATCTCTCTAGCCCCTGCTTTTTTTGTTGTTTTGTTTTTTAAAGAAGCAATCATAATAAATTAACTCTGAAAATTTTCTTTGTTTTTTGGATTTTTATCTAGAATATTCCATCTCCATCCAGAGAATCGCACTGTGAATCATGATAGTGCTGAGATTCGCACTCATGGGCCTATCATGGGTTGTATGGGAAACATCTAGCTTATCCCAGGACATAGGTTCTAAGTCAAGACATCTAGCAATTTTATTCTTCTGAGATGTGTACAAGTCTGTGTTCTTTTAAAAATACTTCAAAATGTGTGTGTGTGTGTGTGTGTGTGTGTGTGTGTGTGTGTGTACAACTTGCAGGGGTCAGTTCTCTCCTTTCACCATGTGGGTTCTGGGCATTGAACTCAGGATGCCAGGCTTTGTGGCAGGCACCTCCACCCCTTGAACCGTCTCATTGGCCCCGAATCCTGTTTTTTAACAGTACTTGTCGATACATCTTTTGTTGATGGTCTGTGCTTAGTACAGCAGTTATTATATACCAACTGTGTGCTAGGTCTTGCACTGTACTAGGGGCGAGATTAGATCATGAACAAGACATCGGCGTTGCCTCCAAGGAGCCACAGACAACTAAAGAGGTAATCAGAACAGTAGTGACTACTCACAAGGAGCTGGGTGATTTTTAATAACCACTGAAAGGAGATTCTCTTGAGCTTGCTATGAAATAACCCACAAGTGAGATTGGCTGGGCCATACTCAGAACAGGAGAGGAAAGCAAGATTGACCCATATTTTGTGCCAATGTGGGCATTTTGCAGATGATTTTAGGCCCCATTTCCCCAGCCTCTGAGAGATGGCACACTCCCATTTTGCAGCAAGGGTAATCAAGGCATGGAGAGGTAGATACAGCAGTCCTCCCCCCATCTTACACACCTGTGTTCGAAGACCTCTCTGGTCTTATGCCTCAAGCTAAGGGCATAACCAAACCTAGATACCCCATGTTTTTCTTGTCCACACATATCCGTGTTAGAGTTTAATTTATAAACTGGCTCAGTAAGTGGTTAAGAAGAGCAACAATAAAATAGAACTACTACAGCAATGTGTCACAGTGGTTGATATGATAACCAAGATGGCACCCAAGGGACTGACAGGGCTAAGGGTTAAGCATGATTTGAATGTCAAGGCCTTATAGATTTAACCTATTTTGTTAGGTCGTAAGAAAGTTGAAAGCGTGGTGTTTAGACGTGAGGGAGGCCATGACTGAATCTTGGTTGCTTTATGAAAAGGGCAAAGGACCAGACGATACCCTTCTATACACAGATGCAGAAAACACGCACCCACCTGCGGGTGCTTGCTCTGTCTCCATCACCTCTCTTTGTATGTCTGTCTCTCTCCCTCCCTCCTTTTCTCCCTCCACCACTCACTTTCTCCCGCCCTCTCCCTTTTGTCTCCTGTCTCTTCCCATGTGATTCCCTGCCACCGTGGGACTCCATTAGATGCAAGGCAGTCCCAGGTTGGCCTGTTTACACTGCCCCTCTGTCACTACGAACCACTTTTCTTTGTAATTTACCCAGCCAGTGGTATTGCATCAATAGCAAGGGAAAATGGACTAATACAGGTGGGCAGTCTATGCAGAGTTGGGATGATTCCTGGTCTGGATGGGATGGAGCAGGATGCTGTGAAATTAGGCATGTGCTTTAAGACACATTGAAGTGTTTTATTTCTGGAATTTGCCATTGAATATTTTTGCCTGCCATGACTGTGGGTAACTGACACAGCAGAGAGTGAGACCGTGGATGAGGAGATGACTGTGGTTAGCACAGGGTCTTAGAGTGCTTAAGTGCACCCAAATCTTTCTCTTCCTACTATGCCATTACAATAAAGTTGAATAATGTGCCCAAGTTAATTTTTTCCAACCCTGGAATGCCTTAAAGAATTCCTGAGGGCTGGAGGCAGGATGTTCTGAGTGAAGCACTTGAGGTAGGTCCAAGTCTGGAGCAGAAGACCGGCAGCTATGCTCCAGCTTTATTTGAAGTGAGCGGCGAGTGATCCCTTCCTGGCCTTGACAGTGTGGAAGTTCTTCGTGCATCTTGGCATTAGGAGAAGTGGCCGAGGCACTTTTGGTATCGTTCTGCCTGGGCCCAACTGCCCTCGCGTTGCTGTGACTCAGCACATGACAGAAGAATCTTAATGGAAGGAAGATTTACTTTGATTCGTGGTTTCAGGGAATTTCGAGTGATCACAGCGACAACAGTGGAGGCATGGTGGAGCAGCTCTGACTGGCAGTAGGAGCACGAATCAGCAGCTGTGTGCAGTGCAGGAGACAAGGAAGCAGACAAGGATACCAGAAACAGCGTCTGGGGTGGCCTTCAAAGGTCTTCTGGCAGCGACCTCCACTAGCCAGGGCCTACCTGCTAAAGGTTCAATACTCTTCAAAAAGGCACCACAGCTGGGGGAAAGTTACTCAAAACACAAGCCTGTGTCGTGGGGCACATGTGAGTGGGGGTTGGTGGGTACTTCAGACTCCTACCGGAACAGTGTGGGTCCCGAAAGCTCTTCATCTATGTGACAAGCAAATTCCTCGTCGTAAAGTAGGAACAACGACGCTGCATACCTCGTGGGATCACTCTGGAGCGTATTTCTCTCATCCTATAGATACTTCCCAAACTGGAGGTCAGTAGCAAAGGATTGTATGAAAAGACTTAATGAAGAGTGAACTTCAGGGTTGCAGTTGCATCGCTGCTCAATTTGCTGCCTTGGTAGGCTTGCGCAAGAGCCTGTTGGGAACTGTAGGGCCCTTTAGGCCATCTCTAGGTTTTCTTAGTGCACACTTCATAGGGCTAATCAGAACAATAAATGACACCATATACAAACAGTTACAATGTGCGGGACTAAGCGCCACGCTCCACCCAGCATCTCAGTTTTCTGGATGTCTTATCTCTTTAACTGCTCACAACACCGCTGATGTGCATGTCAAGGACTTAGGTGTCCCAGAGGCCGTTCATGAGTGGGGAATAGACTACCCACCATTTCTAGGGTGACTCCAGGCTCGCCTGACTCCAAAGGAGACCTAGTAGATGTTAACCTTCCCAATGCCTCTAGTCACTTTTGGTCTTCATGGTCTTTACATCCAAGCTATGCTTGGGCTGTGTAGGCCTCACCAGTGCCCCCACATCAGTGATGTCTCTGAGGAGCTAATTAATTAGAAGCATGTCTCAAAGGCAAATAGGTCCATTGAGACAGTCTACATTTAAAGAGTTAAATCAAACGATTGTCTTGTTTACTGCTAAGATCAAGTTTGCAATCTCACGCACTCTCTCATCTGGACAAGACAATGTTGAGAGGAAAAGGAAATGTCATCTTTTGTGTGTCAACACTTTTCCGTGGGGGCTGCTGGAGGTCTGCTTCAGACACTTTATTGAACAGAAGTATGTCCTGTGAACACTTCCAAGCAAATCCCTAGCAAGGCGAGCAGAATGACTCTAATTGGTCCTGGTGAATGGACTGAGCTGTAACTATGTTGGGTTGAGAGGCCATGACCCCTGGACTCATCATAGGCACTATTATTAACTTGCATGTTTATAAAACTACAATGAATGCAACAGGTTTTTAACCAGAAGTCAACAGTGGTGGCCTAGAAGATTTTGATTTTACCATTCAAACTTCACAAATCTTGCTGCTATTTGAAGTCCTTAGTCTATCTTGACACAAGCGCATACAACACATAGACACACACACACACACACACACACACACACACACACACACACACACACAAATCAAAACAAATAAAATACACCAAAATGGTAAGGATTACACGCAGTCTTAAAACAATTTCCGCCAGTGCCGTAGCACAAAAACAGGAACTCAGAAGTGGCCCAAAGCCCCACTCTGCTGTCCATCAGGTCTACTAAAGCCCTTCTCCACATCCTTCCCCAAAGACAGGATGGAGAATTACTGCAGAGCTAGCTTCCTCTATAATGAATCCCAAGATGCCTTGCTCTGGGCAGGACTTCCTGGTTTCTATGGTTTCACTGGCCTACCGATTAACGTTGAGTACAACAAGAGGTTGAGACAGTACCACCATGGCCTTCTGAATAATAAAACCAAGTCATCCCATCGTTTTGCTTTTCCTCAGAGTAGGGGAAAAACGTTTGGAACACAAGGCCCATCAAGACCTTTCCTGTTGCTGATGTCTCTATTGGAGACTTGGCTGCAGAGGTTAAATGTTTTGGATTACAAAATGTACATTATATGGGGGTCTTCCTATAAATCAACAAGGCAGGTATGTTAAACACAGAAAAACATCTCCAGCTGTTCTCTTACTCATCCTGCTTGTTATTTAACTCAGTCTGGGCCCTAAGGAATATTTTTAGTTGTACTGTCAACAGTTTCAAAACAAAGAAGAAAGTAGGGCTGGCAAATGAGGAGCCCAGCTGGCCCTCTGTTTAGGCTCCCACTGTATATACTTTAATCCTGACACCTGCAAGCTATTTAATCAGGATTTACAATTGAACATGAAGGATGAGGGGTCCGCAGGGCTGTGTTTCTAGTGTTTGGATTGCAAATGACGGAGAAAAACTTTGTTATCGGATGTTGTAGCTATTTGAAGTTGGGTGCCCTCTCACCCACAGGGAACCCAGAATCATTTATCACTCCCCAGAAAAAAAAAAAAAAAACCAAAAAACTCAGCTCAGGCAGACGCTGTCCCTTGCAGTGGAACATTCTAGAGTAAACAAACTCAGGATTTATGAACAACGAGAAAAATAATTTCCAGAGAGCAAATGGCAAGAGGGAGCAGTTTGGAGGCAAATAATGAAACCACAGTCATGGCTAAGACACAAAACAAAATGTAGCATGGGTATTAGTCTACAATCTGGCTAAGGTGTACAGACCATGGGAAAGAACAGCTCTGAGGCAGAGCAAAGCAAGGCAATTTTGCCCAACCCAACAGATGGGATCTAAAGTTACCTACAAATTATCAGATTATCAAAATGAAATTTAAGGACACAAATTCTCGAGTTTCCAAGTTGCCTTAGGAAAAATACTAAAAGTTCTAAATAGAAACTTTCTGTTGGAAAATGTGGAGGTGCCTCTGAAATGACAGGCTAAAAGCTGCCCGCAGAAAGGGTGACCCAATGCTGTTTACTGAGTTCTAGCTGTTACACTTGGGAGAGACAAAGAAGATGAAAACTGTACCCTTACCTCTCAGAAAACCCTATGCTCCTGGATAGGAGGAGATAATCCCAAAATAGAAAATAAGAGCCGGTTATAAAAATGACCATTCAAAGACTCCCAGAGAAAGTTGGCAATTCTTGTCAACTAGAGGAGCTGCATAAAACTTTCCGAGGAGCCTTGATTTGAAGAGCAATGGTTCCCAAGATGGTCTCATTAGTGTAAAGAGACCCAGATGACTCTTCATGCTCAGGCTGAAAGTCCTGTAGTTGAGAAAGGCTGGGTGAAGAAAGGCTGGGTGTATTTTTACTTACATTGTAAATTACATTTGTGTCTATATTCTTTTTACTGTATCGATATTTGTGTGGATATGAAAAGTAGAACACATTGGTGCAAAACAAGACTTGTCCATCTGGTCAACCTTCATGCTGGTTTGTGGATAGATGGCTTCTTTGGCAATAATGTTGCTGTTTCCTCCTTGGGCTCTAGAGTACACTGGCTAATAAACACTGGCTAAGGATATAGTCTGGGGGCTCATGAAACAACATGAAACTGGCTTCAGAAACAAGTTAGGGACAGTGACCAAGAGGACTGGGGCATTACTGTGGCTTTAATAGAAATCTTTATTTCAATACCCCTCCCAGCAACTCTGTACTTCCAGCAATTCTTTTCTCCTGATCCACTTTGTTCAATATACATAGGTTGGGGAGTATGCTAAATTCAAATAAATTCAGAAAAACAGGTCTGAGAATTATGGAGCAAGCTGTTTATATCTTCCATAGAACTAGTACCAGCTGATACTAAGAAGACCATGACTGGGGCTAGAGAGATGGCTCATTCTGATAAGAGCACATTGGGTGGCTCACAAACACCTGTGACTCAGCTCCAGGTAAATCTGATGCCCTCTTCTGGTCACTGTGGGTATAGCACATATGTGGCATACACTCATATAGGCCTATACACATACACACAAGCAAAAATAAAAATCTTAAAAGAAGAATCCTTTAACAATCAAAAATCCATGTGACTTTTAAAAATCATCCAAAAGCCAGATTTACTGGCTTGCTTGGAGACTCCTTATTCCATGGAATAAAGAAAGCATGGTGGTTATTTTTCCTGATTATTAAAATAACGTATGCTTCATTTTTTTCATTAATATCCAGAACACAGGAAACATGGAAGAAAACCAGTACTCTGTGATCATTTTGGTAATGTCACCATTACATAACCTGATTTTTTCACTTACAACACCAGACTTAGTTTCCTATATTTTTCTATATTTCATATATATATATATATATATATATATATATATATTTCTATATTTCCTATATTTTTCTGTCTATATTTTTCTAAATTCCAGTTTTAAGACCTATATAATATTTGATCACATGATTTTCCTTGTATTTAACCAGTCCCTTTTTGTTACAAGTTTTGTGTCGCTCCTGTCTTTTAAACCTTAATAAGCTATAAGGTTATGAATATTTTGTACACAAATCTTTAGTAAGAAAATGCAACTTCATTTGAGCAATCTACACAATTACACATCTACAATGTGTAATGACCACCTGCATCAATGACTTAACATATCCAATATTGTAATTCACAGTTATGTATGTTACTCTGTGTTTGCGTGTGTGTGTGTATGTGTGTGTGTGTGTTTGTGTGTGTGTGTGTGTGTGTTTGTGTGTGTGTGTGTGTATGTTGATGACACTGAAAATACACTCTCTTGTCAAACTTCAAGTAAACACTATAGTTTGTTTAGCTATGATCACCACATTAGACTTTACATTCCCAGAAGGTATTAATTCTAATCTTTAACAAATTCTCACTATTTTCCCTTCCCACAGCCCTTAGCAACTTGTTTCTATTCTTGCTTCTATCAATTAAGCTTTTTTAGATTCTAAGATTTTAAAAGAAAATTTTAATTTTTGTGTGCATGTATATATGAGTGCAATTGCCAGTAGAGTCCAGAAGGGGGTGTCAAATCCCCTTAGAGTGTTTGTGAGTCACCTGATGTGAATGATGGCAACTAAACTAGGGCCCTCTGGAAGAGCAGGCCATCTCTTCAGCCTTAGATTCTAAATACAATTGAGGTCATACATTTGTCTTCCTGTGTCTGGTTTATTTCACCTCATAGAATGTCCTTTGGGTTTTTCTGCATTGTCAAAATGAGAAAATTTCCTTCTTTTTGTAACTGAATAATGTTCAATATTATATATAAAAAATACATACACCACATTTTCTGTATCTGTTGACAGATATTTAAATTGTTTCCATATCTTAGATAATATAAATAATGCTACAACAACCATGAGAATTCCTTAAGATACTGATTTAATTTCTTATATATACATACATAGATACATATATGTGAATACACACACACACACACACACACACACACACACACACACACACACATATGTATATGAAAGCTACATAAGAAAACTAAATAAGCACAACCAGTGAGCAAGCCAGCAAGCAACGTTCCTTCATGGTTCCTGCCTTGAGTTCCTGATCTGACTTCCTTCGACAACAGATTGTGACCTAAAGCCTTTCTTCTGTAAATTGCGTTTGATCAGAGAGTGAGTGTTTTATTACAGCAATAGAATGAAACCAGGACAGCCATCTTTTCTCCCCTCCTTCTCTTCCAACAGACTCTTGCAGTATTGCCCCGGCTACTCTCAAATCCATGCCTATTTCCTCTAGCCCCAAGCGCTGGCATGATGGGGATGTGCCACCATCCCAGCTGCCTCGTTACTTGCTTCTGTAGCCATGCAAAAGCTCTTTAGTTTCATGTAGTGCCTCTTGTTAATTTTTGTTCTTGTTGTTAGTGCTCTTGGAATCAAATCTAAAGCATGTAATTAGCCATGCTGAATATCAAGGAGTTACATACATGCATGCATGTGGGGTGTGTGTGTGTGTGTGTGTGTGTGTGTGTGTGTGTGTGTGTGGTGTATGCATACTGGTCAGAGGTCATCTTCATGTATTGGTCTGCAGGTGCCATCTACCTTCTTGTTTTGACACACACCTCTCCATTGGCCTGGAGCTCACAGATGAGGCTAGACTGGCGGGCACTGAGCCCCGGGAATCTGCCTGTCTCCGCCTCCCCAGCTCTGGGATTACAGGCACATTAAGAACTTCCCAGTTTTTCTGTGTAGGTTCTGGGACTGAGCTCAAGACCTCATGTCTGGGCAGCCAGTATCTCTGCTTATTGAGTCATCCCTCTGCCAAGTATCTTGGAACTCCATTTCTTTATTCTTGTCTAAGAGTCTTAGGGCTTTAGGTTTTATACTTAAGTATAATCCATTTCAAGTTAACTTTTTTGCATGGTGTAAGACAAAGACTCAATTTCTTTTGTGTGTAGATTTCAACTTTCCTCAATATGTTAAGGAGACAATTCTAGTGTGTGGGACCTCTAGGGCTGAAGAGCAGTTGAAGCAGCCAAAAAGCACCTCGCCCCTGCCAGGTGGGCTAGTAGGATGCTTTGCAAGCTCCTTCTCTTTTAGCCCTGGAGAGATCCTAGCTATTCACAGGAGCAAAAAGGAAAATAATCTGGTAAGTGTTTTGTCTGCCCTGTCCCTGACACCTCCCTCTCTGTCTTTGTCTCTGCAAAGACCATGAGGCCAGGTATCTGCCCCATGCAAATGAGAATTCCCCACCCAGAGTACTGGGACCCCACCTCCTCTGGGGAATGAGATATAAGCAGGGGAAACCCGTGATTAAACGAGATCGGCTTCCACCAGAAATGGCTCCTGAGGCTTCCTTTCGTGTCTCATCCGATTCTCGGGCCTTGGTGGTCAGAACCCGTGAGAAATTCCCCGAGACCCATGTCCGGTCCCCTCCATGAGCCTTCCTGCCCTTAACTTTCCGCCCCTGGCCAGGGTGGGAAATGGAGCTGAGATGGCATGTGTGGCGGGACTGGAAAACCGACACTTGTGTAATTATATATTCTTGGAATCACTTGAGGGATTGGTTAACTGTATATGGATGAGATTTTTTTCTAAACTGTCAGTTCTGTTCCATGATCTGTGTACCTCTGCTCCTCAGGAGTGTCTTGCTGTTCTTACCGGAGTTTGTAATAAATCTGAAATCGTAGAGTATGCTGTCTCTAATGGTGTTCTTCCTCCAAACTGCTTTAGATATTCAGGGATTTAATTGTTCTGTGTGACTTTTAGAATTCTCTAGTAATTTCTGCAAAGCACCATACAAATTTTGGTAGAAATTTTACTGACTCTGTAGGCTGCTTTGTGTCGTTGGAACATTTCAACAATATACACTCTTTTAATCCATGGACATGGGCCATGGTTCCATTAAATTTTTTTCTTCTTTAATTTCTTTCATTTTTAGTTTACAGTTTCTGTGTACAATTTTTTTACCTCCTTGGCTCAATTTATTTCTGAGTACTTTATTCTTTTTGATATCACAGAAATGCAAGAAATCATAAGAGTGAAAATGATTTCTATTTGGTAGCCAATATATAAAAGTTCTTATAGTTAAGGAGAAAAGTATGGATCTTGCAAGGAAGAAAAAGAAAATGAGATGGGAATGATTACTAGTAACATGAAGATCATATCCGAGTGACAAAGGTCTTGTAAGTCCCTGCTTAGCCCGAGCGTCTTGCTGTGTCAGTCAGCTCTCTGTCACTCTGACATAACACGTGCCGAACAAGTTGAAGACAGGAGGAGGTTAATTTGGATTCATACTTTCAAAGTTTCAGTCCCTGGTTGTTTTGGGCCTGTGGTAGCGTAGTTTATCACAGTGGAAGCACGTGGTGGAGTAGAGTGGACCTATTCACTTCATGGAGGGCAAAAAGGACAGAGAAGAGAGAGAGAGAGAGAGAAAGAGATAGTTCAAGCATATACTCCAGTGACCTAACTCCCTTCAAATGGGCCCCACTTCAGTAAGTTTTCACCACTGCCTCCCAAAAACACTACTAACAAACCTTAGTTACCAAGTCTTAAATTCACAAGCCTTCAGGAGGCACTTACTCAAACAATAGTATTATCTGGGACACAATAATAGTAATAATAATCTTTCCTCTTTGGGAGATTCTATTTCTATTCCACTAGAATTACATAAGCTAATGCATGTAACATGTAGGCAGCATGACTAATAGTAACTACTGACTTTAAAAAACTAATTAAGGAGCTCACAGAATACTTTTAAGTTAAAAAAAAAATAAAAAGAAAGATCCAGGACTGGAGAGATGGTTTAGTGGTTAAGAGTGTATACTGGTCTTGCAGAGGACCTGAGTTCAATTCCCAGCATGCACATTGAGCAGTCACTACCACCTGTAACTCCACCTCCGGGTGATCTGACATCCTCTCTGGCCTTCCGAGGACACCTGACACATACACAAATTCACACACACACACACACACACACCTTAAAGAAAAATTCAAAATGTTAATGATACATTTTTATTAAAACACACAAGCACATGCGTGCACCAGCAAATGCCCGTAAACTCACAGGGAGGGAATGGTGTGGTTTTGTTTTAGAGGGCATTGCCTTGGTGTGGCCTTTGGAATATTTGCCATTTTTTTCCTTCATACATGTTTATATTTTCCAAAATTTATGTAATAATATGCATTGACATATTTATACAAATCCTTAAAATGCTTGAAGTGCAAGTGCTCGTTCCGATTAGTAGTTGGATGATGTTGAACGGTGGAGAATGATTGTGATTAATTTTCGGGAGAGGGAGAAAAGAGTAAGTCAACCAAGAAAATATTGTCTGCACTGCACTTTGGAAACGTGTATGGGTGTTTTGCTTGCATGTATGTCTATGTACCACCTGCATGCCTGGTGCCCATGAAGACCAGAAGAGAGTGTCAGATGCTCTGGAATTGGAGTTATAGGTGTTGTGAGCTGCCATTTAGGTGCTGGGAATCGAATTCACGTCCTCTAGAAGAGCAACCAGTACCCTTCCCCGCAGGGCCATCATGAGCCCGGCTACAACATTTTACTTATAAAGAGAATGTAAGCATCTCCAGCGTAACTGTGAAATATGTATTTCAGGAAACGGGGAGCAACTACGACAAGGCCAAAGCCACAGCCCTGTAGAGTCCCAGTGTTTATTGTACTGTTTCGTAGATAAACCTTTTATAAAACGAAGAGAAACAAAATTAAGTGAAGGAATGTTCTAGACAGGAAACTGAGGGACAGTCAGTCAGTTTCAGGTCTATCCTACACTGGGAAGAGTCCATCCTGGGAAGGCTGAGGTAAGCTCAGCAGGACAGAACCAGGAGTGAAAGGCAGGACACAGAGAGGAAACCACAGAAACCAGAGGTGTCAGCATGGTCAGGACCAGCATGCTCTCCATTCCTGACTCAGTTACCATATTCTTAAAGCCAATCCCCTTTCCGTTCTTAGGATAGCTTGATTGCTGTCACAGGAGTGACATCAAACAGGGCCTTTCAGACTGTGTTCTAGGAAGGGCTTTTATTTTGTTTCATTCTATTTTTTTGTTTGAGATACTGTCTCATGTGGCCCAGGCTGGCCTTGACCTTACTTTGTAGCTGAGGATGACCTTGAACTTCTGATCCTCTTTCAAGTACTCTTTCAAGTACTCAGATTGCAAGTGTGCATCACCAGGGCCCAGCTTATGTGGTGCTGGGAACGGAACCTAGGGCTTCTTGCATGTCAGGCAAAGGCTCTTATCAACCAAGCCACATACCTACTCCCAGAGTTTCTTAAGAGAATGTTCAAGACCCTAAGGTGAGAACTGGGGGTGTCATTCAGTTTGAAAAGCTGGTTCTCTGGGCACCCTTTTGGACTTCTGGAATGATCTAGAGAGAGCTGGAGCCATCTTCAGTGATAGTAGCTCAGAGTCAGAACACATGAGCATGATTCCTGGGTTGTTCTCACAAGGACATGGCTTGGTCTGTGACTCCGGACCCCTATAGGGTCCCACAGAGTCAGCATTCAATCTCTTCAAGCAGAGACTGGGAGAGGAGGTATGAGGGACGCTCTGGAGAGGCTAGGTTCTCTCCCTCTACACACTGGGGAGGGGGTCTCAAGAGCGTTAGTAGCCACAACGATACACGTTTAAGGAAAAGGACGGAGCTACTAGTTCTGGCTACTTTGCAGCAGTCTTGTGTGTGCTGGTTGGTGCCTCCCAAGATGCTAGTTCACTTTTTAAAGCTTTTGCATCCTCCCTCCAACCATTTGCCCAGAAAGCCTCAGCCTCAGCCTCAGGCAATGGCTCACCTCTCATGTCTCAGGGGGTATAAAAGCCAGGCAGACCCAGCTGCCATCACTGTACCCCAACACCCTCTTATGACCTTGCCTGCTGCTCTTTGCTTCTTTCTCTCCACTGCCACAGACGGCACGGGGCCTGCCCTTGCTGTTCTGACCAACTGCATGGATGTGTCCTTCTTCTTTCCTCTTTCTGCTGCCTCTTCTTTCTCAGCTTCAGATGTGACATCTCCCCAGACATGTGTCTCTCCAGCTGTCACCTCCTTTCTTTATAAGAAGCACACTGATGGAGTGATTGGCATGGCCCATTGTGATCTGATCGGGAGCCACACCTTTGTGTTTTCGGCCTCTAAGCTCCAGCCCGACCAAACCATTTCCAGTGCCCTGAAAGCATCAGGTTTTGCTTTTTCTTTCTTCTTCTCAAGCCTCTGAACCTGGGGGCTCCAGTCCCTGAAACAGCACGTTCTGGTATCCTGCCTCACAGTCTGGCAGACCAATTTCCGGAGCACTTCCTTCAGAAATCCTTCTCTGAGACCCTCAGAGCATCTGTGCATCCCACCCCCTGTTGGTCTCACTGCATAAAAATCTCCTATTTCCTCCTCTGGACTCTAAGTTCTCAAGGGAACAGCACGTCTTAGTCATCTGACCCGGCAGATAGTTGTCAGTTCAAAAGAGCAGCCCATAGTAGTGGTGTCTATCTTGAACATGGACCATTGAATTCCTGCTGTTAGTTACAGTCTGATCACCCACAACTTAAACTCTTGTTTGCCGTCTCTGTCAGCATCCTTGTGTAACTTCCATCCAGATGCATGCTGAATGCAAGCCACCATGTCCTTTCTTGTCATGGTCTAGCAGGTTTCCCTCTCTGCGGCTCTCCTGTGCAGCTCTTGATATCTGTATTAGTGGTTTTCCCACTCTCTGCTCCCGTGACTTCCCTTTCTCAGAATCCCTTTCCTTCTTTGACTCCTTTCCCGACCTTCATCACCTGTCATTTCTTTGCTGTCCCTGTTTCTCTCTTATGGCCCCCGTTTCTGAACATCATTGCCATCTTCTGCGACAAGAAGGTGTAACTGCGTCATTTCCCCTTCTCTCTCCATCACCAAGAGCTTCTAGGAGCACTCAAGCCCAGTGAATTCTGCTCTCTAAATACCGCTCCCCACCCCATACCCCTGCTTTGTTCAGACTCATGAGCTTTGATTTCTAGTTAATATTATCTTGAAGCTGGTCCCAATCCTGCTCCACTCCAGTATCTTTCCACTCTTGTCATCAAATACCGGAACATTGCCTGTTGCTCTTGAATAAAGGCTCAGGAAGAGATCAAGGCTCCCTGTGGTCCACTGAGACCAACTTGGTCAGCCATCTTTTCCAACACCTGAGTCCTTCTTGGATTTAAATTGTATTCTGTCCTTTCTACGTGGCTCTTCTTCACACTGGACTGCAATTCCCCATCACTTCATATTTCTGTAGAGAGCTCTGACCACTTGTCCACCCTTGCTCTAAATGCTAAGAGCACCAGCTGCTGCTTTTCCAGAGGACCTGGGTTCGATTTCCAGCACTCACAACTGTCTGTTCTACCGGTTCTAGGGGATCTGATGTCCTCTTCTGGCCTCCACTAGGACTAGGCGCACACATGGTACATAGACACAGAGGCCAAAGTCACTCCCAACACACACACAAATAAACGCTACTTCTCCCGTGGAGTCTTCCCCAATACTGTCCCTCCCAGCTCTGTGTAGTCAGGCTCTGTTTCATGTCATGCTCGGCTGCCTTAACAAATAAGCCCTAAAATCTCAGGAACTCAGTCCAGTTATTTCCCACTCACTGGGATCCCAGCTGCCTTCATCTATCAGCTCTGTTGTCCCAGAGAACAGAAACCGACAGCTAGCCATCACTTCTGTCCCTATTCCCATTGCTGGATAAAACACGGTAGGGGGGGAGGCTGGAGAGTGTGGGAAACCCAACCCAGGGCCAGTCTGTCTGCACCACTTTGCCAGCAGGCTTCTCCAGCAAGGTAACCACCTATTTAAGAGGCGTAGGAGTGTCTGAGTGTTAACGAAAAGCCCCTCATCTCAGGAAAACTATCACCGCAGAAAGCCGAGCTTGGCTACCCTCTTCTCAGTCTTTCTTACACATCTTTCAAAAGAACACCATCACACCCAGTTGAGTGCACAGATAGAATGGAGGAATCCCATGATCTCCAAGAGACAGACTATGAAACAATAAATCTTTGTGTGTGTGTGTGGGGGGAGATCCAGGGAAGGTGGGGGGGCACGAGGTGAGTGGTTGGAGGCTGCTGTATTGGAGCTTGCTGTCTTAAAGATGAAAGCATGGAGCTTTGTATATTCTCAAACTCAGAACAGTTTTAAATATCAGGAATTAGTCTGTTCTGGATGTTCCTTAAGAAACATGGTCAGTCTCTCTAAAAACACCGGTTCAATTGCTTGAGCCCATCTGTGGGAAACTTTCCTCTCCAAGGCTGTCCCAAGAGCCTTTCGCATCAAGATAATTTTCATGTCAAGATAATTTGGAAGAAGGTCACCAGCAACATATTGTACGTGGAGCCACTGAGAGACACACACACCTCGATGCGCCCACACAGTCAGGCAAACCAGTTGGTATCAACACTCCAGTCCTGTGAGTTCAAAGCAAGAACCAGCCCAGAGTTTCCATCATCTGAAGAGGACCTTGCTTTTTTCCTTTGAAGTTCTTCCTTTGAAGGTCAAGGTAGAGGGGCCATGTTGACTCAAGAAATCGCTAGAGAAGGAGGTGGCCTCTGCTCCATCCCACATTAGTGATGTTCACATGAGGTTAACAAAACAAATGTCTGCAACTGTCATGTGGGAGCCACAGCCAGCCTTCTTTCCCAACTTGTCCCCAACACAGGGACAGTTCTCCAGGATCAGGTGGGACTCAGGCTAAGAAAGAACCTCAAACCAACCCATTATGTCACTGCGTTTTGGCTGCTTCTTGCCAAATGATGCAGACTGGACTAGGAGGCACAAGGGCTGGATCCAAGGTTCCACCACCTGTCCCTTATTTTGCTGGCAAGTGTTGACCCGCCACTCACTGATCCCTTAGAGATTTTAGTTAACGTAACTATTGATCTTGAGGCAGAGTCTTATGTAGCCTAGGCTGGCCTCAAACTCCCTATGGAGCTGAGGATAACCATAAATTCTGGTCCTCCTGCCTCCACTTCCTAAGTGCTACTGCTTTATCATTCTCGTTCTCATGTGTTGCTGGGGAGGGAACCCAGTGCCACGAAGCCGTGAATTTGCCAGGAAAGCACTCTGCCAACTGCGCTACATTCCTGGCCCCAGAGAATTTCTAAAAACAACAAGCTGAAGATGTTGAATGGCTTTTTGGAAATGGAGCCAGTAGGTGGGACCTGAAGCTGAATTTGGCAAGGGAGATGAATTCTAAAGGGAACTTAGAAAATTCAGAAGAACCTTCAATGATACAGCAAGCATCGTTTGGACATTGCAATATAAAATGTGTGTGTGTGTGTGTGCGTGTGTGTGTAACTTATTTTAATATTTCTGATACCTGGCACTGATTTATAAATATAGTAATTATTGAATTCAGTAATTAGAAAATAAAGGGTTTTCTTTTTGTACCTTCTCTACTCCATCCACACAAGTTCTTGGCCTGAACTGTGGCACACTAAAAGTGATGTCATCACAGATCGAATTTGGGTTTTTTTCGGTCTTGAGCCAATGGATTACCTGAAAGAGTTAAAAAAAAAATACCAGGTGAACCAGGACTTTTGATCAATATTTTCTTTTATAACTGATGCAGGTAGCACACTCTTCTACATCACCCTCTCACTAATTAGGTCACTCTCGGTATTTCAAATGGATGTTGCATATGCCAGCCACCAAATGGCCTGCCTCAGAGCCCCAAAGGGTCATCTGTTTAGATAAAGTCCCCTAGGCCTCTCTGTTGTTGTTTATCTCAAGTTCTGAGTCAGGAGGCTTTGCCCATCTCACTTCTGTCCCTGCAAGGAAATGCCACCCAGAGAGCAGGAGATCAACATTAGAGGATGCAAGACAGGGGGGAACACTGCGGTGCTTTGAAGAGGTAAGAGCAGGCACATGGGGGGGGCTGAGAGTGATTCAGACTACCTCAAGTGAGGGTTTTATGTGTAATTATGAATCTACATAAATACATACTATAAAAACATGTATAAACCAAATCTATCATCTTTCTACCATCTATATATTATATCTGGCATCTATTAATCATATCATATCATATCTATCTATAATCTATCATCTATCATCCCTACCTATTTATCTATCACCTATCTATTAAACCTATCATCTATCTACCTACTATCTATATATCAATCACCAATATCATCTAGCTCCACAATCTATCATCTATCTATCATCTACCTATTATCTATCATCTATCTACCTATTGCCTATCTATTTTTCCTATCTATCTATCTATCTATCTATCTATCTATCTATCTATCAATCCATCATCTATCTGTCTATTCTTTACCTATTCATTTATCTCTATCAATCATTGGTCTATTATCTATCATCTACCTACCTATCATCTATCACCTATATATTTCTTCACCTACCTACTGACCTATCACCTATCAAACACCTATCTATTCTGTTTATCATCTACTTAAGTTCCTCTATCTGGGGATACGCATACAGAATTTATAAGTTATGTTTTTATAACTATCTTATTGTGGGGGAAAAGGAGCCAGCTTTCTCCACATTTATAGCATTTTCCAAGGCACCTCATTCACTACTTATTACTGAAACTCTATAGTAAGGGTGAAAATTAATACCCTTGTGTGAAATAAACTAAGTGAATAAGCCCAGGTTGTTTTGGGAGGTGGACCCTCTTCTCACCAAGGAATCTACTAACCCAACCCAGATTGAATGCCTCCCCAGACCCTTGGTGGTCTGGATCATAGAGGAGGGTCAATAATGCCCTTTGTCCCCTTCCTCCAGATGTTCTCTTGGGTGGGAGGTGGGCTCATCACCCAGCAGCCTTTCAGGCCACCGTGTGAACGAAGGCCCCTGAGGAACTCTGAAGACTGTCAGGAGAGGCTCACTGAAACCCAAGCATGGACTTGGTGCGTGCCAGTGATGTGTCCACCATTTGGTTGTCTCAAGAAATGTTGGTTCAGCTGCTTTGGGAGGAATGGGAATGAGATCTGAGGACACAGGCCCAGAAGCCCATGGTGTTTCTAAGGCAAGATGTGAGACTGGGGATAAGTGTGGAGACCGAGTCACAACTGTTTTGTGGGAGAAAAGCGGGTAGGCATCTCAGCGATCTGGGAAGGTTCAGCCTGTCTGTTGATAGGATGCAGTTGCTTAAACTTTCAGTGGTAAAAAGAAATACTTGCAAATTCCTTGTGGTCATTTCCTGCAGAATATTTCCCACACTGTAATCAGAAACAAGCCAGGGATCGTGTGTGTGTTTGTGTGTGTGTGTGTGTGTGTGTGTGAGCTTTATCTAAGTCCCCAGTGGGTCTGATGTCAAAGGAGTCCTCTTTAGGCAATCAGACACTAGGTGAAACCCCCTTGTTCCAATATTCTGCATTATTTTTCATAATGTCTATGAAAACAAAGTGTTCTTCCAGGATTCTTTAATTATATTGATAAAGACATTCTCATACATGTTTCTTTGCCCATAGGGTAAAGTGTGTAGTTGTCTCTGGTGACAAGACCCTCCATCTTGAGTTATCACCTCGTCACTGAACATATGCCCCTTGGTGATGCACAAAACCATCCCCAGACTGGTAGGACCAGTCAGGTCCCATCTTCCTGCCCCATGTCCTCACCCATGCTGTTCTGCACAGAGCCCTTCTGGTTGCTTTGTCTCCCTAGCTAATGTTTTTCTCGCTCTTTAGGATTCAGCACAGCCATTGTCTCCCTGCTGATATCTGCCTGGACCTTATCCCCCTCGAACAAGGCGAAGGCACTCTGTGAACAGCGTGAACAAACAGTCCTCCACGGGGGTCACGACTCAGACTCTGATACAACTCATATAGAATCAAAAGAGCAATGTGAATACGAATGATCCAAGCTTGGTTTCCGGATCCAGGACAGGCACACGGTACACTTCCTGTGGGAAAGATGGGGCACTTACGAATGACCATAGGGATTAAAATTTCTCATATCAGGTTTAGAATTTAAAAATTTCCTAACTATATTGTATTTGATGCCCAACAAAGACCCTGAGCTATGCAGAGTATAAATTCCATCAAGGTCTTTTGGAGATAAGGATTCTAGAGAGAGTACACAACTTGTTCATAGACACACATTTAATTGATGCGAGAGCCAGGGTGAAGCAAACTCCACTTCCTTTGCTCTCTCATACATAAAAGGCCTTGCATGAAAGAGCCTTTGAGACAGGCCAGAGTGCAGGAAGGCATGTCACATATACCAAGAGACCCACCTTGAGTTTGCATCTCACACTGCTCCCCTTGCCTGCATACACCTCTTGTCACACATCTCTCAGGCCCTGTGCCCGGAGACAGAGAGATCATTGGATCTTTTTCTGTCTTTGAGCAATTTTGATATAACACAGCGCTTACTAATAAATTTTCAGTGTGCCTAGTTTTACATCGAAAACAGTCTTGTGCGGCAGCTGTCGCATTTCCATGTGTCAAGGGGTGGAAGTGTAGTAGCAGCAGAAGCCGAGCAGCTCGTGTATGGCCCCGGAGAAAGTTACAACGCTGCACCTCACATCTAACTGTCCAAATCCTCCTACATTATAATCAGCAAAAGTCAGACTTCCCACGGTTTCTAATCACTGACTTGACTCCTTGCTGCGTTTCAAAAGTAGTACCGAGATCTTTCACGGGAGAATAGCATCAGTACCATGTTTATAGGCAGTGACTGTGATCTCAGAATCTCCCCACATTGCCAGCCCCTACCTCATCAGATCACGTGGCTTCGATTCCTTCTCTGATATTCCCGTTCTACACCCTGCATCTTCACCTGGGTTTCTGTTATTATGAAAATGTTGCACATAAAATGAAACACAATGTGTTTGAGTGTGATTCGATCTGCGTGGAACGACTATATTTGGGCTAGAGAGGAGGCTCAGTGGTTAAGGGTGCCTGCTCATCTGGCACAGGACCCTAGTTCCCAGCACCCACCTGGCAGCCCACAATCACCTGTAACTCCAGATCCAGGAGACCTGACACCTTCTGGCCTCTGAGGGCACCTGCTCACATATGTACACACACACACACACACACACACACACACACACACACAGTGACACACACACACACACACACACACACACACACAAATAAATCTTTTAAAAATGACTAAATTTAAGTTAACTTTAAAAACAAAATCCTGCCTACTTCACAGGTGATAATAATGTGTGTGCCAAGCCAAGCACCCATCTTAAAGTTGAACCCACACACAGTTCCTCCTCCTGACCCTGGACAGCTACTGTTTAAATCCAAATACAGAACTTCATGCTGAACTCTAGAAAACCCCACATTAAAATCCTCCACCTTAGCACCTTAGCTCATCGACAACCCTCTCCCGCCATCTGCCACACACAGTTTGTCTCTCTTATTTTGTGTTATTTATGTTAAATAAATTTATTTATGTTAAAGCATAACAATAGTAAAACTTCTGATTTGACTTTTGGCCACTTACTGTAGATATCCAGCCCTTTCTGCTTCTCCCAACTGTTCTTGAACCCAGTTGTTTCCCCACTTATTTCACACGCGTGGCAGTCACCTGCATAGCACTATCACAAAACACTAGCGATGATTAGCTTATGTCAAGGAAAGTTTGTTTTGGCTAATAGTTTTGGAGAACTTAGTCTCTGATCAATGGACCCATTTATGGTTTGGGGGATATGGCCAGGTAGCTCATTATGGTGGGAGCATGGAGTTATGCAAAATCGCCCCTGTCCTGGTGGGAAGAAAAAGGGAAGAAGAGGAAAAGACTAGGGTACCACAGTCCCCTTTGAGGACAAGGCCCCAGTGATTAGGGACCTCCCACAAGGCCATGCATCTCAAAGGTTCTGCCACCCCCAGTCGTTTCTAAACCTGGGCCAAACCTTCAGTATGGAGGTCTTTAGGGAGCTATTAGAGGGCTAAACCAAATAAGAGCTAAACCAATCAAGAGATAGTTCTTTTTAAAGTGGGTCTTGCTGCAATTCAGGAAATAGAAGAGAAAAAAGCTCCACCCTTATTTATTATAGTGGCAGACATACTTGGTACCCAGGAATGGTTTTAGTAAGAAAACTGTGATTCCCGTATGAAGTAAAGTGTAATGTCTTATCATCAGACACAAAGATAACTTGAATGAGAGCCATTGTGTATGCACAGGTACAGCAGGGTCCAGATCGCGTCTGAAAGGGGTTGAGGCAAAAGGTGAGATTCTAAGAAAGCATTTCAAGTTTGGATGAATGGGGTTTTGAAAGCTAAATAGCAGTAAAACCCACAAAAAGAAAACTTTAATGGAAGGTGTTTGTCTCAGAAGGTGGACGAATAAATTCTGTAATTCTGGCTCAAGAGGGAAAAGGTTAATGGAACATAGTAAACGGCTCAGAAAGAGACCTCGGCTTATTTGGGAGTTTGCACACATGGGAGTGAATAATGTCAAATCATAGTGATCTCATAAAAGCTGACATGCTCAGACCGGAGAGATGGCTCAGTGCTGAAGAGCACTTGCTGCTCTCACAGAAGATCCAAGTTCAGTTCCAGGCACTCACGTGATGTTCACAACCACCTGTAATTCCAGTTCTGGTGGATCCAACCCCTCTGGCCTCGGCCAGCACCTGCGCACATTCTCTCTCTCCCTGCCCCCACCCCACATCAATAAAATTAAAGCTTCTAAAAAAAGAACAGCTGTGCTACTTGAAAGAATGAAATATTTTGAATTTTTCACTTGACTGCAAAATATACACTGAGTGAAACAAATGACTATTAAAAAATAAATTCGTAATAAAACTAGAAGAAAATATAGGTAAATAATTATTTGCCTGTGTTTGGAAGAAGGTTTTGCAGCCCAAAAGTAACAAGAAGAAAGCTCATCTGGAAAATTAAAAAATCATATTAAGTAAAAATTCAAACATAGTTTATAGGAAGAAACTAAGAGACAGCATAGAGGAAAGACTTGTAACAATGGCAAAGAATTAATGTCCTTAATCTGTTAAAAAAAAAAAACTTAAAAAAAAATCAGAGTCACAAAGAAAAATGATCTAAAGAAAAAAAAACCTTAAAAAAAACAGAGATCATGAAAGTATTCTCAGCCTCACGAGCAATCCAAGACACACAAAGGCGAACAGCAGGGCACCGTTTTAAATTTATCAATTGTCACGATTTAAAAAAAAAAATCAAGAAAGCACAGTACTCAGTAAAGGGGAGGATTTTGTGACAGTCAGGCAAATTCTGAGGGGCTGTGGGTGAGGCCTCCCCTTCTGGGAAGCTGGTTAATGACACATACCCAGAATCTCCTAATGTTTGTTTTCTCTGACACACAACCCCATTGCCAATACCCTTCTCTTTGCAAATTGTAAGGCAACTCACATCTGAGAGATAGCCTTAACCACAGAGGCCAACTCCTGCGGCCACGGATGCAAAAACAAATGAACACAGAATCCACGTGGTGGAATATCGTGTCACATCTGCATCGTTTTTGCAGTCAGATAAACAGTCTCTTTTCTTATTTTATCTTTATTTATATGCATATGTGTGTTGGGGGATGGTATATGCCCATGAATGCAGGTTTCAGAGGAACCTGAAAAGAAGGTGTCCTAGAACAGAAGTTACAGGAAGTTGTGAGCTGCCTGACAGGCATGCTGGGAACTGAACTCCCAAGCAAGTGCCTTTAACCCCCTGAGCCATCTAAAAATGGCTCCAGCCCCTAAAAATCCTCCTTAATACATCTATTTCAGACAAGAAAGGACAAAGTATATGAACGTAGGTATTGATGTGCAGTTAATGCTTTGATTCATTTAAAACTGTTGTCATCCAAAAGGTTATTTTCATAACTAACATTAATTTTATAAGAAGAAACTTCAAAAGGAAAAAAAGAAGGGGGGAAAAAAGGAATTAAGACCAAGGATTAATATCTGTGAAATCTCATCTCTATAAAAGCATCAGCAAGAAGAGATGTGTGGGAAAGTGAACGTAATTCCCTCCTGGGTCTCTAACATCGGAGGTATTAATTGTTTCCTATTTGACTTTGCAAGCAGTGAGAAGAAATGCCAGTTAAACGAAGTCAAGGCACCGATTCATGAGTAAAATTAAATTAAAAACTTAAAATGATTTCTGGTGCTGAGCCGTTTGGAGGGAATGAGTCACATTCGTAAGTGCCTGGGCAGTGGACACTGATGGAGCGCTCTACAAAACCAATTTGTCCTCACACATCAAGCGGGGTAATACTGTCCCTAGCCTTTGAGAACTCTGATCTGTCAGGATGTGCTTCTAAGGGAATTATTCAAAGGGGAGAGAAAAAATAAAGATGTCTTCTGATGTCTTAATTAGCTGGAATTTATTGTAAGGAACAAAATACATCACAGGACGTTAGCCAGTGAACTCTCACGATGCTGTCTATGGATGTAAAGGAAATTACGATTTCATTCCCAAGTGGGGAATCAATGCAGAAAGCAAAGTTGTAGATAGAGCGTCACGTTAAAGATTGGAAACGACATTAGAAAAGGGAATTAGGGGTACAGTTTCATTGTCCTTTAGTTGTATAGAAAAGCATGAAACATTTTACAAATATAAATTATAAGAGCTATGTATTACATACAATAATTACTATAATTGGCAATCCATAAAAATCAGAGAACAAAGTAGCAAAGGGCAGAGAACAAAGGGGAAAGTAATATTAGTACATGATTTATACATACATTTGTCTTATCCCGCCTTTTCTTGTGTGTGCCCATGGACGTGTGTGTGTACTCACACGTGTGAATGGGTGTGGATTCCAGAGCGTGACGTCAGGTTCTTCCCTCCACAGCCCTCCACTCTATAGCTTGAGATAGGTTCTCCCACCAAGCCTGGCCTTGCCCTTTTGGCTATGCTAGCTAGCCAGGGAGCTCCCAGAGTCCACCTGTCTCTGCCAGCACTGAGATTAGCAAAACTCTCAGCTGTGTTATCTGGGTTTTTATGTGGGTGCAGCAGGATCTGAACTCAGGTCCTCATGCTTGTGCAACAAGCACTTTACCCACTGAGCCAGCTCCCAGGCCCCTATGTATAAATTCGCATATCATTTGAAGACAGTCCTTTGATAGTGTCCTGGTTTTCTTAGAGTGAACTGTATAATCCAAGGAGACAGGAAAGTCACTGGCTTGAGGTTATACACTTCAAAGTTCTGAATCAAAGGTTCAATCCCATGACTCCACTGTATCACTTGACCAGTTGTGAGACACTGATGGCTACTGTCCTTTCTGTGTTACAAGCCTGCCAGTAGGATGAAAATTGTTAACTGTCTGCCCAGAGAAAACCTCAAAGGGCTGCACAAAAAAATTGCATCTTCAGCATCTTCCAAAGCTTAGGGCAACATGAACCTGGGCGTGTGGCTGTCGTCCTGGGAAATTAACAGAGCCAACTTGAACTGGCCAATCATAGCACCGTCTTTAACTTTAACTATAGGTTATGCATCTTTTTTTCTCTTCAACCCTGTGGTTCCTATAAGTAAAGAGACCAAAAAGGGCATTCTCTCATCTACCCACCATGAGGAGAGAACTTCCACTTAACAAAGCCATCAGCTGTCTTGTATGGCGTGCATTAGGTTGACAGCACTGGGGAAACTAGGTATCTGGCAGCATGGAAGTGCTGGGTAGATAAAGGGAATTCCTGGGTATGCGTGCAGCTGCAGGTCTTCAGGGCTCACTGGTGGCCCTGGAGTCCTGAATGTCTGCTTGGGAGTCAGTGGGAGATGAGTCTGTTCTCACTGGCACCTGAAGAGGGACAACCACCAGAAGACAACACCTCCACAGAGGCCCCAGTTTCACTCACGGTCCTGGTGTTGCTCTAGACTCAATCACAGTCAGGTTTGCGGAGGGATGGAGGGAAGACAAAGGGCAGCTGGGCTGGCCTGCCTTCCTGAGCTTCAGCTGACACCTGCTAAGCCACATGGGATGCGAGCCAAATGACTGCTAAGCAGCCTTGCAGTTGCCAGAACTGCAGGGGGACCTTTCTGAAAGGACTAAGGACAAGAGTGTCATAGGATGAACCTTGCTGCCCTCCCTTGCCTTCCTCCCTGCCTTCCTCCCCTGCCTTCCTCCCCTGCTTTCCTCCCCCCTGCCTTCCTCCCCTGCCTGCTTCCTCCCTGCTTTCCAGTTTCTTCTGTCTTACACTGATGTTCATCCCACTGCTATTCGATGCCATTACAAATGAAAAAATGAAAACGTTATATTAGCCTGGATTTTATCACTCATCTTTGTAGTAGTTCGCTGCTGTGGTGGCTCAGCAAGGAAGACAAGGAGGCATTCTCATATGTGCATGCCCTGCCAGACCTCAGCAGAGGGAACCACTGTCATGGCCAGCATCATACTCGGCAGTGGAACCCTGCCTGAGTATCCCAGCTCAGGTGTTTTCATTGATTCAGAACTCCTTAGGTGCTCTACTGATAGCACGTGCAGATCATAAGCAATCAAACACCCCCCCCCACACACATAGATCCAACAGCTGTAAATAATACAAAACACCAAGACCTAAGCAGCCCCTCACCCAACAATGCAAAAAACTATTTTAAGCACAACTAAAAATAAACTTCTATAACCCATTTTTATGTCACGAAATGCCATTTTAAAATGCAAGTGTGACTAACTCTTATGCAGAGGCATCAAAAGGACATCATTTCCTACTTACGTGGACCCACACACATCTCATTTTTACCAGAACAATGGAAATACCAGGCAAAAAATAGCAGCTTTTTAAAATTTGCTTCCTGACAAATGCAGGTTCTACTGCTTTTTTTGGGGGAAGGAGTTTCAGGAATATCATTTATTTGTTCTTTGACAATACATATGACTACAGTGTATCTTGGTCACACCCACTTTCAGTTTCTCCCTTCCACTCCCCTCTGACACCCCGAACATGAACATGAGCACATCCTCTTTTCAGTCCCGTCCTCCCCTACTCTTTGACTTTTGTAACCCACTGAGTCCAATTAGTGCTGCCTGCAGGGATGTTGACTGATTGTGTTGGCTTGGTCCTGTGTGGGTAACTACAACTGCTGTGAATCTGTGAGAGCAATGGCCAGGTCCAGTCCAGGAGACAGCATTCCACAGCACTCCCCCACCCTCCAGGTCTGTCACTCTGCCCCCTCTTCCTCAATGTCCCTGAACCTGTGCGTAGTGGATGCAGATGTCCCATTTAGGGCTAAGACCACAACAGACACGTGTCCCCGGCACTTGAGCCAGCTGTGAGGCTCTGTATCACCTGCAGCCTAGGGCAGCAAGAGGCTTCTCTGACCACAGTTGAGAGCAGCACTGATCTGTCTGCCTTTTCTCTGCACTTTAGCTTCCTGAGGAAGAAGAAAAGGCTGACAAGAACAGCAGCCCCGGGACACACTCTCTGCCTCTCCTCTCAGCCATCATTTTTAGCATGGGGATTAATAGCTGGCCAATACAGCAGGGCCCCTGACCCTCAGAGGACAGGCTTCAAGCTATTCCATGGATGCCCAGTAGTGCTGAGCTCTCCAAGTGTATCTGCTGCTGTGTTAGGGAGACATACATGCCTAGGACCCTGTTTGATTTATAAATTAAACACAGACATATGAACAACAACTAAAGTCAATTATATCAGTGTTCTATAATGAAAGTTATCTGAAACTTATGAATTGTTTACATATGGAAGTTTCCTTTTACCAGTGCTTTTAGACTGTGGTTGACTGCGGTGGGTGAAACTAGAAAGCAAGACCAAGTGTTAAGAATTTGGTAGGGCCAAACACATGTTTCTCAGAACTTCAGGGTCTTTTTTTCTGTGTCAGAGGCAAGTTCTGGTTCAAATGAAGAAATACAACCCGTTGGGTGTTGGGGTTGCTATCCCCATTCCCAGTTTATTCACACATAAGGGACAGGCATCTTTTTATGTTGATTGTGGGGTCACAAGAACTCAGTGCCTCTGGATATCACAGGCACTATAGGAGAAATGGGCCAGAAATGTATGGCTGCAGATCGACTTGCCAGACTCCTATGCATGTTCTCTGTCCCCTGACTTCACTCACTTAACACCATTCAGAGAATATTTAGTAAGGATGTAACTAGGGCATTAAACCAAGGGCATTACACCCTAGAGCCTTAAATCAAGCTCAAAGCCTTTCTGGCTGCACAGGCCGTGTGCTAATGAAGCCAGCTATGGTAAAGACATGGAAGTAGACAAATATGGTTTTGGTTCATGGACAGGTGATTAATCTTGTTTATCTAGAACATGAAGCATAAGACAGAAAAAAAATCTAGAATAAGGGGCTGGAGAGAAGGCTCAGTGGTTCAGAGTGCATGCTGCTCTTGCAGAGGACCCCAGTCTGGTTTTCACTGGATGGCTCATAGCAGCCTGTAACTACTATGAGGGATGCAACACCCTCTTCTGGATTCGATGGGTACCGCACTCACACGAGCATACCCTCAGAAACACACAAGTACACATACATTTTTAAAAAGAGAAAAGCCTGAATAAGTTGTCTCAGCTTTGAGTGCTACCATCAGGGGTCTAGACATCACCCTGTGTGCAAAAATTAAAAATTTCACTACCTGTGGTGGTAAGAGTAGATGGACGACTTGATCCGAAGAGGCTTATGGAATGGGCCACAGAAGGAGATGTTAAAAAACAGGGGAAGGCAGAGATGACATCAGCAGAGCAGGTACGATGAGTGGAATCAGGGCTGTGGGAGGGGAGCCCTGGATGCAAAGACACACTTTGAAATTCAGTTTAGAGCAGTTCTCTGCCCTCCCTGCTTGTCTGGTTTTGTTTTCAAACTTAGAAGTTTATTTTAAAAATAAAGCTTTCTTTTCCCATTGGGTTTCTGATGTTTCGCGTGTCTGTGAAAAAAAAAAAGATGACTTGGGCTTTAGAAATTTACTTTGGAAGCTTAAGGCTGTCAATCAATTCATAAGCCACACCAAGAGTCCTTGTGACTCTCGACAGTGCTCTCCCATCAAGACATTGCCAACGATGTCCTAGTGCCTGGAGATTATGTTAGAAGGCTGCATGTTATCCAAGTGAGATTTCAATGTTTTCTGCCCTAAATAAACTTCTTTTGTCTACTTTAGACCATATGGGAATGATGCTAGTAAGAGTAAAATGAAAATCTAATTAAAAAAACCCAGTCCTTTGGGGCCCTACCTTTAACCAGTCTTAGTCAACTTTTGGAGCGAGTCCAAGGAAGGTGATCCACGGAACTCCCTCAGAGGCAATTATGCTCTGGAGAGCTGGGTCCACGCACATGAGAACAGACTTCAGCAGGACCCTGAACTAACTCCCAGTGTCAGATAATGTAAAGCCACACCCGCGTTTATCTAATGCATGGAAAAGACCCGTGTGAGGAAGGGGTTGCTAAGGTTTTCTAGTTCACACTTTGTTAGGAAAGGTCCCTGATGGTGGGTAGGCCTTTGCAGGGTGGTTATCAGACATTTTGCCTTGTTCTGCCCTACAAGGCGTTCACAAGGCCCACATACCAGACACGTTCCAACATCAAATGGATCTGTCATTTTGACAACAACAAATACAGCTTAAAACTTTTATTTATTTTTAGTTTCATGTATATAAGTAGGCCTGTCTGTATGTGCACTACGTGTGTGCAGGTACCCGCAGAGGCCAGCAGAGGGCATCAGATCCTCTGGAACTGGAATTACAGTAGTTGTGACCCACTCAATGTAAGAACAGCCAGTGCTCCTAAAATCCTGAGTCATCTCTACAACCTGCCTTCCTGTGCTATCATTTAAAGTTTCCTTGGTCTCTTAGTTCTGAAGCAGAAATTCCCGAGTTGTTGCAATACTTGTGAGATCTTGAATTCCTTGGGACTGGCAGCATATGAAAAAATATTTCATGTTGGTGCACAACTGTGACTCTCAACAAGGAACAACCTTGTCTCTTAAGGGGCATTTAACAATACACGGACAGTTATTAGTTTTTAATTGTCATGACTCGGGTAGTGATGTGATGTTACTGGTGCCTAGTGGATAGAGACCAAGGGTCCTGCTGAGCTCTACAACAGTGGTTCTCACATTCCTAATGCTGCAACCCTTCAGTACAGTTCCTCATGTTGTGCCGACCCCCAACTATAAAACTATTTTCGTTGCTACTTCATCACTGTAATTTTGCTACTGTTATGAATCTCAATGCAAATATCTCATATGCAGATGATCTTAGGAGACCTCTGTGAAAGGGTTGTTCATTCCCCAAAGGGGTTGGGACCCACAGATTAAGAACCACGGCTCTATAGTTTGCAGGACAGCGCCCCCTCCCCCGCCACACACAGCAGGGCAGTATGCAACCCAAAATGTCAGCAGTGCTGAGACTGAGAAACTGAAGAAAGGAACTTATGACCAAAGGGCAGAGACATTTTGTACAGGGAACACGTCACAAGAGTCTAGTGACTATTCTTTAGGGAGAAACAAAGGCTCCAGACAGTGAAGAGGAAACTGGAATTATGGTTAAACTTGCTTGTCAAGTTGACTAGAATCAACTAAGAGACGTACAGCTTGGTGGATCTGTGCGGACATTTCCAGAAAGGTTACCTGAGGGAAGGAGGGCCTTTCCCAGAGTGGACAGAACCTTCCAGAAGCCCAGCTACAAAGAGATCTGAGGGAAAGGCAGGGCTGCTTTTGCCTGCCTGCTTTTGCTCCCTGCTTGTGTGCGCACCTACATTATGGCTGCCTCTGCTGCCACCATCCTTTGCTGATATCAGAACCCAAACTTTTCAGCTTTCTAATGTGGACTGAAGACTTGTGACTCTCTAGGAACCTTCCGGCCTTCGGTGCTAGCCTGGGATGTCTGAGATGTCTAACATCTACTGAGCACCAGCTCTTTGCCTGTCCATTGTGAAGATAGCCACTGTGGGATCTCCAGGATGAATCCTGTAAGACAATCCAGCTAACCCCTTCAAATATGTGTTTCTTCTATAGGTTCTGTTTCTCCAGAGAATCCAGTCTAGTTCAGTTAGTGGGAGTGCTTGTCAGGAAACGTAATTGTAAGAATCATTTCTCTCTCTCTCCCCTTTTCTCTGTATAAGATAGCAAAAAGGGGCCATCTGCAAACAGAAAGTTTCCCCTCACTAGACACTGTCAGGATCTTGACCCACACAGCTAAGAGTCCTGTCCTAGTCTACAGCCATTGCTATGGCAACTAGGGCCTGTTTATGTGTTCATTTGTTTCTTTTCAGCCAAAGAACCCAAACTTCATCACCTCTGTCCCTGGCAATCACCTCTGGCAATGCGGGTTCAAATGTTCCTGGCTTGAGAGTCATCTCACTAGAGATGTCATGGTTGACAGAGGTGTAGAGATAGAGAGGCTAGCTGGACACTCTCCAGCCTCATCTCTCACTCTGAGGTGGAGTGGTTCAGTACACAGGAAGAACGCAATCTCATCATGCAAACTCCCAACTGCTTGGAAACCTCTCATGCCATGAACAGGAAGATGATGGAGCAGATCATCGGTGCAGAAAACCAATTTAGAAAGGCATGGCCAACGCTGAGAAGAACAATCTGAGACTGCTCAGATTCCCTGTGACTTCTGTTCTAGGTGATCATTTTAATCGAATAAACAGGATGGCGTGACTATCACATGTGGAAGATAACGATGCGCCATGAAACCCTAAGAATACTGCACAGGGGGCTGAGGCAAGGCTCAGTTGGTAAAGTGCTTGCTGTAAAATCTTGAAGACCTGAGTTTGGATTCCCAGCGCCCACATAAAGAGCCAGGTGTGGGGGATCCACACACCTGTAATCCCAGTGCTGGGGAGGAGAGAGAGGATTGCTGGAGCTCTCTGACCAGCTAGCCTGGCCTCATTGGTGAGGTCCAGGCTTAGTGAGACACCCTGTCTCTATAAGGAAGGTGAAAAGCAACCAAGGAAGACACCTGACTCCACCTTTACCTCTGGTCTGTATGCTCTAGCACATGCAATATGCATACAGGTGCCCCACACACGTGCTAGCTCTCTCTCTCTCTCTCTCTCTCTCTCACACACACACACACACACACACACACACACACATGCACATGCACACGCACACACACACACACACACACACATTTAGATAAAATTTAAGAGACATGACATAAAGAATCCTCCAAAATGGAAAGACACAATCAATTATGAAACGTGTCGATTGTATTTTTGTCCTCTTTTTGAATTTATAAGAGTTCTAATAAAAATACAAATAGAAATTTCATCTTTAAATTTTTTTTTATTACAGTGCCTGTGTGTGCATGTCTGTCAGTGTGTGTGTATGCGTGTATGTGCGTGTGCAGTTCAGAGGAAAATTTATGGGAGTCAGTTTTCTCCTGCTCCTATGTGGGTCCTTTGAGACTGAAGTCAGGTCCTCCAGCTTGGTGTCAAGCACCTTCACCTGCTTAGCTGTTTGCCAGCCTCTTCCCCACTCCCTGTCCCCGTCCCCCTGCCCTCCCCCTCCCCCCTTTATCTTATTCCCTAGAAGCATCACGAAGAGACTGGCCTATAATGCACCTTTTTCCTCCCTGACCGAGCTTCATTGTTTCTCTCGTGAACAGCCAAACCAATGTCACGCTGCACACACTCTGAGCACCTCCAGTTTTTCATACTCTGCCTCGGACATCCTCCGGTGTCAGCGCTCATGTATCTTATCTCAGCACCTTCAAAAACATGTACCACATGCAATGTTTTCTCAGTGCTGCTGCTTAACATCAGAATCACTCATAACAACTGATTAAAAAATGATGAGGATTCCAGGACCACCTTCGGCTAGTCTGTGTTTTCGCTCTGCGTGAAAATCCCCTGGCCTGCTGCCCATGATATGTGATGGCTGTCGTTACAAGAGAGCAGAACTCTGTGCAAGAATTTCCTCCAACAAGCTGGAAGGCCAGGGGCAGCCCTGAGTGAGCTACTCAGCAGAGACAGGTAGAGTGGCCTGGAAATGCATTCCTGGGCCACAGAGAGCAGCAATTTCTCCCCCCAAACAGCTTCCCCCAAACATGCAATCAACAATATGCTTTGAAGAAATAAAACCGAACATCTTGATAATCCACCGAAAACTTAAGTTTTTCTTTTGCATTATGTATTTAGAGAGCAAATCACTGCTTAGCTGCATGTCTACAGAGCTTGTCCATCCTTCACGGGAAACTCCGGGAGCAAATGTTTGGAGTGATTGGTTGACACATTGGCCTTGCCTTGCATTGCCTTGCATTGCCTTGCCCTTCCCTTCCCTTCCCTTCCCTTCCCTTCCCTTCCCTTCCCTTCCCTTCCCTTCCCTTCCCTTCCCTTCCCTTCCCTTTCCTTCCCTTCCCTTTCCTTCCTTTCCCTTTCCTTCCTTTTCTTCCCTTCCCTGTTTTTTTTTCTTCCCTTCCCTGTTCTTTTCTTTTCATTCTTTCATTTCTTTTTGTGGCTGAAAAAAAGAAGGGATACAGGGAGACACGAGAAGGAAGAGAAGGAAAGGAAATGGAGGAGGGATAGAAGGAAGGGGAGGGGGAAAGAGGAAGGAGAAAGTAGGGAGATGAGGGGAAGAGGAAAAGTAGGAAAGACAAAGGGGAAGAGGGAAGACAGGAAGAGAGGGTGGGGGGGAAGAGGAAAGAAAAGTTCACCCTCCCAACCAAAGACATTTTAAGGAAAACTCTTTGAGTTTTTATTTATATATTTATTTATTAGCTTGATTAATTTAATTAATCAATAGGAAAGTACTCACCAAACCATCTTGATAAGTTAAACATCTTTTGAGTTAAATATTTAGAGATTGGTTTCTTTCAAATGAGTGGGTCTTTGGAGTCAGGATTACCTCCTGCATTCCTTGGCTTCTGGGGCAGGGACTCCTGATTGAGCCCCGACTGCTTGTTTTCTTAGAGGTTATTCCCGTGTGGGCTGAGACTGTTAATACTGATTACAGCAAAGTGCTTTCCAGGGTCGGCCTCAACATCAGTGTTTGGGTTTCATGTGTACAACCTTGACCTTCTTTTCAGTCAGAGTAATTGCGGCCCACTCTAGCAAATAGTAGCAAGCATCGTGTTACAGGGAGTTTAGTCTGCTGTCTTCTGCGCTGCGGGCCTTTGAGTCCTCCCAAATCTTCCCCTCTACCCTCCAGCCTCCATGCTGTAATCGCTGTGGCCAGAGAAGACTGAGCCAATAAAGCAGCCTCCCAGGTTGCCATGGCATTGGGCCTGCTTCTCTGCCTGCAGGACCCAGCATCCTCTTCACCAGCAAAGCTCTCATCTGAACGATGGCTCACCCAACTCTCTAGACAGAGTGAGTCTCCGCAACTAGCTTAGCTATACTAGGTTTATAAAATATAAAATTACTTGATTTTGCCTTATTTTGCTAAGGAACAAATTACTGTCCAGAAACAGTGTTGCCCAAATGAACCACCTAGTAGCTTCAGAGATAGATACCCATGGCCCTGCTGGTGGTCACAGGCCACACAGCAAGCCTGGCTTGTAGTCCTCACAGCAACCTCATGTTTGTCTCTGTCTTTTCATCTCTTCAGAAATATTTAAGGTGTTGTCTGGCACTAGGGAGGGAACGTCTTGCCCACTGGCATGAGCAGGGAATGCTAATTTTTGCCAGCACACACTTAATCAGTGCTCGTAACCAAACCAAACCAAACCAAAACAACAATAAAACCCCACTGTAGCCAGCTGCCTTTAGCTGACCTGGGAGTCTGTGGTGGAAGGCAGTGGTGGAGTGCTCATACATGGCAAGGGTTTATGGTAGGGAGTACAACCTGGCAGCGGAAGTCATTCTTTGAAATACAGCCAATCCAGAACTGTTCTCTGAGGCATCACAGGGAGAGCCCCTGGGTGAGATACAGAGGGTGTCACCCCAGTCTCACCCCCCGATAACTACACTGAGAGCGAAGCTCACTCTTCACACTGGCAGAGCCCATATACCATTGTCTGAATATTTTAGTTACAAATCAGACCAATAAGGTTAAGTATATTCCCCCTGCCTACCTTGACACACCTCACCTTGCAACAGTGCGAACAGGCAGGCTGTAATTTACAGTTCTCAAGCTCTGGAGCTCTGTGCTGGGACAAGCTGGTACCAGGAGAGCTTGCCCTGGTGGAAGGCCCACTGCCTATCTTCTACCACAAAAAGCCTCCAGTGCACATCTGTGAGCCCACGTATCCCCCAACATACAGCTGTCCTTGGCTACTCTGAGCTGACGATGACACTCATGAGCAGAGAATTCTGGGTGCTAGTTTCCTGGTATGAAATACCAATAAGGGTGTAGGCTCCTCGCTCTATATGCAAGGGTGTCAGAGCCGGGTATCTAAAAAGAGGAGGGTTTGGGCAGGCTCCCTCCTGCCTCTCCTACCAGTGCTGAAATTGCCAACGGTGGAGAAGTTGTGTTTGTTAAGGAAGCAGAGAAGAGCCTTGTGCATTCTAGATCATCCCTGATCCCTGCACTCAGCACAGAGCCTGTGGATCACGGGTGCAATAAAGTATGAAGGAATGTAGCTGTAGCAGAAGCCAGGATGGACCGTAAGTGGCTGGTTGTTAGAGCACCAAGCCCTAACATCGAGTCGCTAGAGCACTGCGCACCCTGGGTGCTTTCTGAAGTAAGGTAGGTCTGAGCAGGTTGTTGACACAAATTGGGCTCTTGTGTTAGTTAGGCAACACCCAGCCTTGAGGCTAATATCGAAACGCAAACCTAGCACTGGGGAGATATTACCGCAGTCCTTAAACTGCTCACCATATAGATTTTTGTTTTTTAAATGTTACTATTGCTGTAATAAAACAACATGAGCAAAGTAATTTATAAAAGAAAGCCTGTAACTGGGTTGATGGTTTCAGAGGGTTAGAGTCCACGATGGCGGAGCCCAGCCAGAGTGGCAGAAACGCTGGAGAGATCTTAAACCACAAGCAGGACATAGATAGAAGTAACTTGAAATGACTGAGTTTTTTGAAACTTCAAATCCCTCTTCCAGTGACATGCTTCTTCCAGCAAGGCTGTACCCCTAATTTCCACAAGAAGCCACCAGCTGGGGACCAATAATTTAAATGTCTGAGACTTATGAGGGGCATCTCATTCATATCATCATACCACACAGCCTCGAGGATTTGAGTTTGACTCTCTGAACACACATTTTTAAAAAAAATCCGTGCAAGGTGGTGTGTGTGTATAATGCCAGCCCTGGGAAAGGAAAGATCCCTGGGGCTTACTGGCCAGCTAGCCCAGCCTAATTGGTGAGCTCCAGGACAATGAGAAACCCTGTCACAAAAATCAAGATGGGTGATGTTTGAGGAACAACACCCAAGGGTGACCTGTGATCCCCCACACATGTGCATACACACACATATGCATACACACACATGTACTCAAGTACTTTCTAGTATTATTCAATATGAAGACAAATGATTTTGTGTTAAAAATGACTGTTTTGGAGCTGGAGAGATGGCTCAGCAGTCTAGAGCATTTTCTGCTCTTGAAGAGAACCGGGGTTCAGTTCCCAGCATCCACACTGTGGCTCACAACTCTCTGTGACTCCTCTCCAGGAAATCTAATGTCCTCCTCCGGCCTCCCTGGAAACTCTGTTCATGTGCTGTACAGACATGCATGCAGGCATACAAAATTTTAAAAATATTTTCCATTTTGTGAAACAACCGCGCTTCAGACATTATTTTTTTTCTTTTTCTTTTATTTTAATTTTTAAAAAAGTATGTGTATGGGTTGTTTCGCCAGCATGTGTGTCTGTGCACCTCCAGCAATGCATTGCCTGTGGAGGCCTGAAGAGGGCTTCAGATCCGCTGAGACTGGAGTCACAGATCTTTGTGAAACACCACGTGGGGCTGGGAACTTAACTCAGGTCCTCTGCAATAGCACCAGTTGTTCTTAACCACTGAGCATCTCTCCAGCTCTGCTTTCTTTTTTAAAAATACAGTATTTTTTTTTTTTATTAATTCTTTGAGAACTGGTTTCTTCAGGAAAGCTGGCAATTTGTGTTAGCTCTAGCAGAGACTTTACATCTGCGCATGAAGGCTTTGGTTCCCCCACCTTTGCCATCCTCTGGAAAGGAGCTGGACCCACTCCTACCTTTCTTCAGCTCTCCTTGCTTCACTGTTTCTTTAAGGGTAGTTTCCTCTGAGAGCAAGGTGCTCTCCACTCAGGATCCTTATTTCCCTCCCTGCTTTCTGGGATTCTATTCATCTGCTCCAGAACACGCTCACAGGAAGGCCAGCCTCTTCTGGTCCTCTTCCAGGTATGACGGTACTCTTTTTTATGCAGTTTGGGGAAACCAATTTGGACTTATGAAAACTACCACAGCTGGTTGGGGTGTAGCTCGTTGGTAGAGCTCTTGTCTGGCATGCACAAAACCCTGGGTTTGATCCCTAGCACCACAAACCAAACAAAACAAAACAAAATGTAAGTCATTATAACTAATCCTGTATGCCTGGCATAGCACATCCTTGGATAAGTAATTACGAGTTTGATTGGGTTTCAATAAAACACTTGGCTGAAAATACACATAAGACTTTGTTTGGGGAGATGTCATACCAATGAAGTTAGCTGTCCACATCTTCCAATTCATTTCCATGGCAGACATCATACTGGTGTCTTCAATTTCCTAACTTTTCTAAGTCAAGGTTCATTTAAAGTAGTTGAAGTTTTGGCAAATGACAGCCTCTTACTTCCAACCCCAAGCTCTGTGACAAGAGAAGGAGATATGTCCCATGAGGCTATGGGAAAGACAGAGAGTTTCTTTTTTAGACACCAATCCTCAATTTGCAAGAAGCTTGAACTTCTTCCGCTCCATGTCTGAAGGCTGCTGCTGTCCTGAAGGAAGTCTTTGAAATGTTAATCAGATGCTTGTGGGTTCAGAACATTTCTCCCTCTCTGGTGCATGCTCCCCCTCTAGCTGTCACCACAGCCCCTCCCTCCTGCCAAGTCATTCTTCCAAACATGGACATCATCCAAGTGACTTCACTGTTGAGACCAAGTAGAAATGGTCATCCCAGGGTGGCCTGAGGCCTAATGGGTCCCCAGGATTTTTGACTCTTCTGTGCAAGAGACTTGAGGCATCTTCCCACAGGTTAGACAGGTGCTGACCAGTAACTCTGGGTTTGGAAGTCATCGTCTTTCTCACACCTGACCAGGAACCTGTCCCTCCAGTCTACTTCCAAGATTCAATTCAATTAGCTTCTGAAATTCTGCTTCTTTGTCCACAGGGAGAGGTCTTTTGCTTGATTGTTTGTTTTTTCTGTACCCCAGACAACTCTAGTTTCCTCTTTTTCGTTGGCCATCAAATATGTGACTTTGATACATGACGCAGGCGTTGAGGAGAGTATTTATACTTTACTTGTCTGTGGCAGTCTTTAAGGGGAAATTATGCCATTCAAGATCTTTATTATTTATGATAGAAGAGCTGGGTGTTTGGTCCTAGGCTACCTACTAGGGCTGAGAGTGGACATCAATGGGAGGCCAGTCACACTTTCTATTTTGAAATGAGCACACATGTACTCCCACCAATCTTCCTCTGATGCCAACATCTTGCGACTACAGTGTAATGATTAAGCCAAGGGACTTTCTGATTACTGGTTGATAGTAAATTATCTAATAACCTACAGATCTTGTGTAAACATCATGTTTTCTTACTAATGTTCTTTCTCAAGCAGAGCCCTGAATTCTTCATTGCGTTCAGCAGTCCCAATCCTTGAAGCTCCTTCTAGGTGTGTTAATTCCCAGCCTCTCACGTTGCTTTGAAGAATACTGGTTATTTTTTCACCAAGACCCTCAAATTAGATTACTTTTGTGAGTCCTCCAGTTTCAGTGAAGGCTCTGTGTATTGTGCACAATGTCATCCACGTATGTGTTCTCGGGCCTTCCCAGTGAATCATACCTGGCTGTGTCTTGTAACTGGCGATATTAATTCTGATCACACCATGAAGGTAGTATTTAGATTTTTCCACCATAAAGGCACTGTTTTTTCGTTTATAATCAGCAAGTATCTTTTCTGTATGGATATATGTGCATGCACATGAATGTGGGGGTGTGGTTGTATGTAAGTGTGTACAAATGGTCTGTGGGTGCACCTATATGTGGGTGTGTGTTCATGTGGAGGTCAAAAGCCAACCTTGAGTATCTTCCCCCCAAAGCTGTTCACGGTGTTTTGTTTTTCCTTTCTTTTCAGGCAGGGTCTCTTACTGACCTAGAGCTCACTGTGAAGGCTGGGCTGGTTGGCCAGTGACTCCCTGGGATCTGCCTGTCTCTGCACACCTCTGCCCTGTGCTGGGATTACAAGCCTGAGTCATATGCCTAGGTTTTTTCACATGGTTCTGGAGCTGGAGCTGTGTCCGTATGCCTGCAGGGTCCCCATCTCCCAGTAAGTATCCTGTTGGGAGCTACACTGAGGTTGTGCAACCCCTTCTTACCAAGCATCCACCCCCTGATTGTTGAGCCTTGGATGGCTCTTGCCAGCAATTAATGGTTAAGGCTGTGTTTGCCTAGTGGTGATTTCTGCTTTCTGTTTCCTTCTAATTCATTACTGGAATCATACTGTAAGAAGATCTGTTTTTTGTCCCTCTTTTGTTATACCAACTGAGTTTACAATTATTAATTTTATTTTTAACATTGCTATGTGCTTGTTCTTCAGATTACCCCATGTTGGCTGTTGGGAATTCGTTTGAGTTGGGCCCAGTGTTTGAAGCATCTACATACTTCATGGCTAGCTCACAATGTTCTAGGCTCTTCTTGTGTTTTTCTCCCACCCAACCCTAGGATCAACCACTTCTCCAAGGAATTCAAGCTTAAAAAAAATGATAATGATGTTTAAAAACTAAGATCTGGACTCTGGCTGTGCCTTCTACTATCAGTGTGTTGGCAGTGTGTTGACCCACTAGTTGTGGGTCTTCTGGGGGGAAGGCAGAATTAGGAATTATGTATGTACATTATACATACTTACATAACTTCTATAATGTTCACCCATTTAATTGAACTGTGATTAATTAGGAAGGGATTCATTTCTCTTTTCTGTCCTTCTATGAGATAGTTTCCTATCATGCACAGGCCGAGGGCCATCAGCCTATTTGTTAGTCTGTGACCTTGGTCTCTATTGTAGTGGTTGGTGGTGTGAAAACCCCAAAGCTCCAGCACAATCAATACTCTCAAGAGAAGGGAAATGAAAGGCTGTGCTCCCTCTAGTGGTCAATCAGAGTACCTGACATGTCAGGTTGTGGGGAGGACTCGAATGTATGAAAGAGTTAGCAGAGTAACCAGCAATTAATTACGTACATTAACCTATGGGGTAAAATAGATAAGCAGATTGAATTAGTATGTAACTCCTCTGTAGCACCAGTGACATGGAAGGGGTTATTTACAGCTGACACTTGGCTAGGCAGCTTGATACCATCACACAAACACCTTTTACAAAATGCAATCTCTTTGGGTCTACCTAACAAGCTCCCCAGGCAGATGGATGCATGTTTTACTGCTTAAACTTCACAAACAAGAAGGCATCCTCAAAAAGTTTAAATCCTTGGCCAAGTTAACAGACCTTGCCTGGATAGAGCGTGAGTTGAATGTGTGTGTTCAGAGGAAGTGTGTGAGTGAGGAAGGAGCCGGTCTGTTTGTTAACTGCGGACACTCTGCTTTTTCTGCTAAAGGGTTTTAAAACATGTGAAACATTTCATTACAATGGAGGTGGGGGGGGGTGACACAACCAAGTAAAACCCCAGAAAATCCCAACCCATAATTTTAGAAGGAAAAAACCTAACATCTATGTACATTTAGACTCTTGGAAATATTTTTAGCAGTTCATAAAAGTGAGAAAAAAGACAAGTGTAACTATCCACGAAGCTCTTTATCAGGTTAACACCTAGTTAAAACAGGTCAGAGAAGTTTTATAAATACAAAATCCAGACTCTCAATAAACTTCCTACCACCCGGTGTGGCCTGAGATACACCAGTCTGGGAAACTAGCAACCATAAACCCCCAGGGGCACAGAAGGGCCTATAACCACCTCATCGTCTCCGTATCATCCCTGGTCTTTGTAGTGGTCTCTGATCTTTGGCTGAACCGAGATATCTCCCCCACCAATCCACTCCTAACTAAGAGGAGATGTGGCCTCTCATTTTCATTTACACAGATTTGAAGCTGGGAAAGAGGCTGATCAATAGACTCATTATTCTGCAATCATCCGAGAGGCCAGAATGGCTTCAGGAATGATGTACAGCCGTCAGGACTTACGTCTCTGAAAGCTTCTGTCTCTCAAGGTTATTACAGAGACAACCACAGGGAGTCATAAAGCGGTGTCATTTATTTAAAGTGAAAGACTTAATCTTGCCTCTCCTGGGACTTCCTCTATTTTGAAAACGCTGACTTCGCAACCTAAGAGGAAAGAGAGGTGCCGTTTTCACATGTCTTTTTAAATCCAAGTTACGATGCAAGGATGAAACAGAGTCCCCTCTCTGGCCACGAGGGCTAGCAGCGATTCCACAGAGGCTGCCCTGCTTCCACTCAGAGTGGTGATTTTTCTGGAAACTCATTAGTTTCCCTCCTGGCATGCTATGAGATGTGATTGCTAAATCTGGATTGGAAAATCAAAGTGGATAAAATATGCCATGGGATAGAGTTTCCCATTCTATTTGGGGAATTGAACAAGAAATAAAAAAGAGCAACCTGTGAAAACATATGTATCGCTTACGGTCAAGGCTGTAAAGGGCCCTTGAAGGCTCTGTGAAATTCTTGCATTGTTGTTTCCCCTTGTCCTCAGCTAGCCAGTGAGGAGACAAAGAGCAGGCTCTCAAGTCGACATCTGGCTAGTGTCTAGGCGGGAGCAGCGACGTTCTCCTCCCACACGCAGGTGTGACATGTGTTGTCTGGACACCACATGGCAGAGTTCAAAGATGAGAAGGGAATGGGTGTGTTCTCTGCAACGGTCCACTTCATCTATGGGCACAGTCCCCGGAGTGACACATGGAACGGAGGCAGCACACTTCCCATCAGTTCTATGCAACAGGAAGCATAATGGCCAAGGCAACCCTGCCTACCTGCCTGTCTTGGATGCCTGGGGAAACACAGCAGAAGACAACCTTTAGACATAACCATCTGGGGCCTGCCAACTGGGGCAGGGAGATGTCTTCTGTGATTAAACCATCCCAAACTCCACAAGAACAGGGTAAGAAGAGCCACCCAGAAGGACAATCCCCTTTATAATATGGCCCATCAGCATACACAGCTGGAAGACTTGATCGCCCTTCTCAGCTGCCTTGTCCACCATCCAACTCAGCACTAATGCTCCAGCCTTCCATGGGCTTTTTCCCATTTCATTCTGTGCATGCTGCTCACTCGTGCAAGATGTAGGCCGGCTTTCTCTTGCTTGAAGACCCCACTCACAGGAAGTTTCTGATTTCCTTCTTCCACTGCTGGACCTTCAGAGTAAGCTCTCCCCAGTCTCTTCTACAGAACAGTGGTGTGCAGGACACTTGCCACAACAACACCCTTCCAAACTAAGTGCTGCTGTCAGCAGTGGAGACCCAGGGAGAACTGGGTAGATTTGTTCTGTTTGAAGAAAGAATGAATGAGGAAAGAGGAGACATCGCTATGCCCAGTACTATGACCCGAGTGCACCCTTGGGTCTAAAATGCAATCGAAAGAAGTGGTCCAATCCGGTGTTTCCCAAAGTGATGTACTTGACTTCCACTCAAAGGAAAGGAAGGGATAGGGGAAGGGAATTCTATGGTCAAAGTCTAGAATGTTCCACATTATGTGTGCTTCCATGTGAATTATGTGTCCTGATAAAGATCCTGAGAAGACTGACCAGTCAAGACCAGTCTTGTACCGGTTGGTTTCATCCAGCCTAAGGTAAACTAAATAAGGAGGCCTGGCCATGGTGTGCTGCTGTGTCCTGTGCTGATGAGTCCTGATCTCCTGGTGGTTGGGGGATCAGAAGAGAATTCCAAACCAGGGGGACTTCCATTACCATACCCCTTCTCAAAGTGTGGTTCCCAGAGAACCAGCAGCGTTGCTTGGGGACTTAATAGAAATTCAGCTTTATGGACCCCACCACAGACCTGCTGAGCTTGGGAGATTTAACTGTGGTGCCAGGCTAGCTGATGCAGGTTAAGATGTGTGAGTCACTGGGTGGAAGGGGGGCTATTCCTGGCTTGGGATGTACTGTGGAAGATTTGTCTGAGGAGTGGGTTAGGAGAAAACACTGCAGGTGTGAGCCTCAGCCCCTTTCTTTTTAGTTCTGGTCGTTGTGTCTGCATGCATGCAACAAGGGTCTCACTGGTACTCACACCAGAATCTTCTGTGGAGAAGGCTCGTGCTTTCCTTAGGTTACCTGTGGGTAGGTGGATATTTGTCTAACCCAGAGAAGGGTGAACAAACCTTTTGTCCACGAGTCTAAAGCAGTAACTTCTAATGAGCTCATCTGCGTGAGCATACAGGGTCTGATCTGGGAGGGGAGAGGTGGTTGCATAAGGGTGCCACGTTGAGCTGATCTTGGAGTTGTGTAATACAATAGTTCCTATTGTTGATCCACCATAGATGATCAACTGTTGGTTGTTTAGAACCAACAATTCCTTGAGTATTGAGAGGAACCTGGGGCCAGGTCTGGGGTTCCTGGGAAGGAATGTTCAGCCTGTACAGGTGTGAGTGGGGAGGTTGAGGCATATGAGCCAGACATCTGCCTTTCCAGGGTGAACTGTTACAGAGAGATCCACACCTCAGCCCTACTAGTTGACACGTGTTCTTCCTAAGCAACTCTTCAGCTTATGACCTGTTCTCTTGAATGAACTAACCTGTCAGGAAGAACCTGAGTCAGGGCCAACCATAACCCTCTTGGCAGATCCTTTGCAAGTAGAAAGCAATACACTGGCCTTTGGGATTGTCTCTAAGACTCAATGCATTCAGTCGGTGTGGTCCATCTGGCCAAGCGTGACCCCTAGCACATTCACAAAGTAGAGCTTGGGGCTGGGAAGATAACTCAGTTAATAAAGTGTTGCTAAGCCAAGCATGAAGTTTGGGTCCCATCTCTAGAACTGACAGTTGAAAGGCCAGTTGTGGCGGTGTGTGATTGTAATCCCTGAACTGGGGAGGTGAGAGGGTGGATCCATGGGGCTCACTGGCCAGCAAGCTTGCTGAATCAGGGAGTGTCAAACAATGAGAGACCCTGTCTCAAAAGAAGAAAGGGAATGGTTCATCTTGGTTCCCGCTCACTCATGTATGTGCATTCATGCAAGCATGTTCACCTGTATACACAGGAACACACATACACACAGAGGGGGGGGGGTTATGTCCTAAGATTCTGACCTCATGTTTGTTCACTGGGGTCCCTGGCTTTGGGTAGCTGAGCCCAGAGGGCTTTCTCTCAACTCAGGCTTTCCATTTCAAAAGACAGATTTCTGGAAAGGGGAACGAAGCACGTGCGGGGTTACCTAGGGGACTTGATCCTTGTGTCGTTTCTCAAAGGTGCTCCAAGCTTTCCTTTCTTTAAGAGTGGAACTTGGCCCCTGTGTTATCTAGATCATCACATTACTCTTCTGGGCATTTGGAAAGAAGATTCTTTTATGTGGTTGTGAGAGAGATGTAATGCCTGCTTCTCCTTTGGTGTCGGCTTCCCGTCTGTTTCTATAACTACAACCAACGATACCTTTACATGTTATTTTGTAACGTGAAGCCCACACCTAGAGCTTAATTTTTTTTTTATTAAATTGCTTTCCTAAAAATTACTTAGAAGCTGCCTATTCTGAAATTAGCTTTTATCTAATAAATTGTGTGGGACAGCAACCTCGGAGTAGTTACAGCAGAAGAAAGCGAGAAGGGAGATCGATGTAGGTGGGCACTCATCCAATCCCCTGCCCCTCGCTACAGCTAAGCTCAGGAGGAAGAGCGACACAGTGAGCAGCTAGAAGGGAATTAACTCTTGTAAAATTGATAAAAGGACATCAGGCCTCTTAAGGTTTTCTCAGAGTTGATGGTGAAAAATGCAGATCTTCCCTTTTCGCCAAAACTTCTTTTCATGAAATTGAAATGCTGGTCAAGTTTTAGAAGAATGTGCTCAGTTTTATTCCTTACCATCTTCTAGAACCTTCTAACACAACATCACATCTAAGGGCAGGGCCTGTGGGACGTCAGACTTGTGTGCAGGTATGTATCATCTGTTTCTTACACGTATGACACTGTGACGCCACCTCTATATCCACTGAGCCTTGTGACGTTGAGCAAGTCCCTTCTCAGTTACCTTGATGTGAGATTCAAGCTCCAATCAGGAAAGGAAGAGGGTTAGCAGAGACTGAGAGGTTGGATAGATTTGGGGGAGCCATGAGCAGATGAAACGTACTTTATTAGCCAGTACTTAGGCTTCAACGTAAGATTGTGACAGGCAGCCAGACACAGGCTACACACAGAGATGCCTTTAAGTTGCCCAGGCCCTGAAAGTAACCCTTCATCCAAATTCTTGTGAGTAACCCCAGTTTTATGGGTTTCTAGAATACACTGTCCAGTGAATTCTAGACTGACACTCCGGTCAGAATGCTCTGTGATGATGGGCACGTGTGAGGTCTCTGATGTCTAGTGAGGACGTCTCTAACCATATGGAGCTATGGGACACCAGAATGTAGCCACTATGGCTAAAGTACTGAACTCTGAATGTAATCTAGTTCCAAGTCAGTTGATTTCAGAGTAGATAGTCACAAGTAGCCAGTGAGCCTGCACAAGACAGCTGTTGAGATACTCTTCCTGGGGAGATGTGAACAAGTAACTACTCACCAAAGATAGGGCACTGATGATTAGATTCCCTCCCCCAGCAGGAAATCCCACCCAGGTCCAGCTTGGTCAGCTGACTAGGTTATTGTGATTACTTACAAGGGCATGGTGGAGGGATTCCTTACATGTGTCTGGGTAACTCAAGGGCACCTGGATCATCAAAAAGACAATTCCAGAATGGGTGTTGACTCTTAAAAGTTGTGTCCCTGGAACTCTCCTGTTCAACTTGCAGGCAGCTCCAGCGAAGAGTCCCTTCTTCCTAAATAATTGTTCACAGCTTCTATAAGCTTGTATCTCCTGACCTTGTTCAGTTTCATGTGCTTTCCTGAGCCTTGTAAGATTCCTCCATCTTCTGAGTCTCCCTTTTCCCTCCAGAAGAAAATGTTTTAATTTGGAAGAAATAGCCAACAGCAACAGCACAAGTCTAGACCTTCAATTGAAAACCTGGCAAAAGGCTCATTTCCGTTGGACTTACTAACAAAAGCATGGGATCTCACAGTGAGCTCCCCACACCACCAGCAACAGCGTCTGGGAACTTGTTGAAAATGCAGATTCTCGAGTACCACTTTGCACCCTCAAGACAGAAATTCCAGGGCTGAGGTCAAGCAACCTGTATTTTCACAAGCACTTTGCCCTGCTTGAAGCAGGCTGGGCTTGCACCGGCTACACAGCCAAGGCACATGGCTGGTTTGTGCTGTGATGAACATTGAACCCAGGGCTTTCATGCATGCTAGGCAAGCTCTCTACCAAGTGAGCCACATCTCCAGCCACCATAAATATCTTTAAGTGACTTTGTGGCTAAGCCTAAAAGAGTGTGGATCATGAAATACCTATTTTTCTAATTACCTTATAGATCATATTTTTCCAGTTTGGATTCCATGAAGAAAGCAACCAAGATGGTGAAGACAGAAACCATTACAGAGGACTCTTGTCAGGTTCTCTGTTAGGGCTTGAAGACCTTGCCGACCCTCATGAGGTTATTATTAGTGCTCCATTTCCTGGGAAGCAGATGGGCTCAGCCAAGGGAGGCTGCTGTCCCTGCCTCAAGGCACTGAAGTCCCACATGCCCTTTCCTCTGCCATGTTCATCATATTCCTGTGAGAATTCGCTTCTGGTCCAGAAGTTACGCTCACTTGAATCTGCGGGAAATAACAAGGCACTGGCCCATGAAGGCCTCAATGAGGTAAGACACTGTGTGTCCCAGAAAAGTGCAGAAGGGGACAAGGCTCCTTCCCCAGGACTTGGGCTCCAGTCCCTGCCTCCCTGTCTTGGTGGAGCTTGACTCTGGTCTGTGGACTAGCCCCTCAGGACCACTTTTCTCAAAGGAGATGTGGAGACGACATGGAAGTCTCTGTCCTTTTGGCTGATCCAGGTTTTATAGAGGGCTGGGGGTTGAAACACTGTCTGGAATGAGAAATGAGCTAAAATAAAACAAATAAATGCTCTGAGCATCTGACAAGAATCGGCCTTCCACCGAGAAGCGTTACCTCTATATCCAAAGGCTCCAGGACAGAGAGGGAAACACTGAGAGGAGTTGGGGGAGATGTTGAAGGCTCAACACACAAAAATAAAACAGTCATTCAGTCATTTGGCCCACACCAATTAAAATGGAGTGGATGAGCCCTGGTGGAGAGGAGGAAGATCCCTGAAAGAACTAACCCAATGAGGCAGCCTATCCTATCTCATATATAAGTAATTTCTATGCATGTGTGTGTGTGTGTGTGTGCGTGCGTGTGCATGTGTGTGTGTATGTGTAGTGTGAAAATGGGTGTTCTCACCCCTGCATGTGCAAATGGAGGCAGAGGTCAACATTGGATAGTTTCCCACATTGCACTCTTGCCTTATTTTTGAGCCAGAGTCTCTCCTTGAACCTGGAGCTCACTATTTTGTCTAGCTTACCCGACCAGTCCCTGGGATCCTCCTGCCTCTGTGCTGGAATTATAGGAGTGTGTTGCCACACCTGGTGTTTTCATGTGGATTCTGGGGATCTGAACTCAGGTCCTCCTGAGTTCAAGGCAAGGGCTTTATCCAGAACCATGAGCAGGGCAGGATCAGCTGGTGTAGCTAGCAGCAGGGAAAAGCGCCTGGCTTGTCAGGAGACAAGACCAGGGTTGCCTGGTTCACCAGCCCCATTCCTCAGCCATCATCCTGAGCTTCTCTGCTTCTGGCCTGTTGCTGTTCTCAGCTGTCACCACCTAAAATCATGGATCTGACACATGTCCTTTGGACTGTGCTTGGTCCTGGAGCAGAGACCTGTCCCCAGGAAGGCATGGAGCCCTCTTCCCCGCAGCCCGCAGCTGTTCTCTCAGCTTCTCTCTGCTGGACCTTACTCCATCCTTTCTCAACCCTCCCCCAAACTCCTTCTCTACTTTTCTCCAAAACAGGAATTATTTTGCACATTTTCTTTCCAACTCCAAAAATAGGAAAGAGAAGGGAACAGCTAATCCGGTCCAGCTGCCGGTGTGCTACTTAACAAAGACGTTTTAAAGTCATTTTCTCTCTGGGCTTTCCTCCATGGTCTGTACCATGTCCCACCACCCACTCCCCACACATACATACACTTTACGAAACCACCCTCCCCAGGATCCAGGGAAGATGCTTCACCCAGCTGAAGGGGAGCCGTACCCCAAAATGCCAAGCCAGCATGCCAGCCAGTCCCCCTCCCATCTTGCTTGCTCGTGTACATTCCAGCACATTCTACCCTAGGCAATGTCCCGGACATCTGGCTTTACGGGGAAGTTTGGAGGACAAGAAAAGATGTGAAAAAGAGACCCCGCCTCTGCAAAAATATGCAAGTTCAATGGGCAGGCAGGCAAGCTGTGAAGTGATCACGTTTCTTTGTGAGTTACCATGCGCCGTATTTAAGTCATGGGTCCCATTCATTTCTTCAACTCACAGCTCCCCAAACGTGTAACTTATGGCAGGCCCAGCCGCCGGTTCTGGGGCTGATGCTAACACAGCCTGGCCTTCATTGAAGACATCCACACTGGAGGCCTGATCTGAAAGGGCACTCGAAGACTTAACTATAGTGTTCTTCGTGGTCATGGAGTATATCGCCCACAATGGAGGGCTTTTGACAATAAAACGGACCATGAGCAATTAAATGGGGGTACCAGGCACGAATTAGAGCTGTCATGGGTAATGAGGAGCAATGAGTACTCTACGACAGAGATAATAAGCATTTCGCCTTTAGCCTGGGGCACTTGCTTTGACGGAAGTGTTCCAGCCAAGTGACTGTGGAAAAGGGAGGTGCTAATTTCCCAGGATTCCCAGAGACCCCCGCTTCCTAGTGCAGTTCCCTATCTGTATCCAGACCTGTGAATAGAATGGGGCAGGTCAGGTCCCAGCAGTGGCCAGTCCAGCTTCTCCAGGACCAGCTCAGCCTCCCCCTCCCCCTGTCCACAGCCTCCTCATGCCTTGTACACTGCAACTGAAGAAAGGGTCTGTGCCTCAGTTTCCAGTGCTTATAAGGGACTCCACTCCTTTCTTGTGCAGCATCTCAAGTCAAATTCTGCCACTTGGTGGCTATAGATGGAATCTTTGTCTCCACACCCTTCACCAGTCTACAGTTGAAAAGGCCACGTGTAGTCTTAGAGTCTGGACCGTTTCCAGCATGGCTTCTACCACTTCTCTAGGAAGGTATTAATAGAAGTCACAGTTGGCTGAACATCTTTGGAGGGAACCCTCATGTCCGAATTCAGGTCAAATCCAAATCCTGGAAGGCTCATCAGGCTGTGTCTTCTTTAAAAGTAGTATCTCATCTGGGCTCAAGAGACTCTACACACAAGACAGACGCTTCATTCGTAGCTGTCTACACCTGAGGAGGCCTCCCCCTTGTTTTCACCCTGGGCCTGAAACACAGAACAAAAAAGTAAGTGGTAGCCTGCTGGGGTTACTAAGGCAGCACATTTTGGAAATGGGGAGCCTGCCGTTCAGCTGTCTCCCGTCTCCCCATTAGCATCAGCATCAGCAGCACTTAGGAAATACTGAATGACCCTGAGTGCATGGAATCAGATTATCTTATTTGGAGAGGAATAAATTCTTTTGACAGTCCATTTTAGAGACTGGAGAGATGATTCAAAGGCTAAGAACACTTGTTACTTTTGCAGAAAACCTGGGTTCAGTTCCTAGCACCCGCATAGTGGCTCACAACCATCTGTAACCTGAGTTTCAGGAGATCCAAAATGTCTTCTTTTAAATTTTTTTTCTAACTTCTACGGACACTAGGCACACACACAGTGGAAATATGTACATGAAGTAAGAACACTTATACACATAAAGTGAAATAAATAAAACTTAAGAAGTAAAAAGTTTTACACTCACACATACTTTGTTTTGGAAGACATCCCTGAAGCAAAAATCAGTGACTCCTCGGTTAAGTTGTTAGCCAAGGTGCTTCCTCGTGTCCTGTCTGTTTAAGGCAATGCAGTGGCCGGGTAGAGACTGCGGTGCTGGAGGATGCGGGCCGTGGCTTCTTTGCAGCTCACTCAGCTGGTGATTCTTCACCTGTCCAGCATCTACTCTCCTTTTAGCTTTAAGTGTTCTTCAGCTTCCCTTTGGAGGTCCACCTTTCAGTCCGTGTGACTAAGGTAGGACTTTCCACACCCCTGCATCTAGTGTTGACTTAAGTATGTCCAGTTACAAGATTGGTTCAGAGATGGGGTCATGGTCCAGTCTGGCTCAAGGAGGGTCAGTCTGCTTTCAATAATCCCCCCTCTTCTCTCTCTCTCTCTCTCTCTCTCTCTCTCTCTCTCTCTCCCCCTGCCTCTGTGTGTCTAGGCCTGAAGCTCACTCTTCAGGCCAGGTTGGCTGGCCAGTGAGCCCCTGGGATCCACTGCCTCTTCACACTCATTCTAGAGTTACTTCCATACCCAGCTTTTTCCCTGGGTACTGGGGAAACAAATTCAAGTCACCTTACTCCCTGAGTCCTCTTTTTTAAGTCCTTTTTAAATAATTGCTAAAGGAAATTTTTCTTAAGATTCTAAAGAAATTAGACTTTATTTCTTCTTATTCAGTATTTAATTTCTTCCTACATAGAGCCGCTGAAGGCTGGCTACGTATAACTAGGAAGCTGTAAGTATTCTGAGTTTTCAAAGATGCCTTCTGGGTGACTTAGGACAAATCTAGTTAATATCAATTGTCCCTGTGTAATTACTAAGAACGCCCCTTTAATAAACAGGGTCATAGCTAAGATGACACAGTACATGGCCACCCCATCCATGGCCATCTCTTTGGTTATTAGTAAGTTGGAGAATATGTTTTGTCTTTTTCAAAGTTTTGCCTTTAACAAGGCATGGAAATCTAGTTAGGGAATGGAAGGAAGAGAGAGACTTTATTTAAAAATAACTACTGCAGCCTTTGCAAAGTTTTTTTCTAGCATGAATTCAATAGGAATCCAACAATAATTTAGAAAAAAAAACAGGCTGTTTCAAAGAGTTTTTGACGGGGTTGTTGACTTCTTTGCCCCAGTGTCCTTTCACTTGAAGAATCCACACTTGCTAAAGGCCATCAGATAACATGTAGCTGGATATTTTCTTTTAAAGCCAGAAGTGGCTTTGAATCCTATGATGAGCATCTTTACCAGACCAGCTAAGAAAAAATAGAAGCCTTTATCCAGGGAGTATCTTCAGGAAATGAGATTTATAAACAAAAATTTCTGCCACAAACTATTGTCCTTTGAGGAGCGCCTGATGCAGAAAAATGTGTGTGTTCTCAGCAGAGGGGCAGGGGGTGGGGAAAGGCCTGTGGAGGTGCTGACTCTGCCACCTCTTATGCAAGTGTGTGGTATGTGTGCATGCACAGGGGTGAGTTTGTATGTACGCATCTGTGTGCCCATGGAAGCCAGAGATAAATGTTGAGCGTCTTCCCTAGTATTTGTGACAGAAACTGACTACATCTGAAGCTCCCTGATTCACTAGGCTGAATAGCAAGGCTCTTCCTTTCCCCCACTTTCTTTGCATTGGGCTTATAAATGTACACTGCCACTCCCAGATTTTAAATTTATTTACTTATTTACTATTTATCAGTGCTGGGAATTGGACCCCACTCCCTCTCTCGTTAAGCATTTCAGGTGGGTTCTGGGGAGCTGGACTCGGGTCCTCATGCTTGTGAAGCAAATATTTTATCAACTGAACCATCTCTCTAGCCTCCTGGGTTCCTCTGTCTGGGTCATCACTGGGATCAGTTTCTACATCATTTCTGTGTCATGTCTATCCAGTGTAGACATGGTGACTGTATCAGTAGCTCACAAGTCACTGGGACCTTACACTTCTCTCCTAAGTGGCACAGAAATGTATCTGGGACCATCTCATCACATCAGCAAGGGTTTCACTGTCAATGTAATGGCCTTTATCCGAATGGTCATTTCAAATGCCAATTACGACAGCTTTAGCTTACGATGAGTTATGATCATACGTACATAATTGAGACTAAAGCACAGCGAGGTTGCCTTGCCAAGTTCATACAAATAGTGCAGTGTAAAGGCAGGCTTCAAAAGACGGCACCATGGCTCCCAGGCCTAAGATGCCCATCTTTTCCTTCCTCTACTCTAGCATGAGTGATAGCCTACCCACTCTATTATGAATGATACCCTGTCCGCTCCAGGAATGACATCCTGGACACTCTAGTATGAATGATATCCTGTCTACTCTAGTGTGAATGACAGCCCAGACATTCTAGTATGAGTGACAGGTGTCCACTTTCGTACGAATGGCAGCTTGGATGGTAAATAGATACCTTCTTCTGACACTAGTTCCTTCTCCAGCCCCTTCTTCCCTTTCCTGAGAAATTCCTCAGGTTTCACATAATACTTGCTATCCGCAGTCTCTCATGATTGTCTCCTATAACACATTCTCCCAACTGTCTCACTAAAATCGTTCCATCAAAGAAGCCATTGGCTCCTGTGTTGATAGTATGGATGGGAAATTTTCATTGTGTATCTTCCTTGCAGAGCCCAGAGCTAACTAGTGCATCACTTTCAATCCCTGAAACCTTTTGATTGGTTGCCACATTCCCTTATGTCACGGGCCACTCTGCAGTCTCAGAGCCAGCATTCTGGGCTTCCTGACATCTTACTATGGGTGTATCCCGGGACTCTAGTCTGACAATGCCTCTCTTGTCTGTCTACACTCTGGTGATGTTATTCGATTTCATGGTTTTCAACATCTATACCTTTTGTGTTTATATCTCCAGCCTGTGCTTCTTCCCTAACTTGAGACGTTAGCATCACCCAGAACTCAGACTTCGCATGTGTGAAAATGAGCTCCTGTTTAAGCCCAGCAAAGCCCCAGCAATGCTTCATCTGCCTGTAGGCTTGTCCGCATCACTTTCTATCACGTCCCTCACTGCCCCTCATCCAAGCTCTCCTCACCTCCTGCCTAGAGGATTGTAATAGTTTCCTAATTATTTTCATGTTTCTAACCTTGTCTAGAAATACCAGTTTAGATGTGAGTCAGATCGTGTTACTGCCTTGCCCAAAATAATTGGACGGTTTCCCCATGTGGGGAACAGGGCCCATTCTGGTTTCCAAAGATGGCCACAGTGGTGTTGTCGAGCATACACACACTTCTTACAATGTGCTTTAAGAGAAGTGGTGCTTGCATCCTCTCAAGTGATCTGGACAGGCACAGTGATGTGGCAGGAGTGCTAAAAGTAACTTTCAAGGCGGGGAGGACCATGCGCATCAAGGCAATACAGCGCCCACCTGGTTCTCTGGAGAGTCTTGCTACTGGATCCTTGAGCTTTCCTCTAAAGAATCCAAATATCCTGAAGCCGCCATGCTGCGAGGAAGCTCAGATCCTGACTGGAGGCTGTGTGCAGATGCTCCTCTGTGAAGCTCAGCTGTGGTTCCAGGTAGCTGGAATGACCCGTAATGAGAGAGGATGCCTTCCAAAACTTTGCTCTTCGCCTGTCAGCCACCAGCCTTGGAGCCTCCAGTGATCCAGACACTGTGGAAACGTTACATAGGACACATAAGACGTCCCTGCAGGATTGCCACCATACAACCTATAAGTATAAGAAAATGTTTTACTGCAAGTATAAAATTATAAATGAGACCATGTTCACCTCATGTTTGCCTCCTTTGGGCCTTACACTCTTCTTTCAGGCACGGTTCCTACCATGCTAGCTTATAATAATGATAACCAACAGTATATTTTGTCGTCATTTGACACTCATAACATCAGAAAAAAATATTTATCTCTTCCTAATTCTCAATACACATGTCACAATTCGATTTACTCCTTGGCTCTTAATTATCTTCCGTGGAGGCAAAGAATAAATGGCTACCATTACCTTTAAAATATCTCCACATAAAACCCGAAAATAAACATTCAGTCAGGAAAACCGAAAGGTTTACAGCAAGAGAATTTTAACCTTGAAAACTATCCAGCCTCAGAATCTAGAGTTTATGTAGGAGTTTGAACGTAATTTGCCAACGGGGCGAAATGCTCACTCAGCCCCCGGGAATACCACCAGCGCTGCTATGAACCAGGAGATGGGATGTCACATTCCTGAGTCTACGATGCAGCCCGTGTGCCCCATACTTTGAAAAAGCACCACAGGCTTCATTTATCAACTCAAAATTTATGTGCTGGCTGCCTACTGTGTTCTTGAGGTTGCTTTAGACACGGAGAATTCTGCAAGAAATTAAAGAGAGTCCTTACCTCCAACAACTTACATTCTTCTCCTCAAATAGAGTGCCCAGCAGTGTTCCCATTGGCTAGAGCTTCAGACCGCATGCGTAAGAGACTGCAGGGTTTGGCATTTGCTCTGCGACCACACTGGATGCAAGATACTGAGCCATAAGAACCTATGCGCCTTTACTCAGTCAGGCTTTTTAAAGTGAATTGTTCTCAAACTATTAACGCGCGCACGGTTGTGTGTGTGTGTGTGTGTGTGTGTGTGTGTGTGTGTGTGTGTGTGTGTGTGCACGCTGGGCTCTTCCTCAATCACACCCTTCTTCTTATTTCTTGAGATGGGTCTTTTAACTGCACCTGGAGCTCATCGACTCAGCCAGGCTGGTCGGCCAATGAACTCGATTCTGCCTGTCTTCCTCCACTCTGAGTTGGGATTACAGACGTGCACTGCTACACTCGGCTTTCACATGGGTACCGGGATCTGAATGGAAGTCCTCAAGTTTGCACAGCAGATACTTCAATTGACTGAGGAATTTCCCCAGCCCCGAAGCCCTTTTACTCTGAGAAGAGAAAGAACTACAGTTACAACTTCCAAGCCTCTGTTTTACTGCTGCAGGTTTCTGGGATATGAAAGTCAATGTTCGTCCCCATGACGCCTGTACAATTTGATGCTCCTCTCGGCATGCTGATTACACCGTCACGCTTCATATCTGTGAAACAAAGAAGTGTCGTTCACTCCATTTATACACTAGGAAATATTTCTTAAAGATACATGGTGATTCCCAGAGTAACAAACCAAGGAGAGGGTGGGGTCATGAGTGCCTCACCCGACTTCTCCTTGGATGGCATTTCCTCTCCAAAGTGGGGAATCTCCTGTGAAACCTCCAGGAGCTAGTTCATCTCAAATAAGCTGGCTGCTTTCTAGACGACCTTCCTCTCATGTAAGGGGCTCCCATGAACCCCAATCCAAATGTGAAGCAAGGGGATTGAAGGCAGGCAAAAGGCAGGAGGTTGGGGGTGTGGCCAAGGTAAGGTTGCCAATTTAGCCAGCGAAAAATCCTAGGTGCTTAATTAGACTTGAACTTCAGATAAACAGCAGGTTATTTTTTAGCAGGTGCATGCCCCAGATGTTGCACAAGACAGTAAAATTGTTTGAACTTACAGTCTGGCAGTTGGAGGAGGGACCCACGCTCTTCCCCTTTTCTGCTTCCTTCCTGCCTGTGGCAGGTACTCAGGCCTCCTCTTCAGCTTGGTTCTGTATCCAGCCCTTTCCATCATGGAATTTTCCAATTTCTAGACTTACCCTGTGTGCCCCACTTTCGGAGAGTTACCTGGAGTCCTCAGTCCCGGCCTCCTTGGCTGGTCTTTGAACTAAACCAGGCCACTTGTTTCTTTTGCTGCTGGTGTCCTGTGATGGTGAAAGGAAAATTCAGAATAAGAAGGAAGGGGCACTTTCCGAGCCCCCAGGAGGAACGGAGACCCCTGGAATGATGATGAAGTTCTTCTGCATTTACTTCCCGAGATCCCTGTACGTTCTCCTCCCTGTCTCTAGTTCAACTATAACTCTGCTGGTTTTAGAAGCGTCCCCAGGGAGGTACCAGAAGATCCCCTGCTCCACAGGCTGCAGAAGCCTTCCTTTTCAAGGGTGAAGTTCATTATCATTCATCTCCTTCCTTCTTTAACCCTAAGTGTGTGTGTGTGTGTGTGGGGGGGGTTACCCTGACTCTGCCTCGTAGCAGCAGCTCTGAGCAAGTCTGAGAGGTACTTTGTTCACAGTGTCACAGTCGCTTGGCTCCATGGGCTTGGGCAGGACATCACGATGGGGGAGGAAATTCTTCATCTTATGGTGGACAAGAAGCAGAGAGAAGAGAAGGGCCTGGGAGCCAGGTGTAACTAGTAACCTGCTTCCTCCAGTTAGACTGTACTTCCTACAGTTTCCAGAGCTGCCCCCAGCTGGAGACTGAGTGCTAAACTTATGAGTGTCTGGGGAAAACTGCTCTTAGGAAGTCATTCACACAGTTTGACTGTTAGCCAGAAGTTTGTGGGGAATACTGAATACATACACATGGTTATTTTGATTGGTTTTTATACACTTAAAATCAATTTAATTTAGCACTATAAAATGTACAGTCTTTTGAAAGTAGGGCTTGTTTTTAATTTTAATTTAAAAATAATGTGTGTGTGTGTGTGTGTGTGTATGTATGTGTGTGCCTGCATGTAGCTCTGCACCATGTGTATGCAGTGCCCACAGAGGCCAGAAGAGGGCATTGGATCCTCAGAATTGGAGTTACAGATGGTTGTGAGCCACCATGTGGGTGCTGGGAGTTGAACCCAGGTCCTCAGAAAGAGTAGCCAGTGTTCTTAAACACTGATCCATCTCTACAGTCCCTAAAATGTAGTTTTATTGTAACAGCATGTTTCATTGCATTTTAAAGAAAACTGGTTGAGGTGACTCAAGTCCTTTATCCAAGCATTTGGGAAGCTGAGGCAGGAGGATTACTATGACTTTGAGGTCAATCTGGGCTACTTAGTGAGGTCTAGCCTAACCTAGAGTTTTTGAAACCTTGAGTAAAAAATAAAAGGAATAAAAGTCTAGGTAAATAATTATGAACGTATTCTTTGAACATATTTGAGGGTTTTGAAAAATATAGTAAACAGCTACAGTCAGACAAACTATGTAGAATTGACTACTTCTTCATTTTTGCCAATAGTAATAACCCAAACCATGGGCCAAAGATCAGAAGATAGAACTTTATGCTCCCTCAATGAAGACTCAAGGGAAGGAATGATCTGCAGTGCCTGTGTGGGATTCCCAGCCAGTTCCTTGGCTTCCTCTGCAAACAGCACTGCCAGGCCCCAGGGAACAGGAACCTCTGTGCTATTGGCTCTCTTACCTGAAGAAGCTGTTAGAAGGGAGAGCAAGAGCTACAGGACCTTGTATGTTTGGGTGGCCAATGAGACTCCTGTGAACACGATACCCTCAACAAGGTGTCCAGACTGTCGTCCTCAGGCCTCATAACATTATATTCCTTAATCCTCCACCTCATGGGCCTAGAGTTATGTGCTTTGGGCCACTCCTGGGCTCATACTTTAGCATCCTGCAGTGGTTCCCTCAAAGGCCTCACCTTGCCATGGTTCCCACTTCCAATCACTGGCTCATTCTTCCATCAATAAATTTCCACTTTACCAGGCATCACTGGGGACCACCACATGCTCTGCCTTCAGAGAGCTTTCCTGGAGGTGCCTGTCATCATTGGAATGTAAATGAAACAATGCCAGCCAAGCACCTACTGTGTGCAAGTGGCCACGAGGGATGTATTTCAGTTCTTTGACATCATCAGAGTTAATTGGAGGAAATGTGGAGCAGCATTGGCTCAGAGAAGGAGTCAGAGTGGACTCCACCTGGGCAGAGAACATGTGTATGGGACCCATTTTCTGCTTTCATCACTTGCCTCCATGGGACCAAGCCACATCTGGATCCCATTACCATTATGAAAGGTACAGGCTTCATACTTGCTCCAAAGCCCAGCTCTGATTTCACAACCAGCTTGGAGAAGCAGGAGGCAAGTAAATACTTCCTGCTCCATTTGTAATCAACATGCACTTGACATCAATAAACTGGGGCAATTACATTATCATTATCATTACCGTCATTATTACTGGACACAATCTAGGAGACATTATAGAGGCTTCTACCGAAGACTCCTGGGACATATGGGACTTAAATTGGAACAGAGAGGGTAGAAGGAGGGTGCCAGTTGTCTCTTCCCTTAGCCAAGTGGATGAGAGCTTTTTAGATGTCCCCAGAAGGCTGTAGTGGGTGCATTGGTAGGATAGCCACAGATATCCTATCCTTTCCTCCACAGATAAGTCACAAGAGCTCTGGGCCTTCAGCACTTTCTGTAAGCCTCAGATATTAAAACAGGATGGTATCTTCCAGGAGACAGGTTCAAGACAAACCGGTCAGTCAGTCTCAGTCTCTAACTCTTTCATCTATACCTCTCCCTCTCTCTCTCTCTCTCTCTCTCTCTCTCTCTCTCTGTTCCCTCTACTTCTATTTCCCTCTACCCATCCCCATCTTCTTGACATTGACAGGGACTCTGTGAACTGACCAGCACAATAGGCTGTAGAAGACTAAAACTGAGTTCCAGCTTCTCTGCTTCCTCCCTTTCCTGGTGAAAAAGAGTTCCCCCGAAGGATGGTTTCTTGGCTGGCATTCTCTCTTAATGATTCAATACTCTTCACTTTGGCCCATAGGCCTTCCATCTATAACCCGTTCTCTACTGCTCTATAAATATCGGGAAGAGATGCTCATCACCTGCCCTGAAGACAGAACTGTAATAGTTGGACTTTGAAGCAATGTCTGTCCACTGGAAACCCACAAGAACTAGAGTCTAGGTGGTGTGGGACGTTAGACCTTGACACAAATTGTAGTAGAAGGTGAGGGGAAGATGCCACTCACCCTTTAACCAAGCAGACAGGGGACTTTTCCAGTGCTTTCTGGAAGCCCTATATTGAGGACAGCCACTCCGTTATTTCTTAGCTGGCTTTCTTAAAATGAAGCTTAAGGGATGGTGGGGTGGGATAGATGATTAAAAAAGGCACACAGGTGATTTTGCTATCCTCTATTAGTTTTTTTTCTGATAATGCTGTATTTCTAATAGTATTAAGTATTTCAACTGATATTGTTTTCACTACTAGTTTTTCTTAGTGCCAGACCCCATGATCCTGTGTTTTCAGATTGTTGGCTTCTGCAGTGGCTAAGTCACGTGTTTAATGGAGTCACTTGCTAACTCTATACCCACAAATGTCCACACCAGCACCTCCACACATCCTCCCCTCCTATATTAGGTTTCCTTCATCTTCCTAGCTTTCTATTTCATCAATATACAATATGACAGTCAGCACAACAATACATGCAAATAAATCCATCTTGGACCCACATACGCACCGTGCTCTTCACTGTGAGTACAACTGAGAACCATAAGGGAATTTAGTGCCTTTGATCACTTCAGATTTGTAAGTGATTTTAATTGTTATTCAAAACAATTAGTTGTGAAGCTGATATTTATCCAGAGGCCTCCCGAGTCACTTTGGTGTGTTAAAGGATAGGAATGACCGAGGGCTTTCTGTGATGATGAGTGACATCGAAGCGGCTCCTCCCAAGGCAGCTTTTCAGTGTCAAAAAGGTACCAAGACAGCAGGACAACAGGACAGCAGGACAGCAGGACAGCAGGACAGCAGGACAGCAGGACAGCTAACGGCTCCAGAAGAACTACAACCAGAAGGAAACACATATCCAGCTCCAAATTTGGACTCTTGGGCTAATTTCACTCACATTTCTGAAACAGCTTTCCGATTTGCTTCACTTCCTCGATGGCTTCTTGTACATAAGAGTTATTTATAAGGACTCTCCCTGGGCTGGGGAGCTAGCTCAGTCAGTAAAGTGCTAGCCTGGCAAGCAAGAGGACCTGAGTTTGGTCCCCTGAGGCATAGAGGCACATGCTTGCAGTGCCAGCTCTGGGGAGGCAGAGTCGGAGAGTCTATGAAGCTCTACAGGCCAGCCAGTCTCACTTAATTGGTAAGTTCCAGGCAAAAAAGAAACCCTGTCTCAAAGGAGATGGATGGCATTTTTGAGCTGACACTCAAGGTTGGGCCCTGGCTTACACACACACACACACACACACACACACACACATCCTGCATATACGTGAATATAGACATAAGCAATAAAAAAAATAATAGTAACAATAACAACAAGAACTCTTCCTGGAGCAACAGCAAAACTACCATGACTCCCCAGATGCCAGCTCAGTGTTGTAGCTCCCCTTCCTCTAAGTCAGGGCAGAAACAAGAAAAGAAAACCATGTTAAACTGTTTATTCAACTCAAATAAACTTGTTTCCGGGACTTGCCAAAAATTTTATACAGTGTTAGAGGCCAGGAGGTAAGATGTGTCAGGCCTGGGATGCAAAGGGCTGGCAAGGCCAGGGAGCCTCCTGCCTCATGAGACCCGGTTTGTGAAACCCGAGCTTCTGGAGCCAGAGGTGTACAACAGAGGGAGAAAACAGCAAGCATTTCCTACTTCCTCAGTCTCGTCGCTTATTAGCCAGGCTCAGACGGGATACGTGTGAACATGGTGTCCTTCATAGTGTGTCCTGCTCCCAGCCCTCACTCCTGGGGCTCAGGAAGGGATCGCAGGAGTCATCCTGATGATCCTTCTGCTTTAGGCTGCGTACTTTATTTTGGAATATTTCAGGCACAAATATTATAAAAGTCCTGTTGGTTGTGTGTGTCAACCTTGAATCTTTCTAAAACATTTTCCTCAAGAAAGAAGAGAAGGTTTAGGATATTTATAGTACATATATATCATACAAATACATGCATATATCCACAAATCTGGGTCTTATTTGTTGCACAAGCTCCTCTATTTATTCTCATGGTGTTCTCCCACCCCCGTGGCATCCAGGGCGAGTAAGTTCTTGTCATTACCCTGAGACTCAGGGATTAAAGATTGAACTCACAGTGACTTGGGCCTCTGGTCTCCCCATTCATTGGTCCCACTAACTTTTATCTAGCACATTCCTTGGAAGAATGTGAGTCCCCAAATTGGAGACAGAAAGAGTTTGGAGACAGAAAAGCTTCAAGGATGAGCCATCCCTGGGGTTCCTGGAGTGAAGAGGTTCAGGAGATGTTGGGCAGGGACATTGTCTGCTGACTGGCTCTGGGCCTCAGCCCCAGCTGTGGAAGAGAAAGGGAGCTCCTCCGGAAGAATGATGGTGGCATCTTCCCACGTTAAAGGATTTGCTCCTAGGGACCAGAGAGTCAGTATTCTGAGTCTAAGCAACTAAATTTAACTAAAATGAATCTTGTGCACCCATCAAGGAGAGAGGTCAGTGACGAGGATATCAAAACCAGGTTTGTGGATTTAACATGTCTCTATTCTTACTAGATGTATGGCCTTGGGCAAGTCACTCAGTCTCTCTATGCTTCAGAGTAAGATGAAAATAGTAAGAATCTTCCACATAGGGTTTTTGAGAGGATTGAATGAATGTATGCAGAATCCGTTCGATCAGTGCCTAGTGTAAGATAATATATTTCAGGGATGAGGAAGTTGAAGACTTAATATGTTACATGAATGAGAAGTTGGAGGCAATATCTTGAAGTTACTTCTTGAGGTTCTCTCTGGCTTTAGACCAGCCTCAATGACATCAGAAACCAGGTCTAGTAAATAAAAAGCTAACGTCTTTCTATGTCCCTAAGCCACTGTGAGACAAGCGGAAGATTACAGCACAGACACAGTGAGCGTAAGGAGCAAGGAAAAGAACATTTGTTATGCTGAGATGAGAACCCCAACAGCTAAGAGACACTCAAGAGCCAAGAGAGGAAGTGTGGCTGATTTTAATAAAGAAGTTAGCCGACTGTCTTGCCAACTGCGTTTATGGGGAAGAGAATGGGGGTAGCAAAGAAGATAATGTTGACAAAAGAAGAAAAGGTAAAGAAGGTAAAGAATCATCAGTACAGCAAGAGCCTGGAGGAGACAGGAGGGTCTGTGGTGTAGAGTTCAGGTCGAGGAATCAGCCCTAGATACGAGGAGGATGCCACCTCCTCAGAGACCAGTGAAAAGGAGGCAGTAGATGCAGGTGGCTTCTGGGTAGCAGCCAAGAGGCCTCGCTTGATGATCCAAGTCATCTGCTAAGGAAAAGAGGCAGAAGTTGGTGGTCACAGCAGGGATGATAGAAGAGGGCTTTCAGAGGCTACTCTGAGTGGGAGACAGAGTTAGCTTAGAGAAGCATTGCAGGGCAGACAAGAAGGCTCCCACAGCTGAGGTGGAGTAAGTAGAGATTGCCATCCAAGATCCTGGTCTGGTTAAGGAATGGGGGTCTGGGCTGGTCGGGAAAATCTAAAGTTGAATGTTTTGGGGGGAATGTAGAGAAAGAAGTGGGACAGAAATTGAAGTTAATTTAAGAAGATTCCAGACAAGAAACAGCCAGGAGCGACTAGGAGGTGTGAAGGAGGCCTGGATGCTGGAAGAAGTGGTAGCCTGAGGCTTTCAGAAGGTGAGGACAGTGTGGTCAGACTCGCAGGCATTAGGGTTTGTGAAATCAGAGATGAAACAGTTCTGGGAGATGTCTCTAGTGTGGCTTTGAACTCGGGTGGCTAGAGAGGAGCATCAAATGAGGTTACTAATCTATGCACAGACTATTTGTTTCTGTAGAGAAACTGGTCCTTGCCTGCTCATGTGCAGCCTCGTGTCTGCCATCCCATGCCCTTCTCTGAGTGCATCTGATTAGGATGATGATGATGGCCATTTAATTAGCACTGTAGCTCTAAAGTACTTTCTCATAGTCCACCTCAGCTGAGCCCCGTTGTAATCCTGAGTAAGAAGAATGCCTGGCCTCTGAACAGATGAAAGGTAGCATGACTTGCTTGAGGACACATTCCTGACTCCTGATTCTGGCCTTTCCCCATGCCCCAAGCACTATGTCCTAGAATTAGGAGTGTGGTTTTTCTGGTTCTGGGTTTAGATGGCTACCCCGACACTTCCTCTGAATATTGTCTGGATATTATCAAACAAACAGGTCAGATGTTCTTGCCCTGAAAGAATATAATCTGGTTTAAGCATGATAGTCTATAAGTGCTCAGTCCATGAGAGCCACAGTCCCAAATCCTCCATGACTTCACTGAACTCTTGGTCCTTTTCCTGAATTGTAATAGACACATAATGTTCATCATTTATCACTATAGTTTGGAAATAAGTATACTTAAGTCACTTCAGGCTTTGGTTACCTGCACACTTTCTGTACATTTATGCCATTGAACTTGTCAACAAAAGCAGAGTATACACTGGGTTCAAGTATGTGCATGTGGAACATTTGCCAAAAGAGATCGCGTTCTGAGCTATTAAATGTTTCAATAAGTTTAAAATAATAAAATCCTATAAATTATGTCCTTTGATCAAAATTAAATTAAGGAGAAATAATAGATAACTAGAAAATCAAAAAATATTTGGAAATTAAGTACTGTGCTTCAGGATAATCCACTGGTCTAGAAATAAAAGGAAATTAAAAGGGAAGTCAATGTTTGAACCTAATGGAAATGAAAACACAGCATGTCAAAATTGTGACAAGTAGCTAAATCATTATTCAACTAATTATATGTAAACATTATAAGCTATTATGTATATATACATATATAGACAGCTCAGCCTAACAATCCAAGCTTCCATACTAAGAAAATAGTGGAAAAGAAAAAAATAATAATTGTAAAGGCAAGAATCACTGATGTAGAAAAGAGAAAAAGCAGAGAGACAGCCAATGAAACAGAAGTTGTTGTCAAACTCGATGAAATTAATGCACATCTACGCAGACAGATTTTAAAAGTGGCACGGAATAAGAATGAAAGGGGCATCATCACTACAGGTCTTAAAATATTAAAAAGATAGTAAAAATATTTGAACAAATTTATTCTAATATATCTGATGCTCTGATGAAATGGTTCAACTTTGTAAGGAATCCAATAGCCAAAGTTCACTCAAGAAGTTGCAGAAAACATAAACACCCCAAGTATTTAAAAGAAACAGAATTTGTACTCCCAAGCTTTCTTATCATAAAAACAAACACATCCAGGATTATGTGTGTTTAGTGCTGAGTTCCACCTGACAATTAAAGAAGAAATAATTTAAATTCTATATGGTATGAATTTCTCAAGAAAGTTGAAGAGAACATTTTCCAGTTCAACGTATGAGAGCAGTATTACTCTGATAGGAGAACTCTAAAAATATAAAACAGCAGCTGATTCTATCATGAACGGAGATGTGAAAGCCTTAAGAATTAATGGGTGAAGTTCCAGAATACATAGGGTATAGCATACCATGTAATATTGAACATGTTTCCAGGAACACAAGGTAGATTTACATTTTAAAAATCAGTACACCTAGCCCTATTAATAGAATAAAAGATAAAAATATATAATCATAAATTGAGAAAATACAACACTTATGGTTAATATTACCAGTGAAATACAATAGAAAGTAATTTCCTTTATTTGATAAAGGTCATCTATGAAACACCGACACCTAGCATCCTTGATCAGAAAGACTATATTAGGAACAAGGTGTGTATGCCTGCTCTCAACAGTCCTGTTCAAATTGTTCTGGAAGAACAACAGGCAAGAAAATAAATGCAAGGACTCTAGATAGGAAACTTTATTTCAGATGGTACAATAACTCACACGGGAGTCTAGGGATTATTTTTAAACCTAGAAGGCCAATTGAGTGAGATAGGAGCATCACAAGCATACATAGTGATGGATGTCATATGACATGTGTAACATCTATATGCACAAACACACAAAAGACTCCAGTTCATTCCTGAAACTACAAAACACCATCCAAAGAATCGAAGGAGTCCTGAATAGAAAGATACACTATGCCCGTGTTAGAAAAGTCGGTATTGTGCATGTGTTAACTGCCCAGGTAGATCTCTAGGAAAAGTGCAATTCTAATCAGAATCTGTCTCAACACTGTATGTGTGTATAAATGTCTTTTCATTTTTTATGAAAAGACAAAAGAACTAGAATAATCAAATTTTTTAAAAGAAAAATAATCTTGAAATAAAAGCTTTTCACACAGTTGCAACTATCGAGAAGATATGGTATTAATGAAAGAATAGCTTATTAGACCCATGGATCTCCACAGACAAGTCATGAATAGACCTACACATTTATGTTCATTGATTTTTATTGAAAATTGAAGATGACTAAATATTTCAAATAAATGCCAATGTATCAGGTAACCATAGGGAAAAAATAAAAAAAGTCAATCTATAGTTTATTGAATGTGCAAAAATTAATTCAGATTTGATAATAGAGAGAAGTGTAGCAACTCAAACAGGGCTTTCAGTAAAAATATTAGGAGAAAATCCTTGTTAACTTGACTTTCTTACATAAAATACCAAAAAAAAAAAAAAAAAAAATCCCACACACCACAATCCAGGTAATAAAAAAATCTGGTAAATCAGAAATACTAGAATTAAGGACTATCCTTTTGAAATGTACCGTCAGTAGAATGAAAATATACTTTAGGAACTGGGAGAAAATATTTGCAAATTGCATATCTGATAAAGGACTTGATTCTACACATAGAAAGAGCTGTCCAATTCTAGTAATATTAGGGTTGCTGAGATTGGCTCAGTAGGTAAAAGCGTTTGTTGCAAAGTCTGATGACCTGAGTTTGATTTCTGGGAGCCACATGTTGGAAACAGAGATCTGACTCCCATATGCTGACCGCTGGCCTCCACAGATAAACGTACTAAAATTTTATTTGAATCATAAAAAAAACTAAAAATATTAGAACTAAGTTTTAAAAATACACTTGGCCAACAAGACACACTAGGGACAGCAACATGTAAAAAGATACCCCACCTTATTAATCACTGAAGGACCACTATTAAGGAGACCAACAACATCAAAAGCCTAAAAAAAACAAGTTCTGGCAAAGATGCTGAGAAACTGAAATTCTCACACACTCACGAGCGTGCAAAGTGGTCTGGCCACCTTGCAGAGAATCTGGTAATTTCTTAAAATGTCAAGAAGCACATTCTCATGCTGCCCACCAACCCCTGTCCTAGTAGACCCTTGCCCATCTGAGATGACAGCCGATGCTCGCACAACGGTGCCTATGTCAGATTTATACAAAACTGGTACAAATTAGAAAGGAACAAATGAGCAGACCGAGCGTGCCCGTAGGGACACCACTGCGAAACAGCGGTCGTGAGCCACAGACGCACCACAATGTGGCTGGGATGTAGGTGTAGTATGCTGAGCCCAAATTAAGTCCTATGTGTGCACGGTTGCACTCATATGACATTCTTATAATACAGATCATAAAAACAGGAACCGGGTCAGGAGCCAACATTGGGCAGGGGTCGGCTACACTAGTCCATGGTGGGAGGGGGTGTCTTTGGAGGCTGGAACTGTTTCTGTCCAAATTATGATGTTGGTTCTTGAACGACATGTGTTCGTCAGGACTTAAGGGACTGTGCATCGAAAAGAACTGATTTATTGTATGCATGTTATGTCTCGTTTGTGTGTGTCTGTGCATCTGTGTGTCTGTGTTTGAAGACAGGGGTGAACCTCAGAGGTCCTTTTCCAGGAACTGTCTACCTTGGGTTTTTGGGAGGGGCTGTTTGTTACTACAGCGCAGCGTATCTTTCTCTGAACACTACTACCACTATCCTGCACTCTTTAGGAGTGCATTTTTCTGCATTTTTCTAAGGCTCTGTGTAAGAGCTTTTGGTTATATCCTTGGAATGTGAGAGAGAGAACATGGACAAGGCCCTTGAATCTCAAATCTGCAAGTGTAACAGCACTGGGTTGATGGTTGGTACTTCCCTGTAGCTGAGCACCTGGGAGCGAGTCTTACACAGCTATGGAAAGGCAGCAGCCCAGTTGCAAAGCTGTGCTGGCTTAGTCCCTGTGCCTCTGCCCAGAAGCCATTTTCCTTGGTATTGAGAAGCTGCATTCCTCCCTGGCAGTCTCTCTGCAGGCTGAGCTCCTTGGGCAGCAAGAACATCCTGAATCTTCCTGTTTGGGACCCTGTGCCCTGGCTGGCTCCTGCACTCACACAAGCTATATTTTCCTGTTCAGGTTGCAGTGTTCTGTGGAAAATGTGAAGCAGAAATTGTTGTGATAAGCCCAGAACTGAGGGGCCTCTGGGGAGCAGCCCTAGTGAGCTGGGTCACATCATTTCATGAGGGCCAGCCCTGGGGAGGCTCCACAGGCTTAATTAAAGCCAGCAGGAGCCCGTGTGAAGCGAGGGAAACAGAAAACCAGGGCAGCAAAGAGCAGCAAAGCCAAACCCACCTTCGCGGGCTGGGGAGCAACCTGGAGAATCCTACATACTTGAGCCCATTCACAATCCAGACTTTGGGCACATGGATAGGGAAGGACAGCAGCACAAGGACATTGTTGGGGATAGACCATGGAGTCTGGGGAAGTGAGAGAATCTGAGCAGAAAGGCATGGAGGCTGACCTAAGGAAGTCTCAGCATTTCCTCTGGAGACTGCAGGACAGAGCTGGCGGTGCTCTCAGGGTACTGGAACCTCCTGGCCTGCTAGCCTCGCCTAATTGGCCACTGAGAGATCCTGTCTCAAAAAGCGAGGTGGATGGGCGTCTGAGGAATGGCACCTGAGGTTGTCTTCTGACCTCTCCACACACATACATGCAGACACACACACATGCACATGTACACCTGCACACATGTATACCTGCCCCACAAACTAATACAGATGTGCAAACATACACACAAAGGTAGAAGGGACTGGGCTTGCCTTTCTCTAATGGTACTGACCCACTGTGGAACTGGATCCTTCATGGTTCAGTTACCAAGCAATGTTCCATCTCCCAATACCATCAGGATGGTAATCAGATCTCAACATGAAGTTTGGAGAGGTTATTTGGACCAAAGCAAGAGGCATCGAGCCTGGTGAGGACTCAACATGCTTTCACCCTTCAACTAGGAAAGTCTTGATTTTTCTTCCTTAAGTGGGACCTCAGTAAAAATTTAACCTTGCTTTAAATTTTTTTTAAAAAAATAACCATAGAAAGTTTGGAGATAAAGTACTCTAATTCTGTAGAGAAGAATAAATCCACAGACGTGAAATGATTTGCCCACGTTCACACAGAGCTCAGGACCATGATAGGGCCAATGCCCATTCTCTAAAACATGCTCATGGACCACAATCAGCTAGTGTGTCTTCACTCCAGCCTGAGCTCAGGCACTGTTATCCTCTCATTCCAGATTCCGAACAGAACCTCAGAATTCAGGATAGAAAGGACTCTACTCCTAGGAGTAGAGCTTTGTTTCACTAAAGAGAACACTACGTTCAGGTAGAGGTGGCTCTGTGTTGTCCTGGCTGTCCTGGAACTCACTTTGTAGACCAGGCTGGCCTCAAACTCACAGAGATCCACCTGCTTCTGCTTCCTGAGTGCTGGAATTAAAGGTGTGCGCCATCACTGCCTGGCAACATTTATATTTATATGTTTAGCAATATTTATATTAGTGCATGTTATATAGTACACTATTGTATGTTATATGATAGTTATAATAATTACAGTGTGTGTGTTTCATCATTACATGGATTCTGGGATCGAACTCAGGTCTTCAGACCTCTGGGGCAACAACTTTTACCCACTGAGCCACCTCATCAGCCCCTGAAAGTAGTTTTTAAACTCAAATGTACGAGCTCCTGACAAGCTGTGAAAGTACTTACTGGTTATCAACAGGACACTGTGTATTGAGGCCAAATCAAACAGGCACCTGGGTCTGCAGGCGCAGCTTAGCTGGGAACATCAGTCCCGGAGTCGTGCAAGCTGCTCTAGTCTCGGAGCACACTCATGGGTGTCCACACATTGGGAGGATGAATCAGAGGAGGCTCCTGCCTCTCACTTTGCCTTTTTTATGGCTCAATTTACTCACCTGCAACAGGGCTAAGTAAGGGAGCTGGAATAGTCTTTCTTCACCCCAGGCCTGTGAGAAACAATTAGAGAAACATTGCAAAGTGTTTGCATGAACACATTCATCTGAAAAACCACTTGAATGGGTCTCTGGGGAACAACAAACAGACTTTTACAAGTTCACAGTTACTTAGCTAAGATCAGGTGATGATGTTTTATTTCAGGAAAAAGAAAACACCATGTGCTAGCCTAGTTGCTTGCGTTGGGGCTGGGTGAGGACTGTCTGGGGAGGAGGGCTGCACCAGGTTGGCCCCTGGAAGAGTAGTCACCCTCCCCAGACACACACCAACAGCACCCCTGGCGGCATCCCAGGTCATGCCGCCTCCTTGTCCAAATGACCAGCAGTCAGTTCCTGACACCCCTTCCACTGCCCCTTTAGCTTTATGTTCCCAGGATTTCATGTTCATTGCTTTTGTCTTTTAGAAAAGTTTCAGAGGAAAAATGTTCTGTGAGAACTTAGTGTTTCCCCTTGATAGCTAGCTAAAAGCACCCTCTTCTTTCCCTTGCGTTTTGCTAACTGGTCTTCAGGAATAAGAGGACCATCCATCTTAGTTGGCAGATATGACTCCTTTTCCTTTCTGCCTTTCTCCCCCCTCTTTCCCTCCCCCTTCCTCTTTTTCCTCCTTTCCTCTTAAATATGATTTTAATGATATACTGATCTTTAGTTTACAAGGTAGAGAGTCCAGCTTGTAGCTCTGTTTGTAAAGCTGGAAGTTATATCCATTTGGTGGCAAAAGAGGCCGGTCATCCCAACAACTTGGAGCAGGACAGACACAGATTCATGGTGTTTTATCTTAAAACTCGTGTGACTGTGTTGCTCTAGATCTGAAAAGAACATAACTTTAGGCCTTTGAGAACCACAGATGCCTTCTGGTTCTAAAGTCTTGCTTGAATAACTTGAGTTGTGAGAGTAGTAAGGGAGGATAAATACAGTTTTCCCCTCCAGTAAGCCTAGCTCATGCCTTGGTTGTCTTCCTCCTCCTCCTCCCCTTCCTCCTTCCCCCTCCCTCCTCCCCCTCCCCCTCCCATTCCTCCTCTTCCTCCTCCCCCTCCTCCTTCCCCTCCCATTCCTTCTTCTCCTCCCCCTCCTCCTCCCCCTCCTCCTTCCCCCTCCTCCTTCTCCCCCTCCCATTCCTTCTCCTCCTCCTCCTCCTCCTCTTCCTTCTCTTCTCAGTCATAGGAAAAGCCAGCTGAGGATGTGAAACACAAGATAGGACGGGGCCTACAGTTATTGCTGTATTCCTTTGACTCACCACTCAAAATTTGTGGGATCATGTTTGCTCATAAATAAACACAAGCGGCTTGAACTAGATCACATCCTTAGTTTTTGTCAGCTGCCTGAACCTTTACTCAGAATCTTGCACAGGGCCTCTGTGAGGAGGCAGACAAAACAGGAGTTTTGGAATTGAAGGAACTTGGAATAATGCTTGCCCATCCCCACTCGAGGCCCAGGCTGAGGTCTGGGAGGCTGAATAAGGTTGATCAGATTCCTTCTGGTTCTGGTAGATGAGGCTATCAGGAACACAGACCTCGGCCATCTTACTGATGCCTCCACCACCTCACCTTCCCTGCTTCCCACAGGAAGAGGTGAAAATAGGATTCTCTGATTCAGGCATGGCGCTGTGTGACAACTGGGCCAGCCCACCCCCTGCCAGAACACAGTTGCCCTCAGCCTCAGCCTCCCTGTTCCTGGGGGCCTGGCAGATGGGAAAACTGCCCTGAGACCTGGGAGAAGGCCAGGGGAGTGCAGGGAGCTGGTGACCTCACAGGGGAGGAGATCAAAAGAGGCTGAGCTCATCTGACCCAAGCCAGACAGCTGTGAGCTCGGAGGGAGGCAGGCAAGGAGGAGGCTCTGGATTGTTCTCCCAGCTCCAGGTGGTACCTGCTTTCCCTCACAGTCCACAGTCATTTTTATGTGGGCAGTTGGAGAGGGAGAGACAGGGCAGTGGAATCCCTGCTTGTTTTTCTTCTTTTAATTGATTTCCTGCTCCGTTCTTTTCTCCCACCTCCTCAGACCCTATAGGAATTCTGGGTTATTCGGCATACCCTCCTTCCCGTCAGACTCGACTTCATTTCTCACATTCCACCCAGGCCCTGGTTCCTAGAGCCAAGTGCCCCGGTTAACCTAGGTGAGATATTAACTTTACCCGCCTCAGGGAATCACCCATCATCAGCCCCCAAAGCCCTGGATCTCTCCCTGGCGAAACCGAGGTGATAACAGTTCTCATGGTATTTCCAATTAAAAATTCCTGACATGCTTCCAGCTTCAGCCAGGCAGAGAGGAGGGTGACAGAGAACACATGGTGACAAGGAGAGAGAGAGAGTGAGAGAGTGAGAGAGAGAGAGAGAGGGAGGGCTGGAGGGGGCGGGGGATTGACTGAGACCAGAACACCCACAGCAGAAAACAGAGAAGACGGTAAGTGAAGGATGGCTAGGCTGCTCGGGTAGGGTGGAGAGGCCTGAGAGAGAAGTGGGCCTGTCTGTGGAGAAAGATAAAGGGCTCAGGCTCTGGGTCCTCAATGAGCTCAACACACTGCTTTAGATTATTCTTTCCTAGTGTAATTTTACTACACTCATCAGAGGGCCCATCCAAATCTGTCCCGAGTCCCCCTGAAGGAAGGAACTTCAGGGGCCCAACCGTCTAAGGAACGGGGATTCTCTCCTCTCCAGGTTGTTTGCTCACTTCATAACTGCAGAGAACCACGCTGGGTAAAGCCCTGACTCCGAGGCAGGTGCTTGACAAATATGTTCTGTTGAAACCCACGTATTCACTCAGCCTGTGAGAAGGCAGTCCGTGGGAAGAGATGAGAATGAGCGGGAGGAAGAGTTATCATATAACATTCCCAAACACAACTGGAGAGAGCCGGAGGAGGAGGAGGAAGGAACTGAGAACCAGCCACTTCGCAAGCAGAAGAGCAAACCAGGAGTCTCACAGGCACCCACTTCCACACAAATCCTCTGGAGGTGCTAGTCACTGCCCTCAGGGAGCCTGGCCACCAGGGAGTTTCTTGAGGAGTCACATAAATGGTTTCCTGCAGTGTGGGGCCAGGAAATGTCCTCGGTCAGTGCTAATCTCCCTCAGATCCTCTGCCTCGGGCATCCGGGAGGCCAGAAGAGGGCGCATTGCTGTGCGCGCATGTCATAAACCTCCACTTCTCTCTAGGTGACTGTCGACCCGTTAAAGTTGACAGTCAAGATGAACCATCACAGACAGACTCTGGAGTCTGGCTCAGTTCTAACAGTCGAGGGGAGGCATTGAGACTCCAGGATTTGGGGATGGGAACCCGGATCAAAGGGGCGGAGAGTGGAGGGTGGTGGAGGTGGCATAATCAGGATTTCCTTTATGGATATGAAGGGAACTGCAGTGCAAAGAATGAATTCTAAGCCCAAGGCAATGAGGGTGGAGCAGTAGAGGGCTTGTGGTATACAAACAGAAAGGTAGGCATGCTACTTGAAAACTCAAGTAAAGAGGTTCAGTGAGGGAGTCTAAGGACTGTCTGGATTTTTCCTTCTTCCCTAGTGGAATAGAGTGCTGTTCTCTGAGGTAGATTTTATGAAGCTCTTTCCACATCAGGCTAGACCTCTCTGAATATTCTTACCTTGAGCTCAACACTGTTACATTAATCATTATCTGTGAAATTTTGTGTTTGCTATTTGAATTTCCTGGAAAAGTATTAGTTCCACGAGGGTGGGATGGAGTCTGCCTCGTTCTCCAGGAAATCTGCAAGGCTTGACTTGTTGGCACCCAACAAATGTTCATTGCATAGAGGAGTGACCATCTGCCTTGGCCCTGTCTTGCCCCTGGGAAATCTCCATTTGGAACATTCCACAGCTCTGTAACCTCCATATATCCCAAACAGGATCTGTTACTAACTTCTCATGCTGGAGTTGAAAGTCTTTGGGACGGGAGTCAAAAGATCTGGGTTGAAGTCCCACTAGCTGCTATGTGCTGTACTAGCAAGAGGTTTACCAAGGAGTCAGAAGTATGTTACTAATGTGTTAAGTAACTGAAAGCCATCCCAGGAAAACACAACCAGCTAACTGAGTCACAGTGAGTGTCATGGGGAAGGTGTTGACACCAGCATGCCTGATGATGGCTCAGTTTGTATTATGTCATTCCGTGTTTATTTTTATACGTTTTTGTGTGTATTCTGCACACATGTGCACATGCACACGCACATGTAGGGATGTGTGCATACGGAGGCCAGAGGGCAACCTCACCTGTCATTCCTCAGATGTAGTCAACCTTGTTGGTTTATGACAGGGTCTTTAATTGGCCTGGAGCACACCAAGCATGTAAGGCTGACTGGCCAGTGAGTCCCAGGGATCCATCTGTCTCCAGCTCCTTGGTGGTGGGATTTCAGAGCCATGTCACCAAGCCCAGCTTTCTGGAAATCAAACTCAGGTTATCATACTTACAAGGCAGGCACCTTCCCAACTGAGCTATGCTCCAGACCCTTATTTCTATTCTTTTTTTTTTAATGATGTGGTACTAGAGGAACCTCAGAGCAGAAGCAGGATCTCCAAGGAAGGATTAGTATCTTCCTAAATGTTGGTTTGCTTCAAAAAGAATTTCTCTAGAGGGGCTTCTAGAGACACTTGGATCTCAACGCTACCTGGGAAAGGAGTCTGAGTCAAAGCCCTTAGGTAGAGCTCAGAATTGTAGGCTTGCAGGAGAAGTGCTAATCTCAGCTCAGAGCCTGTTCCCACCCCAGCCTGGAGAGCAACTGTGGACAGTAAGCCTAGCCCAGGACAGCTTGTCTGCATGCGAAGAACCAGAACTTTGCTCTAGTCTAATTGCTGCTTCCAGGGGAGTGACTGAGGATTCTAGTGTTGCCGAATACACAGAAGACCAAAGCTGAGAAAGCCAGAGCTAGAGGCACAAAGCCATTGACACAAATCAAATCTCCAGATGTCTTTGCTTTTGTAAATTAAAGGGCTAAAACTGAATCTTGCCCTGAACATAGCATCGGGGCCCTGGCCAACAATCAGCTTCTGAAGTAAATTTGCCCAGCCTTCCAGGACCACTGTGCCCTAACAGTAATAGCTGCTATATGTGTGTGTTCATGTTCACATGTGTGCAAATACAGATGTGTGTGCATTTGAAAACCAAAAGATAACTGTGGGTATTATTCTTCAAGCATGTTTATTTGTAGGCAGTGTTCTTCACTGAACCCAGAGCTTGCCAATTAGGCAAGGCTAGCTAGAGTGAGCACTAGATATCTCCCTGTCTCTGCCTCCCCAACACTGGGATTACAAATCTGTGGTACTATACCCACTGTTTTTTAAAAATATGGATCCCAGGGATCAAACTCAGGTCCTCATGCCTTCAAGAAAAGTTCTTCAATGCCTGAACCATCTCCTCAGCCAACTTTTCTCATCTGTCCTTACTAGTTTTCAGATGAGCACTCCCCAACAAAACCACCTTCCCAGCCACTCTGTGGTGTGGCTACTGCTCTCCTCTGTCTCCCAAATCAGGACATAGAGTACAGTCAGGATTTGCCCAGGGTCATGCGGTAGATGTGGGCATATCAGGGTTTGGATTCAGGCAGCCCTGCATTTGCAGACCCGGCCTATAGCCAGCAGTGCTGATTTTCTCTTGTCCTGAAGTCGAGTGTGTTCCCTGTAACTCAGTTCCACTCCAGCTGTGACACTTCCAGTCCAGGGTTCACATTGGGTCTCCAAGTTACATCCAATTGCAAAGCAGGCAGTGTGCAGAGGACTGCTGTGTCCTGGGGAGAGGAAATATTTTGCTTTGTGAGTGTAAATGGTGCATAAAGGTTCTGCAAATTGTCCTCTAGGGGCTCCAGCCTGTGCTTGCAGGAAATGTTCAAGTGTCCGCTCTGGACAGGACAAGCCCAGGAGGAGGAACAGGTGCCCCACTCCTGCTTGCTGGGTTCAGTCGACAGCCTAGGCAGAGCTGACTCCCAGATCTAGTGTCACTCACAGAGGCTGGATGCAACTCCAGCAGAGCAGTGGTGATCTCTCTGGCCATGGTATGATGTATCTTAATACTAAACAACCAAGATAAACATCAAGACATAGGAATGAAATCCCATACCAGCCAGCAGGACACAGCATGTGGAGGACTAAACCAAGCCCCATCTTAAAGTAACAGACACTCTCCCAAATTAGTGCTTTTTAAACCCCTCTTGAAATTGCTTGGATTAAAATCAACTTCCAAACAAGCCTGGAAGCAATACACTGCAGTTTCTCCTCTTCACATCAATCTTCCAGCTGTTGCTTTGCTAGGATTAATTTGCCTCCAAGGGGTTTCAACACCCTCCTCCCTAGTGGATTTTCAGAGCCTGTAATGTCATGTAATCGGGACCATGTTATTTTTTGTCTGAATCTCTGGGAGTGATGTAAGAGGGGAAGGGAACTAGCTGACTCCCAGCCATTGGACCAAAGGTTAAATTAGTCTTGGCCTTTCCCCAATTGGACAGAATGCTCCTCAGGCATTTATTGCACTCAGTAGGCAGCATGGAAGTCCTCTCCCTTCTTCTGGAATTGTCTCCCCACTCACAATGCTTCCAAGTGATATGTCCAAGCTTCGGTACCATCCTGTCCCCACCATCTTCATGGTACTACTATGGAGATTCCATGTGCAGGGCAGTCAGGGCCTGGAGACATGAACTTCTGAGGCGGACTTCCATCAATCAGTGGCTGCTGGGAGGACACTGCCTGGTCTCTGGCCTCGTGAGTAGTGCAGAATCAGGTATCACCTAGACCTCAGAAACACCCTTGTGGCTCTGTAGTTTCCACTTAGCTGCCAAATAGTGCAAGCCCCAACTACTGCCTACCCCAGGAAGTGGTCCACTCGCAACACACAGAGGACTGTTAACAACTGCAAGCCTAGACTTCCAGCAAGCAAGTCCAGGAACCGAAAAGAGCATCTTCAAAGACCATATCTCCATGGTCACCATTTGCTTTACATTCTAAGTAACTGCAGGATGTGAGGTGTACCTGGCGAATAACACCACAGGCCTGGTAAAATCTTTTTTATTTTGACCTTTTTCTTTTGTTAGTAAACAGGAACTCAGCAAGTGTCCTTTAGGGTGAGTACAAGCTTTTGAGAAAACAGCTCTCCAGGAGCAGGGGTCATGGTGACACAGTAAAGCGAACTGGGACTGTGGAAGTCCTCAAGTCCACACACACCACCACGCTTTATTCCTTTAGTAGATCCAGGAAGAAGGTTCTTTACTGTTCCACTTTCAAAGGTGGAGAGTCTGAGGAACAGGCCCAAGGGCCTGGAGGCAAAGTGGGGAAGCTGTCTGAGAGGTTCGGGGCGGGCATGGCAGGCTGCTCTGCACTGTTCCCCACAGTGGGTGTTAGGCACCGGCTCAGCTTCCAGCTCCATGGAATAGCAGCGATGGCATGCTCCTGCCCTACAGACTAGAGGTAGTTGGAAAACTGAAGATGCTTACCAGAAGTCACCACAGGGAAGCTCTATGCAAGTATCTTGTTTGAGTCCTGATCTCATCTCAACATCACCATGCACCCAGATACTCACCACTGTTCACTAGCCCGTAGATTTCAAGAGCTCAACCCCTCCAGGCAGGACCTGGGGCGGTCCTGGGTCCCTGCTCTCCACCTTTCTCAGTCATAAAATGAGTCACAACAAGCCAGGTGTTGGACAAGCCTTGAATTTCAACACTCAGGAGACAGAGGCAGGGGGATCTTTCTAACTAGATGGCTGAACCTCTGCATTTGGATCTGGCCACACCTGCAAGATGGCTCTCTCTGTTTGCTCAGTTCACTGGCTGGGTTCTGCACATTTTCACTGTCCACAGCTGCGAAGAAGCTTAGAAGCTGTGAAGCTTAGGCTTTGCCCTTTAAGCAAGCAAAACAAGACTGTTTTTGTTATTCAGTGGAAGCTTTTTATTCAATCAAACACTTTTACTGAACCCTTAAGAACGCTGGAAAAGACTCTGGGTCAGCACAAGATTTGAACAAGATCTTTGCCAGCAGATGAGTCCAGGAGCGTGGACCACCACACCTCCTTTCCTCCAAGCTTCCCATTGGCTGAGGAGAAAGGATTGGAATGCAGTCCCAGATGCTACATGGTCCAGGAGAGCAGGAGTCATTGCTATCCCTTCCATCAAAGAGAAGCAATGCCCGCTGGGTAAGCACAGGCATGTTTCCACTATTTATTCATGAAAACCTACTCCAGTTTTGCCAATTAACCGCAGCTATTTTAGAGGTACACGGCTAGGCATTCAGGCACTGAAGCCAAACTGTCAACCATGTTTTCATTATCCCTATTACTAATCTCCATTGACTTTGATATATTCTGTTCTTCATTTCCCCCATCAACCAACATGTAGAGCAACCAGGACGTAGGAACAGACTCGAAGTCATTTCCACTAGCCTGAATATAGATGGAGATTAACCTGTGTGGTTAAGAACAACTGTGATGGCCTCAGCCAGTTTCAAATGAGGCACTTCCTCAGGGGGCTCTGCTTAGAAACAGTTCTTGGGCTAAGCCAGAGTTCTACATGAAACCATTTTCTTTTCCGGGATGTTAAGGTCAGCGAACAATTGTCTGGTGCAAATACCCACCTCAGGACCAGTGCTGGCAAGCTGGCATTTGGATCTCCCATCTGAGCTCTAAACAGGCCCAGCTCTGCTTAGTTTTTGAGACCATGTGGTATGGCCACAGATGGCATATGGATCTCAAAGGAAAGTTTTCAAAGACTCCTGTCCAGGTAGATGAATGGATCTAGAGGGAGGTTGGAGGCCTCTGGTTTGCAAGTATTCCTGTGGCTCTGATGCACAGAAAGGTTTGGGGTCTACTTGCACCTCACCCCTCACCTCGCACTGGTGTAACTTAGGTTAACACCTTGACAATTGTCTAAGCGGCTTAGACTGTGTACCACTGGAGAACGGCCACAGGCTGAATGAAAAGATGTGTCTGACACTCTGAGAGCTGGAGCTTGGCGTGTGTGGGCAGGCCACAGCTTCATCACATGGAAGTGATTTGTCACATATTACTCTGAAATCATTCAGTTGTGTATGAGAAAAGGAGTGACCAACTGGAACCACTCTTGGCCAGGGCTGCTCTCACGAATCCCGGGGCTTTCCTCAGGCCGAGTCTTTGGGCCAAACCATCACTTCAGTTGGCCCACTCTGCCTGGATGGAAGGCTCTTTATCTTGAAGTCAACAGAGAAGAGACACTTTTGCCTAGTCTCCAAGCCATAAGTCAGAGGGCTGCTGAAGTGTGAGTTACAGGCCAGGCAGGTGCAAGCACCTCAAAATACCAGTGTTAGCTGCACCAATTGGTGTCCATATCTGGCTCACTCAAGAACTTACTAAGCAAGTGGGAGATGGCTCCCAGCCTTGGCAGCAGTGACACTGGACAGCAAGCTGTTTCGTTTAATATGGATCACTGAGTGTTTTGGATTTCCTGTTTTGTGATCAGATATGCAATAGGTTAATTTTTTTCTCTTTGAGTCAGGATTTCATGTACTCCAGGTTGGCCTCAGACTCAGCTGACCTTGCATTTCTGATCCTTCTGCCTCCACTCCCAAATATTGGCATTATAAGAATGCACCACCATACCTGGTTTCTGCTCTGGGGGATAAAACCCTGGGCCTGGTATTTTCTAAGAAAAAATTCTTATCGACTGAACTACATCTCTAGCCCCAAATATTTTAAATCACTTCACCTCCAGAAGTGGAGAAAAGAGCTTTTTTTTTTTTTTTTTTTTTTTTTTTTTATAAAGAAAGAAGAAAAAATTTCAAACAGAATATAAGATTCTCATTTGGGTATAGGAAGTAACTGAAGTTTAGGAGGGAGAGAAAGAAGGGGAGGGGAAGGGAACAGAAGGGAAGGGGAGAAAAAGGGAAGGAAGGAAGAGGAGAAGGGAGGGAGAAGAGGAGGGAGGGGAAAGGAGGGTCTGGAGTTTTACCACCTTCATCTTCTTTTCCTTTGACATTAGACTAGGAAAACAGGCATAATTCTGCCTTTTGTTTCTGGGTTCTTAGATTTCTTGTAACAAATGAATTGCTCCAAAGGATTAAAAAGTAAACTGTAGCAGCAGACAGAGCTGCTGCCACTGAGAGAAGGGATACTACATTAAAAGTCTTATAGTGGTGGTGGAGAACACCCAAAACCTCAATAACTCATGAACATTTTACCTTCAAACATCTAAGAATTCCTATATGATACAAACCCCAGAATCCTGTAGCGATGAACCTAAAATCACAGGTTCTTCAAGGTGAGAAGGGAACCAGAGAGGTTATGACCAGTATCCTGCCACAGGCTCTGTTGACCCTGAACTCTGGGATGGCGACTGCATCCCTTTAATGTGCCTCTATCCCTGACTGTCCTCTTCAACTGTGAATGGCTAAACCGGAGACAAGAGCATTCCCAACTGAAGGAATTGATGGGCATCACGGAGATGCCTCCGTGCTGACCGTGACCAACAGCACTTTGCATTTCTGTCCTTCAGGGCCTTGGTCTCACTCCAGGCTCAGACTTGAGCCACTTGAAGGGAGATTTCCTGTGTCACATTCAAGGCTGAGGAGGTATACAGGTGGCCAGCTCACCTTCAACTTTCTCTTTGGAGGATGTCAAGACCTCTGCTTTGTCTTCACTCTGCTCACCTGTCCATATCATAAGCCTGGGACCTTCTGTAGCTGAGAACAATTCATGGTTTTATTGCTCTGCTCTGACGAGACCCCACATATTGTCCCTCTTACTCTTGAGGATACTCAGTTTTCTGAAGGCATAACAAAATACCTGAGGCAATGAACTTACAAACTAAAAACCTCTTGGTTCATGGCTTCAGAACCTTGCCCACAACTGGATAGATCATTACTTCAGAGCCTGGTGGGGATACCAGAATCGCCTCATAGCCAGGGAATGTTACAGAAGAGGAAGGGGAACCACGTCCCCTTGAACCAAGTACAATTCGTCTTCAAAACCATATGTAGCATATTCTTTCTCAGGAAGAGTCATCAATACTGATCTGACAAGCAGATAACCCCACTGCAGTAAGAACCTCCACCACCCCACATCTCCTAACAATCCCACTGGATGGGGTCAAACCTTCAGCACATGGACCTTTTGGGGGACACCCAATGTCTACACTAGAGCATTTCTTGCTCCTCTCTCACTTTCTTCTGTCCATCATCCTCCCTTCTTTTTTCCTTTATTCCTTCCTTTCCACTCCCCCTCTTTCCTTCCTTCCTTCTTTCCTTCCTTCCCCCCTTCCTTCCTTCCTTCCTTCCTTCCTTCCTTCCTTCCTTCCTTCCTCTCATAACTTACTCCCAATTCCAGGGAGCTGAAGCCTCAGATGCATGGAAAACATCCCTCACCACAGGTAGCTAGCTAGTGGCTTCCCTCACCAACCAGAGACTGGATTTGACTTTTTTTTTTCCTGGGGAGAAGGCAGCTTTAACTGTGAGGGTGGTAAGCATTCTGCCTTTTTCTCTTTCCACAAGGAAGGTGATGCCTTCTGTGGCTGGCTAGCATAATTTGTTTTCTAGACAGTTCATACCATAGTCTTCTCCTTTGCTTTCTCAGGAATTTGTCTAGTGATGGCTGTCTGATAAGCAGACATTATCCTGGCAGGGGACCAAGCCACAGCCACATCCTGTCAGCTCTCCATCAAGACCAAAGAGAACTCACTTCAGGAACAAGCTCGTTAAATCTTTATTCTTGTTAGTGGCACTCAGGACCTGCCACAGGCTTTTAGCCACGGAGCTGGGAAGACATTCCATAGACAACATTCCCAGCGATCTCCAAAAGATGGCAGGCCTGAAGAATAACAAAGATGCTTGATGTGATGGTGAGAATCTGTACCCCCAAGTCCTCCAGGAGGTGGTCGGCGTCTAAAGCTAGCTGAGCTGGGAGCCCAAGCTTCATCCATCACCTTCAAAGCCGCCCCACACAGGGGCTCTCCTGGGGTGGGCTGCACTGGGCAACTCATCTCATTTGCATTTCTTTGTTTCACTGTTTGCTCTTTGCATGTCACCACCTGCTGAACCCCAAGGTAGGAGTCCACTAAAACATTCCCAGGAGAAGCTGCTGCCTTTTCCCACAGCTCCCCTCAGAACCTCAGCTTCCTCAGTGGGGATTTTATTGGAGTTATGTGTCTTCTAAGGAGGCCTTGGGAAAGGAGTATGAGGTGTTTTGAAGGGAAGTGTGGGCTAGAGATTTCTGGACATTGTAGAACTAACCCAGTCCGGATCTGGGCTCCAAAGTTTACCAACCACGTCCCTTGGGCAAGTTATTGAACACACTGGCCTTCATTTCTTTATCAATATATGAGAGCAGGCTAACTGTGGACCTTTCCAACTCTGAAATGCAATGCCTGTGGTAGGCAGGAGGGGATGGATGATCGTGAGAATTACAGCTCTGTGGCCTTCCACACACCAGACTGCTAACACATTGGCTCATGCATTCACACAGCTCCTCTTGGCAAATACTATTACACCCATATGACAGATGAGGAAACTGAGGCAAAGTGAGGTTAGATGGCTTGGCTGGACTAAGAGGAGGTGGTAGAGCAGGAACATACCCTCCTGGGTATACTCCAGAGTGGCCTGGCTCCAGAGTCAAAATCTCTGACTTCCTCAAAAGTTGAGATAAGTTATTCGATACAGTTGGCATTTTTCGTGTAACTTACCATTTAAATGAATCTGAAAAAATATTCTTTAGATAAAGTTTCCCCCATAGAGCTCAAGTACCCTTTGACCACCTTACTTCCATGGCAGGCTGTTCCCTAGGAGCAACCACTGATGCTCATCTGGAGAGCTTTTCCATGCGCTTCCCTACTCTCTGACAACCATGTATTCACACTGTGCACAGGTATGTTTGATCGCATTTCCAGCCTACTAGGATCTTACGTACTCTGTCTCTCTGTCTCTGTCTCTGTCTCTGTCTCTGTCTCTCTCTGTGTGGTATACATGTATGCCTGTGAGTGTATAGGGGGTGATGTGCACATACGTGCATGTGGAGGCCAGATGTTGACTTTGGGTTTCTCCTCTGTCCCTATCCATCTTATATATTGAGTCAGGGTCTCTCACCTGAACCCAGAGCTTCCATCTTGTCCAGCTCAACAGCTTACTGGGTGCCCTGTTTCCTTCTCCTGAGCCCTGGGGTTAGAGGAAGGATATCATGCTCCTGTAGTATTAATTCGGATGCCTAGGGTCTGAACTCTGGTCCTTACATGTAAGCAGCAAATGCTTTACCCCTGAGCCATCTCTCTAATCATCTCCTATCGTTTTATAGACTAGCAGCTTGTCCTGAGTCTCATATAAATGGCAAAGCCTGGGCTTGAAGCACGCCTCACCTGCTGCAGATCTAGTTTCATTGCCACTCAACTTCTGGCTAGCAACTCCCCTGATCAATTGCAAAGATGATTATTTTACAGCTCAGGTCATTTGTGATAGGAAGTGAGAAAAGACTCAAATTCCACCAGGAAGCTCTCATCTGTGATTTGATGAACATCACTGAGTGGCACTGAGAAGAAGACATACGAAGGACAGATCAAAATATGTGTCCTTGGATGCAGGTTTCAAGTCATGCTCAGAGTACAGCACCAGAACCCAGCGCAGAGCCTGGGAAATGGGAGCACTGGCGTCTGTGAGTGCAGGCCGTTCCCCTGGCAGTCTGGAGTGCCTTTTTTCTGGCATTGGTATCTGTATGCGCCAGTCTTTAGGACTGTCATTCCCTCATTGTCCACCCCCAAACTCCTGTGCCCTGGGCTTCAGGCTGATTGCTCTGTGGGCCCTGTCCTGTCCTGCCAAGTTTCTTCTTCCTGCCCTGGGGGCTCCAGCAGATCATCCATTAGTCCACTGGCCAGACTGGGACATCGGAGAAGCCTTGATAAGCATCCCTGTCTTAGGGTCTCCGAGTGAAGAAGGAGATCTGGCATTGAGCTTATCTTCTGGAGCTGCGCCTCTCCCCGAAGGGTCCATTTAGAATGGATGGATTCTCATGGCCCTGTTGGCATCTACCTGCTGTCCTAGAGCACACTTGAGAAGCTGCCCTTGCATGGTGGATAGGTGCTTTCCTCTTGAAGTGGACTTCATACCCTTGGGGTTTTTTTTTTCTACAACGTATCTGTTACTTTCTTCCATTTCCTCTGAGAAGCTACTGTGCAAGAGCAAGTTGGCATAGGGTTCAGGATCTGAGTTTTAGACAGGCCTGTGAATCTTCTACCGATGTGCCACTGGGCCGAGGGAACTGCCTTGTATGCAGTAGACTGCACGGTAAATCAGTGTTCCTACTCTCTGACCTCTGACTTCTACCCATCCTTCTAAAATCCCTTTTGGAAACAAGGAGGTATTAAATAATTCAAATGTCATCCTCCCCATAAAATTTCTCTCCAAAATGTCGACAGTTCCTTCTCCTTTATCAAAATTTATCACTGTCCCGTCTGCCTTCCCAAGAAGGTTGTATTGCTAATGGAGGAGTACCACATAATGCTACAAAGATTTGTTTTCTTCCTGTGCCAGATGTGAAGTGCGGGGGGGTAGCTTAGGGCTGGTACTTCTCTCATACAGTCTCCACATGCAACACAGACTCTGGACAAAGGGCATGCTGTCTTTGTTGAAAGTGTGAGGAAGGAACAACCACAGGGAGTGACCAGATGGACGTGGGCATGGATTGTGGGGGAAGGGTAGAGACCGTTGGGTAGAGTAGGAAGGGCGCCACATGAGTAAGGGTGGGTTGGAAGGGAGGCAGCTGGAGAGTAGGGAGTGGTCTGGCAGAGGCTGAGGTTTGGGGTTCCCATCACTTTTGCCGATATCCTGCAGTCAGGAAGAACTCTGATGTCTACTAACTCTGCATATTGCTCTGATATCCTTTCCAATCTCACTTGTTGTCAATAAAGTGGGCTTACTCATAGCTTGCAGCCCAGGGAGTGGCGAGATTTAAGCACGGCAATGTAACGGGAAGAACTCTGGTGAGCACAAGGGACACATGTGGAGAAGAGAGGCAGCCCAGAGGCTACAGAGCACTGCCAAGAGTGTGCAGTCAGCGCACAGCTGGGACTGGAATCCAGGTGCCTGGATCCTAAGTAGGGGTCCCTCCCACAGCACTGGGCCATTCCCAGGACCCTCTGGATTTTCAACAGTGCAAAGGGATTCTTCCTACACTCACACAGAAAGCCTACATAGGCCCAGCTCTGAGGCAAGCCAACTGGACGGGACACCAGAGCAACCCAGCAATAAAGTCAAGTGATACAAGCGCCGAAAAGATAATTTTTCCATAAACCAGACCCCTGGTGTGGCTTCACTGTGTTATTTATTAACTAAGAGCAGGAGAATGTGAAGACACAGAGTGCTAGGACCATTAGCAGATGATCTGTGACCTGTTACTGACTCTAGTCCCAGGAGTGGGGTGCTTTTACCCTCTAGCATCTGGGGTAGTTTTTCAGATACATAATCAGTCAGCTTTTGGAAATGATCTTTGCATTCCAAGATCCCATTCCACAAAGGATAGAAGGAGAGAAAGAGGCAGAGCTACAGAACTCCCATCTTCCCAGGGGCCCAGGGAGAGGCACCTTCCTTCTTCCCAGGCAGTTCCTGGGGCTCTCCACAGTTATCCATTCTGATGCACCAAAACCCCTGTTGCCATGCTCTGATTGTAGGATCCCTTCCCAGCTTAATTCCAAGCCAGAGGGAGAAGAGAGAGGCTTGGGCTGCACACAACTGTAGCTCTCAGGTCCCTGAGCAATGCTGACCTTCAGCAGGACATCAGCCAGTGCATGCTGGGTCTCTGGGGCATGCCAGGTAGAGAACTATGCAGAGAGGAGCCATGCCTGTCTCAAGACCAGCTGCAGCACAAATACTTGGGCTGTTTGAGAGAGCAGAGAACATTTCCTGAGAGCTATGAAGAAACAAGATCGACTTTGTCTGGGGAAAGACTGTTGAGGTACAGTGGAGACGGGGAAACATCTAATTTACAAATACGTTTTTCTTCCCTTTGAAGACTGAATCTAATGTTTGTAATTACCATTAATAATAACTAAAATAATTCAAATAAAAAATGAGATGAATAAATAGCGCTCAGGACTTCACCCTTAGTTCATTTGAGTCACACTATCCAGAGAGAAAATGGGGTGACATTTTTGAACCCGTTCACTGACAAGATTTTGCCTTTAGTTCAAGAGCCACCACCCTCCAGGATCCCTGCTTTACAGACAGCAAAGCTGAAACCTGAAAAGATGCTGCCTGGGCCACTGTAAAGAGGTGGGCGTTGATTTAAGACCTCTCTTGAATAAAGGACAACAAGGGAAATCCAGGTCAAGGAGATGGCTTAGCTGTAAATACTTGCTGCACAAGCGTGAAGTTTGATTTCCAGCCACTGGGCCTGTCCCTGGTGCAGCATGGATGAGACAGATGCAGCCCCTGAGCTCACTGACCAGCTAGTACCACTGAATTAGTGAGTCCCAGATTCAGTGAGAGAGCCCAACTCAAAAGAAAAGGAGCATGGTGAAGAAAGACACACAGCCTGAAGTCACCTGTTGTTGGCTTCAAGCCTACACGCACATGCACATGTGCATACACGAATGTACTTGTACCACACACACAGACACACACACCCATAGGAACGTGTCTACACAACACATACACATGCATATGTATGCACATATACAGGTATACACAAACACACACACATACGCACACAGACACATGCACGCACACACGTACAGCTGTTTTAATGCCTGAGTTTTTAAAACTACAATGGCCATTCCCTGCACCTCAACATTTTTACTTTTTGATTTTTCTCTCTACTCAAAAAGACTTTTGTTCAGGTTTCATAGCCTGCAAAACTATTGCTTTTTTTTCAAGCTAATCTCATAAGCCAAGGGATCATGTGTTTAAAGGCACACTAATGGGCTACAGAAATACTTCATGGAACTTTCTGGAAGCATCTGCCTTTAGCCAGCCACCTTGTCTTATTCTTCAGGAAGATACCAGCTTTCTCCAAATGTCAGCCCAGGAGGGAGTGGAGGAAACACACTGTATATTGAGATTCAGAACCTTGGATGTAAGGATTTTTCCTTAGCTTATTTCCTATCTGAAAAATGCGGGCATTAGATTAAATAATCCCCAGTGTCCTTTTTACTTCTTAAAATACCACCATACAATTACAATTCCTGCCTAAATAAACTTTATGTTTGAAATATGGGTGAGAATCACTGTCCCCTAGGAAGCCAGCTCCTGTACCCCTGCCATATCTGTAGCTCTGAGTACCAGGAGCATGAGGTGCACCATTTCAAATCTGGGTGGGTGGTCAATTTAGTCTTGATCAGAAAAAAAGAAGAGCAACAGAGATGAGAAATAGTCTGTTAGAGTTGCTTGCTGTTCATTAGCTTGGATGTACCTGACCGGGTCAGCCCTGCCTTGCAGAGGGAAGAAAGCAAGGTGTGTGTTGGAGAAAGGACAGGGGTGGGGTAGGGGTGGGGGTGGATCTCTAGTGCTCATTCTCTTGCAGATTCTGCTGTCCCAGCTAGGGGGAGGAGGAACCTTGATTTAAGGCCTCACCCCTGCCAAAATACAGGTGATATTGAGAGAGCAACACTTCAAGTCTTATCAGCTATATACCCTGAGTGTGTGTGTGTATGTATGGACATATCAAATCTTACTATGGGCAGATTTTTAAAAATGTATTGTAGTAACATATACAAAACATAAAACTCACTATTTTAACCACACTGAGTGCATAGTTCTGTGGCATTTAGAACGTTCACCCTGTGGGCTGCCATCACCACTATCCATCCTGCTCACATGAAGCCTCCACACCCACGGAACACTCAGCCTACATTCCTCCCTCCAACCCCCTGATGCCATCCATCCATCCATCCATCCATCCATCCATCCATCTATCCTTCAAGTGACCCTAGGACCCTCATCCAAGCAGAATACTTTAGCATTTGTCTTTTTGTAATTGGCTTATTTTACTTCACATAATGTCTTAAAGATTCATTAATATTTTAGCTCATCTCAAGATTTCCTAACTTTCCAAGGCTAAGGTTGGATAGTATATATAATAATGCACATATTAATACATAACATGTAATTTTCACACTGTCAAATACAATGTGTAGAATAAATGTTAGCATGCGTATGTAGCTCTCAAGACCAGAAGCACAGGTTTAGTCACTGCAGGCTGAGGTAGGTGAGGAAAACATTCAGTACATTTTCATTTGCAACGAGAAGAAAATAGTTGGGACTCACTATGGGGAAAGAAATATAAAAAGAGAAATGCAAAGACCCTCACCTCACCTCACCTCACCTTACCTCACCTCACATAGTGTTTTGCTTATCCATCCCTCCAAATGGATACAGACGACCTTTGCCTTTAGCTCTCATGAACACTGCTGCAATGGACACAGATGTACACTTATCTGCAAAGTGTCTGCTGTGACAGGTTTTCATGGGCCTGAGAGGATCCTCATTAGCACATTGGAATCCTGAGGGCAAATGCCTCAACTTGAGGACTTTGCACAGCTTTCCATGGAGCTGGCCTTCTGCCCTCGTAGCTTTAAACCTGTGAACACCCCAGCCGGGCCCCCTGGCCCCAGCCTGCTGGCCCCATCCCAGTAGGCTGAGTCCCACCACTCTGTGAGGACCTCTAGTGGGCAGCTGTAGTCACAGCTACGGGTTCCCTTTTCTTCCCAGGAATCATGGCAACTCTACAGAAGGCTCTCTTTACAAGTATAGTGGCTTCCTGCCCCTCACCAAATACACAGATGTGCGGCTCAAACCTATGTAAGTAAGCACGTATCTTAGAGTCTTAATGACCTTCAAAATCAGAAAGAATTCAATTGGAGGGTATGGGAACCTCTGTGCTGGAGACAAACTTTAAAGGTTACCCAAACATTTCTAAACAATGTGTTGAATAGACAGGATTCAAACTGTGGCTTAATTTCCTAAAAAGAATTCCTAACAAGTTTATTTAGTACAAAGCTCTTCCAAAGCCTGATATCTCCAAGGGTTAGAGGAAAGAAAAAGATAAGTGTTTCCAATATGTATGTGGCTTTGGCACTAATTTCTTTGTTATCTTTGAAAGGGAAAAGAAGCCAGATCAGAATTCCTGGGTCACCATGCCCCAAGCTAAGTCCTCAAGATTGAGTGGGTTTTCCAGATGGGTTTATTTGTCCTAAGTTTTTAAAGGTTATCAATTAGTCTTATGGGCAAGGCTTTTGTTTGGCTGGCAAGAATCAGTTTTTTGTGGGAATGAAACCAAACAAGCAACTAGGAACTGCTCTAGGCTCTTGGGAATTTGCAATTGGTGATCCTTCAGGCTTAGCTGATGTGACTTGGGCCCCTGTCTGCAAGGACTACCTTGAGCTTCCCTAGCTTGTTCCACTTCATGGCTCGGGGAGGGGAGATTTTACTTCTCCTCCTCCTCCTTCTTCTAGAAGATTTATTTTTATTTTATTTATTTATTTTTTTTGTGTGTGCCATCTGTGTCTACCTGTGAAGGCCAGTAGAGGGTGTCAGATACCCTGGAGCTGGAGTTGCAGATATTTGTGATCTGCCCGACATAGGAGCTGGGAACTGAACTCTGGTCCTATGGAAGAGCTGCAAATGCTCTTCACTGCCAAGCCATCTCTCCAGCTCGGGAGTCTTTTTCAAAAATCTCCCGTGGGAGGATCCAATCTCCTTCCTAAGGATTTTCATAATTTCTACTTCTAGGCAAAAAGCTACCACGTTTCTCATATTTATGGAACCACAGCAACAAGGATAATCTAACAATAATAATAACAACCTCAACTCAGCCAACACCTATTCAGCACAGTGTGACAAAGCCCTCCTCTAGGTTAACTGTTTACCTTTGACCCCTTCTTGCTATCTTTCCTTTCAAACAGAAGGATGCCAGGTCAACTGGTTAGGCACTAACTCTATAGGTGTCAGTGATTGACAGGTGGGAGGAGCTGCTGGGTGGACACACACATGAGATTTTTAAACAGTCATTAGCCTTTTGGTTCCAGAGTATTCACTGTATCACCGAGCTCAAACTCACAGAGCCATCCTCTCACCTGGCTTCTATGAAAGCTCTACCTCAAGAAAATGTAAAATCAGCCACTTTCTCTGAAGTACAGCTCTAGGGATGGAGACCATTTGTTCTCAAGCTGTGTTGCTTGTTTGAGCTCTTACGATGGAGCCACGCACTGCATTAGTGGTCCCTAACCATCACAGAACAGGTAAGGTGCATCATTTCATCACCCCCTTTTAGAGGTAAGGAAGCTAAGGACTTGGATGGCTAGTTTTTCAAGGGCACTTGACTAGAAATCTTTTAGAGCCATTTATTTTTGTGCATTGCTTTCCTCTGGAATTTAAGTGTGTCAAATCTGAACAACAATGATAACAGCAACAACAAGGTAAGTGGCTTGTGACAGCCTTCTTTGTCCCCCTCCTTCACTGTTCCCCTTAATTTGACCAACAAGCTGCCCCTCCACCCCATCTTCCCTAGGCTTGCATGGGCAGCTGGGGGCTAAGAGTGGATAGTGCCAGTTTGAGCCCTGGTGGGCCTCACACTTCCCTCAGGACTACCTGGTGGCCTGAGCAAATTGTATCAATACAGCATCTGGGTTTTATTTCCTTTTACACAGATTCTCTATTGTTCACGAGTGGCCAATGGACACCAAGGGTCCTGTTGAAAACAGAGCTTTTCTGAGCTTTGGATAGCTAGCACATGGGTTCTGTTGCTACTCATTCCCCTCCCGGGGTGTATATGTGCATGTGCTGAGAGTTGTCACTCTAAGTATACAACATGAAAGAATTGAGGTAAATTCAGCATCAGTCCGTAAGTTGCACACGTCTGTCTGGGATCATAGAGGGGTTGCCTAAGGCCCCTGAAACCTTGCCTCTGGTTGCAAGTACAGCAGGTCCTAGACTTTCTGGTCCAGCCAGGAGTGTTGGTCTGCCCCCTATGCTGCTCAGAACATTGAATTTGAGACCACAAGTGCTTTTCTAAACACAGAGGGAGAAAGCACTGAAAAGAAATCAGGTCATTCGGGCTGGGGAGATGGCTTAGTTGTTCAAGTGCTTGCTTTGCAAGCACAAGGACCCAAGTTCAATCCTGGTTCCTGTATCAAAAGCTGTGAGACACATGGGTGCCCTGGCCAGGCAGCCTAATGGAATCCCTGGGTCCCAGGACATTGAGCGACCCTGTCTACAAAGAGAGGTGGGCAACAGCTAAGGAATGATGCCTACAGTCGTCCTCTGGCCTCCACATATACTCCCACAGGAGTGTGGTACCTGCAGACACATGGGCACCTGCACACACATGAACACATGCTCACACAAAAGGGAAGAAGTAGGGTGAGAAGTTCTCATGCAGTCTCTTCAGCTACCCCTTAGAAGGTATGGGCTTTCCCCTAGGCTCCCATTTCCTCCCCCATGGGTTTTCACGTTTGGTCCCACATTGCTTGCTTCACAGATGAACAGAAGGAAGAAGACACTTCCATTTGGCCCAAGACCTGCAGCACATAGAACTCTGAATAGCTACAGAAATACAATCTACTAATCCACAGGACATCAGACTTTGTGGAGCCTCAGCCATGAGCACAACATGAACATCCTGGCTCTCCAAGGTACTTCCCTTGGGGAAGCCTTGGATGGGAGCAGTCCTGTTAGGAGACCAGACCTCTTCTGAATTGGGTCCTGTGCACTCCATACATTGTTCAGAGTTGCTGGAGGGCCACTGTAAGACCTGGAGGCTCTGATAGAATGGTCTGTGCCACTCTGATTGTCCTGTAGCTACTGCTTACCAGTGGACAGGCTAGAGGGAAGCATGGGGAAGTCCCTCTGGACTAGAACAAGGCTCCTTTCCTCCTGATGACCTCTCTGATGCTCATCTGCTTCTTGGCCAGATTGAGAGGAAAGTCAGTGTGCCTGGCAGCTTTTGATGTGAAACTGCTTGGGTAAGGTTTCCTTTGGCTGTTTATCTATGTGTCAGGGTGCTGGCTGGGCCACTGCTGCCCAGCTCAAGAACTCTGCAACCCCAGAACTCTGGGACCCTTGTGCCTCAAACTCAGTTCTGGTCTTCCTTACCTCAAAAAACTGGCATTATTAAGTGGACCATAGCTGCTTAATTTCTTTGTATGTGTGTGGGTTTGGAACATTTGGGTTAGGGTGTATGTGTACATATGTGTGTGTGTGTGTGTGTGTGTGTGTGTGTGTAGGCCAGAGACAATCTCAGCTGTCATTTCTCAAGGGCCATTCAACTTGTATTTTTTTTTTGAGAGTCTTGCCCTGAAACTGAAGCTCACCAATTAGGCTAGATGGGTGCCCAGCCAGCCCCAGGATCCAGGTGTCTCACCTTTTTTTAAATGTAGAAACTGGGATAGAACTCAAGTCCTCACGTTTACAAGCAAATGCTGATCCATTTTCCCAGCACAAGGGGCCTAATTTCTTTCTTTTTAAATTTTTTTGAGATTATAATTATATTACATAATTTCCTTCTTTTCTGTCCTCCCTCCAAAGCCTCCTATATACCCCTCCTTGCTCTCTCTCAAATACATAGCCTCTTTTTTTGTTAATTTTTACATGTGTGTATGTATATTAAGAATGCATTAGAAATGCACACAGAAACACACATATGTTATCTATATACATATATATGTGCATTTGTTTCTGTATGTATGTATGCATTGTATACCTCTCTCTCTCTCTCTCTGTCTCTCTCTCTGTATGTATGTATGTATGTATGCTCCAACCAGCTCAGCTGCATAATGCTACATATATGTAGGTTTTCAGGGCTGTCAATTTGGTATTTGCATCGGATAACCAATTAGTGTGCTCGTCCCTGGAAAGGCTGTTTCTCCCATTCTCAGCATTCTTAGTTGCCTGTAGTTCTTTGTGTAAGGTTGAGGCCTTACACAGAAGCCGAAGGGCTTTTTCCCACCCATGTTAACATAGCTATTGATGCATCCTTGTTTAGTTCATTTAGGCATCCAACTGGGGAGATTTTATGGGTGTAGCTTCTGATATGTCAAGGAGACACAATCTTACAGCAAACTCCATATTCCTTTGGCTCTTACAAACTTTCTGACCCCTCTTATGCAATGATCCCTGAGCCTTAGATGCAAGAGTTGTGTTGTAGATGTATCAGTTGGGACTGGGTTCCACAATTCTGCATTTCAGTTGGTTGTGGTTTTCTGTACTAGCCTTTGTCTACTGCAAAAAGTTTCCTTGATGAAAGGTGAGGACCACACTTATCTGTGTGTATAAGGATAAATAAACAGAATGTAGTTAGGGATTATGCTGGTTTTGAAATTTGGTGGTTGTGAATTCTCCTCCAAGTTCCATGACTTCAAGACCTATGGGTAGTTGCTTAAGTTTTCAATACCAGGCAGGCATGATTTTCCTTCTTGCTGAGAAGGTCATAAGGTCCAATTAGAAATGTTAGTTACTACCAGACGACTTAATTTCTTTTCAGCATGGTCTCCTTAGTCTGTGTTTGGAAATGCCCTTGTGGTCTCAGATTCAGTGTTTGGAGCAGTATAAAGGGCAGACCAACTCCAGCACTCCTTGTTGGACCAAAGTAGTCTAGGCTCTGTCATACCTGTAGCCAAAGGCATGATTTCTGGGGCCCTAGGAAGACATCTTTTGTGATTCTAGAGAGATGTGTCCAATTTATGGACTTAGGCTGAATTTACACCAGTTCCTTGTTGGCCACTTAAGACCGACAACTTCTAGTACTACTCATTTCCACACATGGCACATGCCACTAAAGAACTTTGTGCCTCATGCTTGTGAGGCAGGCACTTCAATGTGCCCTCTCTCTAGTTCCTTCTCATTTGCCTTCTGACCCTCCCTGTCACAGTGTGATCTTATTACTTTGCCATACTGGCACTTGGACATTGCCAGTCCTTCCATGTTTAGGTTATTCAAAATCACCCAAGCAAAAGTTCCAATCCCTTCTCTCCAATACTTACTTAAAAGTTCTATTTGGGTATCTCTGGATCAACTACAATATCCATGTCCAAATAAAGAAGTTGAGGCTTGGCATCATGAAGAGAGCCTATGAGAGGTTATTGGTGAGAGTGCAGCCCAGTTGCAGCAAGGGACCCCCAGCAGTTTTTGAGATGCTACTACCATGGGATGACTACCAAGAAGAGCAGAAGCAGTGAAGTGGATCCAGCTGGAGCCTGGAGGACAAGCTGTGTGTGCTGTAGACAGTAAAGCCAGAGAAATGATCCAAGTCCTTTGGAGGAGTCCAGAAGACCGTGAGTGAATTCCAGATAATTGGACTTTGATAAAGCTTTTTTTCTGCTGTCCAAAGACATCGTGAAAAGCTTGATAGCTGTTTGGTTTCATTTGGTACTGTGCATTAGCAACCCTCGTGATTGTTTCTCTTGTAAATGATTTTGCTGGTTTAATGTTAAATTGTAGTGTTAAAATTTTTGTTGTCTTATACAGAAAAGGGGAAATATTGTGGAAGTTTATTTTTAGTTATGTATGAAACAATTGTTTTATGAACCATTGGGTGAGGGTCTGCCTACATCTTGGTGTTTTGTATTGTTTGCAGTTGTTAGATTTATGTGTGGGTTGTTTAATTGCTTATGATCTTCAGGTGGTATCAGTAGAACACCTAAGGAGTTCTACTGATAGAAAAATAAAATAAAATAAATAAAATATTTTATTAAAATAAATAAAAACACTTGAGCCCTGACACTCAGGATTCCACTGTCCAGTATGGCACTTGCCATGACTGTGTTCCCTCTGCCAAGTTCTGGCAGAGTTTCCACATATGAATATATATCTTCCTTGGTGAGACCCCACAGCAGCATACAACAACATTCAAAGCCGTAAGTCAAGATCTCACCTTACAACTTTGATCCATACTTCAGTTCCTGGGGCAGTGTCCCATCTATCTCCCTTACAACTTGACTTTGAAACAGCAATTATCGTTTTCTTTTTCTAGACTCATTCAAGTGCTGGTAGCTTCTTTTCTTTCCTTTCTCTCCATCCTCATGACCCACGTTAGTATTGTGTCAGACAAGCTCTTTCTCTGACCTCTATTGTCCCTCTATAGCAAACCCACTTCCAGGGCTCTAGCTGGACCTGTTGCCAGAATGCTGGATCTGCCTAGTCATTCTACACACACACACACACACACACACACACACACACACATACACACACACACAGAGTAATGGTATTTCAAAGGACTCATCACCTTAGCCCCTTCTCTTGCTTCATCTACTCAATGTGAGGCTGATTCATAGGAGCTTTGCATTGTATCTGATTCTGGTACACGGGGCTCCATTCCCCACATCTATTTGTTCTTGTGAAGAACCACGGCAAGGAATCCCAGTCCAGAGCAGAGCATCTCTGCCCACAGTTGAGTTTGCTTTGGGCAAAGTCATTCATTCATTTTTTGTCTCTCCTGGCCAGAACCTTAAAAAAGATTCCAAGGGTTGGAAGTGAGGGATGTGTAGATCCTAAGGATGGGAACCATTCCCCAAAAGCTCCATTCTGAAGCTGATGTGATGGCTCAGCAGGTACAAGGGTTTGTCACATAAACCCGATGACCTGAGGTTGATCCCAGAAACCCATGGTGGAAGGAGAAAAGCAACTCCAGCAAGTGGTCTTCAGCCCTCCACACATACTCTATGTGCATCCACACCCCACATCTCTCTCTCTCTCTCTTTCTCTCTCACACACACACCAATTGAAATTGAAGATATCAAGCCTATTATATGTAAAAATTGGACTCTGAGAGCACAGTGACTGTCAGTAAGCAGTAGGTAACGGAGCAGTCCCACTTAAGGCTGCAGGAAGATCTTGTTAGCCCTTGATTTGATTTTGACTGGTATGGGTGAAGCCACTGGGAAATGCCCAGCAGCAGGAACTTGATGATGAGCTCAGGCAGGCCTTGTGAGTTCCGAGTTATGTCACAGATTCTTTTGAGGTTTGTTCCTGAAACCTGAAGTTCACATACTTGTCTATATTTATGTGCCACAGGAAACTGTAAACACAAGAGTTTTAAATAGTGTCAGAGCACAAGTTTGTTTAACCTTAATGTATTCTATAAAATACCCTCCCAGACTTCTGCTCAGTCTAGAGTGTACCCCAGCTAAGAAATAAGGACAAAAATGGGCTCAGAGGAACAGATTCACAAACACAAACAGTCCCAAGGTGTACACAATATAAATGCTTTATTGCTAGCACAGAGGTTTCTTTTGAAGTAAATTAAAAGCCATAAATCTTTATTTTCACATTCTATACTGTGTTTTGAAGGGAGCTAGCCAGTTAATGGCATGTTCATGTGGGTGCACTGTAGGATGAACAGGGCCCCCACTGGAAGAACTCAAAGCACATGTCTGTTGAGCACGTTGTCATTTCTCAATAACAGTAAGGAGAGCTTGCTTGGAAACATTGTGGACAGGCAGGTTATAAATAGAAAACTGAAAACTGGTTTGGTTAGAAAGCAGAAAACCGTTAAATAGAGAAGGTGATAGATATATGCCCATATCCTACACCTAGGTTATATTTGGCATTTTTAAATAAATGTTGTTCACCCAGGTTAGAGACTGGCTTCCACTTGGCAACTGGGGGAGAAGAGAAGGAAGCCAGTGCTGTCCACACCAAATGGGGTTCACTGGAAGGCAGAGGGACAGGTAGGGTAGGGAGGAAGGAGTTGGGCCTGCTTCACACCTCCCCCTCTGAAGGCTGAAGCTCACTTGTTGGGAAGCCAGAGTGGTATGTGGACAAGCGGACCACAGGGCATGACAGAGAAGGCCTGGTGGAACATGGCAGTCTTGGCACACGGGTGCTCTGAAAATAGAGAAGGAAATCCTCAGGTTGGCCCACATTTTTCAAATGCATTGACAGCAGATTTCAGGCAGTGATCTAGGCACAGTGGGCCAGAATAGCCATAGCACTGGAGTAGCAGGTACTGGTGCAATGTAGACAAGGGTGCAGAAGAGGCTGTGGTGCTGATTCCAGCAAAAACTCACTTCTCAAGACTTGTCAGCAAGTCTCTGAAACTGAGTCATTTTTGTAAGTCCTGTGGCATTACCAGTTTCCTGAGACTATCTGGACTGTTCTAGTTGGTCTTAAGATAAGCTTTGGAAAAGCTCTTAGTTATCAGTGAAAACAAAAGGTTGTAGTATTTGCTTTATTCTGGAATAATCAAGAAGTTACACACACACACACACACACACACACACACACACACACACACACACACAACTCTCTCCAAAACATGCAGTAAGGTCAGGAGTTGTAGACTGTATGTGATAACCTGTGACTTGCATCACCATCTACACAGAGACACATACACAGAAACACAGACACAGACATGCACACATACCCCAAACTGCAGCAAGCTCAGAAACTGTGAACTGCACAAGATGACCTCTATTCTCCTCATCTGCCATCTTCTTTTCCCTCTGTTATTTACGGAAGTAAGCAAAGGACTATACTACATCCCTACCACTTAGAACATCTGCAGTGTACCAGCTCCTGGCATTTTTAGTCTGCCCTGGCTCTAACTAAAACCATTTCATGTTTTGCTTTGAAGAAATGGATAACATGAAATGGTAATTTGGCTGCAAAACCTTGGAAAATTGTTCCCGGCCCAAACATCTGCCCTAAATGAGCTCAGCTGAGGTCTCCTTGGAAGAGGGAGGAGTGAGGAGTGGGGAGGAACTGGAAGGAGGAAAATGAAGACAGAGCCAAGGCAATCTCTCCTCTAGGAAAGCTCTCTGTGACAAAGGCGTCAGCTACTGCAGCTCCCCTATTCCACCTCAAGCTCCACACAGCAATCCTGGCTGTGCCAAACACTCCTCCCTCCTCTGCTATCTCCCCAGTATTTCCTACCATTAAGGTGACTCCTTCTAGAGTGTCTATAAACCCTGCCTTGCTGGCCTGTGTCAAAGGTGCAGTGACCTATCATCAATTCAATCTTTAAAGAAGGGCTGGGCTCAACTCTGTACTTCTCAGAGCTGGGCTCTACAGGGAAAGCAGGGAAGTCAGCAGTGCCTTCACCTTCCACCTGGGCCTCTTAGGAGTTCTTCTGGGGGATCTTCACCGTCACGGTCTTCACTTCTGAGTACTCTCGTAAGCCAAACTCGCCCCTGAAACATGCAAATGGGTCAGATCAGACACCAACGGCCCAATGGGTTTGTAGCTGAGCTGTGATAGCATCCTGTAGAAGGTGAAGCTGTCATCTATGAGCAGCAGGTCATGGCTCCACCCACAAACCCCTAGTGGATGAGCAGCAAAGCCCTCACCACAGCAGAGCTGCCCTCTTAAAAAAGGCAAACACCCTTTTTTAAAGGATCTGTGTTTTTAGAGCACAGCATAGAGAGGAAGTGATTCTTTGGTATCCTGAGAGCTAGGCCCGGGCTTAGCCAAGGCTGGATGGCTCACAGCTGAACACAATGGCAGTGGCAAGCCAGGACCAAGCTCTGCCAATGCCTGGGCCACGTTTCTACCTTCTGGGAGTACTGGTACTTCAGGACCAGGGATGCCACTCTGCAGAACCCTGCTCCAGCCTCTGAAGACTTCTGATGTCCTCATGCTGATAGCCTGATAGATGATAATTCTTAGAATAGAATCCTTACCAGTATGTAAAATTCCTGTTTCTCATTCCTTAAGCTTCCTAAATGAGGAATGGATAGGACAGCCAAAGGCCTACTCTGTGAAAACAGAAGTCACTGACTCCACCTTAAATATGGTCCCAACAAATACGGTCCATGGCCCCACAAAGCTGGTGGAGATATTTAAGAATAATTAAAGGGACCATTAGGGAGCACACACCCTAAGATTCTCCTTAGTTGCTTCCCTTATGGAATTATGGCTGGTAACAGGTCAAGGGTTGTGAGGAAGCAATTATTGAGACATCACTGCTGGGCTCAGGGTAAAGCCAAGTAACTAGTTATAGCACAAGCATCTTGCAGATGAGTGGGACACAGAGGAGGATCTGCCACATTGTCACTTCACAGAGCTGAGCTCACTCATCTTGCTTTCTGACATCCCTAAAGCTGTGGGATGGCCATGTCACCCAGCACATAGAGGACTGAAAGGGAGAGGAGGCAGAGGAGAGGAGGAGGAGCTCTATAGCCCCTCAGTTCTACCCTGATGCCACACTGTCTCCATAGGAGGTGGACTACTCAGAATTGTGTTTGTATGTGAAAGACTAGTGACAAGGTTGTCTTCTGCATCAGTCAGCCACAAAAGACACAGTTCCCACAGCTGGGTTGTACAAACAAGACCTAGGACAACAACCTATCCTATTCCTTTTGGGATCCCACAGCCCTATACACAGTTCCAATAGCATTGCCAGTAGCTTCTGTGAGCACCACACCCAAGTTGACGAGGGCCTCTTGGGATACCAACAGGCAGCCAAGAAAACTTTGCAGCATACCACCACAGTCTGGACCATTCTACTCCAAGAGGAGTGAATTGGGCCTGCCACCTCATTATGCCTCACCCTCACCAACTCCATCCAGGACCTGGGTGTTTATTACCACTTATTCTGTCTTTCTCTGGATTCTTTCCTGCCCTAGGGCAATTCTGAATGTGTCTCCTCATCAGGACATCCTGTGCTTCCTGGTGGCAATAAGGTTACTCACTGACTTCTATTTCCTTACCATGCACTTGGGCAGACTCTGAAGCATACCTTCTTCCCGCTCTGGTCCCCATGCTGTGAGAAGTGTGTGTGTGTCTATGGAATCAGAAACATCTCACTATGTCTGTGTTCAAGTGTGCCCATTTACTGCCACCGAGTTTATGTGTGAAGCCATGGGTGGCCTCACTGGCTGGAGGGTCCTTGCCCAGTCCTAAGAAGGGATGGATACATAGCCTGCTTGGAGGCAAAGGTGGTAGCTCAAACCTACAGTAAAAAAAGACTGCCATGTGCCTGGGATATCAAGAAAGGCCACTGAGAGGTCTTGGAGTTAGTGTAATAGGAACATCGTGGAGCAAAAACAGAATCTTGGGAGTCAGTGGACAGGGTAACCAATGGTTCTTGCACTAGCTAGCTGAAGGGCTCGGTGGGCTATCCTGTTCCTCTCAGTGCCCAGTCACTTCCCTTGTATCAGTTCCTGTGTCCTATCATACACAGTGTATTTGTAGCATGACTACACTGTGGATATTTTACTCTCCTCATACCAAAGTTTCTGCTTCTATAGGTCTGGGGAGAGATGAGGAAGGCTAGAGCTGGTCTTCTGCCTGCTCTTTGAGAAGACTGTCCAGGAGAATATCTTTCAAGTTTAGAATCTTCATCAACTTCACCACATTAACCTAGGGTCTTTCTCTCAAACCTGGTCACTATAGTTAAAGTCTGTGGCACATCTAGACCCATTGTTAACAAGAACCTCACTGCTGCTCAAGAGCCAGGCCCTTCCGTGCTGAAGCAGTGTCATCTCTGTGTGACCACCATCATCACTGCACACCGCCTCACAGAGATTCCGAAAAGCTCTGTGTCTGCTTCTCAGTGGGCTAGGTTAGTTACTGAGATAAAACAAGGGGGCACACCCAGAGTAAGGAAAACATGTTAGATTTTGGTGGCACCCAGCCAACCATCTTAGGAATCACTGGATATCTGTTTAGAGTGTGTATTTCCCCCGTGCTTCTATTCGGCTTGCTGCAACAATTTTCTGAACAAGGTCCCCACACCACCTGCATCAGCATCGTTCCAGAAGCTTATTAAAACATGCAGATCCTGGGCTCTAGCCCAGAGCTACTCAACCAGAGTTTCTGAGAGTAGGTCGCCAGGCCAGCATATTTAACAATCCCAACCCCTCAGACCTCAGTTGACTTCTGTGCACATGCATGCTAGGTATGTGAGCGTGTGCGTGCATGCGTGCATGCGAGTGCCTGTATGACTTGAGAAACTTGGCTGCAGAGCATTCCATCACACTTCTCACTATTGACGTCCACAGTTCTCCATCCACTCCTTTGGTTCAGTGTGTCTTTGTAGCTCATGTTTCCCTACCTTTCATCTCAGGGGACTGAAATGAGGAGGAGCAACAGGAAAGAAAACAGACGGATCTTTGTGGGCAGGCAGCACTGACAAGCATCCTCTAGCCTCTGACCCTGAGGGGGCACCCATCAGACAACCTGTAGAGGGCAGCCCTCTTGCAGCTCTGGGGAAAATTGAAGCTAGGTACTCAGCCTTCCTTGGAACTTGTTTCTGGAAAGGTCCTTCTTTCTCTGCCCTACTAGAAGTAGGCATGGAGACTCTGGGATGTGAGGCAAACAATTCTTCCCAGAGGGAAGGTTAAGTGGATTTTCAGGAGACTATCAAACTAGATGAAGAATGGGCCAGGCAGTGTGGGTTCTTTTATTTAAAGCATTTCCTATTACTCCAGGTCATTCAGAGAGAACACGTTTTGGGAATAAGTGGAGACTGAGAATCTTACATCGCAGCTTCTTGATTGTAACCCATAGGGGCTTGTGTAATATAGAGTCATGAAAAAGTCGGCAATAGGAAGGGGTTTCTGAATACTCAAAATTTGGCCAAAAATGGCCAAAATATAATTCAAAAATCAAATAAATAACATAGCTGAGGTGTTTCAGACTGTGTTTACCCAAGATGCACATGTGGCTTCATGTGTGCCTACTTGGCTCCGAGCACGTAATACACACTTGGCACTCACTGTGCATGCCATCACGCTGTGTACCAACCTCAGCACCTCAGCTCAGATTCCACACTACTGTTTGCTTTAAGGCAGGGAACTCTGCTATGAATTACATGTTTACTGGACATGTTTACAAGGTTTCTTATAGAAACATAATTTTTATTATGGAAAATAAAGGTTTGTAGTATTTTCTTACCACCCTCCCTCAGCCTATAAGTAGCAAATGAGTACATCTTTGGATTCTATTGTTAGAATGTTTGATATTTAAAAATTGCTATGTGAATTTGATAAGAATTTGTTAAATGAATACTGACTTTGGATTGGGATAGAATTTCCAACTATTTCTGAAATAGCCCTAAACATTCTTCTGCTACTTGGCAGTTCATGTTTATGTGAAGTAGTGTTCTCAGCTCTGAAAAGTGTTGAAGATCTTCTTTGTCCTACAGCATCAAGTATCCAGGAAATTTAATTCTTTATGTAAAAATAAACAAGCATACCTATATCTCAATAATATGCAAAATTTCATTAATCTTTAACAAATAGTAAAATTATATATATCCCAAATAATTGTCTTATAAGAAATTTCTTTATGATTTATAATCAGGAAATGTTTGAGTTATATACCTATTTTATATACCTATTCTATAAACCCAGGGTTTCATTAAAATTTCTCAGGCAAAAAGAGGTCACAAATGGAAAAAGTTTGAGAAACCTTGACTTAGGTAAAATGCAACCAGTCTCATCAAAGAGCACCACCCCTTCATTACTTTTTAACTGCATGGGGAAGGCCACACTGCCAACTTGTCTGTAAGTAGTGAGAAGCTGCTCTTTGGTTCTTCTTGGCCATTGTTATATATGGTTTGACAGAGCCAAACTGTCTCCCAGACCAGCTTTCTGGCAAAGGGAAATTTCTGCTGGGAATAGACCAGACCTGCATAACATCAAAAGTCTGAATCCTAAAGAGGCCTGTTCCTCATGAGGGACAACAGTAGCGTGGGACTGGGCTCCATTGCCCAGAGGCTATTTATTACAAGTATATTTTATATTGGTGATTCACCATGTTAATGATCTGTAGCAAATCAGTGAATGAGAACAGTGTTCCCAAGACCAGTGACTGCTCCAACACTTCAGAGAGATTGGTGAGGACAGCCACAGAGGCAGGAAATGAGAGAGCAAGTGGAATTCAGCCTCAAGAATGGAAGCTGAGAGTTAAGGCCATATGTGAGTCAAGAAGAGGTTCTGTGTGCAGGAAGCCCCTGTGAGAACAGGATTCCAGGTGGGTTATAGTTTTGGCTGGGAGAAAAGTGTGGAGACCAGGCACAGGTGCATAGGAGAGCAGAAGAGCTGGTGCCACTGGCTGGTAGGCAGGAAAACTGCTATACTTCAAAAGTAACATTTTCCTCAAGGGAAAGAAGGGCCAACCTCCTAGTAGCCCCCCTCCCTGATCACCACTGGCAGCTTCACTTCCTGAAGGCTTGCCAGGCACCCCCTACATGTTTATATACTTAATCCTAACATATGCACAGAGCCGTACTCCCAGGAAAGGTATCATAATTATTTTCATCTTATATAGAAGGACATTAAGGGAGATTGGAAAATTTGCCCAAAGTTACAGAGGTAGAAAGCAAAAGTGCCAAGATTTGCCTGTAAGCAAAATGACTTTCCAAACTATTCTTAGTCTCAAAGCTGTTCTACCCTAATAGTCTAAAGCTGGATAGCTAGAAAATACCAGCTATAGTCTGTGAAGCTCGTAGACCCCCTCTTCATGTTTAATGTGGCACCTGCACATCCCACAGATGGCATCCCTACTTTCCCATAGTACTTCTGCTCACGCTCCCCCTCTACTACCTTGCTTTGTCCTCCAAGCCCAAATGCTCCCCTCCTTAAAAGGCCACTTCAAACCATGGTGAAGCACAATGATGTTCACATTGATCGCTCTCATTTCCTGTTGTACAATGGAAACGGGTCAAAACCTGGCATGTTTGGTTGAGGGTGCTAACTGCTCCTGCTATCAAAGCAATAGAAAAGCTTCGGGACCCTCCCCCATGCATCCCTGCATACCCTAGCCTGCTCTGAACACGTGATTGGCAGATTGGCTACCTGTCTCCCCGCCCCTGCACCCACCTGATATATTCACCTACGACCTTGAAATAAAGTGTCTTTGTTGACCATCCCTGAATGGAAGTCCCAGGGTAAATTTTATTATCCTGCCCAGCACTCAGCACCCTGACCTTGGTGTTGGACCCCATTCTCCTTCACTATTTCTTGCCTGTCACTCCCATGAAGCAATCCCGTTATCTGGCAGGTGAAGGAGGGGATTGCATCAGGCAGGGCAGGAAGGGGGCATCCAGACCACCCGACTGACAATTTCCAAGCTTCTCTTTCACTTCAGAGTCTTTCCCAGGATGCTTCTGATTCTTGCAATGTTGTACATTTCATTTATCCAACAACCCACTCTTAAGTGCCTTAATGTGCTGCAGCTCCCTGCACAGACCAAGCCCAGTGCTTTGCTGTCTACGTTCACTACCAGTTAGTAGCTTTGCTTTTTAAAAGCCATTCAGGAACTTTCTAAATGGGGGTGTCAGATCAGGAAGTCTCTGGGTACACTCATTCTATGAATGCCACTCAAAAAATCAATTTATATTCAAGTCTGCACTGAGTCTCCTGTCTAATTTACTTCTGCTAAGGACTTGTTTTTACAGGTCATCAGCATCTCATGACAGCTGTGTTGGTTTTGAAACCTGTTCCAGAAGAGTCCCTGTGCTTGGCCCCTAAGCTTTCATGGCTGAATGTCATAAGGTGTTAACTATTTGAAGCCCCTAAGACTTATGTTTGAATCTCAGATCTGACACTTACTAGCTGTGAGACTGGGGACAAGCCATTTGACTACTCTACTCCTTGGCTCCTTAGCTAGGTCATCTGCACATAAGGGGAAGTATATCTATGTCATTGCAAAAATAAAATGAGATTATTTGAGAAAAGAAGTCATCACAAAACCAGATAAATAGCAGATACTTAGCTAAGGGCAGCTGCTGAGGTCTGGATGTTTGTGTCACTCCAAAATATGTATTTTGGAACCTATTGCATAATGCGATAGTATTAACAAGTGGGGCATTGGGAACTGATGGAGTCATGAGGGCTCCACCCTAACAAATGGGGTCAGATACCTTCTAGGACAGGCTCCAGCACACTTCCTTTCCTCTGAACTTTATGAGGACATGGTAGTGCCATCTGTGAGAAACAACCCTTCCCAGACACCACATCTACCAGCACCTTGACCTTGGACATAGTTCCCAGAACCATGAGCAATAAGTTCCTAATGTTTATGCTGCCAGAGGAAGATTGTATTGTAGTGGCCCACATGATTAAACTAACAGCTGCTACTGTTAATGCAAATTTCTTCTACTCATCTTCTTCACCAGGCTCTGCCAAGACACACCTTAGAAGCCAGCCTTCTTAGCCTTAAAACTCTGTTTTAAACTTAAAACCTTAAACTGAGCCTTAAAACTCAGTTCCCAGGCATTTTCCCTGAAAGATCTTGAGCTGTTTCAATTTGTATTTTCATAAGTCCCCTCTCCTTGCCCCATGTCCCAATCCCACAATCCCAACTTTAGATGACCTATAAGGGCAGAGCAGGACAAGCAAGTGATGGATGGTTTCAAAAGAAATGGCAACCAGTAGTTAGCCCCTTGAAGCTACAGGAGTCATGGGGACATGGCAAGCTGCGGAGCTCAGAGCTCAGAGCTCTGATGATTTTGTTCTGGGGGATGAAAGTAAACAAGCCATGGAGGTTTCACATGAAGCCTTGTGCTTTAGAGAACTGTCTCACGACTTCCAAAATCGTAAGGTGGAATGAAATGTTCCTATGGAAAGATCTGGTCTTTGCTTGGCTGCTGGTGTGTGCCAGGCCTGAATACTGCAATAGTATGTTCTCTGTGGGGTCTTCTACCCTCAGCAGGCAACATGGAGCTTTTCTTCAGTACTTATGAGATGAAGCTGGATAAATAGATCCACTTTCTCTGTTCACTTTGAGTATGAGGGAGCTGTATCTTGCTCACTTTGGTACCATGTAATTCTCAGCTTATATGAATTTTGCTCAGTAAAATGTTAAAGCTGGATGTGGTGGCTCACATCTGTAATCTCAGGACTTGGATGGTAGAGGCAGGAGGATTACTGTAAATTTGAGGTCAGAGGTCAGCTGATGCTACAAAGTTCCAGATAATTCTAGGCTGCAGAGTGAGACCCTATTTCAAACAATAGAGCTTATGAATGGAGGCATGGAGGTAAACTGTTATGTCAGCACCATCCTGTGCTCACACATCCCATCTATGTAGACACCAGAATCTCTAACACTTACATTTCTCTCCCATTTCCAGACATCTTGAACCCTCCAAAGGGGCTCTGAGCATTTAAGGCATTATAACAGTTGATCCTAAAAGAAGAAAATAGCACTGTTAATACAAAATCCCACCTCACAGAAATAATCCAATTGGCACATTTCTTTGAAAAAAAACTTCAAAGTGAAAAATTCATGACTTTGACTTCTGGTCTAGTTAATAAGAGTGTTTTCTCAGCTTGAGGTCTGGCCGCCTTCTGCCTTCCCCATCCTTGCAGAGGACCCTTATTCTTATAACGCCCTACCACAGTTTGGATGTTGTTATTCCTTCAAGGGTTCACGTGTTGACAGCTTGGACCCCAGGATGGTGATGTTGGAGATGATGAGGAATTGTTAAAGGTGGGGGCTCGTTAGTTACTGGGGTAGCTACCCTAGAGGCATGGCATTAAGGTAGTTCTTGTAAGAGCAAGCTGCTACCCTTGAATCTTGCTCTCTGGCTTCTGTCTGGCCACGTGACCTCTTCCTCACCACATCTGCCATGAAGTAACATGACCATTCAGAAAGGCCCTGCAAGAGTCTGACCATGCTCACTTGACTCACAACCTCCCCCGTGAGCTAAATAAAACTCTCTTGGAAATAAAGTTATTATTTAGTGATAGAAATGGACTGTGAGCTAACACAGGCCTCTTACATCAGCAGTGGATTTAAGTCTTACCAAACAGTCCCAGCTTGCATTGCAGAAGACACCATGAGAGCCTTGTTGATGTCATTAGTGAAGACAGCTGCTACAAGTCCAAAGTCAGAGTTATTGGCTCTTTCTATTACTTCATCCATAGTCTTAAACCTCAGAATTTCCTGAACAGGACCAAAGATCTACAACAAAATAATTTGACTATTAGAAAATGTATGCAAAGATGAAAAGTGTTAAAACTTGATTACTGTCCAAATGCTGTGGAAATCCCAGGAAAGATGTGACAATTTTAAGAATGCCCATGATACCTCCTCTTTGGCAATCCGCATGTCATCAGTGACGTTGGAGAAGACGGTGGGCTCAATGAAGAAGCCCTTCCTTCCCAGTCCTTTGCCTCCACACTCCAGCTTGGCGCCCTCAGCCACACCGCTCTGAATGAGCTCCAGGATCTTGTTGTATTGTTTCTTATCAATCTACAGGAGAAATGGAAATACACACATTCTCATGAAATCCCTTCTGTGCAATTTTCTTTCCCAATTGTCACTCTATCCAGTCAAATCATATGAAATTGATATTAACTACTAAGTTTTGAACAATGAAAAAACTGGAAATTTTGTATGGTTGTACTTTACAGATGGAGGAATCCGAAGAACTCTAATGACTGACTACCATGAAATACCAGGTCAAAAAATTTAAAACTTATCAAAATGCTAGAGGCCTGGCTTAATGATTACTCACAGTTTCTATAAAGAATACTTAGGTCTGTCCAGATGAATAATTAAGCAAGTCATGTTGACATTAAAACAACAAAAACAATGAATCACACACAGCCTCGTTCAGTAGCATCACCTTAATACTGGGTTTTATAGATACTATTACATCTTTAATAATAACATAGATTTTATTAGATACCTTAATATAGATACTATTGGGTTTATCTTTAGAGGAATTCCTACTATGACTTTAAAGAAACAGACTGGACTTCCTAAGGGCAAGATTCCTGGTTGAGAACAGAAGCCAACACCTATGTTGTCATTCAGTCATTATGGTGAATGACATAAGAAACTATATTCAACCAAGTTTTCTTAGCTAGAACATCAACCTTCTCACCAGAGGTCCTCAAACTGAGAGGTGGTTTCCTTTACTAGAAAACCCATGCTTAGTGACCCAGATGAGAGCCAGTTCAGACAAATCCTTGCAAAGTCTGACCTTGATTAGTTTAAAACCACAGGTTTGAGAACCTATCATGATAGTTACAGCAGCCCCAAGTGTTCAAATGTGCAGCCTGGCTGCTTCAGGAGGCACATTTGTGACCATCTCCAATGTACTATGTAACTGTGGTAACACAGTCAGCGTAACTACACAGTAACTACACAGCCGAAGAGGAAGTCAGCCAACTTTTCATTCCCATATGTTACAGACTACTGCAGTATAACAGAGACCTGTTGACAACTGGTCAAGGGAAAGGACTCTGAGAAGGACATATCCACCTTTCCTGACCAGAGCATCTGAGAAGTGGCTAGAAGGACTGGGGTGAGGCTACATTATCTAAGATACACCCTGCCACACCCAGAAATCTCCTTACAGCTAAAACACTCCCAAAGTTTGAAATGCATTTTATGTAATTCCAATTCCATAGTTCTTCAGAGACTATATTTAGTAATGTAATTGTGTAATAATATAATTAAAATTTAGAGCCAACACTCCAGTGCTACATCTTCACCTGTGGAGATGAAGTATAGGAATGAGGAGACAGCTGCAAGTGGAAGAGGTTGTTTTGCTAGGGTCCCATTAGCACCCAGTATCCGGGCTAGCCTAGATTAAATTACACAAGAGAAGTTCTTATGGTTTCTTACCTGAGGACCCTGCTCAGTGGTGGGATCAAAGGGGCTCCCCACAATGCGCCTCTTGGCCCTTTCCACACTTCTTTTCACGAACTCCTCATAGATGGACTCCTCCACAAAGATTCGAGACCCTGCAGTACAGCACTGGCCTTGGTTGAAGAACACACCCTGGTGAGCCTGCTCCACAGCGTAGTCCACTGCAAGAGGAAGCATCCATGTTCTCTACATGGCCTTGCCTGTGGCCTGTTTAGGAAGCCACCTCTCTGTTCCAAAGCCCAGGTATAAGGCCCTGGTCACTACAGCCTATGCTAGTGAGTAGCTCTAGGCTGAGAACACAACTTAGTTGTGTTTGAATCAGACAATACTCGCTTTGTGAACTTAGACAACTTCACCTCATTTGAGTCTCTTTCTTGTTTCTTCAAACTAACCAAATTAATTGTAAAATAATTAATTTTACTTTACAAAAGATCCAGGATGATAACTGAATCTTCCAGGTGATTACAAAATTAAATGGAGACTGACAGAAGATATCACAGTTGGCTGCTAGCAAGCATGAATGTAAGCCCAGAGCTTACCAAACCTTTCTAGCTTTAAGGAAAATCAGAAATCAGATTTTTAATGTGACTTTTTAAGTTTACTTTTCCAATAATGATCGGAAAAGATTCCGATCATTATTGGAAAAGTAAACATATATTTTATGCGTTTGGCCTATGGGATGCCCATTTAGGACTCCCGATCAATTGGATCTTACATGTTTAATTATCATTTTGGTGATTAAACTAACAGAAGTGACTCTCTGCAGACACTCCATCTCCTCTACATATGGAATTGTTCAATAGCACTGTGATAATTCTTTCCCCCTAGTTTCTGATGTCTTACATTTCAAAGTGATATTGATAAATCTGTGTGCTGGTTGCTAGATGACTGACTGAACCAGTGATGTTAACAGTAGACAGCCTGTTCCTCAAAAGGAAAAGATACAAGATCTCTGATTTTTTTGAGGTTTATTTTTATTATTTTAATTATGTGTAGGTGTTTCTGACTGCATGTAGGTATGTGCACATGAATGCGGGTACCCTGAAGCTTGAGTTATAGATGGTTGTAAGCCATCTGACATGGATCATAGGAATGGACTCAGGTCCACTGAAGAGCAGGAAGTGCTATCTCTCCATCCCCAAGATCTCTAATCTTGACAAGGAAGCCAAAGGTGAGCTCTGCAAGCTCAAGCTGAGGTGAGGTTCAACCAATCCACTTTCTCCTAACTTCTCCAGCTGTAGAACTGAGAAAGTGCTGCCTGGAGGGTGTAGAGAGGAAAATGAATGACTGAAGGGGATTTTAGAATTGGAGAGTTTGTCAAAATAAGAATATAAAGATTAGGTGGTCTCTTCCTGGGAGGGTTTCCTAAGTTACCAATCTATGCTCCTGGTAATGTTTGTCCCACCCAAAGTCCTGGGAGTAAGGGAAAGGAGTCAGCATGAATAACCATAGAAGCTGGTGTGGGTTTGAGAGAATGTAGCCAGTGCTTTGGAAGCAGCATTTATTTTTGATGACTGTCCAGCCCCTAGACCCAGCTGAGAAGTTTCAGATTTCTTGAATCTAAGCCGAAACTACATGAGGTGTCAGAGTCTTAGAATGTTGCTCTTTCCATTGCATATTCATGACTAAACCTTCACCTACAACAGCAGAGTAAAAATGGCCCTAAATTGTCCAATGGTTCTGTATGTGTTCTTTCCCCGATATTAAATGATCGTCTCCTCAGAGTATCATGTTGTCTTTTACTCCAAAGATCTGACTCTTGATATTCCATGAAGAGTAGAAATATAGAAAGAGGTGAAGAACAGTATTCTGGAACATGTGAGAGATCTGTGGGCCACTTACAGTCAGCATCCGCAAAAATAATGTTAGGGCTTTTTCCTCCAAGTTCCAGAGTTACTCTCTTCAAATTACTTCTTCCAGCTGCTTCTTGAATAAGCTTTCCAACCTGAAAGGAAGGGAATGCAAAGAGGATTGACACATCTGCCACTGCTTACAGTCAGTGGTCAAAGCCAGCTCCAGGCAACAATGGGACATGGTAGCTAAATGAACCTAAAGGTAAAGTAATCCCAAGGGACAACTTTTATGGTCAGTGTGGGAGGACGAGACATAGGCAGCTGGGATGCAGTTGAATACCCATGCTGAAGAGGATTCAAAGAATGCCTTCCTTTCATCATGGAAGACATGGGCCAGAAGATTTTGTTGGAGATAATGGGGAGCAACATGTGACTAAAAGTTTTACCACCACATTATGTTTTTTTCCTGGGACTCTAGCTTCTGTGGGGAAAAGGGCAAGTGACCCCTCCTGAAAGCCACCCTATCAAGACAAAACGAAACAAAACAAAACATTCATTTATCTCCAAAACTACTAAGTCATACCTTTGCCTCTGCTTGGGCTAGAGTTAAAGGGTTCTAGATAGTTGGGGGACTGTCTCTAACTAATGTGATATTGTAAATGCCTATTTCTCTGGAATTCAAGTGAATTTAAAGAAATGATGATTGACACAGTAAATATCACTCATGATGTAATTGACTGTGTCATATGGAAATAGGGATGTGCTATAGGTAGGCTCTGCTCAAGAAAGAACATGTTACCTCAGGGGCAGAGAATGCTTTCAGAACAAAGTCTGAAACAGACAGATGTCCTAGGGTGTGCCTAAGCAGGGATAAACACTCTCTGGGGATGGCCCACATCCACTCACTGATAGAAGCAGGAGTATAAAGGCCCTGTACAGCACAAGACCTCTCTGCAGTGCCATACAGGCCCCACCATGCCCAATGTGGGTGGCTAATGCTGTCAGCCTGCATTGTGATTCGTCTTCCCTTTGGCAGAGGTCCCTGATGTATGATGTCCTGTGCAAAAACTACACTTCAGTGGTGGCCTCAGAAGATCCACCTGCAACATGGGATATGACACTGGAGAACACAGGTCACTTCATGGAAAATGTTGAGCTGTCCTGTAGCCCATACAAGCAGTCTGGTCCTGTGCTGAGGAAATATTACTTACATGGAATTCTATGAGAAATAAAACTTTTAAAATCTAGAAAAGAGAAATGTTACATTTATGATTATTCTTGGCGGTTTAGCTGCTTTTACTGAGACTCTGCAGTAGGATAATGAGTTCTCAGGAAGTGGAGACAGGCTTCCAGCTAGACTGCCTGTGGTTGTCATTGACTCTATACTCAACTGTGGGATCTTGAGAAATTTGATCAGCTTTCTGAGTTTTGGTTCCCTCCTCTGTAAATGGAGATAAAAAGAGTATGTACATTAGAGTTTAGATGTGCTGTAATACAGTGATTTAACACAGATAACTCTTAGAATCCAGCCTAACACACTGTAAGTGCCTGTACATCTTAACCACATACAAGGGTGAGGAGCAAGGACAGCCTGGTCTTCCAAGTTCAACGCAGAGACAAGGTGGCTGTAAGATTAGGTACTTTCCAATGTATCTCTCCTCTAGATCTTCCCCAACTCTCTAAATGAATGGTAATTACTTCAGGAAAAGACACCCCCTGCTCCCGTTGCTAATACTGCATTGGACTAAATGTCTCTGTGTTTCATTGTAATTCTGCCTATCATTTTTTTAAAGAAATAAATGGCCTCATTTTGAGGAAACAACCTGTTTTTTCGTATGTTGGCCAATGATTATTTTCATGGCTACAGTAACTATACAGTCTATGATCATCAGAGAAGAATAATCTGTTATTTCAGAGAAGTCATGTCTCTGAAAGACATAGAATTAGTTTCTTGTTTTGCACAAAAATGCTACTCATCAAGAGGCAGAAAATGCTAAAATCAGGCCCTAAACACTAATGGACTACTTTGGTTCACCAGCCAAAGTGGTCCTTTGCTGTCCTTTCAGCTGAAATCTCTTCTACCTCTAGGCAAACTACTTAGGAAGACTTAGGCTCAGTAAAGGCCATGTTTCCAGACAAACAAACATGTTCTCTCTCTCATCTGAGAAGAAAATACGCAGACACAAAGGTAGTCTCTACCCTTTGGTCTGATAGATAACAGTTTTAGGTAGAAATTACGAGTAGAGCATGAGACAGCAGAATAGGGGGACACCTATCTATGAGCAGTTCAAGAACTAGCCATCCTTCAAGTCCATGCAGCATCTATGAGGAGTCCCTGAAGACTCGGCCATCTGGGACTTCTTGTTCCTGTGAGGACCTTCACACTGTGCTTGGTACTCTGATCTTTATAATTGATGTGGGCACATTTTAAAGTTGTGGGAGATAAACAAGTAAGTGATTTGTCAAAGAAGACAGTAACTGGAATTCATGAACATGTTATTCATGGTTTGAGTCTAGGGAAGACATTGCATGCCTTGACTTGTTTATGTTGTTTACAACCCCCACAGGATGCATTATCTCATTCTAGAGAACAACAGATTTAGGAGACAGAAACTAATGAACACTAATTACCATGTGACCTAGATGGTCAGTAAAAGGCTGACTGGAAGGCCCGATCTTGGGGCCACCCACCCCTCTCTGTTCTGTCTTCTCTATGTCACCAGGATACAGTGTGTGTTATCAAACACAAGTCTTATCGCTACTCTACAAACTGATGGGAAGGAGAACAGAGCCCTATATTTATGAAAGAAGCTGCATCAAGGAATAGCCATGGATTTTACACTGAGTAAGATGCTGAATAAATGCATAGGGCTGGTAAAGAAAGTGCCAGCCCAGCAGGCAGTGCTTTCCTCTGAGCCTTTCTCCCTGACTTTCATCAGGGATGAATGAACCATCAGGTAATTCTGTGAGGCGTCAGGCTGTGCTGCTAGGTATGTTGTCCAGTGATTATTTTCATGGCTACAGTAACTATACAGTCCATGATCATCTGAGAATAATTTTTCCTGTTCCAGACTTTCCTTAGAAACCAAAATTATTTATGATGAATACTGCAGGGCAGATATGAGATGAATAATGCTGCCTTCCTCTTTGTCTGTGGATGAGAAAGATGGATTTGGTAGCGATGGGAGAACCACTTCCATCTGGGGTGGTCTCAGCAGAGAACAAGTCTAAAAATCCACCTGCTCACAGGCCTCCTTCATTCAGCACACCTACAGTTCTACTCCCTGCCAGGTGCAACGCTGGCTTAGTCTGTCACCAGTAAGGAATTCATAGCCAGAAAGACTCCCATATAAACCAAAGTGTGTCCAACAAGTGTGGTTGGCTTGGCAGTGCACTTTGAAAACTCTGAGTCTAATTTAGTACTAGATCCAAATAGATTAAACTATAGAGGCACTTTTACATCAATATAGTACTGCACTACAACCAACCCAGTCAGGCCACTCTGTTCCTTCCCTATGGAACAGGGAAAGTATGCAACAATCTTCATTAATCATCATATGCCCACCCACGGTATTCTTAGTTTACAGATCATACTGTCTTTGACAAATATACTGCCAACTCATGAATCTTCCCTGGATTGGAGAGTGAAGAGGGGGTAGTAACCTCAAACAGCAAGTGTTTATTACCATTACTCACAACTGGAAAATGAACAATGCAACCTCAATGCAGGCAAAAGTGATGTGCTTAAAATCAGAGTCCAGGGAGAACCTGTGCTAATATATCTGCAAGCCATGCAAACCAAGCTAAGGTATTACATACACAATTCCTTGGAAAAGTGTCAGGTCAAAACCTGTGGGATTAGAAAGTCTAAGAAAGAGTGACTGAAAACACAAACAAATCCCTTGCTAGGTGGGAGGGTTTAGGTGGCTGTTCAAGAGTATGTCCACACCTCTTTCTATAAAGAACCCTTAAAAGTCAAGATAATGGGCAAACTGTATGAAAACCATACTCATTGGAATGAAATAGGCAATGTGTAGATGAAGAGAGACAATGATACAGTTGGGGAAACTAAATGTTATATATAGCACAAATAGAGATGATAAGGACCTGGTCTTCAGTCTATCATCTTTGCAATCTGAAAAGGTTTCATGGCATCCTCTTATCATTCCCACTCCATTCCTGAGATGATTTGCCTGGCTAAGGATAACCATATGTAGGTTTATGGAGTAGTTTGGTTCCTAAGGATCAGAAGTCCTAGGCTTCCCGGGCATGGTGGCCCACATCTTTAAATTCAGCACTCATGAAGCAGAGTCAGACAGATCTCTGTGAGTTCCAGGCCAGCTAGAGTTACACGGTGAGACTTTGCCTTAAAAAGAAAAGAAGAAGAAAAATCCTGGGCACTAGAAAATGGGCCTGCCCCTAAAACACTTCAGTGTGGAACTGTCCCTCCACTTCCCCTGGCTTCAGCTTCTTCAACTGCAGAATGAAACCTCAGCCCAGGCAGTAAATGCATCCCTTGGTACTCTGGTTAACTGGAGTTTAAAAGGACAGATGGGACTCCTGGGGCCTGTGCTCACTCAAAGGCTGTGTTTTTCTTGTCATAAGAAGCTGAAGTAACTTTTCCCAAGAGCACCACAGCTGCTCAGAACAGTAGAAAAGCCGGTCTGTTTTGAGTTTCCCCACACAGTGCTCCTTATGAAAGAGTAAGCGATAGTGTCCCTATCATTGTTTCCTAAGGCCACACTCCCTGCGGAGACTCCAGCTCTATCGTGTACCCCAAGCAGGCACGACTGGTGAGTGGGGGTTCCCACACACATGTGAAACTGGGCTAATTCTCAGCAGGAATGTTGGCACAGACCAACTCTGCCTCCCATCCTTGTTTGAATAGACTTTAAGATTGATATTAGGAGTATCCTTGCAGGAGCCACAGTACTCCAGAATCCTGTTCACAGCAATGTGACAGTGAGGGCAAGGTAATTTGGCTCTTGACAAAGAAAATAATTTGTTATCCAGGACAAAAAGAACACAAAAAGGCTTTTCAAGGCCATTTTTATACAAGGTGTTTGCTCTCTACAGTTTCTGAAGTTGAGTAAAATTTTTCACAAATTACCTTAATTAAGGAAGAACCCTTTTCAGAGATAAGATGCTTTTTAAGAAACAGACAATAGATCTGTACAAGAGATCTCAGTCCACTTCCTAAGATTCAGGCTTTCTCTAGTATATGTTCACTTCTTAAGCTAAAGCCTGAGTATTCTGACTGCTTCTTCCCGCTTCCTTCTAAATGCTCAGTGTTGTACTTCCTGGTTCTAGCTGACGTGGAAATAGGAATGACAAACATACATGAAGTAGGCTTTTCTTGTCTTCTGAAATGTCAAGAAACAAACCAAATTAATCTGTTCAATTTTTACCATAAAGAAACAGAATCAAGGCAACTTTTCAGTGGTAACAGCAATTGTAAACACTCTGAGAAATACACACTATGGAAATCAATACAATCATGAATATTCTCTGCCCTTTCTTCCCATGGTCCTCACCACTACCCATCTACCTCTGGAGCCCCACAAAAACCACAGGCCCTTTCTGGAACAGTCTTCTGGGTCTTTGGACAAACTGCTTCATCTGCCTGGCAAGGTTTTCCTCCCTTGGCTTACTTGATAAACTCCTTGTAGAACTCCCTCTGGGCACCTCCTCCGAGTAGCTAGCTTTCTCCCCTGCCTTCCCACAGAACTTGGCACCCTTTCCCATCCCACCATGCTTTGCCCATAACTCTCACCCTGTACTTGCTTACCAGCTGTCTGTCTTCCTCACCAGACGGAACTCATCAGTACAGGAGCTCTATCTGCTGTGTTTGTGTGCTGTGCATGTGTGTGTGTGGGGGGGGGATTTTCAGTAGCATTTACTGAGTCAGTGAACCTGAGCAATGCAGCTACTCTTGAAAGCCTCTGAAAGTGAAGTCAACAGAGGTGAGAAACCATGGGAAGCCCATCCTAGGCTGTGCTTGAAGCATGCAGGGTCTATAGCTTCCCTTTACCTTCTCTTCCTGATTTTCTAGCCTCTTCTTTCATGCAGGTGATGGATGCACAGTTGAAGACTGACTGTGCCTAGGAAGCTCAGGCACTCACAGCCTCTTCTGTGTCTGGGCTCTACCTCTAGAGTGTGCACAGACTGGACTCAAGGACACACAGGTGTGGCTATACTTCAGAAGAACCCAAGAGTTTTCAAATGTACCACTACCACTAATAACCATGGGATCAGGTTGGGGACATAGCTCCCCAGGGTGGCAGGGTGCTTGCCTAACATGTGCAAAGCCCCAGGTTCAATTCCCAGAACTGCAAAAGAACTTTGGGGAGGGGTATTAAAAGATGCAACAAGCCAAAACCCATCTTGAAGTACATCTTTCACTTGTCATCATGGCTCCATTCTAATGTTAGTGTTGACTGAGTACCTCCTTTATGCTATTTGTTTTCACACACATTATTATAACATTCATAGCAATTATGAGGCAAGAGTTATTGCTCCATTTTATAGTTTGAAGGATTCAAAGAGGTTTAGGAATGATTTAGTGACTGGTACCCATGGAGTGGTAGAGCCTGGACTGGATCTAGAACGCCCACAGGGAGCTTAGAGCGTTCCCCACCATGGCTTCTCTCTGTAGTGGCTCCTCTTCTCTAGATGTGCTGTGACTAGCAGCCTCTGCTATGTAGGAGTCTGACAACTGGCACAGGATCTTATGACCCATTTAGTCTAAATCAGTTCTCTGATTTAGCTGTTCACTTTGCCAACCTTTTGTTACATGAAACTTTTTTTTATTTCAGATTAAGAAGAAAAAACTCAAGACTTGATTTCTTACTTTGCTTTGATAGGACGCAGCATGATTTACTCAAGTCAGAGAAACGCATGTCCCACTCACTAGCTGAGCTAAAGGGGACAGGCTTCTCAGCACCCAGCCATTCAGCCTCAGTATGGAGAGAGGGCTGCTGCAGAACCCTAGCTTTAGCAAATCAGAGAGGAAACCAAAGCACCTCAGCCAGAGGAGGCACACTTCCTCTTATTCTTTGATATTCATCATTTAAGAATTTTAGAAAAGAAAAGTTAAAATATTAAAAACCTGTACATTTGAAGGTTTTGTCACATCAAATTGGTATTTTTTCATTAAAAAAAAAATCCTTTGACTCACTATGGGATTTTGCACAACCTTAGCAAAAGGCCTCTTTGCTTTTTGCTTTGTTTTGTTTTTAAGCTAAAACTGACCCAGACCACAACCTACCTAGGAGGGATAAGGCCAGAGAGAGATGAGAGCTGACCTAGTTCATCACTCCAGCAACAGCAGTGGTTGCATCATACAACAGGACAGTCACCGCACTTGAGAAATGAAAGGAGAACCCTACTGCGTGAATTAGCATCAGTGGTAACACAGCTGCTAGCTACAAACATTGGCTTGGCACAGATCAATCTTGACTCTCCTGTAGTTTGCTTTGATGATCTCCCTGCTATCTTGTTGACTAATGATGAAATCATGGTTTGTTAATCTAACTGAATAAAAGAAAAAACACATTATATCAAGCAAAATGCAAGCTGTCTTCCTGTGCTTTGTTGAGGATGTTTATTGACTCTATGTTTATAAGAGCCTTTCATATTCACTTATTAAATATTTACATGTACTGCTTATGTATTTAGCTGCATAAGGAGAAGTTAATCCTATCTTTAATCTGAGTATTGTTTGCTTTCTGAAGGCTCTTGCTGAAGGAAAATGGAAAACACCCACTTCAACTAAGCTTCTGGTTTCAGAATGTTGCAGATGTTTTGTGATGTGTCAACAGGTTCTCTCTCCCTGGAGCAATCCTAACAGAAGCCATGATCAAGTCTACTTTTAAGTGACATATTTGATCTAGAAGAATTTAAGTGATTTCCTAACAAACAAAAAAGTTAGAAAAGAATAGATGAATGAATAAATACAAACTATAAGGGGTTTGGGGATAATGTGATCATGTAGTTTGCCTGTGAGCATCCTCTACTTGCTCACTATTAATGCGAATAGTCACAATTTGATTTTCATGTTCTAGATAAAGTCCTTTGACATCTGCCACTAATGTCATTCCAGAGAGAAAAAAAGAAGATATCAAAAGTCACAGAATTTGTTCTCCTCCAAATAAATGTATGCCTCCCTTGAATAACACCAAATGCACACTCCACTAGAAAAAGTTAGCTGAAACAATGCACACTGGAATATGGTTCTCGTTGCAGTACATATTCCTACCAGTCAAGCAGGTCTCCCTTCACCTGATTCTCTTTCCCAAACTCTCCTGGCTTTCTCCCTGTCTTAGTCAGTGCTCTATTGCTGTGAAGAGACACTAAGACTAAGGTAACTCTTATAAAAGAATTTGATAGAGGCTAGCTTACAGTTTCAGAGGTTTAGTCCATTATTATCATGGTGAGGAGAATGGCAGCACACATGGCACTGGAGCAGTAGCTGAGAGCTATAGTCTGATCCGCAAGTAGCAGGAAGAGAGAGAGACAGAGCCTACCACGGGCTTTTGAAACCTCAAAGCCCATCTCCAGTGACACATCACCTCCAAGAAGGCTACACTCCCTAATCCTTCTAATCCTTTCAAACAATTCCAGTCCTTGGAGACTAAGCATTCAAATATATGCGCTTATGGGAGCCATCTTATTCAAACTACCACACTTTGCCTCCATCTCTCTTTCCCATATGCCATTTCCTTTAAAGAGTGAGTGCTTAGTTGTTGATTCTTTCTCCTGGTTTTATAAAGCTTGTTGCCATCAAAATCATGTGGTGTTGGTTAATGAAAATACAGATAGGTGAAACAGAACAGTCTAGGAAAAGCCAAACAAATATGGACACTCATGCTTGAAAAAGGCAGTGTGTCTTTTTCCAGTAGAGGAGGGTATCTTTTCAAAAGGTAGTGGCAACTACAAACATTCATATTAACAAGAGAGAACTCCAATCTTTACCTCATAATAAATACAAGAATTAACTCAAAGTGCAAAAGCAAAACAAAAAAATACCCACAGGGAAAACAGACAATCTTTAGCTCTTAAATCAGGTAAAGGTTTCTCAGACATAATGCCAAAAGCCTGACCTATAAGAGAAAATATTCCTTGACTAGATCTTATCAAACCTAAGAACAACTGTTCTCCTTCAAACTACAGTTAAGATGGTTAGTGAGAGACCACACACTGGGGGAAAGATGTGCAAAGTATAAAGGACTTGTACCCAGAATATTCAAAGAATTTGCAGAATTCAACAGTAAGAAAACAATTTTCTCTTTCCCAAGGGGCAAAAATTAAAAGAAATCCCACCACTGACAGTACATGGTGGTAAGTATACAAAAGAAAAATGTTTAATAGTACAGAATTCTAAACAAAATCACACCATTTTTTAACAGCATCCAGTTATCTGAATGGCTTAAATTAAAAAGACTAACCACAGCAAATGCTGGTGAAGATGTGGGGAAGTTGGAAATATATTCACTGCAGATAGAAATATAAAATGCCACCATGAAAACCTTAACCTGCCATGATATAACCATTCCATCCCTAGGTGTTTTACACACACACACACACACACACACACGTTGGGGGAGGAAATAGGAAAGATTTGTACATGAATTATTCACAGAGGTTTTTATTTGTACTAAAAAATGGAAACAACTCAAGTGTCTATCAACAGTTGACAGGATAAGCAAGTTGTGATCTATCAATGAAATGAAATATTTTTCAGCAGTAAGAATTAGTAGAAGATACAGCAACACAAGTGGATCTCAAATTAATTTATTCTGGGTGAAAATAGCTATCAATACTGTCTTGTTTCTGTTCATACAAACTTACAGAAAAGGAAAGTAGTTTAGTCAAATGGATAAATGTACCGACCATGTAGGGTTTGGGATAGAGGAGAGATGGAAAAAGACTTGAGTGTGGTGATGCGTGTACTCTCTGACTGAACTCATGCTCTCATGCCTGACTTACTGTGCTGTACATTTTAACTGTGATATCTATGTACTTAGAATATGCCTCAATACATCTACTAGTAAAAATATACTAAGCAAGTAAAATGTTATGGTATAGGTTAGCTGTGCTACTTAGCTCTTTGCTGTCCTCTATGATCTACTAACATGAAAATTACTATGTGACAATTTTAAAATAAAATAGAGGTATCGGGGATAAATTAATTAAAAATTTACATAATCAGAGCCTGAAAGGAAAAGAACAATGAAGAGAAGTAAATGAAGTTAAGTGAAAAATGGGTAAAATGAAGACTATATCAGTGGCCAATAACCTGAGATTTCTGGAACATACAGAGGCAACACTTGAGGTTTTCACTCCAACAAGAGTCAGGCATCATAGCACAGGAGCACATCAACTCCCAGTGAGCAGCCAGGGCTCATCTGGGAAGATGCCTATTGGCATGGCTGCAGTGAAACTGCAGATCTAGAAGACAATGTGGGTGGTCTTCTGGTGTATACAAATGTCTCGTTTTGGCACAAACTAACACACTCAGCATTGTGGGGTTCTAAGTGGATCTGGAGTGTGACCCAACTAATCTAATCCGTGTAAATCACTGATTTTTGACCATGGATGAAGAATTCTTAGAAAAGTTTATTAAAATGAGGATTCCTAGAGTCACTGCCAATTCCAACTTAACCCAGAAGGCTGGGGTGAAGTCCAGCAACCTAATCTGAATGAGTCCCCATCAGCACCACACATGAGGTGTTCTTGAACAACTGCTGAAAACAATTTCTACATTATGTATTTTTTAGTAAGTCCCTCTTACCACAGAATTTCATTTTTGGCAAACCCTGGTTGAGTGTTTCCTACTCTAGACCACAGCGAAGAATCCTAAGGTGAGGTTTTCAACAAGTACTGAACTCTCTTCCTAGGCTACATTTTAAGAAGTCCACGAATTTACCTAAAGGATTTAAAAAGAGCTTATGCAAGCTAGCTTGTACTTTGTCAATCTTCCAAAACATGAAGCAGAAGAGAAACACACATACACTACTTACTAGAAGCCAAAAATATCCGTAAACTATTTTTGAAAAACCACAAAACAAATAAAAGGAGAGTGAAGCTGCCAGAGGAGAGTGGGAATTAGTCTTCAACATTCTTTGCAAATGGAAGTTTCATACTCAACTAGTATTTACTGAAATCTTTCAACATGCCAAGCAATACGAGTATGTCCCAACCCACAAATAAGCCCGTACAGAGTTATACAGGCCTGCCAAACATGAAAAATGAATGACAAGAAGGAGGCCAAGATCACACAATGAGAACGCAGGGTCCCAACCCCAGTCTGGTAGAATCCATTGGCCTTTCTTTTATGCCATACTTCCCCAAGCACAGATTGTTCTATAATGTCTATAACTCAGAAATAAATAGGAAGCTGGGAGTGGTAGGGCTCATCTTTAACCCCAGCAACTCAGGAGGCAGAAGCAAATAGGCAGATCTCTGTGAGTCTGAGGCCAGCCTGGTCTGCACAGCCAAGTTCCAGGACAACTACGACTACACAGTAAGACCTTGTCTCAAACCCCCTGCCCACACTAAGACCCCCCAAACAAACAAACAAAATAGTAAACAGCTGGGTGTGGTTGCATATGCTTCTAATTCCAGTACTCAAGAGGTGGATCTCTGCCAGCCTGCCTCCAACTATAGCAAGTTCTAGACCAGCCAGAGTTTTATTAGTGAGACCCTGTCTCAAACATAACAACAACGGCAAATAGGAAACAATGATGGCTCATCTTTACTGACACTTTGCTAAGAACCAGGCCCCATGCCAAATAGTTCTTTCCAATAATTTCTTTTATCCTTTCAATTCACAAAGATAAGAATCGTCCCTAATCTACAGACAGGAAATCTAAGTTTGCACAGTAACAAGTCCTGTGACTGAATTCATACAATCATAATAGGCATTTAAATCAAGTTGAGGTTTCACATACAAATCTGGCATATGTAATCTTAATTGCTCTTCTTACTGTAATTTGAATCCTACTTTTGAATTTCTTACTGAAAAAGCACAACTTTATCTACTGTTTTCTAGAGAGAGCCAAAGGATAGTGTAGTGATAATGTTCTCTCAAGCTACATTGAGCAGTATTTTATTTTCCAAAAAAAGATTGAGGGAACTTAACTCAAGCTGAAATATGTTAACTTCCTAAGTGAATATAAAATTCCAGGAGAGTTTTTGCTTACCAAAAGGCTAAATCAACTGATCATCAACATTCAACTCAGACATGATCTTTGCTTGTATGTCATTGCGTAGCTTGGCAGATGGAAATTAATATGGCCTAATGTGGCTGAGTATTATAACATTAGGACTAGGAAGATGATGTAGGGAAAGAGCTACAGAGGGAAACCCAGTCACTTATCTACTCTCACATACTTCGTACTCCTTAAATATTAAGTATCCCAGCAAGAACATGCAGGTCCCACATTCACCAGTGACTGAGGGTATGAGTGCACTCAGGATGCAGGCAGGGTGGACCTTTAAGTGTGGATGACAGTAGGAAATCAGACATGTACTGACTCTTCCACAGGTCCCATCTGTGTGATAAGTTTTTGGGGTTATGTTTGGCTCCCTTCCCCATCTTCCCACATCATATTGCAGAGACTTTGCAGGACAGGCACTGGATTGGTATATTAATGCCTATCAAATGTAGAACTACTGGAAAGACGAACAAAACAAAAACTGCATGTTATTGCCAGGGAGCATCAAGCATCAACAGAGCTAACCTCCCATCCTACATTGCAGAAAAATATGTACTGACCTTTTAGAAAGTATTGGCCCTGGTATGTGGCATTGATATTGAGACATGACTAATACCAGCATCACTGATTGCACACCGATGTCAAGCAGCATGTTATTCAAGGGGTCTCCACAACAGGGGCCCTTTTCTCCATGCTTTTTATAATTTGGTTCCATAACCTGCATTTTCATTTTCTCCAAAGAGATCAGTGGTAACATTAAAAGGAAGATAGATGCAAATCCTCCCCAGTTGAGAGTAATCACTACAGAATTAAGAGGTAGAATGATCTTTTCCTTAAACATTTTTATTGTTGGAGAAATGGCTTAGCGATTAAGAGCACTGGCTGCTCTTGCAGAGGGCCTAGGTTCGGTTCCCAGGACTCGCATGGTTGGTCACCACCATCTGCTTTTGGCCTCCGTGGGCACTGCAGGAAAGCGGTGCACATGCACACATGCCAGCAAATACTCATACACATAAAATAAAAATTAAAACATTTTTTTTTAAATCCATCTAAAAAAATAAGAGGAGAGTTATTTTTTAAATGTATTTTTATTTTTGAATGAAATAACTTTCTATTCAAATTTAAATATCTTGAATAGTGAAATTTCTCTAGATGCACAAGACACAAGATTAAGTCCATAAGGAGAGTTTTGGTTTTATCTTACTAGAATGTGTCTTTAAAACCAGGAAATTTTAAAGGAAATAGTGCAGGTTTCTTCTCCTCATGTGTGCTTGCACATCACACTGTAAGAGCTACTCAGACTGTCCTGTGGGCTACACCAACATACATGTTTAACTGCTTCATCCCCAAAGCCCTATAGTATATGGCAGCTCCATGCTCAATAAAGGTTAGTGGAACTGACTTGAGATAGTTGGAATCAAACTTTAATTCCTGCATAAGATAGTTGCAGATCTAGAACAGATCAAATGACAAAGGTACTAAAGATGCAGTCCTAATTTGAATTTTAGAAAAAAATGAATTGTTAACAATAGTTAGAGTCTTTCAGAATTAAATATTTTTAAATGATTCTTGTGATGAAACAGTTTCTATTGAAATGTTTGCATTATTTAAAAACTGCCTTCTTTGAGACTGGGCACAGTGGTTATATCTGTATTCCTTGAATTTTCTAGGCTAAGGCTGTAGGATGGTTGTAAGGCTAGTTGTTGAGTCTAGTCTGGCCAGCAGAGTAAGACTGCTTCAGAAAATTTAAAACAAACAATAAATGAATAAATAAATATCTTCTTTGAGATGTTTTTCTGGATTCCAGTGAACTTTGCCTGCTAGAGGCCATGTACAAGCCTGCAATCAGAAAGCAGTGCAGTACTGTCTGGCACAGGGGCTCTGGATATGGCTGACAGCCTTTTAACTTACTAGCATGCAGCAGGGGCAAGTAACTTTACCTTCCTAGCTCTGTTTAGCTGGCTTACTGCTGCACCTTCTTTGGCTGCTGAGGCAATGCAGTAGATGACAAGCACTTGGCTAGGATTAAGAAGTATCTGTTCAATCAACATTGCCTATTAATATCCAAAGTTTAAAGCCTCCACCAGAATCATTCATTTTCTACAGCTTCATTGAGATTCATTTCATACCCTATAGGACATTTCTTTTGATGTATGAGGTTCAGGCATTTTAGTTTATTAACAGAGCTGTGTAACTCCCACAACGATCACAGCTATCTAAATACAGGGCATTACAACAAAACCACAAGAAACTTCACATCCATCCACAAGCACTCATCTTTCTCCCATCATCTCAGCCCCTGGCAATCACTAGTCTGCTTTGAGTCTGTATACTTGCCTCATCAAGACACTTCTCAATTAAGTATGATCATAAAATATATAGCTTCTCATTACCACATTCTTCAAATTCCACATCTACAACATTGACCCATATGTTCCATTATTTTTTTATTATTGGATAATATACCACTTTTGGATATGTTACATCTTGTCAACTCATCTTTTGGGTTGTCTCTACTTTGAGGAATAATGTTATAAACAGTTGTGTATAAGTTTCTGGTTGGGGCAAATTTTGTACATGCTTTTTATGTCTACTGAGATGATCATATAGCTTTTTGTCTTTTATTCTACTAGTATGGAGTATTAAATTGATTGTTTTCCATATTAAACTAACTTTGGTTGTGATATATAATCCCTTGTAGATTCTGCTGCATTCTGTTTGGAAGTATTTTACTCAGGATTTTTGGCAACAGTATTCGTATGAGATAAAGATGTAGGTTTCTTGTGAGTCTGTTGAAAGGCTGCCTACCTCTTTCCCTCGGTTTTTAATTCAGAATTCTTTCCAATGGCTTGCTTGTAGATATTACTTTCTAGTCTGGTCCTAATTGGATGCAGGTGCTCTTTAGCAAATACTTTTTTTTTCTTTTGGCTTTTTTTGAGACAGGGTTTCTCTGTTGTAACTCCGGCTGTCCTGGAACTCACTCTGTAGACCAGGCTAGCCTCAAAGTCATAGAGATCCACCTGCCTCTGCCTCCCAAGTGCTGGGATTAAAGGTGTGCACCACCATCACCTGTCTAGCAAATACTTTTATTAAATCAACATACTCAGTGCAACCAGGAAGAATACATCCCTTTCACATACACATTTTGGTTTGTATGTTTCATACATTGTAAAATTCTGTTTGCAAGTAAAAGTCAAATGAAAGTTTGGAAACAGAGAATATAAACTTTTGGCAAATATAAAATTCAATCTTTTAAACTGTGAATTAGTGTTCAAGTCTAATAATCTTATACAAAATCAACAGGAGTTCATGCAACTAAATATCATTAACTTTGTACCACCTCACTTTAGGAAGTTTCTAGACCTGCTCTGTCAGGTATGCTGACCACGAGCCACATGTGGCTATGGAGCACTTGCACTGAAGATAATGACACTGAGCTGTGCTATAAATGTAAATCATTTATAGATCTCATAGACGTCACAGGAAAAAGAGAATGTAAAATACAGAGTTACCAGTTTTATAGTGATAGGCTGAAATAATGTTTTAGAAATACTGTACTAAACATCTTACTACATCCATTTCATTTGCTTCTTTTCCATTTGCTACTCTGACTGACACATACAGCTTGTTCTTCCTACTTGGCTGCACTGTTGCAGACCCGTGGATATCCCACATGCAGTGCTGCTGTCGCCCACAGGCTCCGATGAGGAATGCCTGCAGTTCTGGGACAGTGCTAGCTCACAGGAAGAGAATGAGAACAGAAGTTTTAGTTCCCTTATCCCATCTGATCCCAGTCAGATGCAGATGCTCTTCAGCATCTAGTCCCTAACAGCATTTAATTCTTTTATCATCTGAACCTGAATCAAAGACATGATGGAGTAAGCTGATTTGTGATGATTAGGGATCTGTAAACCATAACTCATATTTGCCTTGCTGTTTTTGATACTTTTTCCACTATATGAAAAAATAAGATATTTTTGCTGTACAAAAATGACAGAATTCAAATTTCACATCTATGAGAAAAGTTTTAATTGTACACAGCCTCACTCATTAGTTTATAGATCATGCATGTCTGGTACCAGTTGGCATAGTGGAGCAACACAACGGAAACTGCAACGCTTGCAAAATCTCCAGGATTTATATCTGGCCTCTCAGGGAAAGCTTTTGCTGACCACTGTTCTATAGATTTCTATGGATTACAAGGCAGTCAGTTGCTATTTGCACCTACAGGACTTGGTGAAATGAAATCCAGCTTCTTTACTTGCTTCTGTTCTATATTTTTGAAAAAAAAAAAAAGAGTCCAGAGCCCCAGCCTCCGAGGTAGTTTTTACACAGAGAGAATCACATATAATCAGTGTGTGCCTCTGCTTTCATACTCACTGGTGTTCTATTAATAATTCTGACGTTTCCCCTTGAGGAGCTGGGGTACTCACTGCGGGTGTTGAGCCTATGGGTACTATTTGCAGCATTTATGTATTTATTGTGTAGGTGTGTGTGCACATGCTTGTGCAACAGAGGACAAGCTCAAGTGTCTGTCATTCCTCAGGAGCAAACCTTGTTTTGTTTTCTAAGGCATAGCCTCTTTCCTGTCCTTCGACTTGCTAAGTAGCCAGGCTGGCAGACAAGCAACCCAGAGATCTGCCACCTCTGCCTTCCCAGCGGTAAGATTATAAATGTACATCCCTGCACCTGCATTTCCACTAAACCCCTTTACTCATTCATGGGACTGTCCTTTAGCCCATGTGCTCTCAGGTACTTACCTCAGTAGAGCCTGTGAACGCAATCTTGTCTATGCCAATGTGAGAAGCTATTGCTGCCCCTGCTGTTGGCCCATACCCTGGCAGAATATTGACAACTCCAGGTGGAAAGCCAGCCTAAGAAACACAAATTGGAGGAAGATATATGTGAATATTCTCCTTCAAGCTGGCTGGGCTCTGCTCCATAGGCTTCACATGAAGGAGGAGAAGAAATACCCCAACATCAGCTTTTCCTACCTCCTTGATGAGGGCTCCCATGTACAGTGCGCTAAGTGGTGTCTGCTCTGCTGGCTTGATCACCACTGTGTTACCGCAGCACAGTGCAGGAGCAATTTTCCAGGCGAACATCAGAAGGGGGAAGTTCCACTGGAAGGGAAAAACAGTGATAGAAGGGAGAAAAATTTCTCAATTGCTTTATTTTTCCCAGCTGTGACTTCTCAGATTTTTGAAAACTGTCCTGAACATAAATCTACTCCACCACAAAGTGTAGACCTTTGGGTTTTGATGACATCACTAAAGAGAATAGCACTGGCCTTGATATCTCTCTTTTCTGTCTGTTCAGTGTATCATTATATTCCAGCCACCCACCTAAAGAAAGCTCACATTGCAAGGGAGTAGGGAGTCATTTTTCCTTTGTTTAGCTTTACTTTCTTATTTAGCTCACATATTTCTAAAATTGGGCTTTAATCTGAAGTTTGAATATGCAATTTTTCCCTTAAATTTAGGATTTCTACACCAAGATTTTCACACATTGGTATGAGAAATGTTTTATGTGAAAGAATTAGAAACTAAAATTCTAGCTATCAATTATTTTTAAGATAATATTAATTTTGATGTGATTTTTTGTATGTATTGTCGTAAAATATACAGCTATAAACTTTATAAAATGTACCTACCAATGAGTACACAGCAATTTCATCAGCCTATTTTCCTACTGCAAAATACACCCATGAAAATGAAACTAGTGTATCTTTATAAGTATATGAATATGGGACTAACATGGTTTAAAATGATTTTAATAGACTATTAAGCCTGTGCTGTCATAAGCTCAGGCATGAGACTCCTTACTATCAAGTGTCATTGATAATTTCATTAAGGAAGAAAACAGCACTCCTGGTCCCCTGGCTTCAGCCCAACTACAATGTGTTTCTGCCTGAAGTGTCTCAGCTGCTATCCTTGAAGGATTCTCACTGGCTCTGGCAAGCTGCAAAAATATACAAGTGTCTTGCCTTCACCAAACACCAAATTTCTTTCTCCCTTAGTTGTTTATAAACTTTGGAGTCCTTGGTGATGTTTTAATTCCATCTACAGTGTATAAATCTTGGAGGGCAGTAATTGAGGGAGCCGGCTAACATGAGGTCTTGCCTTGTGAGGAAAGCTGCGGCTCTGAGGATCTGGGAAGGGCAAGAGGGGCAGGTTTGATGATTGCAGAGAAGGTGACAGATACAGGGAGTTTCCCTGAGGGGAGTAGAGGAAAAACTTCAACCAAATCTTTTCCCTCCCCTATTCTCTAATGAAGGTCACAAATAAACCAGGGCTTATTGATCATCTAAACAAATATTAATAAGCTCCTAAGAATCTTTGGCTCCCAAATTCAAAGATTATTCTTCAGTCATTCCTCTATGTTTTGAAAGAGAAAACTTCTTGTCTTATCCATACTGAGAATTTACTGTTGCACCACACACACACAGACACTGAAATCCCAGCCAGAACTATGAGATAGTGCTGTGAGAAGCTTAGGTGATGCTTTGTGTTGTCAAAGGGTGTGTATGGGAGACAGCAAAGGACAGTGTTTAATGTTCCAAGCCAAACACTAGTCACTACAGCTCTTTTTCTTTGCAAGACAGACAACAGCCCAGAATGGTTTTAATTCTGACTGTGATGTTAACTGTACTGCTATGTCTTCTGAAGCATTTTTTATCTAGATTCTTGTGAAAAGAGACAGTGGGAAGAAAGGGATAAAGAGACCATATAAAGCAATATGCCTGGAAAGATGATGAGTTGCCAATCTAAAATACAAGCAAAAACAGTCCCACATTAATGTTCCATAAGCAGATAGACATTCATAACCAAGGGTGGGTTATTCATACACCATGCTTTGCTTTGCTTATTTTTATCAGGAGAATTCCATGACTTGAGGACTCAGCTCCTGGTAATAGGCCTGAAACTCTATTCACCTGTTCAAATAAGCATTTGCAGGGAGGCTGTTACAGATATGTCAACAGCATGAGCTCAGGTTTTTCTATCCAGTAATGGAAAGCACACATTACTGAGGACCATGTTCTATGTGTCTTTAAGAGAACCAGGTCAAATAAAAATAAATACTAAGTGTGAGGAGATACACTCACTGGGATGATCTGTCCACACACTCCAATCGGTTCATGTCTTGTGAAAGTAAAATAGTCTCCATCTGAAAGAAATAAGCATGATCATTCCATGAAAAGGTTTAGGTCAGAGGAATAATTCAGAGGAAGGACTTAGGTGCAGCAAAAACCAGAAGTAAAGTTGAAGCACATTCTACTTGCCATGCTCCAAAGCTAGCATTTGGTGGTAGTGGTGGTGGAGTGTCTACAATAATCTACCATGTAGACAGAATGCCCAATGAGAGGGTGTCTATGATAAAATAAAGGACAAACTTACGATATGCAAAGAAGTCATGAAAAAGGAAACTTAAAAGTGGAATACATTAAAACTCAATTTTATGTTAAATATCAATACGTATAGAATAGTTAGTTAGCTGATTTAAATGCCAAAGTACCTCAAGCTTTTAAACAGCTTTCTGGGTATTTTTCAAAATTTAAAGCCATTAAAGGAAATGCCATCGAGTACATTACTAACGCTGGGCATCTAGAAAATGTGAGGAGAAAAGTAAAACATATTCTCTGACTCAGTGCAGTTGTCATGGGTACAATCTGGGTCCCAGGAACACAGGCAGGTCCAAAGTCTCACCTCAGTGAGGCATGACAGGAGAGTACTCTTGTACCCCTAGGGGCTTGGAGGAAAAGCTCAAAAGACACTGAACGGCTTCACTTCTCTTATGGGAATAGTAGGCACTTGGAATAATTAGTCAGGAAGCCCAGAACAAATTCTTTAGAAAGATGCTGTTGCTTTTATCTGGGTACTTGTAAAAAGCCAATTAAACCACGTCTTTGTTCCCCCTGTTGCTGGCCTGTGGTTACTTCAGAGGTGGTTTGTCTGTCAAGAGCAGTCTCTACCCCCAGAAAGTGAAGCTACAGCTAACACTCAGGGAAGCCTCAATATTGGAACTGGGGATGAAGGTGGGGACAGGAGGCTGTGGGCAAGACAGAGATAAATGACTCATTAAGTTGTTTATCTTTGTCTCTCAACACATCTTAACCACTAATGCTTATCACCCAGGATTGTTTTAGCTAAGTTCAAAATTGTGTTTTTAAATAAAGTTCTCTTTCTGCTCCTCTTTCTCATCTTCCTCCCTCCCCCTTCCTCTCCCTGTGCTCTAGTCTTCTTCCCCAAATTAGCTGCTATCTATTGCCTTCATTTCTCCAAGGAACTTTTACTTAAATGAAAGTTTATGTGGAAACCTCTTACCACAAGTGCAATCATGCAGTTGTCTTCCCCTCACTCCTTTCTCATGTAAAGCTAACTGCAAGTCAGTCCCTGGGCTCAGTAACAGTAGTACTGTGAACTCTCCCAGTGATCACCAAGGTGGCTTTCTGCTTACACACCACTGTAGATAATGCAAAGGATAACACTTTATGTATGTTAGTACAACTGTGGGATTTCTTTACTAAAGTGTATGTGTCTTTAAAGTTTCAATAAATGTTTGCCAAATCATTTTTTTATAGAAGTTACACAAAGTTCTAATAATGTGCTACATTTTCTACTCTTTAACCAGTTTTCAGAATGTCTGATTTTTATCCAATATGAAATCTGGAAAATGGCTATTTATTTTGTGTTTAATTTTGAGTTGTGTTTGAATTGTGTTTAATGATATTTAAGGATGAACATACTAACCATTTTCAATTTTTCCTTCAAATTTAAATCCTTTGCCCCTTTTCTATTGGGTCCTTCATTTTTTAGTTGAGGAACACTGTAAATATCAAGGAAATTAGGTCTCTGCCACGTTATTGCAAAAGTTTCCCCCAATCTTCACCTTGTCTCTTGGGCTTGTTTAATAGATGTTAGCCTAAGTGGAGGAAAGAAGGAAGTAGGCAGGTTCTGTACAGGTGGAACAGGGAACTGATATGTAGAAACTATCCACAGGATGACAATGTTTAGTCCAAGAGGTACTTTAAAGATGCACTAACTACACCAACTCTGTATGCAGACAACTCATGAATCCTCTGAATAGACATCATCAGCTGTACCAGTGCAAGTCAGTACTGTCCCTCAGTTTATCATTCTCTGTAAAGAGCTTCTGTGAGGAGCAATAACACTGATCAATACTCTAGAAAATTCCACTGGCAAAGAAAGCTCCCCATTAAACTATAATTTAGCTAAGGTGATGCACTCAAGTGGCTAAATACAAAGCAAATCTGGTGAGGGCATGGACATTGAGATGGAGGACAGACATGCTGCAGGAAGAAAAGGGAAAGATAGATTGAAGAACTCAATGTTTCTTTTAGCACAACTGGAGAAAGCAAGTGGTTCAGAGCAAATTCACTAGTCACCTACACAAGGTGATTCATAGGTTTCCCCATCTCCATCTTACATATGCAATATTGTAAGGGTATCGTGTAATGTTGAAAGCTACTTAAAAAGGAAAGCAAGGAAAGACAATGTAGACAATAGCTTCAGAAGCTAATCTCATGGAGAGTTAACTTGACTCAGTAATTGTGTCCCCAGAGAAATTGAGTTATGGGAAGTAAAATGTACTTGATAAACTGTTCACAGATTTGATACACACTGAGCTAAAGGCTGGCACAGAAAGGGCACTGACTCTTCTAGCCCTCATCTCTGGTTTCATCACTAAATCCTAAAGAAATACAAGGTATCTGTATTTCTCTTGAACTTTTCCCAAGAAAATACTGAGTGGAAAGAATAGAGAAAGGGCCCTGAGCCCTGTGAACTCAATGGGTGTTCCTGTATGTCCCTATATGACACCCCCCAATTAGGCAGCTGCGATGTCCAGAAAACATGAGAGATAGGCTTTCTACTGGGCGCCTTGTTAAGGATGGCCCTTAGAGGCCTTTCACAGCTATCTGGACTCTGCTCTAAGGCCCTGGAGCTTCTAGATCAGGGTCACCAGGGGCCAGTCCTTTGAAAGCCACTTTCCTAATCTTTTCCAGTGTCACTAGCTCTATCACTTGCTTGACCTGTCAGGCTGGCTCACTCCTTAACAATGTATACAGAGCTACTTGCGGGCCTCATTTCAAGGAAAATTGTCAAGTGACAGTTTCAAGGGCCAGTAACATTTTTCTTCCCATAATCTTCAAACCTAAGAATTAAAATAAAACAAGTCTACTGCAGGCTACCCATGCTGTCTGGATGCTCCATGGTGCCTCTCACAATTCAGTGTTCAAACAAAGCCCCCAATGATGCTTGCTGAATACATTCTCAACACTTGGGTCATGAAAAATACAAGAAGCATACAGTTAGATACTCCACTGTGCTATGAACTTGGTTGAACAATGAATTGATTTCTGCTAAATATGCACACACAGTAGGTACATTAGGAAAAACCTTTGTCCTGGAGGGAGAATACAGAATAAACCTCTTTGGTATTTGTGAAAAATCGAGCCACTCCCTGTTTTGTTGTTGTTGTTGTTGATTTGAAAAATATTACACTGGACAGAAGAGTAGGGAGAAAGGGAGAGAGGGATGGATGGAGACAAACAGAGATGGACAGAGACAGACATAGAGACAGGGAGAGAGAGACAGATATCAATATTTAGTTAATTTAAAGTTTGAGTATTTGGGTAATTCCTTCAAGACAAACATTACTTTTAAAGACTTTAAGAATTTAATGTAAATTTTATTCTTATATTCTGGCATAACCTGCACATAAATGAAAGTATAATGATGTAATTATAGTCAATAAAATCAGACAAATCTTAATGTATAGAATTGAGATACGTAATATGAACCTCAAGTTCCCAGTGATAACAATCAAAGGCATTTCAATAGCTGTAGCAAGTCTTATATAGCCAGTAACAATAAAAAATGAGTTCTTTTAGTAACATAAGAATCTATAACTGGGCAGTGGTAGCACATGACTTTAGTCCCAGCACTCAGGAAGCAGAGACAGGTGGATCTCTGTGAATTCAAGGCCAGCCTAGTTTACAAAGGAAGTTCCACAATAGCCAGGGCTACACAGGAAAACCTTGTCTCGAAAAAAAAAAAACAAAAACAAAAAAAAAAAAAAACAAACAACAAACAAAAAAACTATAGCAGAATCCAGTGAATGAAAGCCATCTTCCTATCTGTAATGTCCACACAGAATTACTCTGGATATGGTGATATAGCTCAGTGGCAGAGCATTAGCCTGTAACAGGAGCTAACAAACCTTTAAATAATTCCAATATTAAACATTTAGACCAACAACATAGACCTATTCCATTCTGTACTCCAGAAGATTCCAGTGTATGTTGACCTCATGCAGACCTGTTTGAGCATTCTGCAACAGTGACAAATTCTGTAAGTGCTTATTCAAACAATGAGACATTAGATTAGCACCAAATGGCACTAAACACTATCCCTTCCAGGAGTTTATTGCTGGATTCTGAGAAGTGATATCACATGTTCCTGGGTCTTCCACTAATAGGTCTCAGCTCTACCACTAGGTCTTGCACAGTCTTTGAAAAAGGTAGTTCACTCCTCTGTATTTGGGTTCTGTATGTATAAAATGAGATCAGCTTTATGGATCCCTCAAGTTCTCTGCAGAGTATCCAAAAGGTTCCCTGTGAAGAGCTGACTTCATTGCTTTATGTTACCATCCATTTTGATCCTAAGAACTAGCCCGGTTCTTCTCAAGTAGGACAGAAAACAGCCTCACTTTCATTATGACTAAACAGGATTTCAGATTTCACCCATGCATTCACTATTGACAATACCAGGATGAGCTGACTAAAGGCAAAAGTTTAAGGTCTGTTCATTATCCTCATTTTTAGCTCATTCTTGAGTTTGACAGGTAAAATTGTAATAAAGATGAAAAAGATTAAGTAATTACATATGTCCTGGGTACTTTTTAACCTTCACTATATGTTGACATAAAATAAAGCCATTTTATAATAAAATTCGGCTTAAAGTATGGATCATGTTTTCCTACTTACTATAAAATCAATAAAATCAACACTCACTCAGAAGAAACCTAGGAGACACCACAACTCCTCTTTAGCCCTTAGTAAACTGTAAATAAGCTTTGATCCATCTTTTATCACAGGGAAGCTATGGGCAGGAGAGGAATGGAAAACTCTGATTTGAGTTACAAAGATCAAAAAGGGGGAAATAATACTTCTCAAAGCTGCTTTGACAGAGAGATAATAAATGAGCAAAGGAAAAGTATCCAATAAATCGAAGTAATGATTACTATTAATCATCATAAGTAGCAGTTGCCACAGGAGGGTCAAAGCATGGGATTTACAGTCAAAGAGAACGGCTCCACTGAGTGCTAGGCCAGGAAATAATGGATAGTGTTATAAAGAGAATAGCATCAGGGCCCTTGTGAATAGAACTAATATTGCATAATTTTGCAATAGCAGCTAATTGCCTTGAATGAGATAGAATACAGTGTGGAGGGTGAAACTCCCAAGTCGGAGAAAATGGTGCCTTGTTGATGGTTCAAAAGTGATCACCCCTTCTCCTCTTCCAAAGCATTCTAGAGAAAAGCTGCCCTTCAAGAAGACAAACAAGTAGATACTTGTCCTCTGCATCTGATCTCCCATCTATAGTTAAAGTACGCAAAACACAGTGCAGAAATTCTTAACACACATTTTGGGTTTCAGACCTGACACTTACTAGCCAAGTGACCTTGTTGAGACACTAAGTTCTTATTGTCTCATTAGGCATACACTCATTAATTCCAGTTTGTCTTACAACAGAAGTTGTGGGTCGTGACCCTTTTGGGGGGTTGAACGACCCTTTCACAGGGGTTTCCTAAGACCATTTGCATATCAGATATGTATATTACAATTCATAACAGTAGCAAAATTACCGTTATGAAGTAACAATGAAAATAATTTTATGGTTGGGTTCTTACAACATGAGAAACTGTACTAAAGGGTCATAGCATTAGGAAAGTTGAGAACCACTGTCTTACAGGATCACATAGAGTCATCAGATCCTAAATGTGAAAGAACACTTTACATGTTCAAGCTTTATGAAAACAAACACTCATTATTTAAGTGGTGATGCTTTGCAGAGAAATGTAGATAATATATAAAGACCACATGACCTTCCTAAATTCTGGACTCATTTATGGAAAAAAAATCAAGTCAAATTGATACTGAATTACAGTATTTCAAATGACAAATATGAATGGACTGAACCAATATGAGTGTAAATATCTAAGTAATTATGACCTCTTTTAGGAGGCCCCTGGCTTAGTCTCATTAGACTGACCACCATGAGGTGGGTTCTCATGCCCCCTTCAGTTGGTCTCTTTCCTATAAAATTTCTTCCATCCAGGAGCTGAAATAGATCCTCCTGAATCCCCTTCCGTCCAAAACACTTCCATACTGAGAGTCTAACTGAGCTCTTAGCAGCTAACCCCTGCAGACCTATTACCCAGTTGACTGATAAACTGATTTATGTGTTCTTCCACACTTATATGTAGACTATCTATACACAAAAGGAGGATATTGTCAGGGTTAGTGACATAATCCATTTGGCCCTGTGCTCAATTCAAACTGCTACAAGTGTCTCATATCTGCATCATGTATGGCTGCTCTTTGTGTTTGGTGAAGTATTATGGCATAGCCCTACGTTCCCCTTTTGACATATCCATGTTTCACATACCTACAGGAATGGTCATTCCATGAATTTTATCAGCCCAGCCTGCATAATACCGCAAGGTTTTGATGACTCCCTGCAAATCAATGTAAAAAGCTTGCAGGAATGGCTTGCCACCATTTAGGGATTCCATGGTCTGTAGGAAAAGAAATAGGAAAGAGTTAAGTCCTCAGGATTTTGAAGTGTTACACTAGTTTCTACAGAGAAGAAACAAGGAATAGAGAGCACCCAGCTGGGAATGAGTGGTGATGCACACTTGTTCAACTCTGCTTTCCCGAACAGGAAGGTGTACAGTCCTAACAGGGTTGCTTTAGTTACTAGTAAAAGCCCACAACGGACATACACGAGCATGTTCTTGTGCCTGTGTGTTTTCCTTAACCACTGTCCAGAAATATAAACACAACGCTTCTTTAACTGATGATAAAGAAATGCTCTGCTTGTCAAACCACCTTCTGTTATATTAATGGTCCCCAGAGTGGAATGGGGATTTTTCTGAGAGTGCACTAGTAATTCGAATCCACAAAGAGAAGCAGGGACGTTGGTTTTGTATGCATTCAACGTGGATATAAAATGTTCTATACAGCTGCCAAGACCCCTGCTGAGAAGTGAAATATTCATGGTGCATAGCAAGCTTATTTATTACCACCAAATAAACAAGATCTCCTCTGGGGAAGCCCAGACTTTAACAATTTAAAGACTGGTTTTTGTAAACATTTATGTTAACAACCATTATCTATTAAGAGTAAAGTATCTGGTTCATTTATAAAAATAGCAATAATAAACAGCTTTACATTATAAACATTATTTTAATGACATGTTCCTAAATTGATTAAGTCTGTAACAAAAACAGTGACCACTGACACAATGAAGTAAGACTATTTGACTTGAGACATACTAGGATGTTAGAAGTTTAACAAATGAAATAAACAAAAATGGAATTTATAATTATGTTTCTTTCTAGAAACATATACATAACATATATGACACATATATAACACATACAAAGTTATTAAATTACTGACAAAGCTAGAGATGAAATATTTTCCATTCAATTAAGTTAAAAATATTATTACTGATAGCACAATTTACCTACTTACTGCACAAAATGAAGCTCATTTAAAAATGTTACTTGTCACTCTGAACTGGCTCATTTTTATAAAAGAAAATCCAACTTCTAAGAACATTTATATTTTCACAAATTGGACAATACATTTTTCAAATTAGCTAGCCAAGAGCCAAGGTCTACAAAGCATAGTGAAAAAGTAGAGTCCATAACCAACTGAGGGCCATCCAAGGATAGATCCCTGACATACACTGCCTACATTCCTAAGTAGTCCTTATCTCCAGAAAGTCTTCATTCTCAAAGAAACTAGCTATTTAGAGAAGATTTTTTTTTATTATTTAAATTTGTGTGTGTAGGGGAGGTTGTGTGGGTGTGTTGTGTGAGTATGAGCATGTGAATACACACGCCTGTGGAGGTCAGAGGTCTGAGTCCCTGGAAACAGAATTTCAGACAGTTATGAGCTGCCCTATGTGGGTGCTGGGAACCAAACTCAGGTCCTCTGAAAGAGCAGTATGTACTCTTAGCTGCTAAGCCAACACTCCAATCTTCAAAGTAACGTTTATTTTAAAAACAGCATCAAAAACAGCAAGAAGAAAAAAAAAAACATCAGATCAAGATCCTATTTGTGTTGGATGTGTGTGTGACTGTTCTAGTGAAAAGAAATGGCAATCTCTCTCACAATTCTAGAAAATGGTAGAGCAAATGGAGGAGAATGTATGAGGGTCCACATCCTTTTCCTATTTGATTTGCAAAACACCTCTTGGCATTTGTCTTCTACAAATAGCCTGGAGATTCTGTTTCTTGATGCTTTTGTTTTGCTTGTCAAGTGGATGTGTTTTGCTTTGCTTGTGGGACGTGTGAGAAAAGAGAAAGGAAGATCCTTAGTAGTGATGCAATGCTATGGATTTTTCCTTCAAAATACCACAAAGAGCTTCCCCAAAGATCACTCATATTTCATATATAATGTACACTTCCCTAGCTTTCCTACCCACAACACTTCACAGAATATGTTCCAGTTGAATGGTCATTCTGGAGTAGAAACACAGCTGCTTTCCTAATTTACTTACTGCAAGAACTGCCCTGTCTCGTTCCACCAAGTCTGCAAGCTTGTCCAACAGACGTCCTCTTTCGGAAGCGTCCATTCTTCTCCACACTGAACCAAGAGAGAAGGCTAGGCGGGCTGCCTGCACTGCCTTGTCTATATCCACCTGTTAAAGAGGAAGGGAACAACTGAAGGGAGAAACACTCCACACAGAAAAACTACCTGCCGTCATCAAAGAAGTGATGCTTAAATGTAAATGTAGCATCTAGAACACATGTTCATTGTGTTGCTGTTATTGGCAGTTATTCCACAGGGAATCTTCTAAGCAATACATACCTTGTCGGCTTCTTGAACTTCACATACTTGCTCTCCTGTGGCTGGATTACAGACAGGGAACACTCTCCCACTCTCTGAGTTCTGCCATTCATTGTTAATAAAGATCTATAGAAGGATACAACAAAATGGAATAGGAGATATGAAAAAGATCAGAAACCAGTCAATGGCCAAGCAATATGGATATACAATGGTAATACCAGTTGTATATACTTGTTGGTACAGATGTGTGGAATCTGAAATGTTGAAAAACACTCAAAATAATATCAAGTACAACCTCACTCCTAATGCAGGAATATCTTCTCATGACAGTTGTTTCATCCAATGAAGTAGGAATCTTAATTTCAGAGTACATGTCAATCAGAGTGCCCTTCCATAAATAAACACAGAAGGATAGTGTCTTGTGTACAATCCCACACCAAGGCTAACAGTATTGGTGGTCCAGTTTCTGGCTATTATTTATAGGGGTAAAACCCTGGCTAAAGTGATGGTCGTCAAGACTTTGCCAGTTTCTCTTCCTCAGGGAAGATTCCTCAGAGAATCTTCAAGGAACCCCAATGGTGCTGAAATAAGCATTTCCCTAATCATAGTCCACTCCTGAACTAAGAACTGACTGTGCCTAGTCTATCTAGTGAGTTAAACAAGTCACAAGCCACATGTGTTAACAAAACCAAAGGGCTTCTAAAATTTTCATATCGGTCTAAGATTTTATTAGAGGCACATTTTTCTTACATTTGGAAAGGATTTTAAAGTGTTCTTCCCAGTGTCCCTTAGCTTCCTTAGCTTTTCAAATAACACCATTGTCTGTTGAATTCATGTTTCGTTTTTTAAGTTTTCTTGAATAACGTATTCCTAAGGATTGCATGGCTTTCACTATTTCCTGGAGGTTTTCTAAAGATCAAACAGAAAATGGCTTTCTTTTAATTCCTTTTTACATTTGCTTATGTTTTGTGCCTGTGTGTATATGTATACACTGGTGTCTGCTGTGACACACGTGTGGAGATCAGAGGACAACTTGTGGGGGTCAGTTGTCTTTTTGCCTTATGTAGGTTCCAGGGATCAAACTCAGGCAGCCAGTCTTGGCTTTACCCATCAGCCAAAAAATAATTATTTACATTTCAATAGAATAAAACTCACTTTCTTCCTATTAAACATTTCTAGATCCATTGATCACTTAAAAAATTTAAGACAAACTGGAGGGACTCAAAGTCATCTATCTCACCTTTTCTGGATCTGGAAACACTATACTAGTTCATTATCCTAAGTTTGATTTCATCATCACTCACTAAAGATTTCCAGTTAATGCTTAAACAATAAAAATAAGAAGACAACGAAATTACGGGATTGTGTAGAAAAGAGTTAAGTCACCACGATTACACTGTTCTTTTGTTTTCTGGTTATATTTACTACAGTCAGGCCTTCCTACCCTCCCTCCCTCCCTCCCTTCCTTCCTTTCTTCAAGACAGGGTTTCTCCATTGTAACCCTAGCTGTCCTGGAACTCACTCTGTAGACCAGGCTAGCCTCTAACTCATAGACATTTCAAAAAGTCAGAAAACAGTTCAGAAAGATCACCCTGGCCTTATTTTTTAAGCTTTTGTTGAACACAGTTAAGAATTCAGAAGTAAGTTTCTTTATCATGGACTAGAGGGAAATCAACAGAGAAAGACACTTCACAATTATTAGATCAGAAAATGGAGGCAGAGAGACAGACATATTTAAGATGTTTCAGTGAGGGTGCAAGGGGCAACCTAGTGAAATCTTCGGTTAGGAGTCTCTAAGATAAATTTCCTCAGTCTCTAATTAAAGAATCAGCCTGTGGATGTAGCTCAGTGACAGAATGTTTGCCTCATGTGCATGATTCAGAGTTTGATCCCTAACACAAACACTCACACAAAAAAAGGTTGCTAGCAATCAACAGCGCCCCTACCTCGTACAAAGAAGAATGCACCACTCCTTCCAGAACTCCTGTACTCTCCTTTGAGTTCACACTGTGTGTGTATACTCCTACTTCGCTCTGTACTACAGTTGTCACTTTTTCCAGCTCACCAATTCTTACTTTACTTGGACGTAAGCTGCTAGTTTCAGTGCTTCCATTTTTATTTCTAAAACTTCTGCTTTGTTATTCAAAATAAACAATTATAGTAACAGATTATTATGCATAGAGTGACAAGGGCATCTGATTTTTAATAATGTAGATTAATAAATAATTAACATGTAAAGTTCCTCAGAGTCAAATTCCAGGTAGCAGGTGTGAAGGAACAGGGGAGTTAGATGTTCACCATCAGTCAAATACTGCAGTAATCTCTACTGTAGGAAAAATCAGTGGATGGTGAAACTAGTAAAAAAAAATTTAATGAAAAAATAGATGTATCTGTATTCATGTCTCAAGGATCTCCCTTCCATATTTATTTCTTGCAAAGAGAAAACTGCTACTTTACATTGCACAAACTTGGCAAACCCCACCTCAATCCCACAATCAGACCTGACAGCAGTGATGAGACAAATGGGCACCAGTCTGCTCCTGATGTGAAGTGCGAGAGACATGAGATCTCCTCCTCCACAAAATACAACTGGAGTTTAATCGGGACAACACTCTGGCTCTAAATTAAACAACACCCAACAACAGAGCTGGCCAATACTTTTCTAAAGTGCCAGTGTCATAAAGGAGGAGAGAACCAATAAGGCACACAAAAAGAAATGACTGCATGAAATGACTGCATCATGTCACCATGGACTAGCTCCTGGGCCAGAGGGAGACAAGGAGAAGAGACAGTGGGACAATTGATAAATTATGATTAAAGCTTTAAAGTGAGACAATGATATTATGTCAATATCCTGATTTTTAATATGACACTGTGGTTAAATGAGAATATTCAGAGAATCTGGGTGAAGATTTAACACTAGTTTTTTCAACTTTTTGTTGATCTGAAATTATTTTTAAAAATTGTTGAGAGTTATGAGTCCTCTTTTAGTGCCTATCTTTTTTAACTACAAAATGTCAAGAAAAAAAAATTCTTGTTTTTGTGAGACAGGGTTTCTCTGTTGTAACTCTGGCTGTCTTGGAACACACTCTTTAGATTAGGCTGGCCTCGAACTCCCTCTGCCTCCCAAGTGCTGGGATTAAAGGTATGCACCATCACTGCCTGGTTAAAACAAATATTTGAATGAAGAAATAAATGGTGCAACACCTTCCTTTCCCAGAGTATCCTTTAAATGTGAATTTGTGGAAAATAAAAAAACCCAAAGACTAGCTTAAAATATGGACTCACATAGCCAAAAATGCTTAATTTAAGGTTTTCCATGTTATTTTCCCCAAAGGCTTTTAATGAGAAACTAGGAAATTCTGCTTTACAGTGTGATGGGTTTCAAGATGGGTGTAAGGAAAAATGTGGACTTTCCCACTCTAGAGTGCTTTCAAAATAGAAGACATCTGACTCCCTGTTTGACTATTGCTTAATTTCTTTGTAAATGTACAAGCATTCACTTTTAACATAATTCTGTGGTATAAGTGAAGGCAAAAGAAACAGACGGCCATAAAAGAAGGAACTTGCCCTTTTTGGGTCTCTAAGAGGATGGGACAAATTAGCTTGTGAATGTTAACTTTCATTTCATGGTTGTGAAAAGCTGTCCCACTGACGTTTTACTGGTTGCTCTTGGTATTAATAAACATACTGGATGTGGTAGGCTCTTATTTAATGTTACCGGAATGGAACGTCTGTCGACAGGGGACATGAATCACTAACAGTTTTACAGATAAGATTAGAAATACAATACTTCTGCACCAAGATAAAATCTCAAACATACTGAAAAATGAAGACTCTATTTGAGCAATGCATTTTTATTATATTCTGTTGTATTTTATACAAAAGGATATGTGTAACAAAATCACAAGTTAAGACCTATCATATTTGGAACACACGATGAACACACCACTCAAGCACTAGACTGTAAGCAATATCGCTGAAGCTACCTGTGTGCTTCTTCCGGATTTTGCCTCCAGCTTGTCTTGCCCTGATACTAGAGATAATCACTAGTAGCTAGTCACCTCCTGGACTTTTCGTTCATGTATTCTTACACATTTTTTTTCTTTTTCTTGCCTGGGTACACTAATTATTAGAGGCAGCTCTCTACTTGTAACTTGTATCTTGATCCTGTGAAATATGTTGTTTTGTCATCTTCATATTCAACATTTTATCTGTTCATCCTACAGTAACCGAGAAATCTGTTTCAACCTTCCACTTTGGAGTGAATTTATCAGCCGTAGCTTCATCACCTTTATCTTTATAAATATTAAGTTATTTTATTAGTTTTTTCTTCTACCACACTGTCTCATTACTAGACTGTTTTTAGTCTTGAAGTCTTGAAGATGAATAATGCTAGCCTTCCAATTTTGTCTTCTTCAAATCTTTAACTTGGGTTTTTTGCCTTTCATAATCCACCTTAGAATCTGTTTGCTGATGGCTACAAAGTAATTACTAGAACTTTTGTGATTTTACTGAATCTAGAGATCAAGTTAAGAAGGACTGACATTCTAGCATACCAAGTCTTCCTATCCATGGAATATTCCTCCACTTGTTTAGATCTCTTTTGATTTATTTTAGCTAAACTGTGGTTTATAAAGATATATTCTCATAAAGATACTGAAGCCATTCTCTCTCACCTCTCTGCTCCTTCAATGGTACTATGTGTTTTTAATTTTAAATTTCAGTGGCTTGTTTCTGGTAAAAAGGTTGTCCCTGTGATGTTATTGCAATCTCTTACTAGTCTTAGAAAGCTTTATATTTTGGAGTGAGGGATAGAGTCCTAGAGACTCTACAACAATCATGTCATCTATAAATAAAGGAAATTTTTCATTTCTTCCTTCCCAGTCCATACACTTTTTTTTAGCTCACTGACTAACTAGGAATTCCTTATAATGTTAGAAATGAATGACAGTAGGGGGCATCATGCCTTTTTCCAGTGTTAAGAATCAAAATACCTAGTTTCTCTCCACTGAATATACTAATGGTTCTATATTTTATGTAAGTGTTCTTTATTAAGTTGAGGGCATTCTTTTTCTGTTCCTAGTTTATTGAGAGGTGTTTTATCTTAAGCTAGGGTTAAGATTTTATCAAATGTTTGACCTACAAAGACATGATGATACATTTGTTTTCAGTTCACTGATGAGATGGGTTAATCATACTTTGAACTTCAGATCAGTCTTTTATACCTGAAATATGGCCAGGAATCACACTGGTTATATGTTGCTGGGCAAATTTTGCTAATATTTTGTCGAACATTTTGCAACTATGCTCATGAGAATGTGCTTTGTAGTTTTCCTTTCGTATAGTCTTTACATAGTTTTGGTATTTGGATAATTATAGCCCCATAAAATAAATTAATATTCCCCTCATTCTACTTTCTGGAATAGAATGTGAAGAATTTATACGTTTGATACAAGTCACAAGTGGTAACGTCTGAATTTGATGCTTGTAAGTTTCTTAATTCCCAGCTTAATTTCTGGAATACATTTAGGCTTATTTAAATTTATTTTTCCTTGTTTAAGTTTTGGCTTAAAGTATCTTTAAAGGAATTTGTTCATTTCACTTAAATTATCAAATTTTTGGATCCACAGTTGTTCATAATACTTTTAAATTATCTTTTCCCTGCCCATGGAAACAGTAGTGATGCCTCCTTTCTCATTCTTAATATAGTAATTTGGATTTTCTCACTTTGGCTAGTTAGGCTATCAGTTTGGTTCTCTTATTGATTTTGTTTTAAACGGCCTCTGATTTCATCAATCTTTTAAACAAAATTTAGTTCATTTCTGCTAAAGTTTCAAAATATTTTCTTCTGTTTACTCTAGACTTACATAGATCTTTATTCTCTGGTTTCCTAAAACAAAAGTTTAGATTTTTTTCTTTTAATATATACATTCATAATTATTTTGATGTTTTATTTTTATTTACTTCAAAATATTTTCAATTTCCCTTGAGATTGTTTTCATTGGCACTGGTGTTGCTTACAAGTATGTTGTTTAATCTCCAAGTATTGCAAGGGGTGAGGTTGTCTAGTTATCTTTTTGTACTTGTTCAATGCCTCTGTGTCTGGAAGTATATTTGTCTTATTTCTACTGTTTGGAATTTGTTAAATGGTGTCTGTATAGTCCTGGATGTGGTCCACCTTGCCAGCTGTCTCTGAGCATCCTACTGTGCTGAGGGGGGGTTATTTTACTGATCCTAGAACTAACACCAGCATTTGCCCCAAGAGAAAACCTAGCTTTTGTATTTTCCTTTAGTTCTCTATTCGTGTTCAGAGCATTGTTCTTTTTCAGTATTAAAAATAACAGCTGTAAGGATATCTTCTCTTAGTATCTCTCTTTCATACTGTAACATTTATATTGTAACATAATAAGGCAGATTGGCAATAAAATATCTACAAAAATGACATGATTATTCATGTAGAAATTCCTAAGATATACAAAAATAGAATGATAAATTTAGCAAAATTTTAGAATGTAAAATCAATGTATGATCAGCATACTATCAAAAAATCACTGGGAAGTGAAATTTAAATATACAAACTTGTAATGTGCATATATGAACATATGCATTTGTCCAAGATCTAATTCACTGTTACACAGAATAATCTTAAAAGGCATAATTTCCTCCACTGATGAAATCCAAGTCATGTGTAACTACTCCCAGCAGCAACTAACCTCTTAAAATACAGAAATTTAAAATAGTTGCTTAAAGGTCTGCAAAATAAGAGCTATGAATTGTGTGCTTGCAATGCACCCATCTTATAAGGTTGAGAGACTTGCAAACTCTCCAACATCCTCCCCCTTGTAATAAACTGACAAGACATAAATAGCATAATTTAGAACAAAGGGGGAATAATTAAGCAGAAATTTTACTTTATAGAAAAAGAAACCCTGTGCAATATTTATTAAAGGGCTAGTCTAAACCTAGAATTGTTTGTAAGTACTACTGAAAATTCACAAAAGATGTGTCCTCTGCTGTTCTGGGACTTATAATAATATTTCACAGACCCGATTACTTTCAGGAAAGTTAAATGATGTAAGGCAATCTGTGATTTAGTGCCAAGATGGACAGCAGAAATAAGCATTGCAAATGCTCTCTACAGAGAAGGGAGGATTTGGTGTGATAGTGTGACTGAAATGTTAGAAGAATACTCAGGGAAACAAGAAATAATGAGGGAGGATGACCTGGGTAGAGCAGGGAAGGTAGAAGACAGAAACTCTATCCCTAATAAAATGATTCTGCAAGCCTGGTAGGCCCTCCTCTTTGACTGCCTTTTCTGGGGACCATCTGATACCCTGGCTTAAGTGTGACAGAGAAGAAAGACAGCTTTAGTTTCTCTCCTCCCTATTGCCAAGTCCCTTCAGAAAGCCCACAAGATTGGACTTTTCTCTGGCTCTTCAACATCAACCTCTACCACAACATCATCCTCAGGGCAAGAAGTGAACATTAGTAAGAACTGAACAATAGTAAGTAAATCCAAGAACATATAAAAATCAGCCAGAGTCATAGAAAGTAGGAAGCCATCTCAAAAGAGAAACAATTTTCCATGTTATCAACTAATCCCACACTTACTGAAAAATACCACGGGAGAAAAAAAGAATAGAAGTTTCCAATGATACATAAAGTCACTAAAATAGTGCTAAAAATATTTTTTAAAATACAGTTCTGTTAAAGTAGAAGAGGTCCCAAACCAATGTCACAGATTTGATGTTGTGAATAAATTAATAGAAAAGAAATTCATGGATTAAAGGTGAGGAAGCAGGCAGAGAGGGGAGCATACTGGGGCAATAAATGACCAGAGAAGATATTCAAGAATGTGAGGTAAGGGAACAGAGACAGAGAGGAAGCATGAGGACAAAGAAAATTTCACCTCCCAGGAGAACTCACAGTTTAAGCAATGCTATTCTGAATTATTCTGGCTTAATAACTAGTTCTCTTTTTCATTTTTTTCAACATGAAAATATGCTAGAAAGACCATTAAAGCAAGACCTGTCAACAAACAGAGAACCGGGAACATAAAAGCAAGCAAACAGAAGCTGACAGCCATATATAATGATTATGCTATGAGAACTCTTAATTTGCTGTAGGCTTGAGTCATGCTCTTGGTTTGGGCAGCCTCTGCATTTTGCTAATACCTTCCAACAGTGGAGGAGGAGCTGCAGGAGTATGCTGATGCTTGGGTAGTGTCATACTGATATTCATAAAGTCTGTGTCCTTGGGCCAAAAGGGTCTGAGAAGCTATGCAAAAGAAACAGAAAAATAAAGACCAAGAACCAAACTCTTGAGATCAGCAGTCTTAGGATGCATGTAGGCAATATATCCAAAGTACTTGTGGGGGAGGAGGGAGTGTCAATGGATCTCAGAAGAACAGGCTTTCTTCTTTATAATACCTAATAAATCTCTATTTTAATTGATATCAATGCCTTCCTGTCTGTGTTTGCTTATCTGTTAACCTCAGAGTTTCCCTATATGGCCTCTCATCTCCTTTTTCTTTTCCAAAAATCTGAACACAGCTGAATTCCAGGGTTTGTCTCTTAGACATGGGCTCCTATGGTCTTTTTTATTAGCATCCTCCTGCCCTCCCTCCTTTATTTCTTATCTCTTTAACCAATATTTGCTGAGTGTCTACTCTCTTCTAGACACTGTGCATGCTCCCAGATTTGTTTTCCTTCTTTTCTAGGCCAAGTGCATTATGCCTCTCAGTCTAAACACATTTCTATCTCCAGTATATGATCCCATCAGTAAGAGGGCCAAAGAGGGTCCTGTCTCACTATTCCAAGAGAAAAACACCAGAGCTTCCATATCCACACCAAATCACATGCAAATAATTTTTAAGAGGGAATAAATGACTCCTGAGACCAAACCACTTGTAGAAAGCAGACTTGGCTAAAACAAACCAAACTGAGTATAATATACTGTCCCATAATTCCTAACTGTGCTACTGGCATCTGTTTTAGTAAAAATAGTAAGAAACAGTCAGTGGATGGTTTTGATAGAAGCATGTTGAATGATAGCATCTGGGACTCTGTTGAAGCAACATGGCATTGAAGCCAAGCACTCACACCAGTGTCAGTTGTGACATAATCCCAAACTAGAACAAACTAGACTTGCTATCCGTGTTGCAGGAGAAGGCAATGGGAACTGCTACTGGTCCTGGTTAATGTTCATTTCTTCCTGTTCCACTTTCTATAAACAAGGTAATGCCTATACAAGCTCATTACTGTAAACTGAGCACATTTAAATTGGTAGTAAAACCAGAGTATTTACTCTAGTGCGTGTATAAAGTGCTCGTCCAAGGTTTTGGAACTGTTTCAAGTTTTGAAACCAAGCAGCTGGCAGCTTTACAAGCCAAACCTTACACTGAAATCCCTCACTCTGGAAAGTCTTTTGGTGTCCCGTGTCAGGTAGTACCATTCAGCAGACATTCATCTCCTCCCGCCCCTCAGATTCTTTCACCATAAATTTGCATTCACTGGGCTCTTATAACTCTTCCAGCACTACAGGCCCCAATGGCTGTTGATTAAACGTATGTATCCTGTGCATTCAATCTGACTTTCATTATGGTCACTTCGTAAAACCGCCATGGGCCGGACAAGCGATGACACATAGCAAGAACCTGGAATCCCTGCAAAGTCTCAGATGAGGTATTTTTTTCTCTCTCCTTCTTTATTAATAGTGACCACTTTGTGGCCTAGCTCTAAATCAGCCAACGTATTTGACAGCAAATGTTCCTATCTATGGATTATATATAACCCGTCCTAAACACCAGATGAAAAAGGGATAACCCCAAGAAAGGAAGGGCTTGCTTCCATGTAAATCATGTTACAAATTGGACAACACCCAGAGAGTTCATTGTTCGCCCTCAATTGTGAAGGCCATTCCCATTTACTATTCCCCTGGAATGGATGTTAATTAAGGCCGACTGAGACCATAAATCACCCTGAGAGTTTTACAATGTAATTCAGCATTAAGCATATGTATTTAAATAAAAAGTAACTGATTAACCACTAGTGCTTTTCCAGAAGTTGCTGAGGCCATTTCTTTATAATAGAGGCATGTCACTTTTCATTTTTTGTGGAGAGGAAATGAAATAAGTATTATCTTCTTTAAAAGGTAATAGGATAGTTAAGGGATTCATGGCACTGTTTATTAGGAGGAAGAGATGAACTGAAAAGAATGAGGGAAAAGGGGACAACAAAAATGTTGGGGGAGGCAGTTGGTACCTATCTTTTACCTACTTTATCATTACTTCTTCCTTGGGTCTCAAACATTTACTATTCATCTACTCTGCATTAGGCACCACACTAGGCACTAGTGGGCAAGACTAGTCCTGCTCTTGACATTAAGTTTTTAGGGCTGTGGTTGGGGAGACCAGCCCAGCTGTAGTAATGCAATGTTTAGCAACATTTAGAAGTATTCCTTGAGTATCTCCTATGCATCTAGGCACATGCTTATGAGATGATCTTTCTCTCTCCCTCTCTCTCTTCTCTCTCTCTTTCTCTGTCTCTCTGTCTCTCTGTTCATGTATGTGGGTATGTATGCATCATATGTGTCCATGTGAATGTGGAGACCAGGACTCCTTCCTTGGGCATTCCCCACTTGTTTTGGAGTCGGGGTCTTTTGCTGTCCTAGAGCTCACCAAGAAGGGTAGACTGGCTGTGCAGCAAGCCCCAGGGGTCCATCTGTTTCCACATCTCAAATGCTGGGATTACAGTTTCACACCACCATGTCTTTTTTTATATGGATTATGGGGATCAAACTTACATCCTTATGCTTACAAATCAAGCACTTTATTGTCTGCGCTATTTCCCTAACCCCAATCAAAATGATATGTTTTATATTCCAATTGTATATAATAATATCAGAGAAATAATTTGTGTGCTTCATTGACATCCAACCAAGGTAACCACACCTGCCTGATAGAAGGCAACAGGTCATTCTTCTGGAGAAAGGATTTGGGCTTCATCAAAGAAAATATATCTCTTTGGGCACACAGTGGAAGAGGCAGGGCTTCTAAGGCACATGTTCTTCAAGAACTGTGCTAAGAGTCTGTTTCTGACTACACTTTGCAGAGTAAAACAACCTGCAGAGAGACAAATAATAATCTAGGAAAGTACTTTGCTTTAACTAAAAGTATATGAATAGTAGAAATCCAGAAAAAAAATCCAAACAGCTAGCATGATTAGTTATCCTCAATGTACTGAGAACTTCCACTATTTCATTTGATTTATGTAATAGATCTGTGATGTAGGCATTATTTTAGTTCCCCACAGAATAAACTATGGTTGTGTTTCAAGCCAAACTCATGCCACAAATAATTGACATAGCACAATCTTGAATGTAGATCTACTGAACAAAGCATTCTACTCAGCATTCCTGGGTTTCCTCCTTTTCTTTGCCAAGTTGACACCTTAAAAAGGTCTATGTTCTGTTCAGCCAAAGGCAGAAGAAAAATAATATAATTAGGTAAATCACTGTAAAGTCAAATATGAAAACTGATTGTCTAGGGAATAATAAAATCTAACATTTGCATACATAGGCTGTATGGGCATGGCTCTAGACATTTAGACATGTAGACAGTTTCAGTGTCAGGACTGCCAAATGAAACGGCTTCTTTCTATTATACAGATGAGGAAGCCGAGGCTTTGGATATAAAGAACCTGTTAGAAGCCATGAATGCAATGAGGCTGGAGTCTAAAATCCCAGCAACCAAGCACCTTCCCCTCAGTATGAGTGCAGCACTGGAAATAGGACAGTACCCGTGCAGCCTCCTCTGTGTTGCATAACCTGAGAGTGGCACTTGTCCTAAGCAGGTCAACCTCTGTATTTCTTCCTGTTCAATCCCGCCCAGCAATCCTTCCAGGCCTCACCCATGCCTACACCAGAGCCATGATGCAGAATATCACCATTTCACACTGAACACTCAAACATCGTATTTTCCATCAAGTATGCGTCCATACCTAAATACAGATGGGAGTGGATGCCTCTAAGAAGAACAAGCAACCTTGCATAAACCAATGGACATATATATTCCACTCATAGGAAACTCTGTCTAATCATTTCTCAAAGATTTCATCTTAAACATTATTACCTTGGTATTAGGAATACAACATAAAAAACTGGGGAGAGATATGACATTCAGACAATATGGAACTCTGAGATCTTCCAAATTCCATATTAAAAGTTTAGCAATTCTTAAATAAAACATGAACTTTTATGAATCACAATATTTAACATACTGCTCCCTTTCTTATTAAAAATATTAAGATAATGGTGACCTTTCAAAATACAGTTCAAATACAACCTCTTAGTAAATACTTCCCAAGTTCCTCATATAGTCATCTGCTACTTACCTATCCTATTATCCTGTAACACTTTTACTGTTATTTCTACTATGCTATTTGCTCCTTAAGAACAACTATGCCACTATGTCATCTTTATTTTTATAACTATCTGAAAATGGAACTGTGGCCTTAGTATTTGCTCAATAAACATTTGCTGTGCGTTGATACTGTATAAGCAGTAAGGTCTTCTTCCAGGAGGAAATGGAACAAAATGTGCTTCAAATTCAAGGTTCTTAGAATCCTAGAGCCATTTCCATCTCACCTTTGACACAAGCTGTCCCTTAACTGACACTGACACTGAATACCATGTCACTTATATTGTTTACTTTCTTTTACATTGTCTAAATTCAAGCTCCTACTCTATGGGACAGTATAGACTATTGGTCTGTGTGTTTCCTGTTTAAACTAAGACAAACAGTTTTTAACCAAAATATGACTTTAAATAGATCCTGTGACCACCAAAACAATGTTATTAGTGTCCTACAAACAATGCTGGTATCTTGTAAAAGCCCTTAGGAACAAAGGTGATTCATGGCCTCTGTTGAGAGACACACAGCCTGGAAGGCCAAATGAGAACTTCATTTTCTGCAACTGACCACTACCAAATCTGTAGTGTAGCCAGTGTACAGTTTAATTTCTGCAAACTGTGTCTTAAGGGTTTACTTGTAAGTCGATATTACTTAAAGTGTATATTTTCTTTGATAGTATTGGAGGTTGAGGGGAGGAGCAGGGAAGATGGGGAGCAGAAAGAACAGGGAGAAGGGTAACTTGTGTTCTAATCCTGACTTCATGCTAAATGCTTGGCAAGTGACTGCTTTTCCAAGTTCCTGGGAGTCTCAGCCTCCCAAACCAAAGAGAGGGTAGTCTGTGGCATTTGTGACACAAATTGTTCCCATCTTTGACAGACACTTCCCAGATGAATTTCTGGATAAGTTTTGTTATTACACTTTAGGAATCTACTATAGACTAACTGGGAAGTGTTGCTTGTGATTAAGTCTATTTCTACTGACCCTGGCATTATCATTCTCCTCATATCTGGTCCCAAAGAGCAAATACAACCAGCAGTGGGTACTTGGTAAGATGGCTCATCAGAAGTTGTGATAAGGCACAGTGTTCTACACTCTTAATGTGCTTTTAGGTTTCACAGCCATTTAGACAGCAGCTGCTGAAGTCACCTTCTGCATTCACAAGTATCTTGTACCATTTCCCCATTATATCTAGGATTTTAATATGTAATGGACGACTACCAAGACATCATAAAGAATAAAGAAATTTAGGTAGAAAAGTCCTAAAACACAAGGCAGCTGGGACCCTGTCCCATACTTCTCCCAGGAAAACTTGCTTTAGTTTTCAGTGTGTAACCATCTGTATGGCAAGCTAATACTCTTACAGCTAAGCTTACTAAAGCTCTATTTTAATATTTACTGATGAATATTTGTCTGGTTAGAATATTAACAGAGGTTGGGTTTGGCTAAGAAAAGACAGTCATGGAGCTGAAAGAGGCCTTAGACACAACCTACATAAGCATAGATAAGTATATCAAAAGTAATCATTTGTCCATGGCTGTGTATCTCCAGTGAGTTGCAGAATAGAAGCAAGAACCACTATGCCCCAATTCCCACACCAGTGCTTTCCTACATTTAATTTTTGCTGATGTCCACTTGAAATGTAGGCTGGACAGCCAATAAGGCATGTGAACCAGTTCTCCCTGCTTCTTTCACATGTTTTATTAAAAACCTTGATATAATCTCTTAGAAATTATTCAGCACAAGGAATTTTACTTGCATTTAAGCCCCCTTTTCTTACAGCACAATCAGCACAGGGAGACAGGAACTTCACATTTCCTTTTTGAAAGCACAATGTGTTAGGGAAACCTTGGCTTACATTAGGAAATATGACACAACTTTAAAATGAGGTGCTGGGACATTTCCATCAGGGTCCCTGGATGTAGGAGAGAGGCTTCCAGGGAACAGATAGCAGCCAAACTATGATGGGCCTCTGATAGATAATTCTTTTTCTGGGCTTCGGAAAGAATGCAGTGTGTTCTTAAAACCACGAACCTCTACATAGAAGTTAGAAGGGGAAACTTCAAAAGCAATCTTATCCTAATGACTTGGCCCAGAAGGGCTGGCTTGAGATGAACAGAAGAAAAGGGGAATGGCTAACATTGACTTCTTCAAGGAGCTGACTACATCTAAGTGAGTGAGTGCCTTTTCACACCCCCTTCCTCTGTAGAATCTGGGTATCCAAAGCTGAGCAGAAGAAATGCATCAATTGCCAAAGTGTTTATGAGCCAGTCACAGCTGTTTGGCAACAGTTTCCCTTCCTGGCTAAGGGAATGAAAATAAAAATCCACATTGGCACTTTACTAGAGACACTCCACAGAGAGCATCTGAAAAATTCTGTACAGAGGTATAAGTACCTTCTGTAAATATTTTACAGCATCCTAGATGCTCAGCACCTGGGAAGGAAATGCCATATAAAATCCTTTCCTCTCTCAGAAACACTACCTTCCCAGAGGTATGCTTTCAGGAAGCCTAACAAGGACAATGCACCATGGTTAAGGCTTTCTGCCAATCGATGCCTCTTTTGAAACCATAAAGGAATAGACAACTCATAGTCTTCAGGAGAGATGCTCAGATATGCAAGTAGAGAATATGGCTGTGCTACCTGGATAACATAGGGAGACCATAAACATGTATGTTAAAGTCAATTCAAGGCAATCGTGCAGGTCCATACAATTTTATTTTCTAAAAGACTACTGGGAAGGAAGAGGATAGGGAGATGCCTCATACAGTAAAATGGCTGCTACACAACATGAGGACCTGAGTTGGGATTCCCTAGCACCCATGTAAAAGCCAGGTGCACAATGTGTGTCTGTAACCTCAGTATATGGATAGGTAGGCCACAGACAGGTAGCTCCTTGGAGCTCATTGGCCAGTGCAGCCAATCTGTGAGCTGCAGGTTCACTAAGAGATGGCTCGAGTGAAGAAAGTATAGAGTAGCTGAGAAAGATACCCAAAGTTCAGATTTCCCAGTTAGAAAATCCATGACCACCCTTGTCTGTACTGTACTCATGGCCACTGTGCTGTGAGTTGAAAAGGCTGCTAAGCCTGATTTGCAGTCCAGCACTGCTACAGAAGTGGCCTCTATACATGAGCACATGTGTACACACACACACACACACACACACACACACACAAATTTGTTCCCCCACCCCAAGGTAAATATAGACTTGTTTAACTAATCCATTTTTGATGACTGTTAGGAGAGTTATAGCTATATATAATAAAGTAAAGTAGCAAATTCACCAAAGACTGGAGTGATTAATCTTGTATTTTCTCACCTTTCTTATATAACACTCTGGGAAAGAAGTACCAGAGCTAAAAGTCTCCATGTAACTATCTGTCTGTCCCCACAAATCCTGAGCAAGTTAGTGCTCTCTTTAAGCTTTGTTTCCTCTTCCATAGAAAGGGGGAAGGAAGACCTACTTCCCTTACAAAGCTGGTGTGCCATTAGTGAGATAGAGTATGTATGGGCCTAAGACTTAAAATGAAAGGTTCTCCTTTCTCTAAGTTCTTGATGAAAGGTCTCTGCACTTCATTTGGTTTCTCCTATATCCTAAGATTGCAAACAATGTAAGAAAATACCTAAAAGGTATAGTAAATCATGTTCCTTGGGAAAGAGGGATAGGATGAGGCATTCAGTAATCCCATCAGTTTGGGATGAAGACTCAGCAGTGCACTTTAGACATGACTATAATATAGACAAATGTGATCATGGATTTTCTAACTGGGAAATCTGAACTCTGAGGAATTCTCCAAACAGTAGGTATGGATAGGATTTAGATGGAAATAATTTCCTATCCTCTATCAATCCTTGACACAAGCTGCCATGCTTTATTTCAAAAATAGAAAGTTGTTACTTTTACAGTAAATGTTTTAAATCACGTGCACGAAACCCTGCAGTATGTAGTGCCTTGGGGAGTTAAATACCACTTAGTTTGCCACTGAATTGCAATTGAATCATCACAGAAGTTCAACAGTTTCTAGGTAAGGGTACCAGGCAGTCATTTGACGGCTTTCTGTACCGTAGTCATCCCCACCTTCAGGTCTCCCTGCTGTTTTAGTGGATACACTTGATTGGAGTTTTATGAACAAGAGCCAAACACTGGTGTCCATCACAGTACAGTGCTCTGCAAAGCTAGTATTGGGCATTACAGAGGCAACAAAATCTTTTAACTTTTAGAAAAAGTATCTCAGCTTACTTACTATAGCTAAGAGTCTACAAATACAAAGTAAAAAGATGGAGCTAGCTCAGCTCACTTATAGTGAAGATCAAACCTTCTCCTGAAAAATCTACCTACATAGATGGAACAGTAGTGAGGACTTCCATTCTATGCTTTGCTTCGCACCAAAACATCTGGTTAAGAAGTGTTAAAACACACCCCCCCCCCCCACACACACACACCCCACTCTGTACCCAAATGGCATCGTATAGGAAAAAAACAAAACAAAAACGAGATAACTGATGGCATTTTTCACTTTAACGTCTATGTTTGGTACAATGAAAGCATGACCTTTGTTCAATAAATGTGATCTTTAATTGGCAAAAGCATGGTTTTTACTAAGCTTGTTTTGCCGTGACCAAATTCATCAATTCTAATTAAAAATCAATTACAATTTTTAAATAATGGACCCAACAGTGTGTGGCCTAAATGACACTTAAACTGTGTTCTAAATTGAAAGGCAGAAAGAGGATAGGCTTTCCAGAAAGAACGGAACTAGACTCTTCAAAGTATTTGAGACACATAGGTCAAAGAAATTTAAAACCAAAGGAATGATTCAAGACAATTATTTTTCTGGGCTGATTATAAGTCTGTATTTTAAATCAAGCATTGATGCCCAACATATGACACCAACATGCAGGGGTGACATAACTGTACTAATGTAGGCATGAAGAATCAAGACACTGACAGTGAGGCAGTGAAGATCCACTCAGCTTCTGAGATGGCCACCTATCCCCAAGGTCTCTCTCTGAAAGTGAAAGGACACTGATGAAAGCACAGAGACAAAAGGACATTCATTAGTCATATTCTCCAGAGAACAATTTTGGCCAGTCTGAGGGGGGTCAAAGCTAGCTCCAAATTAGTTGTGGAGTTAGAGGTACCTGGCCTCTTTTGAGGATGATTGAAATACTTGGGGCGATCTCAAGTCATTCACAATAAAAAGTCCTAGGAAATTCCAGAAACCCTGTGACCCAGGTCAGCACAGAGTGGTATTCCCTTGGATCATAGTTCCAGCCACTGTGAAGGATATTTCTGCATCAGTTGTGATCGCCAAGCGTTCCCAACTTCCTTCGGGCATAGGCCATATCTACACGTGGTTTGGTCCCCTGGAGGCCTTCCTAATTTTTTTTCAAATCTCAATCTCCCACCTCTTTCACCCTCTCTCTCTCCCCATCTGTCTGTCTCTCTGAACACACACACACACACACACACACACACACACACACTTCCTCTATGCTTTACATTATTCCTTAATGGGTCAAATTCCTAACGAATAACGATTACGAGAGCGTAACTTAGGTGTGTCACGTAAGCATTCTAGGGCTCAGTTTTCTCCTACACAATGACAGATCAAAACACTTTGCCAAGAGGTAATACTAACTGAATAAGTTACTGGAATATAGAAAGTCCTGTCCAGTGTGCACTGGGATGTTTTACCAGTTTTTATTCAAAATGTAAACAATCTATTCAAGGGGCTAAAGAGATGGCTCAGCAATTAAGAACACTTGTTTCTCTTGCAGAGGATCCAAGTGCTGTTCCTAGCACCCACATGGTGGCCAAATCCAGTCACTCTGTAACTCCAGTTCCATGGGAACTGACCCCCTCTTCTACCCTCTGAGGATACTAGTCAAGCACGTGTTATACATATATACGTGCAAGCAAAACATCCATACACATAAAATAAAATAAATATTTCTTAAAAATAATTCAAGGCAACTTGTGAATGTTCTAATCTCTCATATTCTCTGTATGTTCATTCGTTCCTTTGTTCATTAATTCATTCATTCATTCTCCATTGTTACTTGAGGATCCATTCCCAAACCATCACAGAGAGAGTCGGAAAAGTAGAAAAGGCCATCCACATATGAACTAGGCTCCCTGGATGCTCTTCCTATTGCTGCATGAGAGCAGGCTAAGTAAGGCACTTCAAACAGTCCTGGCCAGGAAGGGGATTGATCAGTGGTTTGGGAAATAGGCTTTGAGAAGAAAAGCTTGGGGAGAGGGTTGCAGTGCCCACTGGCAGTCTTGAGTAAGCCCCAATGTAACATGGTTTCTTTTTGTTTTCTGCCTGGAAACAAATGTTCTTTGCCTATCTTCCCTGGCTTTAATTAGTCTTCTGTCTTTCTCAGGACTGACCGTTCATTTGCAAATGGAGGACATCAGAAAGGCTGGTGGGTGTGGGTGTTGGAGTGGAAAGAGGTTGGAGTGTTTATTTTCAAAGCCACAGGGGTCCCCATTTGAAAAGCACCCAGCTTATCTCAATGTTTTTGTTTGTATGATTTTGAATTGGAAGGTTGGAGCAATTCATTTAGGAGATTAAGCTGTCTTTACAATGGATCTGGTTGGCCTATGTATTCAATAGTAATGCTAGGGTTAAGAGAAGTCTTTCCAGGACACTCAGTAGTCCCAGTACAACAATTAGAGAAGATTCTTTGAATCTTCCTTCATTTTAATGCCAATTAATTTTTACATAAACGGGCGTCTATTTGCTGCTCACAAAGAAGCATAAACTTCTGACCAACAGCTTAGGGGAGCCAGTTTCAACAAGATGCAGGACGCCCAGTTAAATGGGAATTGATTAAGAAGGGGGGAAATGAGCAAAATTTCAGTATAAGTATATTCCGAATCACTAAGAAATCCTGCGATATACTTACACCAGAGAGTTACTTAATAACCTCAATTCAAATCTAACTAGATAATTTTTTATCTGGCAAATTTAATCAGATTTTCTTGGGCCACTCTACATGTTTCAAGAAGGCTGAGTGAAAAATAGAGCAGATATCATTTCATTATTGCACTTAAAATTTTCTTTTAGTGGAGCTGGAGAGTTTCATCAGACAGAGTAACCCTGATGTATATGGATAAAGTGACATCTTAGAAATCAAGTGAGTTCTGACTCTCAGGATAGACCTAATTCCACTAAAACCAACTCCAATTATGGAAATGTTTCTCATCATAAAGAAGCTTAGGGCCAAAGAGGCAACTGATACCATCAGTTGAATGAGAAATTAATTTGCAAGTTTACAAATGAATATTTTCCATTCATGTTGCAAATGAATATCCTGTGCTAGAAGGACTGAAGATCCTAAGGCTGAGAAGGTCTGTTGGACCAATAAATGAAGGGCTTCTCATTTCCATGTGACAATAAAAAAATAGCATTTATTTTCATATTCATTTCATAGTTAGAGTAATTAGTGAATTTTTGGATGAAAATAAAATAATTTCCAACATAATTTTGCCTATTTTATACTTAAATGATATATCTCTCTCTCCCTCTCTCTCGCAAAGAGGCCTATGAAATGCCTCCTCCTACCTCAGGAATTAGATTGGAATATTATTTACAATGATTAATTCCAAACATCCTTGAGTTAAAAGGATGATGAACTAATAAATGCCAGACTTCACAGTTTATAGATTCTACTTGTTACTTTGAATTCCCATCCAATGTTTAGAAAAACTTCTAAATTTTTGAGATTTCAAAGTTCCTTACTTCCTTCATTCATTCCTTTCTTTTCCCATCCTTCTTCCCTCTTTTTTAATGGGTTCCTTCCAAGGAGAAGGAAGAAGGAGAAAGAAGGAAGGTAGGGAGGGAGAGAGGGAAGAAAGAAAGGAAGAAAGGAAAAGAGAGAGGGAGAGAACTATCAAATATTTAGTTAAGAAATCTCTGCTTAACAATTAAAATGTTAAAACAATTATTAGTAGTACTTGATTGTGAAATAAACTCCATGTTGGCAATAAGTTCTTCTAAGAAATACCTCTGAAAGCTGTCACTTGCCATGGAATTCCTCTTCAAGAAAAACTAGTCATAACTACATGATAGTCCTACATGAAAGCTGCTGGAATGTCAGCCTCACTCCCAGTGGCCCCATCTGGCCTGACCACTCTCCCTGGCATGATAAATCACTGACAGGGTCCTTACCTTCTTGCGTTTGATCTCAGCTCAGCAAGATGTGGTTTTGATGTGAAGAACTCCAGAACTCTTAGGTCAGAGACAAATCGCAGTGGCACTGACCTGCCAAGTGCTAAGTCTCTATTAGACTGTGTGAAAAGCTGTGAGCTTCTGACAAGTTTTCTCACCTCAGAGTTGCTGGGCCCTCTGTAGTTTTCATGAACTCAGCTTGGCAGAAAAGCTGCTGCAACAGCTTAGAGAAGTGACTACAAACTCTCCTCTCTGTCTAAGGAATCATCACAGCAGCCACTGCTCTAATTTCTAGTGTTGTAAATTTAGCAAATGTGAAACATGTCATTTCTGTTGGGTATGTTTTTATATAAAGAACTCTTTTTTATGTAGAAAAGTATAAAGCATTTTAATATGCTTAAAAAAACATGAGTATCCAAAACTGATTCTTACTCAATGAACTTTTACTGCACTGCAAGCCACTCATGTATAAAAGGAGAATCATTAACAGAGGTTTTTGTGGACCACTCTTTGGTAATTACCACTATATCTTTGGGAAAGTATTCTTAACAAAAGCATCCCAAAATTGGTCCCAGAAAGACAATTAAGTGTGAACAAGTTCAGTATTGTCCTTCCTGTTCTCATAACCCCGGGTCCTGGGTCTTTTATAGCATCAAGATAGAGAGAAAACAGTTCTTTTAGTTCTTTATATAAGTAGATAAATAAATACACATCTCATTCCATCCTCTTATTTCATTAAGTAATAAAATGATGTCTTGGAAATTATTATCCAGTACTAAGAGGCATCTTACTATTTCTAGGACTTAATGGACTGGGACACTCAACAAGCAATCAAATGATTTTGCGCATTCATTAGTTGAATATATATATGTTACGTGAGGAGCCACAAAATGCACACGCATTAGAGGCAGATCACCATCGCAGAATGTCCCTCGCACTGCCCTGTTCACTCTTGTATGTATACACTCAGTGAAAGGCTCTGTTTCAAGGACTGTGCAAGTGAGTGGGAGTAGAGGAGTTCCACATCCTGGGATGTGTATGTTTTCTTGAAAGGAAATACACAAAAGATGGTTATTTCAAAATGATACCCTGGCACTCACTTCCTAGTTGACATTTTACCTATTAATGACTTCAATAAATGAGTGAGGCATTTTATTTTTAAGTGTGCTCAAGTTCAATGCATTCAAATGCCAAAATGTTTGGGGTACACATTGTATCAAAGAACCATGACATATACGCTTATGAAAATTGATTTTCTCCAATGAAGTGTTACTAGGTATACCAACCATACTCCATGCAGGCCCCATACCCAGGACCGGCTGGCCAACACAAAAAGAACTTCATGCTTTTTGGGCACTTTGTGTTTGGTTTTGGTATTCTTTTTTTAACTTATTCCTTTCTTTTATTTTATTTTTAGTTAGCTTGCTTTCATTTTCATTTGGGTTCTTTTGTTTTTTGAGAAAGAACATGAAATTGCGTGGGTAGGGAGGATCTGGGAGTCACGGTAGGGGGAAAAAGAATATGATCAAAATGTTTTGTATGAAGAAACATTTTTAATTAAAAAACTAATTTCAAAACAAGAAAATTCAAGTCTAGGAAGAAAACTAGTGTAAGAATTAAGCAATAAGCAATAATTATACACCCTAGTATAACATCATTAAGCATATAGATCATTTAATAGTTGTAAGAAAGATAAATATTGGAAATAAATCTCAAATATTACCTTCTGGAAGGCTTCTTGTAAAGAGATTCAGTTAGAAGCTATGTGTATTTGTTAATGCAAAAACAACAGCAGAAACCCCAAAAGTTGAAGAGCTAAAACTTGTATGAAGTTTTAGCTGACTGAAAGGATGAGGTCCCAAGTAAGCAAACAGTAGGCCTCATGGTCACAGACATTATTTCACAAGTCTTTCTCTTTAGGCCACTCACAATCAGAAATACAAATCAGACCCACACTGTCTCCCTGGAAAACAGTTAGTGACTTTGCAAGTGTTCATTAAGGGCAGAACATTTATTTTTCCTGCCCATATTTGTCTACAAACATCTACAATAAATTCTAAGTAATGATCTTCCTCCCTAGAGCAGATCATCAAAGGTCCCAAAAAGGCACTGTTCTGTGCATTTCTTTTCTAAGCCTTCTCTTTTTCTCTGTTGGAATTCCTGGTAATGACACCCAAATGTGAGCAAACCTCATTAGTCTCCCTGCTGTTTACAAGACAGGATTTATGCTCAGTGTGCCGAACATAATGACACACATCACTAAATGGCTAAAACTACCACCCAGGCTCTAATCTCAGAAAATTTTCACTCAGTACAAATACCTATCAGCATAGAGGAACACGGAAGAGCAATTACTGCCAACACATGTAGTCCTTTAGGAGTACACCAATAAATACCCATTTGCGAAGGTTAATTTAATGCAACCCAGGCTGTTATCTGGAATAGTATATGTCACCAATTCAATCCATTAAGTAATTACTAAATTCTCAAGAGGGCTCATAGAAGTCAAATGTGGCTATTCCAGGTTCACTGCCTCAGGTTTCCCTAAAGACCATTTAGGTCAACAGCTGGAAGAGAGCACCACAAAGGTTGCCCAGCCCAACCAGCCATTTTATGAAAACAGGTAAATGAGTCTAACCCGGGAGGTCTGTCCTGAGAGAAACACCCTGAGACACAGAAAAGCAGCACAAGTGAATAAGATAAGAGGAGGTGGAAAGAGTGAGGAGGAGCAGGCCTGTGGGGATGCAAAGAAGGAAGAAGCTTCTCTTTGAAAGTGAAGATAGAAATGTAAAGGCTCTAAGATCTCACCAGAGGAGACCAGTCAGCAGTTTCTTTGCATGGATTTGGAGCCATTTCCGATGAAAACAGAGTCATGCACCCAGTCACCTCCTCCTTCTATCACTGTCCCTACTTTAAAAGCTTTGGATACTGCTTGGATTGCTGCTCTGTGTTCATGCTCCGGTTCAGGGAGTAAGCATGTAACCTGACTGCAGTTGGCCTTTCTAGCTAGCCAGAGAGAACATCGCCACCCAACTCTTTCTGGAAAGTAACTCCTTCACGGAGATAACAATAAAATTGCACAAAATAATCAGCAGTGGTGGCAGGGGTGGGTGGTGTGGGCGGTTTCAAAAGGAACGTGAAATACAGGTGAACATTGAATAGCCTCACAGCACACACACCCTCATTGCCATGGGAATTGTCATAACCATGACAAAGAAGAGAACCTTTTAAATGAAAAAGAAGCAACAAACAGGTGTTGTTCAGGGCAGTGTGTGAGCCCCCAGCCTGTGAGAATCCCCAAACACCCCCTCTCTTTGCTATCACCTGCAGACTCACACCTACCCAGGTGTTCATACCTACTATGGTCAAATTGTGTCAGTTAACTCCCCTGGCCTTGTCTCTTCAATCAATCAAATTGTTGCTATTAGTAGCTACAGAAAATACTAATCAACAGGAAGTTTGGGATTTGTAGTCAAAGAATCGGGTTTGGAATGTACTGTTAAAAGTCAGCAGAGCTGATGGTCCAGACTGTATTGCTTTCTTAGAGTTCCTATGCATTTCTTGCTGTTACCAACAGCAAAGAAGACATTGTGCTGGCACTGTTACCTACTATGGTTGTCAAGCTGGGAAAAGGTATTTAAGTTAGATGTTCTCACTTTAAAAGAGAGATATTACTATAATATTCATATCATAGGGTTACCATAAGAGTTAAATATACTCAGATGTGAAGCAGTGCCCACTTAGCAGCTGTTAATAATGAATCATACAGCAGACATCTATTCAGCAAACACTTCCAAAGTATCCACACAGCTACACATAGAGATCAATGCTTTTGATATACTTTGATAAATACAAGTTTGCAATTTAGTAATAGAATTAAACAGAAAAAATAAAATTCCTATCTAACATAAAAGCTGTACAGTTTCAAAGAAATACAAATATGCAATATGGGCATACAAACAAGTTCACTATGGAAAAAAATGTTGTGCAGCCAACTTTTAGGTGTTACATGGCACTACACCTAAAGGGGCTGGACTCCATGTCACTGTCAGAGAATTTCTCTGACAACAGTCTTTGCATGCAGAACCCAAACACATGGTAAATGTGTAGTACCAGTTTTGACTTTTAAAACATAAGTTAAAGTATTAAAATAGGAAAATTTATGATGTTATTTTCAACCCTGATGCTAAGGAATAATTTAAAATTCTATACATGTGCAAGATAAAACACTGCCGAGTTAGTTGTTTTGTTTTTGATATTTTACTTATTTTTATTTTATGTATATGCATGTTTGCCTGAGAATATGTGCACCACATGTATGAGTGCCCAAGGAGGCTAGACGAGGTGTTAGATCTTCTGGGACTGTAGTTGTAGATGGCAGTAAGCCGGCCATGTGGGTGCTGGGAATGAGTCGTGTCCTCGGAAGAGCAACCAGTGCTTTTAATCACTTAACCCTTGAATTAGTTTTTTTCCCCAAGAACTTTGGACTAGACATTATTTTTTGAATTGACACCTATACACGCTTTCTCCATAACCTATAAACATGGCTTTTCAAAAAATGGTATGTGTGTTTCTGTATGTATGCCCCCAAGAGAGAGAAAGCAAGAGTCAGAAAGAGCAAGCAAGTTCTATAGAGTGCCACAGTAGCTGACATTTAAGTACTTACAGTTAGAGGTAATTTAAGAACGTGAGAAGAATTAAGTCTTGACATGAGTAAACTGTAATAATCACTGTCTTGGTGTTTTAAAATAAGTTCACTCAGAAGGAGATTCTTAGTTTATGGAAACCAATGTTATTAAAATTATACATCAACTTCTTATAGTCTTCCATAATAGAGAAAACCAGGCTTGAAGACCACACATTCTAGACTTCCTAATTGTATTACAGGATTACACAGAACAGAATTTAGAAACAAAACAAAAACAATGTACCCATTAATATATGTGACTTTTCATATGCAGCATCATTTGTACTTCATAAACAATATGCCTTTGTACATAAACAAATACCAATTTCAAGGAAGTTAAGACATGAATATAAAAGACCAAAATTTTCATTAATAGAAATAAAACTTTCAGAACAATATAAGAATACCTTGAAACATTTGAAATTATAATGTACTTCTTAGTAAGAAACAAAATTTCTTCATTTGCATTCAAAGCTTTATGATAATTAGACCAAAAAGATGACAGAGAATAATATAATCAGAAAGAAGATGCTTGCATATTATATATCTGACAAAGGATTGCAATCCTGAATATGTAAAAATAACTATAAACCAACACCTATGCATGTACACAGAAAAATAAGCAAAAAACTAGCTAGTTTACCTAGGAGAGACTCCCAAATGGCAAACGGGTATATGAGAAGCCTAGTCTCATAAGAAATCAAGAAAGTGCCAATTAAAACAGCAGTGAGATGACACTCCATCCTTATAAGATTGACAAGTTTAGCAGGTATCAGATCCCAAGTACAGGTGGGGATATAGTGCAGTGGAGACCCTGGGGGGCTGCTTAGATAGTGGAGATGGAAAGGTACACACTCATGTTAGACAGAAACCTGCCGTTCCTAATTGAACCGTTTGAGCATACAGTCCGTGAGCCAGCAAATCTCTTGGAAGCATATATTCTAGAAACTCTCTCATCAGTTATGCAAGGAGACATGCTGAAGACTGCTTACTGCTGCCACATCATTTTCAAGAAGATATTGAAAACAGTTTAAATGTCAATAGTTGAATAAATTAAAAATTAGGCTAGAGACACAATATGTATACGTGTTTGCATATGTATATGAAACAATATACAATTGTGACAATGAGCAAATTGTAAGCATACCTGACAATACAGGCAACCTTGAAAATATGATGCTAAGCAAAGCAAAATATCTCAGAAGATATTTAGAGCGTGATGACACACAAAATACCTTAATACGTAAAACAACCACACATTGCTTATGGATACTTCCATGTGTATGGATGAGATAAAGATTAATGCCTCTGAAGACAAAAGGGAATGGAAGAATTTATAGGAGAGTCTCAGTGCAACTCTTTAAAACTTAGTAATTACAGATGGTCTCCATCTGTAATCTTTCAATTTTTATAAATTTTATAAAATTTTTCAATGTTATGCTTAAAAGCAATATCCATTCAGTAGAAAGTACACTTCAAATGTTCCTCTTTTCTCGGCAGGGTAGATGTGAAACGATTCCCTCAGGTGATTCTGGGTGGTGGCAGCAGCTCTAGAAAAAGCCACATGTTGGAGTGCACAGCCTTTCCTCTACAGCACACTGTTGCTAAACTATGATGTCAGGTAGTTTAAGTGTGCTACATAAGTTTGCTATTAAGGGCAGCTTCAGCTTGTGATAGGGAGGAAACCATCTGTGCTGTAAACTGTTATCATATTCATACACACACACACACACACACACTGTTACCATCTATACTTTTCTATATAATTGATTCCTCTTGAATATATCTAACAATACAGTGAAGAAGATCAGGAGAGGGTGGTAAGGCCTTAATAAATGCTAAATTAATAAACACACCAGCAAATTTAGTTAAATAAAAGGATAACTCTTGCTACAGTTTCAAATAAAATTGGCCCTGGCAAGACAATTAGATAGCTTTATCTGGAGCTAGAAAGATGGCTCAGCAGGTAAGGGCATGTGTTCTTGCAGAGGACCTGGGTTCAATTCCCATCACTCACATGCCAATCACAACTGTCTATAACTCTATAGAGAATTATACCACCCTCTTCTGATCTTCTTGCACATTAGACATGCACATGGTACATAGACATACATTTGAGCAAAACACACATATAAAATAAATAAATCTAATTAAAAAACATTTAAATAGTCTCTCTACTGTTTACACTGTTATACTAGGTATCAGACTCTAAGGTACAGATGAAACAGAATTGCCCAGTTCCAGATTTGGTAGGGAATGAAACCAAAGTTTTGTATTGATTCCTGATCTCCACCCAACAAAGGATTTGCTAAGGAAGCCCAAATTTTACACTTATGGAAAGAAGGCTTCCAGTTGTTCCCATAAATTCACACAGGCATTTCCTAATTTCATTTTCCCAGCCAAACCCTTGTCATTGTGTCTTCTTCCCCTGAAGTTTTCCATCATACCCAGTCTACAGGTTTGGTATAGGCACTGGTGGCTTGAGAAAGAGAAAATTCTGTTATTTTTGTCTATTAGTGAGTTTGTTAATTTTGAAGTGTCTTGCCAGACTTACTTCCTGGAAGTAGTTCTATCTGTAGGAAGAGAATTGTGACCTTGGTTTAATATTCAAGAAATCCTAGAATTGGCATGAAGCAAAGTGCTTGAAGTATCAGACTTGAAACAGGCAGACTTAGGTTAGATGAATGAAACTTATGGTTAAATATATAAATATAAGCATTTAATTATTCTGAAATGCTTTCTCATCTTTAATAATCAGCATCAGAAGGAATTTTCGTATTCAAATTCCACTAAATTCTTATAAATAAGAAACAAATGTTTGCAGTTCATCTGGATAGCAAAATGTATCCTTCTGGAGATCTAGGGATGAAGAAACTTTTGGTTCTCCAAAAGTCAGAGAGTGAACGGGCTAGAAAGCTGAGAAGATAACTGCTAGAAGTGCCAGCACCCTACTGTTTCAACAGGAAAGGCTTCTTTCTAGAATAAAAATGAGAATGTTTCCCCCAAGAGACTCTAATTTTTAACCACAAGGAGGTTAAATTAACTCTCATGTGTAGTCCCAGAGCCTACCAGAAGTCATAATGTTGCAACCACCCAATTAGTATTCCTACAGGAATTTCCAAAGCCTTGAAGTGTTTTCAAATCATGTGACACACAGAGGCTTTCTGTGAATACACTGGTTAGAGTTAAGATTCTAATATTTTGGTGGCAGAGAGCTTGGCTACTAGTAAACAGTTAATATTTTAAAGGGAAACAATTGAAATATAATTCAATATTAAAGCAAGATGAACAAGTAATACCAGAGATAAGAAATTCTCTATTTGGAAACTTTAATATATTTGAAAGGCTACATGGTGTAGGGTTTTGAGGATGTCTGAAAGGCAATTAAACATTAGCCAAGGTGACACAACGGCAATCAGCTCTATAAGCATTAGATTTGTGTTTGAGAGGAAATGGAAAGTCTCAAATGACCTGTCACCATAAATAAAGAAATTAAAAAGAGGCTAGGAAGGCTGCCAAAAGCATCACTGGCAGATGCTTTTACTTTCTGGAAGGTGACTGTCCTATGCCCCTAAATTTAGGCATTATCTTGGCAGTCAAAGCCAGTGAAAGTTCCTTCAATTGCAGGTTGCAAAAATTAAAGACATTTTTTCCATTGCCAAAAGATAACTACCTTTTAGACCTGGCTATATCTTTGTCTAAACTATTTTGAAAGTATTCATAACTTGACATTTAAGTTCAGCCAACTGAGCATATTGCATGCAGCATATTAATGTTAAATCTTGGCTCAAGTGTCAGATGAAGAATTTGTTATTGAAACACTAGCTGGGAAATTGATTTAGTGACTTTTTGATAAATATAAAACCCTGGTAAAGAAATATCCATGGTGTTTCTCTTAGTGAAAATACATTGTAATACGAAAGGGTTAAATTCTAACCTTTTTTTAAATTGGCATCCTTCAATTTGGAACTACAAATACAATAATTATGATCCAAATGAAATCATTATGTCTGCAAAAAAACACTGAATTAGCATTGGATAGCTGTCAGTATATGTACTTTCTTGTGTAGTCTTGATGAGAGCCCTGAGAAGTAGACATTACTCTTCTAATTTTGATCAATGTAGAAGTTGAAAATCAGTAAAGAAACTCCTTGAGAGAAGTCTCCATACATACTCTTGACTACTGCATCTCCAAGACCTGACACTATACCTGCCATCACATGTTTAATATAAATTAACTGTCCACGTAGTTAGTAGATGCATGCCTGACCAGTATTTGCTCAAAGGCCTATTTTAACTCAGAGCCTTTCCTTTTCCACATCAAGGGCTTGTAAACTTTTTCAAAATGTGGACTAAATGGTCTCTACTAGGAGGACTCAACCTTACACTACAGTTCCCAATAAAACCACAGATATGTTACTGAACAAACAGGGCTGTGTTGCAATGAAGTTCTCAAAGACAGGTGGGCTGTATATAGTCTGTTGGTCACAATAGGCTGTTAGTAAAATTTAAAAAAACACACACACAAAACTACATGTCAGCATTTTCATCTCATTATTCTACTGAGAAAGACTCACAACTGGGAGCCATGTGCTGAGATTTGAGATGGTTATTGGCTTGGTCATGGTTGGATCATCAAGCTTCACCAATGGAAAAGAGAATCAACTACACATGTCTGGCATTTCTTAAGCTTGGCTACATTGAAGTCAGACCTCACAGAGCAGGTTCCGAAGTCTACAATGACATAGAAACTGTTAGTCATCATTCTATAGAACTGAAGTGTCCCACTAAATTATGGTTCCCTGTAGTAACAACCCCAGTCCCTATAGTTTCTAGAAAGCACTGGGAAGGGCCTAGAGAGAATTATCTACTCCAAGTCCCAGGACACTGTTTAACACTGTTTAACTACTCTTTGTTAAAAAGAGATGATACAAACATAAAGAGCTGTATAGTTAATTTTTAAAGGACTGTTTTACTGTGCGGGTGTGGGGTGGTATGGAGGCCATAGGTCGATGTCAGATATCCCCCTTGACTACTTCCCATCTTATTTTTTAAGGCAAAGCCTCTTACTGAACCCGGAGCTCACCAATTCAGCGAGACTAACAACCTAGCAAGCCACAGGCTTTCCCCTGTCTCCATATTGCTAGCAATGAGACTGTAGGCATGGGCTGCCATGCCCAGTTTTTTATATGAATGCTGAGGTTCTCAGGCCCTCATGCTCCCTGGCCAGGTACTTTACTAATTGAGCCATCTCCCCAGACTCTGAAAAGGTTTTTAAGAAACTAAACTAAAAGTCCTTTATATAGGAAGCTAGATGGATAATTTATCATCAAAGCAATCATAAGTAAAGATTTGGAATGAAAGTTTAGAATGAGGTACACAATGGCAAGATCCAAGATCCAGAATAAGCAAGAATCATGACTGAGGAAAAGAAAATAAAAAAAATAGTAAATTAAAGTCAAGTAATCAAAAATTATAAAGGTGACACTGGAGATACGGCTCAGTGGCTGGTTAAGCACGTTTGTTATTCTCTCAGAGGCCCTGGGTTTGACGCCCAGCACCCACGTCAAGTGGCTTACAACCACCTGCTTCAGAGGATCTCACACCCTTATCTGGCCTCCTTGGACACCTACACGCATGTAGTACAAATACATATACTCAGAGATACCTAAATACACTTAGAATAAAAATGTACCTTGAGAAAAACTATAAAAGTGAGTCTTTTGAGTAAATCAGCTTCATATCTCCTCATGCTTCCATCAGAAGGAACACACACACAAATGAAGATTTAAGCTTTCTACATTTAAAAAAGAAGTCATAAATAAGAAAGGCAAAGAGTATGACAAAAATGCTCTATCCTTTTTTTTTCAAAATTCAAGGCCAAGTTCCTCCTTATCAATTATTTCTATTTTTATTTATCCTTCAAAAGGTTTTTCAGGATTAAAATGTGTGCACATGCATGTTGAAAGTGCTAGGCAAACCAACAAGCCCTGTGAAAATGAAAGTGACATTGCAAACATCATCATTACATTGATCAACTGATGATCTACTGCTAATGACAAGAAAATTTTGGCACTCAAGTTCCTAGAAGGCAGATGTTCCATAATCTAATTTGCACTACTGTTAGGAACATGACCCCTCCAAAACCCTTTGAACTGAGTTGAAGTTGACCCCAGGAAAAAAAAATGTAATTATTAAAAGGTTGTTAATTGAACAAATAAGAGAATAAACAGTAGGTACCCAGATGCATTTGTTCTGATTTTTTCTAGTGAGCTGCCTTTTGTGCTTTCTCTTCTAGTGTAGCATATCAGTGCTCAACAAATGTTTTCTTCTTGAATCTTTATACCTATCCACAGCATCAAATGCTGGGAGAACGAAGAACCCTGTGTGTTGCTGCCAGTTATGGATGTTTTTCAGTTGCTCACTAAAAGAGGATCAGTGGAGTTAGAAGGAGCGATGGAGCCAATAGAAAAAGCAGAAATGTAGAAGTGGAATAAAGAGAAAGAAGATCTGGGAATCTGGGAAAGGAGGGAGAGTTGAAGGAGGGAGAAAGACCCCATGACTGGCAATACAAAAACCAGACGGACAAAACAGAAATCACTCAGAAAAACTGAGAAAAGCACAGCTAAATGCAATCAGATCCTATACCAGCTATTAAGCAGTCTTCAAAGAACACAAGGGAGCAAACATTCTCTCAGCTCTACACTGGTGCCCTCTATAACAGTATTCCTGTGTTTTAGAAAAAAACAAGCAAAAAAAATCATATTCCTTAGTAAAAATCACTTTAGAAACTTGGGGTCTAGGTTCCTGTATTAGGAGAAAAAGAAAATGAACAAATTATAAAAGTACTATTGTCATTTATCCTTAGTCTAAAATGGATACTAGAACTTCGAGCAAGCAGTAGGCTTTTTTTTTTTTTTTTTAATGGAATGCAATTGCTTAAAAGCCAGTACGAAATCACACTTCAGCCCTTTCGGAATGCTTCCAGATTGAACTTCACTTTCATAGCATTTGAACAGAACCTTTGACAATGGCATTAACATAACATTGACTATTTCCCTATTCCCTTATTAAAAAGTGCAAAACTCTTTTGGAAGAAGAAATAAAATGACGAAAATTGCAGATAAATACAGGATCACAGTGCAAAATATTCTAAGTACATATTTCTTGAATTTCTCATAATCTGACTAGTTATATCGGTCACTAATTAGTTTATATTGATTGTCAAATAAAATAAAAAACTCATATTGCAATATCATTGAATAAGGGCATGTTTAACAAGACAAAATGATGAATGAATACATTTATTTGCCTTATAGTACCTTTATTTGATCCAAATGTTCTGTCTCCTGCTCTTCATCAGATCCTAAGACATGATAAAATTTCCTTTACCTTTTACATTTTTCCTGACAAATATGATAGCAGTAAAGGATTGTCCATCTACATTGTTCATTCTGTTTGAAATCACGAATATAATTTCCCTCACTTTATCATGACTGAATTTTAAAAAGAACTTTTAACTCTTTCTTTTGAAGAAAATAAAAATTGTAAGCTACCAAAAAGGGAGTCACTGTTCTTTCTGTTAATAAAAAAAAGAATCAAAACTGCTTGTTCATGATTCCTGTCTTAGAAAATTCAGAAGTCTCACTAAAGAGCTGAGGACAGAAGCTGCTGGGAATGTTCACAGATACCTGATTTTACAAGTCTTTGTGAAAGAGCTGGCCTGTAGATTAGTGTTACTCCGCGTTTACGAGGGTTGTTTGTCAGGACAAAAATAAGGTGCCTCCTCCCCACAAATTAAAGAATCAAGTTACAATCCATTATTTCATTTCTGATTGTTTTTCTTGGTAATAAGTGGGAAAGTGGATACTGGATAAAAGTCTTCACGGAGCTAAAAAAGACTCCGACATTAAAGGCTCCAATTAGCTATAAATCAGTTGTCTTTCCTACTGGGGGAGAACAAGAGAGAGAAGAGATGGGGCGGCTAGAGAAAAGGAGAATTGGAGGAGCTTCCAAATGAAATTCTGAAAAAGATATCTACTGCAGACTTTCAGGGGCTGTTAGGATAATCTGATCAAAAGTAAGTCTAAAACAAACCCTCCGGAATCACGTGTGGATCTTGCCTCTTAAGATCTCCAAAGCGCATCTGAAGAGGTTAGGGACCCTCATAAAACAAAACTTTTATGTGCATGCTTCCCTGGCTTGTTCCTAAACCCAGAGATGTGCCACACACTGGCACTATTGTTATGCAAACAATGCCTGAAGGGCTATAACCATTAACGACCTCTCATTAAAATGGCTTTCAAAAATTTGTCACACCATCTAAAAGCTAACAGGTACATTAAATCTACCTAAATCCACATTCAAAAACACGAATCCTACTGAACCTGATTCTGAAACTCAATGCAACAAAATTTCAGAAACGATGTTTTTGCATTTCTCTCTCTCAACCATTACAGCGTCTGGGGAGAACAACTTAACTTCTCTCCAACATTTCGCATATCTTCTAAAGCGGTGGAAACGCCATATCGTGTGCACGCGCTGCATTTAAGTTAACAGGCAGAAGTTTGCTGCCTGCGTGACACTTTGCTATAACATACAATCCCTTTTTGTGTGTATTTCACAAATTCCCCTCATGGGTAAAATATTTTTAGAGGGGGGGGAGGAGAGGAGAAGGAGGGAGGGAGGGAGAGAGAGAGAGAGAGATCGAACAATTTACATCGAGTAGCAGGCACGTAGTGCTTTTTAATGCAGTTTAACAACATTAATTCCTGCTTGGCAAACCTAAGACGTCTGAATTCGTTAGAGGGGGGGAAAATAGCATTACTTTTTTCAGTGTAAAAGTGAGCTCGTGAATTTGTGTGAATTTAGTTGTTTTCCCTTTTCTAACATGTCCACTGCCTACAAAATCCCGAGGAAATCCCGGCATCAATGGTCCTGACGACCCCTCAGCAGCCCGGCTGAGGGAAGCTGGTCCCGCGCTGCCGCGCAGCAGGGACCCGGAGGACCGTGGGGCGACGCGGGGCTGCAACGCCGCTCTAGCGGGACCGGGAGAACCGCACCCCGCAGTGCTCTGAGGAGACCCGGGAAACGCCCCCGACAAGCCGGCCCCTGGCGTGCTCCGAGGAGACCCGGGAGACTCCCAAACCAGAACTCCATCTGCTCTGAGAAGACCTGGAGGATCGCAGAACCGGACTCCAGTCTGCTCGAGATCTGAGGGACTGAGCCTCGCTCTGCCCTCGGGACACCTGGGGGACTCCAGGACCCGACCCCAGCCTTCCCTGAGGAGACCCGGGGGCCCCCAAACCCGACCCAGGCCTGCTCTGAGAGCCCCACCTCCCCTAAGCAGCCCCGAGGCCGTCACCACGGTCCTCCGCTCACGGTGACCCCGCTCTCTCTTCTGGTCCGGACCGATTCCCCGGGACGCTCCCCCAGCCGCGACCGGACCTGAGAAGCCCGCGTCACGGTCCCCGCGGAAGCGCGGGGATGACAGGCGACCTCTGGGCCCCGGCCTCTGTAGAGATTCAGAGGAAGCTTCTAGAAAGCGTCCGTGGACGGCTTTACCTTGGTGTACTTGATCTCGAGGTTGGGCGTGGGCGACGGCAGAAGCTGCAGCGAGGCCATGAGCGTGGCGGGGTCGGCCTTCACCTCGCCGGGCATGGCGATCTCGCTGGAAGTCATGGGCGGCCGCGGGTGGGTGTGCGCGGGGCGCTGCGCGGCCGGGGCGCGCTCGCTGTATATAGGCAGGTGTCAAGCGGGGGCGCTTCTTATTGGACGTGCGGCCCACAGGCGCGGGGGGCCGGCCCATGAGGACGCCCCGCCACGGCCCGCATTTGCATACGGCCGCGCTCTGCCGCACGTCCACACGGTCAAGTCCGAGGCCCACGCTCCCGCGGGCGCCCCCGGGGCCTCGACGGCCTCGCACGGGACCCGGCTCGGCGACAGCGGCCCTAGGAGCCTACGCCGGCCGGCCCGGTGTAGAGGCTCCCCGAGCTCAGGCTCCGCCGAGCCCCTCCACTCCCTGCTCTCCTCCCTTGGGGTCCGGAGCAACCCGAGAGACCCCTCACCCAGTCGTCCGCGTGGCGCGAAGGGCGCGTGGCCACCGGGTGGGGTGATGGATGCTCCAGCACTCCGGAGGAGAACCTTCTGGAGCCGCCGACCGACGCCACGCTGGCCCCGGCCGGGCTTCTCCTCCCAACTGCTGCCCTCTGCCGGCCCTGCGGCCTAGCTGTGCCTGAGGGCGTGGGCTTCATCTGCCTTGGGCTGTGTGGTTCCTGAGCCTTCTTTTCTCTTCAGCCCTTTCCTCTCTTCATCCCCACCACCCGGAAACACTTGTGATTTTGGTAACAACTGCCATCCTGTCAGACCTCCGGGTTGAGCATCCATTCCCCAGTCCTTCTCATCCAGCAATCGGCCCTCTAGGTAGTAAAGATGTACAAAAAGATGTGTTGGTCAAGAACCTGGACAGCTCACTCCAGATAGGCTTGGGGGAGGGGGAGACCATTGGACTATCAGGGCCTCCTGTAGAAAGATCTTTTTAGGGCTTTCCGCTTCGATCCCTGTGAAAGAACCTTAGCTCCTAAGCAACAGCTTCATTCTCACCTTAAGTGCTGTTTTCAGAATCCCTTGACTCGAATAATTTCTTTGCATGCCCTTCACCAGAAAACCTTTATTTTAGATGTGTTCATTGACTAAGACTGCCTAGTAATTGGCACTTCAACACTACACAGGCAATATGTCTTACTGAGTTTGTGAGACAAGTTTCAAGCTCTGAGAATTCAGATTACTGCCTAAAATGACCTGAACAGACTGCTTCATGGATAGCAGTACAGCTTAATTTGGGCAGTTGAGAGATTTCCATTCACGGGGAACATCTGTGGCCAATGATTGTGCCTTAATAGCAGAACATGCTTTTGAGAATCACTTTCATTTACGCTGTCGGAGACTAGATACTGAGGAAGAACAAAAAGAACTTGGTGGGGAGGTAGCTCTTTGGTAGAGGGCTTGCCTAGAGCTGGGTTCAGTTACCAGCACCACATAAACCTGGGGTCAGGATGCATACCTGTAATTCCCAGCATCTCAGCACTCACCCACCCACTTGGGAGCTGGAGGCAAGAGGATCAGAAGTTCGTCCTCTCTTATATAAGGAGAGAACGTGTGTGTGTGTGTGTGTGTGTGTGTGTGTGTGTGTGTATGTATGTATGTGTGTGATGATGATGATGGTGATGATGATGATGATGATCTCAGGATTTGGTGAAGAAAAGAAAAAGCTCCAGTAAATAAATAGTTGTGTTTTTTGTTTTTGTTTTTAAATGTGTTTTCCCCATCTTGCAGGCAGGGCACAGTGCTGGAGGTAATCTCCAAACTAGATGAAGAGCTTTGTTCCCCTGTTTCCTATCAATATATAGATCACTCTCAGAAGTGCACAAAGGACAAGACCTGGGAGCTCCACCTAGGCAGAGGCTGAATGTCTGAGGAAGCTGACCTTTGAACAGCCTATAACTAGAGAAGCGAAACTCCACTGTGGAGGTAGGTACATTGCAGGCAGATGTGCAAAGGCACCTGAGCAGAGCTGTGCAGGACATTCCAGGGAGCATCAGATGCAGCTGGAGGAGCAGCAAACAAGGCTATTAAGGCAGTTAACTCCAAGTTGTGGGGACCTTAAGGCTTGTGGGGACCTTAATGCTGGAGGTGCTGAGAAGTTGTCAGAAGCTTTTGAGGAAGAAAGAAAAGGGAACCTTGTAATGGGCCGGATGACTGAATATGGTCTGGAAGGATGGTCACATACTGTAAACCACTGGTGTGGTCTTCTCAAAGCATAAGCCAGAGTTTTCATTTTTGACCCATATCTTGTTAGCTAGGTCCAACTTGAAAGAACAGTACCCGCAGGTCATAGGATTTTGAACATTTGTTGCAGATAGACTGACTTCTATCTTGGAAGGTAAGGGAGTGTGTCTTGACTTAACATCTCTGGGACATCTCCCAGGTCATGTGCAATGACAGCTGGTTTGAATTGAACCCTCGTGGTTCCTTTCCTATAACACTTTGAAATTAGACAGCACAGGACCCTAGCCTTCTATTTCCTACCTGCTTCCTTGGTTCCTAAAACACCATGGGATGCTGTAACAAAAGCATTTCTATTGGCTGATCTGAGCGAAAGACAGACTACTGTCTGACCACTTCCACCACAAGTGGAGGCAACTTCCCTGCCTTCTCAGAGTAAAGAGCACTTTTTCTTTGAGGTCGTGTAAGCTCTGTTACTTGCCAACTTTTACTATGCATGCTTACATTCAAAGATTTCTACTAGTGGTTCCTTCATGTATTAAGATGGGAAAATCCTCCCCATCTTAAACTCGAGATTGTAGCCACATTTTGACAAACTTCTTTACTTCAAGGTGGGAACAAAATTTAGCAGGGAACAGAATAATATAGCCACAGTACTTCTTTAGTCTCCGTCTTGTAAACCTCAGGACTTAACATTCCTCAGCGTTAGGGACCCTCTGCATATCTCCTCAGTATGTTCGTTCTTTCCTTCTCCTTTATTATCTTGTTTGTCATCCTCTCAGTTCTTCCATAGATTTTATAATTATGGACACAGTCTCCATATTTCTAAATTTGGGTCTTTTCCCCAGATGTGGTTACAGCATACTTTCCCTGTCCTTAAAATGTTCCTCCTCCCAGCCTCCCCAATCTGTAATTATTTATTGTTTAGGATACATCTGATTTGAAACCCCCTGCACCAGGAAGCCTAAGCTATAGCATGCTCTGCTTCCTTGTGAAAACAATTTATTAGGCCTAGTGGAGCCAATATCCTGCAGTTGTGGAGGAGAAAAATAAATTCTTGCCTCATATTTCCTCACCTGAAAAATAGAATGCAACATTGTAATTTCAATGCATGGGTTTTATGTGAAGGTCGACTTTAAGGTATAAAACCATAACAATTTAGGCTGTGTTTTGGATGTTTTTAAGAGTATGCAAGTATTTATTAAGAACTATGTTTTTTAAAACAAAAAGGGAACGTGTCTAGGACAGAAAGATTCCTCTCCAGGAAGGAACCTTTGTTCCAATGAGAGCTGCACATTCTGCTTATAAGTCAAGCCTCTATGTTCTGGAACAGTTTCAGTGTCAGATGGCCTGCTTAATGGCCTTCCTGCTTCCATCACTAACCACGCTGACAGCCTACCTTTTCTAACTGATATGCTGGCATTGTAATTAATCTTCAAAAAAATAAATCACACATTATAGCATTTCTATCATCCGGGCTAATCGAATCAGTTCCTTAAATGTCTCTAAGTCTAATGATTTGAAAGAGGCACATTGTTTGAAATATTAAAAAAAAAATCAGGGCCCTTGGGTTGTATGCAGAATGATCTCAGAGTTCATTTCAGATCTAAGTGTCTCTTAATGGTCTCATCCATCTCCAATGGGATGTGTCTGGCCACTTTATTTAAAATGTTTCCTGAAAACTCTAACAGACAAGCTTAAAGCAGAGTATATTTAGAGTGGAATACATTTAATTCATTAACAAAAGCTTATATAAAGAGCTTTACCTATTTTTACCCAGAAATGTTTAATGAAGTATTTTGGACCCATTATGAAAATCCTATAAAATAAATGCACTTATTCAACATCAATATTAACTTTTTTATTAGCCATCTAAACACTCATTTAATTAGCTCTTCCTCCTAATGCCCAGAATAGGCTGAGATTGGGGCATTTATTAGCTATAAAAATTCTCTAGATATTAACTCCCTTGTTTCTTAATGTGGCCTCTGGTCACTGTATTCCATGGAAAGGGGTATCTGTGGCTACAGGAAGTGGGTTACTGACTGGTAATGACTCCAAAACCCTGCTTCAATACACAGCACATGCTTTACTTTTGAAAAGGACCCTCCATTTTGGGGGAACCAAGGAGATAGTTTTTAAAGTGGGAACTAGATTTGTGCTTGTTGTAATGCCCGTTTCTACTTCATCAGCTCTCTACAGTGAGTGATCCTGGCCTAAGTCGAGCTCCAAGCTGTATCAGTACCTATACTTTAAAGGAAGGAGAAAGGAAGATTCCCCAGTGGTAGGGGAATGAGGAAAAGGCCTGAGGAAAAGGCATCAGCGCCCTCTGCAGCTGATGGTGTGTATATGTAGGTGAATGTGTAAGCCTTTAAAGTTCTATGCGTTTTTGCCTGACATTAAGACATCTTACTAAAATTTAATTTGAATTAGTTTGCTGGAGAACATCTTAGAGATTCAGAAAAATATTAGACTGAATTTGGTTTAAAAGAAAAACTGTCATTAACAATCTTTTTTTTTAAACAATCAGGTTTGCCATAGAAAATGTTATACTGAGAATCTGCTCACAGAATTTAGAGGTAGAGTTGTGTGGGTCACAGATTAGGCACAACTATTACTACTACGTCAGGCTAGGGGATTTTACATTTGTTTATTGTGTTGGAGGGAGTGTGGGTGCACATTCCACGGTGTGCATATGCAGGTCAGAGAACAGCTTTCAAAAGCTGATTCAATTCTCTCCTTCCACCATGCGCATCTCCAGGATTGGATTCGGGTGATCGGGCTTGGCAGCAGGCACCTCACCCGCAGAGCCACCTCACAGGCTCAGCTCAGAAGATTTTAGTAGATTTTTTTCAACCATTTAAGTACTTGGAATTTAATTCAGTTTTTTTTTCTCATTTCCTTTTATGTTCCTGAGTTTACATTTTGATTTTGATTTAAAAACCCCTCACTTCTATACAGACCTCTTTGCTCTTATCACTAGCCACAGAACTCTTTCATTCCTCCACAAGTGCTCGGCTTATGCAGACATCCAACTCTGAGTATCTTCAGGGCATAAGGGATTCTCATGTGAACATTAGTAACATTTGGAATAGAGACCCATAACCATAGCCACCAGAAACAAAACAAAAACAAAGCAAATCCTTGTCCTCTGTTGCTTCCTGGGAAGGGCCACAGAAAAGATAATGAGGGACACTAGATGTCTACAGGGGATGAATGTTAACCACTTCTCAACTATTGATTCTGTGTGGAAGGCACAGGGCAAAAACAGGAGGCATTCAAGGCCAGGACATGAGCAGCCAGTCTGGACACCCAGAGCCAAATAAGAAGGAGTCTTGCATGTCAGGCATGCATGTGCCCCCCTTCAGGGGAACTGTGACTCCCAGGCTGCTCTTGAAACACCTGGAAATACACACACACACACACACACACACACACACACAGCCTGTGTGACTTGACCCTAGCCTTGGAAAGACACAGGAGAAATGTTAGAATGCTTGTGAAATAGGTATCAGAAAAGACAAACCCCGGTCAATTATTTCTGTAGGGCCTTCCATGGGTCTCTTTGTATTTCTGATTGCTATAGGAACAGACACAAACCCCAAAGGACAAAGACAGGATTTTCCAACAGGAAATTTTTTTGACATTTTCCATGTTACGTGTGCTCATGTGTATGATCTCGGGTGTAGAGACCAGAGGACAACCTTGGGTATTGATTCTCAAGAAGCTACCTACCTTAACTTTTATTTAAAAGATAGAGTCACTCATTAGGAATTCACTAATCAGGCTAGGCTGACAGCTAGTGAGTGAGTCCCTACTAGCTTTATGTCTCTGCCTCCCCGGCAGAGGCACCTGGATTGCAAGCACTCATCACCACACCTAGCTTTTGACATAGGTTCTGGGGATTGAACTCAGGTCCACATGCCCTGGACCAATGGAACCATCTCCACAGCCCTATCTTGTGACATGTTTTAATGTGAAAGTAACACAGATGTGTTCCATCGCATTAAGTTTATAAACTGGAATTCCCAAAAGTAAATGCTGGGAACTTTCAGCTTCCCGAATCCAAATGATGTGATCTTAAGTATGTGACCCTTTGCTGCAGGAGGAAAGAGGAGATGAAGGAGAATCAGTGTATTTTCCCCACAGCAGAAATGCAGCCATTACTTGTAAGATTGTCAGCTTTCTTATGTTTATATATTTGGCCATCTTACTCCTGCTTAACTGGGAACAGGGAGCCAGGCGTTCATGGAACAGACCAATGATTTTTAACCTTGATTCCAATTATAATCATTTAGGGAGTTAGAAAAAAAAAAGTATGAATTCCTGGCTCCACTTCCGGAGACTTCAGTTATTCTCTGCCCAATCAGCTTTGACTGTCAACTTGACACAGCCTAGAGTCACCTGAGAACAATCTCAACTGAGGGATTACCCAAATCAGACTGGCCTATAGGCATGTCTGTGGGGAACTGTCTTGATTGCTAAGTGATGTAGGAGGGCCCAGCCCACTACACAGCCCCACTCCTGAGCAGGGGATCCTGGACTGTATAAGCCAGTTACGCATGAACCCAAGAGCCAGCCTGTACAGAGAAGTGGTCTTCCATGGTGTCTGCTTGGGTTCCTGCCCTGACTTCTTTCAGTGATAGGATGTGAGCTGCAAGAGTAAGGCAAACTCTTTCTCTCTTAAGTTATTTTTGGTCAGCATGTTTTAATCACAACAGAAAGGAAACTAGCCGGCTTTCAAAAGGGTCACAAGTGTGGACTGCTATTCAGATGGGGGCCTGGTGTTGATGCTCATCACAGAGGTCCCACTAGGCAGCCTGGGTGAGACGTGTGGATTCCATGCTTTCCCATTTCACAGTGCTCTCGCTTTGCTATTTTAAATTTAGTATCTGAAAAACAGATCGAGCCTCAAATGGACTGACCTTTCCACTAATGTATTTCACCTAAATTAACAGAGACAATTAACTAATTTACATTAGAATCCTGCACTTTCCAGTTCACATTTATCAACTCTTAAATGCTTGATTTGGTGTTGCGATTTAAATTTTTTATTATTACCCTTTAAATCTGAAGAAATGTCTTCCATCTAATTAGTCAAACTTACATATTCAATTAATAGATTCATTATAGGCTAATGAATATGGAGGCAGCACCCGGGCAACATCTGCTTGCCATGTGAAGCTCAAACTTTTCAGCTACAAAAAGGAAGCAATCTATTATGTAACTTATACAGCATGAACTTTCCACTTGAGTGTCTATGCTCAGAGATAGCTGCCATTTTGGAAGAACATGGGAATAAGGACTGAAAGAGAGACATATCTGAAGATACATTTTTGACCTGAAAATGTACAGAAATATATTGTCATTCTACACAATCACTTTTTTCTAATGCAAATTTTAAAAATAATACATGGTTAGGAAAAAATATATAAGGGTGAAATTAGTATTACAAATTAAACATTGTAAATATTTTATTTAACTTTATATGTGTGTGTGTCCCTGGATGTATATGTAAGTACACATTCTGCTGTAGGAGCCTGTTGAGGTCAGAAGAGGGTATCAGCTCTCCTGGACCTGGAGTCACAGGCTGCTGTGAGCTACCATGTCAGTGCTGGGAATTGGACCCTGGATGAGCAGCAAGTGCTCTTAGCTACAGAGTCATCTCTCCAGCCCTCAAATTAAAAATCATTAACTGTGGTATGTATTTGGCTCTTTCCAAACTCATGTGATTTTGCAGCTTGAAGCAGATGTCTTGGCAGTATTTAGGAAACTAGACTCCTGAATTCAGTTGTATCTGGAGTACAGAAAATTCAGAGAACAAAAATGAACTTCCACACATGTTCAGTTGTTAGACTACTGACTTCTTATTTCCCTGTCTGTGAAGAGTTTGACACTTACATTAGCTATGAAAAAGTCACCAATTTCAAGAAAATTGGACAAGGGCTGGAACACACTTGAAAAACCGCCTTTGATGATGTCAAGACTGCTGTGTGAGGCACTGACAAAATCTGTGGTGTTCCCCATGCCAAACCAGGACTGATGTCTACAGTGAATCAGTGGGAATATCTCAGGGGCTGAGGAAACAGTTGTCAGTAAAAAGACAGGGCATGTTGGCATGCAGCTATAACCCCAGTGCTGGGGAGGTGGAGACGGAGGAAGGAAGCTAGCCAGACTAGCCTACCGGGTAAGCTTGGGGTTCATGTTAACCTCTGGCCTTCATACACAAGCCCCCCCCCCACACATATGTACACACTTACAAACGAATATACATACATATGCAAGCACAAAAAATAAAATTCATCAAAGTATTTCAGGACAGCTACATGGTATTCTACTGAGGGAAAAAATTACATTTTTATAGTTCTTACATTCATGCAGATACTTGTATTAAAGCATCACATTTCTCATTTAAATATAGTTTATTTTTAAAAATTAAGATATAATTGCATCATTTCCCCCCTTCCCTTTTCTCCTACCAACCTCTTCCATGTAACCCCCAACTCCCTCTTAAATCATGGCCTCTTTTTCTTTGCTATTGTTACATATATGTTAAGTGTTGCTTTTATGTATATGATTTCAGGGCTGATCACTTGGGATTGGATAACCACTAGGGGGCTCATCCCCAGGGACAACTAACTTCCCTCTCCCAGTAGTCCTTAGTGCTTGTAGTTCTTGCAAAGGAAGGGGGCTCCATGAGAGCTCCCCCTTCCACAATAGCATGTCTATTGGTGTCGTCGTTGTTCTGTTTAGGCAGCCACAGTGTTGAGCCGTTATGGGTGTAGCTTCCCTGTCATTTCTAAGAGACATAATCTCAAAGCAGACCTCCTGGATCCCTGACAGAATCTTTCCACCCCCTCTTCCTAAATGTTCCTTGAGCCTTAGGTTCAGGAGTCATTTTGTAAATGCATCTGTTGGGTCTGGGCACCCTGCAGTCAGTTGTTTTCTGCATTATGACCAGACTTTTAATAGTTTCTGTCTCCTGCAAAGAGACGATTCTTTGATGAAGGGTGAGAGCTACACTCACCTGTAAACACATTTCTTAAGTTCAAAGTCCCAATGTCCTTGCTAGAGTATTAAGTGTGTGTTTACCAAATATCTAAAAGTCAATTACTGGAACATATATGTGCTTATGACTGAAGGGCTCCTGTATGCTTAGCATTACTAGCTAAACCCACGCGTGGGCGGGCGAAATGGCTAAGTGGATAAAGGAGCTTGCTGTGCAAGCATGATGACCATATCCAGTTGCTGTTCATGCATGATGACCATATTGAGTTCCAGAATCCAAATAAAGGCTTTATAAAGTTATTCTCTGACGTCCATCGGTGTGTGTGTGTGTGTGTGTGTGTGTGCGCGCGCGCACACACACACACACACACACACACACACGATAATAAAATTTTTAAAAAGAAGAGCAGACATCTAAAAGTGCTTTTTTCTGACTATAAAAGGAAACTAATGCTTCATCCATGTGGCCACGTGGCATCTACTCTTAACATTGTGGAATAAGCAATTCAGGTACCGTTGAGCCACAGAGATTGTGCTATGAGCTGGACACAGTGGCACACGACATTAATCCCAGTGCTGGAGAGGCAGAGACAAATGGGTCTCTGTGAGCTTGGAGCCTGGTCTACATAGCAAGTTCCTGGCCAGCCAGGGGTACACAGTAAGATCCTGTCTCAAAACAAAAGTTGTGACAAAGGTGTGATATGATCATGAATTACATCTTCACAGTTCTCCAAGGAAAAGTAAGCACAGCACCATTAGTAACTGGGGAACAGAAAGAGCCATCACCTTGTGCTGGGAGTGCTGTGTTCAGGCCTTGGGGAACATAAGACAACATTGGAACTAGACCTAAGTGATAAGAGGGGGAGCAGGCTGAGTAGATAAGGCTAATGGGGTGCAGAAAAGCTGAGGCAAATTTTGTTAAGGTTTCATTTCAACAAAACACACCTGTGGAGGAAAGCCTAGGACAGAGCTTGTTTGAATGGGAAGGTATGTGTTGGTTTAGCAGAAGGTGAAGCTAGAGCAAATCAGCTCTGCCTTTCATACCCAGGGATGCTTGCTCTATCATATTATATGGGGTAACAAATCCCAGGGAAGTGTTCTCCGTGCCATTGCCATCCAGTCGTGTAGGTAGCAAGGCAAGTTCCAAAAAAAAGGCCCCAGTGGTCTTTACATGGAACCCAAAGGTCTTTGTGGTGGGAGGAATTCCTGAGACCATAGGAAGACAAGGAGGAGAAGGAGGAACAAGAAAAAAGGAGCAGGGTGAGGGGTGAGGGCAGCCGGACAGGGTGATGAAAAGCAAAGAGCTGTAAAAGACTTTCACTTCTTTCTTTTCCCTAACAAAATAACATGTAATCATTGAAATACAACAACACACAGTGGCTTCCAAAGCCAAAACTAGGGAGAAATTTAAAATGAAGTGAAACTGCATGTTAGCAACAGCCAAAAGGCAAAAGTCACTCAAGGGACTGTTGACTGATGAAAGGATAAACCAGTGTGGTATATCCGTGCGATGGAATATCACTCGGCCACTACAGGGATTGCAAGGTACAATGCAGATGAACTTTGAAGTCATCCTAAGAGAATGAAAACAATCACCAAAGACCATGCATTATATGGTTCCATTTATGTAAAATGTCCAAATTAGACGAAAGTATAAAGTCAGAGAAGCAACTAGGTAGGGCTAAAGAGGGAGATGGGTCAAACTGAAGGGTAACCGCTAAAGAAACCTGCTTTTGTTTAGGGTTAGTGATATGTTTTAAGATCATCTGAGGTGATGAACACACATCTCTGAACATAATGAAAGGCTCTGAACTGTGTATGCTCCCTGGATGAACCATATGACGTGATTTGGTTTCAAATGGGTATCTATAAAAACAGGAAGACTGAGGGTGGATACCAAGAAACGGCCATAGGATTTGATGATTAAAAGGTCTCTGGTAACCTTTCAAAGGGGACTTTCTGAAGTGTGGAGGGAGCCCAGTGAGTGGGTGAGGAGGAAGTGGAGTAGGGTTGTCTTTGAAGAAGTTTGGCTATGAAGAGTGAGGTCAAGGGACATGGTTTCTCCAACTGTCCTCTAATAGGCTCATTTACAGCTCTTATTTCTGAAGTAGGATATCTCTTTGAGCTAACATCTGCTTCTCTGAGCTCACCTTCTATCACCAACCCCGATCTCACATAATTTGCCACATTCTCTTCTGAATTACAACAAAAGAAACATGGAACACACAAATTAGAAAACAGCTAGCCTACTGTTTAAAAGTGTTAAGATATTAGGGTCCTGAGAGATGACTCAGAGGTTGGGAGCACTAGCTGTTCTGCCAGAGGACCTGGGTTCGGTTCTCAGTACCCACACAGCAGCTCACAGCTTTCTGTGGCTACAGTTCCAGAGGATCTGACACCCTCACACAGATGCATGCAGGCAAAACACCAATGTATATAATACAAAAATAAATAAATCATTAAAAAAAAAAAAAGTCGGGTGGTGATAGCTCATGCCTTTAATACCATTTCTTGGGAGGCAAAGGCAGGCAGATCTCTGTGAGTTCGAGGCCAGCCTGATCTGCAGAGTGAATTCCAGTACAGCTAGAGTTACAACCAAAGAAACCCTATCTTGAAAACCAGATAAATTAAAAAAATGTTAAGATCCTAACAAGACAGAAAACAATAAACAAAACAAAAAACTATTCTAGCAAGAAAGCCAGACAGAGCCACATGATTCAAATGAGATATCATTGGTACAGTTTATGATATACAAACAGGATCTGGAGATAGCATAGTGGCAATATATCTTTCTGATTTGGATGGTTGTGTGTGTAAAGAGATGTTCTGGGTGTAGGTAGTATCAAAGAAAGTGGATATAATGGAGAGTTGTCCTGGCCATACACTCTCAGTTGAGGAAAGATGTCCTTTGCTGATCCTTGCAACTTCCCTGTAACTTTGGAATTGTTTGAAAAATATTGATGTGAAGAAAAATAAAATGACCTTATAATGGTAATTCTCCCTCCCAGCAACCTGCAACGTGCAGGCAGAAATCCTGCCTGGGGGAGCATAACTTTAGCCTGGGTCTCAGAGAGTGGCCACTTGTGAACTCACAGTTAAAATCCCACATTAGGAAAATAAATCGAGAGAAAGTCTAGAGAAAGAGCCAGCAGGAAAAAAACCCACACTAGAATCACAGACTTCAGATGCTAGACATACCAAACAGAGACTATAAGATATGAATTTAAGATGTTGTTAAAAGTACAAAGTATACATTCACACACAAAATGCAGGAAAAAAGGAGGAAAAGGATCAAAAAGTCTTTTTTTGTAAGGATTGCTAGTTGGGGCTATATTACTATCAGGAAGAAAACTAATTGGCAAGCCTTAGGAAGGAGGGAAGATACTTATATTAAACTGGTAAGGGCTCATATCCAAATTATAAAGAATTTTACAAATAAATTTGAATTTATTTGAAAAAATTTATTTGATAAAAGAATATTTCACACATACAAAAAGAGAAAATCTAAATGGTGAATGAATAAGCATATAAAATAAGAATAAACTTCATTTGGAGTCAAGGAAATGCCAATTAAATGCTTAGAGACTACTGTGTACTCACAGAATGGCAAAAACAAGAGAAGATGGCTCTGCAAAGTGTAGGTAACCACATAGACCAATGGACATCTTGAAACACTATTAATAGGGGTGTAACTAGCATGACCCTTTGGAAAATAGTTTACCCTAATTTAAGTAGAGTTAAACAAATACACATTACGTCATTGAACATTTTGTGTGTAGGTACACACACAAGGACATGCATGTGTACACCCAAATCTAATATGCATGAAGAATTCAGTGGAGCCACACCTTACTTGCAATTCTTCTCAGGGAGGGGTAGAGCTACTGTCTTCATTGAGCAGTTGCCATGGTTCTGTAATCACCTAGTCAAGAAAACACAGTAGAAGTCATGCCGTGCAAGTGATGGGACCAAGCAAACTTGGTTCCAAAAACTTTTTGCACCTTTGGAGGCCCTGAGCCTCGATGTAAGAAGTCCAGACTTTTTTTTTTTTTTTTTTTGGCTAGGACACCATGTGAGAGTACTGGTAAAAGCTGTCAAGGGTTGGAAAGGGACCAGAAAGATGGCTTAATGGGTAAAAGCACTTACTGTCAAACCTGATGACCAAGTTTGATCCCCAGAACTCTCACGATAGAAGCAGAGAACTGTTTCCTGCAAGTTGACTTCTGACTTCACACATTCACTGTGGCGCTCATACCATCCTGAGAACACAAGATAAATAAACAAATAAATAATATAATAATAATAGTAATAATAGAGTTCAAGAGACTCTAGGCTGTCTGGAGAGCATCTTTCTTAAGAAATTTAAAAATTATTCACCAACTAAACCCAAATAAAATGAGTAAAAGAAAAGCATACAGTTGAAAAGTTAACAAAACTAAAAGTTGACTCTTTGAAAAGACTAATTAGAATCAGAAAACTATTAGTAAACTTAATCAAGAACAACAACAACAAAAAAAAGATCTGACATCAGGAATGAAAAAAAAAAAAAAAAACTATTTCCCAGGTCTGGAGAGATGGCTCAGTAGTTGAAAGTACTTGGTACTCTTATAGAGGATCTTGATTTTGCAAAGGGTCCAGATTCAGGTCCCAGAACCTACATGGAGGCTCACAACCACCTTTTACTTAAGTTCCAGAGGATAATCCTCTTCCATCCTTCTTAGGCACTGCATGCACTGAACCACTGCAGGTGGCTCACAGACACACAAGCAGGCAAAGCACCCAAATACATAAAACAAAAATAAATAAAATATTTTTAAAAATCTATGCCCCTTCAGTTGCTGTAGGTTTTAAAGAATAGGGGACATTGTGGATAACTTTATTGCAATACATTTGAGAATTAAGGCAAAGTAGTATTTACATAGAAAATATAACTTCACCAAAACTGACCCAAAAAGAAATAGAAATAGAAATTTACTTTACTGCTAAAGAGATAAGATCAGGATTATAAAATTCCAATTTGTGTCAAGGAAAACTCCTGGCCTCTGACTTGTTCCATAAACATTCAAGACAGATATTCTTCCTGGAAAAACGATAACTCATGTTCTGAGCATGTCCTAATCTTGATACCAAAACTTCACTTCAAAAGAGAAAAGTTATAGGTCAATCTCACTAGTGAATACAGTTGAAAAAAATCATGCTTGCAACAGGAACAAACAAAGATAGCAAATATTCAAAGAATCATGAGTTAGATGTGCTTTCCCAGGAAAGCAAGGCCCATTTAAAATTAGGAAATCAGATTATAAGAGACACAATATGAACAGATCAAAGAAAAAATCATATGACCATCTCAGAAAGTATACAAGAAGTATTTATTAAATGTCAACATCCATTCAGAATAAGAAAAAAAATAGCAAATAACTAAGAAAAGGGAAGTCCCTTAATCTTATAAAGGTTGTCTATTTCTTCAAAAGTACACAGAGTAAACATGATACTTAAGGTAAAACTATATTTTGTATGGTCCAGAGAATGATCATACTTTTGGTTTTGGATGAGTAAGTTTATTAAATACATAACAAACCAAAAGTAAAAGAATAAATACCAAACATCTGGTAGGTAGGCAGACAGACAGAGATAGATGACAGACATCAAAGCAACATCAAATTGGACTCCCAAAATGTCCAGCAGAAGTTGACTGAGAAAGCCCTGCTGAGTGTCTGGCAAAGCAAAGCCTTCCCTCAGGTGAGGCTTCCAAGAAAAAGTACAAATAACAGAAAGATAATATCAAATTGAGGGCTTACACATATACAGTAGAAACTGACTGGGGAAGTCGAGAGAGCGACTTGAAATTCCTGATTGACAGGGACCTTTCTAGCCCCCATGGATGAGTTTCCCATGGCTAACTGTCCAACTTTTTTTCCCTACTGTAATCCCCTTTATGCCATGGGATAAACAATAGTCCCCTCTGTTGGAAATGATTTACCTTCCAGCTGCTTTCAAGGACAGGACATTTTTACTCTTTTTTTTTTTTTTCTGTTTTTGTTTTGTTGTTCTTTCTTCTCTATGACTGAGTTAGGGGAGCCAACCTATCCCTAGACAAGGGGCATTAGAGGGCTCTTGAGAAAAACACACTTGAAATATGAGGGAGAAGGACCAACCCATTTCCAGAGCCAGCTTCTCTTTGAGCTCAATTTACAATTACAAAATGTCAATTTCACATGACAATTTACCAGTATGGTGTATAATACAATTTATAATATTTACTTTATACATACAAAGTTTAACAACATATTTATGTGTCTGTAGTTATTTATATATGTTGATATATCTGTTCAGATGAACGTGTATAAATTTAAAAAAGGAATAATAAATATGCGTGAGATAGTCAAGCATGAAGGCTCTTACCTAGAATGCTAATACTCAGGAGATAGAGGAAAAGGATCACAATTTTGCAGCCAATACATAGCAAGACCTTACCTCAGAAAAAGTTATTTAAAATGTGTGCAGCTGGGTGAGGTGGTGCACGCCTTTAATCCTAGTACTTGGGAGGCAGAGGCTGGTGGATCTCTGTGAGTTCAAGGTCATCCTGGTCTTCAGAGTGAGTTCCAGGACAATCAAGGCTATATAGTAAGCTCTGTTTCATAAACAAAACAAAAAGATACAAGAAATGTGTACTTAAATATATATGTATCTAGAAAATGTAATATTAATTTATATAAATTACATAAGCATTTATGTAAATTATATAAGCATCTTTACGTAATTTACAACATAAGTTAATGTCATATACATACAGGTAATTTACTCATTTATATTATAGATGCAAACCCCAACAGATTCCTTTTGGTTTTCTTGAGTGATCCCTTCACTAGCTAGATCTGTCCTCTTGTCTCGTTGTTTTATTTTATTGGTGTATTGTTTATTGTTTATCACTTCAATGTGAAGGTTCAGCTTTCCACTTACTTTTGGGGCTTTTTTAAATTTTACCTCTGAAATTTCCCTTCTGTTTCCTTTCTTGGGCTTTCTACCATCCAGACAGCAACCAGGCTTATTTGGGGTTGTCATTTCTATTTCCTTCTAATTGTTTTCATACCTTTTCTCTGATTTAAAATATACATTTGACTCACCGTGGCATTTATCCATGCAGCCAGTTAGAGTTTGAGTCACACCGATTTGTTTTTTTGTTTTTTGTTTTTGTCATTTCTAATTTACTTGTAAGGACTGTTATTATGTTGTTCTGTTCTTGATTTGTTAGTTCTTTTAAAATTAATTGACTTATTGTTTTATGTGAATGTGTGTGTGCCTGTGTGAATTTGTGTGTACCACGTACCATGAAGTCCTTCTAACCTCAGAGCTCAGAAGAAGGCATCAGATCTCCAGAAATGGAGTTGCAGGTGGCTGTGAGCTACTCTGTGTGTGTTGGACACTGAACCCTGGTCGCCTGTAAGAGCAATAAGCACTCTTAACCACTGAGCCATCTCTTCTGCCTCTGTTCTTTAATTCTTTAACATCTCCTTTGAACCTCTACCATTTTCAAAAGTCATTTCTTCTCTGAAAGCTTGTTTTATTGAACTTATAATTTGACCAAGTTTTTAAAAATCGTTTTCTTTTATTTATTTGTTGACACATACATGTATGTGTTGATCACACCCACTTTCATTTAATAAAATACGGTTTGAAGCAGTTACAAGTTGGCTTCTCTGATTGGCTGTGTTTTCTTCTGAAAGATTTGCCCTTAAATCCTGGACCTCTGGGGTGTAAAAGTGACCTCAGAGCTGAACAATGGACTTATTTTATTTTATTACTATTAATTTTTTTATTTGTTTGCATTCTTTCTAGCCTCATGATCCCAGTGCAAGAAATTGCATTTAACCCACTTTAAGTTTTGCAGAACAATCCACATGGGGGCGCGATAGAGCTTGGCTGAGGTCAAAGGCAGCCTTTCAGAGGCCAGCCAGCTCTCTCCCCAGAAATTTCATTGCATTTTTCGGCCCACAGAAAAATGGTTCCCAAAGATGTCCCTATCTAATTTCCAAACTTGAAGGTATTTTACCTTACGTGGCAAAAGGGAACTCTGCTGATGTGATTAAGGTAAAGATCTTGAGATGGAGAAGGTGCCCTGAAGTACACAGCACGACTCTTAGAAGGTCTAAAAGGGAGGAAGCAGGAGAGAGGAGCGTGATGTTGGAGCCCTGTGCTCCGAAGAGGAAGGGACCAAGAGTCAAAGAAGGCAGGTGGCTTCCAGAAGCTGGGAGAGGCAAAGGAATTCATTATCACCTTGGATCCTCCAGAGGGAGTAAGGCTCTTGAAGAACCTTGCTTTTAGATCAGAAAAATACATTTTGGACCACTTAGTTCAGAACTGTAAGGGAACAAATTATGTTGTTTTTAAGCCACCAGGTTTATGATAGCAGCTTGGACCACTTAGGTCAGAACTATAAGGGAACAAATTATGTTGTTTTTAAGCCACTAGGTTTATGATTGCAGCAAGAACTGTAAGCACATAGGCTGCTGCCCCATCTCTTACACACTGAATGGTGTGAGTGAGAACCTTTAGGTTTGAGTTCTCGTGCTCCATGAAGCGAGCCCCTGAGATGCCGGGCAGGGCTGGATGCCATTCTGGTCTGCTCCAGACTCAAATCTCCGTTTGTTTTTTCTCTTATCATGAAAAAAAAATGTTTTTTTTTTTTTTTAGTTTAAACATGAGGTTATGCTTTTTTCCTTGACTGATTATTATTGAATATTTTACCGTTCTCATCTAATTTTCATTCATTTCATAAGGAATGGGGGGATTTAGTGACTTAGTTTATCAAGCTACTGTATTTACCCAAAAATCTTTATTGTGTTTTTTTTTCTTGAACTCTGATATTTTTCTTTTGTTCTTGACTCTTCTTGAAATCATGAGTTAGCAATTATCCAAAGTTATCTTTTAAAAAATGTGTCCAATTTTTCTTCTCCTATTTTTACATGTGTGTACTGTGCATATGTGTGCTACATATGTTAGCGTGTGTGTTGGAGGGAGCAGATACATACATGATGCATATGTATGTGGAGGCCCACATTTGATATTGGGAATCATCCTCATTCACTCTTTCACCTTATTCAATGAGGCAGGGGCTTTCAATCAAAACCAGAGCTCACCAACACGAAGATACAATATGACACCCACCCTTCTCTGCCCTCTGAGGTTGACCCTCTTAGGTGGACCCACACACCCACCTGACCTTTACACAGGTTCCAGGGAATATGATCCAAGCTCTGGTCCTCACACTTCATGATAGTACTTTAATTACCAGTGCATCTCTCCAGACACCCCTAAATAAATCAATTTTTATAACATTTGCTCTAATTACACAATTCTTGTTCTTTTCAAATTAACAAAATACATTCATAGGACTGTTTTGGTTTTTCACTTTACTTTTGCTTAAAGAGGCCTACATTTCCACACACTTTTTTATTTTCAATAAAAATTGGTTTTTATTATTTTTAATAATGTCTGTGTTTGGATGTGTGTGTGTGTGTGTGTGTGTGTGTGTGTGTGTGTACATCAGTGTAGTGCTCATAGAGGCCAAAGAAGTTGGATCTCCTGAGATGGAGTTACAGGTGGTTGTGAGTCACCTGATATGGTGGCTGGGTATTGAACTTGAGTCTTCTAGAAGAGTGTTATGTGCTCTTAGCCACTAAGCCATCTTCCCAGCTTCATTTCCCCACACTTTTAACATGAGATTGTACCCAGATGCTACAACGAATACAAAGTGGTGAAGCACAACTCAGAAAGAAGGCCTTGAAGGAAGATTTATTATTTGCATCAAGGTCGAAGAGTACTGGAGATGATTCTCAAAGCAGCATCTCTCCAGGAACAAAGAAAACAAGGGGCTTCTCTTGGAGAAACTTTTACACAGTCACACAGGAGTGACTGATTCCTCAGCACTTACAGAGAGGCAGATCCAGTCCTTAGCATGCTCTCTGTATATCACAGATTCAAAGCTGGCCTATGGGAACAACTCCGGGGTGGAGAATTTAGTGCTGTGATAAGAAAGTTTACTGTAACCCACGAGAGGGTGAGTCAGGATGACTCCTTGTGTGTGGCTGGTTCTGTGGGAGGTCTTATCTGAAACAGAAGAGCAGCTTGAGAGGTTAGCCATCTATTGAAGGGTCAAGGGCTCTTTCCTCACAAATATGAGGAAATCTTGTGGGTGGTTCCCAGGCCAATGAGCAAAGCCTAGATGTGCGGGGGTGGGGGGTTACGTGTTAATTTTCCATAGCTTCTCCTCTTTGCAGTAAATGTCCAGCAGCCTCAGAAAGATTGGATGAGAGTTGGTACCTAACAGAAAATGCTGCCAGGGCCACTAACCAACCCAGAGTCTTCCCTTGGAGCCGGGTTGATTGACAGTGCCAAGGAAGACCTGTCTCTCCCTCAGGTTCTTCGCAGCATCTTTAATAGGTTCCTCTTCTCTCTCAGGCATCACAAGCCTTTTGCTTTAATGTTCAAACACAGTTCCACTTTATACTTTTTGTTTTTCATGTTTATCTGTGATGTAAGCCTCAGTGACTCGGGATCTTGATGTTGGTTTCGCTCCAACTCAATGAAGTTTCTAGAAATGTCTAGAACTTTCTAGAGGTCAAAATGGTTTCATGGACCAGAGGTGGAATTTTCTACAAGGTATAGGAAATGAATGTTGGTCTGAATTGTGAATGCGTTAACATGGTGTGGGATTCTTGGTTTGTCTTTCTGTTGTTTATTTATTATGGTGCTGAGAATTGAACCTAGGACCTCTAACATTCTAGGTGGGTGCTGTGCCACTGTGCTATACCTCCAACTCTCTTTTTACTTTTTTTTCCTCCCCAGTGTGAAACAGGGTCTCACTAAGATGCTGATCTGGCCTTGAACTTGCAGCCTTCTTTTTTCAGCCTCCTGAGTAGCTGGGATTGCAGGCCTGAGCCACCAGGCCCAATGGCTTCATTTGGAATTTTGAACAGGTGGTTATCTTTTGTGGCTTTTGTCTTTGATCAGAACTATTGCATTTCTTACCTCATTTAACTCCTGTGTCTTGACATAGTAATCCATCCTTCTTTGGGAAGTGAAGCAGCCAGCATATAAAAGCAATGGCTAGATTTTTCAGAAGCAAGACTATGATAATTGATCTTAGTGTCAGCTTGACAAGATTTAGAATCACCTCAGGAAAGCAGGGCTTACCTCTGAATGTGTCTGCAGGAGCATCTCCAGAGAATTAACTAAAGGGATATGGCGTGCCCAGAGTACAAACAGTGCCATGCCATGGTCTGGGTGCCTGGACTGAATAAAAGTGAGCAAAGAGAGAGCTACTGGAGCCTCCTTTCTGGTCTCTGTGCTGTTATCAGCTCTGATCCCCAACACCTTCCCCACAGAGCATGGAAACTGGAAATCAGATTATCTCCTCTTCTCAGTATTTGTCGTTGCCTTGATGACCTTTTCAGAACAAATCTCAAGACGTACGTGTTTCTTATTGTGTGAAGCTTCTGTAGTCTTTTTGCTTAGTTAATTTAATCAACGCAGAGGTGGTGATTGGAAATAAATGTCTCCAAGTGCCTGGTACTGGACTAGAGAGATGGCTCAGTGGTTAAGAACACTGACTGCTCTTCCAGAGAGGTCTTGAGTTCAATTCCCGGCAACCATATGCTCACAGGCATCTGTAATGGGGTCATATGCCTTCTTCTGGCATGCAGGTATACATGCAGATAGAGAACTCATAAATAAATTAAACTTTTAAAAAAGAGCCTGGAACCAACAAGTTTTCTTAGCTTTGCCTCTGGGCTCTGGGTCCTTGCTGTGGGCATGCTAAAACATTCAGCCTGTAGCTACACTGATCTTGGTTTTCATGCCTGCTAGGTGACAACTCTCTGGTACTAGGCTATACAGAACTGAGAAGACTCACTCTTCTCCCCTCCATGGTGGCCAGAACATGGGGTTTTGTCAGCATTGTTGCTTGTTGATTTTCAAGGCTTCCACTGAGCTGGATGGAGGACAGGAATAGTCCATGTTAAGGACCACAACATTTGCCATTTCTTACTGATGTTTGTCAAATAGTTTCTAGAATAAACACTCTCAAGACTGGCACAAAGCTTAACATTTCAAAGTCCCCAAAAAGGTTATTTCTAGGCAACTAACTTTTTAAAAAAAAAAAAAAAAAAGATTTATTTTTTATTGTATGCATGAGTGTTTTCCCTGCGTGTATGTAAGCGCCCTCTGTGTGTGCATGTCTGGAACTGACGGTATAGATGGTTGTAACCTGCAGTGTGGGTGCTGGGAACCGAACCTAGGTCTTCTTCAAGAGCAGCCAGTGGTTTTAACTGCTGAGCCCACTTTCCAGTCCCTTTCATTCTAGGCAATTTTGTCAGTGCCTTTGTTGCTTTTACTGAGTAACAACTTTTTGGAGGTTCCTACTCCATCTTTTTCACTGGTAGGTACCTTTGAGTATTTATTTGATAAGCAATCAGCATTTACCACAGCCTTACACTTACACATCACTCTTAGCACTCATTCACATCAAGACCCTGGCTGTTACTCTAATTTTATAGATGAAGGGATGAATCTTACCTAGTATATGATTGCATCACACAGCCAATGAGCAGAGGCACTGAGCCTCAGACACAGATTGAGCAAGCCTGGCCCAACTGTTTACACTAGGCTCAGTTTAGGGCACTGCTCTAATTCTGTGGCCCCCACTCTAAACTGAGACATGGGCCAATTCAACTAGTAGTGGGCATCCAGGAGGGGAGATTGTCAGTAAGAGACAGAGCAAATTTTAGACAGTCAAATCTTGCAACAGTGTGGAGAATGCAACTGAAGTAGGACAGGACTACAAGAAAGCTAGATCCATCAGGAGACTCTTTAATTGCGCAAGCAGGAAAGTGGGGAAGCCTGGGTTTCTTCTTGGTACTAGAGAGAATAGAACAGATTCTAGACAGATAAAGGAGACAAGACAGATTTCTTGTCGATAGGAACATACATTGTGTTTGCTGGAGAGAGGAGTGATATTAAAGATGTTTCTGTTGAAGCCACTGGTGCTAGCACTCATGGGTACGGGACCATGGGAGGAAGACAAGGGTCTAAGAAGGTGAACTCAGTTAGGACATTTGTGTGAGGAAGTGACCACAGCATTAAAAAAATAAAATGGAGAGGGTAACAGAAGATATGGATTACAAATTAGTGGTTTTGGTGGGAGGGGCTGTCTTGATATGTGGCCTTGGCTGGCCTAAAACTCAGATAACTGTCTGTCTCTGCCTTTCAAGAGTTAAGATTAAAGATATGTACCATCACCCCCATCCAGCTCAAGAATTTAGAATGTGAAGGAATCAAAGAGGCAGAAGTAATGACTCAGCAAGTCAGTCCCCTTTTCCAGTCCCCGAGAGGCAGGTAAGAAAGGGGATGTGGAAAAAAAAATCATACACAAAATATTGTTGCTAGTGGAAAAATGAACATAATTAAGAACAAAAGGAGAAGCAAGTGGAGGAGGAGATACTGGAAGGGCTCTCTTGTCAATCACAAGCTCTACTCTGGATTCTGAAGAGGAACTTGCCTGGGCACTTTGATCAAAGGCATTCCCGATGCAGGGGAAGAGGAAACTATGAAATCAGTGTATTTCCAATGCAACATAAGCAAACAGCAATCAATATTCTGTAAACAAAGAAAAGTACTCTTCCCCCTTTAAACAGTCCTACATTTGGGCTGGAGAGATGGCTCAGTGGTTAAGAGCACTGGCTACCCTTCTAGGTGAACCCAGGATCAATCCCCAGCACCTGAAGGGACTCACAACCATCTGTGACTCTAGTTCCAAGGGACTAGTTCCAATTCCAGTCTTTGTAGGCACTGTGCACATGTGGTACACATGCCCACATACTCACGTATTTTAAAATAAAAAGAAATAAATATTATTTATTTTAAAATGTAGAAATGTTATTAAAATTTGTATTTAAATTGTAGAAATGTAGAAAAAAATTTAAGTTTTTAAAAATTTTTAAATGTAGAAAAATTTCTACATTGCTCCTATTAGTCTCCTACAAAGGAAAATATTTTTGTTGCTTTAAAACAGTTGAAATAAAAATATTTTATCATTGAATAAAATAATTATTCACCACCAAGTATTTTTCTTTTGTAAGAGACACAATAGAACGTGTTGCAGAACAGCTAGCTATTGATGAGTGGCAGACAAAGCACTGGAATGAACGTCTCTGTGAATCTGAAAGGTACAGAATTGTTTTCCGGAGAAAAATTCAAGGATGGTCCATTTAGGAGCTCCTCCAAACACTCGGAAGTGTATATAAGAAACTTTATCCCAGGAATATTTACTCCTCTTCTACCAATGAATGAATGGAAATAATACATGATACACTCTGGATCTAGTGATGCAAGTCTTCTTAAAGGAAAACACAATGAATGATATATGATATGGAAGCCCGTCTTCAATACGAGGGGGAGAGACTCCCTCAGTAGAGAGGGATGAGATAAGAGGATATTCTCAGTGGGGCGGCGGTGTGAAGGGGTGTAGAGTGCAGTGTGTTGGTGACCTAGGGTGTTCCAGCTGGGAGATACTAGAGATGGGTTCAGAGAGATTAAACCAAGGTCTGAGAAACTTCAAGGCTGTGTGCAGAGAATGGGTTGGTCTGATAAGCAAAGGAAGTTCTCATAAATTTAACGGGAGATTGGCCATGTATGAGTGTTGGTTGAGAAATAATTGCCTAGATTGTTGAAGAAGACTGTTAAGACAGAGGCTCTTCATAAATTTGGGGTATGGATTGTCATGGAAGATTGAACAATGGCCCCTCAAAGATCCCAGGTCCTAATTTATAGAGCCCATGAATGCTATTTCATATCAAAGAAAGGTTTTGCAAATATGGTTTAAGCTAAGGAAGTTGGGATTGGGAGAGTGTCCTGGGTTACCTGAGAGGGGCCAGTGAGATCTCAGGGATTTCCAGGGTAACTCACAGTGAGTTGTGGGACATGTGACAACATTGGACTCCTGTCCTGCAGGGAACAGGCCACAAGCCAATGAGAGCAGCTGGCTCTAAAAGCTGAAAAAGGTGAGGATCTGGGGCATCTCAAAGCCATACCGCCATCTACAAACCATGGCCGCAGAATACGTGAAGATACTAGTGAAAACCATTAGTTTGCAAAGAAAAATGTACGTATTGTGTAAATGTATAACGTCTTAAAAATAACAGTAGAGGTTTTATAATCCCACTAACTGTCATTTATGGGACTTCTAGTGGGTATTTGGATCCCATGCTAAAAAAACAAAATATTTGGAGTTGATAGGTTATTTTAATGTATACTTAATACACATGATAAAAAAGTTTAGATTACATTAATGAGGTAGAAAAATGGTGTCAATCTGAGTTATTATAGCAGAAGTTCAATACGCAACATGAGAACAAAGTTCTATCAATATTAATTCCAAGATATTAAACCTGAGAGAACAAGAGAGTAGGATTGTTAGCAAGAAACGGAGAAGATTGAGGGCTGAGGAGGAGTTTTGGTCAGAAAAGATAAGCACAAGGACCTGAGATCAGTTGCCCAGAATCCACACAAAAAAAGAAAAAGCTAGACATGGAGTGTGCTTATAACCCCAGCACTAGGGAGGTGAGACAGGCAGTTTCCTGGAGCTCGCTAGCCAAGCAGTTTAGCCTACTCGATGAGCTCTATGCTAGTGAGAGACCTTGCCTCTAAATAAATAAATAGAAGATGATGGACACGCACATGCGAGTGTGTACTTTCACACAAATGCACACCTTCAGATATGTACACTCAAATGCACACTGCCATATATGTGCACCTACACTCACAAAGATCACCCCCCGCCCCTATACACACATGGAGAAGGCAGAAAGACAGACAGGCAAGCTTGTAGGGAAAAGACATTAGTTAAAATCCATGGTATGGCAGCTGCTATGTGGGATCAGAATCAAATTCCAGGACTTCCCAGGCCTCGGGATCTTGGGGTGGGAGTAACCTAAACTATGAGGAAACCCAGAGACCAGAGATAAGGCTCAGAGAAACTTGAGAGGATGATGAGAGTGTGACCAATGGTGCTGTTTGTTGGACTAATTTTGCTAGCAAGTAACAGAGTGGAACCAGACAAAAGGCCTGGGTTTGCATTTCAAGGATCCATCAGAAGAGGATGTAGCAAGCTTTCTGGAGGAAAGCATGGATTCAGGACTGGAAATACCTCGGTGCAGATCAGGACCTCTCCAGTGCTGTTCATTCCAGGCATTTACACCAGGGAGCCCATTTCCCAGTCTACAAATGTAATGTCAGGACTGGAGAGAGGGCTCAGCTCTTAAGAACCCTCGCTGCTCTTCCAGAGGACTTGAATTTGGATGTAGATCTTTTTGTGATAACATGGCACCTCATAACTCCAGTTCCTGGGACCTGTTAATATAGTACTTGGTACTTTTTCTGAGTCTCTTTTATGCCTCTTTTTATGACAACGTCTGCCTGACTATGATATAAAGAACACAGAATGATATTTTTACAATTATTTCTGTGGTGCCTTATGCATACATCACAGTGAGTGGTGTCGCATGGGATTAATGGAAAACAATTGCATCCTATCTAATTTCATCTGCTCCTGTGTAGCATCAAGAGGGCATTACTCTGAAACTATAACTCACCTGTGTTGGGAGACACCTGAGGTCATGATGCTGTCATAAAGGGAAGGGCTGCTTGGCATTTAGACAGAGACTGCTGAGAGGAACACTATTGTGTGGTAGTTATTATGTGTCTTATGAATGGTAATACATGAAATAATTTATTTGCTACTTTGAGCTGGCCTGTGAAGTTTGCATTATGATTACCTCTCTTGTGCAAAAGAGGAAACTGAGGGACAAAACTTGTAACCTCCTACTGAAAGTTCCATGGCTTCTAATCTGTAGAAGAGAAATAGAAACCCAAGGTCTCTAACTCTGGGGTCTTCAAGCTCAATCCTGAACTCTAACCTCTCTCAAGATCAAAGAAAAGTTCTCTATCACTGCTTTCTCTGAGTGCTAAGACATGACCAGAAAACCTGTTCCTTCCACGGGTAGATCCCTGATAGATACCACCAATGTCTGAATGTCCTCCAAAACAAAATAACAAATCACACTGTATATCAACAAAGGCAATATGTCCAGTAAATATGTGTTAAGATAGAGGTCAGACCACTTTCATTGTTTATAAATTTCCCATGTACCAAATGTAAAAATGTATTTAAAGTTACAGACAAAATGTTCATGTGAGGATACTTTGGTTACCATTTTGAAGCAAATTGATTATAATGTTTTCCTTATTGTCCTTCAAACACACACCAAATATCAACAGTCAAAGGCTTTGATATCATAGAACAAACATTTACCAGAGAATCTTGCTTCATTAAGTCAACACACTTTCCCTCAAATAAATTCTCTCAGAGCAAATGTTCATCATCTTTGGACCCAAAAGATCAATGACTGCAGATTCAGGAGGACATGAAAGGCCTGGATCCAAGGATGCTCTGTCTGTACAGACTGTAGCTCTGAGTGTGTTCCACTCAGGTGCCTCAGTCAAAATGAGTTGACTTTAAATAGATTCCTTAGTGCTTGCGTGATCCTTAATTGGTAACTTGTCCTTTCTTCAATCCAGATGTGAAAGCTACCCAGCTAAGTGAGGATTTGATTAATTATTTAGAATTCTACCTGGGTTGGAGAGATGGATCAGCAGTTAAGAGCACTGGCTGCTCTTCCAGAGGACCCAGGTTCAATTCCTGGTACTTACATGGCAGCTTACAACTGTCTGTAATTCCTGTTAAAGGGAACCTGACACTCTCACACAGACATATATGCACCAATGTACAAAACACCTATGAACATAAATAAATATAAATAAAACATTTTTAAAAGAAATAGATCTATCTTGGGCCAGCAGATAATAGCTCCAGCAGGTAAAATCCTCAAGCCTGAGATCTGAGGTCAATCCCCAGGACCCACACAGTAGAAGGAAAGACTGACACTGAAAGTTGTCCTCTGACCTCCACCTGCCCATACACACTGCCCATAAATAAAGTGTTTATAGGAAAGAATGAAAGAAAAAGAAAAAGCCTATCCGAATTGACCAGGGCTGAGTCTCCAGATTCTGTGGACTGAACAAGAAGATGGGCAGAGGTGCTTTACACAGCATCTGTACATCAAATGTATGGCATTTCACACCTTTGGATCTCTCTCAAGAACAAAGGTTTTGCTGTCAGTGGCATGTTCTGAACTGAGTTCCTGTGTTATGCATGGTCCATTCAAATCTACATTTTGTTTTCAGGTTTCTAGAGACCATTGAACTGTATTTCTACTCTCTAGTAAGTTAATGTTTTAATATGTAATATCACCCCCCATGGTTTCATGATTAACACCTTGCCCACATTTGTCTTTGTGTTTTCTAGAAAGCAATGAGGAGCCACAGAATGGTCCTCAGGATAGGATGGCAGGTCTTCTCTGAGGACAAGCTAAGGAGTCATCTACCTGAGAAGTAGATGAGTAACCTCTGCTGTTTCTTTCTCTCCATCATTTCACAGCAAATAAGTCATTAGGAGAAGAGCTCTTAACACTGGTCTTCTGAGTATAATGGCCCCATTAGAACTATAATTTGTGTAGAAAATTTCAGAAGAAATTTGTGTAAAAGCTTCTAGAAGGAATGCATCCTGCTGTAGCATTTTTATTGACTCATTGATGATCCATATGATTGATGGGGGGCCTGGAGAGATGGCCCAGGATTTAAGACCACTTCCTGCTCTTGCAGAGAACTTGGTTTCAGTTCCCAGCATCCATATGGTGGCTCACAACTGCCTGTAACTCCAAGTCTAGGAGATCTAATGCCCTTTTCTGGCCTCTGAGAGCACTGCATGAATGCATATATACCCACACTCAAACACACACATAAAAACATAAATAAAAATAATACAAAATTAAAATATGATTGGCCAAGTGACAGTTACTTGCTAGAACAAGGAATTCCCAGGCTCTTGGGACTTGATGAAGGGCTAACTAATATACAATAACCAGCAGAGATTGAGAGGAGTTCTCTCCATTGGCAGAGCTCAGACACCAAGCAATGAATGTCATGTTCCATTTGCTGAGCAATCAGGAATGCTGTGCTCAGCTTCCTTGATAGTGAGAGGCATTGGAGGAGGGAGACTACATGAGAAAACTGGGGAATAAAGATCTCACTCAGATCCTTCCTAGTTCACTGGTAAAGTGTGGGACACACAAACCCTATCTTGCTCCCCAACCTGGTGAATAATTTTGGCTCCTGTTATACTAGCATTCAGTGATAGCACTAACACCTTGCCACCAATATTGACTGCTGTCCGCAGTTCATCATGGTCCAGCCATGTGGTTTTGTGATTTTTCAGCTTTGGGGATGGGAGCACAGTGGACCACTCCTCGCCTGTGTGACCAACTGTATGTCGGCGGGAGAAGCACATGATTGGGACTCTGGAGTCTATGCAGGCCCAGTGACACAGGCAGGACAAGTCCATGGCCCCAGCCTTACTCTCATGGTAAGCTACAATTCTACCCAAGGACTCTTTCCCCAATTTTGTATTTATTCTACAAGTAACTTAGTCATAGAGAAACTCTGAAAGGACGGATTAAACCCCGCTTATGATCCCAATTTCCTTTCAGGTTTGGCTAAGTGGGATTTCCTCATGTGCTTAAGCAATAGTAGTAGGTCACTGGGATCAGAGGTCCGGAGGTTGAAATAGGAATCCTCACTTTCTAAATGCCTACAGCATGATAAGAGGATCTCAGCACAGGGAAAGGACAGGACATGGCACTGTTGTTAAAATGCCTCCATGGAGGAGATGTGAACAGTGTCTACCCTCCTTCTAAGCCTTAGGATCTAAGGTCACAGTGACAAACCAAGGTAAAATTCCACCAAAGTCCACTCTAGGTAACCAAATGAGTTGGTTGGCTTACTTACAATGCTGCACTGGTGAGGGGTTACTTACGGAAGTATGGATGACCCCAGAGGAGTGACTCAGAGTGAATGACGGCTTCCCTATAGTTGCACAGATGGAAATGTCTGCCTCTGTTCTTCTCCATATACACTCTAGCCCCTCCCCAAGGCACCAAGGCCATGTGCAATTAGGAAAGAATTGCATGCAGCTGGTGGGGAGGAGAGACTAGATACTCAGATGAGAGTGCCGTGACCCTCTCCACCCGCTTCTGCTAGACAGGGGTGTCAATACTCAACAAGCCCAGCTGTGATCATCTTTTGCAAGCAGGCACTGCTGGACTCGTGACAATGGCGGCTCTTTGAGTACAGTGCTGGGCACCAAGGGCCTGCTGTCAATGCTACTGACATGCTTTTTACGTAAGCTAATGTTTAAAAGCCTGTTTCTGGGACTGTGTAAATAAATGGCCCTGTGCCAGGGTTATTGGGTAAAACAAGCTACATCAGAATGTCCTACAGCCAAGGAGATTCTGGAGAGGAACAGCCTCTGGGAGATGGGAAGGTTCCAACACCTGTTATAAGCCACATGTACTCCACAATCTTAGCAGTAGAGTTGATTTCCAAAACCATTCCCAAGTCTTAGTTGGGTCCCAGTTATTGTCAAAACATCTCATGTTGTGAAAGAATTGTAGTGAAGTTCATTAATTCATACAGTACAGGTCCTGCCAGGGCCGGCCTGGCAAGTCGGACAGTACCTGGATGGAGAGTGGGACTGAAGGGGCTAATGAGGAGAGGGGGAAGAGACACGAGGGAAAAGAAGTAGGCCAGACACACACAGTATCATTGAGCTCGGATGGAATGGAGCCGAAATTTTATTTTTCTCTCCAAACTTATACCCCTTTCATCAGGGGGCTACGTGCAGCTACAGGGATTAGAACCAAGGTGTGAGACAGTGCATAGGTAAAAACATCCTGAAGCCCAGATAGGTATCAGAACAAAGCATCTTCCCTGCTGAGGTGGGATGCTTACCTAGGGGAGACAGCCTCTCTCCAGTGGAGTTAGATGCTTAGGACAATACCTTCTCCGGATGAAGTTAAATGTTTAGCCAGAGAAGAAGTATCCCTTCAGGGGGCTTTGGCTTCCCTGTAAACAAGCCGCTCTTGGGCAGTCATTAATATTTTCATGACTCAGTTTTGCTCAAAAGATCTCCCAATACAGGAACTAGGCAATTTTAGCCAGAGGCTCACAGCAGAGTCTAGGCCCAGAGTCTGAAGGGCTCACCACAAGGTCCACTTGAGCCCTTTAGGCCGCAACCAAGAAATATGAAACAGCACTGTTATTTTTGAAGAAACTGTGATCTAAGTGCATTATACACGCTACCTGTATGCACATGCACACATCTGGGAATATAAGAAATTGGTCCTACCGGCTACATGAGCAATTTGACTTAAAACTGAATGTGGGTGGCGCACTGTTGAGGCTAAGATGGTCTAGTGGCAAAGAGCACTGTTGCCCTTACAGAGGGCCTAGATTCAGGTCTCAGCACCCACGTCAGGCAGCTCACAACCCTCTGTAGCTCCAGCTCTAGGATGTACAACCGTCTCTTTTACACTCCATGGGCCCTGCACTCACATGCGCACACATTCCAACACACAGGGAGACGTAATGGGATAAAAATTTTTAAAAGAAAGAAAATGGCTTTAGTTCTCAAAAGGCAAAGTGAATAAGGTTTGGACAGGAAGACTAGCAGGGAGATAACACTCCAGATGGAAAGATAAAGCGCAGGCAGGAACTTGTAGGTAGAAGTGAGCAAGCATGTTGGGAAATCAATTATGAGTCCTCTCAGGTGAAGTAAAATTTCATGTTGAGAATATGGAGATGCATAATTGGGCAGTTTCAGAGGACTCATATTTGTTGGATATCTTGACTCATTTTCTGCTGCTATAACAAAATATCTGAGAATGGATAATATATAAAGAAAAGAGGTACATTTAGCTCTCAGTTACTGGTGAGGGGCTTCTTGCTATGTCATGCTGTATCACGAGCAAGCATGGCACTTTCACCAGAGCCCATAAGTCCATAGATGGATTCATTCATTCACCTGGGAAGATCTTCCATGAGCCAGATGCCAGTCCCAGCTCTCAGCTCTGCTGCCCTGGGGACAAACTTCCTAGGATATGAACATTTTAGGGACCATCACAGTGGGAGATCTTAGATAAGGACGTAGGGATTCTTATAGATATCTTATAGATTCTTATAGATAATGGAGAAAATCACTGAGTTTTACACAAAGAGAAAGTATAAACAAACAATTTTAAAAGATTTCTCCTTCAAGTAATATGGTGTGCAAAACTGAGCAAGAGAGAGAGAGAGACATACACACATGACATAAAATTAAAAATTATAAAAATAAATTATAAAAGTCTTTTTTCTTATTTCTCTAAATCTTGACATTTAAAAGATTGACTTTGTTTACTAAAAAGAATAAAACTTTCCTGTAACATTGAGAAGCCACTTAAGTTTCAAGATCTATTGGCTCGTAGTATTGACAACATGAATCATTGTAAAAAGGTAAGAATTGACTAAAATGTCTTGTGTAAAGCTGTATTTACACATTAAAGCTGTGAATTATAATGTCAACAAGAGGGTCTTATTTACTATGTGCTGGTCAACCTACTTACAAGAACTCATGCACCTACCTCTGTTTAAACTAAGTAGACTGCAAAGATTCACTGAGAGTCTGGAACATTCCAAATGCTTGTATGTATACTTGTAAAATGACCTTTTGCTGATAAAATAAATAACTCTACAGGACTAACCATTAACATATAAAGTAGATCTAATTTTTATTCAACAGATTGAAAACTGGCGAGCAAAACTGTAGCAAACAAACACAAAAACGAGGTGATGATTATTATGTAAGAAGGCGATATAAAGTATTTAATGTTCAAAGGGAAAATTTTAATTTGGCAAAACACATAGCTTACTGGGAAGCTGTAAGGATGGTGAAAATTCATACAAAAACAGCTTAAGGTGCAGAGGACCAAAACTACATACAGCAGTTTCTCATGTAGCCAGATACGTATGCGTGGTATAGATGAATACATATTTATACATATAGACATATGTGTGCATATCTACGCGCATCTATGAAGGACTATATTTCAGAAATCGGCCTTACACAGTTTGAGGAGCTCACTCAGCTGCCTCTGACAGATTTATTGCTTCATACATAAAGATTGAAGTTCATAGGAAGATCAGGAAGAGAAAATTGGAGAGAGGTAGGGACATCAAAAGTACTCTGGAACCTGCGATCTGGGGTTTATGAGAACAGACTGAAACCCCCTGTCAGTTTCAGTTGCCTCTAACCTTGATGACATGGATGGCCTGAAGAAGGTAGAAGGCTTCATTGTGGAGTTCAATATGCCCACACCTTGTGTGGGAGTTGAAGATCCTGAGGGAAGAGCCAGGCAAGGTGGAGAGCTGCAGGTGTGGATGTGGCCTCATACCATCAAGGTGAGCCATCAGATGAGTGACGGCGCGTGAACCACAAACAGCTGCTGCTTCAGTCCTGTCCTCTGGAACTGTGGCAAGAATCTTTCTTGGGACTCACCCTAACAAGAAATACAGAGAAAGAAGAATTGGGGAAATACACTCAACTAACCAGAGTCACTGGCAACACAATATTGACACACAGACGCCAAAACTTTCCACTGAAGTCGGAAGCATTTACACAGCCATCACCTTGGGAGCTTTGAACATTCTTTCCCCAGAAATGGGCAGGTAAAGAGGGGCAAGTGCAATTCTAGGATGTCCCCTGGGTTTCCTGACCTACACGTACACATTATCACCTGAGTATGAGCCAGACTTTGTAAATAATGAGGGCTCGCCTGTGGTTAAGTTATACTAGAAAGCATAGAGATCATACAGATGCAAGGCCTCCACCCCAAATAACTTAATTTGAATTAAGATGATCATTACTACCAATAGATATAACAAATTAGGTGAGCCCTTAAAATTGACTGGAATCTCCTTGAAGTAAATGATTGTGGTCTTAAAAGGTCTGCGGAGGGGGTCACACTGGTCACACTAAGAACCAAAGCACAGCTGCTAGCGACCCACAGCCAATTGCTGGCCACACAAAGAAAACCTTAGTCTTTCAACAACAAGGAGCACACTCCAACCTTTCTCTGTTCAGGTCTCCAGATGAAGATACAGCTGGCCAACACCTTGATTTCAGCCGCGTGAGGTCCTGAGCAGAGAAGCATCTGCACCAGGCTAGATTATAGGCTCCTTGAATCTGTGTCATAATGCATTGGTGTTTATTGGAATCAAGCTTGAGGTAACACTAGATTCCTGGTAATTTGTTATGCAATATAAGAAACTGCTACACTAATTATAATAAAGCAGTACAAATTTAAATAATCTTTAACCTTGACTATATGAATATATAACTTAGCATAATGCAAAGATAGACTTTGGAAGTTTCCAGAACATTAATAACTTTGATCCTATATTAACTCCCAATAACTTTTTAAAGATATGCCAAAAAGCTGAAATCTTAGACAACACACTCTTAGAAATAAAGCTAAACACTAGCAATAAAATTTTCCTGAATGCACGTTCATGAAATCACATTATGGGCAGCCATTTGGCCTTACCCATTTATGTATGGTATGCAAAGCTACTCAATAGTGAAACATTGAACAACATAATTCGTTAATAACACAAAGACAGAAGAACTTATTTAACATAAGCTCATTCAGAACCCAAATGCCATTTGACAAAATTCATGACCATTTATGTTTAAAATTATACTGCAGGGGGACTGGAGCCATAGCTTGGAGGCTACAAGTTCATTCTGGAAGAATAACAAAATAAGGGGTTTCTAAAAAGTAAATGAGTTATCTTTTGTTTTTAGAGCTGATTTCTCAACTTCTTTAAGTGCCTTCTTTTTAGAATAATTCCAGAGATCAAATGCTGCTTTAAACTTGGTCTTTTGATTTTGTTAGATTGACAAATATATTAATGTAATTAAACTCATTTTTAAAATACACATTTGTGCCTAGAGCCAAAAATTAAATTTAATTTCTGACCACATGTTGAGACTAATTTGACATTTGAAATGATCATCTTATTTTATAATCATTTATAGTGAAACAATGTGCCAGTTAGCTTTAAAAGGTAAACAATGCTAATTAGCAAAATATTGAGGACAATATTTTACCACTAACTTGAAAAATTATAAATGTTTTTAAATAACAAAATACATAAAATATGCTTTCTTCTTTTTAAAGTTCATTCTGCCTTTGCTGGGTACTTGAGTTTGGTTCCCAGAACCCAAATCAGGCAGCTCACAACTTCCTGTAACTACCTGACACTTTCTTCTGGTCTCCACACACTTCTCATACATGTGGCACACACACGTGTGTGTGTGTGGGGGGGGGGTTTTCTTAAATTTTAGGCATGCTGGTATACAACATATCCTTAGTCCCAATACTGAGGAGGCAGAAGCAGGCAGAGCTCTGTGAATTCCCAGCTAGCCTATCTATCAAGATCCGGCCAGCCAGAGCTAAACAGTGAGACTTGCCTGGATAAATAAATAAATAAATGTATGTCTTTGAAATTAACACCGAAACTCTTAGCAAGCTAATAGAAAGATGAAATGATGAATGGTGGATGTTCCAGAGACATTGTGTTTAAACTGAGGAACCATACAAGGGTGCTTGTTTCCATTATTCTGATTTATTACTTTTGTAATGATTTCAAATAAAATAATAAAACAAGGAAATAAGGAAAGCGTTTGTATTGTAAGAGAAGAGGTATAACGGGTATTATTTAGGCTGCATTCATCTGCTACTTCAAAAACATCAATAATTGTGCTTGTTATGAACTGTGGATACCCAAAGCACTTTGGTCATCTGTTTTTATTAATAGTCTGGTTCACTCTCTGGGAAAAAAGTAACACTGCAATGAAATACTATAATATATACATATCTGCCTTAACAGAACTTTCTAGAAGTTATGTTATTGGTTAATATACAAATGCACAAAGTGTTATTTAAATGTGTGTGCGTGTGTGTGTGTGTGTGTCTGTACCCAAGACATACATATGGAGGGCAGAAGAAAGCCTCAGGTGTTGATCTTTGCCTTCTGTCTCTCACACACACATATATATGCATATGTATATAATATAATATACTAATGCATATATATGTGTGTGTGTGGTGTATGTATGTATATATATACATATATATGTAGGTAATGTACACATACATAAGTGTATATATAAATCCCACAATTAAAAGTGTGATTTTAGTTACACATTTTATATTTTTAGTGTCTTTCCAGTAGAATTTATTTCTCATTATTATTTTTAACAATTTATTAGTTAACTGAACTTTAGAATTAAAGTTCAATCTTTTCCCAAGTATAACCAGCATCAACTTTATGATAAAGTTACAGTATGACATTTTCCCATCAGAGAGTATCCCCATTTACTCCTCTTCTGCATGTCTTCAAGTACAAGGTCATCATTTCCTCCCCCAGGACTTAACTTTTTCAAACTTCTCTTTTCTATGTATTTATCTGCACTTATTTTTGGAAATGTGAAGTCTTGCCTTTCATCCTATTTTCCATTACAAGCTAAACTGGATTTCACAGGAGTACCCGATGCCAGTTTAGGGCCTTCTGGGTGATGAGCCCAGTTCTGCAGTTGCTTCAGAGATGAGACACAGGGCAGCCAACCTAGAACTCAGGCTTGCCATCACAGACCTAGACACCAGGTCTCTAAAGTCAGAAACCAGGCCAATAGTACACAAAAATCTATCTCTGCAAAATAAGTCAAGTTTGTTTCCTTTGAGACAGTCCTAACTCCCAAGAGGGCCTAGCTGGGCTTTATTTCATCTCTCTGCTTAGATATATTGAGCCCCAATTGAGCCATAAGTATGGACATTTTTAAGAACCACACTAATTCAATGTAAGGGTAGTGGAAACAATTGCCCATTTATTTTTTCTTTGAGAAAGAGAGAGTGGGAGAGAGGGAGCAGAGAGAGAGGGGGGACACACCAAGGTAATTTGGGAGGCAGAAGGATCAGGAGTGCAGAATATTGGGTGTATGTAGGGTGGAGTGGATGACACATTGATGCAGATGGAAAAGTTATACCCATCATATGGCTACAGACAATGCTTCTATACATTCCTCCTTTGTTCAAAGAAAAGTATTTAAAGCCAAAAGAAACTTATAAAAAACTGTGGACACTAAAAAATTCCCTTCCTATGTAAAGTGGTGCTGAAGATCCACGTGAAGAAACAAGGAAGAGAAAGCAGTGGGAAAAGCCAGCCCAGTTGTTATTTCGCATTACGGCAAGGTAGAGGACAGGTAGATGTGTGCCCATAGAGCACCCCTGCTCTTAAAAAAAGAATAAGAAATTAAATGAACCTGAACACTGAAGTCTGCAATTACACATCTTGAGCATTGGGCCCCAAGCTTGCAAGGGGAGAGTATAGTCCTCACAAGAAGGAAGAGATAGAAAGAAGAGCCTCAAAAAGTAGGCAAACTATGGCCTCTCAGGTAGAGCGCACTACCAGAAAGACATATTGAGGTAGCACCGAAAATGAGGGAACTGTCATGATCAATCACAGGAAGGTAATACGGAGCGACCTTGAACCAACACGCCAGGTCAACACCTTTGCATGTCAGGTGCACAGTTCAAGGCAGCGATATCTGGGAATTGGGGATTTGCTGCTGTCACAACATTTCTCCCCACAAAGATGAAGGAAGATGGAGTGGCTGGAGTGATGACTCCACCGGAGCGGAGCCTCTCCCACAGGATGGTTAAGTGACAGGTGACTTTCTGCAGCCACAAGTAGGTGCCCGGGAGAGCTCTGCACCTGGAGTTGGGCTCCCAGTCGGCACAGGCCCCGTTAGAGAGCCAGCCGAGGGCTTCAATGCCATAGGTCCGCTGAGTTACTATTATCTTATTGTAGGGAGACCAGGTATCTGGAGAGTGCAGCGGGAAAGGAGACTGGCTGCTGCATGCAGATCACCTGTGCCCAACTGTGTCTTTCTTGGGATACAAGAAGGATGGCTGGATGCCTGAGCATCCTGGCTGGTCACGAGCCCCACAGTCAGCATAGGTGGGACGTGTTGCGGGTGAGAGAAGGTGACGTCAGGTAGTAACTGTTAACAGCTTCTGGTTCCTTCTAGCACCCGGGGCACTGTAGGAGCTTAGGAAGGTCCCGCAGTTGCCTGGTAAGCATCTGCTATTGACATTTTATCATTGTGAGGTCCCAAATGGCGCTGGGAGGTCCAGGGTTCCGTTTTAATCAGAGAACTAGAAAAAAACAATTCTTTGCTTTAAGGAGCCTGCTTAAATTTGTACAAGGGAATATTGCATAATCATTAGATGAATTCTACACTGGCATAGAAAAGAATAGAATCGATTCTAAGAGAGCTTGATCTAGTAAATATCTCACTTTTAGGAGAAAAATACTTATATACATCTACTAATGAGAATCCTATATGAATGTATTCCAACTCTGGTTATCTCTGGGGCCAGGGGTTAGGAGATTTTGATGCTTTACTTTAAATGTTTATGACTTTTTTGAATCAATATAATTTTCTATTCAGAAAAGAAAGATTGCCCCTCCCCTTGAGAAAAAAAATGAGGGGAAATGTGGAACAACCAGATGGAGTAATAATTTGAAGAAAAACAACTTAGAAGGAATGTTTTCAGCATAAGAGAAACTTGGGCTTGTTTGGGACCCTGGGCTAGAAGCCAGTTTAGGAAAGAAAGGGGGTGAGGGGAATGTTAACTGGCTGGAGTCCAGGGGAGGCTGGATCTGGGTGCCAGAATGAGGGCTAACTGCAGAAAGAAGACAAAGGAGAGGACACAGAAGCAAAACTGGGGCAAAGTTTTGAGAGGGAGGGGCATGAAAAGAATCAGAGGCAATGAGCCCTATTTGTTTTTCTATGGGATCCCAGAAGAAGAACTAGGCTGTGCTGGGAGAGCTGGCAATAGGAGCTGGAGCAGCCTAGGAGAGGCATGTGCCTAGGAGAAGGACTCCGGGTGGGATGATCAAGTGTATCAGGAGTCCCTGGGGGTCCAGCCCCACAGAGACGATTATAACTCATGGTAAAATCTGGAGCCGTCGACATCAAAGGGTGACGGAGGATACAGCAGCAATGGTGATGCTGCCATAGTTACCTGCCACCGGGACAATCCATACAATTAAATGAGTCCCCCTAGTATCGTGCAGCTGTCTGGGGAGAGAACACTTGAAACAAATCCATGGATGAGCATACTCAGAATTGAGCTTGGGCAATGAGGGTGTAGATGAGAGTCAACAGGTCAGTGGAACCCGAGATGCAGGTAAGTGTGTTGTGAAGCCATGGTAAGAACTAGGTGTGGGGAGGTGGGCGGTGTGGGGGGGGTGTGTGTGGGGAGGTGGGGTGTGTATGTAAGGAATGGGAGCGGTGTGTGTAGGAGGTTGGCTGTGTGTGTAGTGGATGGGGTGGCAGGGGTGCTTTGTGAGAATGATGCCAGGCAGATTTCAGAAAGAGTATGGATGAAAGAATGAGGATTGAACATTTTGATCAGTGAAGTGAATCTTGGTGTTAGAGTCTTTGAAAGAACAGTCCTGGATGTGAACAGGCAGAACTAGAGTTAAGTTGGACGGTATAGGTCAGAAGTGAGGTCAGGATACAAAGCAGTCAGGTTTGTGAACACCTGATGATCCCCTGAGTGGGCGAAGTCAGGCCAGAAGAAGAGAATGCTAGAGGAAGCGACGGTACTTTCACAAGGAATTAAATGCACTTTGAAGGCTGGCCTTGGACATTCAGTGTGGTGCTGAGGCCAAGGAGCCCAGCCTCTTAAGTTAGAACTGTTGACAGCAGAAAGGGTCAAGGTGTTGACAAGTGCGGAGCAACCTCCCAGGTGTCTGCCTGTGGAATTTTGGTTCATGTACCTCTATTTTATTGGGTGAGGTAGGCTTTTGTAGTACTTTGTTACTTAGTCTATTAATCCTTAGCAGAAGAGATCTATTTTTTAATCCCCAGTGCTTAAGGTTATGTCTGATGCATGGACAGTATTTAGTGAAAAGTTTTCCTGGATGGATGAGAGGGTTGGATGGGTAGGATATGGACTGGTGGCTGGATGGCATAGGATATACATTGATGGCTGGGGTGGGATCAGTTGACTGATGGATAGATATCATAGATGGATGGATGGTTATGGTGGACGGATGGATGGGATGTATGGATGTATGGATAATGGATGGATAATGGATGGATGGATGGATGAATGAATGAATTGGGATGGACTGACTGAGGGCTTCATGGGTAGAAATTACCAGCAGCCCTATGCATTCATTTAAAACATTGAAGGGGAGAGTATTTCCACAAAGGCCCCTCCCCAAGTGGAGAGGGCAGAGTGATGCTCATTGCTTACTTTCTCAATGTGCGTTGGGAGGCTTTGCTTGGTGGCTGTGGACAGAAGTGAGGAGCTCACAGTGATAAACAGCAAATGATAGACCTTAACTTCCTTCACCTAAGCATGAACTACATTTGCTCTTCACACATTGTCCTGACCAGTCTCCATAGCTTCATATGTCACCTCTCTAAACACAGGCATCTTTTGCATCTGGACTCTCTGCTTCCTACATCCCATCTCTCCCACACGTCTGAGGTCCCACTCCACGCCAGTAGAATTCACAATCCCCGCTGCAGTTCTGATTTTTTCCATAGTTCCTTTCCTGGGGCTTTGTGCCACCTTCCCCAGCCAGCTAAGGACCCAGCAAAATGCCTTGATGGATCCTTTTCCTGTATTTTCTAAGGCTAACTCACCAATGCTTTTCACTATAGAATACAAAGAATTCTTAAACAGCTTCCACTGTGTCATTGTGGAAGCTGCCACTCAGATCCAGTATGAAGTAACACCCCTACATGGATCTATGCTCAGCTGCTTTGAGCTCCCTTTAATCTCAGATCCAACTCAAAGCTAGAATTATCTTTTTAAACTGATTAAATTTTTTCTTTGACAATTTAACGTGTGCACTTGGGGAATTCTGTTCACTGCCTCCTCCCAACATTTTTATGTCACTCCCATCCCTGGCCTTCTTCCCCCTCCTCCCCTAGGACCTCTCCTCGCATTCATGTCCTTTTGTTTGTGACTTATCATTTGTCTGTTTGTTTGTTTGTTTTGCTTTGCTCCCCCACCCCCACCCCGGAGCCCTGGTTTCTCTATGTGTCCCTGGCTGTCCCGGAACCTGCTCTTGTAGTCAGGGCTGGCCTTTGACTCATAGATCTACCTGCCTCTGCCTCCTGAGTGTTGGGATTAAAGGGGTGCACCACGACCACCTGGTTTGTGACCCACTGATTTTAACCAGCACTGTCTGTGCGGCCATGATCTCGCAGCTATCCCCTGGAGCCTGGTTCCCCTCACTACTTGTTACACAACTAAAAGCCATGACTGTCCTTTGTACAGAATCCATCAGTTGCCAGTAGTTCATCGGGGACAGTGAGGGGAGGATGGCTTTTTTAAAACCTGAAGATCCAATGATCTCATTTGCCTGCCTAGTCCATGTCAGTGATTTATGACACTTGAGTGATTTATGATGTACAGTTCACAAGGCTCAATATAGTCTGGTTTCCCCCACCCAAGCTCATTCTGCAGACTGTTCTCCTTCATTGTCCCTGGGTGTTTCTCTCATTCTTTGATAGGTGTCATGCTGTCCCCACTCCACCCCTCAAAGCCTTTCACACCCACTTCCTTCCCCATTTCATGTGAGTAACCCCTGTGCCTTCTGATCTCAGCTCAGACATGACTTCCTGGGAGACACTGCAGAGATCTCCCCAACAAGGTGCACTCCCCCTGTCATATTTGTGCATAGGAATACTGCCGCCACCTGTAGAGCACGCGTCTCAGCTGCAATCGTCTATGTGCCTGTGTGACTGCTTCCCTTGTGCTGCTCTCCATCATGCTCAGCCCTGTGACAAACAAGACTGCCCCCACGCTTTCCCTAAGGGCAGTGCTTGGCACACAGCATAAATATTTGTCAGGTGAGCGAATGAAGACTCTGAAGAACACCCTTTGTGTCTTATTAGCTGAAGCCAAGGCAATAAAGTCTTGTTCCCCTGGTCTAGCCACTGGGACTTGGGCATAGTATGATCCTAGGAAACAATGCTATCCACGATCACTTACCCAGGAGTTAAAGCAAACTTCTGAGTTTTATCCACCCTCCCTGTGATTGTTTAATAAGAGTTAAAGCAAGAGTGCTAGGTTTTGTTGCAACGTGACCTCTTTTGGTCTGAGCTGTAAAATTTCCCTGCCGTTTAAGTGTTTCCTCCTGCCTTTGGGCTCTCCCCAGTTGCTTTCCTCACAGCCTCTCCTCCCTCCTCTCCCTGCCTCCTCAGCTGGAAATGACTGAGGGCCTCCTGCAAAGGTAGGCGAGGGCCCCAAAGAGGAGCCCTGGGCTGGCTGCTTTGTGGGTTCGAATTCAGTGATGGCCTGGGGGTGTTTAGAGACCACTGCTGAACTCCATCTTAGCTTGGGAAACCAGGGCTTGCTTATTGGGCAGGACAAGAAGCTGTTATCAAATGCAGTCTGTTGCCCATGAGGGTGTTAATTCCTCAGATTTGAACTAGATGCCTTACTGAGGCATAGTACCCCTTCTTTGATTGGGATGGTCTTTAGTCTGACCGGCCTCCTGGCTCAGGAGGCTGGAGCTGCAGCCCTCTTCTGTGTATTGTTGCTTTGTTGGTCTTTCTGATTCTGGAATCCTAAACTCTCCTCAGCAGTTAGGGAGATCGATTCAGTGTACAAGGGGAGTTCCCACCTTGTCCCATAGACTTACGCTGTGAAGCGTTTTAACTGCCCTTCCATACGTTAATTTCGCAGTTCTAGAGCAGTTCTTAGTGGCTTTTAGAGTCACATTAATCCCAGAGACACTTCTAGAAGGAAACGAGGTTGGGGGGGGGGGTGGTCTCACTCTCCAGTTTGGAAGAAAACCTTCAGTAGAGAGTGTTCACAGTGAAGGTATCCATACCTGGTTTAACAATTCTAAATTACACCGGAACCGCCCACTTCCGACAGGAGGAAACAAATCATCAGAAGGCCGAAATTGTGTAACACATAAATCTCTTCTGGACTAAGGCCCATCTCTGTGGTTTGGCAACACAACCAACACAGCATCTCTTTTCTCATCTCCCAGGGGAAAAGCCAACAAAGAAAAAGTAGCCAGAGAATAAAGGTAATGATTAATCTATTGGGTACAAGAAGGATCATTTTGAGGATTTGGGGTTATAACTCACTAATTCAAACAAACAGCAGTGAGCAGAGCCTGACAGCTGGAGCAGACAAAGATTAAGTCACTGCAGCTCCTAACTGGGACAGCCTTTGCATAGTCGGTATTTCCCCAGTCATCTCCAGGAATCTTGAGGAGCTAAGTGTTCTTCTTTTTTTTTTTTTTTCTTTTTTTAGTGTGGTAGTGAAGACAAGGAGCAGAGCAAGCAGGCCCTGGCAGAAAGCACAATTCTGGCACAAACCCCAAGATGCCTTCTGAGAAGGAAACCAAGTGCCTCAGGCAGAGGCTGGCCCTGAAGAGCAGCTTGGCTAAGGTGACTCTTTCTGAGTTCCTGGGCACCTTTACAATGATTGTGAGTATTCCCTGATTTCCCCAGTTCTGATCTAACACCGCTGTCCCGGCTGCCAAGCTGCCGGAGTGGGCATTTGCTTTGGTTTGTTTTCTTTGATTATCAGATCCAGTCTCTTCCAGGCAGCGGCAATAGGTTGTTTGGCTATTTGGTGACCATCCTTTGAGAATTTCATTTGCTCTTAACGTTTATCCAAGACAGTTGATGAGAGCAGGGTGGGGGTGGGGATGGAGTGCGTTCTTCATTCCAGGGTCTGAAGTGGCTGTGTGATGACAGAGTGCATTGCTAGAAATGTCTTCGAGTTGAGGAACGGATCTGTGTGCCCTGCTTGCTTCCCACCAGGTGACCTAGTCACCGGGAACAATCATTAATGGTCAATAAATAAGAATACCAAGAAAGATGCCCAGCAGTGATGGAGTTGTCAGATCACTTAACTTTAAAAAATCACACATTTGTGTGTGTGTGAGTGGGAAAACAACCTGCTGGGGTTGGCTCTCCCTCCACCATGTGGGCTCCAGGGACGGAACTCAGGTCATCCGACTTGGTGGCAGGTACTTTTATCCACTCAGCCTTCTCACCAGCCCCACTAAGCTTATAATAAATCAGAACTTGCATGGGGTTGGGGTGGTGTGTGTGTGTGTGTAACCCTGTGGTGGTTTCATATCATTTCATCCTTCTGATTTAACTTGGCTTCAGCAAATCTCTAAAGATCTTTCAATAGACAGTTATAAGAAATTCGTAGATACAAACGACAGCAGAGTCTAAGAATCTCTGCAGGAGGTTTGCTCAGCTACTGAAAAAACAGAGACAAGAAACCATTGCTAGTTACTGAAGTGGAGTAAGTCCTAGCCCCAGGCTCTTCCTGGGTCACAAATTCTACCATTCTCAATTTCTAGTTGGAGTCAGACCATTTGTAAAGAGAAAATTAAATTCATGGGACAACTACTTAGTTTGATTTAATTTTGAGAAAGCGCGCGTGTATGCACATACACCCCCACATACACACCTCCTTCAGGCATAATTTTGTCTTATTAAGATTCTAGAGAATTACCAAGACTTTCTAGAGAAAAACCCTAGAGAATTCTAGAGTTCTGCATATTAGAAAGCTCTAAGTTTTGGATCATTGACATGGATAAGGGTAAAACATGTCAGCTTTGACTTCTTACCTTCCTCTGGTAGGAAGTTCCTACTTATTCTCACCATACGCAAGCTCAGACCTTAGGTCATGGCAGTTCAATGGAAGAGAAAAGAAAAAGCCTCCCCCCACCCCCACCCCCTGTCTTCTCATTCCAATCAGAGCTTCCTGGGAAATGGCTCCCAGACAGATATGGAGATGCTTTGGTTTTCTTTTAGATAGAGTTTCATTATGTAGCTCTAGCTGACTTAGAACTCACTATATAGACAAGGCTGGCTTCAAACTCATAGTGGTGCACCTACCTCTGCTTCCAGAGCACTGGGATTAAAGGCATGTGCCACCACACCCATCTTGGGGCATGATATTTGACAGTCTGACTCTAAAAAAGAGTTGTCACCACAGACTGATTTCAGCCTACAATGTCTAATGCAGAAAACTGAAGCAAAGCCCCTACTGACCCTTAGCGCAAAAAACAAAGAGGAAGTGATCTCAACTTCCTTTTTTTGCAACTGAAAAAGTTTTAAGCCCTTCCTTGTTTCTTAAGAATCCGTTTCATAATTCCATTACACATTGAGAAGATAAAAGTTACTTCCAGTCATTTGGTCATTGAGAGTGTGCAGCCATGTGCCATCTCTCCCTGTGACAACATTAGCCTGCCTTCTTCCCCAAGGCTGGCTCCGGATGCTAGGGCTTGCTTTCCCCAAGGCCAGAAATTCTCAACCTCCACTCCTGCCCCTTTCAAGCTGGCCATAAAAGAATTCCCTGAAACTATCCTGTGTGATAATAGGTCATAAGACCCCTGCTTTAGAAGGAAGCTTCATACCCCAGAAGAATGGGAATGCCATTAGAGAGAGGAGCAGAGAAGAATCTGGACAGAGGACAGTTTTCTTGGTGCTCGGAATCAACCCCAAAGCTTTGTGTACAATATGTGTACACTCTCCCTCTGAGCTATGCCTCCAAGCCCTAACCTAGTTGCATAGCCTTAGACAATGCTTCGACCACTTCTTCACTTGGTCTTTTATGCATCAGTCTTGCCCATGTAGTAGAGTCTCCTTAAAAAGACAATTGAACAGGCAGAGGTCCCTAGACGGTGGGTGTGGGCTCTGCACCCCTCCTCTTATCCTTCACTCTTTCCTTCCTTCTCACCCTTCACAGAATCCTTTGTAATAAACCTGTAAACTCAGGGTTTCCCTGAGTTCTGTGAGATGCAAAAGCCAACCAATGGTACCCCCAAGGAGGGGACTTGTAGAAACCTCAAGTTAGAATCAATCTGTCAGAAGCACCGTTCAAATCACTGTTTACCAGTGGGGAAAGGTTACTCTTGGGACCTGAGCCCTCACTCTGTAGGTTCCTGATGCTATCTGTGGGTGGACTGTGTCTGTGTTGAGTTGGAGAGCACCACTGATATCTTTGCAAACTAGACTGATTGCTGGTGGGGAGCAACCCCACAGCTTTTGTCGTCAGCGTGGTCTTCCATGTTTGACTTCTATTTTGTGAAAACAGTTTCACCCACACAGACCAAGTATTCCAGGCAGAAGCTAGACATACAATATCTGAATGTTACACAGTAGAAAACTGAACTTTCTATCTTCTGGCTCAGGGTACTTCTGTCATGAATGGTTAATTCCTACTTATACCGTATAGTTATTTGCTAAAGTAAAGCTTGATGCAATCTAGAACCTTGGTTGACCTGTTCTGTTTTGTTGAAGCCTGAAAGAGAAGTGCAAATAAGAAGTATAATTTTTTTAAACAACAAATCCCCATACTGTTGATAGACAGATGCTGGCCCTTGGAGAGGGGTTCAGCCTCATCCATATTCTTTCTAGTACTCTTCCCAAGTTACTAAACTCCCAGCATGCAGCAGCCCCAGGTGCAGCCTATTAGCTTCCTAAATTACAGACCCACATTCTGTCTAGTACCTCCACTGATTTGCTAAAATCAGGCACCCCTTTCTCTAAGCTCAGTTAGCCCTCCCCCTCAAGCCCATACACATAAAGCAGTTCTGTGGGTTGCTACTGGACCTCCCGTCCCAGCTTCCCATTTAGTGGCTGGCATTACCATGAGATATTTCCCTGAAAGCCATCTCAGCGCATTTCTCTATCAAACCTGGACAGGGTCCTCGTTATTTGAACTGTACACTTCTGCTCCAGCCCATCCCAATGCATTATTCCTGGTCTACTGGCAGATGCACATCTTGCCTGGCTTTTTCTAATACAGCTTTGCCAGTTGACAAGACCCTAGAGGGGAACATTGGAAAGATGGAAGAGGCTGGTCAAGACCACTCCCCACTCCCCACCCCAAGTCAGTGAGGCTAGTTTCTCCCCAGATCCCAGGAGTCTGACACCATCTCAAAATCTGCTCTCAAGGAGTCCCCTCAAACTCATTCCCATCATGTTTGAAATGGCCAGGGAGAGCTGTTGATGCCTTTGGGAAAGAAAAGGCTCATGAAAAAGTTCTTTGTCAACTGTGACTAAAAACAAAAACAAAAACAAGTCAACGAGTGGGCTGGAATTTGGTGGGTTAAACACCGGGACCTTTTAGACATAGGCCTTTTATCCTTACCTTACTGGTTGGGGAAAAGTTGGCAACGCATCTTACCTCTTGTGGAATTCTTAAGAATTTCAAGTTGAAGGGAAGGGGGCATGTGGCAAGTTCCCAACATGCATCAGGCTCTTTAGATAGATAGCCATATTTATTGCTGCTATGAGTTCTTGTTTATTATATCAGTAATGGTGAGTTGCAACTAACAGTTTGCTTCTTTATTATCATTCCTAAACAGCTGAGGGCAAGGGAAGGGTAGGGCCTCAGAGAGATAAAAGCCACACCTGGGAAGGCGTTAAAATGGGTTTCTTTCTAATTCTAGATCTTATGCTTGCCATTTCACCTCTTATCTGAGGCTGGAGTCCCTTGTGGGAACCATATGGTAGATCACACTCCTCACTACCCCCACCCCCCCCACACACTTCAGCAATTTCACAGATGGAAGCCATGAGCTGGTGTGCGCTCAGGGCCTTAAGAACTGAATAGTGAATGGGTGGGAAGGGCTGATGACACTAGGCATGGCACCCAGGACCCAGTGTCATCACTTCTCTTGTGTAAAAAAGACTGTTTAGATGGTTGGACACACATGCAATGCAGGCGCGAGGGAGCCAAAGACAGGACACTTAGACCTGGGCTTGCAGCATGGGAACAGCAACCAACAGAAGCTGCATTATCGCTGAGACCCCCAGGGGACCTAGCGCTGTCCAGCTGCCTCATGCTGTGCTTGTCAGCTGCATGATGGTCTTAAACAATGAGTTTATAAACTCCTTGAGTTCTCCTCAGCTCCCTCAAACTAGGTAACACATCACAGAGGTGGGAACAGAATTCACATGTCACATAATGTTCCTGGCATCAGAAATGGTCATAGAATTCTGGCTCCCTTTCCCCTCCTCCTGTCTGGGAGTCCCCCCATCTCTCTCTCCTCCTGGGCATCTTGAGATGGCGTTCCTCTGCGCCTTCCACGGACTCTGCACAAATGCAAATGGAACCATAAGTACACATAGAATTAAAATCTCTTCTTCTATTAAATGTCTCAGGACCTGTCATTGTTTTGTGCTGTTTCTCCTAGAGGCTATGTTTGCCTTTCATTATTCTGTGTACTTACCTCTCTTTCTATACGTTTTAGGATTCTTTGATACAAAGCCCCTCTTATTTTTGATGCTGAGGGGAATGTCCCAGCCAGCTTCCTCTTCAGGAAGAACATCCTTCCGAGGCAGGAGTTATGGGTAGTGGGGAAGACCCTTAATTCTTTTCTTACTGCCAAACTTCTTCCATATTTGAGACCTATCTTTTGGCATCTCAAGAGTAAAAACTAACAATAATAGCATAACTACTTTAAATAAATATAATGCCCTTGACCTGTGCCCTGGAAGGAAACCAAAAGGAACTGTCTTGGAACACAGAATACTGAGGGGTAGGGATGTGGGCAGCGTGGAAGAGGAAGCAGGCAGAGTAGACCACAGACATCACAGACCCCCACAGAGTACAGGGTTCCATACTCCTTGTTCATTCCCTCCTCCACAACTGGGCATTCTCTGGGCGTGTCACCAGGTTTCTAGTTCCATTCTGGGAAGATTCTTGGTCAGACAAACTAGTCAGAGAAGATGTTAGCATAAAGTGCATGTGTTCCAGTACGCAAGTGCATTTCCTACCAGGGAGCTTCCCAAACAAGGATATGTGGTTGGCATTTCAAATGAAATAGTCAAGTTTTAAAATATTCAGTCTCCTGATTAAAGGAGACATCTACTTCATTGGGCATAATCCAAGGTGATTTGGGGCTACTGCATTATTCAGAAACACTGTGTACTAAGGTAAGAGTAGGTAGGTACGTGGCATTCATTGACCATTTTTGTTGAAATAGGAGCCAAGGCCCAGGCTGATGCAATGCTGTGCCCTTTGAATCAGCCTAGAGCCGGCAGCCCTGCCTCAGGCTCCAGGCTTCCTCTGTGCTTTCCTCCTACGAGCACAGAGCGTTCTGATCTGGACTCTGCCTTGTCTCTACCTTTCCAGAGAAAGGAAAGTGACCAGATCATCTTGTCCAGATGGGGGAAGCAGGACCAGTGCCCTCAAGGTCTTCATCCAGGATTCCCTGGCCCTTGAATACAAAAGCTGTCCTTGATACCCTGACTATAGCCATTCTAATACACCATTTGATAACAATTAACCCTTTCCTGTGAAAACTCAAGAGAACTTGATTAATTTTTATAGCTTATAAAACATTATTTGACACCAGAGATGTCAAATGATGACTACTCAGAGCAGATATAATGGTGGCTGGGGCATTTACCAGAAGGTCTACTAGCAGTTTGGGGATGTCTTTGTGTTCTACAAACATACCCTAAGTTCTTGCAACACTTAGATCCTGAGGTGGTATAGCCATATAGTTCATGGCTCTGAGGTCCCACTGAGCATGTGGTACACAACTTTCTTTTAGATTTTCTGTTTTCTATATTCTCCTGGAGACCTCTTCCCACCCCACCTCCCCACTTCCAGGACAGGGTCTCACTCTGTAGTTCTAGCTGGCCTGGAACTTGCGTTGTAGACTAGGTTGGGCTAAAACTCATGGAGATCTGCTTACAGAGGCCTCTCAAGTGTTTAGATTAAAAGTGTTCATCATCACTCCTGATAAGAGACCTCTCTTTTGCCCCATGACAAAGGACTGACTGAGAGTTGGGTCTCAAGAGACCCCTTGCTTGACTCAGCTCTCTTTATGAGTTAGTCATAGTCTTTCTGTTTTCCCTCATATGCTCTTCTAACTCATCGCTTTGCAAAACCCCTCCCACGTGAAGCCTAGAAAGATCAAGACTGAGGGTCACGGGGAGCTAGAGTGTCCAGCTGGCCTGCGAGCAGTGAGTCGGAAGCCTCTGCAGTCAGTAGTGCCCTGGCTCATTCTGGCCACAGACAGTGCTACAGTTTAGATCTTAAATCTGCCAGTGTGCATTAAAGGCTCGGTCCACAGCCTTGAGATGCATAGGCCCCTGTGGAGGAAGTTAGGTTACTGGAGACTGATCCAAACCATCAACCTCTTAAGCTATGAGCAAAATAAATCTTTCCTCATTTTCATTGCTCACTTTCTTGTTTTGTTTTTAAGACAAGGTTCCATGTAGCCCAAGCTGGCCTCATCCTTACTAGGTAGGTGAGGTTGCCCTTGAATTCCTGATCTTTCTGCTTCCAGCTCTCACATGTCAGGGTTGTAGGCATGTATCCCCATGCCCAGCAAATCTTTACTTCTTGCATGTTGTTTCTCACAGATTTTTTTTTTTTGGAGCAATACAAAGCTAACCCATGCAAGTGGTTTGTGAAAGTTGTGTCAGGATCTCCTGTCCTTGGGCTCTCCCACGGGGGCTTCAGTCCAATGTGTTCAGTCTCCATTGTCTGATGCCATCATCTTCCAAATGAGGGGATAGAGACCTACAGCCTTGCAGAGTTCTGTCAAGATTTCTTCTTCCCCCAGTAGGGTATCATTAAGAACTCTCATGGTCAATCTGACCATGTCATTTTGTCATTTATTCAGGATTTGGGTGTGATGCTCAGCCCTTTGTTCTTCTGAACTTGGGCAGTCGATATCCTTAAGAAAGGCTAAGGTTTGAAATCAGATCCTGTAGAAGAGCTAAATCCCTAGGGTTCCACAGGTGCTCTGGATGCAAAAGATTGCAGGCCCTTATCTATCGAGTACCATAAGGGCAAGAAAAGGTGGAATTAACAGGTCATTACTTATTGAATGTAATTTGCACTACTGGGCAGTCTTTAAAAAAAAAGTCTCATGAGGTAAGGGAATTACTTTCACACTGCAGATAAGGAAATTTAGGATTAGCGTAAATAAGGGACTTGCCCTTATGTATTGCAATTTATTGCATTGCCCTTATTGCATGTAATTGGCAGAGCCAGGGTTAGAATCTCTGCTTTCCCTCCACTGTGCTAAAGTTAACACTCCTGGAGATGCTTTTGAACTTGTGCTGCTGTCTGTTCAGGCAACTGTTTTGGCAGTTTTATACACATGGCTTTGTAGTCTTCATACCTTCTACCACTTCATATTTCCCTTCAAGGGCTCCTTCTTGGATTTACTTATTATGATATAAGGATGTTAGTTCCCCTGTGCCATGCCCCCAGGAGCTGCTGTTCTCACAGCTGTGGGTGAATTTGTACAGGAGACATGCTTGTAAACGCTTCTTGTGTGTGTCTAGGTCAGTTGGCCCTACAGCACCTGCTTCTCCAACTTTTTTGCATGTTGTTAGACTTCTCTCCAAAGCCAAGATTTTGCTTCTAGTAACAATCTATGTTGTTGCTTTTTTTCCATTTTCCATATATTCAAGTATGTATAGTATAATCCACTTTCATGTTTTGTTTTGTTTTTTTCTCTCACTCACTCGACAGATGGACCGAGAATTTCAGTAGTAATTTTCATCAAGCCTGGTATGATAATCATCTTTGCACACACTTCTCTGAAACATCAGGTGTTTCTCTCCACTGAAAACACATGTATTTTGGAACATGGTGGGCTCCCTGCTCTTGTCTTCTGCACCAATTCTCTTTGGGGTTTCAAACTTTTTCTTCATAGTTACAGGATATGGATGTTTATTTTAGAACCAGACACTAAAAGTCTTCTGTGGTTTATCAAGGTTAACTGCTTTGCTTTTCATGTTTGGAGCTCTCTGAGTCATTAGACTTTATTTGGGTGTGTGTCGTAGAGTAGGTGTCTGCCCTCCGTGTCAGGAAAGACATCCGACTGACCTAGCCCCACTTCTGAGCAGACTCTCTGTTCTCTGTGTATTTTGATGACATCTTTGTCTTGCCTTGGCTCACATATGTGTGGATTTCATTTCTGTGTCCAGACCAATCAGATCCAAGAGTATGGCTGGTGTCCAGACTAATACCATGCATTTTCTTGTTACCACCACTTTCTGATTAACTTTCCTTTTGTTTATCGTCACTATTTTCCAATATTTTTCAACCTTTTCCTCTATATGAGTTGCAGAATCAACTTATCAAGTTCTTTATGGATGCTAGAGAACATGTGAGCAGAATTAGGTAACTTGTCTTGAATTTATGTACCGTTCTGGATATAGCTGACACTTTATGAATATTGACTTTTCTCATCCATGGACACAGAAGTGGACCAATCATCAGTTGGCTTTTACTTGAATTTTACCATATATATATATTCTAAAATACTTTCTTTGTTACTGGCAAGAATTTCTTTTTCTGATCCTTAAGCACTTGATTTCTTCTGCTGCCATATTTTTGTGGCTTACACCTCGTGTGTGGTGTCAGTAGAAGCCATAATAGTGTTATCATTTTGTTGTCAAAGTCATGATGTTTTGTTAAATTAAATTAAATATGATATTAAATATCATTAAATATGATAATGCCTGAGGGATGCAGGAGAACACTGTAGCTTCAAGAGAATTCTTATTTAGGGCTGATTTTAAAAAGTTTTAGAATGCCATTTCTGCACCTATTAAGCACATAGATTAATGTAAGCATTTGAGACAAACACAAGCGCCCTTTATCTGCTCATGCAGTCAGTTCTGTTGGCAAACGGTTTTAGCATTAAATAATCCCTGAATTCTTGGTACTAACTAATCATACTACACTTAATATTATTAGATATCAAGATTTATTAAATATTAATGAGTCTTATTAAAGATTTAGGTCATAAATTTTTAAAGAGTGATTTGTTTTTCTTTTACATGTCTGAATGTTTTGCCTGCACGTGTTTATGTGTGCCGCATGAATGCATGCTGTTCACAGAGGCCGGAAGAAGGCAGTGAATCCCCTAGAACCCGGCTTGCAGATGTTTGTGAGCTGCCGTGTGTGGGCTGGAAACCAAACCTGGGTTCTCTAGAAGAGCAGCCAGTGCTCTTTACTGCTGAGCTATCTCTTTAGCTCCCAGTATCTTAATTTTAAAAACATGCTTTCTTGAGACAGGGTCTCTTTTTAAAATTTTGTTTTTTTAAAACTTTATGTGCATTGGTCTGATGGCATCAGATCCCCTGGTACTGGAGTCACAGACAGTTGTGAGCTGCCGTGTGGGTGCTGGGATTTGAGCCCTCTGGAAGAGCAGCCAGTGCTCTTAACCACTGAGCCGTCTCTCCAGCCCCAATATCATAATTTTTATATATTTTCCTTGTCTAGTTTTATTACTAAGGTTGCATTAGCTTCCTGAAATGGGTTGGAATTATTTCTCATTTCTATTTTTTTTAGAATGCCCATTATTTTATTTTATTTTATTATTTCTTTATCTTGTGTATGTGTGGTCATGTTTACATGTGGAGGTCGGAGAACATTTTGTCAGTTCTTGCCTTCCACCACGAGGGTCCTGGGGATTGAATTCAGGTTTTCACACTTGGCAGCAAGTGCCTTTACCTTCTAAGCTGTCTCACTGACCCAAGAATACTTTCTATCTGGTGGAAATTATCAACTCCTCAAAGATTGCTTTGTGTATACTCTGAAGGAAGGGGAGAGAAAGAGAAGAAACAAGGTGTGGGAAGATTCATTTAAAAGTCATAGGTCCAGTTTAGATTTTTCAGATCTTGATTCCATTTTGGAAATTGACATTTTTATCTAAGAAATTCAGCCAAGTGTGGTGGCACACGCCCATGCTTCTAGTTTTTGGGAGGTACAGTCAAGGTGGTAAGGACTCAGTCATCTTCAACTGCACGGTGAGCTTGAAACCAACCTGGGATACACGAGACCCTTCTCAACAAACAGCCCCAATAAATTTACAAAGAAAGGGAGAGATAAAGACATTGTGTTTCCTCTGCAGTTTCACATATACTTTTTCAAGTTTGCTAATACATTTGGAAAGCAGTAACTTTGAAATGCACTTACACGGCGTTCTCTGCCCCTGAAATCTCCACTGAACTTTGTAGCTGTGCCCTCTTGACAGTGTCTAAAAAGAAGTTTCATTGCTTTCCACTCCAGTAGCTTCTGCTTTGATCACTTTACCTTCCCACCGCCTCCACCAGCTTTCCTTACTCCTCCGAGTGCCCTTTATGTAAGTCCTTTGTCTTGTGTTTTCGAAGAAGAGTTTGCAAATCCACATGACGAAGCTCTTTACAGTCCTAACTCCGACCATTTCATCGGCCTTATTTCATAGCTCAATGAGCCATGAGTGTCATTAACACTCATTTTAAAAGGTAGAACTACTTTTGTTTCTCCTTTGTCAATTTCATACGGGTAACCGCCACATCTCTATCACATGCATCCCAGTTCCCCACCTCCTCCCCAAGACCCCCCCAGCTCTCTCCTCCCACTGCCCATGGGCCCTTCCCCTCAAGTCCTCTCCTTTTATTTTGTTGATAATATAACCAGTGCAGACACACTTTAATTTACTATCAGTTACTGGCTCACTTTCTAATTAAAAAAATGAGTTGTTAATTGTGTTATATTAATATATTAACTAGGATCAAGTTCTCAGACTGAACATCAGCTGTCCTGTGTGCTGCTGTCCAACGATCTATAGTTTGACAGTATATTCCTGAAGCCTTAGGTCACCTTCTCCCTCGTTTCCCTTTTGCTAAGTTCATCCTGCTCTGCCATCGCCCACCGAATACATTTTATTCCATCGAATGCTGTTTCTTGATACACTTGGATAATCAACTGTTGCTGTTTGGAATCTGCCGAGGCCAGGCACGTGCAGAGTAGAGTGGGCAGAGACCAGAGCCTCCCAAGCCTGCAGCCTCGTCTTGACTGCACACTCGAAGCACAACTTTCCCCCACATTTCTAGCTAGTCCCAGAAGCCTCCACAGAGGTGCAATCCCTGTCCTGCTCTCGCTGCTTCCAAAAGGGTAGACTCGGGACAAAGCTGCCTGCACCTTTGTCTGGACGTGCCCTTTGCTAAGTGATCAACTAGTACTAGGCAATCTTTTTAACGGGTAATTTGCAGGTGTCTTCCCAGGTCTCTCTCATCTCTGTTCCAGGCCTGTTATCCGCCTTTAAGTCCTTACAAATCTGTTTCTGTGGTTGATAATGTGAGAATTAATTTTTTTATTAATTCTCAGATTTACTATCATGTGACTGAGGGGGAACTCAATTTCGTTTCCAGTGTAGGATTCATTGTTCATCTTTAAAGATTTCCCATTTTGCCAATTGTGGAAAATTAGTACCCTTTGACTCCGTGCCTTTCTTGTGGACTGTTTTTGGAACCTGACTGCGTGACTTTCTCCATCTTTTCTGTTTGTTTTTTGAGGCAGGGTTTCTCTAGAGCAGGCAAGCCTGGGACTCACAGCGATCCACCTGCCCCTGCACCGCATGCATCAAGAGCTGATATCGAAGGTGTGCGCCGCCATGCCTGGCCTGCTCCATCATTTTGTCCCGTAGCCGATATTTTATATTCCTCACAGTTACTCCCTTCATCCATGCTGAGCCTCCTGTGGTTATCTCACGTCGACCTTGCCGTTCCCTGATTCCCCACTCCACTGTGTCGACTCTGGCTAACACCATCACTGACCCTTCCGTTCTCTTCCTGTCTCTTTAATCCTCTAAGTGTTCCTTAATCACCTTCCTCTTCTGTATATTCATAATATTTTAGTACGTAATACTCAGTGCATTCATAATATTTTAGGCCCCTTCCATCATCTCTAGATTTTGGGAACTAGTCATTCTGATTGTTTTATCTATTGACATTCATCCATGGAGGATTTTTTATGTGTATCTGGGGGAGTGTGGGTCATAAAATGTGTATTGTAAAAGCCACAGGGAATTTTTGTTCTCTGGGAATTTCACAAGGCCCACATTGTGATGTGCTTCCTCTGAAGCAGGCTCTCTTTTGCTTCTAAAAGATTATTGTGGGCTGGGGCTGGGGCTGGGGCTGGGGCTCCCTCAGTGGAGTGCTTGTCCAGCAGAAGGCATCCCTGGCTCCATTGCCTGCAAAGCACCACATAAACTTTGTATGACAGTGCACACCTGTAATTTGAGCACTGTGGAGGTGGAGGGAGGCAGGGGATCAGAAGTTCAAGGTCAACCTTGGCTACCTCGTGAGTTCAAGGCCTGCCAGGGATACCTGAGACGCTGCCTCAAAATATAATTAACTTAAAAATAAATAAAATATCACTGTTAAGTAGAAAAAAAATAAAAACAGAAGATGGATGAGTGAAGGAACCTGATGAAGAACAGTGTCCCCCAAAGAACAGCTGTGTTTCTCCTTTTCTCTCAGGATGGAATGGGTGACCATAGGTATGAAGCCACTTCATGCATCCTCTTCAAAAGAAATTGGTCCTCTCCAAGTCCTTGGCCCTTGAGTCAGAAACTGCTCTTGTCTGTTTTCCCGTCTGCCGCTAGCATGAAGGGCCAACCTTACCTGGGAAGTTTCGCAGTTTCCAAGAGCTTAGAAAGCAAGGTCTGTGGGGGCCACCGATCTGAAAGTTGTAGCCGCCAGAGCCTCCTGGAGTCAGGCAAGACCCTGCTTCTGACCCCCGCCCCCACACCCCATTTTCTCACTTGGACTCAGAAATCTTACTATTTTCGTTGACTCTAAAAAGGGAGCTACTTCTTTTTTGTACTTTCCAGAAGTGGGTTTGGCTGGTTTTTCTTTAGCGAGGAGGTTTGTTGCATCCTGTTCCCATTACCTGCTGAGAAAGGGGAAGGCAGCCAGAGCACAGACCTGGGCTCCTCCTCACTCTGCATCCTGTGATAAAGATCTGGCTTGTATAAAGACACAGGTTTAATTTTTAAGCTATATTTTAGTGTGTGTGCACACGTGCGTGAGTGCATGTGTGTGTATGCATGTGTGTGGGGAGGGGTGCACGTGTGTCTGTATGTGTGTGTGTGTGTAAGCATGCCACAGCAAGCTTGTGTGGGACGAGAGGACAACTTGGTTCTCTCCTTCTATCTCATGGGTCCCTGGGACTAACCGCAGATCATCATCAGGTTTGGCAGCAAGCATCTTCACCCGCTAAGCTATCTCATTGGCCCCAAACAGAACATTGTTAGTCTCTGTGGAGAATAAAATTGGAAATGTGGGAAAGAAAGAAGGCAAATTTCTTATACTTATACTTGGAAACTCTCTGCATGCCACCGTGTATTCTCTTTACCATTTTTTCTCCCCCATGAAGGAGCTGACCTAGTGAAATGTGTCTCTTCCCAGTGTTCTAGAACACTGTTCAAGGTGTTGTGAAGAACAGTGGATCCTACCCGGAGGGGAGCATGCTGGCCTTTCCAGACGCACTTATCAGGCTAGGAGTTAAACCAGCCAAGCAGGAATTGTTAGAAGCCTTCAGGGCAATGGACTATATTTTCCAGGCCAGCTAGACCACAGATTCTCCCTTATTTGAGCAGCACTTCATGGGTCTGCTGATTTGTAGAGAATTATATCCTGAGAATTGCAGACTCTGGAATGAACCTAAGAGACACATCAGTCCCCAAGCTCCTCCATCTTGGTGGATCTTCCAGGTTGAGAATAACCCAAAGGATGCTGTAAGGTGCTGTGGATACAGGAAGAGCTGTTCTTAGCATCCTTATCTTACACAACACAAGGACCAATGCTCAACCTAACAAAACACCTATGTCTGCCTTTACTAACCAGTGCTTAATTAGTTTCTTATTCTGGTCTCTGGCTTCAGAATCATGTTCTCGGCTAACTAAGCAATTGGGACGAGTAGAGGGATGTGGATGTTGGCTGTGAGTTGGAATAGGAATGCCTTGTTCTTCTTAGCCCAGTCATAATGGAGTTTAATCACCTCTCGTTTCTGGTGAAAATCTTTTCTACGTTGAGGGTGCTGGGGTTGTCCATTTGCTTGCCCAACTAACTCCCAAGTTGAAGATTCCTCTCCTGTTATAAGCCTGCCTTAATGTGGTGCTTTTCAAATATGGCTCATTCTCTCAAGGCACAAGCCTCCAGAAAAGTTCCTTTTAAACCAGAATGTCCAGATAGAAGTCCTAGCTCCTCTTTATGATTATTTTTGTTATGACTGAGAAAGCTTTATTTTGTAATTGGGAAACTTGCTGTCTAGAAAGTTGAGTGCAAGCATGCATCATGTCCTTAGAATAAGAACCCAGAGAGGCAGTAGTACTGTCCGAGAAAATTCCCAGGCAGCAAATCAGGGCACCTGGCTCAGACATTTGAACACTAGTTTTTATTTTCTACTGTCAAGCTATTTAAATGTTTTATTTTATTTTTTAACACACTCTCTTTCGTGTGTGTGTGTGTGTGTGTGTGTGTGTGTGTGTGTGTGTGTGCACATTATTGCATGTTCCCTTGGGGGGCCAGAAGAGGGTGTCAGATATCCTGGAGCTGAAGTCACAGGTGATTGTGAGCTATCTGACACAGGTGCTGGAAATTGAATTCCGGTCTTCTGCAAGAACAATACATGCTCTGCTCAGCTATCTCTCCAGCCATGGACTCTTTTTAAATGGGGGACTTAAAGTATGGGGAGGAAGTCGTGTTCATGGCCTTGCCTGGCCCATAGCACATAAGTTCTAAACTGTTCCTCTTTTATCCAGTAGTGAAAGTAGTAAAAGGTCAAACGTCCATACAATGGTTCCCTCCTCATGTGAACCCGAGGAGTTCTCCTAGCCTGCCTCAGCTTTGGTTTCCATGTTTGTAAGATGGTGACAGTGAGAGGATCTGACTCACAGTCACAGGGAAGGACCAAGGAGCTAATGTATGGAAAGTGCTTGGCTCACAAAAAGTCTCACTACTGTGGAGTCCACCCCCCTCCCCCACAGACACACACCATAACCGTTCATGACTTGCTTTTGGTCATAGTATTTTGTCACAGCCGTGAAAAGTAACTAATCCCCCAAATGCTGGCCAGTGCTGCAGCCCCTGCCATAGCTGGTGTTGCAGTGTAATGCAGACAACCTTGGCGTAGGTCCTCGCCTTCTGCTTTGTTTGAGGCAGAGTCTTTCTGTTACTCTCCATGGTATGTGCCAGGCAGGCTGATCCTCAAGCTTCAAGAGGTTCTCCTGTCTCTACCTCCTGTCTGGAGACAGGAGCCCTGGACACAGACATGTGCTGCCAAGCCCAGCTTTCTGTGGGTTCCGGGGATCTGCACTCCGGTCCTCACACTGGACTGGCAAGTGCTTTACACACTGAGCCATCTTCCCGGCCCCTGGACATCTTGATTGACACTTTAAAGGAAGTGATTAGCATGTGAGACCCTTGAGATGGAAAACACAGACAGACAAACAAACCACGAAGGTTCAGTCTTCCCTCTTCCTTCTTACTGCCCTCAGCAATTCATAAAAATCACTTCATCAAGTTAGGTTTCACAGTGTGTCCAGTAAAGGGTTTGTTTGTCACAAGATTGTGACTCAATTTGTAACTTCTTGGAACTTCCAAATAATCTTTCTCAGAAATCACTTTTCTCTCATTTTTCAAAAACATCTTACCCTAAGCTTACTTTCCCCCCTTTTCTGAATTCATGATTACAAGGAAAACGTTTTACTCTTTCTTTCGCTTGTGCTTAAATATCTTAATCTTCAGGGCTGGAGAGATGGCTCAGTAGTTAGAAGCACTGGCTGCTCTTCCAGAGGACCCAGGTTCAATCCTCCCAGCACCTACATGGCAGCTCACAATTGTCTGTAACTCCAGTTCCAGGAGATCTGACACCTCACACAGACAGACAGACATGCAGGCAAAACATCAATGAATATAAAACATAAATAAATTATTTTAAAAATTCTTAATCTTCCACCAAGTATTATTTTAGTACAAGTATTAGGGAAATAAGCAGTGCTGGGAGACATTATAGCATTACAGTCTTTTGGGGGGATGTTGAGACATTGCCTCACTTAGTACAAACTGGCCTTGAACTTGAAGTAGATGAGAACCACTTCAAACTTCTGAGCTTCCTGACTCCACCTCCCAAGTGCTGGGATTACAAGCCGGCACCAGCGTGCTTCTGCGTGGTGCTGAAGACTGAACCCAGAACTTTCTGACTATTAGGTAAACACTCTACCACCTGGGCTCTATATCCAGGTGGATGACAGTCTTGAAGGGATGCCACAAGGTAACATGACATGTAAGGACTGAAGCATTTGAGCATGTTTGAAATGGCCAGTGGGGCCTCAAATAGGAGGGGGTGCTTGAAGCAGGCTGAGTTTTAGCTCAGAATTAAGAATAGATTGGGTCTGGAGGAGCAAGTGAGGAGAAAGGTGCGTTGTGAGCAGGCATGTAAAGGTTGGAGAGGCAGACATCAGTTCAAAGGGCTCAAAGTGGCTAGCATGTGGCACCATATGTCCATGTCGGCAAGAAGGAGTGTGGGCTCAGGCTTCATGGCACAAGGCAACCGAGAGCCTGGATGTACAGTGACACATCTTGGACAGTAGAGAGACTTTGAGTACGCCTGTAGTTCTGGACCCATCACTGGATGGAAGAGGCTGAAGGTGGGAACTCTGGCCAGAGGCTAAAGACAGCAGGTCAAGAAGAGTATAGGAATAGATACAAATGTTCAAGGAGGGAGGCAAGATGGTTCCAGAATGTTTGACTTAGTGGTTAGTAATTGAGAGGCGTATCTCACATTCCAATTAACCACCTGTTCTGCCCTTTTAAATGTTTCCTGTGTTTCCTACTGAAACTTTCTCCTGCCCTCACAGGCATAAAAATCCACGAATAAAAACAGAGCTTATTCTGCTGTTGTCACTTTCCTACCCAGAGCAATAATACACACTCACTCACACACATTAAACAAACAAACAATAACAACAACAACAAAATAAACATCATACTATAAAATGTCATCAACAACAAGCAAAACCACTTGAAGTTTTGCAACTTCCCTTGCCCACGTTTGATTCTGTGATTAGCTGTGACATAGCGACTCTCGGCTCTTTCTGCTGCCTGTTGTAAGTGTGTGTTCCCCTGGTTGTTAATGCCAGAAAGTGAATTCACAGTTAAGTTCATGGATTCGATCATTTGAACTCACTGACTAGCTTCTCTTTTGCGTTTACACTTAAAGCAATATACTGTGTTTGCACTTCTCTTCCCTTGCTGTTTAAAGAGCCCCTTCATTAGTGTTATCTCATTCGAACCTTTACTGAAAAACCCCATGAGGAAATCCTGAAGCTTTCGCCGTTTAGCAGAGGAGCAAGCTGAGACTAAGAAGCAATGTGTTCATTGACACAACCATGAGGAGCACTTTCATACCCAACAGAAAAAGCAGCAATCTGATTACTTGACACAAACATATCAAACTATTACAAACACCAAGGCATTTAAACACATGTTTACTTTCTTTCTCTGTGTATGTATGTACGGTATAGGAAGAGTGCCTATAGTGGATCCCCTCTGTCTGCTATCAAGTTCAGAATTATCAAAATGGTACAGATTGCAAGGGACATGGTATAGGAATTAAGAACAGAGACACTGGGGCTACATGATGCTCACCTTTTAAACCCAGTCTTCATGCTACGAAGAAGCCATGCCACTGTGCAGAAGCCATTTGTAGATACTCTGGTCTGCACCCCAGTTAAAGCCTCACTGGGCAGCCAATACCACCCACAGGACAGACACATGAACTCAGGGGACTTCAGGTAATTCCAGTGGAGCCAAAATGAAATGTCCTGCTAAAACCCTGCATGGATCTAGGATTCATACAGAAAATACATGTAGTCTTAAGTTTGAGGTAATTCTGTGGAGGGGGAACTCAATACTCACGTGATCTTCTGACCTTCCAGTCTATTAACAGGGACTGAGTCCAGTAAGAGAGAGCGTTATTTGTAGAAAGGCAGTAAGTAGGGTATGTGGAGCTGATGAGAGAATGCCTGGTGAAGAAAGTTCAAGAATATAAAAGGTGAAAGAGGGTTTGGGACGCATTGAAGGACACAGTGAAGAACAGACCCATGGTCTTGTTACGCCTTCCATTTCCTACATGGCTGAGGGTGCCCAGCTCTTCTGGAGAAGGAGCTAGATCGAGCACACACTAGGTCTTGTCAAGAAGGTGAAAGACAAAATATTGCATGTTTCCTTTCAGGCGCTGAATCCACCTGTCTGTCTGTCCATATTCTATTCATCATCTGTCTTCCTACCTTTGTCCTGAAAGCAGAAAGGAGATTATCTGGGGGAAGAGAGGTTAATGGATGGCAAATATGAGCAAACTATAATGATATATTAAGAAACCATAAAAAATGACACCCATTGTTCTTTAGGCTAACTAAAATTTCTAGTTAAAATCTTTCTAAATTTATTTGTATGTGTGTGCGCCTACTTGTCTATATATGTGCCATGTATATGCAGGAACCCATGGAGACCAGAGGAGGGTGGTGGATCCTCTGGAACTGGAATTATAGAAGATATGAACTTGCCTAATGTGGGTGCTGGGAACTGAACACAGATCTTCTGCAAGAGCAGTAAGTGCTCTTCACCACTGAGTGGTCTTTCTATCCTCTTAATGGGTTTTTTGTTGTTGCTGTTGTTTTTAAAGAATGAGGAAGTAATCTTGTGGGTCTATATGAGATCTGCAGAGAAGTGTAGGAAGCAGAACATTCGGGGCAGATATTAGCATATGCTTGGATGTTGGATAGAAACCTTAAAGATTGTTTTCTAGGCAGTGAAACTAAGAGCAACCAAGAACTGACTGTAAACTGCACACAGTACAACTGAATGCTAGAAAATAAGTGAATTTCAGGTTAGGTTTGCTGAGAGGAATCCCAGTAGGTAACATAGGTAAATGGGGTCTTCTGGCCGACTAGAAAAACCAAAGCAGGATAGATTGCCGCAATGGTTCTGGGCCTGAGGATAGGAGAGGTGCTGTTGTTCTTACAACTCTGACAGCCTGCCACCCCACACAGGACAGGGCTCTTCTTTCTGGAGGTTAAATAACACACCAAATATGTGCTGCTGTCTTCATTGCTTTTCAGGCTACGACAGAACTATCTAACAGGACACAGTACTGGGGTAGGCAGATGGCTCGGTTAAATCCCTCCTGCTGTGAAAGCAGGAGGACCTGAATTCAAAATCCTAGCGCCCGTGTTAAGAAGCAGGGAATAGCCACACCCAGAGCAGAGACAAGCATATCCCAGGAGTTTGCTAGTCAGCTTAGTCAAAATGATGAGCTTCAGGCTCAGTGTGGGAGACATTGTCTCAGAAGAGTAAGGTACAAAGCAATAGAAGAAGACGCTTGACTCCTCTGGTGTCCACATAGGCATGTACAGGTGTGTACACATGCACACATGCACATATGCCTGCACACACATGCTCATTCACACACACACACACACACACAGAGCTGTGATGGTACAGATCTGCACTGCAGCCTTCTGGGTAGCGATGAGCATCTGATGTAGGTCACAGGAGCCCCCAATGGCTCACCATTCCTCAGCCCACAGTGTGACTACCTGCACCACCAAAGGTGATTTCAGCACCAATGATAGAAAGGGAGAATACTTATCAGAGTGAAATCAGATAGGTCAGAGGCCTCCTCAGGGACATTCAGACCAGTTAAAGCTTTTCTGTTCCCTCAGAACCCACACTAGGGTATGTGGGACAGAATCACAAGCAAGGGAAGACTCTTTTTTGGAGAATGGCAGCTGCTTCTGCCATGGTTGTCTAGGGTAGCTCATCGCAGGTGACAGTAATATTCACCCCTGCTTTCTAAGAACTGTTCTCAATGCTACTTGCTTAGTTCAGAAGTTATACTCAATATTTAATTGGCTTCGAATTAAAAAGAAAAAATGAAGACATGAATGTCATGAAGACATGAATTCTGACAGTCATGATGATACGGCTTCTAGGGGAGAATAGTCAGCTGGTAGGCTATGAAATGGAGCCAGGATGCTCTGAAAGGGAAGAGGGCACACTGCTATTGCAGCTTGATTTACCATTTAATGCAGAGTATGCTGACAAGGCTGTGGTCAAGTCAAAGTTTCTCATGTAACGTGCATAGCAAGGACGTCCCTCCAGGAGCCAAGCTTCCTATTTCTCCTAAGTCCAGCTATTTGCAAATAAGATGGGTGGGTATGTCCTAGAACTGCAGACAGTGGGCCACCTGTTTATCCTCTGTCTTCTGCCTTCAGGAAGGGCAAACTGAAATCATACTATATGTATTGAATGTCTCATATATAAATTATATTTCTCCAAGGGGCCTCTTGGACACCCTCATGGAGGTTACATAGAATCAATTTATCACTATCAAGAAGGTATTTGTGAACAATTTTTACACTTCCATTTTGGACTCTTCATTTTTCATGAGATGTGCCTAGACCATGCTGTGAACTTGCCTGATTTATAAATTGTAGGCAAAATGTTCACATTGTACACACCTAGTAAAACTCATCTGCAACCTAGATATATAGCCTTGGGGCCAGCCACAGTATTATAATTTAAACCACTTGGTATCTAAGGGAGCTTAATTCATGGCTTTAATTAAAATACAGAGAGAGAGAGAGAGAGAGAGATGTTACCATGAATGCATATTGTATTAGACATGGCCATTGTCATTTCCATAATAAGGCATTTTCTTCCTTTCTTTCTAGGTCCTTGGATGTGGCTCTGTTGCTCAAGCTGTCCTCAGTCGAGGGCATGTTGGTGGATTCATCACTATCTATATTGGATTTTCATTGGCAGTAGTGCTGGCTGTTTATGTGTCCTTTGGCATCTCTGGTACGCAGTAGAAGTCATTATCACAACTATTAACTCAACAGTCCCAGTGTGCTAGCGGGGTTGGCAGCTTTACACACTTTGTTATGCCTCAACAGCCCTGCAATAGTATGTATTGATCTCTTTTTATAGATAACATTTAAATACCAACAAATGGTAAGTGGCTTACATAAAGGAACAGATGGGGTTAGCACTCATACCTAAGTCATCTCTGGATGCCACAGTGTACCCTCTGGTAGTCAATGCTTGTTTATCTTTATGAATCTCATGCTTGGAAGTCATGTTCCAGAGAAGCTTGTGAATAGCTCAGCAAAGGTCATACCAGTAAAGGAAGTCCCTGGACCTTTATCAGCTATAATCAGAAAAGCTAGGTCTTGTGCAAGGTCAACCTGTGACAGTATATCTGAGCTAGAAAACATTAACCTTGCTCTTCCCTGATGGCCAGGTTGGCCATTTGCAGGGTTCTGCAAAGCAAACTGGTGTGATGCTATTGAACACAGTCTGGAAACTTAGGACAGGGACCAAGGGCAGAACCAGGTGTTCATGGCGCCTCCGATGTGAGCACTGAGCACTAAAGCAAGACAGCTGGTTAGAAGAGGGCACTGAGACACCTCCACATGCTAGGCACTCTGCCAGACCTGGGGCATTCTTAATCACCCCTCTCCCTCACAACAACAGGAACAGTCGGTCGGGGTGTACTACTGTCTTCCTTCTACAGAGAGCACCTGAATTGAGTGTGCTTTAAGTCCCCCATCAGGCAAAGAGGCAGAGCAAAGTTGACCCAGGTCATCATGAGATACATAACACCCTCAATAGTCTATTAGGGGCAACATTACTCTGGCAGAGAACCCTTGAGGTGAGCTGGCTGGTCTTGTGATAAACGTACGAATGGAATGCTGAAGAATGATGCTTGGACTCTCTGTAGCCTTCTAGGGTATGGTACTGCAAATGACCTTCTCCTGGATGACAATCTTTCCATGATTATGGCCAGACAGAGTTCCATGCTTGTGATTTGTTGGGCAAAAGTAGCGTCTCCAAGTTGTTGATCTTTTGCTGTGACTCGAGCATCGTACCACTGACCTTAAGGAAAACATAAGATTACTAAAAAACTTCTCCGAGCGTGCCAAAACTAGGTTAGCATGTGGTACCCTGACACCAGACATGAAACCCACTCTTGGCTTGGAACAAGTATTCAAGATGCTCCATTACTATCTGCTACACCTCCCAGCACATTCCCATAAGTGTGGTCCCGATACGTATCTATTATGAATATAGGAACTTTTCAGTCATTTTTTTTTTAAGGTGGAGACAGAGTTTAGAGTATTTTGTCTGTATGATGTTCTGAGCTGAACAGTGTCAAGTGGTCATTTGAGACTAATTCCCCTCAGATTCTGTTAATGTAGTTGACCCCTGTCACTGTCACAGTGATTCATGGATCTTTGCATTCATTGTTGTATTTGGGGGGCTTATTGTAGTGGAAAAGGGGGACAAGGACCAAGAGGGAGCAAAAAAATGGCAAAGAGCTGTCCCCTCTGGCCTGTGTACTGAGGTTAAGTTCTTGGGAGTGAGAAGCAGAAATGACTAGAGGTTGCATTTTTGGGTGAGGCTTTAGCTCTGATCAAGTTGTTTATCAGAGACTGTGGGAGCCCCAAAACACAAAGAAAATGGTGGATGAGCCCAGCTGGTGAATGACAGTGTTGGGTTGGAATGGAAGCACCCGTCTCAACTCTGTTTGGAACTAGCATAGTTCAGGCTCTGATGACTTGGGAATGTGCAGGGGCTGTGCATGCATCCTCCACGACAGCTGGCAGACCACAGCATTGATGCAAGAGGCTTCCGGAATCAGAGAAGGCAGTTGTGTGGGAGGTGTCTTTATCAAGGTGGCTGTAGCTAACATTACTTGTAGCCACGTGGGAAGCCCTTTTTGGAGGACTGCGAGAACAGTCCTGTTCTTGCTGGACACGAATATAAATGTGATCCTATTTTGTGGCCACAGACTCATAAAGTCAGTGGTCTTTCACTTTTAAATATAAAGGATCAATTTGCTACAAAGGAGTTTTAGCATCCTGCTCCCTTGTGAATGTGCCAATCAACCCATCAGAGCATACCACACCTAATTATGTAGCATGCTACTCAAGGCATGTAGACTGCCTAGTGGAACTACTTTTTAAAGTTGCATTTGTGTGTGCATGCGCATGTATATAGTTCATGGGATGCATGTGGAGGCCAGAAGTTCTCTCCTTTAACCACACAGGTCTCAGGGATTGAACTTGGGATGTTAGTCCCAGTGGCAAACATCTTTACCTTATCCTCTTAGGTGTCTCAGTGGGTCCTGTTGGTAACTATTTTTAAAGTAGCATTTTGTAAATGAACTGAGAAAGCAGAATGGCCTCGCTCAATGGCAGGATAAATGTAAGGTATCGGCCACAGAACTGTATGAGGTTGATGAGGGGGAGTTTGCCTAGAACAGAATCTTAAAATTGAGTTCATTTAGCTCACCCAAGACCCATATCTTGGGCATGCTGGATTCCAGCTGTTCCCCATGAGGGGTTCTTTCTGTGAATAATATGGCAATTAGAGCAACCTTGGCAGACCAATATCTGAGGACAGGACTCTCTGACCCCAGAGCTCAAACTCATGTTCTTTCCACTACACTGCTCTGGCCTTGGCCTTGGCCTTGCGGTAAGCCACCCCGGTCTGGGGGAAGGGAGTTCTGCAGCCCTCTGGACCCCAGCCATTGCTCCATCTTCAGTTCTGAACCCTCTGTCACCACTTAGGCCCCTTCTCCTCATTACCTTTCAAAGCTTCCTCCTAGATCTACCCTTTCTGACTCCCAAACAACTGTCCCTCGACTCCTGTCACCTGCATTATCTAAGCAAAGCCTCTCAATTATTCCATCAGCTTTCTTACCTAAAATGCAGACCAAGTGGCTGATACTGTGCAAGAGCTGAGGCCAATCAGGCTTTCATGGTACTTGCCAGAGACCGTCAAGTACAAACCTACCTAGGGAAATGTTATCTCAGAAGAGAAGCTTGTTCTAGAAGCATCACTGGGCAAGACACTCCTGTGAGATGCTTTTGATCAGAGGTGACTTTTTATGGCCCTCTTGTCCTTTCCACAGTGAGTACCTCCAGGCTGGCTCTCTTAGATCACAGGTTCTGCCTCTTTAGAGGGATCAGCCATGCCTTTTATCCTATCTAGTACCTTCACTCATCTGCTATGCTCAGAGACTCATCTCTTCTAAGCCCAGATCCCTCTTCTCTAGGCTCAGGCCCCCCTCCTCTAAAGCCTATAAATGTAAGGCATTCCATTTGTTCTGTGGGTTGCTGTAGAATCCTCTGTCCCAGCTTCCCTGGCCTGGCCTACGTTAACTAAAGGACTCGCCACAAAGCCACAGGGATAAGAGGAACAGATGCAGGGTGGCTCCAGGAATTTCCCATCAGCCCCTATGTTTGTCCAAATCCACGTTTCCAACCTTCCTACTAAGCTGGCTTCTGGAGCCCACAAAAGCAAGAGCCCACAGTTGAAGCACGTGTAAGGATCCAGGAGGTTACCTATGCTTTGATACACTGGAATTTTCTTGCTCATGTTCACTGGAGTTGAATGGCAGAGGTAGCTACCTTTGTGGGTTAGGAGCCAAAACCTGCTGTCAACCTTGGACAGGAGACTCAGGAAAAATATGGCTGTCTCCATTGTGGTGTGTTGAGGGCTGGGGTGTCCTAGAATCATGCTTGTCCATGGCTCTGATGAGGGCCAGGGTTCGGGAGTGTCATCATTCTCATAATCACCATTGCCATCAGTGCTGCTGTCATCGCCCTTGTTCACATGTAACCCGAATGTCCACATTTCAACGTGCTCACTTTGAAAATTAATTCGATCCCCCTTCCACATGAAATGCCATCTATTTTCTTTGGGTTCACCTTATGCCCCCACCATGAAAGCTCAGGTGTGTGGGTGTGTGTGTGTACACATACTTAATTTTCAAGGCAGATATATCTTGTGTTGAGGTTTTTTTAAATTTTTTGTCTGTTGGTTTTTGTTTGTTTGGTTGGTTGGTTTTTTTGAGACAGAGCTTCTCTGCTGTAACTCTGACTGTCCTGGAACTCAGCACTTGGGAGGCAGAGGCAGGCAGATCTCTGTGAGTCTGAGGCCAGCTTGGTCTACAGAGTGAGTTCCAGAACAACCAGAGTCACAACAGAGAAACCCTGCCTCAAACACCCCACCCTGAAATTCACAGTAATAGTTTACATCAGTCTACTTAACTGATGGATAAAACCCCACTTTAAAAATTAAGCTGTTGACTCACATAGAGTTTTTTAATGTCTGAATTCCTTTCCATACAGATAAATATTCTAAACGATGTTTCATGATGCCACAGATTATTAGTTCTCCCTCCCCTAACATTCATCTGTGTCTGCTTCCTTCTCCCTCTTCCCTTCCCGCCCCCCCCCCATCTGGCTTCTAACTCCTGTCTCCTCTTCGTCACAGGAGGCCACATCAACCCAGCTGTATCTTTTGCAATGTGCCTCTTTGGAAGGATGGAGTGGTTCAAGTTCCCGTTTTATGTGGGAGCCCAGTTTTTGGGAGCCTTTGTGGGGGCCGCAACTGTCTTTGGTGTTTACTACGGTGAGTACTGACCTGGAGTCCACAGATCTGGAGGGCTAATGGAGCATCATATGAAAGCTTGAATTCCTTGGTAGGAAGCAGTGAATCTGAGCGAGGACAGGAAGCACTGTGACAATGAGGCTCACGTTATCAACAGGGCCAATTTATGAAGCCTCTTAATAAAATCTGTGAATCTGTTTTTTTTAATCTAAGATGTCTATGGGGGGTGGGGTGTATTTTACCTGTATACTTGTCTGTGTCCCGCTTGTGTATCTACTGCTCACAGAGGCCAGAAGAAAGCATCAGATTCCCTAGACCTGGAGTTAAAGATGATTGTGAGATACCCAGCATCTGGGTGCTGAGACTTGAACTTGGGTCCTCTCTGGTAGAGAAGCCCGGGTTCTTAACTGCTGGACCATCTTTCTACACCCCAAAAATATGACTCTTAAGGAGGGAGGGCACAACTTTTAAGATCCTATTTTCAGGACCACGTCGTACTACAGTAAGAACATGGACAATACACCAGTGGCCACTCTGCTGCTTTCTCTGACTTGATGAGAAAAGAGGTTCTGCCTGGTCCTGAACATTGCCCAGTAAAAATTCAGAGTAGGAATCTGGGAATATGCCTTTGAAGGAAGAAGCACAGCCAAGAAACAGGCTGGTTGGGAGCCTCTGCTCCTTCTAGCAAACAGTCAGGAAAATGTGGACCTGGAGATCATAGACCCAGGATTGAGCTTTGTAGCTGTGGCAATTAGAAGCTCTGTGGCTTAAATAAATTGTCTGGGAATGAAGCATGGTGGCACATGCCTATAATCCTAGCACCTGAGTGGTGGATGATCAGGAATTCAAGGCCAGCCTGGGTGACTTGAAACCTTGTCCTAGAATAAATAAGTAAATAAATAACTCTCCAGACCATGTAGGTCCCAGTTTCCTTCTCTGGAAAATGAAGGACTCCCAAAGTCCTTAAGGCTAAAAAATCTTGGAATTCTGTGGCACCGACTGTTACGATAGTTCTTTGGACACAACCCAAGATGAGCCTCAGAGCATTCTGAGCAGCACACTGAAGACACTGAAAAGCCAAGGCCCAGGGAAACAGGCTGCATGAAGGGGCCCCTCCCCGGACAGTGCCTCTCTGAGAATTAAATGTCTAAGGGAGATTCTAGGTCAGACCAGAAACTGAGGGAGCCCGCAGCTTGGGCAAGAGAAGCTTGGGGTAGGTGCTGACTGTATCAATGGCTGCCAGCTCCCTGGTTCTGTGGGCTATACAGGCCATCCATAGCATCTTCATTATCCAGATACACCTTCAAGTTTCTGAAGTAAATTTTTAGGGGCAGTAGCGAGCACTCTAGGAGCTATGACTCCCACTTAGTGCAAGTTCAAGTTACACTTTGGTTTTAAATAAATCTTGAAATTTCCAAGAATTCTCTGCTGCCCCCCCACCTGAAGAAGATTAGTTTCCAAGACCCTACTGATTTGGTCCAAGTTTAGGCTGAACCACCAGGTCAGCTAAGGACTTCCTACCTTTAACTCAGCATCCTGGGTTTCCCCTGGGTGTCTCTAAGACTATCTTATCATCAAGACTGATTGACTTTTATTGTTTCGCTCTGACCTGGCAAGGGCCTCTGTTCTATTTTGATTTCTGTTTCTGTGATAAAATACTCTGATCAAAAACAGTTCAGAAGAGGAAAGGGTTAACTTCAGCTCACAGGCCGTAGTCTATCACAGAGGGAGGCCAAAGCAGGAACTCAAGCAAGAACCTGACACAGAAAGCACTGAGGGGTCGGTGCTTGCTGGTTTGCTCACAGGATCATGCGTAGATAGCTTTTTTACACAGCCTAGCACCCCCTCCTTGAAGAATGGCACCACCCACAGAGGGATGGACAAGACAATCCTTCGCAGACACAGTCACAGGCCAACGTGGTCAGGGCAGTCTCCTGGTTAGGACTCCCTTCTCAGTTTACCCTAGGCTATGTCACATTGGCAGTTAAAGCTGACTAGAACGGCCGCCCCCAGCCTTTTCCAGAAAACAGTAATGTCTCCACGCTCTGTCATCCATAGATGGACTCATGGCCTTTGCTGGTGGAAAACTGCTCATCAAGGGAGAAAATGCAACAGCGTTAATTTTCGCAACATACCCGGCCCCATTCATATCTTTACAAAACGCCTTTTTTGACCAGGTAAGTGGAGTGTTAATGAGGACCTGATTTGGTGGAGGACATGAAAAAAAGGTGGGGATGGGGTGGGGTGTGTGCTGGAACATCAAATGCCTATCAAAAAGGAAGGATTATATTTCCGAGTCAGATGTCCTTATATGAACAGAGCTTTCCTGACAATGATTTGTCCTTGAAGGTGCTGATGCCACTAGAAGAGTTCTCAGCTTCTTTTTACAATATGCATAGTGGCTTCGGATTACTTGAGATCCAGAAAGAGAGTGGCCGCCTGGCCTAGAGGCAAATGAGGTCCACTTCACTTCAAGCGTCTCTTTTGTGCTCATGATCTAAGGGCGATAGCTACAAGAGATGGCATCTCCATCCACATCCAGGGACTGGGAAACATGGCAGTGAGCATAAGAGGGGTCGTGAATCTACCCTGTCTCTCCGTAAGCCCTGGGTTCACCTGACTCGCAAGGGAGCTAAGTGTCTCAACCAGGTTGATATTTGAAGTAGCTTCTGTTGGGTGTGGTGGTACACACTTGTAATCCCAACATTAGGGAGGCAGAGGCAGGAGCATCACCCTCAAGTTTCGGGCCAACCTGGTCCACGTGGGAAGTTCCAGGTCAACCAGGGCTGCACAGCGAGACCCTGTCACAAAGAGACACAGCCGTATTGGGTGGTTTGTCCCAATCACATCCACACATCCTCACTATTTTCTTTTCCACTTTGATCACAAAGCAAAGCAGGGTGCACCCTTACTGATGGCTCCCCCGGTGCTCAGTCCCATGTCTGGAGCTTGAGGGACTTGTAACTGATGTAAACTGCAAAGGTCCAAGATCCAGAGTCTGAGTACTTGAACTGATGTAACACTCCTGCCCCTGACTTTCTTGAGTGGCTTCAGTGAACGGCTGAACTTATTCTTAAGTTTCTGAGTATGGGGCTGGAGAGATGGCTCAGCAGTTAAGAGCACTGGCTGCTCTTACAGAGGACCTACGTTCAATTCCCAGCACCTACATGATTGCTCATGACTATAACTCCGTTTTGGGTGTTCTGATGCCCTCTTCTGGACTCCACAGGCACTGCATTTGTCTGGCATATACACATTCACATGCAGGCAAACACTCATACAAATAAAAAAATATAAATATATCTTTACTCTTTTCACTTGGACCATGTGAATAAATATCAATCCATCTTTGTTGGGTTCATTGTAAGAGTTAAAAAAATAATATGAGAAAAATGTGTTGTGACCAGAGTCTGTGAAGAAATGTAGTTGAAGAGAATAATTGTGGAAAGAACCAGGAGACAGCCAGATGTGGTGGAGCAGGCCTGTAATCCCAGCATGCCTCTCCTATTTTGTTAAAGGAACAATGTGAACAATTAATAGTGAACGAAGCTACAGCATCACATTAGTAACCCGGAGCAGGGAACCTACAAGTCCGAGGACCGTAAAAAGAATTTCCCTGGGAAAGACACAGAGCGATGAAGCTGCCTGAAGAAGGAAAGTTGTTGCCAAATGTAATAATATATGCGCGGTGGGCAAGTGAAGTAGCTGAGCTTTAGATTTGCCTCCAGGTGTCACACATCTGGGGGCAAGCCATCTGTACCACACATGCAGTGAGTGGAAGCTGGAGGAATCGGGTGTAGACAGGGTCTGGGGATAGTGTGTGGGGGAGGGACATGAAGGGATCCTTCAAGGAGACGAAGGACCACCAAGTGGGAAGACAGACTTGGCGAGTGTTTGATGGGAATAGACTTGTGCATAGCCCCTTATCCCTCCAAAGAAATTTGATGGAAGGACAGGGACACAGTAGGCAATCAAAATACTGTTTTTCGAGGTCTGAGCCTTTGCCTGTTACTCTTGAAGACTTGTTTTTCACTGCGTTCAGACTTAGAAGTGGAAGCTCTCCGCGGGGACAGCCCATGTACCTTGGCCACCTTGCTAGGACTCTTTGGTTGTCTACATTGTCTCGATCAGAATTTTGGCACAGTCTTTGGCCTCTTCATTTTCCTTGATGTGTCGTTTCCTCGGAGCCGTATGTCAGCGTTTGTGTTGCAGGACGTGTGGAGTTACGAGACACTAAATCTTGGGTGTCTTCCCTTCCTTGTTTAAGGGCCTTTTGACAACGTATTGGCAGACATCATCTTCCTCCGAGAGACTGGAAAGCTTTCTGCTCGCTCTTTCGGGCCCCAACGGCTGAGGCATAGTAGTAACCGTCAGCCCAGGAATATCCTCTCCTTTTTTTTTTCTTTTTTACAATAACCAAGTTGAGAACGCTCCAGTCAGCATGCACAATGCGACGTCAACGGGCTTCTGCTTCCTCTCTCCAATTTTCCTTGGTCCATAGCAAAAATTGCCCGACTCAACAGAAGGCCCGCTTTGATGCAGGTCAAGACACCTTGCTCCATGGGAAAATCTCGTTTATCATTTCTGCCACTGATTCAGACCACACAACCCTTCAACTCTCCACCCAGAGCATCAGCAGCTTCTCATAGGAAATCTGAAGTTTGCGTTCCTCATTCAGTGAATTTCGTGGAGATGTCCAGATGCATCCTGACCTAGATGAGCTGATTGGAAACAGAAGCATAACAACTAGGGGAAATTAGAGCTATCTGAAGAGAAGTGGGGTGCAGAAGGGTTGCAGAGAGATGACGTAAGGGGTACCTTGCTGAAGGCATGATGAGGTCCAGGTTTGGGGTCCCTACATCTCTGACGCCAGAAACTTACAGAGAATGGTATGAACAAAATTAATCTTTCTAGCCTCAAAGCACCAGAAGGCTATTGCTGCGGCCCCACCAGGATGCCCACAGACAGTGGGAACTGTTGAGCACGCGGCACTCACAACAACATGGAGCAATTAACCGTGTATCTGCCAAGTCACCAAGGCAACCGGGGTGCCTTGGAATAGACTTTGGCGATGGGCAAAACCTGCAGGGTTTCTTCGAAGCTGGCTTTCCATTCCGTGCAGCCAAATGTATCTCCTAACAAAGGTCGAAGTCAAGCAGAGCTCTCGAAGGGCATCAAGAGAACCCGCCTGTGAACGTGGACCTTTCTCACCGCAAGCAAGAGAGGGAAAACTCGGACCTGCCAGGCTTGGACTCACACTGGAACTCTCTTCCTCGCCCCTCGTCATTTTTGTCTAGCGTCTTGTTCTCCCTGTTCTTCTGAGAATCTGCAGAACAAAGTGGAGCCTCCGGCTCTGTAGAACTTGGTGCCACAATTCATCCCTCTCCACCGAGAACCGCAGTGGCACTGTCCTGCTTCCCACAGACATACACCACCTCCTTCCCTTCCAGGGAGTTCACTGGTCCCAGAGGCATCCCTGACACACAGCACCTCAAGGGCAAGATGGCAGCACAAACCTTTCTGGAAATTCATCACTGTGCTGTGGACACCAAGTACCAGCCCTGCTGCTGATTGCTTGTTTGCCCTTGTGCAAGAAACACAGAGCTCTTTAAAGGGCTGGTTTAGCCTTCTGGTAAATGACATGGATAGTACCCAACACATCATGGCAGTTCTCCCTATTTACTGGGCAACGTTTCTACCTAGGCCAGCTCTTCTTCCCTCTCTACTTCCCTTTCTCTTCTGTTCTGATGGAATCTTGTTGAATTTCACACTTTCTCCCAATTCCTGGCCTTACGATGTTTTTCTTGTGCCTTAGAGAATTGCTTGGTATCTGGTCAGTAGACGTCTCAAAGTGGGTCTCCATTTCCTCCAGGGGTTGTAGCTTGTAGGCGGTTATTCTACATGGCTTCAGGAGAGAGGAAAAATATTAGAAATCCCTGTTGCTCGAACCATTAGCCAATGCCTGAAGGCTTTTCTGCCTTCCCGAGTCTTTAGAGAGTCTGGGAAAGTGCCATTTTTCAGTCAGACAACACCCAGAGAGCTACTAGCCCCCGCACTGTGCTTTGGGAGTGGCTTTACGTCAATAGTGTTAGCTGTTGAGCTCTGGCTATATTCAAGCATATTTTCCCAATTAGTTCGTTTAGCTAATACATATTCATTAGACACCCGTGGCTCTAACCTGCTCTTTCTTTAACTCCAGGTCAGATGCTCAACTGATAAGTAAAGAGATAGTTCAAAGTGATGAGGTCAGAAATAAGAAATGAAGTCGAAGTGCCAGGACAGCCCAGGGTTCCACTCTGACAGAGACGGTCAGGAATGGCTCTGCAGACACTGAAGCTCTCTGAAAAAAAAAATGTCTTTCAAAAGACAAATTATCTGACTATGACATTTGGGAAGCTGATGAAACACTGGAGGGATTAAACTCTAAAATCATCTGCCTCGTTCCCATCCTGCCTCTTCTACATGCCCTTGAGCACAAGCCTCAAACTGTGTCTGTCTAAGGTCCACCCCCCGCCCCCTCTTCCCCATCCTCCCCCCATTCCCCATCACCACCACCATCATCATCATCATCATTGTCATTCTCCCCCCCCCCCCCAAGGAGAACAGAAGGGTTAACCTCCTGGGAAATCCACAGGTGCTTGCAGTGTCTATGGAGGCCAGAAGAGGGCATCAGAACCCCTCGAACTGAAGGTTCAGATGGTTGTAAGCAGCAGGCTCTGAGAGCTGAATGCAGGTCCTCTGCGAGAGAGCAGCAAATGCTCTTAATTGCTGCGCTGGCTCTGGGTTCCAGCCCCTATTATCTTAACAGAAGGGCTAACTTTGGGTGAGCAAGCGGGCAGATCACAGACTGAACTCTGGAACATCTTCTCCCTCTCCAGGTGCTGTCTACCATGTTCCTCATTCTGATTGTCTTTGCCATTTTTGACAACAGAAACCTGGGAGTCCCCAGAGGCCTTGAACCCGTTATCATTGGCCTCCTGATCATTGTCCTTTCTTGTTCTCTGGGACTTAACACTGGCTGTGCCATGAACCCAGCTCGAGATCTGAGCCCCAGGCTCTTCACTGCTCTGGCAGGATGGGGTTTTGAGGTTTTCACGTAAGTACCAATGGAGGGGAGGGGAGAAAAGGATGGATGCTGTGCTTCAGCAGAGAGGACTGAGTGCTGAGTTGAAGACAGGAGCGTGTGGACCAGAGAACAGAGGCTGTGGACACTCTGGTTAAACATGAACCATTTTTATTATATAACTTGTCAGCAGACTGACTTTGTGACCAAGTCAAGGCTAGAACTGACATCTTCTGATGCTGCCAAGGGACTCCTGAGTCCTTCATTCTCTCAGCAGAGCTTTATTGGGCACTAGATATGCAGAAGTCACTGTGATAGAGAAGGACATTTCCAAATCAGCCTGCACACTAGGATTTGGGGCAGAAGTCTGGTGTGTTTGGAAGGGCAACTGATCAAAATGAATCTGGCATACCATACAAGATGAGCTGGAAAAGGAGAGAGGAGAAGCATAGAATCCATACCAAAAGGCATGGCTGGGTGTGCCTGTAATTCTAGCACTGGGGTGGAGATACAAAGACAGTAAGCAGATCCTCAGTGCTCACTGACCAGCCAACCTAGCTGAAAGGGGAGTTTCCTTCAATGAGAGGCCTGGTCTCAGTGCAACAGAGCAGAGATCAATAGAGGGAGACTATCTGGTAGTCCATACTAGGAGCCCATATTAGGTACACGAACGAGTGAGCATTTATACCCTCACACTCAGTACACACACATACACACACACACACACACACACACACACACACATTCCTGGAAGCCCTAGGAACATACTATAAATGACAGCTACCTTATATGTGTGCTGAGCAGGGCCCTACAGGTAACTGCTTCTTGGGGAGGAGAAGAGGGGGAATGGCTAGGGGAAAGAGACCGAGAAGACCTAACCACACCTGAGCGCCTCCACTTAGAACTTCTGTTTCTGGCACAGTGTGTCCAGCTCGAGATAAAGCAGACAGGGTCCAGACAGTGACAGGAAGACTTTCATCTTTGCAAATACCTTAGACTTATTCAGCTGATACAGGAGATGATCTAGAAAGGGAGCGGTGGGACAACTGAAGCGGCTGCTACAGGGATAATAGCATACTCACCTCCAGACAGTGTTTCCAGAATGTTCTTTAAGCCCAGAGGAGAAAGCAGCACCCTTTGCTTGCTTCTCACAGCAGGGCGCATCCATATATGGGGAGTGGGGGTGTGGGAAAAGACTCTGAGACAGCAGGTCCAGCAACCTCTTGCACACAGTAAGAGTGACATCTGGCGGCGGCAGCTGTGCTGAGTCTCTCCCATCCAACCGTGTGGGTAACCAAAGACAGGATGGTGTCCCCCCTTTATGTGCTCCCTGTGCATGAAGGAACTGGAGCGCAGGGAGGGTTACCTCCCCAGACACTGTCCAGATGCCCCAGGGTTGAGACCAGGTCTTCTGGAGCCCAGGATAAAGCTCTTGTTTTCTGCTTATGTCCTCTGTTGCCCTCTCTGATGACAACATGCTGTGAACAAGCCAGGTGTGAAGGCTGTAAACCCAGGAGGCTGGGGCGGGTGAATCTATAAAAGTTTGAGGTAAGCCTGAGCTACATAATGAGCTCCAGGCTACCCTGTACTGCAGAGTTAGACTCTATCTCAAACAGACAAAATGCCGCTTTAAACAAAAGGCCTCAAGGAACAGATTGTGGTTATCAAGCGTAATCATGCAACACATAGGCATGGATTCTTCTAGAATCAAAAGCTCTCCATTACATCAAGCAGGAAGGTTTTGGTTTTTTATGGCTCTGGGGGATTAAACCAGAGCCTTGTGCACACTGAACAAGGGCTTTCCCATCGGGGTGCTGTTCTCCAAGCATTCCCTTGTTAGTTCACACTAGGATGTCAGGATATAGTCAGCACAGTGAAATCCTCGCAGTCACCTGTCTATTCCTCCTGTTCACCTGCCATCCCTGAATTACTCTGAATGTTTGTCATTCTCCTGATTTGTAAAAAACAGTTCTCAACTGTATACATCCTTAAATAATACATTTTATACCTTGCTTTTCCTAAGCAATTGAAGAAACCATTACTACGGAGTCACTTAAGTAGATTTTCTTTGAAACAAACAGACCTCACAAAGCGACTTGCTGTCTCTCAGAACTGCATCTTTATTAGGGTGTACAGACCCTGGGGGCTTCTGTAGGGAAAAGGGAAATCATGGCATTAAAAAAGCCTTAGAGACTGAAGCCTTGCAGAGTGTGTCTGTGGCCTGTGCCAGCAAAGACAAGCTAATATTCTAGCGATATTCAGTAGATAATTTAGCAGGTAATTCACATACTGCTTCAGACTTTCTCCAATCATTATTTGGCTGTTGGCATTAACTCGTGAGCCCCAAGAACCTGCTCACATTCTGGGCATCTCTTTTTTTCATTCATAGCCCCCAAGCTCCATCAGTTCATGATCTAGGGAAGAAAGTTACTGAATAACCCCTTTGAGGCCCTCAATCTTGGCTATGGATTCAGGGAAGCATAGACTTTTTTTAATTCTTTACTATTTGTTGAGAGAGTGCATAGGATGGATGGTGCACACATGCCACCGTGTACATGTGAAGGCCAGAAGACAGCTTGCAAGAGTTGGCTCTCTCCTTTCAACATGTGGGTCATGGGGCTTGAACTCAGGTCACCTGGCTTGGCAGCAAGCACCTTTATCCACCAAACTATCTCATTTGCCCAAATACCATGTTTTAAAAGAAAAATAAGTAGGATGCCATCATTCACTGGCGTTATTAGCACAGTGGAATGGGTTCTTGATATCAGGCACACTGGAAAGTCTGGGACAGTAATGGCCTTAGTGTAGTGAATGTTTTTGTACTGGGCGCTTGTCAAGTTCGAGAGGGATATGGACACAAGAAAGATTCACTAGTGAACAGCAAGTTACATGTATGCCAGGGTGGCCAAGGAATGTCTCACTGATTCACCGTTTGCTTTCAGAGTTGAAAATAATTTCTGGTGGATCCCTGTTGTGGGTCCTATGGTTGGAGCTCCCATTGGAGGCCTTATCTATGTTCTTTTTATTGAAATGCATCACCCGGACTTAAAAACGAATGCAGAGCCTTCTGAGAACAAGCCGGAGAAACATGAACTCAGCGTCATCATGTAGTGGTGTGTCCGTGTCTAGATTTACTACTCATCCAGTTCCCTCTTTAGAAAAGATGCCATCTGTGTGCCTGTGCATTGGTGAGACTTGGGGGTGGGGGGAATCTACCCAGTTTTCTCTATCCATTTGGGACACTCATAAAGGCATCCATGAAAAACTGCACCAGTCACCCTTCCCCAGCACCGACTGTCCCCTGAACCAGCTTTCTCTCCTGACCCATTTATCATGTCTTGGATGGAAGCCCTTACCTATGGGTGATTGCTAAGGATTTGGGAACTTGACCATGGACTCAGCTGGATGACCTCGGAGACATTTATTACCCATCTGAAGTAGTGTCACCGAAGACTCTGTCTTCACAATCTACAAATATAGCATTCTGAAACTGAAAGGCCAAACAGCGGCTGCCCTTAACACCTATGAAGTGGGGAGCAAAGGGTTAACTCTCTACCAAGCCAAGTGCTGCCTCTGCACAAATACTGATATTCTCCCAAGCTGGGGCTGGAGAAAGCAGCAGAAGGCAGCTGGAAAGAGCGCTGTGGCATTTAGAAACCGGGACATAAGATAAATTTGGGAAACTGAATGGTTTTTATTTTGAAAGGAAACTATTTGTCAGATTAATCTCTTGCTCTTCTGCATCTTAGATGGCATCAATTAATTTCCAGGTCTTTAAGTATATAATAACCCAGAATATGATTGTAACCTTGGTCGTGAAAAATACATCGCTCTGTCTTTTTTTTTTTTTAAGCACAAATGTGTTTCCCTAACGACTCACTGGAGGACAGACCCTTTGACTAGTCTGTGGCTGCACTCGTCCCTGTCCCCAGAAGCCCAAACTAAAAGCTAGTGGAACCTTGTCTGGCAGACTGAAGTTGAAGGTAGAAAAAGTCACCAGGCTGTATCACGCTTTCACGCGTGCCGTCAGATTTGATCCCAACAGCAGTTACCTGAGGTAAACCACCACAGCAGCCATTTTTCAAATAAAAAAATCTCATGTGAATTAACCAAGTTGTGAATTAAATAAAATTGCCCTTTATTTTGCAGGGCACATTGACCGTTGCCTTATGCCTTCAGGGAGCTTGAGAGCTGCCTGAGGGATGTCTGGCATCCCACTCAGGGTAATGTGAAATGGGGCATCAGCAGCCTCCAGAACACATGCACATACTACTTCCTAGTCTGTGAGGTCTCCAGACCCCACATTGTCTGGTTTTATTCCCACTGTAACTGAGACACAGATGAAGGAAAGAGGCAGTCATCTGATACTGTACATTTGCTGAGAAACACAGCCCCGGGTCTTTCTTCCTTAGCTACTTTTGCCCCCCTTCCCTGCCAGCCCCAAATATTACCCTTGGGAGCTTCAGCCTCCTCCTGGAGATGTTTTCTAACTGATGGTGCTTTCAACCAGAGTGAGAATATCTCTAGACCAGGGATATACCTTCATCTCATCTGTTTACCCAGCATTCCTAGAGACAGCAAGCTTCCCAGGTGCTTCACAAGAACAACAAAACCAAAAATAAATGAGAAATGTCTCCAACGCCCTGTGCTGTACAAACCTGTGAGCATATGAATTCATTTTCTGACTATGGAGTTATCTGGATATTTTCTAGTTTAAATGAATTTGGGGGGATATTATTGTGTTTAAGGTCCCTCCTCCCCATTTGATAGCTACCAAACATACTTAGCTCAGAGTTGTCAGTGCTGTCTAGGAACTGAACATCCCGTGGGGATTTTAGAAGTTATTCATGCCCAGTTAGTCCTTTGTAAATACCTCAAGCGATTCAAGCATGCATCAAGGACTGGAAACATAGACTGGATTGAATCCTATGAGCCTACGTTTTCCTTGAAAGCTGTATACAGTTGTCACAACAGACTTGGCAATTTTACTCTCTCCTCCCCCAACTCAGAACATTTGGAAACATCTGCAGACATTGATGGTTGTCACAACCAGGAACAGGGGAAAGTGCCAGTGGCTAGAGATGTTGCCACGACACGGCAGCATCAATCTCATGTCACAGCCCAGGCTGTGAGACCCTGGCGCTTCAGGAGGTGAGGAGAGACTCAGGAGTCTCCTGAGGCCCTGTGCCCTTCATTCAGAGACACCAAACAAGTCAGAACAGACCCTTGGGGGAGGTTTTGGTAGGCACTCTAAACTTTGAGTTTTTGCATTAGACTGTGATATGTGTGATCCATGCAGGCGCTCATTAAATACCACTGGATGGTTGGTGATCAAGATTACACAGAGGAATTGTGCAGTGTTGGAAATCCACCCAGGAAGGGTACCTTAATAGAGAAAGCCCCCCTGTTCTACTGTCAGATCCACTCCTGCCCCAGGTGTACAGCGAGCAGGTTTGCCTCTGTTGAATGTGTCACCAAGAATGTCGATGAGGCTGAACGGTCTGCCTCAGAAGCCATCAGCAGAGCCAAGACCCTCCTTTGAAAATAACTTCCTTAGGAATTATAGTTGCAACATTCCTTCCTCTCCTCTTTGTCAGTTGAAAAAGTTCCTAGGAGCATTTATCTTAATGTCAAGAATGGAATTTTCTGTGATTCCCCCAACCAGTTGAGGTCTCAGAGCACAGTTCTACCCAGCAAATAACTCGGCCAATACTTAGTTGTTGGAAAGGATAAATGGAGCAAACATTTTTAAATTTAATCTTTAAGTCATAGATTATAATTTAAGTTGTACATACATACACACACACACACACCTTGTTACATAAGGTATATCAGCATTCAACAATATCATGGGAAAATAATTGTAACTTCTGATTACAGAGAAGTTTATATAAAGAAGTCTTTATAAGCCTTGTTTAGCTGTAAAATGATGTTCAAATAAAATCTTGCGTGGTGTCCACAAATGAAGTGGGGCTGCTATAAATACAAAGATCAGGAGCTTCGCCCCAAGAAAACCTCTATGGGGGAGATGGGGAGGGTGTCTTCAGAACACGGTCTCATGGTTTGAAAACCATTGACTTGGTCCATGCTACTGGTTACATCTTAACGAAAGTTTCAAAAACAGAATCTGGCTGTATTAATTCCATCTCAGGCCATTTTCCATGAACTTCATAAGAAATGAGTTTGGACAAACAGAATTCTCCACCACTACCACCCGTCAAAAAAAAATCACAATAAGATGTTATACGTCAATTCTCAAACTGGGAACTTAAATTCTCTGAGGCTCACTAATTCCAGCCCATGGACATAAATCATGACAGCTCTAGTCAGGATGCCTGTGTGAATCCTCCAGGTCAGCATAAAAATAAAAGATAGCTCATGATTGCGATCAAAGAGGCAAGGTCTGCTTACTCTTGTATCATGCATGGAGTAACTCTTGTGTGCGAGGAGACGTCTCTGCTATGATAGCGGGCGCGAATAAACTGCAGTTGTTGAGGGAATCCACCGAGCTACGGGTGGGTGCACAATCTGGCCCCGCTCAAGGGCTGCCCTTTGTTTTCCCTAGACGATAGTCATTTTTGCCTTGGTGAGCTTCACCCACAAGAAAAGAATCAAAGTAAGTGTTTGAAGACTGCTGGCGACCTGATGGATTATATTCTCTATCTCCACATGATTTTAGGGAAGAGGACATCAAATCCCTGAAACAGGTGGGTTGTGACCCACCTGACACGGGTGCTGAGAGCCACACTGTGGTCTTAGCCACTGATCTCTTTCTCCAGCTCCCATACTATCTTTAATAACTATTGTTACAATCAAGAGATCCCTGCTCTATAAAACGCCGAAACTTTAAAAGCTGAGGTGTGCCATGAAAAGTAATAATTTAACAGTGTCTCTTGTGAGACACGGCAACTGATTATGGTGAAAATCTAGAAATTCCCAAGTCACTGCAGTTCGTTGCAGCAGTAATTTGACAGTCATTCATTTACTCCTGGAGCTTAAGATCTTTGGAAATACAACCCAGTGGAAAAATAGCACCCTGACTCCAATCCAAGAGCTCAGTGTAAAGGAAACCAAGGATTTTAATAGCTCTCGGTTTAATAACATCCATTTAATAACTGATGTCTGGTGATATTCTGAGAATAAGATTCTGATTAGAGACAATATCATCATAGCCAAAAATCACTTCCGTGGATCCGGAAAAGAGAGGACCATACATTATCCATCCTAGAACTTGTTCTCAGCACACAGCCAAGGACTGAACTAGTAAGACCATCAGGGGTTCTGCGCGCTCATGTCTGGAGACTATAGGACTGGTGCATAAGAGGTCAGGCAGCACTGGGAGTCGGGCTATCTGCCATAGAGTCTCTCTGTGAGCCTCTGCGCCACCACCTCTTTATCCACCAAGGGGCGCAATGTCCATGGAGTGTTGAAAACACTATGAAGCCCTTTAGATACTCCCTGGAACTTGTAACTATCTTAGTGCCAGATAATTCTATTATTTCACATTTCACACTCAGCTTGCTTTTCCAACAAGTAGGAATTTGAAGCTGGTATCTCCAGGAGTGTGTGTTTGCTAAGAGTCACCTGGCTTATATGACTGAGGTTTAACAACCTGCAAAGGGTTGTGCTTAGCTCATGACAGAGCTTAGTAGTGATAGGAAATTAACCCAGTATCCATTTACCTAATTATTTAAGTAAATATTTGGTTAAAAATGTGCAAAATTATATACAGAGTTAATGTAAAACTAATAAAATACCCAGAAGGTACTTAAAGAAATTAAAAGCTGATGGCTGTGTATATGTATATAGTACCACACCAGTCAGGCCTGGTTCACACACTCTGGAGAAGGACACAGGAAGATATTGAGTTTGAGGTCAGCCTGGTCTGCAGTGTGAGACCATGTCTCAAGAAGCTCCTCTCCAAAAGATTTGAGAAGAGAGGAACAAAGTTGGAAGATTTACATGGTCTAATGTAATTTCATATGTCCCATAAAAAACACGATCACCAGGACAGGGTACTATTATTATAAGACAGGACAAATAGATTCGTGGATATAAGAAAATCAGAATTTGACATCATGTACTCATATAGCTATTGACTTTCAATGAGGGAGCTAATGTCCCTCTGCTGAGACAGTGAAGTGCTTTCACCGAATGTCACTGGCTAGCTACAAAGAAAGGAACACGCAGAGACAATGTCCACAAAAAAAGTGATTTGATTTGGATCATAGACCTAAACACAGACGCTCAATCTGTAAAGCTTCTATAACAAAATATATGTGCAGCTTTGGTTGTGACAGAGTTCTTACCTAACATAATACTATAAAAATAGAACATTTGGATTTTAATAAAGCAAAGCTTCTAAACATTAAAAGGTTTTAAGAAAATAATTGGGGGTGGGTAGAGAGATGTCTCAGTGGTTAAGGCACTGGCTGCTCTTGCTGAGGACTTGGCCTGGATTCCCAGCACCCACATCATCTGTAACTCCACATCTGTAACTCCAGTTCCAGGAAATATAAAGCCCTCTTCCAGCCTTTCCAGGCACTACACACAGGAGCTGGACATACTTATATCCTGGCAAAACACACATGTACATATACATATGCAGATACATACACAATTTTTTTTTCTTTTTAGAAAAGGTAAAAACCACAGACTTGGAGCAAAATATTTAGAATAATTACAGTTAAGACAAACCAAATCTTAAAATGGACCATGGACTTTATACATCATTAAAGCATGTATTTGAATATTCAATATACATATCAAAGAAATTCATGTTAAATTTCAGTGCTCTGTCCTGTATTTTATCCTAAAAGACTGTGTCAACTAAGACAACTAACTTCAAAACACATGGACAACTCCAAATGGCAAGATCTAGAACGACAGTCGCTTGCAATTCACAGCTGATAGAATTGTCCAATAGTGCAAGAGGCCTGGTCTGTGATCCCTGAATTCCACTCTCAGGTCTTTATCCAAGAAGGGGTATATTATCTACACCAAAGCATTGTTACACAAAAATGCTCATGGGATCTTCAACACTCCAACCTGAAAAGAGTCCAGATGCCCATGAACAGACAGACATTTTTTGATGTATCACAATAAGAGAAGACTTAGCAGCAGAAAGTAATGTGCTATTAATATCACAGCATGAAAAATATTAAACATGCTGAGAAATTCTACAGAATTCAAGAAAAAGTACCCCATAGTGACAGAAATCATAGCAGTCAGTCATGTAGGAGATGGGCGGGTGCTTTGTTTATAGAGGGGCTTGGGGAAATCTAAATGTTATCAATTTTGATTGGGTCGGGAGTTGTATAGATGTACACACGTGTCAAAACTCACCAAATCTTGTAATTGAGATTGTACAATATATCTTCAAAATGATTTTGATTTCCCATCCAAGACTATAGGACTTGCTAGATGTGGTATCTCACACCTATAATCTCAGCAAATGGGAGGCAGAAGCAGGAAGATCCAAAGTTCAAGACAATCCTAGACTCCCCAACAAGACCCTGTCTCAAAAGAAAATAGACCTATGTGGTAGGCAGGTAGATACAACAAACACTCTGTTTTCTGTAGGTTACATGTGGTTGATTGGAAGCCACAGATAGGCTGAGGGCATACAAGCAGTGTCAAAAGAAACTGGCATGTTCATGTTTGTGTCAGATAAAATAGGCTTTAAGAAAACTTAAGACACTTAAGAAAACTATAATCGGATAAGGAAGAACATATATATACTTAAGGACAAAGCCTTAAAATACATAAAAACAGAGGTGAAGGGCAGATTTAAAAAATTCAGTAATAGTTAAAGATTAAATATTTCACTTATAATATATTTTTATTTTTTGAGAATTCCACAATGCATTCTCTCTCCCCCTCGGTATGGGGTGGGCCTCGCTTCTTTCCCACCCAAGCAGCTAGACCACCAGCCATGGGGTCTAGTCTCAGGTTGGGGATCTTAAGAGTTGATGGAGCACACTGAATTCTGGGAGAGCCATCAGAGAGGCATACTCATTTATTGCAAGGTTAGGGTATATTTTATCGGGGTTCAGAGAGGAGAGGTCCCCCAGTACCCAGGGGCAATGCATTGATTAAAACAGGTAAGCAATTCCTCCAATCGCAGCTCACCTTCTAAAAGGGGGTGGAACTTTGGTGGAATGCAGGGGGGAGGGGCCAAGCTCTGTCAGCTCTCTAGGATGAGAACATCAACAAAGCGCCCTCTACCCACGACCACAAGGCGTGACCATTCCACAGGGTACCACAATGATTCATTTTAATATAAAAGGCCAAAAATAATTTAAATTAGTAAAGGGAGGTAATAATTTGATTGGTAGTGATTTTGGCAGCATTGTTTACCTGTTGCTGTAACATCTGGGTTTAAGCTATTGGGGTGTTTGAATATCAAGGCATATAGGCATTGGGGGTACTAACGGGCTTGCAGACCCTGCTGGAAGCTTTTGTGGTTACATATATATCCCATTTTACCAGCCCAGAGTCATTAGCTTAAAATAATATCCCTCTCACAAGTTAGCAAGTCCTGCACAGTCACAGTAAAGGGAGTTTGTCTGTCCATGGAGGGATGTGAAGCTATGAGGCTGGCAGCAGTGGAGGTCGTGGCTAGGTCTGTCCTGGAGGTCACAGGTCAAATGATGTGTCTCTGGATAGGTGTGGCTTCAGCAGGAGTTGATGGGTGGGGAACTGGGATGATCTTTCTTCTTTCTCGGTCTTCTCTCAGCTGCTGAGCTTGTATAAACCTTTAGAATAATCTGGAACCATGGAGGGAAGATTTTTGGCACTAGAGAAGCATAGGAGGGTGGACACGTGTTGGTTCAGAAATTAAAAGTATATTGGATGAGGCAGGGGAAAGTCCTGTAAGGCAGAAAGAATGTTAGAGACAAGTGTCCCATAGCATCTACGAAAGAGGCACTGAAGATCTATCTGCCTTGTAAAGCCTTAATAGGCACAGCTATAAGCAGTGGACTGGAAGGCAAGGTTCAGAAGTGAAATAGAGACATTACGTGGGCACTGGGATTTGGGATTTGAGTGGGACTCAGAGAGACAGATGTCTCTGAATGGAAGTCTCAGGGGACCATCTTCTTGTGGCTTCCTGAAAAGAGGGGTTAGGTTTGGTGGTAATAGGAGGAAATTTCACGGTGTACCAGAACTCCTCCCTGTTCCTAACTTCCTTTTTGTTCTTTATAACCTATTTAGTCCAATTTGTTCTATCCATATATGCATGGACATTAAACCATCCACTGAGCCACGGCCAACCTCCCAGAAACCACAGTGTTAAAGTATTATTATGTCCAGCAATTTATTAATAAAGATGCATGAGACATGGCTAATAGTACAAACCAGACAGATCTGGGAAGAGCCTACAACATCACCATCTTCCAACTCCAACTGCTAACTCCAACTTCAACTGCTCATCCTGGCAGTTTACTATCTTAAAGGCTCCTGCTAGCTCTCTCTTAGCAGTCTATTTGCATGATCAAAGAAATACAATGGTTTACTCCTCCCAAATCTTTGGTCTTTGGGGGGCATACATCCACATCTATAGTGGGGTGCCACTGACACAAAAGGGGCTAGGCCCCACCCATCTGAGTTATGTCTGCTTATTATAGTGGGGGAACTGAAGATCTGTAGGGGAGACCAGGCCATACCTCATCCGGAGCATCCAGATGACCTCTTTATCAGCAACTGTATTTACATGGGAGTAACTTATTTACTTGATAGCACAGGCTGGCTCAGCCATAGGAATCACTTCCTGCTAGGCTTCAAGCAGCCAGTGCAATGAATCTTTAGTAAATATAATATCTGGAGATAAGTTCAAATATACCACAACACCACACCTCTAAAGAATAAATATTTCATTTATAGTAAAAACAGAACAATTGTACAGAACATCAACCAGGAAATACAGGACTTGGAGAGCTCAGTGAACAGACCATGGTAACGAACTTTTATGGAACTCCAAAACCAATAGCAGGATACACATTCTCTTTAAGTGAACACAGAACTCTTTCTAGGAGAAACCACATACCATATCATAAAACAAGGCACAGTCAGTCTAAAATGGTGAGATTCTGACCACAGTTCAACAATTCAGCATAGCAGAGTACCCACCAATTCTATTCCTGTTTATACCAAGGGAACCCCAAACACATGCTATATACAATGCTTGGCATTTGAGCATTATAGTTGAGAAATAACATTATTCATAATCACAAATAACCCCGAAGCAGTCCAAACACCCGTCAACTGATAGATTTATACAATACAATGTCTCCACAGTGGAATACTACTCAACTCTAAAATGAATGAAGCATAGGTATACATAAAACACGCGTAACCCTAGGAAACATGGTTGTATATGAAATTTTTATGACATTTATCTGATGTTTGTATGAGTGATTACATGTGTGCCGTAGGAGACGCATGGAGGTCAGAGGACAACTTGTAGAATTTAGTTTACTCCTTCCACCTTGTGAGTTCTGGGGATTGAACTCTGGTCCTCAGGTTTGACAGCAAGTACCTTTACCCACTGAGCCATCTGGCTGGCCCAAACACTATGTTAATGAGAAAACAAGGCAAACATACAAGGTCACATGTAATGTGATCATGCTTACATAAAATGCCCAGAATGAGTGGCTTCCAGAGGCCAGAGGCAGGGAGAAAGGGGGAAGCCATGCTGATGGTACCTGAGAGTGACAGAATGTTGTAGATTAGGTACTGGTGCTTTCGCCCTTCTGTAAATGGTCTGAAACACGTGAAATACTCCCTTTATAAGGGGGAAGTTCATATTTTAAGAATCTTCTCTCAATTAAAAAGAAAAGAATTATGTCCATCTGAAGAACAATCTGGAAGCACTTAGTGATACTAAAGATATGTTCTGTTCCCCTGTGAGTCAGAAATTTCATTCCTCTCTGTATACTTCTGAAATCAGATACATATGGGTATATCCATGGGGACAGATATAGTGTTGTTTTTGGCAGTGGGATGTTAGAAACCACTTAGAGTCTAGATAAATACAATATGAGGAATGAACACTCTCCAAGACCATGCAGCAACTAGCAACACTCAACCAGATGAACTAACTGCAATATAAATGGATGTGTATGTGTGTGCACATATGTATGCATGTATATATACATGTATTTATGTGTTATGTATATATGTATGTATGTGTATGCATATATATATATATACTCATATGTGTGTATATATGAATGTATATATCCTAGACTCATTTCTGTTGCTGTGATAATATACTCTGACAAAAAGTAACAGGAGAGAATGGGTTTATTCTGGCTCACAACTTCAGATTATATTCTATCACAAGAAAGTTACAGTGACTTGAGCTTGAAGCAACGAGTCACATCATAACATCACATCCACGGTCAAGATCAGACAAAAATAAATACACACATACTTTGTGCTTGTCTAGCTTTCTCTGCTTTTATATATTCAGAATGCAAACTCAGAAAACAGTGCCACCTGATTTTGTAAGAGCAAAAGTCATGTTTTAAATTTTAGCTACTGTGCCTTAGATGTCTTTAAAAGAAAAAGACAGATAACTTCCTGGGGTGTTAGGTGGAGCTGTTAGGTGAGATAATTTTGAATCTCCCTAGCCCAAGGACATAACCTCTTGGATTGTTGGGTGGGGGGTAGCTAGATCCCAAACTGACCCGGCTGCACAGGATGTGCTCCATGCACCAGATGTGCCTGTACATCAGGATAGATCCTTGCCGCTGATTAGACCTGGTGGGAAGTGTTCTTTGTATTCTGCCTTTTTAAGCACCTGTGCCACGTAATTCCGCGAGAGCTCTGGAGGTTTCACTCCATGGGTACCTCAGAATGGACCTGGTCAGAGTCCATCTTCCTGGCTAGTATTTAATTAATTTAACTAAAGTTTGCTTGCTTCAAATTTGGCTCAATTGTGGTGGTCTTACTCTAGACCGGATTTGGGATTGACAGTTTCAGGATGGTTCTCCCCATATAAATTAAGGCAATCAAGACAATCCCCCAAAGACATGCAAATAAACCAACCTGGTTTAGAAAATGTCTCATTGATATTCTCCAGGTGAGACGTGTGGTGGTGGGGGGGAATAAAAAGTATAGCAAGTATTGTTTATTTAAGTTAAAGTCTGTAGGTATAACATATAATTGGGTGATGCCCACAAATGCAGCATCTGAGGGTGACTGGGAGAGGAGATGGGAAGTAAAGGCTCAGCGTAAGGGGGATAATAAAATGGAAGCAAGCTAAGTATGCACATGTTTTGATGCTATGCCAGGACTTGAAGTAGAAATGACCCTCTGCCCTTGAGGCCTAAAGAAGGATGAGAAGAAAGAGAAGACTAAAGAAAAAATGGAAAGACAGAAAAGAGAAGCTAGCTCAGAAATCCTCCCAAATATAGATGGTCTCCAGGAAGTGAGATGGAGTTGGGTTTATTTCTTTGTGTCCCTTAGAATTTGCATATAAAGAATCTATATACATTCTTTAGTTTAATAGGGCTTAGAAATGGCAAAATCTTGCATATGCTTTTAAGGTTTATTGAATTGTAGTTTATGCATATAAGTATGCATGTATGTCCATGTATCACATGTGTGCAGTGCCTGTGGGTGCCAGAAGAGGGCATCTGGTTGCCTGGAAATGGAGTTGCTAGGAACTGAACCCTCTACAAGAGTAGCAAGTGCTTGTAACCATTGAACAATCTCCTCAGCCTTCTTATATGGTTTTGATCGATACTTAAGGATACTTTAGTGATATGGAAGGCCAGATCTATAAACAGTCTTAGGTCATTAAAGTGGATGGAAAACGGTTGCCTTGCAGCATGCTGTCATCACAGTCTCCCTCTATTCTGATGATAGCTCTGTTAACTGACATTCTGAACACTCAGAGTCACTGGTGACCCGCATCCTACTCAGTATAGTCAAAAAATATTATCTGGATCAACTGCATATTTGGTAGGTCTCTGACCAGCCTTGAAATAAGATAATATTTCAATAGGCTCAGAATCAACAAGAGAATCTACCTTCAGGACTTAACTTAGAACCAGTGGAAGAACTGAAGGAGAAAAGCATGCTAGGGGGATCTTGGAAAACATCTTAGCACCCTACCTGGCTCTCTCTGGGGCGACACAGTGACATCAGCAAGTTGGGGCCACCTGTGATTACTTAGAGATCCCACTGAGACCTTGAGACTGATGTCACATATTTTAGAGGAGAAATATAAGAAGCTTTGGGTTTCTTTTTAAAATAGATATTTCTAAAATTATGTGTTTGCCCCCTCCTCTGTGTGTGTGTGTGTGTGTGTGTGTGTGCACGCGCGCGTGCACGTTTGTGGAGTGCTGTGTACACAGAGTGCAGAAAAGGGCATTGGATTTCTTGGAGTTGAAGTCACAGGCAATCATGAACTGTCTAACTTGGGTGCTAGGAACCAACCTCAGGTCTTCTGCAAGAGCAGTAGCTGCTCTTAACCCATGAGTCATCTATCTCTCAAGCACAGAACCTTGAGCTTCTTATGTGTGCAGCTCACACATAAGTTTCCCAGTCTGGATTTGCCAGCTTCTATTCAACAGTTTAACCAGTATTTTGAATAGAAATGTGTGTGGTCTCTTTATAAAATTGCAGAGAATAAAGGGGATAATTACCATGTGGATACGACTTAGACGGGCTATTTTTAGTTGAAATGACCATTTCTTCAAAGCTATTTAGAGTTTCCCTTGTTACTGGGATTCATTTCCCTTCCTCAATTCCTGTCCCCTCCTTCTTTCTGTTTTTACATGTATATCTGGGTGATGTATGCATGTCTATTTGCATGTGTGTGGACATGTGTGAGTGGACATATATACACATGCATGTTTGTAGTAGTGTGGAAGCCAAAGACATAGGGAGTCTTCCCAGGTAGGTCTCTGCCTTGTATATTGAATCAGGGTCTCTCACTTGAATCCAGAACTCACCTTCTCAATTTGGCTAGTCTAACCATTGAGCTTGCTCTAAGGATCCTGTTTCCACCTCCTAAGCTCTGAGATTACAGACAGGCTGAATGCCTGGTATGCAAGTGCATAACTTGTGTGGATCCAAACTCCCATCTTCACACTTTAGTGGCAAGTGGTTTACCCACTGATCTATCTTCCTCACCCCTTCTCTGCTTCTAGCATGCTCTCCTACTTCTCCAAATTCTGTTCCTAACCCATGATCCTATGTCTTCTTCATAGTATACTCCATCTTGGTAGAACTAAGTGACCTCTCTAGATCTGGCACATTCCAAAGCTGGAGATATCAGATCTATGTAAAATAAGGCTATGGGACCCAGAAGCCAGGAAACATGAAGAGTGTTTGTCCCATCCAGATGGAACTTCAGGTCAGGTGATTTAAACCATATGAAACACTCAGGGGCCACCAAGGTGAGAGATAAGTATGAGGTGGGAGAGAGACTGACTGTTTATATATATATTTGTTTTAACTTTATGTGCATGGGTGTTTTGCCTGCATATGTACCACACCTGTGTGTGCTGTGCCATCGGAGACAGAAGGTTCTTGTAGTGCTCTTGGGGACCAGAAGAGGGTGCTGGATCACCTGGAACTGGAGTTATAGATAGTTGTTATTTGTAATGTGGGTGCTGGGAGTTGAAGCAAGTTCCTCTGGAGGAGCAGCCAGTGCTCTTTACTATCCAGCCATCCCCCGTGGCCCCTAGTCAGTGTCCTGAGTAAGAAGAACCAAAATAAGGAGAGGCACAGTTCATGGCAGATGGTTAGCATGAACATGTGGCAGACACAAGGCAGCATGGCTTTCCTCCTTCATGGGGTCAGCAACACAGTGCCTTTAGTCAGGAGCTAGCTGCGGGCCCTCCAAATTTCCAGAGACTTGAAAATAAGGTCAATCTCAGAGGTGACAGACTAACAACTGCCCTAGTTTCATTCTGCTGCTGTGACAGAACACTCTGACCAAAAGCAACTTGGGGAAGAAAGGGTTTATTTGGCTTACACTTCCAGAGCATATCCAACACTGAGGGAAGTGAAGGCAGAAACCCAAGCCCTGAGCCTGGAGAGGAACCCTGGAGGAACCTGTTTGCCGGCTTGCTCACCTAACTTCCTTATACAGCCCAGCAACACCCTTCCAGAAAATGGTTCCACCCACAGTGGGCGGGGCCCTCCTACATCAATTAGGACAATCAAGACAATGTCCACAGACAAGTCATAGACTAAACTGGTGAAGGCAATTACTTAATTGGGACTCTGCTGAGGGGATTCTAAGCTATATCAAGTTGGCAGCTAATGGTAACTTGGTAACTAGGACAGCTTGTCATCATGATACACTGTGGCTACAGCAACAGTGACAAACCCCAGGAGTACTGAGTGCTTTCTACCCATCACCCATGTTCTGAAGTACTTGCCACACACCTGCAATTTGAACATCACATCGAACCTGGGAAGGAAGTGTGGTCCTTCTCGTTGTGCAAATGAGGAAACTGAGGCTCAGAGAAGCTGAATAACTTGGCTTTAGTTCATAGTAAAAAAAAAGCCAGAATTTCAATCCAGGTGTGTTGGATTACCAAACCTGCGCTCTCCAGTTCCTAAGATGAATTATTCATGACCATGTAGGGAACAAATTAGTGTTCATTAGGAACCTACACAAGTTGGTAATGTAACAGCCAGCCATGTCAGACTAAATTTAAATCACTTAGTTAGAGAGTACTTTTCTGAAAATACAAGGATAGGACAAATAAACCTTAACTCCAAATTTCCCACAACGTCATCGGGAACCAAAGGAAAAGCAGAAGCAGCATGGCGAGCAACGGATCAGCCAGCTGTGTAGCTAGAACATTTAAGTGTTGCTCCGAGTTGGAATAAAACCATCGGCTTGAGTGTCCTCCCAGAGGACTCTTGAGTTTGCCAGGTCCCATTCAAAATGTTAATCAGTGTTTTATACAAAACATGTATGGCATGTTTGTAAAATTGCAGAAGATGGAAAAGTTATCATTATATGGATGGCAAATTTAGATATATTCTTTTTAGCTAGGACAACCATTCACTAAATATTATTTCATTAATGTGTCAAAACCTACTCAGAAAGATGTTTAAAGCACTTTTCTAGAAGATTAACTGTATGGAGCTGGAAAGGTGGCTCAGCAGTTAAGAGCATGTACTGCTCTTGCAGAAGACCAGACGTAGGTCTCCTGTACCCATGTCAAGTGGATTACAACTGCCTGGAACTCCAGGTCCGGGAGATTGGATGCCCTCTTCTGGCCTTTTCTGGCACCTGCAGAAGTGTTCAACTCCACCTGATCCCCAGAAACACACATGAATGCACATATTTAAAAACAAATAAATCATTTTAAAAAGGACTAAATGTGCTAGATCCTACTCATCAATTTTATCTATGACTTTGATAAAATATGCATGACATAAAATACGCATATCAAATTGCAGGTGACACACAAAGGATGATTTTTAGATGACAGATTATTCTGTTAGTTATTAGCTAATATGTCACAAAAGGCAATAAGGGAAAAATGTAAAATCTTTCAAAGTCCATGACACCATTTAGAAAAAGAATAGAGAAACAGCTGAACAGCAATCCTGTGATAAACACCAGGGATTAGCAGCTGACCACACAGCTGATCTGACTGCCAAGTGTAAGTTAAGCTGGGTGAAGTGCAGAGATAGACAGAGGCACCACCCTTCCATCTCTAGCATTACACATGCCCGTTTTGGCTCTAGAGATATTTTTGAGAAAGTTGTTTGGGTTATTTATTGCTATACACCAAACACCCCAAAAGTAGTGGCTTTTAAAACCCATTGCATTGTTCTTGCTCATGATCCTGTGAGCTGACTTGGTGGCTCTCCATTCTGTCTTGCTCTTGGTTTCTCTTGCTGTCAGAGGTTTTGGCAGGTGGGGCAGGAGCTGGGGACTGCTGGACCTGAGCATTCAAGATGGCTTCCCCCCTCATATATTTGATGTGTCTGTGCCTCTCTGTGTGGATCTCATATCCTGGGGTCTTTTCTTCCCAGAAGCATGGCCAGGCTTCTTGCATAGCAGCTAGCTTTGATCAGCACAGAGGTGCACAGTGGCTTAAGGCTTAAGATCAGAGCTGACAGACCCCAAAGGGTGTCAATACCAGAAAGCATCTTCTTATTCATTAGAAGCTATCTTTGGAGTCTAAGGACAGGGGCAGCCAGGGTCCTAAAGAATCTTGTCAAAATCTTGTTCATGTATAGCATGAAAGATGAAAAACTTTTGGATTTTAGCTTAGGCACAATATTCATTTACAATATTTATTTTCAAATTCTTGGAAGGATGACTGTATACAGAAGAAGACACACCTCTTCCTGCCTCCAACTTGTGGATACCTGTAGAGAGATTTACGTTCTCAACTACTGCTCTAATGCTATCCCTGCCTGCCTTCCTACTACCATGCTTCCCTCCATGACACCCACTGAAACTGTAAAAGTTAATCATCAACATGGCTACCTAAACAAGACCCAAACAATGGTGACACCAACAGACATGCTAACATGAAAGAGGGAAACTCAGTCCTCAATCCTAGACAAATAACTACAAGCAACTAAGGAATGCCCAGAGTTGGAGAAATAGTGTTTCCCAGAAAAAGCCCCCCAGTTGTTTATCCAATGCCAAATGGTCCGCCCTGAGATCATAGATATAACAAGGGTGAGACCGTTGGCAGCAAAGGTGTTATCTCCTCCGTGGCCAGCAGGGAGAGCAAAAGGAAAGGACGATGCCTAGCAGATTACCAAATACAGCAACAGAGGCCTTTCCAAGCTTCTTCACTCGCAGACCTACCTTGCTTCGCTAGTGGATAGCAAAACTGAGACTAAGAGGACAAAGAGGGACTTATGCAGTTACCAATTAATAGTGGTTAGTCCTCACAAATCCAAGTCCTAGGGTCTTTGACCCTTGGTCCTTCTACTACTTCTGTGGTACTGGGCTGCCCTTCAAAAAAATGAGCTGTAGATAGCTGTCACAGTAGTATACAATACCTTTGCTTTAGTCATTGTGCAGTGTGGACCTTGAGTTTGAATTCTGGCTCTACTGCTTGCTAATTGTGTAACCTTGGACAAGTCCACAACCTCTACAAGACTGAGAAACGGATCTCAAATCACATGTCTCAAAGAGTAAATAAAATAGGGTGTCATGTGTAGTGTCCTGGATACCAGAGGTGTCATCCTCAACATGAAGAGAAGCCATGTTATCTAAATTAATTGAAGCCAGATAACAGTTCTCAAGCTGAGATGTGTCCAGAATCAGCCATTTCAGTAAACAGGACACACACTATCAAGAACATGGAGGGACAGTAGAAAAACCAGAGTTCATGGCCAAGGAAGAGCAAAAGGGAAAAATTCAAGCCAGTGCTGTCAAGTCTTCCAAGGTTTTTATGTGCAAATTCTTACTTTTAAAAAAGTACTATACAGAGCAAACAATATCTCTGCCAGCAGCTTGTGAGTCTGGCTTTGGAAGCTGGTGTTAGAGCCTCCTGTGCAGACATACACAGACTGGGATTAGGAGACTCGGTTTCAGGCTTGGCAGATGACTCAGCCTGTAAAGTGCTTGCCTTCTAAGCATGAAGACTAGAGGTCAATCCCCAGAGCCCCCCTCCCAATCAGAACATGGTAGTGTACACTTTTAACCTCAGTCTGGAGAGTCAGAGACTGGCAGACCCCTAGACCAGCCTACCTATCGAAGGAATTCCAAGTCAATGAAAGACCCTGTTTCCATAGGCAAAATGGACGGCTCCTCATTTGGAGCCACTTGGAGTTGACATCTGGCCTCCACACTTGTGTGTGTGTGTGTGTGTGTGTGTGTGTGTGTGTGTGAGAGAGAGAGAGAGAGAGAGAGAGAGAGGGGAGGGAGAGGGAGAGGGAGAGGGAGAGAAAGGCCCACACACCTAAGTAAATACGTAAATAAATACTCAATCTAATAAATTCAAGAGCAGAAATTATACCTCTCATTTGGAGAGAATGTGCCAATGATATATAACTCGCAAGCTGTATTTTCCAAGGGTCTGATTCAGGACACACAGTGGGCCTCTGGGAGTTATATTCAATCTCTAGAAAACCCTCCAGCTTTCCTCCATGACGTTAGACTTTCTGCCTGCTCCATGGCTGGTGTCATTTGAGTTACTGTGATCTTCAAGCTAGACTATGAATTATACATTCCACTGACATTTTTTCCTTACAGAAGAGAAAAGTAAGGTTTCACAATTTTATATCTAGCATTCATTTTTTATTTAGTAGCTGTGTTCATTAAATATCCATTGAAAGGAGGTTCATTGTAAGCCACAGCCAGGTAGGGGAACAGGGCTAGGGTCTAGAACTTTTTACACCAAACTCCCCAATACATATAATGGATAAGAATCATTTTGATCCAGTTGATGGGGTAAAAGAAACTGTGAGCATGTCAGACTAAGAGAAAAAAAAATGGAACATTAAATGAAAAAGGGAAAGAAAGGGGTGGGAGAGAGGCGGGGGAACATCAGAAGGTTCCACTTCTGTGGGGGGCATAGTTGTATGTGCATGTATGTGTGTGCATATATGTATGTGTATGTGCACCTGATGTGTGTGTGTGTGCATTGTGCATATGTCTGTGTGCAAGAGTGTATGTGTATGTGAATGTGTGTGTGCGTGTGTGAATATGTATGTGTATATGTGTGCATGTGTATATGCATGTGCAGGAGCATGTGTGGGTCCTAGTGAAGACCGAAGGACAAGCTTCCTCAAGGGCCTCCCACTGTCTTGCCAAGCATAAGCTGGCTGGCCAGTGAGCCCAGGGACCCAGATGTCTCTACCTGCCCAGCACTGGGGTTACAAGCATGTGCCCTAACACAGGCTTTTTTTTTTTTTTAAATATGGATTCTAGGGTATCCACTCAGTTCCTCGTGCTTGCATGGTAAGCACTTTACTAAGGAAGCCATCTCCCCATCCCCAACCCGGACTCCTTAAAGAACCTCGAATTGTCTCCATTTCTCTAGCCAGAGAGGCAGAAGCCTCTTGGTTCCTGCTTGGTTTCCACTGAGCATCTCCTCTCCTCCAGGGGAAGCAGCGCAGGTTAGGAAACATCCATTTTTTATTGCTTACCCACTTTGTAGAACATTCTTGTGCAAGCTCAGCATGGTGGTTAATGTATAGGTTCCTGTTTTTAAGGCATCTGCAGAAGAGACTGCTCCTTTGGAGACTGGGGCTGTCCCTGCCTCAAGGATAGCGGTTTGTTTAAAACTAATGACCCTAATTAGCATCGCCACCATGCTATCACAGTGACTTCATTTGGTTACGATTTACTTCAATAATGCCAAGGCCCCTTTGGAAAACCAGCTCATGAATATGAAGGACCGTGATTGACTGTGATCCACAGGACCCTAGGGAAGCGCAGTTTTAGCAGAACAGGGATAGAGTAAAAGGCCTGGAGTCTGGGAGCGCAAAAGCCCTTGGAGCCCGGACATATCAGCCTAATGAGTACCAGAGGGAGATGGTGATCCCGAGCAGAGAGAGACGGTGCTCGTGGCAGGGCCAGTCCTCTTAGGCGTGGAAACGTCAGCACAATGCTAGAAAACATTACAAATAATTTTGGGTGTCAAACGAGAGAGGTTGGCTTTCGCAAGAGACAGCTACGCACAGAAGCAATGAAGTCAGACTGCAGCTTGTTTGGCTCCGCGGCCTCAGCCAGCACTCTGGCTTTTGGTTGTGGTTTGGGTCTGGGTTTTGGTTCACTTTGAGTTTACTCTCTTTGAATTTACAGAGTGGAGGGTTTCAAAGATAAAAATCCAAAGCCTTCCCTATCTTGTGTTATGTAGCCAGGTGTTTTGTCCTCCAGCTTCTAATATGGAAAAAAAAAGGTAAGTCTATATACAAGACGGAGCCATGGCGATAACGTTAAACCCCTCACCTGGATTCTCCAGTGAGTGACAGCTTATCTGGTCTGCTTCATCTTTCTGACTCTTCTAGCTGTCAACTGAGGAAGGACAGGAGGAAACAAGTGCGTATATAATTATACTTTGTTAAATCACAGACATTCGCGACATTTCATCACTAAATATCATACCACACACCTCCTCAGATGAACATTCTCCGGCATCTGCCACAGCCCAGTAACCATACCCAAGACAGTCACACGACTTACGGGCTAAATTCTATGTGCAGTCACATCTACAACTCTGCCATATTTTTTTTTACCTGTTTAAAAATTTAACCTTTGAGGCCACAAGGCATCAGCCCTACATAAAGAACTATAGGCAATCGAGGAAGGCTGGGATATGGGGAGTTGGCCCTCCCCGGGGAAGAGCATACCAAGTGGTTGTTCTGTGCCAAGTGGTCAGCCCTACAAACACACATACAGGTAGCATTATACAGACTGAACAGATTATATTTAGGAATGTATATGTCTAGGAACATATATGCATGCAATAACAATTTTTTTAAAAATGAAGGAGAGCAGGTATATGGGAGGATTGAGAGGAAGCAAAGGGAAGGAAGAAATGTTGTGATTAAATTATAATCTCAAAAATCAAACGGCCTTTGAGGCTCTCCTGGCTTTTACTGTTTAGATATATTAAACAGGGGCTGAAAAGTGACAGCACAGCAGCTGAGAGCACACGCTTCTCTTGCAAAGGACCCGGATTCAGTTCCCAGCATTCCCATGGTGGTGCAGAATGACCTGTAACTCCGGTCCCAGGGAATCTAATGCTCTACCTCCAGGGGCCCCAGGTACAGATGTGGTGCAAAGACATAATACACAGACACAAAATACTCATACACATAAAAATAAATAAATCCTTCAAAAGTGGCCCCCTTGTGCTCAGGCTGCAGCCATTTCTGTTACTGAAGCATCTTTGGCAGTCACATCTAGTTTGTGCCAGAACCAGAGTCCTGCTTCCAGCTGGGGAGATGACTCTTGGGATTTGGACATGGGCATCTGCCCACTGACCAAATCTTGAAATCCTCGAGAATCTGAGATGAATCTTTGCCCCTGCTGCCTGTGCCAGGCTCACAGAGAAGCAGAGAATGCTGTCTTAAGTACCAGATGCCAGATTCTAATGTTTACTTTCCTAACTTATGTTCCCCAAGCTTCCATTTCTGCATCCATAAAATAAAGACAAATAACGCCTACCTCACAGGGTGTTTGCTCGGGAAATGTTGGTGGAGTGAGTGAATCACTGAGCTAATTAATTTTCGGGGTAGATGAGTCAGAGCTCTTGGTTGCTAGTACTAGAAACTCGAGATAATGAAGTGGAGCAGAGAGAGAATGCACGGACCAAGCAGCAGTGAACTCACAGCACCAATCAGGAAGCCTGAGAGCAGGTCCAGGCATGTGGCTGCAGCCTGGGCACACTCCAAGGTCTTAGTGTAGGAAGAGAGAGTTAGGACACAGTGGCTCAATACTGCTCTCCACGGCTCTGCATGTCTCTGCATAGCTCTGCATGGCTCTGCTAAATAGAGGAGGAACTGGTCCTCGTCTGCATCGTGGGTCTCCTGGTTTAAACAATTTGTGCACACAGCAATGTGAAGACACTGCTTATGCCTTTGATCTGACCACTTTTCCACAACCTGAGGAATCATTTTTAAGTGTTGTAATTGTTTCTGCCAAGAACTTGAGCCCTAATGTATACTGGAACTCAGTGCATATCCCAAAAGGTGAATAAATGGGTGGATGGGTGAATGTGTGGGTGGATGGATAAGTGGATGGATGGATGAGTGAGTGGATGGATGGATGGATGGTTGGGTGGATGGGTGGGTGGATGGATGGATGGGTGAGTGGATGGATGGTTGGATGGTTGGGTGGATGGTTGGGTGGATGGTTGGGTGGATGGATGGATGGGTGAGTGGATGGATAGATGGATGGATGGATGGATGGATGGATGGATGGATGGATGGATGGATGAATGGACAAATAGTCCAACAGAAAAAGGAGAAAAGGGAGAGAAGGGAGAGGAGGGAAGAGAAGGAGAGAAAGAGAGGGGAAGGGAGTAAAAGGATGAAGATGAGAGATAGGGAGAGGGAAAGCAGGAGGAGGAAGAGGAGAGAGAGGGAGGAAGAGAAGGTAGAAGAGGAGGAGAGAAGGAAGAGGAGAACATAACTCAGGTGGTGGACTTAGGATGAGTGCATTTGAACAAAGAATTCAACTAAAGCTGTCTAGCACCCAAACCTGGAGGGGAAGTATGATAGATTAGGTAATTTAAATTTTCCTCTTCATGCCAGAATTTTTTCTATAGAGACAACATGTTTCTTGGCAATGCTCTCATAGGGAAAGCTTTAGCTAGGTTTGCATGCAAGGTGCTATATGGAGCTGTGGTATCAGCAGAGATGGTTTCTTAGCCCCAGAAAAGAGAACCCTTGACTGGAATATTTGTGCAGACTGTATTTTCTGTATTTCAGTGGGAGATTACTATAAAGTTCTGGGATTTGGAGCCAGGTGCTTCAAAGCATCCCCTGCTGTCTGAGGGAGGTACATCAGGAGAATGTAGGCACACCCTGGAAGATGCTTACAGCTGGCCACTCTCCAAAGCCAGCTGTGGGAAGGCCAGGTTAGGCAAGGGCTGTGTCTTCGAGAATGTAGGATGGAGGTTCCTGCCACATACTTAGCAGTGCTGTGGGTTCTGAAGGCAGATGCTCTGAGGGCTTGTACTCCAGACAGGAGGGCAGACTGATATTTTGTTCTGGAAGGTTTACACCTAGCGTGGGTTTTTGGCAGACAGCAGCCTGGAGCCTCAGAAGCAGGCATACACATAGAGAAAAGTGACTCTTTTCCTTTCCTGGTTCAGCTCCAGCACAGAGATGGAGCCTCCATTCTCCGGTAGACTGCCTCCCAGCAACATGGCGCCTCCTGAGAAGCAGCTTGGCTAGGAAGGAAGCAGGGTAAGGGGTGGGGGGTGGGGTGGGAGAACAACACACCAGGAGCATAGGAAGAGAATTCTAAACTTCTTGAACAGAAGAAAGTTAACAGATGTAATTAGAGCATTGACTTTGAAAGCCTCAACTTCCTTCTAAAAGATTTGAAAGTGTGTGAGTGTGTGTGTGTGTGTGTGTGTGTGTGTGTGTGTGCACGTGTAAGAGTGTATGTGCGTTTCTCATTCAGTGAGAAATCCTAATGAAGACCAAAATAAAATCAGTTTGGAAGGTGAAGTGTGGCATCAGAATGAGAATTCCAGAAATGCATGTGCTCCGTTCTGTTCAAGACGGACAAGCCAAGTTGTTGGCCACCATGCAGAGAGGCCTGGCGCAGTGCAGGCCTCCCACCTTTCACCCATCTCAGACAGGACCACATCTTCTCATATTTCCTTCTCTGCTCACCCAACTCAGGACCCAGAAGACCATCTTCTGGGACACTCTCCCTGCTCAGCTCTGCCTCTCCCTCCCTCCCCTATGTGTTGCCCATAGACATGTGAGCTTCCAATCCTGCTCAGTGGTCCAAAGGGCCTGGTTCATCTTGAGGTAGCATCAGTCAATCCGCTGGAAGAGATGGTAACATTGCGCCCTGGCCCTGTAGAGGTGGGAGTTAGATCCTGGTAAGATGGGCTTGAGAATATAAGCACTTTGCTCAGAAGACGTGAGATGGACACAGGGCCACATCTCTTCTCCCTGAACCCCCCTATTTCTCCAATATCCTTTAAGTATCTGTTCCTCCAAGAAGCACTTGGGGATCTGCATCCCATCCCGGTGGTAGAGGACTCACACCCAGGCCAGCCTGGTGTCCAGGTGCAGGAAAGGAAGAGACTGAGGATGTGGGAAATAGGAGGAGGGACTCAAGCAACATTCTAGAAAAGTTATGCACTAGAGGATTAAAAGAATTAAAATATCTAGGTATGTTCCAGAGAATTTGACTCGGGCGTTTCATGAGATGAAGGCACTGGGCAGCTGAAGCCTGAAAGGCAGATTTGGAATCTTTGTTTTCAGTTGCCAGGCATTAATGATTCTTCAGACATACAGCATACTCACATGCGTACCCAGCACCTCATCTGACGATTTCCCCAATCCAGAGACATAGAATCACTGATTTTTACAGATCCAGCTCAGAAAGTTGAGACTTGGGAAAGTAAAACCACATGCACGCACACACACACAAACACACACACACACACACACACACACTACAAGAGGGGGAAGTAGTAAATTGCATTGCTCAAATAGACTAGAGTCTTGTACTCCCGCCAAGCATGCTGACATTCAAAGCAACCCCAGGAACATCAATTTCTTCTTATGCATAAGAAGTAAGGAAATAAGAAGAGAAAAGCATATATGAGAAAGCTGGGCTTGGTGATCCACTCATGTAATTCCCAGTATTCAGGAAGCCAAGGCAGGAGGATCACTGTAAGTTTGAGACCAGGTTAGGTTACACAGTAAGTCTTTACCTTAAAAACACTGGAGGAGCTGGAGCTTTGGCTCAGTGGTTAAGAGCACTTGCTGCTCTTGAAGAGAACCTGGGTTCAGTTCCCAGAACCCACATCAGGTGGCTCAGAACCACCTGTAACTCCAGGGGATCTGATGCCCTTTCTGGCCTAATTGCACATCTGCAAGAATGTATACCTACAAACATGCAAGCACATATACATACACATAAAGAAAAACAAACCTTCAAAAAATATCCCACAAGGTGGCGAATCATCATACCTACTAACTGGAACTCAATATTATAATGGACGTAAGGGACCATGCCTCATTAAGAAACTTCTTACATGTTTTATTTGATCATTACAATAAATAAAACTTATACATGAATATGTTTTCAAATCGTGTTCTTTCTGGTGGCTTCTTATAACATTCATATCACTTCTAAGAGATTAAATATTCAATTTTTTGATGCATACTTTATAAGTTAGAAGTTTTCCATGAGAAAGGTGTAATATAACATAAAATAGTGGTTTTCCCCAGACTGATCGTATACTCCAAGTAAGGGCAATAGGATCCTATGAGACAAATTTATATCTTTATAATTTGTTTTCTAAGATTCAATTCTTTCTCATGCACATGTGTGTTATGAACCTGTATGGTTATTTTGTTCCTGATTGGAAGTCACAAACTCTACCTGTGCATACACACACAAAGAGCACACACGGTGGGAAGAGCCTGGACTTAATTTAGGTATGCTGCCACCAGGTGGAGACAGAGTGCTGTGGACTGCGACAAATCTGGCTTCAAATGCCACAAATTTGTAGCTGCAGATTCCTGCTTCTTGTATTGTATGAGCATTTACTGACATAGTGTCATGCCATCAAGCTTTAATGCAAAAACACTTAAAAGAGATTATTGCAAGGGTTTTATAAATAAGAAGTGTTACAGAATCTTTCCCTCTGGTCTCTTAATGTTCCTTTTCCCTCACAAATACTTTTGGCAAAAAAAAATCACTGGCTCCATGGGCTGCTTAAGTGTGAAACCCTCAAAATCTCTCAACTGTGTCTGGCAAAAGTTCCAGAGCCCAGTTTCAGGCTAGGGCCCTCTCCAGGTTTTCTCTTTTCCAGTGTCAGAAAGAGTGGCAGGGGTTAAGTGTGAGTATCCCTTGGCAGAGTGCTTGCCCGTCACAAAGCTCTGGGTCCCAGCCCAGCCCCAGATACACGGAACCTAAAGGTCAGAAATTCAAGGCCATCTTTGGTTACATATGCTTTGATGTCAGCTGGGGCTACATGAGACCCTGTCTTGAAGCAAAATAAACTCAAATAAAATAAAGAGCAGTGAAAGGCATTTGAAGGGTGGTGGTAGCAAGGTTCTGGGGAGGAGGCCATCTGTCCCAAGATGCCCAGCACTGCTCCACACCTGGGAAGAGAGAACAATGACTATTTCAGATGCTCTCCTCAGAGACCTTCATTTCTTCCCATTAGGGGAAGAAGTGCAAGGGCCACCCCTCTGAGGAGCCTCACCAACCCCACCTCCAGAAGCCCCCACCACATCCAGTGAGAGTCTTTGCTGTTCAGCAAGGGAGGCAGGGAGCACAGTGGAGGCATTAGCATGGACTAGTATAGTGACAACGAGGAGCAGGTGTCTCATCACACCAGAAAGCAGACAGACCACTCAGAAGTCTCTGGTTCATTCTGTCAACCCCTTGAGAGGCTGAAGCTGACGTCTGTGTCCCCTCCGCCTCCCTTCCTAGTGACAAGGAAAAGAGAGAGAATCGGCCCCACCCAGTTGACAGAGGTTGGATCTGTGAGCAGAGGCAGCAGCTGAAGCTTCTGGAGGGATCTATTAGCCCAGCTGAAAAAAAATATAGCTCACCTCTCACATCTCCTCAGGAAGGCACAGATAGAGTTTGTGACCGCATCGGGAGCAGAATAACCATACAGGCTCATCTCAGAGAAATGAGATAACTTTAAAAGGGCAACCCAGGGGGGAGATGAGAATGTTAACATAATTTTCAGAGTTGCCTTCTTGAGCAGTCTATATTCATGATAGCATTTCCTGTGTCCTTTCATGTAGTCGGGCTCGGTCATAATTAAGCTTTCTTCGGGATAAGCATCCTTCCTCGAGCCCCTGTTGCCAGCACAGCAGTACCCACAAATCCCACACCTGCCACCTGCTCACAATAGAGAGGACAGGAGGATGTGTAATGTCCTCAAGAATCAAGACTGGGCTTGAGTCACAGCAGATGCTGGCCCCGGAGGCATGAGGCACCTGCCTGGTGGGGCTATTGTGTGTGCTTTGAGGTGACTGGGGCAGGGGGATTGACAGCACTGAAGCCAGGAGGATGTGCAGACTACGAGCACAGGGGACAGAGTGGCATGGACGAGAGCAGCATTTGCTGCAGTGGAGGACTCAGGACAGCTGAGACTACAGTTGATATGGAGTGAGCATGCTCTGATCTACAACTGGACAGTGTGAGGAGCTCTACATTAAGAGAATCACCTCGAGTCTCTAAGAACAGGAGTCTCAGGAAGCCAAGGCCACTCTGTGCTAGGGACAGACTCTACTTCAAACATATCTTGGTTGGCAGACAATGCAGCAAAGGCCACCTGGATAGAATGGCTTGAAGGCCAGACATTCTGAGCACAGGAGAATTTGGTGTTAAGTCTGTATTGAAGAGTAGAAATCTAGAGCCTTGAAGCTGCTCTCCAGCACCCAGTTGGTGACCTTTGGCATGGAGACTAGAGTGGCTCTCTGTGGAGAAAGAGAGGCGGGGGCTTTGTTCCGGGGAGCCTCGGGCACAGGACAGCACAGAAGTGAGCCAGTGGGATTAAGGGAAAATGCTTACTGGCTAACCCTTACCTGGAACATGTAACCTGCGCAAATAAGAATGCAGGGAAAGAGAGCGAGGCAGAGGAGGAAAGAGCCACATGAGAGCATGTTCACAACCCGGCCATGGATCTATAGTGAGCAGGCGGTTGCAGGAGGGAATGGAGAGCCTTGATCTCCTAACCCTCATTTCCACTGATTCAAGTGATGCTATAGGATTATGCTCCCCGCTACCCCGGTGCTTCTTGACTGTTCCACCCGGCTCATAGGAAGCCAAGTTCCCTCACAACAGTTGTTCAAACAAATGGGGAAAAATGGACAGCACACCTCTTTTTTCTTGGGTGACTGCCTGCAGTGTCTTCAGCCATGCCTGGAAGCAGGCAGTCATGTGAGGGTTCTGGGTCAACCCACAGAGTGCCATGCCTCTGTAGAAACTGGGAAACCCTGGAGTGAAGGACAGGTGTGTGAGGTCACAGGCAGACTAGAGAGAAACTGTGAATGATGTGGAGGATCAGGGCAGCTGCCACAGCGCACCCGGCTACTGAGCTCGTCAGTCCTCCACAATGGCAGTCAGAGAGTCAGAACCTGGCAAGAAGAGATGCTTCCCCTGTGGCCCCCGAGATGTGGTTGGTGTCTGGCGGTCTTCCATCAGAAATAGGAACCAGGCCAATCAGGGCCAACACATAATCAGGGATGGAATGCTGCCCTCCAAGTCCGCAGAACCAAGCGCTGAGGTGACCGTGTCAGTGCAGCAAGAACCTGTCCCGAGTTGCCCCTCTAAGTCAGACACACTTCTAAACTCTATTTTTATAGTATTTATTTTAACACTCACAGAAATGTCATGAGGTTCCTCATGAATTTACAAAGATATGAGTACAGAGAGGCTTAGGAACTGAACCAGTGTCAGCGCTGGTAAAGAAGAGAATCGGGTTTGGGATCTGGGTGCCTGACCCTAATATTGGCACACTCAGCTACGGAAGGTCCAGCGAATGGTCAGACTCTAAGATGTAAATATCTGTAAGAGCTTTCAGGGTGAGGGGGAATCAAAAGTGAGACTAAGAAATCTCCCTCTCTCCCTCTCTCTCTCTCTCTTTCTCTATCTTTCTCTCTGAGTCAGAGGACAACTTGAGGGAGTTTGTTCTCTCCTTCCACCATGTGGGTCCTGATGGGACTGAACTCAGGCTGTCAGGCTTGGCAGCAGGCATCCTTACCCACTGAGCCATCCGGATGTCCCTGGTGTTAGTCTTTGTAAATGTTTTAGTATTTCGTACATGCATATGTTGTATATTAAGCATAGTCCCCCTCATACTTGCCTACTCTCTCTTGTCTCAACACTCTTCCCTCCCATTAATCCCTTTATCCCACTAGGCAATGTTACTTGTATTTTCATGTCATATATTCATATATGATTTTATGAATCAATATAAAAATCCAGGACCCACAAATGAGAGAAAATGTGTTATTTGTCTTTCTGAGACTGGCTTAATTCACCACTTAATATGATCATCTCCAGTTGCATCTATTTCCCTGTGTGTGACATGATTTTGTCCCTCTTTGTAATTGAAAGAAAAATTATATTATATGCTATATAATATAATTAGATATAATAAGTACAAATATAATAAAATATAATATATAGTTTATAATGTATTTCATAAATTATATTAATATATTATGTATTATATGTGTGTGTGTGTGTACATATACATACACACACACACATGCTATTTTCTTTACTAGCCTTCTGCCGTTGCTCACCTACGATGTTAGTATTCTAAGAGCAATGCTAAAGGCCAGAAGATGTCTTGAAAATTTTAAAGAAACATTTCCAATTTAGATTTTTACATTTCACCGAGTTTTGAATCTAGAAGAGAGGCAGAATAAATATATTTGCAGATGTGTTTGGACACTGAAAGCTGACCGTTTTCCTCAGAAAGTGACTGCAGGGTATTCATCAATGAGACAAAGACATAAACAAATAAACAAACAAACAAACAAAAAAGGACTGAATGAGTAGGGAAAGCTGTTACAAGAGCCCAGGTTAATAACCGTGTGACAGGACTGAAGAGCCCCCAGCCCTCAATGATGCAGGAAGAGACGGTGTTTTCCGAGGAAGTATCCAGGGAAAAGTGGCCCCAACAGAAAGGGAGATCTGGTAGGTAAGTAGTATGCTGAATCACCTAGAGAGACCTAGAAAGAAGACGCAATCCGACAATTATAACCAAGGAATAACAAAGGTCTGAGCGATAAAGGACAAGCAGTCACATTAGAGTAGATCCCAAGGAGACAACATAAATACTTGCCAATGTTGTAACTCAATGTGTCGGGGAGGGTGACATGGCTCAGCAGGCAAAGGTACTTGCCACCAAGCCTAGAGCCTGACTTCAATCCTGGGGCCCACATGGCCAAAGGAGAGAACTGATCCCTGCAACTTGTCCTCGCACCTCTGTATGGGCACGGTGGCAGGCACACATGTGTGCACACACTCATTACATAAATGTAACACAGTAGAAGTGTGGTAAGATTTTCAAAGACAGGATAAGAAGAGGTGGAGATACTAAATCTTCATTTCTAATAACACTTCTGTATCTAAAATTGTGATATGTGCACTTTACTTACTCATGTAAAGGACGGTGTGAGGAAGAGCAGCTGCAAATTCAGGCTGCTGCTCTCCGGCCACGGTTTGCAGCTGGTGTGGAGCTGTTCAAGGAACCACTGCTGCCGTCATGTATGAGCTTCTCAGCATGGTTTGAGTTCCTTGTTGTATACTTACAATTTGTAAAATATATGAACTGTAGGTAAGATGGTGAGAAGAATCTGTGAAGTTATGAGCAGAGCTGCACGGATCCCTGAGTTCCTGAATTCCCACATCCATACCATCTATTTCTGCTCCTTCTTTGTCTTTATTTGACATGGATTTCCACACAGTGTCTCAATTTACTTTCCATCATTGACCCTGATGTCTCAAATGCTCTCTTCCCCTCTGAACTTTTCTTTGACATGTAATTTAAGTGGTCTCAGATACATGGCTTTAAACCAATAACTAAAGGAAACAGAATCTGTCACAACCCCTAACGTACCTCTGTGACTTTGGCCAGACTGCCTTGCCCTTCATAGTTTTCTGATTTGTAAGTCAGCGGGCCTTTAATCTCCTTACACTCTGATCTTCTGCTGTTTGTACTTTGAGCCTAAGGCTGAGTTGACAGAGGAATAGAAATAACCATACAGGAAGTGAAGTCATTTACTCAGTAACAAAAGGAGAAGAGTCATGAGGTCACATTATCTATTGGGCCAGAGGCTCACATGTTCGTGGAAGAGGTAGCGTCTCCCCAGGACTGGGCATGCTGCACATCTGATGTGTGGTTGTGTGGGCACAAACGTAGAAATCAAAGACATTCCCCACAAGGCTCCAAATGACTTTGGGTTCTCAAATTTTATCTTTCAAAACTGGGCTGATTCTCAACTCTTCCCTGTAATAGATTTATCTTTGTTTTGATACAAAATGTCTGTCCTAAAATACTCAGTAAATGTTACACTCTACAGAGAGGTCTTATGATCATTCAAGGCTTAGAAAACTCCAGCTCAAGCCCAGTCTGGTCCAACAGGTTACTTGTTCCCTGGGTGAGAAGCAGGGCAGTGGGAAGAACACCCCCACCAGAAGGAAGAATGTGGCTGTGTTCACAGTGCTGGGAAACGGGACACTCGGCCCATGTCTGATGAGCACGTGAATGCAGGCAGGAACAAATGAACAAAGACGTTGGTGACTACAGAGTGGCGGTGTCTGGGAGGTTAGCCATGTCTGTCACAACCCACCTGTCTCTGCTGCAGAAGGTGAGCTATTCCCACTGATAACCAACGGCACATTCCAGGAGTGTACACCCAGGACAGACAAAGCGGCTGACCAGAGGGGTTCAGTATGGTAAACTGTCAGACACAGTGTTACATTTCCCTTCTCTCTGAGGCAGGAGAATGAGTCGTGTTGCTGACAGTAATTGTAGGCAAAGGAATGTTAAGGAGAACAAAGGAGGACTACCAAGAAACACAGACAGGCCCGGGTAGGAAGGGACCTCATTCCTCCCAGGACTCATGGAACATAGAGAAAGGATCGCACCTGGTGTTCCCAAAGCCAATGTAGGAACCAGTTTTAAGAGGAAAGAGTGGGAAGGCTTCAGAGAGGGCAAGGGGAGTCTCTACTCTTAGTTGTATAGTCTGGGAAAGTGATAGAGGAGCTTGGAAATGTGTGAATCCCAATTCGAGTGAGTGGTGGTTGATTCTTGTGGTTTGCACACTGACAGGGCACAACCTTTGCATCTTAGAATGTATCAAGGCATGCAGCATTCATTCACTCTGTGCAGTGGTAGCGTAACACCACAGATAGCCTATAAAACGTTAGGAAAGATGTGCAATCTGCCTAGATTTCCTGAGCAAGTCTGTGTACATGGCTGTTAAGAGTCTAACGGCCTGGGTCAGTTTACATGAACTGTCGGCTAGAGGCAGACCCTGGGCAGGAGGGAACAGGTGAGGGGCTCCCCGGGGCTGAGAAGAAGACAGTGGAAATGGAAGTGACTGTAAATAGTGGTGGAGCTTCCCTAACAGATGATGGAAATTATCCAAGGTGGATCGGGACTATGATTGCATTAATGAATACACTACAATAGAACCCTCCAAAGTACTAAGTGGTTGTGATCTCTGGTATGTGGATGTTGTCTCAATAAAGCTGTTAACACAAACAAAAAGTGTGGATCCGCGCCTTACCTCTCCAGTGTGCTAGCTATACACTGGAAAAGTGTATAGCTATACACTGAAAAGTGACACCCGCCCCCCTGGTCTCTTTCTCTCTCACACTCTCTCTCAGATAGGGTCTCACTGAGATCAGCTGTAGCTCTAGCTGGACTGGAACTTGATATGTAGACCAGGCTAGCCTCTAACTCACAGAGATCTGCCTGCTTTTGCCTCCCAAGCGCAATTAAAGGTGGGCAATACCATTCTTAGCAAGTGACCTCCTCCTACCTCAGTTTCCTGATTTGTAAAATTCAGATGACTCAGGATTCTCCAGGTCTCCCACAGAGTCTTCTCAGAGTGGTCACACACACACAAGAGGTTCTAGCTCAATCAGTGTCTCACACTTCATAGGAATGCGGTCACTGTCAGCTCTCTGTTCATTTGTCACAGCAACAAATTGTTAACCTAACAAATAAATTTTAATAAAGTCAATTTAGTTTAGATTTCTGGTTCCCAACAGAGGACCTTAGAGTTCCACAGAGCCTAGAATATGTTTGTCCAGGTTCCTATTTCCTTTAGAACCCCTTCCTGAAGTCCTAGTCATTGCAGATTGCTGGAAGTGTTGTGTTTCTTAGCTTAGAACTAAAATGAACTAACATAGCACATGGTCATTTTCCAATTGGAAGTTCAGTCTGGGTTTGGTAGTTGGAGAAGACTTTGGTATTTGTTATTACTTAGTAAATACTCATAATTTGTTATTACTTAGTAAATACTCGTCATTTGGCAGACAAATCATTTAAAATGGGAGCCAAGGAGTAAACTCGTCATAGGGCTTTTGCTGGCAAAACCACAGAATCGGGGCATCTGACCTCCTTCCAGATCCAGCATCTGGGATGTTTTTTTCCAGAAACAGGAAGCAGAGATAACATGAGCTGCTGTGATGGCAGCTTGGAGCTGGAGAGACTTGGAGTATTTGAAGGGAAAATGTCCGAGACTCTGCTACCACCTTCTCGGCACCTAAGACCTAATTCCCGAAGGTTGCCCAGCATCTGAAGCTACTGAAGATAGAGTGTGGCTTAAACTCTTGCCTCTTGGATGTCATTTATTTAGTGATTTTGCCAGGGTAAAAGTCTTGGCCCTAGTCATTATGAATCCAGGAAGAGGAGCAGCTGGTAGGACTTGCTTTGCCTCTAATACCTACAGTTATCATGGGCTTCGAGGCTCATCAGCAGTGCTTATTGATGCTCGGAGGAGACTGGTCCCTGGATCTCCACTCTGACCCTGCTTGGGATGCTCAGTGCCTGCACTGGCAGTGCACCCAGGCACACAGGGTACTGGAACCTTCCTGAATGTAATAGGATAGCTCATCAAAGCAGGCTCAGAGCCCAACAATCTGTAGCCAGTGTGCTTCCTTACAAAACCAATCTTGAGAGAAAGAAAGGCTTGGTGCCTAGATAGGGAACGTTGTGGCACTTTGTGATAGGAGCCAGGGTTGGCAGAGGCGAGCACTGAGGGCAAGTCTGTGAGGATGAGAGGATGTTTTGACCTGTGATTTTAGGATAGGCTGAAGTATAGTAACTTCTGCACAAAGCCCTTCTCTCTTTGAAGAAAGGTTTTGTGGAGAAGCTTACCTCTGGACTAAGTACTCTCTGGCTCCTAATCTATGAGAAGAACAAGTCACACGCAAGTATTACCATCAGAGACAGACCCATGCTGCAACGCCATCCCCACCATGTCTGTTCCCTCTGAACTGTGAGCCAAGTGAAACGTCTCCTCCCTTGCATTGCTTCTGTCAGGTGTTCGAGAGAAGAAAGACCTAACACAGCCTCCAAACCCAGTTCTGATCTTTGTGCCTCTGGGTTAAAATGCACGAGGTTTCTGAGGGAGACGGAAGAGCCGGAGGCAATCTCTCTCATCGTGTGCAGTTCTCAGAGTGCCTGAGGCCGTGGGTGGGATCGCAAGGACAAGAAAGCCTTTAGGAGACTGAGGAAAGCCAGGAGCAAGGCAGGCTGTGGTCCTCTCTCTCCACACCACACACATCCGTCCACAGCAGGGCAAGCAGGCACGCGTGGCTGATTAATTCCACAGGTGCAGTCTTCACATGTCACCAGTTATTGACTATTATCACACACACCCCCTCAACCATCTGCCTTAGTATGTCAGATCAAAATAAATCAACAAACAGAAAGTGGCAAGCAGATGCTACCCCGGGATACTGCAGCCAGTGCTAGACTGGCTTAATTTTTGTCACTGCTGTTGTTTCGAGACAGGGTATCATGTAGGCCAGATTGGCCTTGAACTTGCTATGTAGCCAAGGACATTCTGGAATTTCTGACCCTCCTGCCTCCTCAAGTGCTGGGACTCCAAGCATGTGTCACCACCACACTCAGTTCCGATAGAGCTATAACCCCAGCCCACTGGACTAAGTCTGAGTGACCACCCCATCTTTCTTCTTCCTCAGGTGACCGGGTGGTATTGCATGCAGGGATGTGTGCACACACGCATACTTTATACATTGTAATGGGTACTGATTATCAACTTGAGCTGTGCACCAGCATTCATCTCTCTCTGCTTCCTTACTTGCAATGTGACCAGCCTGCTTCTGTCCATGTCTTCCCCACCATGACAGACTACACCCCCTCAAACCATAGGCCAGAATAATCCAGCCCTCCCTTAAAGAGCTTCTTATCAGGCACTAGGTCATAAGAACGAGAAAAATAACTAACACATAAGTGGATACTATTTGTACTTGTGAGGAAGGAGTTGTAAGCGGGTGGGGCAAAGAGGAAGTGGTGATGAGGGTAGGCATTTATTAAGCTTTAATTGCTTACCAGGAATGTAAACATCATGATAAAGTTCAATCCTCACCAAAAATAAGAACTATTATATTTCCACTTTTAAGATAAAAACTAGGGGCTAGACAGATTGCTCAGTGGTTAAGAACATTTGTTGCTCTTGCAGAGGACCTGGGTTTGGTTCACAGCACCCACTAGCAATTCGTGGTTTGAATTAAAAGTTAATGCTTTTAACCCCTGCACAGGCTACCTACCCTCTCACTTGTCACGGCCATTAGAGACATCTTCCCTCCCCACCTCTTCCTGCCTCTACTTCAGCATCACAGGAATGGATTAATTATGGCTCCCAAGCTTACAGGGTTGTGAGTGTTCAGATTATGATACACAATGCATTTAGGGTAAGTTTCCAGAATGTGCTGGCTACTGTTTTATTTTATTTTTATTATTTATTTTGTATGTACAGGTTTCTTCCTGCACGTATATCTGTATACCAAGTGTACACAGTGTACAGACCATAGAAGGAGTCAGATCCCCTGAACAGGAGTTGCAGATGGTTATGATCTACCAGGAAGATGCTTGGAATTGAACCTGTATCATCTGGTAGAGCAGTCAGGGCTCTCACTGCCAAGTTATCTCTCCAGACCCTCTGTCAGCTATTGCTACTGTTGTTTTTTATTTTACAATATTGTCTTTTTTAAAAAATGGATTTCTCTTTTGACATTATTTATTTGTGCATTGTGTGTGCATACAAAGGTGTAGCACACCACTCATCTGAAAATCACAAGATAGCTTTTAGACATCTGTTCTGTCCTTCCATCCTGTGGGTATCCGTGATCAAACTCAAGTCTCCAGACTTAGCATCAAGCACCTTTACCTGGTGGCCCACCTCAACTGGTCCCAGTGTCATCCTCTTAGCTGAATGGAGTTTGGAGAATGCCGAGTTTTACAAGCCAAGAGAATATGTTAGAGAGTATGAGCGTGCCTGGGGTCCAGCACTAATAGAACTAAATTTCTCACTTAAAGTAGCCTGAAACAGGCAAATTCACCTGCAGCCCGCAGGCTACATGCAGTCAAGGATAGTTATGAATACTGCCCAACACAAAATCATAAATCTGTGTAAAACATTACAAGAATGTGTGTGTGTGTGTGTGTGTGTGTGGTGTTCATTCACATGCAGCTTGATTACATGGTTCTTGAAGTTGAACTTTGAAAATGCCAGTGCTGAGTTGCAGTATCGAAAGGCTGGACATGCCCGAGAGGGTAAGTCATTTTTCCTACATTGGCCCACACCAGCTTGTACATTCTACGCTCTGTGGATTTCGGAGCCTCCTGTTCTCTTCTTTCCATCCTTGCTTCTGACAGCTCTCCACAGAGGCCACTTACCATCTCCCATAGCCCTTTCTCCCCTGAGTCAAAACCCATTAAACTGCCCACGCCCTGAGACATGGTTAAAAGCCACACCAATGGCTGGGTGGTGGGGCGAGGCACTCTCACATAAAGTGCCCGAGGAGGCACAGGGGGATGCATCTCGTCAGCCTGCTCATTTCTAAAAGCAATTTCTATCACTTTTCCCCTCCACTGCATCCCACCTGGTGATGGGAAAGCTTAAGGATTAATTGGCTGTGGCATCCCTAACATCTGCTCCCCGTCCCTGTGGAGGGTTCCCAACTAACTTCAGGCTTAGCCGTAAGTTCTGTGACTTAGAAGAGGAAAACAGCAACCAGTGCCAATAGGTGTTTGTCCTCTCCGACGTCTGAGGCTGACAACTGAAGCCCCAGTCAGTCTCTGGCTTGCAGGTGTTGGGAGCCCTGCCTGCTTCCCTTCTGGTCTTCCTGTGACACAAGGACATTTTCAAAAGTAGCTGGAGGCTGGTGAACAGCTGGCCACTGCTTCCTTCTAGAGCACACTAAGAACAGCGTGGCATTGGCTGTGCTCTTTGCCTCTCTGAGGGGCCTGTTTCAATGTGTCAAATGCTGTAACATATCCTTACTTCCTCCTTTCTTCCAAGGTCCATGGAGGACCACAGCACCCCCTCAGACAGCTTTATACACTTTCTTCGGCTTAACGTGGAGGCCGCTGACTGACTCGGGCCTCAAGGTGGCTGCACTCGAGGACAGTGGAAACAGATACCCTCAAAAGCCAACAAGGCCTACAAGCCCTGAGGAATGGGACATGCTGGGGGACACAGCATGCTCAGGATCAGGAAGCTGGTCTTGAGCTCAGGCCTCCTGGGATTACTAGAAGAGGTCACCAGCAACCCCCAGGAGGCAGACATTTCCACTGAGGGGTGCAATCTGGGAGAAAGCTCCCAACAGGGAGAAACTTGGAGGAGCCCAAGAAAACACTTCATAAAGCAAACAGCTTTCAATATACTGACCTGAAGAACAAGAGGCCAGCCTTGGGTCCTGGCCAGATCTGCCTTTATCATTTCTCCAGCTAATCCTCACCCAGGGTGGGAATGCCAGTTGAGAAAAGAAGTAAAGATTCACCATGAATTTCTTGAAGTGGACGAAATTGAATGGAGACTGTTTTGCTGGCATTTTTACCTGCAGTAAGGAGCACATTTATATCTAATGTACTTAAAGTCAGAAGGGAGAATAAGCTCTCAGGCTGGTCTTCCTGGAAGTTAGGCTTTGGTCTTGCCAATCACAGATGCCATAGCAAGAAGTCCAGGCCCTGCAAACTTATGGAGCCTTGCAGACTGGGGTGGAGGTTGGCGGTGTCACAGAAAGCAGGAGGTATGGGATTGGGGGGCTGTCCCCTCTGTAAAGAGAACTCTCTCTACTTTCATTTGAGAGCTCCAGCTAAGCTTCCATTTAAAGGAGCCGAAGGATCTGGATGCTCAATTTCTGTCTAACCTCAGCTACTCAATTGGGGAGCAAATTGTAGGGAGCTGGTCATCCACCAGTGAGGAGGGAGCAAGAGCCACAGTTCTGACTTGGAACCCCAGGTCCTCTTCACAGCAACCTCTGACCTTCCATCCAGGGACACTCTGTGACATCACCTGAACTTCTGAGGAACTACTCCACTTTAGGTTTGGCAAGTTATTAATCCCAATCGGTCAGGGACAAAAAAAAAAAAAAAAAAAACATTGCCATGAAGTTTGAGTTGATTTTAAGCAAGCTTTTAATACTGGGCAGTAATGATGGAAGCTGGCCAGAACCACATGGAGGTCTCCACTAGATTCCCTCAAGATGGCCCTGCACTGTAGTTTGTAGGGATTTTTAAAGGCAGAACCCATGATGCTGTGTTTCCCATTAGGTCCAATCAGGGGTGAGCACACATCTGATGTTCTGCATATCTCTCATCTACAGGTATCCTGTCTGGGTATTTTCCACTTCTTACCTAGGTGTCTCCCACCCATGTGAGGTATAAGAGGTCACACTGGGTCAAGCTCAGCCTACCAGGCTCTCTTGACCTGTGCCAGGTCTCCAGGGAAGTCTATGAAACAATGGATTCTCAGTGCCCATGTCATCCTGGGATACAGCCCAGACTCTGGATGTTTAGCAAGGGTCTCTGCGATTTACTTGCCAGGGTAAGTTTGGACCCACAGAGTGACCCTATCTATTGGGCCAAGAATGTCTGGCATGTGGTAGACTTTGGTCATAGTTGCTCCCACAGACTGAAGGCCATTCTTGGGGGGATGTAACAAGGCAGCCTGCAGGCTGGGTGGTGACTCACATCTTCCAGTTAAAAAAGGGCAACTTCCAGGCTGTGACACATACCATTAAGGAATGGCAGCTGAGGGAACCCAGGACATAATCTACTTTTAGATGACAATCAGAAAGATGCAGGACAAAGGTGGAGAGACTGCTCAGTGGTTAAGAGCAGAACACATGTGCCTAAGCACATATACACATAATTTAAAAAGTAAGCCTAAAAGTGAGGCAGGACATTTGCCCACACAATGAATGGCACCTGGCATGAGCTGGCCAAAGGAAGTCCTGAGAGAGGGGTGCTCTATAGCCTGAAACACAGAGAGGTCAACATTCAGGCAATGATTCGACTGAGGTTCAAACTCCTCATCCTGGGGGCAGGGGTCTCAAAGAACAAAGGGGAAGCTGTACTAACTTGGGAAGCTCTGAGTGCTCCAGCACGGACCCTTCCAAGAGATGCCATGGTTTCATAAGCAGTGCTATAAGATTCCCAGAACATCTAAAATCTAATGTCCTTTGCTCATATATGAATGTGATTCTCAACCAGAGTCAATTCTGGCTTCTAGGCGGAGACTGCCAACATTGGAGATGGTCTGGATGTCACCACAAGGAGTAGATAGGTGAGTGGATGCCACAAGCACCCGACAGACCAGGGAAACCAGTAAACAGCACAGCACAACGATGAGAGAGCCAGCCCAAAATGTCAATAGAGCAAGGCTGAGAAACTTGGTCTACAGTGAAGTCATCACAGGGCCTGGCCACTGATCTCTGTGAAACATGTCCAAGATGACACTGTAGAAGACACCAACCAGCACACACTGCGATCCCCACAGCATGGAGGGCGTCGGGCCTGGGCACTGGATGCTGCTATGCAGGCGTGTGCAGTCACTGTGCATCATAGCACAGTCTATGAAAGTGAAAGGAAGTGGTCATCGATCCATGGTGTAACCAGCTAATAATAGCAAAGTGTGCTCACACTTCACACACCTGTTGCTCCATCCTGGCATCTCTCACTGTCCCTGGGGGACTGTTTTGCAGTTGCAGAGCATGGGAGAAACTCTGCATCCTCAGTCCCAGACTGTGGGATTCTCCTTATATGTCTCCCAGCACGAAATTCTGATTGGTCTCTTATAAACCATCAACCTTTATGGAGCAATGTTGGGACCATTGCTTTTTATTACTTAGCATATATTAATTGCACAAAACAATAGATTTCATTATAACATTTTCTCACATGTACACACGCTGTACCCGTCTGATGGTTAATCTTGGTTGTCAAGCTGACACCCCTGGGGAGAGGGAATCTCAACTGAAGAACTGCCTCCATCAGAATGGCCTGTGGGCATGTCTGTGGGGCAGTTTCTTGATTGTTTTTCTGAGACAGGGTTTCCCTGTGCAGCCCTGGCTGTCCTGGAACTCACTCTGTAGACCAGACTATCCTTGAACTCAGAGATCTGCCGCTTCTACTTCCCATGTGCTGGGATTAAAGGTGTGTACCCTCTGGTGATGCTTTTCATTTCTAGTTTATGTAAGAAGGCCCAGCTAATGTGGGTGGCCACAATCCTAGGGAGTGGACCCGAGCTATATAAGAAAGGTAACTGAACTTGCACCTGAGAGCAAGCCATTAAGCATCATTCCCCCATGATTTCTATTTCAAGCTCCTGCCTTGGCTTCACTTGATGACAGACTGAAGTCTAAGATGAAATAAACCCTTTTGTTCCCAGGTTGTTTTTGGTCATGGTATTTACCACAGCACCAAAAAGCAAATTACAATCCTGACTTCCCTTTCTTATATTTTCCTATACCTGCTCTCCTACTAAAGCCTTTTATCTTCCCAAATAAGCTTTCTTATTTCAAATATATACGTGTGATATTTGTCTGTATGAGTCTGGCTTATTTAACTTAACATAGTCTCCAATTATACCCATTTTACATAATTTTATATTTCTTTATAGTGGAATAATACCCCATCATGTCTGTAGACCTCATTTCCTTTATCCATTCATCTGTTGATAGGCGCTAAGGTCAACTGCATAGCTTGGCTGTTGTGAACAATGTCACAACAGCTATAGGTGTGTAGGTATCTCTGTGGCGTGCTGACTCGGATTATTTCAGGTTCCTACCCAGGAGCATGATGGCTGGGTCATCTGGTAATTCTATTCTTAGTGTTTTGTTTTGTTTTCATTGAGGAAAGTCCATATTGTCTGTTGTTGTGACAACACAAACTTATATTCCTGCCATCAGTGTAGAAGGCTCCCCCAAACCCTACATCAAAGCCTCACCAATATTTGTTGCTCACCAAGACAGCTATTCTGGCACGGTTTGTCAGGTTGAGCCACCAGAGGTTACAGAAGAGAGGCTCAGGAAAAACTAAAGTACACCCTCCTCAAAGGTCCTAGAGAGAGAAGACACTGAATACACGGGATTGTATGAGAAAATCCCAAGGAGGGAGAGAGGTTTGCTTGGGCCACCACTTGTGTCGGGGTTATTGGAGGAAAAGCGAGGCAGAGCAAGCTCTTGGGCTCACTAGTGTAAGGAATTCTAGCAGTTGTCTTGAAACTCTGACAGAAGTCCTGCGTACCTGGCACCTGCCTGGCAATGGGGAAAGCACAGGCAGTGTTCTCTTCACCTCAGAGAGTCCACTCATGAGGCTGGGGAGATGGCTCAGTGGTTACAAGTGCTTAGTGCACAAGTGTGAGGATCTGAGGGCAAATTCCCAGAACTCCTGTAAAAGCTGGACACGCTGCATGAGTATCTGTTATCCCAGCATTCCTAACGGGAGATGTTTCCCATTAGGGAAACAGGATAGGTAATGGGAGGTGTTTCAGACTCCTGGTGGAAACAGAATTCCTGGAACCTCCCAGGCCAGCTATCCTGGTAACAAAAGGGACCCTGTTTCTAGCACACTGGGAGGCAAGGACTGACTCCTAAGGTTGTTTTCTGGTCTCCATTCGTGTATTACAGCACCCTCATGCCTGTATTCACATACATGATTGTGTGCACGCATGCACACACACACATTGTATACATGCATACAAAATAATGAAATAAGAACGAGACAGAAGCACATTTTTTAAAAGAGACCTTCCACTTTCTAACTACTTGGTTTACAAACAGGTGATTGTCATCCCACTCTGATCTGACATAGTCTTACCTCTTTAAGTGTGAGCACCTGTACCCCCCAAGACACTGCTCCCAACCTGTTCGGATTGCAGCTCCCATTTCCAGTTTAGTCATACTCAGTTCCCTGTGCTCAAAACTCTCTCTCTCTCACACACACACACACACACACACACACACACACACACAGAGCAAATACCAGCAGACAGACCGCACCCAGTGTTCTTACTGTTTAAGCCTGGTGCAGCCAGCTTGCTTTCCACACTGGAAACAGATCTATTTGTTATTTTGAGCTGTGCCTGAGATGACACTTATGACACATAGCAAAGCGAGAATTATCTTTAGGAGCAGAAAGACAAGGACATACTGCCAGTCTGATAAGATAAAAGTGGTGGCAGATAAACGTATTTATAAAGGGAGATGATGGCTATCTGCCAGGCAGAAGAGAAAGATGCCCACTGAATAGTAAGAGGGATGAGAAGGCAAGCCAATTCTGGGATGGATGAATGTCCATAGCCTCCGCAGCAAGAATGTTCAGTTCAAGAGAAAAAGAAAGGGAATGGCAGTAGTTTAGGGACATGGTGTGGCCTTGGACGATGCTCTTAACTCACAGGAGCTGCTATGTAGAAAAAGGGAGGGGACAACCCTGCGCCCTCTCAGAATCATGTAGTGACATTGGGGTGGGGATCCTTATTTTTGTTTGTTTGTTTGCTTTAAGATTTATTTTCTTTTTTACTTATGTGTCTGAGCGAATGTCATGTGTGTGCAGGTTCCCATGGAGGCCAGAAAAAGGCGTCAGATCCCCTGGAACTGGAATCGCATGGAGTCAGGAGCCAGCCAGTGTAGGTGCTCTGGAAAAGCAGCAAGCACTCTTAACCCTGAGCCATCTCTCTAGCCCTACGGTGACTTAAGAATTTACACAGATTAAGCACTGCGTGAGCTGAGACACATCCTTCATATGAGTATTCCCAAACTAGATCCTGGAAGGGTGTCTGGGTGCAAGGGTGCCAGCACTGAGGAAGCAGAGACAAGATGATCACTGTGAATAGGAGGCCAGCCTTCCTACATAATGAGTTCTAAACCAGCCAGGACTACATAGTGAGCCACACCCCAAAACAGTAGCAATAACAATAAAATCCTAACAAACAAACAAATTCCTTCTAAGGCTGGAGAGATGGCTCAGTGGGTTGAGACCCAGACCCACAAGGTGGCAGGAGAGAACCAAGTCCTGAGAGTTACCCTCTGACTTCACACATATGCCATGACATGTACACACACGTGCGCGCGCACACACACACACAGAGACACACGAAAGAAAAAGAAAACAAGACTATAGTAACAGAGAGCTCATATTTCAAAAGGGAATGAGGAGGACCATAAAACACAGAGTCACTGAATATTAGAGTTAGTGTGCATCCCTGAGGATTATCTTGATTGGTCCCTTTATATGACTGGAGTCTTGGTAAGGTAAGTGCCAAGGTCAGAAGGCAAAGCCCAATTCAGGCTTTCTGTCCTGCCACACCGTAATGTTGTTTTCTGATGTAGTTTTCCTTCAAAGCCTTCCTTAATCCATCTCAGGCTTGGTTGGACCCACAGCTGAGGAAAGAATGAAGAGAAGTTTGCAGGGTCTGTTCACCAGTTGATCCAGTAGATGGGGAGAGTCTCAAACAATAACTGGAATATTGGTAGATCTCAATTCTTAATCTCACCTGCAGACATTGAATAAGAAAGGGCAGTGACAGGTAAGAGACTTCGAAGTAAAACCCACAGGCTACTCAGGGAAGCTCCAAAGAATTAAGACCTTTGAGACCCAAGCTGCAGCGACTGAAAGTGGAGGGAGATCTGTAGGACATTCACTTCTAGCCCCACATCTTCCTCTGAGCTCCTGGCCAGGCATGCAAGTCAGCAGTGGTTGAGTGGCACTCTGCCCATTCAGTTTCATGTTCAGTCATGGACTTGATTACAGGACACACTGGGATCTGTCTCACAGAGATCAGTCTGAGCAGCCAATATCTTGAGATGGATACTGTGTTATAGCGGGATTAACTCTGAGACTGAAGAGGGAAGTCTGTGGAAACAGCATGGAGTAGCATCCTTTGGGGCTCCTGCTCTATCTCTAGCTCCCTCCCTCAGCACTCTGCTGCACACTCTCCCAATCCCAGCTTCTGCATTCCTGACCCTCCAGTGAACAGGTAGGTAAGCCAAGGCCAGCCCTGGTACAGGACTTTAGCCTGGATTTGACAAGAGAAGTATGTGGCAGCAGAGGGCATGGTGAATGGATTACATCATGGACTAAATAAGCCTGAAGAGTTATCGATGGAAAGAAGGATTGTAACAGTGAAAAAAATGACATTATTTCAATAGTGACCAATGAGAGGTGTCTGGGGAGGTTTTCTATAATATTTGGTGACATAGATATAACTTTGAGATTGAAGGATATATTGGTTACTTTTTGTGTTGCTATGATAAGAATACCTGACAAAATGCAATTGTGGAAAGGAAGGAAGGAAGGAAGGGAGGGAGGAAGGAAGGAAGGAAGGAAGAAAGGAAGGAAGGAAGGAAGGAAGAAAGAAAGGAAGGAAGGAAGGAAATGGACTTATTTAGGTGCACACTATGAGGATAGAGTCCATCTTAGCAGGGAAGTTAAAGCAGCAGGAGCTTGAGGCTGCTGGTCACACTGCATCCGAAGTCAGGAAGCAAAGAGCACCAGCAAAGATGAATGCTGGTGCTTAGCCAACTCTTTTTTATTCAGATTTGGACCTCAGTCTGTAGAATGATGCTGCTCACAGTTTAGGGTAGGTCTTACTGTAAGTGTTACAGTTCTAAGAGGAGAGGTATCCTGGTAGCCTAGAGCCAAGGAATACCACAAACTCACACCACACAACAAATCACACTCAAGAGATTTATTGGGAAAAACACAGTAAGGTGGCTGCCTCTGCTCAGGCTAGCAGCAAAGAACTGAGAGGCAGGCTTTATATGGGATTTTCTTGAGGGTAGAGCTTTCCAGGGTGGCCTGGGATTGGTGGAATTCTGTGGCTTGATCTTGGGGCAAGCTCAGGGATTGGTGGGATTTTGTGGCCTGATTTTGACATTTTTTTTACTCTGTTGGGCAGAACTTAGCCATCTGCATCTTCAGGGGCTGAGTCTGGCCCTTACAGCTATTAGAGTGTCCTGTGGGTGGAACCTGGCTGTTGGAGGTTCTCAGGGGCAGGGCTGGCCGCTTATGTGCCTCAAGGGTCTGGGCCCAGCCACTAGAGTAGTCTAGGGGCTTACACTTACCACCTCAATGATGCCCACAGGCTTGTTTCCATAGTGATTCTGAATTTAATCAGGCTAACAGTCAAGATGAGCCGTCAGAGGGGCATAGCTACCCACTCACTGGCTTTGGCTGTAACTTTAAAACCAATTGTAAATTCAGCTTGCAGAGGACATAGAAGGGATAATGTACAGTGTCTATGAAACAGCTCACTGGGCAGCCCCCACTAAGCCTCACGTTAATTTTCCCAAAAGAAACCAGAATTTGCTTGGGGCACCAAGCAAGAACAATTGCTCTGCCAGCCCCGAAAGTCCAGAAGAGCTGCTGTGAGTCCCCTTTTCCTATTTATCTTGATGATGAATTCTCTGAGCCTTTGGCCTGCCAGTTCAGTTATCTTTACCCATCTCTGACAAAAGCATAGCTGTGGGGAGAGATAATATTTTCTTAATCAAATGAGCATCAGCGAGCTCCATGCGGCAGCTTCTGACACATTTTTAATGACTTGATCCTTTGGTAGCTTCTCTTAGGAAAAAGCCTTCGGGTGTGATAGGAATATGAAGGAATATTCTGGACTTATTCAGCTCCTCTTTTCTTTTAACTTTAAGAGGTGGCTGTAGAAACTCCTGAACCTCTCGGCTTTCTACATAGACAACAGAGAGAAGGAATTTTAATCATTAGAAGGTTTGATCCATTTCAACTTCCAATTTGGATCTTCAGGGGTTAAAACATGAGATATTAAAAAGCCTAAGTCAGAATATTTGCTCTGTTGCCTAGCTATGCTCTCTACTGCACTCCCCAAGCTTATAACATAGAGATTATTGTGGGGCCTTCTTCACAAGGGTGTTGTGAGAATTATATAGACCAATGAGCACAAACTACTTAATATAGTGCCTGTCAGAAACAGGTTGGGAGTTTTGTTCCTTTGTTTGTTTGGTGTGGTTTTCTTATCTATACAAAACAAAGAATTATCTTAAACTTTCATCCTATGTCTCCTCTGTAGAAACAGCCCTGTGACATTTTAAGTTTGTCACGGCGACAGCTGAAAGTAGCGAAGCTCTGCTTACACACATGTCCGCATGGAAGCAACTTGGTGGCAAAGACAGTACTGCAAAAGGAAAATGTCAGCCACAAAATCTACCACAGTAGCCTCAGAATAAAACTATGGCCTTGGAGAAAAAGAGTTGGGTGCTCTTGCAAGAGGAATTTTCAAGAGCACTGGAGGGATGGCTAACGGCTAAGAGTACTTGCTGCTCTTGCAAAGGACCAGAGTTCAGTTCCCAGCATCCCTGTCAGGCAGCTCACGACCAGCTAGTAACTGAAGCTTGAGGGCCTCAGAGATCTTAAGTGATTTTACACAAGATAATATATCTGAGAAGTATCTGACTGAACACTCCAAGACACAGCCATACTGTCCTAGATGGCCAGATCTACAGAGGAGTGACTCAAGCTGTGTCTACTAACTGGCCAACAGGACTTATGTAGCCTGAAAGAAAAGGCATCATTTCTGCTATGCAAATGTGGAGCTTTAAATGTCTTTGTATTTTCTTGGTATAGAGAGTTATTGAGTGAATACATGAAACACCCTCAGCTTACGACACACCTTCAGTGTAGGTCTATGCAAAGTCCATCCGTTCACATTGCTCTCCTCCTCGACTTACTTATTCCACAGTGATTAGGAGTGTCACCTGTGTACTAAGCTTCTGGGAATAAGATGGATGTGCTCCTGAAGAGGAGTTTATACTAACTTACAGAAGACAGACAAAGAGCACATGAGAAATTAAGGTGCCAGCTGCTGTATAAATGCAATAATTAAAAAGTAATGATGTTTAAAAAAATTTTAGTGTGTGTGTGTGTGTGTGTGTGTGTGTGTGTGTGTGTGTGTGTTCAATGGCTGCAGAGGTCAGAAGAGGGCACTGGAACTCCCTGGAGCTGGGGTTGGGATTGCAGGTGGTTGTGAGCTGCCTAAGATGGGTGCTGAGAACCTGAGTCAGGTCCCCTACAAGAGCAGCACATGTTCTTATCCGTGGAGTCATCTCTCCAGTCCCAAAGTTGTGTTTTGTTTTTGAGAGAGAGAAGGGGGAGGATACAAGTGATGTGAGCTGAACTGTCCAAGGAAACGCTTTGGAAGCAAGGCTTGCTAAGAAACAATGGTTTAAGGCAGAAACAGAGCAGCCATAGTTTCTGCAGGCATGGTGGCTGGTGGTCACGCAGGAGGTGACTGCTGAACAATCCTTGATGTTTTGAAAGTTGAAACAACAGAATTCACTGAGAAATTGATAAGAAATGTAGATGTTGGGAACCGAACTCAGGCCCTTTGCAAGAGCAGCAAGTGTTCTTAGCCACTGAGCTGTCTCTCAGCCCCCCAGTAAGGATCCTCAGAAGGAGGGGTGAACATTGGATATTTGAGTGGATTCTAAATGTAACCACTTGCATCTTATAAGATTTCATATGCAGAGTAGATGACGACACCATGAAACAAGATTTAAAGATTAGTGTGATACATCCACAAGCCAAAGAGTGTGGGTAGCTAACCAAAGCTGAACCAAGTGAGAACAGATTTTCCCCTGGAGACCTCCCCAAGGTAAGGGGTTGGGGAGTACAGTTTTATTAAGACCCTGATTTCAGCCCAGTATTATTTATCGCAAAATCCTGGCCTCCAGCACGTTGAGAAGATAAATACGTTGGTCTGAGCTTCCTGGGTTACGGGAGTTTGTTATATAGTAACAAGAAATAGTGCAAATCACTTCCCATATTAGTTTCTCATACCACATAAGGCACTTCCAGTTACACGGCTGAAACGGTGCCTGAATACTGTGTGTATACTGGTAAAGCACACACTGGTGCTTTGCAAAACATGTTGTGGTTTTTATCTATGATGCTTGTATTATGCTGTAGCTCTTATGTATTACGCCGTAGCACCTCTTTTGGTGCACAAGTCCATATTAGCAGTGTCCACGCTGTCACGCGGACACACACCTGGTCTGATGGTTCATCTGCCATAGAACATTCTGTACTGTGCTTCTCCCAAATATCTCTTGTCCATTTCCATTAAAAAAAAAAAAAAAAAAAAAAAAAAAAAGGACATGTAGGTCGCTCCCAACTCCCTGTTGCCAAAAACATCAGATTTGAATAGAATTCAAAATTTTGCTTCACCAAGAAGTAGATAATGGCTAATGTGCTAATGTAATCCTTTTAAGCTCAACTAAAAGCAGATAAGACAGCTGGGTCCAAAATACAATTAGGGAGTAATCTGTCAACCTGAGTGTGCACAAGTGAATGACGAGGGTGCTTCCCAGGTGCCCTGCGCTTCTTTTGTCACAGGTCTCTCTCTACCCTGGCCTTTCCTCTCTCCCAAGTGATCCCAGCAAGCTAAAAGCCTAACAGTTCCAGCTGTCTATCATGACAGATTAGAGCAGAAGTCAGCGACTGTCTTCTCTCCAGCATCCTCTGGGAAATCCATCCAGCTCCATGTTCCTGGTCTGTCCTTGTTTTCAAAGCTGCAATGTACAAATACCAAGTGACACATGCCATGTCCAGAATGTTAGTGTCAAAAAGTGGTGCAAGGATGGAGGGGGGCAGAGGCGGCTCCCGGGAGGGAAAGGGGCCAGAGCTATTTAGCTAGGAGTCTGGATGTGATGAGCTGGTTAGATCCCAGCGTGGGAAGACAGGCTGGTGAAGGACAGCTGCACTTCTGAAGGGTCAAGGGATAGACCCACGGACTCATCTGACTCAGACTTGAATTTTTTTTTTTTAACAAGTGAGGGGAGGGGCAGTTCTTGCATAGGCTTGGCGACAGGAGATGTGAACTAGAATACAAGCCGCCAGCTTTCTCCGGCAGACTGCAACAATAGTCTATTTCAGTCTTTCTACTAGTTTGAGGACCTGAGCCCTGTGCTCCACTCTCACTTCACTCTCCTCATTGGTCAGGAGAAAGTTCAAACACTACAGCTACCCAGGGGCTGGAGAGATGGCGGATGGTTAAGAGCACTCGCTGCTCTTGCAGAGGACCGGAGTTCAGTTCCTAGCACCCCTGTCGGCAGCTCACAGCCACCTGTACCTCCAGCTCCAGGGGATCAGACCCTCTTCTGACTGCTAAGAGCACCTGTATTCGTGTGCGTGCCACACACACATGAACACTTAATCAAAAATTTAAAAGAATAATCTTTTTTTTAAAAAGATGAACCTACCCAAAATTAATTTAAAATAGATCGTAGAATAAAGTGTAAAAACTAAATGTAAAACTTTCAAAGAGAAAAATCTTTGTGACTTTGGATTAGATGAAAATTTCTTAAAGATAACATCAAAGCATGACTCACAGAAGGGAAAAAAAATAAAAAATTGGACTTTATCAAAATTAAACAATTTTTGCTCCTCAACAGATGTTATTAAGAAATGCAAATATAAGCCAAAGACTGACAAAATGTTTTTAACATTTATCTGATAAAGGTTTATATCCAAAACATAAAAAGAACCCTTCCATGTCAGTGAGATAAGACTCGAGTAACTATTTATCAGTGGCATGGTGGTTACTGTCCTGGCTTCATTTCTGCCGCTACGACTAAAACGCCCTGACTAAAAGCAACCTGAGTGAGAAAGGATTATTTGAGTTCACAACTCTGGGGTACAGCTAGTAAGTCAAGGCAGCAAAGCCGCTAGCCCAGTCACACCCCAGCCAGGAAAAGAGAGAATGGATACATACATGTATACCTGTTTGCTTGTACTTAGCTTGATGTCTCTACGTATATACAATTATGGAGTCCCTGGCCAAGGAATGGCAGCACCCACAGAGGCTAGGACTGCCCACACAATTTGTTTGTTAGGACAATCTTATACAAATGTGTCCACAAGCCAACCCAGTGTAGACAGTCCCTCACTGAGATTCTCTGGGTGATTCTAAGTCGTGCCAAGTTGACCATTAAAGCTAACCATCGCAGTCAGCTAACACATAAAACAACGGACATCAAGAAAATGCAAAAATAGTGTCACAGTAAGGGATTGATTACCTTACAGCCACCAAAATGACTAGTGACCAATAAACCAGATACCCAGTGTTTGTAAGGGCATTTAAAAAATTGGAACATTAATGTATTGTTGACAAAAGTATGAGAAAGCTACATTAGACAAAAGCTTGGTGCTTTCATTACAAGGTAAACACATATCTGTCATACAAACCAGGGAATTCTGCTCCTGGGTGCACAAGAGAACTGCAAACCTCTGTAGACAGAAAGGCTCCAACGTGAGCACAGGCCATTATGGAGCAGAAGGCAGGAGCATGAGGCAGCCAGTCAGACTGCGTCCACAGTCAGGAAGCAGAGAGAGAGGATGACTACTGGTGCTCAGCAGACGTGTTTCATTTTTATGCAGTATGGGACCCCAGCCCACAAAAGAGTACAAACCTTAATTAACCCAACCTAGATAAATTCTCACAGGCAATGCCTGGAGATTGATTTCCAGGGCTATTCTAGATCCTGTCAATTGACACAAACCATCATAAATATAAAATGTCTCCTTCCTAAAGTCTCGTGTTTTGGACACTTGATCTCTAGCTAGTGCTACTATTTTGGAAATTTCTAGAAACTTTAGGAGGTGAGGCTTGCTGAAAGAAATGTGTCACTAGGGGTGGGACATTGAAGGAATCTCTTTCTGTGAAGTAGAGAAGAGCCTCTGCCGTGTGCTCCCCCGCCGTGTTCTGCCTCCATGCATGGCGGTGGCAACAGTGGACTGAAGTCTCAGAACCCTTTCTCCTTTCAAGTCGTTCTCTTGGGTATTTTTGTCACGGCAACATGAAAGCAACCAGTATGTCAGTGCTCACACATCCAAAATAAACTTTCAAATGGTACCTACACTTAGCTCACACGACACTCTCTGTCCTGTACTATTTACACATGTATATGGGTCATGGCCCTGCAATTTGAAAACAACAGTGCACACACCTTGCTAAGTTAATCTTCAAGAATCTGGTGTTTATCAGCCAGGAGTCCTGCCCCAGTCAGAGTAAAGAGGGTCTTCCTTCATATCAGCAGAACAAAGAGGGTCTGTCTCCACATGCACAGCACCAGGAGCTCCACGGTCAGCGATTATTCTAAGGTCGAATCCAACAGGGCCCACTGTCTTTCCAATACTGGGAGAGCCTTGGCCTCTCTTTATTTACCTTTGTCTCAAAATTTCAATTCCCTTGGGGGAATTCAACAGGAAACATGACTTCCACATCGGAATGGTTTTTGAGGGCAAGGTGGCTCAGGAGGTAATGGCACTTGCTTCCTGATAACCTGAGTTCTGCCTCAGAGGCAACATAGTGGAAGGAGAAAACTGACTCCCGTGAGTTTTCTTCCGACTTTGATACACGTGCCTTGGGCACATGCATGTCCCCACCCACATACATGTGCACATAAAAATAATCAAGTAAGTAAATTTCCCTTTCAGTTCAATGTCACCCCGTTTTTTATTTTACAAAGGTAGTATATGCGTGATAAGAACATGAAGCGATACATTCAAAATTATTTGCTGGAGGAATGATGAGGGAGGACTCTTACTTTGTAAGCTCTGGGAAATGAGGAGGGAAGACTTTTACTTTGTAAGTCCTGGGGAATGAAGAGGGAAGGCTTCCACTTTCCATGGTGCTTGAACCTTTTGTGGCAAGTATGGATTACTGACTGTTGAAATGAAAAAAATCAATCACTTCTCATCTTAGACAGGTGCGGCACCGCAAGCAGCTGTCAGCATGGCGTGTCATGTGATCTTCCAAGGGCTCAGAGGCAGTCTTCAGAGGCGATCTTCAGAGGCCGTCTTCATGGGTATTTCTGGAAGCTCCTGTTTTGTCTCTGTGTGTGGATTGTAAGATGCTGAAGTTTCTAGCTTATAGTAAAATCAGAGGATCTTCACCCTAGAGGATTGTGGGGTGCAAAGAACTATTCAAAGTGAACCGAACCTCCCTGCTCCACAGCATACGATTTGTGCAATCAGGACACCCAAGGATTCTCAAGAACAAAATTAAAATCTAATCAGCAAACCTCTTTAGAGGAACTATTAAAATAATTTTAAAAGGAAAAAGTCACCAAAATGTCAACTTTATTCTGAGATAGTTCAGTTGATCTCCTAAGACATCTTAATGTGTTTCCCCCCCTCCTCGCTCCTGCCCCTCTCTGCTCGCACCGCCTCCCCTCCTATCTAAATACAACCTCAGACTGAATAGCTTCTTTGACCTCCTCTCACCCTGATCTAATCTTAGGTGAGAATGGCTCTAATTAGAATTGACTTTCTCTTAAAAGTACTACTCTGCAAAATCTAGGGTGGGAAAAAACCACCGTTTCCTTTGCAGGGCTCTTGGTTCAGGCAACAGAAGTGACTGGGACAGCTAATAAAGCCAAAACCAGACCCGGGCTGGTTGGCTCGCTGGGTAAAGGTGCTTACCACCCAGGCTGAGGTCCTGATTTTGATCCCTAGGACCCACATGGTGGAAGGAGGAGAGAGCCTACTCCCATGCCTTGTCCTTTGACCTCCACAAGTGCACTGAGGCATGTGCATTTGCGCACAGACCCCACTCCCCCAACACACACACTAAATAAATGTGATTTTTAAAACCCGACGACAATGAACCCAGACATGAAGGACATATGGGAGGGTCCCAGAGACAGGACTCTTCTTGCTGCCGTTTGAATTTTCCCAGAGGCTCCTATGTCAAGGATCAGTCACCAGTCTCCACGCTATTGGAAGGTGGGGAGACTTTAGAAGGTGGGGGTTTGTGAGAAGGTGTTGGGTCCTTGAAGTTGTGCTCTTAGGGAGGAGTAAGACCCTGCCTAGCTTCTTCCTCTTCTCTCTGTACTTCCCAGCCACCATGAGTTGAGCTGTTCCTTCTGTATAGATTCCCATCATAGTGTACCTTGCTAACACAACCCAAAACAGCATGGCCAAACTTTCATGGACCGCAACCTCTGAGATCATGATGCCCAATAAATCTTTCCTCCTTATAAGTCAACTTTCTTGAGTATTTCATGCGGCAATAGAAAGATGACCCATCATTTTTGTTAATGCTTCCAACAATTGTATCACCAAACTTTGGTGGCCATTATAAAGACCTTCTCAGCTGATGGAATGTCACCTCTGGTCAATCAGGGTCTGGGTGAGACATCAGTTGACTGAGCCTTAGTTCCCAGTCCATCCTCGGGCCACAGAAACTTCTCGAGATGAATTCACAGCCCTACCTGTCCATACTCATGTGTGAAGGAGTCTCTTTTCCGCCAAGCAGGGAGATGATTCCATGCTGGGCAGCAGAACAAATATGAGTTACTATGGGGCAGGGTGCATGGACTCAGCTTACCCCAGCTTTGTGTTCCAATGTGGTGACAATCTAATGAGGCTTTTATGATAACAGAACAAAAAGATGTTATAAATTAATCAGGTAGGCAGGTTAGAGCAAAGTGGGGAGGTCCCCACTGTAGGCTTCAGAAATTACCTGACAACATGCTTGATTTGGGGTTTGTAGTATTAGCGACTTGTCTGTACATTCCAAAAGGGATTTTACCTGATAATCACAAAGACATTAGGTCAGACACAGAGGTGGGTGAAATATAACAATTAAGACACTAAAGATAACTGTTCTAGTTAGCTTTACCTGTCAACTTTACACACCCTAGAATCACTGGAGTCTTGGTTAGGCCTTGCCCAGGTCAGATGGACCTTTGGGTATGTCTCTGGGTTGTTTATTTAATTGATACAGAATTGCCCACCCACTGTGGGCAGCACTATTACTATGCAGTACTAGGCTGGATAGCTGAGCATAAGCTGGTCTACAAGCCAGCTAGCAAAAACATCCTCCATGGTTTCTGCTTCAGAACCTTCTTCTCTGGCATCAGTTCTCACTGTCCTTAGGTTTGTTTTGCCAGGGAAATCCACATAGTTCTCCTTGGTACCAGAAGTGTGCTGACCCCTTCCCAGAGGATGCTGTAACTCTGGCATCTGAGAAACTTCTGCTTCTACTCCAAACTGTCCCCAGTCATTGTTCCATCTGCCAACTCTAGGGATCCTTTTCAAACTGGAGATTAAACTCTCATCTGAAGCCCTTCTAGAGCTCTGACGTCATCAGAACCAGCATATGTCTGCAGTGGTCATCTGTCCTACACCACAACCCCCTCACCACTGTCTGGCCTCGTCTCCCATGACTCTTCCTCACACTTAGATCACAGAGAACACTCAGAAAATTGACAGGAAATCACAGAGGTGAGGCTTCAGGGAACACAGCTGGAAGGCCAAATGTATAGTCATGCCAGAAAGTGTGGAATGACCCACTGGAGGGCTGGCTGGGTCTCTCCATGGAGGTGACAGCGACCTCCTACTGCCCATATAATCTCTGCTACCTACAAATAAATGCCTCAGCTATGAGCAAAGGTTCCCAGGTCGCTCCAACACCAGGCAGCAGCCTGCATTCCCTTATGGCTCTTTCTCCCAGCTTTACACATCTTGTCCCTTGAAGTCCTCCATGGTCCCCAAACATACATGCCCCCTACATTTCCAAGCCCTTGCAAAGAGCTTTTCTTAGGACTGTGAAAGTACCTCCTCTCTGGGTGCCTTTATCAGCCTGCTGAACTCTTTCATATTTTTCAAGACTCTCTTCAGCAGCCACCCGTGAGAAGCCCGCTGGGTACTCTGAATTTCCGCAGCTCCCAGGAGTCATAGCAGTTTGAGACTTGATCATTCCAAAGTAAAGTGTTACTTTATGTTATCATCTATTAAGACAACATATTTTCAAAAAAAATATGTAAACATTGACCTATATATAATACTAGACTTGGTTTGTCGGGGGAGGACTTTGAAAATCATTGGAAGTTACTTCTGAAAGTGGTAAGTCTGTATGATTCTCATCACCTTGAAGTTAATTAACTGGAAATATTTTACCCTAGAGCTTAGCTTGCTGTTTTTATTTATTTTTAATCTGTCTTTTTGTATGCAATTAAAACCCTTGAAGAACAAAGCAGAGCATAGGAAAACTTAAGATGGAAAAACCTGTTCTGGTTTGTTGCTCAGAATAATGTCTGAACACACAGGCATTTATTTCCCCTCCCTCTAGAGAAGATGTTAAGATACAACTACAGGAATGAAAAAGGACAAAATCAGCAAAGATGGAGAGAACCAAAAGGGACTGCCCATGGATGAGAGGTCTCAATACATTTATGCAAGATGAGAAGTGGATAGAGATTTTGCTTCTGGGAGGGGAGAAGATTGAATATTCCAAAGGGCCATGCCGCTGCAAATGAAATTGCATAAATTACAACAAACAGAACTATAAACACCTTGCTGAGATCACAAGTTCATGAGAGAAATCGCTAATAAACAAATGTAAAGAAACGAAAGAAGAGAAAGAGGGAAGGAGAAGAAGCCAAGGTAAAAAGGACAAGTCACGGATGTAGCTCACTGGGGTCACAGCTGGGTCAGTGGCAGGTGGTTTCCTCTCCTCCAATAGTGTGCATAGCATCTTTCAGCATTACAGAAGCCAACCAGGAGGGGATGAAGCCTCCGGGTCAGCACAGGCTTGGTTTCTCCATGTTCTGTGGCTCTAGTGCACGGTGTCTTCAGCAACAGTCTCTTACTGTCAAACTCTGGAAGGCAACCAAGAGCACTGGCAACTAAAACTGACAATCAAGAGACTTTAATGTTTAGGGATCTGTGTGGCCTCCTTTGCCAACAACTAAAGGAGGTGACCCTTTCCTGTCACTGAGCTGTTTGTTTATTATATTATGTCTATTAGGGGCATTGCTGCCCTGTTACAGGGTGAATCTATTTATGCATGTGTGTGTGTGTGTGTGTGTGTGTGTGTGTAAGTTTCCACAGTAGTAAGTTTCCATTTAAATTTTTCAAAGTGTCTTTACTGTTAGTTATCCCTTCCCACATTCTCTCCCCTCCCCTGCCCTTCCATTACCGTTCCCACTAAACCTTTCCTATACCGTTATTCCCCTTTAGCCCTCTATAACACTGCCAGCAGCCAGCAGTGCAAAGTTTCTTCACCCTTCACTCATTAAATGTTTCTAACAGAAAGTACAAGTACGTGTCAATGCCTGACTTCCATGTTGGTCAATTCAGTCAACCCTCAGATAGAAAATAATGTAAAAACCAAACAGGTACAGATGTTTATCTTATCATTGCCACCTAAACAATAAAGGGTGACAATTATTTATAAGTGTTTACATTGTATTAGCGATTAGAGGTGATCTAGAGATGGCTTAAGGTATTTGGAAGAATGTGAGTAAGTTATATGCAAACATTATAGTGTCTTGGTTTCCATACTGTTGCTGTGATTAAAAACAAAAAACAAACAAAAAACAAACAAGCAACAAAACACTCTGACCAAAAGCAACTTAGGAGAGGAAAGGTTTACTTAATTGTACACTTTCAGGTTACACTCTCACTGAGAGAAGTGAAGGCAGGAACTCGGAGCAGAGACCACGGGGGAATGATGCTTGTTGGCTCACTCTATGGCTTGCTCCCCAGCTCATGCTAAGCTAGCTTTCATATACTTCCCAGGATCATCTGCCTAGGGGTGGTGCCACCCACAGCGGGCTGTTCTCTTTTGCATCAACTAAAAAGTTAAGACAATCCCCCACAGACATGCCCACAGACCAATTTGATCTAGGCAGTTTCCTAGAGGCTTACCTCTCAAGTGACTCTAGGCCATATCAGATTGAGAGCTAAAGTTGTCAGGATAGAGGTAAAGGGCTATTTCAGAGCCAATCTCCAAAGGATACCAAGAAATGACTATAGCAATAAAAAAAAAAAACACAAACATAAATGTAAGTGCCATTTTCTGTAAATAAAAAGATCATCATAGACAAAGCATCTATGCTTCCAAACTCTCTATAGTGAGATGTAGCCTCCTGGAGAAGCAGGAGAAGGAAGGACCTCATTCTTACACTGGGACTTTGTGACACCAGAGGTGAGGGTTATAGCTCACTGTTTATCTTTCTTTTGCTTTAAAACAGAACCATTGCCTGTGTTGATTCCCAGATGCCTCCTTTGGTATAGGAGATACCCACATAGACAAATGCATCTAGCCCAGGGTGCCATCCCCTGGCTCTGTGCCCCCGCAGCTCCAACCCCTTGCAAGCCTCTTAAGGCCAGTGAGCACCCACAATAACTGGCATGTGTCCGTCTGCCTCCTTCACAGCACTGCCTCTTGTTGAATGCTACACAGGCTCCTTTACTCCTTGGCTATCACAAGTTCAGTCCACTATTTTAAAGTTAAAATTTGAAGCGCTGGCAAGACAGCTCTGCAGTTGGGAGCGCTTACTGCTCTTTCAGAAGACACAAGTTTAGTTCCCAGCACCGCAGGTGGGTCATAACTGCCTCTAACTCCAGCTTCAGGGCACTCGGTGCCCTCTTCTAGCTTCCTTGGGCACTGCACTGATGTGCACATACAACCACCACCACCACCACACTTTTTTTAAAAAGTAGTAAGGAACTGGAGAGATGCTCAGTGGTTGCAAGCACCTGGTTTTCTCCCAGAGCGCCCAATTCAGTTCCCAGCCCCCACATCAGGAGCCTTACAACTTCCTGTAGTTCCAGCTCCAGGGGATCCAGCATCTGATCCGCAGGCACCTGCACTCACATATGCATCACCTCCCCATACACACGATTTTAAAATAACAAAACATTCTAAATTATTAATGAAAATAAGTGGTAAAAATATAAACCCAAGCTCTTCCTCAATACTTTAGAATTTCCCTCATTGTGTTCAGTACTGAGATTCATAGAGTAGAATGCTAAAATCAAAGTCATATGAAAAGCAAAACAACAGCTTGGGATAACAGTGATGTACACAGTGTCGAACCAAGCTAGGTGTCCAGCAACAGAGGAATGGATAGAGGAAATACACGGTGGAGTTTTCATCAGCCACAAGAAGTCATGCTGGCTGCAGGAATATGGATGTGACTGTAGATGATCATAGTAAATTAATTAAGCCAGACTCAGAAAGACAAATATCAAATGTTTTCTTTCATTTGTGGATCCCTGGATTTTATATATAAAATAATTTCTGTGTGCCTATTATGAAAGTAGAAATGAAATATCTACGGAGCAGAGGAGACTGACGGGGGGAGGAGAGGTGTGATAGCTAGTCTGGGTTGTCACCTTGATGGGCTTTAGAATCACCATAGAAACAAACTCTGGGCATATTTGTGAGGGAGTTTCTGGACTGGGTTGAGAAGTAAGACGATCTACCCTAACTGTGGGTGTCATCATTCCCTAGGCAGGGCACCCTGAACTCCGTGAGAGTGGAGAAATCCAGCTGATCGCAAGTAAACAAGCAAGTGAGCATGCATGCATTTGTTCCTCTCAGCTCGGGGTATTTTATCACAGCAACAGAAACGAAACTAGATCCCTGTCTACCCACACTGTGGTGGATGATCTTCATTAAACCCACCAATTCAAATGTCGATCTTAGCCGCCTATATCCTTCCAGACACACCAGAAACAATGGCTAACCCTGTATCTGGAGATGCTTTGGCCCTGTCAAGTTGATATATAGATCAACCACCACAGGAGCTAAGGATTAGGGAAGAGGTCCTTTTGTTTTTATTTTTTCACTAGAAGCCCTTCCATATTACTCTTTTAAAACACACTTTTAATGTCAATAAATATCTTGCTCTGGGCAGAGATCTTGAAAGGAAGTTTTCCTTATCTTCCCCTGGTAAGAATTGAACAATATTTATCGAATAAAGATTTGAGGAAGTGTGGGTTCATTAAGCTTTTCAGAACTCACATCCTTCAGTCTCATCCTGCCTAGCCCATGAGACCAGGATCCAATGAAAAAGTGTGGTTGTATATGCTCCTTAAGCTGTTAATATTTCACAAGTCTCTATACGTTATCTGCTGCTACCATTTCTACGTATGCCCACACCGTAGTAAGCCATGTGGCAGTCACAAAGACCAAGAAAATAAAGTTTCTTCCAGCAAGGAATTAACAGTCTTCCCTAGGCGAAGAGACAAGATGACACCACAAAGCCATTTACAGTACATTATCGCAGAATGGAAGGGCCCAGAAAAGCAAGGCCGATTACTCTTCATTCATTTCAGCCCCAGTGGGCCCCACAGGTAATAAGACCTTGATAAATATGTGTTAATGGAGGGCTGGATCAATGGCCCGACAGCCCCTAATTCAGAGGCCAGACACAGTGGTGACTGTGTGCTGGAGGCATCAGACAAGCAGAGGCGAGGAAGTAGCTGTGCTTAGCCAAGGTACTGGGGCGGGGCTGAGTATGTCCCTGAACCTTCCAGACAGGAAGATGAGTATGCCATGCCTCATGAGGGGCATGAGGACTAGATGAGAACTGATTCCTGGAAGTGAGAGGGGGTTGAAGCAGCTTTCCTGAAAATAGAGAGGTGGGAAGAGGGCCGTGGGAACCAGGAGCTCACGCTTTGGGCCCCTGTGGCAGCTGGGCACCTTAAAGGAAGCAGTGGAGAGGGGTGTCAATGGGGGCAGGAAGCCCTTAGGGGCAGAGAGAGAGACAGAGAGATACAGAGAGACAGAGAAAGAGAGGCAGACAGAGAGAGGGAGAGAGGAAGAGAGGAAGAGAACAAATCTGATTGTCCACCAGGTCAGGGCTTGCTGTGTCTCCATTCAGAAAAGCTTCAGTTTTTCATGAACTAGGGTCAGCTGGAAAATATGTGAGTTGGAGGGCCCCGCTTCTAGGACATTGCAGTGTTTTACACTGGGAGAGGCAAATCGCAAATCACAAAGGGCAGGTTAATATCTCTGAGCTTCAGCACTGTGACCTGAGACAGCCTCCCAGGTTGTGAAGTAAGCCTCAGAAAGCATCTTTCTGTTTTTGTTTTCTGTTTTTGTTTTGCTTTGTTTTGTTTGGTTTGGTTTTATTTTGGCTTGTTTTGAGACAGTCTCTCTATGTAGCCCTGGCAGCCCTTGAAATCTCTACATAGACTAGGCTAGCCTCAAACTCTTGGAAATCTGCCTGCCTCTGCCTCCTAAATTCTGGGAGTAAAGGCTTGGGCCACCACACCCGGCCATGGGATCCATGCCATGATCCTGAGACTGAGACTGAGATCCTGAGACTCCTGCCAACACTCAGTGTGAGAGGAACTGAGACCAGAGGACTCTGGGTGGAGGTACTAGCTTTTGATTTAGCCTTGAAATGAACAGGGTTTCAATATGCAGAGATGGGCAGGCCAGACCAGGAGCCAACAAAGCTCCAGTGGGAAAGAGTGTGTGCAGGGAACCATAGGGCTTTTCACATGGGAGCTGTGTCTATAAAAACAGCAGATACGCCAGCATCCTGGAGTATCAACCACAAGCAGTGCAGACCTTGCATCGGAGTCAGCAGGAGGTGTGAGAGGTTTGAGCAAGGAAGAGTAGGCTGAGGCCTGGGGTTCTCTGGCACATCTTGGGAGAAGGCTGATGAGGACACGCTGCACGGGAACACCCAGACCGGCCCTCAGAGAGGCCTGAAGATAGATCCTTGCCAATACTGACATATTCCGGAGAAGGCAAAGGAGAGATGACCTTCATTGGACTTACCTCTTTCACAACTGGCTTCAAAGAGGTGAAGATGGGATGACAAAGAGGAGCTCAGAGCCAGGTTAATGACTAGAATGACAACTCCTAGTTCTCTGGGGATAATATCAATAGTTTCATCTAATCATTTACTGAGCAAGCAAATTGCCTGAGGGAAGTGCAGCTCAAACCAGAGTCCAGACGGGCTTGGGGAAAATGGAAAGCCGATTGTTCTCTGAGTGTCCTTTGAAGCTTTTCAGAACCCTATTGCCCCAGTAGCATCACCGCCCCATCAGGGCCATAACCAAATATTCTGTATCCCTATATCCTGGTGTGATGTAGACAGGATGATGCCAACAGTGTCAGTCATCAGCTGTGGAGGTGCATGAAGAGGTCCAATGAGACTGCAGTAGACAGAGAGAAAGACAAGTCTCCAGCAGGGGACCTTCTGTCTGAGAGTCTTTATTGTCAGTGTCACTCCAGAGAGAAAGTGATCAAAATCCTAGGCAGGCACTGGAGTGAGAGTCCTTGTGAGTCTCCAACCTCCATGACCTCTGAGGACACCTGCAAACACCCTTATGCTTCCCTTTCCGGTTGATTCTGAACACACAAACTGTTTGCTCATCACACACCACTGTGTCACAATCTGTGAGGACATATGAGCTCATGAGAAACGTGAGTCAGGCGTGGGTAAACATTCCAAACATTTGAAAGTGTTCTTGGTTTAAATTGTTTGTTTTCTTTCCTGAAGAAATCATACGAAGTGTTGACTCCAAAGTTCAATCTGATCCAAAGCTGGTTGTCTTAATGTGAAACGTACCTGTGTAGTAGTACTTTCTTATGAACTTGGCAATGACCTAGCAGGACTGTATGAGTTTTGAACCCATTATAATTTTTTAGAAATTAACATCATCATCATCATTAGTATGTGTGTGTGTGTGTATGAGCACGCACATGCGTGCACACATTACTCCCCATGTGGGCAGAGGACAACTATCAGGAGTCTGTTATTTCCTTCTACCATGTGGGTTCCAGGGATTGAACTCAGAGATCCTCAGGCCTGGAGGCAAGAGCCTTTATCTGCTGAGTCATTTTATCAGTTCCCAGTGCTTCTACCAAATTTTAAACCATCTGTACTGTAAGTATATGGTTATAAAAACAAACTTACAAATGCTTTTTCATTTGGAATATGAGATTCCTGACAACATTCCTTCTAACTAATTCTAATTCTCTTAGGGTTTTTTAGATATTGTTTAAGTCTCTGTCTTCCTATTAAAAAAGTGTGCCTATTTAATAATGGAGAAAATATCATAACACTGTAGAAGCCACGTGTATCTCTCATAAATTCAGGAGCCGTCAAGGGTGACAGAGGCTCCATGTAAATAGAATTTATTCTTACCTCTTCCATCTCCAAGAGACTTTGTGATTGATGTTTTCTTAGTCCCAACAAAGGTTCTGAAAGTGATTGACACAGAAAGGGCATATTTTAAGAAACTCTCAGGTATTTGGGGTTGGGTTTCTCTATAGAACCTGAGTACTATTGATTTTACATGCTGGGATCCCAAATAACACTGAATGGACTTGAAGACAATTTCAATGCCCAGGTCTTCCCAATCATCCTAATTGCCTCCTGAGGCAGGAGAGTCATGAAAGAGTATTCGTCAGGGTTGTTTCTTTCTCAGAGGGGGAAAAAAATGAACTCATGAATTCAAGCAGAAGGAGATGTTTAGAGAAAGCCTGTGAAAAAGTTGAAACAATTGACAGGAATATTCATAAGAAAACCAACACCAAAAAGAAGGAAACAGAGGAGGAAGAAGAAAAGGGAAGACTGATTTAAAGGTAATACAAAAATCATAAAATATCTGAAAACACCAGCAAAGAAGTCTAAGGTCAAACACACACACACACACACACATACTTAAAGCTTATACTGTCCTCTACAAGCAAAAAATATGAAAGTTTAGAATTTCAAAAAGATAACTTAAAATTTTAATAATAAGTTTTCTAGAAGGGAATGCTAAAAACACAAATAGATCAGAAGCATGGCAGAAACAGTGTAACAAAAATAGAGCATCTATCAGTTCGGAAGGACAATTAACATCTGTCACAGTAAAGTAAAGAAAATGGAAAGAGGGACATCTTTAAACAATAGGATAAAACACTCCCCAGAATGGAAATATGGAACAAGAGGAGCTAGGAAGCACCTCCGGGTGTTTAGTGAGGACCAGAGCAGAAGGTACCCTGAAAGAATAGAAGCTGCTGTTGTCAAACTGCTCAAAGCCACAGAAGATGTCAACAGAAAGCAGTAGGCAGTGGCTTTTGCAGACAGGTGTATGCTTAGCCACATTTTTGAGCCAATGTGATTGATCTAAACAAAGACATCTTGAAAACATGTTGCTTATGGATGTACTCCATCAAACATGAGTGAGAACAGTCCAGAAAATGAAAGTCACTGGGTCTTAGGGAACTATGGACATATGTATAGAAAAACCCCAGGAGGGTAGACATTCGGAAGAGAGCAGACATTAAGATGGTGATGGGGGGGGGGGGGGGGGGGGGGGGAGGGGGGGATGACCTTCGATCAAAGGAAAACTAGGACTCAGCCATCGCTGTGGCGAACACTTGGTAAACTCCATATAAGGATATTGGTATATCCTTCTTTACCTCCGAAAGGAGAAGGGAGGGTGAGAGAGAAAAGAGCAAAAAATAAGAAATGCCAGGAAGACCAGAGCCTGGCTAGGGCCTAGCACATTGCCCCTCCCTGTAGGATGCAAGCACTCATTGATCATAAAGATGCAAATGCCTCTTTGGCTTGTTACTTTTTTTAAAAAAAAGATTTACTTATTTATTTTATGTATATGGGTGTTTTTCCTGCAGGTAAGTCTGTGTGCTGTGTGAATGCCTGGTGCCTGTGGGGGCCAGAAGAGGGCATCAGAAACTTTTTAAGTCAACCAGAGAGAAGCTGGGAAGCCTTTGTTACAAATGCTGATTTGGGTGCAAATTCTAGGAATGTTGACAACAGAAATCAAAGCTGTACCACTCAAATGCAGGTCTATATGGATTCAGTGGGTTTGCTCATATTTTTCATAAAAATGAGATTGTTAAGGGGGAGACTAAAGTGATGGACAGTGGGAAACGCCAAAATCCTAGGTCTTATGAATTTGGCAATCTCTCAAATGCATCAAATTGCATAGTAGAGAAGTGGGCTGTGTCTTCAGGGAAGGTGAGGGGTGAGCCTGAAAGGATGAGAACCCGCGTTTCAGAGAGCAACATACAGAAGTAGCTGACCAAACAAGAAAAGAAGCTCACACGTACTATTTGAAGTTAAAAATGGCAGAATTTAAAAAACAAAAGGTAGGGAAATGTTGGTCCAGGTGGTGTAAATCCTTCTCTGCCACAACAACAAACAGTAGACCACCCTAGTGCGGAGGAAATTAGAGAATACCAAGCTCATTGCAGGGTTTTGAATAATGAAGTATGCTGTAGCAGAAGTTCTGATAAAGCCCTCCTCAGGAGAGGCCCAGGGTATAGGCGGGGCCCACCAAGAGAGCAATGCTTCCGCCCTGTGCTTGCTTAGGCTCATTTCTTTGCCATTATGTATATTAATTCTGTCATTAGTATTTTTAGTGGGGAGTGAGCGCGTGCGCGCGCACATTCTTTATATGGAAGAAGCATTTTTTTTCTTAGCAGCTGGCACAATGTGGATAAAATGGCAGCAGAACTATATTTCCTTTTAAAGATTTCTTAATTTTTATTTTATGTGTATATCTGAGTACCAGGTGCATGCCTGGTACCTTTGGAGGTCAGAAGATGGTGATGGATCCCCTGAAACAGGAGTTATGGATGGTTGTGAGCCACCACATGGGTGCTGAAAACTGAACCCAGGCCTGGAACAGCAGTTGCTCTTATTGGAATTTTTATTTAGAATTTGTTGTTGTTGTTGTTTGTTTGGAGTCTTTTTTCTTTTTAGGTAAGTCTCACTAGTCCAGAAATAGTCTTGACCTCTTGATCCTCCTGTCCAGCATTCCAGGTGTTAGCATTACATGCATGTGCTACCACACCAGATTACAGCTATTTATCTGTTTGTTTGTTTGTGGGCAGGCAGATGTGCATGTCACAGTGTTCTTGTGGATATCAGAGAACCACTTTGTGAGGTTAGTTTTCTCCTGAGATAGAACTCAGGTCCTCAGGCTGGAGTGGCTAGTGATTTACAGCCGAGCAATCTCTTCAGCCCACATACCATCTCTTAAGTATCTAGAGCCCCAGACTCTGGGCCAAATGCTTCATTTGGAGTGTTATTTTCACTCCAACTCTTCGAGCCCAGCATTAGCTCCACTTCATGAGGAAGAAACGAATTTAAGGAGTTGGAAAACAGGAAAATGTCCATGGACAGTAGAATTCCAACCCAGGCCTGACTGTCTCTAGAGGCCTGACCTTTTACACGGGTCCAGCTAAATCGGCATTGGAATGAATGATTGTGAGTAATACATTCATATAAAACTTAAAACTGATGCCTGCTATGTATAGATCCATACCTCAAAAATTACTATTCTATTTCGCTACAAATACCACCATCTAGACAGAAAAAGCTTTAGGCTCATAAACTTCCTTCACCTGAAATAACTACAAGAGTTTTGTGAGGTAATAAATAAGGTCTGCTGGGAGCCAGGAGGGAAAATTTAAATTCTCAAACGTAAGTGAAGAGCTTCTGTCTGGTAATAGAACAAATTGAAATAACCCGCTCTGAAGGAACGCTAGCAGTAAGTAGAGAGAGTCTGCCTCAACCCTTTTAGTTTTCCAGATCAGAGTATTATTTTCCTTCAGACTTAAATGTCATAGACATTAGGGCTTAATGCAAAATTAGTTTGCTCAAGCGGCTGTGTCTTTGAGCACCAAGAAGGTCACACAGATACATGAGGACACACTGCTCCAGTAACAACGCACATCTCAGGCCTTTCATTGACCTTATCGATAAAACAGTGGAGCACACCTTCCCTTACATATGCATTTGCAAACATATTCTGACCTACTTAAGACGTGCATTACAGCACACGCAACAAAATAGGGAACTCGGGTGTAAAATAAATACAGAATAAAAACAGAAATTCCGGGGCTGGGGAGATTGCGCGGTGGTTAAGAGCACTTGCTGCTCTTGCAGAGAACCTCAGTTCAGTTCCCAACATTCATTCCCTCCCACGTGCTGGGATTAAAGGTGTGTGCTACCACCCCAGCTCTCTCATTGTCAATTTGACATATTTGGCAAAGCTGAGAAACCAAATTAATACATTGCTATTAACACATGCTTATTTGAGATTCACTGGTTTTTCCACTAATGCTCTTTCTATTACAGGGTACTATGTAGCATCTAATTCTCCTCTCCCCGCAGTCTCCTCATATCTCTGAGGTTTTATCAATCTTTCTTTGGTTTTCATGACTTCAAGATCTACTCCAGTCCTTGTGCAGGCCTGTTATTCTTGTAGGAAATTCATCTGATGGTTCATTCATCCTTGGGCCAGAGTAAAGAGGTTTTGGAGACATGACTATAGGAACGATGTGCCCACCTCGTCACATCTGGGCAACAGAAGGAGCCACCAGGTACATACCCATCCACTTACAGATCTCACTTACCCACCCACAGTTCACACTTGCCCACCTGCAACTCTACTCCACAAGCCAGAGGCTAACATCATGCAGCAGGTTAACTTTCCAACATGTAGCAAGGAATGTCAAAAGACTGGGATTTTGTTCATTCTACCTGCTGTGGTTTGAATACGAAAGTTCTTTTATAAGCTCTTGTGTTTGAACACTTGGTCCCCAGATGAAGGCACTGTTTGGAAATGTCATGGAACTTGTAGGAGGTGGAGGGTGGAGTCTTGCTGGATAGTGTGCATCACTGGAGGAGGGTTTTGAGATTCTATTGACTGGTCTCCCCCATCCCCCCACCCTTACCTTTGTTTAGATGAAATGTGATCATCCACCTTCCTGTTCCTGCTGACAAATATTCCCAGCTTATTGCCATGGCTTCCCAGCCATGACAGAGTCTAACCCTCTGGAACTATAAGCTAAATAAATTCTTTCTTCCCTACATTGTTTTCTGTCAGAACACATCAGTAACAGTAAAGAAACTTATATTCACTACCTAATCGTCTAAAGCAACCTATCAACGCCTCCACCGCCAAGATGGCACCTGCTTCTTTGCCCTCCACGGGGTCTACAGTTACTATTTAAAAGGCCATTGGGAAATAACAGGGACCCAAGTTTGACACCCCACCACCACCACCGACAACCTTGAATGTCTTTAGAAAGTCCTCTGCTGGTTTCCTGCCAGTGTTTGAGACAGATCTGGACAGAGCATTATAAAACCATCCCCTTCGCTGCTGAAGGAACTAGCCCGGAGTCAAGGGTATTACAATGTGAGGCTAATTACCGTGGCCTTTTAATATTCTCTTCTCTGAGGCCCTCCCTGGAAGAATAAAAGAAAATGCTGCATAATAACAAGTGAAATGAAAGGCAGCCAGAGAGCCTTCACCAGACAAGTGACCTTGAATGAAGCAGTTGACCCACCTGCAATCTCATTAACACAAGGAAAGACCGAGGAAAGCCCCCTCTCTTTTCCTTGCCAGAACTCAGAGCATCAGGTAAATCAGAGTTCACTGGGACAGAGAGGAAGCAACTACAAAACTGGCCCTGGAAAGTCGGTTCAGATATTTGAGAGTGGAGCCTCCGGTTCTTCACTGTGAAACACCTGAGTGCAGTCTCCCCAGAGACTTTACCCACTAGCCTTTCTATTGTATTTTATTATGCATTTTAATATTGTTAATAAACATTTAAGTAGTTAATATTCGTAACAAATATTATTACATCTTATATCAATTTTATTCTTTCTGCTGAGAGAGAAAGAGCACATGCATGTGGGCACTCATGGGCCAGCAGAGGGCGCTGAATCCCTCCGAGCAGGAGTTTTTAAAGGCAGTCTGCCTGACATGGGTGCGGAGAACTGAAGTCCTTTGCAAGAGCAACAAGTGCTCTTAGCCGCTAAGCTATGGCTCCAGTCTCTCGGAGTCGGATCTCTAGAACCATGTACATGCTACGAGTTTGATCAGCAAAGGCAAATGAGAGTCGATTTGTGTTGGACCAAAGCGATTGTCTGGGTAGAAGCCAGCAGGCTTTGCTTGCAATTATTTTGGCGTTCACCAAAGACATCATTTGGGATCTGCTTTCTTTGAGACTCTCCTGTGAGGTGCACCACCATCAAACTCTGGACTTCAACTCCTGTCACCCACCCGGCATGATCTCCAGGGCAGAAGGCCAAGGCTTAGTCAGTTGGCAGAAGTTTCCAGAGTAGAAAGAAATCTTGATACCCTCTTCTTTCCCAGAACTCTTAGTCTCATCTTGTTCATAGCTCAAAGGATTCCTCATGTCCACATCAGCCCACAGATGGGTGCGTTTCTACAATACACTGGACCCAGTATTTCAGTTGTTTAGAAGGGAAGTGTTCCACTAATTCACTGTATTGCTGGAAACAGAACCGATCAAGCTGGTTTATTTTTAGCTAAAGTTAATTTCTGGATCGCTCTGCACCTGCAAACCTGAACCAATTTGCATGGATGTGCCTTCCTCTGCTGAGAACAGTATTTCCACAGAGGAAAACCATTGGTCTTCTGTTAGAGATAAATGAGAAGCATAAGGCAAGCCTGCCGGGAGCACCAGAATGAAGATTTCAAGCTACTTTGGAGCTATTATTATGCAAATGTGCTGATAACAACTTGTGTTCTTGGGGATGAGGCTTCTTACCAAGAGCCAAACACTGACTACTTGTTTATGCCTCCTCAGTTTTCACCACTACTCCCTGGGGAGGTGCTACTAGCTTTCATTTTCCAGATGAGGAAACTAAAGAGAAAAATGGTAAGAGGCTTCCCCAGAGAAGGAGGTGGAAGCCTCTGGGCTTGGAGCACCCTGAGCCCTATTGTTAAGTAGTCACTGTGGAAGAAAAAAGGAACCAGTGACAATCCAGCTATCTGAAGAGTAGAATTCATGTGGCATGTCCTGAGACAACCTGTTTCCGTTCTTTCGTGGTTCTGAAGCTGAGCAGCCCATCAGAAGCACCCAGGCAGTCTATTCAAAATGTACCCCAGGGATGGTGAGGTGGCTCGGATGGTGACAGCACTTGCTGTCTGACCCAAGGAGCTGAGTTCAGTCCCTGAGACGTACATGGTAGAAGGACACACACACACACGTACACACACACCACCTGACACCTTTCACGAGGAGAGTCCAAGCTGTTTGGGCTGGGGTAGGGCTCCCACACCTTTATTGCGACAGAACTGTGCAGGTGTTCTAATGCACTGCCTCCTGAGTGAGCCAAGACCTCTCTGGGGCCTTGCTTTCTCCCCTTTGTTAGGGTTGGGACACTTGATTGGGTTTCAGCTTCTCAGAAAGATGTGCAATAGAAAGAAAGTTGCCATCAAGAGTCATATCTGAGTGTCCCCAGGAGAGTTCCTGAAACCAAGCCTTGGCACTTCCTATGTAAAATGCTTATGCGGGCTTTGAGGACACTCATATTTCTAGGTGATTGTTGAACAGACCCAGCTTATTTTGTTTTAGAATTCTGTATTAGCAGAGCATGGAGCTGGTTTAAAGTGGGCAAGAGGAATCTCCCTCCCTCCCTCTCTCTCTTTCTCTCTCTCTCTCTCTCTCTATATATATATATATGTACATATACATGGAAGCCAGAGGTTAGTGTTGGAATGTCTTCTTTATTTTTTGAGGCAGACTCTCTCACTGAACCTGGAGCTCACTAGATTGGCTGGCCAGTGGTCCCCAGAAGTCTCCGTGTGTCTGACTTCCCAACACTGGGTCTGCAGGCTCACACATTCTGTGCCTGACTTTTGGTGTAGATGCTAGGGTCTGAGCTCAGGTCCTAATGCTAGCACAGCAGACATTTTACCCACTGAACCCCTGCCCACCTGTGGTAAATAACCCGTGCTTCCAGATGGCCATCAGTCCACATTCATGAATGTATGGAAGGAAGGATCACCACAAGATGTTGTCACCAAAGCAATTCTGAATGCTCTCCGCAGAGACCCCTGATGTGCTCTCCTTCCTAGATTAAATGCTTAAGAAAAGTAAAAAATACATTGGAACTGAGATAGAGTCACAGAGGGACTTTTAAAGCCTATAAATAAATAAATAAATAAATAAATAAATAAATAAATAAATAAATAAATAAATGCTCAGATTGAGAATGCCACCCTCCTTCACATGCACTGGGAGGAACACACACACACACTCACACACACACACACTCCAGCCCTTCTGCCAGGGCTACATAAGCCATCTGGATAGAAAAAGCCTGCTTTTTAGGAATCTGGTTTTGTTGGGCTTATCTATGAAAAGTTCCCACACAGATGTTCTTGGGCAGCAGAGCACCTAATAGTTAGGTCCTAACCTGTCTGGACTTCTGTGGCAGCCATTCTCCCTCACTGGCTGGCCCTGGCTCCAAGCTGACTGAGACCTTCCATTCAGTACTTCTGGTCTGAGCCCCTTACTGCACTAGATCTCCTATGAGATGTAAACAAATCCCTCCTACAGGCCTCAGCCCACAGATCCACAGACTTCGCAGGGTTCCATGAGTCTTCTCTATCTATTCATAGTATCTTCCAGCCCTCAGGGTGGCAGGCAGGGGCAGAAGAGAGTCCACATGCCATTTGCAAGGTGCCAGGAGAATATGCTGTTTCCTAAGGACTCCTGACCAGCCACAGGCCTTGACTCACAGATCAGACTCACTCCTGCTGGGAACCCTGAGAGGTGACTTCCCCCAGGCCAGCCTAGTTCCCACACATATGAGCTTCCATGGCTATCAAGAGACACCAGGGTTCTTACTGAGTGGTGAGATTTTTTTACTGAACCCTCACAACCGTGGCTTTTAAACAGACAGCTTCCGGGTGTTCTTGAGAAAGGCCCCTGGGAACTCTGGGAGAGGAGATGGGAGAGTGGAGAGGGCCAGGTTCCATGTCACAGGAGCTAAACTGCATAGTTTCTTAGTGTCTGCAAGGGCTCCTCCCAGATAGAGTGCCCAGCAGGGGCAACTCTTCTGGGTGCCTTGTGAAGACTTTCACACGTTTTCTCTATGTCACCCTCCTACAGTCCCACAGAGCCATTGTGTTTCTATAGACAGAGACACAGACACTCAGAGAGGTGAAGTAATCTTCCAATAGCACACAGCCAGAGAGTAGAAACTGCATTCAGGTATGAACAAGTTCAATCTCAAACCTGCACTCTTTTCTATTGTCTTACTCTGCTTCTAGAAAACTCACCAAGTTTTCGATGTATTAGCTTCTTAAAATAATTAATACATTAACATTTTAATGAAAAGGATTAACTATGAGGGATAAAGTCAAAATGCCTATCTTAGAATCATCTGGGAAGAAAGTACCAATGAGGTACTGTCAACATTGAGTTGGCCTCTGAACATATCTGTGGGGATTGTCTTAATTAATTGATGTGGAAAGACCCAGTCCAGTGTGGGTGACACCATTCCCTATGCAAGGGTCTTGAACACTGTTAAGAGTGGAGAGATCAAACACAAGTGAGCAACCAAGTGAGTGACCAGTACGCATCCATTCCTTTCTGCTCTTGACTGTGGATATAACTAGCAATTGATGCTCCTGCCTCAACTCCTCTGCTGTCATGGACTGTAACTAGAATGTATGCTAAAATAAACCTTCTTCCCCTAAATTGCTTTTTTGCCAAGGTATTTTTTTCATAGCCACAGAAATAAAACTAGGACATGACCTAATGTCAGCTTACTTTACTTTGAGTTTCTCTCTTCCCACAAAATTATATTGATTTAAAACCGTGGCATCTCATTATCAAGCATGGTGGATATAACAGTTCACATAACACAATAGCTTTATTTTTGAGACAGCATCTCAGGTGGCCTAGACTAGCCTTGAACTCACTGTGTAGCCAAGGATGACCTTGAACTTCTGACCCTCCTGCCTCTGCCTTTAAGTGCTAAGATTATACCTCCATGCCTGGTTTATACAGGGTGAGGTGGGGGATCAATCCCAGGGCTTCATGCATGCTAGCATTCATGGGCATCGTCCATTTTGATATGCCATTTCCTCACTGCATGTCGTCATTTATCTTCATAATAAGAACACATATATCCTCACATACATAATGGGGCTTACATATTGTATGTTCTCTATTATATCTGTTTTCAGATATCCTCATTGGATCCTTCAGTGGCTACTCACTGTTGTCATTTTCTGCTGCCATTTGATGCTGTGTCCTGTAGCAGACCCTTCTTCAAGATTGATGGTTCTCCCCAGCTGCTGGGAAGGTTGCCCACTGACAGCCTTCAGAGTGATCCTCCCCTTTCTCGGGTGAAGTGAGACACCTCATTCCAGGTCACCCACTCCCTCAGGGAAGCTGCACCCAGTGATATGGACTGGTGTGGATGCCAAAGCTGTGACCTTCTCACTCTGACCTGGGCCCTTAGTGAGCTCAGACCCAGGTACCTGAGCTCACCAGTTGCCCTCCTCGAAGCCCAGCTTCTTCCTCCATTACCAGTGTTGATCCAAGGAGTGAGTCCCATAACCTAAAAGGACTATTGCATCCTAACCTCCATCTCTGAGTCCACTTCCTAGAGAACCCACACAGAAGCTGTGGCCTAAGGAGATTAAATGACTTCCCTGTTTGGGGGCGAAAAACAGCAGGAGACAAGACCACATGTCCACATGAGTTATTAGTGATGTGGTGCTGTTCACATGAAATCCCCGCCTTAATTCCACAGTGAGGATTATATGATCTGACTCACGAGAGTTTCCCTGCAGATAGAAGTTAACAGAGAGATCAAAGCAGCTGTGCCAGCATTCACCACAGTGTAAACATCTCACAGGTGGCTAGTGTCTGAGCTTCCCAACAAAAGCTGAACGTGAGCCACCGTGAAAACTCAACATTTCAAGGAAATGCCTTAAAGTTTTTAATTTGAGGATTAGAGTTCCTGAAGCCCTGCCCTTAGCAGGTCTGCGGCTATTGGCGATTGATGCTGAGAGAGAGAGAAATACTTTTCTCTGGGGTTGTGGCTGCCCCATTGGATGGCCCCAGATCCATGTGCATATGGTCAGCACTAGTTTGACTCAAGAGGTTATTAATAATGATCATTTTAAAAATAAAAATAGGGAAGTATGGAAGAAGATGGGTTGGAGGGTCTCAAGGGCGGTAGCAGAGGTGCTTATGATCAAAATATGCTGTACCCATGTATGGTATTCTCAAAGAACGAATAGAATACTAAACATAAATGTAAAACATTTTAATAATACATTATATTTAAGTCAATAGAGCCAAAATATTATCATTTCAATATGCCATGAATGTGAACGTTATTTGCTGCCCTTTTCTCTGTGTCTGAATCTGGGTGTGGCTTCCATTCACAGCACATTACAGCTAAGAATAGCTACAGTTTAGATGCTGAACTGTTCCATGCGTCTGTGGCCTTCGGACAATAGCTCAGCTTGGGAAATCTGTGCCACTCTCGGCCTGTAGAAAGAACTCTGCTCATTTATACCCTTCCTCACGTCTCTCCATTCCTCAAGACAAACCCACACCCAGACCCTCTTTCTTGGCCTCATCTCTGTCTCTCTGGATCCCAGGCCAGAGCTCACAGGGCTGACTCTACCTGTAACACCCCCCATTGAGGTACCAGACAAGGGACATGGTGAAAAACAAACCATGAGAGTAAATAACTCAGGTAGGTAGATGGATGCAATTTAAAATTAACTCAGAATTTAATGCCCACTAAGAGGAAACATTTATCACAAAAAATGTTCGAGGAATTAGTAACGTCAATCTTTAGAGCGCTTTTGTTTCAGTAAGAAGAACATTAAGAACTCAATTCTGTTGAAAAGTGAGCAAGGAAATAGAGATGGCTGGAAAATGGATTCGGAAGTGTTCGGCTCAACCGGTACCCCGGAAATACAAATCCCAAGGACAAAATGCCATTCTCCTAAAACTCCTGAGGACATGCAAGGGAACCGCACCTGTGCTTCTGAAGAGAAGGCAGCCAGCAGCTGGCAACATGAAACCTTTCAGCAATTCCTCTTCCACAATCCTCTGGAGAAATAATCAGAAATGCAGACATAGATGTATGGGCACAGATGTTAATCAGAGTCATTTATTTTTGCCAAGGCAACCTGAATGCCCAATCCTGTGAGCTGCATGTGGATAAAGCACAGGCAAGGAAGTTTCTCAAAAATGAGGGTGATCAGGCAGGGGGTGCATAAAGTGCTTGCCTTGCAAGTATCGGGACCTGAGTCTCCGTCCCGGAGCTCACGGAAAATGCTGGGCATGGAAGGACCCACTTGCAGAGTCAGAAATAAGGAGGTGGAGACAGGAGGATCCCCAGGGCTTACCGGCCAGACTAGCCTATTGCTGATCTCCAGGACCATTAGAGATCTGTCTCCATGGAGCTGAGTAGTGATCCTGAGGACTCCTGGGAGGTTGTCCTCCAGTCTCCACAGGCCCCTGATCTCTCTCTCTCTCTCTCTCTCTCTCTCTCTCTCACACACACACACACACACACACACACACTTTTTAAAAAGCTTTATAAAAATGATGTTGACCGAGACATTAATGTTAAAAAGAAAATTTTTTCGGTCACATCAATTTGAAAGGAAAAAAGGACACAAAACAGTATATATAGTGTGTTCACAGCAAAATAAATTCTGCCCAGAACAAGTAAGACAACAAAAAAATAAAAACTGCCTGCAGACTGTCTTCTACGGAGCTGCACCATGGATACGAGCAAAAAGTTTGAACATGGCCAGAGTTGAGGGTGCTACAGAGCCTGAGCCTCCGGAGTGGGAGAGACTGAGGCCCCTCCTCCCGCCTGTGTCATGGCACACCCCCACTTGCCCCATGGTCAGGCAATCAGGGTGCTAGTATTGGAAGGTTGGCTACCTGTTCATCCTGCCCACACACACCCTATATATTCCTCCACCTGCCGGAAATAAAGTGACTTTGACTTTTGACGACCCTGATCTGGGTGGACAGTGCTTCATTTCAAAGTCCCAGGGTACTCTTCATTCTGTTCTGGTTCTCTGCGCCTTGGTGACGATTTCCAGGCCTGCCAGAACCCGCGTACCCCACTCCCTCGTTCCTGCCCCCCCTCTACCAGCTCTGAGCTGCCCAGCTTGGAGGAGTTTCCGAGTTTCCATGACCCTGCCGGCAAGGGAACTGCGTGGCGAGCGGGAGCATGGGAGACAATCCGGTCCCAGAACACAATACAGTGGGATTTGAGATTGTGGTTACTGTGTTCTTTGTATGCTTTTAGGGTAATGTTCACATACCAAGGTTACAAACTTTCATTGTCCAGTTCTGGCATGAATATTCCTGTATAAGTCATATCGCTCTCGCTCTCCCAGAACAAAATGTCATCTCCCCAGGAACTTGCCCCAGGGCACTCCCTAGTCGACGCTTCCCTGAAGGAGCCCACGTCTGTTTCCACTGTGCAGGGCTTGGCTTGTTCTTGAACCTCAGACCAGAGGACTCGGGCAGAGTACACACTTGTGTCTGACTTCTTAGGCTCAGCATTATGCTGTGAACTTAATGTTTCTTTTAATTTCTAAACTCTGCACTTTGTACCTGTGGTCTCCAAGAATTAGAGGAGAAGATGATTTCCTGAAAGCAGAAACCTCGTTCTTTGATGGGCCATGATTGGTCTGTGTACACCCTTCTGAAGTGGAGTCCTTCAAGCTCTTTGCCGATCTGTCCCAGTGACTTCCCTAGAGAAGTACCTAAGACGGTAACAGGAGGTTGATTTAGCTCACGATGCTGACGACTGAGAAGTCCAATATGTTACCTGTCAGCAGGGGTTTTTCTGCTGCGTGGGAACATAGAGGGGGGTTTTCCTGGCGCAACAGAGCAAACCTGCTGGTGCAAGTCTCCCTTCCCACTCCACCCTCAGGACCTCATCTAACTTTTTTTTTTTCAGATTGCATTTTTTTGTTTATTTATTCAGTTGGTCAGTAGTTAGGTGTGTGTGTGTGTGTGTGTGTGTGTGTGTGTGTGCGCGCACGCTCCCACTCATGGCATGGCATGACATGCATGTGGAGGTCAGAGGACAATTTATAAGAACTGCTTCTCTCCGCCCCCTATGTGAGTCTGGGGACCAGACTCAGGCTTGGAGGCAAACACTTTTACCTGCTGAGTCGTCTTAAAGACCCTCATCTAATTTTACCACCTCTCAAATGTACCACCTCCAAGTACCATTGTTGTGAATTTGGGGATCCAGTGTCCACCATGTGAAATTTTGGAGGGGTGGTCACATTTAAACCTTGGTATTCCTTTTGCTGAGTTCTCCAGCTCAGAGGCTGGGCTCCTCACTATGACTCAACCCTCTCTTCAAGTAACTGCTGCTTTGGGACGTGGCCCTACCTTGGTGTCCTGGAGATTCTGCACACACCCACACCACACAGGCAAAGCTTGACCTGCAGAAGACTACCGGTCATCCTTCCAGACACGGGAGCCTGGGATGCTTGTGAGAAACTGCAACAAACTCATGGCTCAGTCACTTACCTCCCCACATACCAAGGGCATCAGGAGACCATTCCTCACTTCCCAGGCTCTGGTGAGGGCTGGGGCGTTGTGCCTCATGATGCTACTGCAGGCTGTGAAGCTGCAGAGCTTCTTGTTTTTCCCCTGACTTAGTTTGCTTTCTATTGCTGCTAAAACACTGACCAAAAGCAACATGAGGAGGAAAGAGTTTATTTCAGCTTAGAATTGTAGTCCATCCTGAGAGAAATCAGAGCAGGAACCTGGAGGCAGGAACTGGAGCAGAGGTCACGGAGGAATGCTATTTCCTGGATTAATCCCCTCGGTTTGCTTGGATTTTATACATCCTAGAACCACCTGCCTAGGGGTGGCATCACCCACAGTGGGCTGGACCCTCCCACATCAATCACCAATCAAGAAAACACGCACAGACTTACCCACAGGCCAATCTGATGGAGGTGATTCCTCATGTGAGCGCCTTCTTCCCAGATGACCCTAGCATGGGTCCAGCTGATGAAGACTTGTATAGCACTCTCCCATAGCAGACACCTACTGGTCCTGAGTTAGGCATCCTCCTACCTATATTTTGGCTCCCATGCAGGAGCCGTGAGGAGTTTGAGCCATCCCCTCACCGCATTTGTGTATTTGAAGGGTCAGGTGTTTCTTTGCTAACAGAATCCCCGGTGGCCCCGGCTCTGTGCTCCACAGAGATACATACATCTATGTATCTCTACTACTTCCCAGGGGCTGCCAAGACAGAGCACTAAACCCAGTGAACCCACAGTTAAAGGGGATAGGGCATGGTAGCAAGCATTTGAAATTCCAGCCCTGGGAAGGAGACAGGTGGGTCTTTGGGACTTTCTGACCAGCCTTGTGGAATCACCAAGTTCCAGCCCAGTGAAAAACTATGACTCAAAGATTTTTAAGATAAAAAAGTAAAGTAGATGGGGTCATGAGGAACAACACCCAGGGCTTCCTGGTCAGTGAACCTAGCCTCATAGGCAAGTTTCAGGTGACTGAGAAATCTGATCTCAAAAACAAACTGAGGCTGGGCTAGAGAGGCAGCACAGCAGTTAAAAGAACTTGCTGCTCTCCAAGAGGACAGGTGTTTGGTTCCCAACATGCAAATCAGGTAGCTTGTAACCCCCTGTAACTCCAGGAAGTTTGATACCCTCAATTGACCTCTGGAGGCACCCACACTCGTGTACACACACACATACACATGCGCGCGCGCACACACACACACTGAAATAATAAAACAAATCTTTAAAATGCAAAGAACAATTGCCAGATAAGGCACATCCTCATGATTATACAGTAAGCACTTGGCTAACTGAGCTGTCTTCCCTGCCCTATAGACTAGATTTCTAGCAAGATCTGAGTGGTGCTTGTTGGGGGTCCTGGCTGCAGTACTGGGAGTAATGGGCATGCACCCAACTGATAGTGCTTGTTACTAAGTCATCCCTCAGTGGATCTTCCCTCTGCTCCTTTCCTCCTACATTGTCATTGCTTCTACCTTCATGAGCATCTACTTTGTTTCCTTCTGATCTTGGGGCGTTGTCCAGACCTTCCTACTGCATCCACGTCATCTGTGTCTGGCTCCTGTGATTGACATGTATTTACTGTGCATCTATGTGCAAGGAAGACAACAGAGATGCTAACATGGCTGCACTCAGATTTTGAAAGGGCAGCAGCATCCCACCCACACCGAGTGTTATTTCTTCTACTTGCCAATTCAAAGCAGCTCTGTCCTTTCTGGATTAAAATAGTCATTGCAGCCATTGGCCAATTTAAATTTCAGGATTCCTATGGGCCCTTTCAGGGGCTCTCCCCTCCCTTCCTCATTCCTCAGTGTCTTCAGGCAAGAGGAGCTTACACAGCCTCACAGCTCCAGGGAGAGTCCCCCACTCCCCCGCACCTGCAGTGCTCTGCTCCTCTACCACCTTCTGCTGAACTCCAGTGGCTCCTTCTAGCTCCCAACTCCGCCCTCTTCCGTCTTCTATGGACACACACCTAGATGTAATAAGGGGCGTGGCACTCATACCTGCTTGACTTGAAGCCTTCTTATACCTCCTTGGCCTTGTAGAAACTCTGACAGCCAGCTATGTCCCTCTGGTCACCTGACATCCCACAGTGGCTATCCAAGGGAGGGGCCTTGTTCATCTGCAAGGACACAGGAGAACTCTCAAACACTTCAACACTACACAGGAACTGAGACATTCGGGGCACCTGCTTCTGCCCTCTCTCTTCCTGGATACACCCCACTACAGTGGCCACCTTGTCTTGGCATAAGGGCCTAAGCAGGAAGTGTGGTGTCTGTCTGTCCCACTCTCTTCCAGAGCTGAGGCTCAGAAGCAGAGAAGAACCTCATGTAGCTACTTCTTCCCAAACTCTTACCCCCCACAACACACACATGCACACACACACACTACACACACTCACACACACACATACACACACACGCACACACACTCCTAGGAAAGCTCCTACTTTCCTGTCTGCTGGAAATTGTTCCACTCAGTAGCTGTCTTCTTCCTGACTCCATGATCTCTTTGTCCTTAGAGACGTCCACCCCTCCTCTCAGAGCAATAAACCCCATCATGAAGGAAAGGGAAAAGTTTTGCTTACCATGAAGAAAAACTAGATTCAAAGTAAGTAAGTGATACTCTTATTATCTACCTGTTACATACACAAAGGAAGGCAAAGTGAGCCCCTGCCATTCCTTTCCTTGGTCCTTGGCAGACATTACCAATCTATCACATTACGTAGCTTTGGAAACCTTCCTCACACAGTGTTCCATTCAGCCAGTAACAATCAATAAGAGTTGGCTTTAGGGATGCGTCAAGGCCAGAGATGATTAAAAGGAGCAGAATCTGTGCTTGTGTCCAGATAGGCAATAATCTATGCCTCAAGTCTGGCCACCGCGGAAGAGGAATTCACTTTAAAGTTTTAAATCATCTCTACATCCTCACACAATGGTCACTGAGACCCTGCCTGCTCAGCCCTGGGAATGGGGCGCTCACAGTCCCTGACAGTGAATTGCTGTTTTAAGTCAGAGAGGGCAGTCAAGGTGCTATTCTGAGACCTGACCCCTGAGGCCTGCTCCTCTAGGAAGCAATTTTCATTTTGAATTCCCCCATTGTGTGTGTGTGTGTGCACATGTATGTTCATGTGGGTGTATTTGTGTGTGCCTGCTTGTGTGTGGAAGTGCAACCAGCCTTGTGCATGCTATAGCATGAGAAGGGAAGTCAGAGAGTAGTCTCATTTGCTGCTGTTTGCTACAGCGTTCACCAAGCTAGCTGGCTCCCAAGCTTCTAAAGGGGAGTTTCCCATGTCGTCACCAGGGTTACGTGCTTGTGCTTATTGTTCCTAGTTCTGTGTGGTCTCTGAGAATCCTAACTCAGCCTCTCACATTTTCTCAGGAAGCTCTTTTTCCACCTGGTCATCTTTCTATCCCTCCAACCTGCAGCCCTTCGGGTAATCGAGAGCAAACACCATTTACCCCATTAGTTTTCTTCTCCCAGGTCTTTTCAGCGATCAGCCCCCAGCCCCACTCGTCAGCCTGGCTACTTGTCTCAGAATTTTTCTCCTCTTTTAATGAATTATTAAAAGCCAGGGAGATACATTTGATATTGCTCTGTCCCCTAAATACCCATGTAGGAAAGCTTGGTTCCAAGCTCATTATAGTATTGAGAGAGAAAAAAAAAAAATCATGTCTGGCTCAAGGTTCAGAGGTTTTGGTTCTTGGTCAGCTGACTTTGTTGCTTCTGGGCCTGTGTGAAGCAGAGTACGGTGGTAGAGGGTGGGTGAACATAACCGTTGACCTCATAGTAGCCGGATTCGCGTGCACATACATGCACACACATGCACACATACCTTAAGCAGCACTTGTGTGTGTGGTCTGCATCCTCACACTCTGGTTTCTCTCCTCTCGTTCTTGAATCGTTCAGATGCTCAACGAAAAGAAATGTAGACAAATTCAGGAGCTGAATTGTAGCCGGGGGGATGTCTGGATGAGGAGAGGAGACAGCACTGATGGGTTCATTTCCTTTTCTTCTACCAAGTCTGTTTTCGGCTTTGCTTTTGAAGCACCTTCCCCTCCCCCTGCCACACCTTCTTTTGGCTTCTCAGCCTTGGAAGGTGGCTGTAGGGAACATTGCAAAGTGATTCCAGAGAATTTCAAGCTTCTGCTTTCAAATACTAGACACTTCTTTTTAAGATTTATTTTTAATTGTGCTTACACAAGTGTTTGGGAGGGGAAGGGGATCCGGGTACCTGAGTGTGAGTACCCATAGAGGCCAGTAGAAGGCATTGGATCCGCTGAGCTGGAGTTACAGGCAGTTGTGAGCCACCACATGGGTACTGTGAATAGAACTTTGGTGCTTTGAAACAGCAGTGTATACTCTTACTTGCTCAGCCATCTGTCCAACCCCCACACTTCCTTTTTTGGAATATCATCCCGGGATAGCAAGGGAAAAGGATATGAAGATATGGTACTCAGTCAATTCTTCCATGGAAGGACATTTCCCAACTGAAAGGTTCAGTTTTTCTCACTGCAATGCCAAGTCAAATACGATCTCAAACCCATTTGAAGGAGGTCATAGTACACCTGGGAATTTTCTAGGGGAAATTTCTTAGAAGCAGAGAATGCTGGGAAATGAATGATCCACAATAAAGAGAACTATCTTTTTTTTTTCTTTCTTTTTCAAGATAGATTCCTCAATGTCACAATAAAAATACTGAGTCATACCTTAATCTGATACTTTTAAAGCCCCAGTTAACAGGCCAGACTCAAGGGTGGCCTAGGGGTTTAGATGCACTGGGAGATGCTCCTACTTTTGGACTGCTCAGAATGTGTCTCTCCTCTCCCCCCACCCCAACTTAGCCATCTGCAGTGCTATCTGGTGTACCACCTCCCTAGGAGGCCTTTCCTAACCTGACAGCCTATCAAATTAGTCTTTCCTCTGAGTTCCCATGCACCTTGCATGGACATGTTATAGACTCTTCCAGAACACATTATAATCATTTGTTTGCATGTTCATCTCCTTCGTGGGCTCCTGAGAGCTGACATCATGTCATGCTCAAGCTTGTGAGCCACCTCGCCTCCTAGCAGAATCCTGGCCAATAGTAGCTGCACAGCTGCATGATTGATATTCTTCTGCAGAAGAAGCTGGGGAATGCAGATAAGATACCTAGAGCAAGATAACATCTGTGTAGCTACTTTTATAATTGACTATAGAAAAATAAAAGACTGGTTAAAAAGTAAAGCACATTGTTTTTATTTTCTATACAGGTTGGACATTCCTAATTTAAAAAGAAAAAAATCTGAGGGGCTAGAGAGATGGCTCCACAGTTCAGAACACTGGCTGCTCTTCCAGAGGACCTGGGTTCAATTCCCAGCACCCACATGGCAGCTCACAACTATCTGTAACTCCAGTTCCAGGAGATCTGACACTCTCACACAGATATAAATATAGGCCAAACGTCAATGCACATAAAATAAATATAAATTAAAGAAGTCTGAAATCTAAAGTGCTCTGACAGCACTTCATGAGTGCTGATATAATGTACAGAGGGAGGAAAAAAAAATTCCATATCTGACCTCTGACCTCAATGACATCACAGTAAAAGCATAGGTTCACTACAAACACAGCAGAAAACCACCTGCAGGCTGAGTCTATAAGTTGCCTATCAAACACAGATGAATTTCATACTTAGCTTTGGGTTCCATCCCCAAGATGTCTAATTATATTTGCAAAAATATTCCAAAATCCAAAATCCTTCTAGTCCCAAGCATCTCAGAGAAGGGATATCGAAGCTGTGTTAACTCTCGAAGGTATCCAGAGGACAAAGGCTTCTAGCTGTCCTCGCATGTCCCCTGGTCATCCTGTTTGATGCAGTTTATTCTGCTTAGTGATGAAAGACCACAGTCTCCTGCCCCACTCTCTGCACCAAAGCGTAGGAACTTTTGCTTAAACTTCAAGCTGGCTGGGCCTGCTATCCCCGTCCTGTCCCCCTCCCCAAGATTGGTTGGGAACTGTCAATCATTTCCTGAGTCTGTTTTCTTTCTTTCTTTCTTTCTTTTTCCTACTTTCCAGATTGTCACTGCTCTCTAGACAACTTGTGACACCCACCTGGCAATGGACTTGGGATTGGACACATTTTGACCTCAAAGTCCTCAGCTGTCTCTTGCAAAAGTTGAACAAAGATCCCGACTTCCTGTTAGCATTGCAGTTGGTGTCAGGGTGGTGGACAGGGGAGGGGCTCTTCAGCTTTGTGTAACTTGAGCTAGAAAAGTAGTTGACCATTCCTGGACGTACTGAAGTGTTCCAGAACAGAGACTGCCAGGGAGTATGCCAACATTTCTAGCATGAGGACGACTGGGCAGAGGCTTCCAAGGCTTCAGTTGCTGGGTTGAAAGGCCTTAGAGCAGAGTTGGGAAGTGGGCCATTCAGGGAGAAGCCGTGGGTAAAGACTAGGTCTCGACTTTCTGTGGACCTCTTCCTAAAACATCACCAAACAGATGAATTCATTCCCCTGCCTCAAGGAGGTCCTGAGTACTTGTCGAGAATGCCTCCTTACATCTTCATCCTTCTACTCATTTGACACATGCTGGCTGAAGCTACAAAAGACCAAATGGAGACATGGGTGTTCCTAAGACACAGACTCAAGGTTACATTAAACTTCCGTAGGCACTATCCACTCTTGTCTTTGGGGGAACACTTTCTGCATTAAAAATAAGTATCTTTATGTTGGAATTGAGACAAATGCAATCCAGGTTGGACTTATAAAACCCATTATTATTTTTCTACTTATTTAAAGAGAAATAGAAGTTAAACCACTTTTGTGAACCCTTGAAAGTGCTGTGGCTCTGTAGTACCAGTGTAGAAGCTGGTCCCGGCATAATGCCTGCCCTCTGGAGTCTGCCATCTAGTAGAGGAGGTGTCCTTAAACGTACATCCCCACGAATCACAGATTAGTTCCAAGTGTCCTTGACAGAGGGGAAGCAAGCAGAAGGAACTCAGTGTCTTTGCAATACTAAAAGGCAGAGGTTGCAGCTCAATAATCAAAGCGAGGTTGGGGAGGTGGCTCGATAAATAAAACGCTTGTTATGCAAGCACAAGGACCTGAGTTAGATTTCCAGAACCAAGTGAAAGCCAGTCCCATGCACCAGTGGCCCCGGTGCTGGGAAGCAGAGACAGGTACGTCCTGGAAGTTAGCCGATCAGCCAATCTAGGCAAAAAAGGCAAGGTCCAGGTTCAGTGAGAGATGCTGTCTCAAAAACTAAGGTAGGGTGTGACAGAGCAAGACACCCAGCACTGGTGTCTGACCAACACACACACACACACATACACGCTCTTGCACCCACAGTTAAATGTGCACACACACATATACCACACACAATAACAATACTAATCAAATATGCCAAGTAACAAGAGAACAATCTTCCCAAGGTGGCACAAATTGATAAGGGACACAAACAGGATTTGGATCCCAAATCCACCATTGGTCAGTTTCCATCACTGCAATACAGTACACAGGAAAATAAGTTTTAAAAGGAGAAAAGGCCATGCCAGCTCACCTCTCCAGACTCTCAGTTCCAGTCCTTTGAGCCTGTGGTAGAGGCAGACTATCACGACAGGAACATGTTTTGAAGGATGCTGTTCACATCATGGTAGCCAGGGGAAGCAGTGTGGGGCTGAGGTCCTGATTTGTCCTTTGAGGGACCTAACTCCCTTCCTCTAGGTTCTACCTTCTAAAGCCTCCATTACCTCCCAACACCACCACAGGTGACAAAGCTTTTAACATGTGGGCTTTTGGAAGATGTTCAAGATACAAACTAAAGACTGGAGAGATGGCTCAGCAGGTAACAGCACTCACTGCTCTTCTAGGGGACTGGAGTTTGGTTCCCAGCACACATGTGGAAAAGCACACGACAACCCATAACTCCAGCTTCAGGCTTCTGTGAATACCTGTGTTCATGTGTGTATATACTCAGTGGCATACACACACGCACACAAAAGTAATAAATCTTTATTTTAAAGATCCAAATTACAGAACTCACTCTCAAAAAAGAGAGAGAGGCCCTAGGGAACTATGGCAACAGCCTGGCCATATTTTCCCCAGATCTCGGCCAACAGCAGCCTCATCTGTAATGTGGAGAAAATGTGATGTCCTTTCCCTCGTGCATGGCGTTGTGGTCAGGACTAGGTGACTCAGAGACACAGACATCTGCCAGCCCTGAAATATTTTTGAAGGGACTGAAGTCTGTGTGTTTGCCTCCAAATGGCTGGCTCTCCCCACAGTTGTCCTGGAGCAATCCTAAAGAGATGATCACTGTGTTCCCGCCAAGTGAGATGGACAACCCGTTGATAGATCTCTTCTCAAACACCCTAGTGTTTCGCTTTCTCTGGGAACATCAGATCCAGCCCAGTCCCCAGCCTCTGACAGACATTCCCCTTGTGCTGGGCCTGCCAGAGCCACACCTGCAGCTGGGCCGCCTCTTGACTGGGAAATGGAGCCCCTGTCTTGTTCCAGCCTTTAGGACTGTGAACTGCTTCAGTTTGAACAGATACCTGCTTTGTTGCCAGGACTCAGATACTAATTTCTGAGAACTACCTGCACCTGACAATGGCCATGACACCCTGCTCACTGCCATACTTGCAGCTTAACAATAACTGTCTGCTTGGAGCATCCTTCATCAGAGAAGCACAAACCTACTGGCTTCTGTGTGCTGCTCACCAGGCTATTCATATCTTCCCAGCAGCCTCAGCTGGATCCCCCACCATCCACCTCCCATCCTCCTGGAGCCTGTATCTCCAAACATGTGTTCCTTGATATCTCTCACTGCAGAGACTCATCCATTCTTGTAGTTTCAACCAATGGGAGGAAGGTCCATGGGCATACAGCTCATCTTCAAGTGGTGGTGAGCAATGGAGCAGGGAGGAAGCATGAGAGAGAAGGAAGTGGGGGCTGAAGGAAAGCTGTCCCCAATCCCACTACTATATTCCAGAAGGCAAAGCCCAGGTTCAGTGGTACCTTGAGCACACAGCCAAACACAGACAGGGTCAAGGTCTGGCTGGCTGGCTGGTGATAAATGGATGGTCGATGGTGGGTGGGTGTATGGGTGGGTAGATGGATGGATGGATGGATGGATGGATGGATGGATGGATGGATGGATGAACAGATGGATGGATGAACAGATGGATGGATAGATGGATAGATGGATAGATGGATGGGTGAGTGAGCTGTGGTTCCCTCTCTGGGTCCTGGCACACTTTCTGAAGTGGCCTACCTCCTGATGTAACACATACACAGGAGAAGAAAAGGACAGCTGGGAGCTGGGGCGACAGCTCAGCTGGTGAAGTCACTGCCTTTCAAGTGTAAGACCTGATCCACCCTCAGAACTAACATGTTTAAAAAGCTGGGCGTGGTGGAGCACATTTGTAATTCTAGTGCTGGGAGGAGAGGCAAGCAGATCCCTGGAGCTTGCTGGCCAGCCAGCCGGCCCTAGTTAATGAGCTTGAGGCCAGCGAGAGACTCTGTCTCAAAAACAGATTGACAATATCCCGAGGATCAACACCTGAGGCTGTTGCCTGCCTCCCCACCACGCATGCACATACATGTGCACTGGCACACACATGAACACACACCAAGAGAAGGGGAGGAGCTAGCTGAAGCTGACCAAACCTCAAGGGGTGCTCCTTCCTTTGAGATCTACCCCAGAACTCATCCAGAGGTTCTTCGGAGGACTCTTCTGCTATTTCCAGGAAAGTCGAGGAAGGTAGAATGTACGGGTAGCCAGCCAACTCCTGCCGTCTCCTCAAGAGAGCTGGGTCCCATCGGCATCTGTCTCCTCTCAGCTGCACTACTGTCGGGTTTATGGACCAGCAGTGCTGAGCAAGCCCCAGTCTTCACAACCCACGCAACCCCCGCGGACCTCCTGAGTTATGCACCACTACCTCACCCTCTGCACAAATGAGGAAATAGGTGTGAGGTTAAGTGACTGTCAGGATCGACATCCAAATGAGAGTCAGGGAGTGGAGGTGAGATTTCCCCCTTTTTCACTGAAATGGTGCTACTTCGTCTTTAAAATATCAGCAGTTTTCTCACATGCTCTGTTCCCCCAGAATGTGTTATTTTTGAATCTAGCAAGGAGCTACAGGATGGTGGAAATGTAAAGGCCTCCGAGACAGGTTGGTCCAGCCCAGAGTGGGAGAAGAAGAGAGAGGAGGCTGAGCAGACAGGCGGTAAGTCATCCCCACCCTGTTGGCTCTGCTCCTAAAATAAAACAGAGCAGAAGATGGACACTTGAGAACTCGGCATCTCCTTCCCATTTCCCCAGAGCAGGCAATGCTTAGACCCTCTGGTGGAATCTGTGACTCGGAAAAGGGCAGGCATGCTGTGGTTCCTCCCATAAGGCCTCTTTCCAGGGTCCTCCTCCCCACATACTGCCAGACTACCTCAAATCCAGCAGCCCAGAGCCTCCTTGGGATTGGCTCACCAGGACGACACCCCACCCTTCCACACATCTTTGCCTCCCATCTGTGTCCCCAGTTGGCATCTTCTGTTGCTATACCAGTGACTTCATCTTTCACTCTTAGCTAAAAATGGGCTCCTCATGATCTATCCCATCCCCGGTGTTGACAAGCTTAAGAATCTGGGCGGGGCCCGCTGCCAGGCACCAGGGCCACCAAGCCTGACTCACTATCCAGAAGTGTAGGGGTACTGGATGTTGAGAATCCAGCTGATAACAGTCCCCGACTTCCACGAGGCAGCTACATTCCTGGAGATAAGAGTGACAACCCAGAGCCCCAGATCCCGGGCTCATTTCTCAAACTCGGGGCCAAATGCTAACTAAGTACCACTTACAAAGCTGTCTGGAAAAGGAGAGCACATCCCTCTTCGATTCTCGCTGATCCCAAATTCACAAAATCTTAGTACCAAGAGCAAAAATGCTTAGAGAGAATTGATTTCAATATTCTTATTTTATACAAAAGAATTTGAGGCTCAGTGAGGCCTAGTGACTGAAGTCACACAGTGAGCTGGAGACGCTAGGGCTAGGACCTGGAGCTCCATCTCCCAGCCCTGTTCTGTCTCCTCACCACAGTATAAGCATGTGCTCCTAAGCTAAAGAGGCTGCCTCTCTCCTCCGTATCAGGATCAAGAGGGCATAACATTCCAGGAGAGGTGGCTCAGCTGAGATTTCAGCTTTCCTCTTCATCTCAGTTATTTCCCCATTGCTTTGACAAAATACCTGATAAAGCAATGGAAGGAAGGAGAGGCTGACAGTCTGACTGTGTCTCACAGTTTGAAGACACAGCCCATCATGGCGGGAAGGCATGGCAGTGGGAGCTTGAGGCTACTGGTCACATTGTATCTGCAGTAGGAAAGCAGAGAGGGGTGAACACTGGGTGCTCAGTTCACTCTCTCCTTTCTATTCAGTCCAGGACCCCAGGCCCCCAGCCCATGGGACGGTGCTGACCACAGTTGGGGTGGGGGAGGGTCTTCCTACGTCAGTTAAGTCCATCTGGATAATCCCTCACAGTTATACTCAGAGGTGTGTTCCCATAATTGACAACAAGATTAACCATCACAGCTCCCCCTGCAGAGGGGCTGTGTGTATGGCCGGCAGTGTCTTCCTGTCAGCTAATGGAACACGATGAAATGTGGGGTTGGGTGAAAAATCTTCATCCTAGGAGAGGTCTATGGCTCTGTGCAAGAACCCACAAGCTGAAGGTGATCTGCCCACTGTGTCTTGGTTTAGACAAGAGCAAGGCATCCTTATAAGGCTTCTTTGCATTCCACATCACATGACTATAAATAGTGTATCTTTGAACTCTACTATATATTTTGTACTTACTTGCATCTCCATTTGAATACCGAATTTTTGTCGGAAATAATAGCTTTAATTTACATTTATGAAATTTGTCATTAGAAGGGCTGGAGAGATGGATCGGTGGTTAAGAGCACTTGCTGCTCTTCTAGAAGAGTTCAGTTCTCACACGGCAGCTCACAGCTGCCTGTAACTTAGACTCCAGGAATCTGGTACCCTTTTGTGGTCTCTGAGTGTGCATGTGCACACACACACACACACACACACAGCATATATTCATACAAACATATACACATGAATTTGAAAATTAATCTTTATAAAATTTTACCATTGGGAATGTAGATTCACAGCTGGCATAGTGCCACACACCAATGCTGCCCATACAGGAGAGGCCGATGAAGGAAGAAAATGAGTTTGATGCCACCCTGGGCTTCAGACAAAGGCTCTGCCTGAAAAGAGGGAGGGGGGTACTAGAGAAATGGCTCAGTAGTTAAGAGCACTGGCTGTTCTTCAGAGAAGATGGGTTCTATTCCCAGCACCCACATTGTAGTTGCTGTTGTGGTGGCTCAGCATGGAAGACATGGTGGCATTTTCATAGGTAGAAGTCCTGCAAGACCTCAGCAGCAGGAACCACCATCCTGGCCAGCACCATACTGGATAGTAGAACCCCGAGCGTCTGAGCTCAGGTGTGTTTAGTGATTCAGAACTCCTCGGGTGCAGACCATAAGCAATCAATCATCACCCCCACAGAAATCCAACACCTGCAGACAATACAAAATGCCACCTAGGCAGCCCCTCACTCCGCAGTGCGTGAAGCAATTACTTTGTTCATAACTAAAAGTAAACTTCCACAACACACATGCTGGCTCGCAACGCCTGTAACTCCAGTCTCAGAGGATCTGATGCCCTCTTTGATGCTGCATGCATGTGGTGCACATACATACACGCAGGCAAAACACCCATACCTATAAAACAAAATTTTAAAATTTTTAAAGAGGGCAAGGAGGAAAACGAAGAGTTGATTTGATTTGACTTTGAAGCAAAATTGTGCCCCATTCTCAAAACAACTCTGGGGTCAGCTACATCGTGTGCGTGTGCGTGTGCGTGTGCGTGTGCGTGTGCGTGTGCGTGTGTTAGAGAGAGAGAAAACTCGTGCAGTGGAGATCTATGTCAAATATCTTCCTCAATCACTTCCCTACCTTCCTTTTCTGAGGCAGGGTCTCTCTCTGAACCTGGAGTTTGCCAATTAGGCCAGACTCTCTGGGCTGCAAGCCCTCAGGATCCTCTGTGCCCCTCTGCCTGGCTTATATGTGAGTTCTGAGGATCTAAACTCACGCCTGCATAGCAAGCACTGTTCCCACTGAGCCCTCTCTCCAGCCCTTACCCTAAAGTTGTGCTTATCAGGAAAAAAAAAATTATGTTTGATACTACTTCAACTTTCCATTTACATTAAACAAACAATTCCATTCCTCAGTCACCCTGGCCACACTTTAAGCGCTGGTCCTATTAGGGGCAGACGGAAGGAGACCCCTGAGAAATCACCAGGACTCGAGATCAATGCAAAAGCAAGAGGTTTATTTCCAACGCATTGTGGTCTGCTCCCACAGATTCCTCAAGTGAGGCAGGTGGGAGTGACAATCAGCACACTCCAAGCAAGGTTTATATATGCTTTTCAAAGGCAGAGCCCAGCAACAGAGCACTAGGCACATTCCATTGGCTACACAGTCATGTGGGTACAAACCCTCAAACTGATTGGTGCTGGCATACAGCAAGGTTGTGGGCTCCTAGAAAATGCAAGCTCAGGGTTTTAGTCAACACGGGTGGGGGGAAACACCCAGTCCAAGGCCATCAGTCAGCGGTCCATATCTTGTTCGTCCCAGAAACCATCTTTCTTATTCAAGTTCCGGAAACTGTTCTGAGTCACCTTGCCCCTGACTTGGGCCTACACAGTTTTGGTGCTCTTAGAAGCCTGACTAAAGTTTGGTTGCTTTGGTCTTGTCCTTACAGTCCCAGCTAGCCACCTGTGCTCAGTGTGGGACTGCACAGCTCTGGTAGAAGGCATGGGAAGACCCGGTGTTACCATGAGGCTGTGTGAGTTTGGAGGGAGAGGAAGCATCTGAGCAAGGCCCCATCCCTCACTTCAGCCAAGGTGGCCCGTTTGTAAGTTTCATTTTTGAATGTTCATACTCATACATGGTCCTAGGTGTCCAGAGTCTGGTTTTTAAGAGTTTAAAACCACGGGGTCTCTGTTTCCTTGTTTCTTGGAGGTATGTCCAAATCCAGTCAAGCTGAGACTAAAGTTTAACCATCATAGTGACCTTTGGTTACAACCTTCTGTACCATGTATGTGCTTGGACATGAGCATGTGTGTGTGCATGCACGCATACACACATACACACACACACACACACACACACACACACACACAGAGGATTTAGTCAGCTTCTATTCATTTCCCCTGACTTTCAGTAGAGATAATGTAGCTGTGCACATCATTTTCCTTAATTCCCTGTCTCTGGAAAAGTAGAGCTTTTCTGCTTCAAGAGGCTCATAAGAGGCATTCAGAACAGTTTACTGGATGAACCTATGCATGAATAAACAGATAATGGACCTGAATAGGGTGCTGCAATGCCCACATAAGCCCAGAATTCCGAGCCTCGGGATCCCTGGTCCCTCTGTGAACCGCAGCTTTGCTTCCTCCCCCCGGCTGTTAACCTCAGAGCTTTCCAAGAATCATCTGAGTGTAACCTCTATAAATGTTTTTCATAATTGAAGATATTCCAAACCTACAGCCAGCAAAGCTCCCAGTGTGAGCAGAAGCCAAGTGAAAGCTTTGTGTTCATATAAAATCAGGAGATTAGCATGCAGAGTGAGCCAAAAATACAAACTTAAAAATATAAGAAATAAGACTATGGATATTTTTCTGGAACCCTAATGTCAGCTTATTAAAAGAACATCCATCATCCCCTCTCTTTATTCTACCCCAAAAGGCATGAGTCAGATTCAGCTTGTGATTTCCTCTAATGGTTTAAGGATAGATCTCCCTCTCTCTCTGTCTCTGTCTCTGACTCTTTGTCTCTCTGACTCTCTCTCTTCTATCTCTGTCTCTATCTCTGTCTCTGTCTCTCTCTCTTTCTCTCTCTCTGTCTGTCTCATCCCCCATCTCCTTGTCTCTGGGGGCATATGGCTTGTCCAGTTCTAGGAATCTGGCAGGAGAGAAGGGGACACACAAGTCAGCTCACTTGCACATATTTTCTGAGACATCTGGTGGGAAGTTCTCCAGAGGCAGAATCCCCTCTCTCCAGGTTTCATGACAGCAGTGCAAAGCAGGTTGTGTCCAGCCAATCATGCAAGACTGTGAGAGTGAGGCCTCAGAGGATGCAGGAGAAACTCAACAGGAGAGCAGGGCAGATTTTCTCAGGAAAATCTGAAGTTCAGAATGAGGAATTTCAGCCAGGCTTCTGGATAAAGCGTGTCCTAGCAGAGAGTTTCAGAAAAGAACTCCACTTTGAGAGCTTAGGGAGAAATCCACACAACTGGTGTTTATCCTTTGTTATTGCTGAGTGGAAAAAGCATCCTCCTTTTTACCCAAAAAGTGAAGGAAACCTAGCTGCTGTGATTTCACAAGGCACACAGGGATGCTGACTCCAGGGACTGCACCCTTGTTCAAAAGGCCTCCGGATAGAGAGAGAAGCAACTAGGATATGCTCTCAAAGAGTCTCTCTACCTTTATTCTCCAGCAATGCCATCTCTCTTCCCACGGTTTCAGAGAACAAGATGTAGCCCCCCCATCTGTGCCACCCAGTGTTTCACTGCTGTAGCGGAGGCCTGCGAGAAACAATTTAAAAGGAACAAAGCCTCTGCTTGCTTCTACTGAAGAAAGTAGGAAGGAGGCTGGAGAGGTGGCTCAGCTGTTAAGAACACTGGCTGCTCTTCCAGAGGACCCGAGTTCAGTTCCCAGCACCACACATGGCAGCTCACAACCAGTTCCAGTTCCAGTTCTGGGGGAATCTAAAACCCTCTTCTGGCTTGTACAGGTGCTGCATACACTGGTACACATACAAGCATGCAAGCAAATACTCATATATACAGAATAATTAAAACTAGCAAGCAAATACTCATATACACAAAATAATTAAAACTACATTATATATGTATATATATTTGTGTGTATACATGTATATAGTAGAGAGAATAAACTAGTGATGTATATAGTAAATAAAATAGTGATATACATATAGATATATACAAACACACACGCACACGTACAGGCACACATACACATATCAGGAAGAGCCAGTGTGAGGGAGACGACAAGTCCTTTAACTAAGCCTTGCTTAGGTGAAAACACTAAGTGGAATAAGAGTAAGAGCAGTTGCTTCCTGAGGCACCTTCCTGCATGAACACCCTTGGCCATTTTCCCTTGACTCCAGACACCAGTTAGTGAGGAAGACAGTGCTGTCTGTAGCGCCTCCTTACAAATAAGGGACAGAAAGCGAAGTGGCTACATCGGGACCAAAACTCAGGGACTGTGGGTGTTAGAAGCCCTTTCAGCTTCCAGCTGCTGAGTGGGGACTGGTAGGAGCAGAGATGCTGACCTGCCTTGAGGGTCTCCATCCACACACCAGAGCCCTTTAGACAGCAGGAAAGACCAGCATATCCCTGTTGAAGACACAGCAGTCTTCAAGCCTCTGCACGATGTGTCCGGAGGACGGAGAGAGGCTGGCGTCCTGATCAGTCTCAAGGCACAGCTGTGACCAGCACACTGTGACTGTCTCCGTGAAGCTGCTGCAAGAGCTATGAACCTCCATCCTCTTAGGATTAAGAGCTTGGAGAGTCCAGAACAGGACCACCACCAGCATCCACACCATAACCAAACAAATGCAACCAAGATCCAGGATTTTCCTTGTGTATTTTCTCCATGCTTCTCCCAGCAACCACAGAAGTGTATTTTGCATATGCTCTTCTTTCTTTTGACAAGTGGGAAGAGGCCAGATTGGGAGGCAGTTCTTGCCAAAAGCAGACTGAGAACATGAACTTGGGACTGAGGGGCCTGCTCAGCTGTGTCTGACAAAAGGTTACACCAGATCTAAACACCAGGGCTGCCCCTGCCAAAGAAACCGATCAAGGGAGGACCACTCTTCTAGCTCCTAGCTCAGGCCTTACCCACCACACTAGGCAGACAGAAGCGGCAGATCAAGATCCTGAGGTTGCCCCACATCCTATAGGCACAAAAGGGAGTCCCCTGCATTCCACAGGCCATGTAGCCATGCCCTCTTCTACTGATTCCAGAGCTCTGCTTATCTTATGAAAAACTCCTTCCTCTGCCTACGGTTTACACAGGGCTCACCAAAGGAGCTTGAGATTTTAGACACCCTAACATTAGAGACCCCCTGCAAACACTGGCTCATCAGATCTGAGATCACCCTCGGGAGTTGGTGGAAAAGTTAGGACTTGTGTTAGTATCAGCATTTCTACCAAGAATGCCTAGCAACAGAGTTTCCAATTAAAAAGACATTATGTATATCCAATTGATTATCTTGGGGATGACTTGGAACCCAGGTCTAAACATGTATTGGTTTATGTTTCAATACACTTGTACACATAGGTAGAAGGTAGCTTTATCACTATTTTTAGAACCTACATTTTGACTGTGACTGACACATGAAGCCAGGTGTAGTAGGCACTTACACTGCTATCCATATTGGCATTTGTCAGTAATGACATCTGTACAATGCTTTTCAGAGGACTTTTGGTGGGACACAAAAATGACTAGGAAGTCAGTGTTGTACCATTTTGGTCTCTGTCCTCACATGAAAGAGAAAGAGACAAAAGGGGTGAGAGAGACAGAGAGAGAGAGAGAGAGAGAGAGAGAGAGAGAGAGAGAGAGAGATCATCAAATCAGGTGCTCAGAACATCCAAAAGAAACCAACTAGGGAAACCCTGTAGACACAGCCAGCTAGAGGTCTCAATATGGAGGGTCTTGGGGAGAGCAGAGCATCTCCTGGAGCGAAGCTTCCAAGTGAAAAAACATAGCAACAGGTAGAGATGACATCAAATCGGGCTCCCAAAAATCCAGCAGAAATCCACAGGGGAAGTTAAAGCAGTCAGCTAGAGTTCCACTAAACTTTCTCTCCCTGGATGAGCTCCCCAGGGCTGAGTCTTCTGGCTTCTCTTTCCTGTCACAGAAACTTGTGTATCTAGGGATAAACTATGGTAACCTTTCATGGAAATGGTTTACCTTCCAGCTGTTCTCAGGAGTACAGTGTTTTTACTCTTGATTTGTTTTGCTGTTCTCTTCCCTCCCTGTTACAGTTAGGTGGTATGTCCATCTGAGACAAGGAACCTTGAGACAAGAATGTTTGGGTCTAAATGGGAGGGGAGAAACTGCTTCCGGAGCCAGCTTCTCAGTGAGCTATAACAACTTACCAGTATAAGATGGTTAATCTGGACAGTCAATTTAATGGGGCTGACAAGTACATAGATTAATCACACACACACACACACACACACACACACACACACACACACAAACACACATGTGGGGGGGGCATTTCCACTGAGGACTAAAGGAGAAAGACCTACCTGGATATGAGTAGCAGCATCCCCATGGGGCCCGGTGGGTAAAGAGGGGAAGAAGAAAGCCCCAGCTCCCCTCCCCACCCCTCTGCCTCCTGTCCACTATGGTGTGAAATTCCTACTCTCTCAGCCTCACCCACACGGTGGGTAGACTGAGTCCTCTGTGAGTCAAATGAGCTCTTCTTCCCATAAGCCGTGCCTGGAATCCCCCACAGAGGCACAAAGGTGACTAGCACAGGTGATGGTGACAGTGTAAAGGCTTGCGAGGTCTATTCCATTCAAAAAGGCACAAGTGGCTGAGGAATCTCTCTGGGGCCCTGAGAAAGCTCAGTAATATAAGTCAGATCTGGAACACAGATCCCCAGTGTTTGCAAGTGAGGTCGGGCTACAGCAAAGTAGTGGGAGCTCATGTTGACAATATGGCTAAATCGAAACTCCGAATGAAACTATGGGGCATTAACAAGGAGGCGTTTTACTATAAAATTGGGTCACCATTTAGGTGTAGGGATCTTAAGTTCCAGGAGCCAACATACCACTGAAATCCTACACACACACACACACACACACACACACACACACACACACACATTGCACAAAGTCTCAGACCCAAAGCTGGCTCTGTTCCTTTGGGAAGCCCAGAGAACAGAGCAGAGTCAAGCTTGTTAACTATAGAGAGCTTGGGTCTTGCTCCCACAGATGTTAGCCCCAGGGTGGCTGGTGAGAGTTCTGCCATGGAGATTTTATAAGGTCTTGTCACTTGTTACTGGAAGCCGAATCCTCCAGGCTTCCAGACGCCTTGCTGAGCCGGTCCCGATAGAACCATCTGGCCTGTGGTCAGCCCTGAAGAGGCAGAGATTCTTGGTCACTCTCAGCACCCCACTGCCCTTCCAGGAGGGGCCAGCACCTACTGTCCAATCTCTAGCTCACCTCCTCTGTGAGAGGACTCTGTGTAAGACTTCACATCTCTGGGAGGCCAATACAAACCCACGGGTTTTCTTTTTATGTTATTTTATGACATAAAAGAAAGTACCCGCCCAGGGAGCTAGGCTTTGAAAACTCTGCAGGCTCCCCTGCATTAGCATCCCTTTGATGCCCGAGGACCACAGAGGGAGACATGGATGTAGACTGCGGTGGCGGCTTGCCCTTCTGCTCTTCTCTGGTTCACTGCCCCTTTTCTGCTCAGGAGCACAGAGCCTCCCAAACAGTGGACAGCCTGTAAAGTCTGGGCTACCTGTGGGCCTGAGAAATGGACGACTTCCTGAAGCACATCGTCAGACAAGCTCAAGCCCAACATCAAACCTGTGACATCACAAATACAGGATCTCTGTGTTTCTAGTCTCCAGACAGAACTGGAGAATTTTCAGCCCAGTGATGCTGCAGCTCGTGTGGGTGCAGCATTTTCCAGAGGGGATGGTTTCAGGGTCTGTTTCTCATCCTGTGACTTTTCTGGCTGGCTGTGTCAGAAGCACCCCTCCCTCACTCTACCACATTAACCCTCTAAACCTGAAGCAGGAAAGGCCACAGTCTGCTTTCTGAGCACTCTGCAGGGCAGAGCCCCTTGCTCTGCTCTAAAAGTACAGCTGCTGTGCCTGGTCCTGAGGCCTAACGAAATAAAACGAAATCACAACTGTAACCATCGCAGCGGAGATGAAGACATTCTATAGAGACACTTGTGCCCCAACTTTTGGCTCAAACTATTGAGGCAATGAACTCCAAGAAACTGGAATTTCCTTAGGACTTCCATTCTAGGAAAAGGTAAAGGCTGGGAGCCTGGTGCCAGCAGGCAGAGCAAGGCAGGTCTTGTCTCCTCAGAGGAGATGGACAGCTTGTCAGACCACTTTCCAGGAGAGACAGCAGACCGTGATGATGAGCAGGACTGCACCTTGACTGGGACGGCCTACTTACACTTCATGCCCTCTATTTAACCCAAATTTCCTTTTAGGACCCAAAGATGGACTTCAGGATATCACGAGACCTCTTTGTCCCTCTTCCCCATGTGAAAATCTCTGTTTTTCTTGTGGAATTGGGTCTGGAAAGGGCTCAGCAGATCAGAGCATTTGCTGTGTTTGCAAAGGACTAAAATTCGGTTCCCAACAACCCCATTGGGTGTCTCACAATCACCTATAATTTCAACTCCAGGAGACCTAACACCCTCTCCTGGCATCCATGAATATACCTTCACTCATGTGCGCGCGCGCGCGTGTGCACACACACACACACACACACACACACATCAGGTTTTTTAAAAAGTGTAGTGGTTTATCTTACTAAGGTTGTTGTGACAAAATATCACATTCTGAGCAGTGTTCACAACAGACTTGTCTCACATCTCTGGAGTCTGCAAATCTAAGATCAAGAGTCAGCAATGCTGGTTACAGGGAGGGCTGTGGGGGAGAATCTGCCCCAGGGCCTCTTTGCTAGCATCCCGTGGCTGTCTGGCAGGGTTGGCATGGTTGGCCTTGTGGCTGTGCCGCTCTAGCTCCGCCTTTGCCTTCACACAGTGTATCCCTGGTGGTAGGCTTCTCTTTACCTAAACGTCCCCTTTTATAAGGGCACAGCATTAGGACTCGCCCTAAGAACCTCACTGTAAGTTGATTACCCCTGCAGAGACACTGCTTCCTCATGGACTCACATTCCGAGTGCCGCCGTTTCATGTGAAATGTGTCACACACACAAAATGTCCATGTGTGTGAACACTCGGCTCCAGCCTGTGAGATGGAAGGAACCTTTAGGAGGTGGAGCCCCACTGGAGGAAGTAGGCCACCGGCAATGGTCCCCGAGGTTCTTCCGGGCCCACTGAACTGCCTGTTTACTCTCTACCTCCTGACTGCAAAAGCCATGTGTCCAGCTGCCTCAAGTTCCTGCTGCCCCGCCTTCCCTGCCGTGGTGGACTGTGTCCCCTCCCTGCTGTGAGCCAAGGTAAACCCTTCCTCCTCTCAGTCGCTCTTAGTAAGGTACTGAGCCAAACGCACCAAGAAAAGTAACCAATACACCGGGCAAGCCAGGCAGGGTTCAGACTGCAGCCGCAGCCTCATTTATGAGTTGGTTTATTCTAATCGAGCTCAATCTCTTATAGTCTGAGGGATTCACCTATTCAACACCTTTAAAGACTATCTAGGGGCCCAGAAGTTAAGTGTTTTGGCTGCTTTTACAGAGAAACCAAGTTCAGTTCCTATCATCCACACTGGGGAGACCACATCTGCCTATAACTCCATCTCCAGGGAATCTGAGGCCCTTTTCTGGCTTCAGTGGGCACATACATGCACGTGCATGCCCACCTTTCCCACACACATGCACATAAATAAAAATAAAATAAAATAAAATAAAATAAAATAAAATAAAATAAAATGAAATCTTTCTTTCAAAAAGCTGTGTCTCTCCAATACCTTCCTCCTTTCTCTGCACTCGGGAAAGTAAAAGATCTCAATGTGGGCTTTCCCCTCTCTTTAACAAAGAGTGCATGGTGCTCCCACAGGCATGAAATCACAGCTCTGGCTCCTCTCTCGGGGCTCCAGCTTGGCCACGTGCCCAGTAGACATGGTGGCGTCTGATATCTGTGGCCTGGCCCTGGGCATGGGACAAAGGGTTTTATTCCTGAGTCCCATGTTCCTCTTTTACACAGGCAGCTCATATAAATGGAGAATACATCTCTTTGTGAAATTGACTATCTCCTGCCGTTTAAGTTGGAAGACGTTTACTTATTTGGCCCCAGGGAATCGTAAACATCTTGCAGCATGTGTTAACCATTACTACACAGCACCATTCATTTTTAGTATCAGAAATTACAAAATGTTCCCACCAGGATTCACCTCCAGTGGTTAACAGACCGATGGGCTCAGATTTCCTTGTCTCGGGCCTCAGAGGGATGGCATCATCGGTTCTGGTTGGGCCCCCTCGAATGCACATCTCTTGATGGGGGAAAAAAAGCAGAGAGATCAGCCACCAGGAACAAGTTTTATTGAAAAACATCCATAAATGCCCAAATGGAGGAAAAGTCAATTACTAAAAAGGATCAGTGGTTGCCAAGAGGAGATGTGGGGAGGGGTAGACAAAGCACAGAAGAGTCTTGAGGCGGTGAATGACTGCGTGGTCCTGTAATGGAGGCCATATGTTATCACTAAAGCCCAAAGAATGAGCAATACTGAGCAAGCCCTGGTGTATACTGTGAACTTTGAATGATAAGGATGTGTCAGTGTCGATTTATCAGTTATAACAAATATAGTCTTTGTATGAATTTTGATGGAGAAAAGGCTGTGTGTTTGGGGGTTGGGGTGGAAAACTGTATCTTCCTCTCAGTTTTGTTGTGAATCCAAGTTACCCTAAGATATAGTGTGTGTGTATGTGTGTGTGTGGTGTGTGTGTGCTTTCATGGGAATGCTCAAGGTGGTACATAGGTATACACGTGTACAAGGAGACCATGTGTATACACATGTAGGTAGTACAAGGGTGTACACACATACAAGGAGACTGTGTGTATGCACATGTACAAGGAGACCATATGTATACACATGTACAAGGAGACCATGTGTATACACATGTACAAGAAGACCATGCGTATGCACATGTACAAGGAGACCATGCATATGCACATGTACAAGGAGACCATACGTATACACATGTACAAGGAGACCATGTGTATACACATGTACAAGGAGACCATGTGTATACACATGTACAAGGAGACCATGTGTATACACATGTATAAGAAGACCATGCATATGCACATGTACAAGGAGACCATGCGTATGCACATGTACAAGGAGACCATATGTATACACATGTATAAGGAGACCATGCATATGCACATGTACAAGGGGACCATATGTATACACATGTATAAGGAGACCATGTGTATACACATGTACAAGGAGACCATGCGTATGCACATGTACAAGGAGACCATGCGTATGCACATGTACAAGGAGATCATGTGTATGCACATGTACAAGGAGACCATGTGTATACACATGTACAAGGAGATCATGTGTATACACATGTACAAGGAGACCATGCATATGCACATGTACAAGGAGACCATATGTATACACATGTACAAGGAGACCATATGTATACACACGTACAAGGAGACCATGCATATGCACATGTACAAGGAGACCATATGTATACACATGTACAAGGAGACTATGCATATGCACATGTACAAGGAGACCATGTGTCATCCACCTTGGGCTTTTTTGAGACAGGATTTTTCCTTAGCCTGGAGCTCATGGAGTAATCTAGACTGGCTGGCCAGTGAGCTTCAGGGCCTATCTCTGCCTTGCCAGCACTGGGATTACACCCAGGATTCTTCACATGGTGCTAGGGATCAAACTCAAACTCGGGCCCTAGTGCCTGTGCCTGCCTGAGCCACAGCCTCAGCCTGGACGCGTCTTTCAAAACTGGTGAAGAAGACAGGGCTTCACTTGCTCCAGGCCTCGTCCATCTCACTGGGACATGGGCAGTACCGTTCCTAAAAGTCTGCTGTCCTGATTTACCATTCCCTGCCTTCCCCGTAGCTAATCTCTGCTATCCTCTAAAGCCTAATCAGGTCAGTTACCTCTCAGAGGTCCCACATACACGTGCTTCTCTCTATGTCAGCACTGACTGTTGTCACTGCGTCCCTTGTCTGTCTCCACAGATGACCACAGACATCTATAGAAACATGCCTTTTCTCTTGCACCAGCCCAGACACTGGCTCTCCATGTCCCTGTCACCTGACTTCTGTGACCACTCAATAGGCAAGCTCACTCTACCCACCACCCTTCATCCTGAACTCTTAGTCCTGGTGTGCACTGCCACTAGGGGCTTCCTCATACTGTCTTTCTGTCCAGCAGGATGTCGGCTGTATAGCCAAACTCCAGGAGCCAGATTGTTCCTTCCAGTGCTGGGACAGGCTAACTTTACACATGCTAAGCAAGTCATCAACCACTGAGTGACACCCCTAACCTCCACTAACCAGGGCTGAGTCCTCAGCCCCTTTACTTGAGTCAACAAACTGTGAGAAATGAAGTGGTACAGGCCTGAGCCTTGAGCGAAGGCCTGCTGCCAGCCCTCACAAGCCTGGGGTCCTTTATGAATTTGCACCCACATCATAAATTCCAGGAAGGTGGTAATTGCTTCCAGGAGAGCGGGGTGGAAGTTGTGTTGGTCCCATGGAAATCATTTCCTAGAAGACCTTTGGAGATTAGCCAACCCTGCCTATATGGCTGCAGTAGAGGGAGGGGGTGGAGGGGTGATGTTCTTTTCTCAAAGCTGAGCTCTTTGAAGGAATCTCTCTACTAAAAGTCCCTAGAAGGTCAACCCCATTCTTCCTCTCCGTAATCAAACAAGTGAGTGCATTTGGAGCTTTGCAAAATACTTATGTCTTGTGGTTTGAATGTGAAATATCCCCCATAGAATCATGTGTTTGAACACTTAGTTCCCAGATGGTGCCACTGTTTGGGAAACTTGCGAATCCTTCAGGAAATGGAGTCTCACTGGAAGAAGTACAACCCTGGGGGAGGGAGGCTTTGAGGTCTTCTAACAAACCCACTTCCTGTTCAAGCTCTGCTTACTGACTCCAGATAGAATATGACCAGCAATCAGCTTCCTGCTCACACTGCCATGCCTTCCCCATCAGGATGGACTCTGTTCCCTGAAACTGTGAGCCAAAAATAAAGCCTTCCTCCCTTAAGTTGCTTATTGAGTAGGTATTTTGTCATAGAAACAAGAAAAGTAACAATAACACACTACCACCCCCTCTGTCTAGTTGAGGACGTGGTTCCCACAGCCGCCATTATTTTCCTACCTAGCTGTCTTTGCAGGGACCATAGGAGAAACGCTGGCACCGGGAATGGAAGAATGGGTGGGGGCCTATTTGTTTATTAAGTTGTCTAGAAAGCACCAAAGTCTCAGGCTGTGTCTGCCTTCATCCCGTAGGTCCAAGCCTGACACTTGACATATCCTTTGTTGTCTTGTCAATGGCCTGTCTTTGAAGGAGAAAACACAGATCTGTGTGAGTCATTTGAACTCCACTTTAATTATCTGTTCTTTTTCTGAGTAAGCTTTCGTTTGTGGGAGGAAAAGAGAAGCTCTAGCCTTTCAAGTGGCTTCAGTAGGACCTTACCAAAGGTTATCTTTCTCCCGGAATGAAAACAGCACCTTCAGCTTTCATAGCCTATCTTGATAGCCAAAGCATTATTTCTGAGGTTGTCCTCACATTGCTGTAACTTAAGCAAGCAACAGTCTCAACTCCCCCCATTCAACAGTCCAAGATATGGAAAATAGTGCACCAAGATGAAGAAATTAACATTTTCCATTTTGATTATTCTAATTTGATTATTTCAAATTTACAAATAGTTGTAACATGATGAAGGAAAATTAATTTACTATAATTATTCATGTGTTAGTTACAAGAGTAATTTAAATGTTTAGTAATATTGTAAGTTTGCCCTGCCAGGCATGTGAAGTACTGAGATGGTAAACATATTAATTTATAACTGTAATTGGGGATCTTCAGTGGCAGGCAATGACCAGGCTTATAAATGGGACTAACTTTGAGTTAATTGAAGATCAACGAACTAGTGAAAGTGTTACTTTTCTAACAATAACCATGAGATGCATAAATGGAAGACTTGACTATTGAGTTTAAATGTATAATGAAAGCCAGCCTCGCACACTTGAACTCAGTGTTCAGAGGCAGAGACAGAGAGACACACAGAGAAAGAGAGAGGCAGAGAGACAGAGAAACAGAAACAGAGAGAGTCAGAGACAGAGAGACACACACAGAGAGGCAGAGAGACAACACACAGATAGAGAGAGAAACAGACAAAGAGACAGAGCTATTTATCACCCATCTTCTCACATCAGTAAACGTCAACCTTCTCTTTCATTACACAGAACAACAGTGACAAATATCTCAAAGTCACTCTTGGCTCCTGTATTTCACTCATGCCAATTCAAGAAAGAATACAGCTGTCATCTCGGCAGCGCCTGATGCCTCCTTGGCTAATTCTTCATCCTCTCTCTTGGGTTATCACCTAACTGGTCCTCTCCTACCTCAGCCTACCTCACCTGGTACCTCAGCACCAGGGAAAGCCAGGATGTGTTGCTTCTGAACTGACTGAAAATGCTCTGAGGAAAAGTTGGGGACCTCAAAGCAACCCTGCTGGCCTCATCCCGTTCTCTTCCCGCTGTCCCAGCCCCAGGGTCACTTCCCACTGGCCGTTCACCACATGGATCCTCAGCCATCACTCACTGTGCCTCTGCCCTGGAGACCTCTCCCGGTCAGCATGGCTCACTCGCAAAGGTTTCTACATCCGAATATTCAGAACCTGTGAATACGTTGATGGTGGGGTGAGGGAGAATTAAGTCAACAGATGGAACGGAAGCAGTGCTGTGATCTGAGTTGTGTCCCCTGTAAAACTCATGTTGTTGAGTCCTCTTCTCCCCCATCCAGGTGGGACTATATTTGGACATGAGGGATTCTCTCTTGTGCCCTCTCCCCACCCCACCCCTCTCTCTCTCTCTCTTCCTTAGTCCCCCTCTGCTTTCCTATTAGGTATATCCACCACTACCATCTCTATTTCCCGGACCCTGTAAGAGCTCTTCCTCACCTCTCCTGATGCCTTTCTAGTCTTACAGCTAGAATTTATAGTATATTCTATTTATATATATTCTAGTATTTATAGCTGCAGTATTCACAAAAGCCAGGAGAGGGAAGAGGTCTGGATGCTCATCAACTGGAGAATGGGTACAGAACACATGCTATGTGTACACAATGGCGTTGCATTCGACCAGAAGGAAAACTGAACTCGTGACATCTGCTGAAGTCGTTATGTAAGTGAAATAAGCCAGGCTCAGACCACATACGCTCAACCTAGATTAACCGTTCCCCTGCAGTGTGTGGGGTGTGCGGTGCCACTGACAAGAAGTCTCCTTCAGTCACATACCCTCACGTGATTCAGCTGGGTCACGCGGCTGCTCTCTTTTCAGGAACCTTCTTACTGACTTCCAAGGTGGCACACATTACCGTCAGCAGTGAATAACGGTTCTTTTCCCCCCATATTCTTGCCCACATTTGATGTCATATGCTTTCTACATGGCAGCCATTCTGGCTGGGGCGACATGGGATCTCCATGCAGTTTTAACCTGCGTTTCCTGGCACAACAGCCAACTCTGCCTGGACAGTATTGGGAAGAGGCCCCGGCCTGACACCCAAACCCAGGGTTAGCGTACTCCTCAGAAGCCAGAGCCTCGGCCCCGCCACAGCTGCTTCCTGAGCTTGGGGAATAGGAAATATTTGGAACCATTAGTCATTTTCCAGAACATATGTGTGCATTTTTGTAGGGAAAGAAGCCACCAGTTTTACGAGCCTGTAGATAGACTCAATAAACACTTCACGTTCATTGTCCATTGTACTGGAGTCCACATTTCTCTATACAGCTCCGTTATAATACTCCACACACATCTTCCTGACCGGATCTCCACAGACCAAGCGTATGCAAATTTAATAAATTCATTACAATGACAACAATTCTCTCTCTTTTGTTCTGTTTGGTTGCTGCTGTGGCTGTTGTTGTGGAGACAGAGTCCCACTACATAGCCTTGGCTACTGTGAAAGTCCCTACATAAACCAGGCTAGCCGTGAGATCGCAGAGGTCTGCCTGCCTCTGCCTCCCGGGTGCTGGGAAAACAGACATGTGCCACTTAGAACCGGCTCAAGACTAGAATTCTTTCCTGATGAATGTGATCCGTTCTTTAATTTTTAATTATTTTTATTTTAATTTTTAAATTAAGTTTTTAAATTAAAATTATATTTTTAAATTATTTTAAACACGATTTAATTTTTTTAAATTTTTTAATTGATTCAAACCTGGCCTAAGCTTTCTTGGAACATCAGTTTTTCATTTTCATTGGCAAAAACATACAATAGTTTCATGGAATAACATCTTCCTTTAAAGGTCTGGTGACTTCCACTGTTCTGTCCATTGGAGAATGTGGTGGCTGTTCTTGGTTGTCAGCTTGGCTACACCTGGAATTAACTAAAACCCAAGCAGCCCAGCACACCTGTTGGGGGAGGGAGTTCTTAATGAAATTATTTGAAGTGAGAAGACCCACCTTTAATCTGGGCCACACCTTCTGCCGACAGCCTATAGGAAGGACACGAGGGGCAAAGTTTGTTTGCTTTTTGCTTGCTTGCTCTCACTAGCAAGTCCATCCCTTCGCTGGCGGTCTGGTTTACCTCTCGGGATTCTGGCATGTACTGAAGACCAGCTGAGACATCCAGCCTCGTGGACCGAACAACTATTAGATTCTTGGATCTTCCTCTGGTAGACAGCCATTGTTGGACCAGCTGTAAGCCAGTCTAACAAATCATTCTATAAGTCCCTCTCCTTAGAGAACACCAACTAGTACAGAGAATATGAGTGTTTTTACTGAATATCCCATGTCCTTATGACTATCATCATGAAAGCCTATCTCGCCTTTCTTCCTTCCTCGAGTAATCAGTATTTCTGCCCTCAGACCCCTTTCGTCCACTGAAAGGGGAGAGACATAAACAACGGTGAGATGTGCTAAGTACTCCTATGGACCTACAGAGGACTGAGAACAGCATGGTGCTTAAAGACAGGGCCTCAGAGCCTGGACCACACAGGTTCCGTCCTGCCTCCATCTCTGTCCAGCCTTATAACCTCCCACATGTCACAGATTTTCCTCGGCTACTGCAGAGATGAAAGAAGTGTGGCCTTTGTAGAGCTCTTGTTAGGATGGAAGAGACAGAACCTGGGAAGTATTTTGACAAATCAGCACAGAGAGAACCCCTAAAGTGCTGTGTGTGCTCAGTCAGCATGCAATAGAATCACCAAGAAGGACTAACTCCACACCAAGGGGCGTGAGGAGGCTTCTTTGGGGATAATACCAGAAAAGTCCTTTCCCAGGAAAGAAGGTGCAGGTGAGCCCTCCAGAGAGAGGAAGTGGATAGCCAACATGTTGTGAATGTAAGTTCCCAGAAAGAAGCACAACCTTCCACTCAACCTTCTGCAAGTCTGATTAGCTGATTAGGAGGTCAATTACATCTTATCTTGGGCTATCTTTGGGCCCCCTTAGTAGCCATTCTTTGCCCACCTATGTGTCTGAGCTAGCTACCTTGTGGTTAACAGATAAAACCCTTTTTTTAAAAATTATTTTACTTTATGTGTATGTGTGAGCATGAGTGTATATGTACATGTGCAGTGTGCATGCAGGTTCCCATGGCGGCCAGAAGAGGGGGCCAGATGCCCAAGAACTTGACTTCAGTCTATTGAGAGCTGTGAAATCTGGGTGGGTCCTGTGAACTGAATCCCAGTCCTCTGCAAGAACAGTAAATATTCTAAACCACTGATCCATTTCTCCAGTCCCCAGACAAAAAGCCCTTTTAAATGTATTAACTTATCTTTAGCTTGCACCAGTCAAAAGACTAAGTCAGCAGATAGTATCTAATACCTACAGCAGAGATCTCTTACTTTGCTTTAAACCGCCTGTCCAATGTTTCTACCAATCTATTTGAATTATCCCTTGATTTAGGACTTTTTTTGTTCTGTGATTATAAACCTTTACCAAACTGTCACCACTTGGATCATGGAGTTTGGGGTAACCTAAATCTGTGTTTCTGGCCTGTGATCACGGATAATGGCTTCAGCAAACTGATGTTTTATCTCCTTTGAGGTGAGTGTTGTATTCTTATGTCAACAGTGTCCTGAGGCTGATGAAAGCCATGAGCATTTTTTATAGCAAGACTCCAGTGGTAGAGCAAAGCTTGGAAGGATCTCTTGAATAGTTGTATAGGCAATAGGCCGGGTCTGACTTGAAAGACAGGGAAATAGCTAAATGCTGTCATGATCATGGTAGTATGGATGAAGCAGGAGGAAAGAAAGGAAGTAACAGCTTCACAGAATTGGTGACTTGCTTGAGGAGGGTAGACCATGATAGAACGGAAACATTTGTCGCTAGGATCTTCCAGGATCTCACCGGGAACTGCCCCTGTAGCTGGAAAAGATGAAAGATTATGAAAGGCTTCCTCAGTGGATGGCCCCTCAAATTGACTCCTGGAATAAGAGAAAAAGCAAAGCCCACCTCCAACTCAAGGGGAATACAAAGAGACTTTGTAAAAGCAAAGGCCACACCCCTGGATCCTAGGACTCTGCCCACTCAGGTCTGGTGTATATTTCTTAGGTATAATTGAACTCAGTGTCCGGCCCAGGAAGACTGTGAAGGAAGAGAAAACCTGATGTATCATAAACCTAGACTTCCCTCAATCCCAGCCTACTCTCTTGTCCTCCCCTAAAGCTCTAGGGAATTACCCTGGTTGCCACAAATTCATTGCCTGGACCCATCATGCATGATGGGTTTGTTAGATTTGTAGGGGTTTTGTTTTTGCTTGTAAATCAAAGACAACAGAACACAAAATGTTAAACCTTACACATTTAGATCTACATTTCCCTGTCATTGTCATGGCTTCCAGTATTTGTAAGGCCACATATACAAATCTTCAAACATCTGAACACTGTTCCTCTGAGAACAGCTGTCCTTCAGAATTCAAATAAGGTTTTCATTCTAGAATTTTGTTTTTGCGATGCCAAAGCTGAATCCTGAGACTTGCTTAAGTAAAGAAAATAAGTTTTCTGCAAAGATGATGGCTGCCCGAGGACTGGGAAGGTTACGAGTGTGGCTAAAGAGATGCCCCCCTCTGCCTCAGCTCATCTCCTCCTCCCAGGAGAGACAGGTCTGTGGAGCCCAGGGAACTGACTGCTCCAGCATTTTACAATGTCGGTCTCAATAGCTACTCTTTATTCAGATTTCCACGCTCAGGTCAGATTCTGGATTAGCTTCCACTGTACAAGGAATCATTTAAAAACCAAACCAATCCGGGCACATAATAGAGATATATACACATGGCATCGTTCTTGCTAACCCTCGGCCTAGGTACCCATCGGTGGACAGAAGAATAAAGAAACTGGTATGAATATTATTCAGCAGAAAGATGAACAAAATCATGTTGTCTGCAGATAAACCGATGGACTTGGAAGTCACCATGTTAACAGAAATGATTTAGACCTGAGAAACAGAGTATCAAATGTTTCCTCTCATTTGTAGAATCCTGGGGAGGGGAAGATATCAAAATAGAAGAGGGACCAGAAGGAAGATGAGGGCGAAGCGGGGAGGTAAGAGAGAGCAGTAGGGGATGGATATGACGGCAGGACATTGTATGCATATATGAGAATATCACAATAATCCCCATTATCATGTATAGTTAATATACATGACTAAAATACACATGAAATACCTGTGTGTAAATATATATTAGTATGTATATATGTATATCTATGTACATATAACATTCAGTTAGTATACACAAGTAATATGTTTTATATGTATAAATACAGATTCGAATATGTGTGTGTATATGGGTATATATAAATATGTTTATACACAATTTAAAATAAAATAAATCTTCAAAAGAGTTAACCTCATGGATGTACCATTGATGGCAAGCCTGGCTGGGCCTTTCTTTACCCTGCTCAGACAGGACTCCTAGTGACCCACGGTTGTCCCAAGCCTCCCTCATGTGTTGCTTTTGGGAAAGACTGCAGGTATCCCACTTTCCCCTCACCTACATTTTCTGCCCTCCTGGCTGCTGACCTTGGAGTTCAGTGAGCTGCTTTTCCAGGCCTTGTTCAGCCGGAGGTGCTCGGCGCCCTTGTCTAAGGAGGAAGAGGACAAGAAAGAAAGGGTAAGTCTGTAGATGTGATGATCCAGCAGTCCAGACAATGGGTCCTATCCGTTCCTGACTTGCAGCATGACTTCCCACGAGCAATGGATTTTTGGATCCATTGTTTCTTTATCGTTGGTGATGGGATAATAAAAGCGTCTGGCTCACTGGAGGAGAAGCGGGCGATTACGTCTGAAAGCGCATTCGCCAAACGTCTGACAGAAAATTAACATTTCACATGGGACTACTATTATTACTGTTGTTTATTATATCTTCACTTCATCTTTAATTCTTCACCTATAAAATGAGGAGTTGAATTCTAACGCCCTCTGTTCACTTCCGGTCCAATGCTGCTTCAACTTACTAAAATCGAAGTAAATTCTTTTAATCTACGCTAGTTTCACTACAAAAAGACAATGGAGACTAGGAAAAGAAGGTCTGGGGTTGATTTTGAATTTGGCCTCAAGCTCGCAGGCCAGCTACAGCAGCCAGCTCTAGGTGGTGATGCTGGTGCATCTCCAACCCCATTCTTCCCTCCTGGAACTGACTGTGTCTTGCCTCTTATTACAACTAAGCTAATATTGACTCTCATATTCAGCACTAAACTACTATTGACTATCACCTTGTGTCTAGGACTAGTTTGCATTGCATTATCCAACCAGACATGTACCACTTGCTGAAGCCAGCATACAAAGTGGCCTCTCAACTCCCTGCAGACTTCAGTATGTTTTCAGGAATGCAAACTTCTTAAAGAATCAAACAAATCCTTCAATGAAGAGCTGCCAACTTTCATTGGACACCGATGTCGAAGAACTAAGAGAAAGATCTTCAGAAGCACCGCCTCCAGGGGCATCTGCCGCCTGTGATCAATCACCTGTGATCAGTTGCCTGTGACTCCTGATGCGTGAATCATCTCAGTAATAAAACTGTTGGAGAGAAGACAGAAGAGCTGTGTTTCTTACTCTCACACTCCTAGGATCTGTTATTAAATATGTCCAGGGCAACAATAGATTATGGATTGTTTGGAGAACCATTTAATTCGCCAACACTCTCAAGGACTCAAGTGGGATTTGGAAGTGGAATTGGACGGAGGATTTGTTGCTAGCCAGAGTGAGTCTGTAGAGCTGAGACACGTGGCTGATTTTCCTCCCTTAGTGAACCTTTCCATACTTGAAAAGTAATAATTTCTCATGAATTGCACTTATCTGGGACAAAGGACAGAGTAGCTGCATTTTCTCTTCCTATCATATACCTCCTCCAATGGGGTCTCCAACATTTTCTAATAAAGGTGGCTTCAATTTCTCTATGGCTTAATCCCCAGACAAACAAAAGGCAAAATGGAGCTGAAAAGTTAGACTGCTGAATGTGTATGTTTCCCAGTTTAGAATCTAATAGTTCACAACCAGGTCATGACTCCCAAGTATACAATGATCTCCGGGTGTAGACCATGCCTCAGAAGCTGGGATCTTCCACATATCCAGAGCAGTGTTTCTCTACCAGGGCAACATTGACCACCAGAAGACACTTGACAGCACCTGGAATGGTCAGATTGTCACAACTGACATGTGGTAGGTGCTGGTGGTGTCAAGTGATGAAAGCCACAATGCTGATCGATAACCTAACACCCCCACATGTAGAACTATGGTTGCAGTTTGGATATGAAGGGCTCCCCAAAAGGATCATGTATGGAAGGCTTAGTTCTAAGCAGATGGAACATATCATTGAGACACAACTGTAGCAATGAGGGCTCTGCTCCAATCAATGGATTAATCCAATAGCAGGTTCATAATTTTGTGGCATTATTGAGAAGTGATGGAAACTTTACAAAGAAAGCCTATTTGGAAGAAATGGATAACTGGATCACTGGAGTGTCCTGAATATTCTCTCCTCTCTCTCCCTCCCCCTGCTCTCTCTCTCTCTTTCTTTTTCTCTCTTTCCTAGCTACTATGAATTGATGTCTTCCATCAACCTACCACAATGATGTTCTGTTTTACCACAGGACTAGAAACTATAGATCCAGTTGACCGTGGACCATAACCTCTGAAGTCATGAGCCAGAACAAATGTTTCCTCTAATGCTACAATGAGTTTTCATACATGGCCTCTAAGCATTGATTTTTTTTAAAATTTATTCTCATGGGTTCATGGCAAAAGACAATTTATTCTTTGATAACTTAATCCTGATCCTAGAGGATTTCAGCATCCATACAATCTAATCTTAAGCCTAGACCTAGAAGGCTTCAGCCTCTGTACAATCTAATCTGTAAATCTAAACCTAGAATGTTTCAGCCTCCAAGACTTATTCTGACCAGCTATCTTCTGAACTCTCTTTTCACTCTGATCTGTACTGTAAACTCTGAAAACCGTAAACTGTCTGCTTCTGACTCCACTTTCTCTCTACTTATTCTGGACTGGCTCTGTTATTCTTTTGAACTGAACTGTCTATGAGCTGACTGCACTCAAACTGACTGACTGAATTAACTCTCTACTCTCCTCTCTGCTTCTAACTTGCTTCTCTCTCTGAACTCGGCCCGCTCTCTCTATTGACTGCTCCTTTTATATCTGGAGAGTTGAGATTAAAGGAGTATGTCACCATATCCTTTTGAGTTGGGTTTAAAGGTGTGTGCTATGTTGCCCTCAGATACAAAGTCTTATTTTGCATTGATGAAGAGAGTCCTACAGTCCACTTCCCAAATGACAGGCAGGCCTACATACATCTTCATGCTAGTCACTGGGGAGGAACCACAGAAAACCCTTACGTGAACCTAGCATTAGCACAAACAGAGGACAGGATTAGCCTAACATTCTTTCTGCATTCCAGGTGGATCACACAGGCCTCTGAAGATGATCCTTTGCTATGCTGCTGGATTGAAGAATTAAATGTTCCCCTAAGATAGCCCTTTTAGGGAACACTTAACCAAACGAGAGCACCCATCAGAGTTATCTTCCTGTCTCATCAGTGGGGTAGGGACTCTTATTGAAAAAGACCGGGCAGATTGAAGCCAGAGAAGAAAAGAGGGCTCTCTTGGCTGACATCAGATGTCTGAAAGACTTTTGGTACAGTATGGAGGGTTAGAGAGTTGGCCTAGTGAATAAAGAGCTGAGAAAGCATGAGGAGTTCAGATTCCCAGAACCCACTAAAACTGGGCACAATAGCACAATAACACATGTCTATAATCTCAATGGTGAGACGGGAAGCAGAGATAAGAGAATCTCCAGAAGCTTGAGGACCAACTACCCTGGTAGACCAGCAGCGAATAGCAAGAGACTCTGTCTCAAACCAGATGAAAGGTGAGGAAAGACACTCTGAATTGTTCTCTGATTTCCATTCTTATGCTTTGGTGTGCACACACTTGCAGTAGTACACACTAGTGCAAATGCACACACATACACACACACACACACACACACACACAAACACACACACATGGGGAGAGGGGAGGATTGATTTAAAAGGAAAAATGCTTCTTAGAGGAGCAGGCCTCAGGGGTCAGGTCTCAATATAGCACCATGACTGCCCTCTCTGACTTAAAACAGCAATTCACTGTCAGGGACTGTGAGCGCCCCATTCCCAGGGCTGAGCAGGCAGGGTCTCAGTGACCATTGTGTGAGGATGTAGAGATGATTTAAAACTTTAAAGTGAATTCCTCTTCCACGGTGGCCAGACTTGAGGCATAGATTATTGCCTATCTGGACACGAAGCACAGATTCTGCTCCTTTTAATCATCTCTGGCCTTGACGCATCCCTAAAGCCAACTCTTATTGATTGTTACTGGCTGAATGGAACACTGTGTGAGGAAGGTTTCCAAAGCTACGTAATGTGATAGATTGGTAATGTCTGCCAAGGACCAAGGAAAGGAGTAGCAGGGGCTCACTTTGCCTTCCTTTGTGTATGTAACAGGTAGATAATACGAGTATCACTTACTTACTTTAAATCTAGTTTTTCTTCATGGTAAGCAAAACTTTTCCCTTTCCATCATGATGGGGTTTATTGCTCTGAGAGGAGGGGTGGGCGTCTCTAAGGACGAAGAGATCATGGAGTCAGGAAGAAGACAGCTACTGAGTGGAACAATTTCCAGCAGACAGGAAAGTAGGAGCTTTCCAGGAGTGTGTGTGTGCATGTGTGTGTGTGTGAGTGTGTGTTGTGTGTGTGTGTGTGTGTGTGTGTGTGTGTGTGAGTGTGTGTTGTGTGTGTGTGTGTGTATGTGTGCATGTGTGCATGTGTGTGTGTGTGTGTGTGTGTGTGAGTGTGTGTTGTGTGTGTGTGTGTGTGTGTATGTGTGCGTGTGTGTGTTGTGGGGGGTAAGAGTTTGGGAAGAAGTAGCCACATGAGGTTCTTCTCTGCTTCTGAGCCTCAGCTCTGGAAGAGAGTGGGACAGACAGACACCACACTTCCTGCTTAGGCCCTTATGCCAAGACAAGGTGGCCACTGTAGTGGGATGTATCCAGGAAGAGAGAGGGCAGAAGCAGGTGCCCCGAATGTCTCAGTTCCTGTGTAGTGTTGAAGTGTTTGAGAGTTCTCCTGTGTCCTTGCAGATGAACAAGGCCCCTCCCTTGGATAGCTACTGTGGGATGTCAGGTGACCAGAGGGACATAGCTGGCTGTCAGAGTTTCTACAAGGCCAAGGAGGTATAAGAAGGCTTCAAGTCAAGCGGGTATGAGTGCCACGCCCCTTATTACAGTCTGAGTGTGTGTCTATAGAAGACGGGAAGAGGGCGGAGTTGGGAGCTAGAAGGAGTCACTGGAGTTCAGCAGAAGTGGTAGAAGAGCAGAACACTGAGGGGTTGGGGGGACGACTCTCCCTGGAGCTGTGAGACTGTGTAAGCTCCTCTTGCCTAAAGACACTGAGGAATGAGGGAGGGAGGGAGAACCTCTGAAAGGGCCCACAGGGAGCCTGCAATTTAAATTGGCCAATGGCTGAGACTGTGATCAGGATTAGGCTGCCATTTCAAAGTCTGAGCCCAGCCATGTTACATTTCTGTTGCCTCCCTCACACAGGGATGCACAGTAAGTACCTGCCAATCACAGGAACCTGACATGGACAGTGCCTGGACCACCTCCCAAGATCAGAAGGAGATGAAATAGATACTTTTGAAGGCAGAAGCAACAGCAGTGCAGGGGGAAAGAAACAAGGACAATCTACCTGAGGGATGACTTAGTAACTAGCACTATTGACTGGGTGCATGGCCACTACTGCCTATGCAGCCAGAACCCCAGCAGACATAACCAGGTCTTATTAGAAATCTATCCTATAGGGCTGGGGACATGGCTCAGTCAGTCAAGTGCTCGCTATATAAGCATGAGGACTTGAATTGGGTCTCAGAACCCACGTAAAGAAGCTAGGAGCAGCGGTGCATGCCTGAGATTTCAGCCCTGGGAGGGAGAACCAGGAGGGGTGCTGGGGGACACTGGCCCCTCAACCCAGCCTAATTGGTTCAGTCCGATGAGAAGCATTCCATCAGAACAAACAAATAAAAACAAAGGAAGGCTGTGGCTAGAGAGATGGCACAGCAACTCGGAGAGCTTGCTGCTCTTTCAGAGAAGTTGGTTTGGTTCCCAACACCCAAATCAGGAAGCCTGCAAGCTCTTGTAATTCCCAGGGATCTGATGCCCCTCTTCTGAACTCTGCAGGAACACACACATATGTGTGCATGCACACACACACACACACACACACATACACACACAAAGAAAGAGAGAGAGAGAGAGGGAGGGAGGGAGAGAAGATAAAATAAATCTTTAAAGTATGAGGAATGACAGGCAGGCAAAGTTATCCTTTGGCAGCCATGCTTACCTGCACATGCGCGCTCATGCGTGAGCGTCTCACACACACACACACACACACACACACACACACACACACACAAATTTAGAACATAAGGCAGCACCCAAGGCCTGCATGGGGATTTAATCCCAGGTGATCTGCATACAGACTGAAGTCTGAGAATTGCCACATTACATAACTGAATGCAATCAATGCACCCGACATTTCTGTAAGTTTGATAATCTTCTCCCATTTTCCAGACAAGGAAGAGGAGACTCAGCTAAGTTCAAATATCGGTAGCTGGTAGAACCAAGAGACCAACCCACAACGTGAACCCAGATCCAACTCTCCTGTCACATCGAAAGGTCAGACTTCCCCATGGGTTTCTTCTGGTCAAGTGTGTGTTATAATGGTGCTGATGCCAGCCAAGAGTGTTTCACAACATTCTGTGGAGACACAGGAGTGACTAGACTTCTTTTCCTCATGTTTCCCAGGGTGAAATACCATGGAGTCAAGACTCAGTCTGTGCCTATGGTGAAGTGTCCCCAGTGCTTTAAGTTCCGGGGCTGTTCGTGGCTATCATGTTTAAACGGCTCTGCTTGTTCTAAATTTGCTCTGCGTGTGCTCCTTTTTCAAGAATAGCTCTTTTAGCTGATAAACCCCTGTTTTCAAATGTAAATGTGCTTTGAAATGAATCTGCTCAATCACTTCCCCCTCAAAATAATCATAGGCCAGCTGAATTACTCCAGAGAAACCCATAGTGGAGCACAGAACGTGCAAGCTTGAGCCTGGGGTGCTTTTCATCTAAAAAGGTGACTAGCGGCTTGCATAAGCTCATAACCAGACTTGAAGCTCCAGATCCCTGTGCAGCTTGCAGAGGGCACCGAGAAAGCCAGCCAAGCCTGGGGAATGTAAATGCCTCTGCACGCTGACTTATCTACCAGTCACAAAATCGGTCTGGTTTAAAATTGCCATAATTCGTTTCAGCTTCTCCACCTTTATTTTCATGATAGTGAGCTGAAATGGGGGGAGGGGGGAGAGCCCCTCCTTCCTCTGTTAGAGAAAGTAAGAAATGGCTCCTATCTAACAAACGTTCAATGTGGCGAGAGTTCTGAGGTTACATGGAACTCAGTCACCGCTATCTGCCGTCAGGTGAGTAATTACAAACATGTATCCAAGCCAATGAAACTAAGGCATCTATCCTTGCTTCCTAGAATTCCAGCTCTGTGGCCTGGAGGAGACATTTTCTATTCTAAGTTCCTCTGAGGGCTGGAGAGATGACTCAGTGGTTTAGAGCCCTTCCTGTTCTTCCAGAGGACCCCAAGCTCACTTCCCAGCACCCACGGGGAACAAAACTAGCCACAGCCAACTGAAACTCCAGCTCCAGGGAGTCCTACACCCTCTTCCGGCCTCCGCAGGCACTGAGCTCACGTGCACATACATAAACAAAAATAAATAATACAACTTTAAGTGAATTCTGCTGGACTCAGTCATTTTCTAGGATTCACACCATAGTCTCAAAATTTTAAAAATCAGATCTTAATTATGTGCTAAGGAGAGCACAGCATTTTAATCCCAAGAACACAGTGCTGATAGAGATACTTAAGATGATGAAAATGCACCATGAAAATTACTCATTATATAATACGGAACACAAAGTCTTGTTTATTCTCAAAAACTGTTTAAGCCTCTGCACTGGAAAAAGTTGGAAAAAAAGAAAAAGGACAAAAAACAAAACAAAACACAGATACATCATGGGTGGGTGAGTTTCCATATATTTTGATTTCTACTAATTAGCTGTCTGTCTGATGTTTTAAAACTCCTCTTTTAAAGGAAACAATACTTCATGGTATATGGGAGAGCTATTTGCTAACTTGTTTATTTCCTCAGCTTCTCAATGGCTGATAGTCATGTTGATCTTGTCGCTGTTTATAGACGGTGCCACCTTCCAGAGCTCACCATAATTTCCAAAATTGTCACAAGCTTATGTCCCAAGAGCCAAACCCTATAACCACCGCCCCACAACTGCTAGCTTGGTTCTCTCTCCACTATTGGTCAAGGAAGAACAGGTGGAGCTGGTGGTGGTGCACGCCTTTAATCCCAACACTTGGGAGGGAGTGGCAGGTGGACCTATGAGTTTGAGGCCAGTTTGGACTACAGAGTGAGTTCCAGGACAGCCACAGCTACATAGGAAAACCCTTAAAAAATAAAATAAAATGGAGTTACACACAAAGGGCAATAGCCCCCCAGGAAAGAGTCTGCTCAGTCCCTCCCTGCAGACAGAACATTTGAAGTGTCTGTTTCAGAATGAAACCCTTCACCTCCTTCTCAGATCCACAACTGAGGGTCCTGGGAGCCATGTTAAACAGTGTCTCAGCTTCCCACCATTGCAAGGTTTGATTGGAGCATGACCCAAAGTAGCCAACCAGAGTCTCTTCCCCAGAACTTTGAAGGAGGCAGAATCCCAAACATGTTGGGCATGTGATGTTGGGCATGTGCTAGGGCATAAACATCTTTTCCCTTAGCTGTGTGGACCATTAAAGCAGAGAAAGCTCAAATGAGGAGTCGGTAAGAACAGAATGAGCCTGGATGCCATCTTGCTCCCTGGGTTGGCTTCTGCCTACAGGACTGCTGCCTCCTGACCTTGGGTCCTGTGACACAGCTTAAACACTTCAATTCAAGCTAAGGCATGTTGATTTTTGTCTTTTATAATAAGAAGCGCCCTTAATGATAGTGTTCTTCTCTCAACTGGAATCTCCCACCATGCCTCAACAGAGACACTGGAGTGTGTGTGTGTGTGTGTGTGTGTGTGTGTGTGTGTGTGTGTGTGTGTGTGTGTGTGTGTGTGTGTGTGTGTGTGTGGTGTGTGTGTGTGTGTGTGTGTGTGTGTGTGTGTGGTGTATGTGTGTGTGGTGTGTGTGTGTGTATGTGTGGTGTGTGTGTGTGTGTGTGTGTGTGTGTGTGTGTGTGTGTGTGTGTATTTTGTGTGTAGGTCAAAGGACAATCTCCAGTGTCATCCGTCAGATGCTGCCCACCTTGGTTTTATTGAGACAGGGTCTCCCACTGGTCTGGAACATGCTGATGAGGCTAGTCTGGCTGTCCAGTGAGCCCCAGATATCCATCTGCATCTACCCACCCCCAGAGCTGGGGTTACAAGCACATAAGCACATACCATCACACCCAGCTTTTTTAAAATGTGGGTTCTGGAGATCAGACTCTGGTCCTTGTGCTTTCAAAGCAAGTACAATACTGACTGGTCTATTTTCTCAGTCCCACAGCACACCTTATGTGATCTAGTCCTCCCAGAACTCAGCCTTCCTCCCCACTCTGCATTTTAGCCCCACCAACAGTACCTGGCAGTGCCCATGTTGCCTTACTAGGCAGCCCCTTGCCTCTGAGCTTTGCTGTTTGCTCTGCCTGAAATGCTAGCCTGCCCACTCAGCTCCCTCCACAGTCTCCACATGCAGGCAAAAATCCTGGCAGCAGGAGCTGCTTATCACCTGCCCACACCCCCTGCAGCCCCTCCCACACCCACCCATCCTCACCCCTCCAGCCCTGCTTTAGTTGTAGCCTTGGGTATTATTAAAGCCCTGAAGACAGCAGTGCCTAGGATGCTGGGAACAGTCTCCCTAATCCACACCAACCAGAATTGGCTTTGAGCTTTCCACCCTCCTGGGAAGCTGGGGAGCCAAGCCTCCCTGCTGCAGCCTGAGATGATGTTGCTCTCATTAGGCCTGTCTGCATTCTTTATTTATAAGGATTTCCTGAGCATCCAGGTTAAAGGCAGGCTATGCCCAGCATCCTCTTGCTTAATGAGGAAGAGCAGCTTTGGGGGCAGGGGAATGGAGAAGAGCAGGGACTTTCTGCCTTAAAGGGGACAGCATGTGCAAGAAGAGAGCTCTCCTGATATGCCTGAGGGGAGGAATAACCCCCTTCCCCAAACACCAAAGGTTTTCTGAGGAGCAGCTGATGGGTACATTTCATCCTTCACCTGGCTGAAAGGAACAGCCACTATGGCTGAGTGGTTTACCGTGGTGCACGGGCCTCAAAAAAGCCATTTAACTTAAATGATAGTGGTATTTTTATAAAGATTGTATTTCATTTTTAATTGTGATGTGTGTGTGAGTATGTGTGTGTGTGTGTGTGTGTGTGTGTGTGTGTGTGTGCACATGCTCCCATGTGTGCACTTTGCACACACACATACACACATACACAAACACACACACACTCACACACACCAGTGTAATGCCATGGAGGTCATAAGAGGGCATCAGATTCCCTGAAGCTGGAGTTATAGGAGATTGTGAGCCGACCAACATGGGTACTGGGAAAGGAATAACAAGCACTCTTAACCATCTGAATCAGCTCTGCAGCCCCTTAAGTGATATTATTATCTTTAATTTATAGCTAAATGAATTGCTGTACAAGGATGAGCAACCTGCTTAGGTTATGCAGGGACAAAGCTACTTTGCCTGGTTCCACTGCATGTCCTCTAAGCAGGAATTCTCCAAGTGTGTCCCTGGGAGAATAGCCTGAGCACCTCAGCTTACATTTACCTTGGTAAACGCAAATTTGTAGGACCTGCCCAGACTTACTAAACCACTCTAGTGAAAGACAGCTAGCTGAGCTTTAGGAGAACCCTGGGGCAACACTAATCATACTCTGAAGCCCCACTTCCCAGTGTGGGTGTCCATCTAGGACATCAGCACTAGCTGAGAGCTGACTAGAAACACGGACTGTCAGACTCCACACCACCAAGTCAGTATCTGTGCTGTCACAGTCTCTGAGTGAGCTGTGTGCACAAGTTTCAGGAAGTAATACTTTACTGTAAAAAGTCAACGTGTGGCCTTTGACCCAAGATAACTTTACTCCTATTTGTAGCCCAGGGAAAGAGAGAAGGAATAAGAGGTTGCTGTACAACTTCTTAAACAGGAGGAAAGGCTGCAAATGTTATTAGTAATTTTAATTCCACAGAAAAGGAGAGAGAAAATATCCAAAGAAGTCATTAGATACAGAGACTTAACATGACATTCTTTTCAAGATTTTTGTTTATTTTTATTTTGTGTGTATGAGGGTTTACTTGCATATGTCTATATGCACATTGTGCATGCGGTGCCTGAGAAGACCAGAAGAGGGCGGCAGATCTCCTGAAGTGGAGTGACAGATGGTTGTGAGTTGTTACGTGGATGCTGGGAATCAAACTCGGGTCCTTTGCCAGAACAGCCACTGAGACATCTCTCTAGCCTCTTATGTACCATTTTAACAAAAAGGTGATACATTTCACAAACACAACTAGACAAAGAAGAGGAGGCTTGGGTTTTTAAGAGTGGTAAGTTATAGGGAGGTGACTAGGAAGCTGTGGGCAGGCTGCTGGAGAGTGATGGTCACCATAGGAAAGTCTGGTCACGCAGGATTAGCAGAGTCAGCTCCCCATTTCTTTTCTCTCTTGCTTTCTTTTCTAATTAAGAAAATTAAAACAATTTGTCTAGTGTGAGTGTATGCATGTGTGTATGTGGAGGTCAGAGGATGGCTGGGGGGGAAGCTGATCCTCTCCTTCCACCATGCAGGTCCTGGGGATCAAACTCACGTCTTCAGGATTGGTTGCAAGTGCTTTTATCAACTGAGCCATCTCATTGGCCGTTCACACCTCCAACAATATGTCTTATTCTTCTCAGACTGTTGCTCACAGCTGTGGGAGGAGTCGGGGTGCTCTACTCTTGGGCAAATTACAGAAGAGACATGGACTATTTGGGGGTGGCATATTCTGAATCCTCTCATCAAATGAGAAGTGACCTACACATCTCTTAAAGGCCAAGTTTTGTCAATCCTGTCGCTACAGCGGTGGTTAGAGTGGAGGTAGGCTGACGTCTGATGATCACCTGTTTAAATGCTTACAGATATCAGTATGTGACATATATACTCAAGCGAAATACACTGTATCACTGTAAGTCCTTGAGTGTCTGTCTGTATCTTGGAATACAGTGCAGCCACTAAAATGAATTTTACTACTTACTGATGAATATTAAAGCTTCTTAGTGAGAATAAATACGAGTTGGAAAGTGGTGGGATCTGACTCCTTTATCATAGGTGCAACTGGGTACAGATAGGTAGGAGGCCAGATAATAGATAAATGGTCACAAACACACAAATATATATAAAAAACCAGCAAGAAAAAATATTATCTTTTTCAACAAAATGTTTTTCTTATTTTTGTTTACATGTTCATCTAAATTTTTTTCCGTGACTCTGCCTTACTTTATGACAATGATTAAAATATCTTTAAAAATCTTATAGGGGCTGGAGACATGGCTCGGTGGTTGAGAGCATTTGCTGCTCTTCCAGACAACTGGAATTTGGATCCCAGCACTCAGGTTGAACAGCTCACAACCACCCAAAGCTCTGGCTCCAGAGGATCGTATGCCCTCCTTTGTCCTCCGTGGGACTCGCACACATGTTCTACATGCATGCACAAGCCCATATAAGAGTAAAAATGAACTATTTTATTTTTGATTTTTCAAGACAGGGTTTCTCTGTTGTAACTCTGGCTGTCCTGGAACTCACTCTGTAGACCACACTGTCCTGGAACTCACTCTGTAGACCACACTGACCTGGAACTCACAGAGATCAACCTGTGTCTGCTTCCTGAGTGCTGGGATTAAAGACATGTGCCACCACCACCCAGCAAAAATGAAACAGGTTTTTAAAAAAATATTGGGATATGTGCTATATTCATGTATACACACACATAGACATGTTCACATGCATGTGGGGACCAGAGGTCGACATCAGACGTCTTCCCCAATCGCTCTCCACCTTATTTTTGAGGCATGCTCTCTCACTGAACCTGGAACTTGATAAGTCAGCTAGACTGTGCTGTCCAGTGAGCCCCCAGGACCCTCCTGTCTCCACCTCCCCAGTGCTGGTTTTACAGGTGTTTGCTACCATGTCTGTCTTTTTATGTAGGTGCTGGGAGATCTGAACTCAGCTCCTCATACTTATGTAGCAAGCACTTTATAGACTGAGCCATTTCGCCAGCCCTCTTTTAAAATCCTATGTGAATATTTTTTTATTTTGATTCACACTACCAGGGATATCTGATTTCTCCCAAAGAACCAAGTGTTTGGTTCCCTGTTGTTTTAAGCATTTGGAGAGGGTTATCTGTATGATGTCCGGTGTTCTTTCCTGCTTCTCAGATGGTTCATCTCTCCTGCTGAGGACTGCTGATGGTACAGATGATTCTAGAAGTGTGGTTGAATAAGAGTGAAGATGATAGCACCCTTTGTCCCTTGTCAAATGACCCCAATTTGCTGACAGTTTAATTCTGGATCTGCTTTGAATGGTGTCACGATTTCAGACCTGTCTTGTTTCTTGAAGCGTCTGCGGCTACACTCTGCTTCCTTCTGTCTGAGCTGTGGCGTCTAAAGTACTGAACCCTTGGGTGCCAACTGGACTCTGGCACAGGTTTTCTGGGCTAAAGATGGAGGCAGCTCTCCTGTGACAAAGGCGCATGGTTCCTGGGCTTCCTCGCCAAGGCTGCTGCACACATGTGACGCTTGGTACACGCTCTTTTCTAATCTGTCCTCTGGAGCCTGAGTGCGTTCCACATCGGAGAAATAGTTGCAGTCAGAGCAAGGCAGACAGGAAGCAGTGATGCTTCTGATGTCAAATAAAGACTTGATTAAGAAATAACCCAACTCTGAGTTTCAGGACGCCTCTCTTTGAGAGAAGGAGGCCACAGATGGCAAGTCAGAACCAACTGGGGTCTCTCCTACCTCCATCGAAATGAGGTTATTCAAGTTCACCACCTGGCTATGAAATTCACCAGATGGCAAGGCTGAGTGGCTGTTCAGAAAGCAAGGAACGGCCTAATCCATCACCGTGGCTCCGAAGACCCTGCTTAACATGTGATGCTCCGAACAGCGCATGGTGTGGGCGATGAGGCATCACCACCCCTCAAGGCCACCATCTGGGTGTGCCCAGGATGGCCCTGTGCGTGGTAGCCATGGAAATAGCTCAACTGAGTGTCGTAGGGGCATGTTGGGGGCGAGGGACAGAAAGCATGGGGTGTACCTGTGTGAGCTGATATCCTCATTGTTGAACTGGTTTGTGCTTCTAGAAGGTTGTTTAGCCTCTGGAACCTTCCCGGCTCCTCTGTAACCCCACCTAATTTCCAGAGTCTCCTTTTCTTTGTTGATATTTTCCATTTTAATGTTAAAAAAAGAAATCAAGTAACAGAGCTGAGGAGACGGCTCACTCAGTACAGTGCTTGACACACAGCCAGCAAGACCTGAGTCCAGATCCTGAGCACCACATAAAAAAATTAAATTAAAAAGCCTAAGCACGGCAACACACCTATCATCCTGCGGCTGGGAAGTGGAGGGAGGCAGAGACAGGAGGGTCCCCAGGGCTCGCTGGCCAGCTCGTCTAGCCAAACAGTGAGGTCCGGGTCCAGTGAGAGACCCTGTCTCAAAGCATAAGGTGGGGATGACTGAGGAAGACTTTTGGTATTGCGTGGCCTCCACACGCGCGCAACACATCAAACACAATGCAAAGCAGACATGAAGTGGTATTAAAAAGTAATAATATTTTATACCGTTTCACAAAAAGTCAGATCCATGACTGAGGTGGGTTGAATGGTAGGCAGCTCCAGCCTCTCCCTGACAGTGACACAACGGCTGTCCCCTGGGAAGTAGCGTGCGGATGGCTGGGTGAGGCCAGATGGTCTTGGGTCTTGTGGTCTGATATTTCATGGTTGCTAGCTCCTGGATGATGGACCACACTACAAAATAATTAGTTTCAGGGAGGAACCTAAAACAAAGCTTCCTCACACGCCCAGGGAGACCTTAGGTCAGGCCAGCAGCAAACAACAACCCAAGGATGTCAATTAGGAAAGGCCAAAAATCCGGATGGCCCAGACGGATGCCCTGAAATAAGACCCAAGGATGAGTGTGATGGCTAACCTTCACTATCAACTTAATTAGATTTAGAGTCACCATGGAAACATACCTCTGGGTGTGGCTATTAAGACAATTTCAGGCAGGTTTAAGTGAACAGGGAAGACCCACCCTGAATGTGAGCAGCTCTATTTTATGGTCCATGCGGTCCTGGACACAGTAGAGAGTGTGCTGAGCAGCACCATCCATCCTTTCTCTGCTTCCTGACGACAGGCTCAATGCGAGCAGCTCACACTCCCATCTCCATGACAACCCCATCCCATCATGAGGACCATGTCCTCCAGCTGTGAGTTGGAGTGAACCCTTCCTTGACTTGCTTTTGTCAGGCATTTGGTCACCACAAGGAAACAAGTCACGGATCCCGTAAGGATCTGGGAAAGTGGATGCACAGGGACAAGACTTCAGTAATCACGCCCTGGTTTGTGTAGCACAGGGAAGCTTTCAAAGGCCCAGGTATGACGCTCTCCCTTCACTCTACAACGTCTCCAAAGCACCACCTGTCCCTTGGCAGATGACTAACCGGGCAGCTGGGGAGTTCGCAGGGGGCAGCCTGCCTTGGACACAAGCATGATGAGCAGACCCAACGCATCTCGCACAACAGGGATAGGTTAACACCAACAGATGTCTTCACAGCCTACATCAGAGAAAGTCAAGATTAGAGCGAAATCACCCACAGCATCCCTGATCAAAGCAGACACCCTGTCATAGCCTGTTCAGTAGAAAACACAGGAAACAAACGACGAATTTTCCATCTACCTCTCAGGACCTAACACATTACCACCAAGAAGACAGCACTGAATAAATTCTGCTCGCTTTACCTGATATAAGTGCTCTATGGAGTCATGAGGCAGAAAACTCAACCCTCAGGCTCATGGTATAGTAAAACCACCCTAAAGTGGACAGCAGACAGAGCACATGATCCAGTAAATGTCTTTTTAGTACACCTCCAGGTACCAAGATAGATAGGCTCTAACACTCACAAAAATCAGATCCTCGTAAAACCAAGTGGCGTAAGGTATTGTTAAGCCCTCTGGGCAGATGAGTAAATGGATGTTAGCCAAGGCTGACCCGGAGTCCCAAAGTCATTGGACTAGAACTTAGTGTAACACTGGCCCATTGTAAACTGTTCTGCACCGGGGCTGGATCTCAGGTGGCAGAAGACGTAGAGCTAGAGAACAGCTTGAAATCCCATCAGCTAGGTTTGCTTGCATCTATAGTTCCAGGAGTCTCCCAAGGGCAATTTGTCTTCTTACCCTTGAATGTCTATAATTCTTTCTTGCCTTTGACGAAGACCTGGTCCCAATCTCTATACCCTCTGTCTCGGGCATCTCCACATTTATCCTTTTACCAAGACGGTCAAGTTCAAAAGGATGTGTTTAGCTTTGTTTGTCTAGAGTTTCACTCTGTAGAATACTCTAGGCTGTCCTCGAAATCATGGGCCTCTAGCCTCAGCTTCCCAAGTGCTAAGATTATAGGCATAAACCACTATGCCTAGTTTATATACAGATTCAAGCAACAGCCCCAAAAGTATATACTTAAGCCATAAAAGCATTTATTTATCATAACAAGAGATGTGAATGTAGGCAATCCTAAAATTGTTGCCCTAACTCAAAATTGCTATAAAAGAGAGCCAGGATCTCTCTGGGGAGTGGTGTGTGTGTGTGTGTGTGTGTGTGTGTGTGTGTGTGTGTGTGTGTGTACCCATGCATTTGGAAGCTAGAGGACAGCCTCAGTGGGTCTCTCGTCCATCTGGAGCTTACTGATTAGGCCATCAAGCCCCCAGGATCACTAACTCTGCCTCTCTAGTATTAGGATTACAAGAGTTGGCTATCTCGTTGGCTTAAACAAAAATGTGATCTGTGGATTGAACTCAGGTCCTCTTGCTTGCATGACAAGCCGTCTCCCCTGCACCCACAACAGGATCTTCCTTTATTTCTACTCTACCATCTTTAGGCATGTCACCTCAGGCTGTAAGATGCTTCTTCAGTTCTTATTTCATATTCCCACTGGACTTTGGCTGAAGTCAGGTCCCGGTCACATGGCCATCCCATCAGCAAGGGCAGCTGGGAGGATAAGAATCTGATATTTTCCTTTATAGTGGGGAGTAAAGGTGCACACGAGGAAGTTTAGAATGCTTATTGGAGGGTTATTGTACAGAATCTGCCAAAGAAATTGTCTAATTTCTGCTCAAGATGAGAACTGAAAATGGATTCTTCCTGAGTAGGAATATAAATCTCTTGCTGTTTACTTTAATAAGGATGTGAACAAAGGGAAACTCCTATATGTTGTTGGTAGGGATGTAAATCAATACAGCCATTATGGGAAACAGTAGAGGTTACTCACAGAACTGAAAATATAGAAACCATATGACTCAGCAATCCCACTAACTGTGTGTGTGTGTGTGTGTGTGTGTGTGTGTGTGTGTGTGTGTGAGTGTGAGTGTGTGTGTGTGTGTGTCCTCCTGCCTCTGTCTCTGAATTGCTGGGATTACAGAGTTCGTGGAAAGTAAGGGTGCACCCTTTGGAGCTCACTTAAGTAGACCCTAATGCCACCCACAGTGTTTACAAATGAACTTTTGCAGGGATTTCTACCTTGAAACAATATGATCACCCCAAAGGTGAGAAAGCCCACCTCTCTCCTGGTCAGAGGTGTCTCCTTTTCCACAGTCTTCTGCTTCCCACTCGTAGGTTCTCCTGCTGTATTTCAACCAGCCCTCCCTCCTTCATGACATCTATGTGGATTTTTCTTCCTCCTTTCACAGAAAAGTCTGGCAAACCAGGCCTTAAGTCTCCAAGAAGCTAACACGCATTTGCACAAACAGCACGGAAATCTTTAAGTATGAATTATCAAGCGGAGTCAGCTCGGTGTCGTTCAGAATCCTTTTGTCGAGTGGCTGCTGTGTTTATCTGTTGTGTTCAGTGACCACCTCTTCCAGTCCCTTGCCTTCCCAGCAGCCCTGATCATTTGTTCTTGTTGTCTCCTCCATTCAGAAGAACCATCAGTCAGTGTCTGAATCAAAAGCCACCTTGCATTGTGGCTGATGACAGGAGAACCCAGTGGGTGTTGTTATTATTCGTACACAGGCTTCGTCTCTTTGAGAAGTGAAATGCCTGTTTGAAAAGTATGCTTCAAAAGCATGTATCCTCCTCTGGGCTCCTCCCGCCCTGGGCAGCAATTTTACTCAGAAGTGGAGAGAAGAAAAGGGGGATCTGAGGCAGGCTGCAGGCTGCCTGGGCTAGGGACTCACACCTGGACTTGTCCAGCCTACACGACTGGCCATTGGTCTTCTCGATATGGATTTGGATCTTTGAGGATAACATGAAAGAGGCTTGTAAAATTTCTTTCCCAGTGATTATGCTTAAAAGTTACATAAGCTTCCCTTGGCAAGAGACTAGCTCAGAAGCGCAATTGGCTCCTTCCTCTCTGCCACTGCCTCTTATGGGCATCATTGCTGGAAGGAGTGGAACTGCCATCACTACTGTTGCCATGGCTACTGCCTTGGACCAGAACATCAGCCCATCCTTGGCCCAGCTACCATGCCCTCTGCAGCATGAGACCCTCTTCTCTTTTCATCCATGGTGTCAGATCAGAGCACAGTTTTCTGTGGGCTTCGTGACTCTTCTGTCAATCTTTAATGATTCCAGTGTTGATGAGGACCTAACATTCTGGGCCAGTGGAAAAGTTAAAACAATGTTTAAGATTCAGTAGATAATCAGCCTACTATTGGCTTGAGGCTCATCACAGTCATCTTTTGACTGCAGAGGGTTTGCAATGATGCTAGAATGTTCTGAGCCAACTATCTGACTCCGTGCTGGAAACTACAAAGGACTATACATCATGCACTCGATATATAATTTCATTTATGAAAAGACTGTGTTTTCTCACCTGTATTTTTGCTTCCTAAAGTTTCTTTTAATAAACCTTGCATAGTTTGTGTCTTTAAAGTGTGTTTTGTGCCCTCTTGAAGAAAAATTATATATAAAGGAACTGTAAGTCTATTTATCAAAATCCATCGAATTCTATTTGGATGGGAGGAAAATAAGCATGAAGGCTTTGCAAGTCTAGGAAGGGAAATTTGGATAACACAAAATACTTAGAACATACTCTGTGTAAAATTAAATACAATAATTTTATTGCATATTTCTGCTGAAGAAGAATATAAACACAGGAGTGGTTTCAAGAAATGGAATTCCTGAGGCTGGGAAATAGCTCAGTCAGTGAAGCGTTTGCTGCCCAAGCATGAGAACCTGCATTCATCCACAGCACCCACGTTAAAGAGCTGGGCCTGCTGGCACACATTTGTAATTCCAGAACTGGGGAGGCAGGAACTGAAGGGTCTCTGGGGCCTACTATCCAGCCAGCTTAGCCTAATCAAGGGGTTCGGGGCCAAGTGAGAGACCTTGTAAGACCCTGAAAGAGAAAGAACGTAATGGACAGTGTCAATGAAAAGAGTTTAGACAGTTCCCCTGGCCTCTGTATGCAGGAGTACATATGTGCTTATGCACCAGCATGTGCACACACACACACACACACACACACTCACACACACACACTCACACACACACGCACACACACACGTACACACACCCCTCCACACGCATGTACACAGATAAAGAAAATGAATTTCTGGTACAATTAAGAGATACTGGCATAGTAGGAACCCAGGAAGCAGAGCGTAGCTAGAAGAAATTGCTCATATAAGAAATGTGAACACCCTTTCATAAGCTTGGAGGTGCCACATGGACACACCACTCTAGCAGGGAGGGATTCCATTGGCTCTGAAAACCCCTGTGTCCTCCAAATGATATATTTTTTCAGACTACCCCACATACATGTGTCAGGGATAGATGAGTGTTCTGCTCATGTGTTAAGTAATTCAGAAACTAATCACCAAATCAACCCAGATAGAAAGAAATGATTTAACAATACTGAGAAAAATAGGTTTACAAAGGGCTTTAGAGTCATTTTTGATCCTCTGTACTTGCAGGGATATGTTTTGAACACTGTTTATTGCAGATGAGGCTAAGAAAGGTCAAGGCATTTGTGCGGGACCACAGGACTAGGAAATGAAAGACCCAGGATGTAAGCCGAGGGCTGTCTGCTTCCAAAAGTAGAGACTATTCTCTCCGTTGCTCTGCCATTTCTAAAGCTCATGTTGAGAACACAGGTTCAAGGCCCATTCCAGAGCCCCAGCCTCAGACCTCCTGAGGAGAGACTTAGAAATGTCATGTTTAACAAGAGACCAGACAATAGTTTATCCTTGAGAAGTTTAAGAAAATCGCCTGATTGCATCTGGTAGGAAACGGACCTGTATCTTCTAGGGCATGGAATAAAACCATTAAGAGACTTTAAGTTTATACAACTGGAAATAAAATGTGCCATTCTGAAGTTGGTCCGACTGTTATCCTACAGACTGATTCCTCCTTGGTCGAGTGATGTAGCATTGCCTGATTGAGGGTTATCCAGATTCTAAAATACCAAGAACATTTTGAAAAGTTAAAAATGGACTCTAATTTAAACCTCAGACTTTTTTAGCTTTCCCCTCTGCCTCCTTTGACCCTGAGAAGTAGAAGTGACTATACTTCAGGTTTGAACTGCTGTTTGAATGGAAGCAACAGTCCCAGGAACCTTACCCACAAGAAGCTCTGGGAAGGACTATGTCATTCCACATCACCTCTCATTGGCTGAGTGAGTTCCAGCACTCAGGAAGTAGGATACCAATTATGCCTTGGTTTGTTTTTCTTGGTTTCTTTTCCCTTGCCAGAGAATAAGAACTTAGGCACAACGCAACCCGCAGCTTCAATGTCCAGTGCAAAAGCAAATGACCCATTCATACAACCCGCAAATGCAAGCTTGGAGCAGGGATTCCTGGCACGGCTGGATTCCAGTAAAGCTGTGAAGCTCCAGCGCAACCAGAGTGGAGGACAGAGTGACCTGCACCCCCGAGAACATACAGGGCCTCTGGATCCCTGCCTGCCAGCAGCCTTTATTGTAAGTTATTCCCGTGATCTCACAGGAGCTGGAGATGTGATTCAGGTCTAGAGTCTATTACCCTCATGCTGAACCTAGATCTTGTGTAACCTGCTTGCTTTATGTCACCACCAAAAAACTTGGTCTGACTGATATTCCAGCAAAGCCTGTGATACTCAGTAGTGACAGCGGCATTTTACAAACAACTGGCTTGTGCTTTCCTCTTCTTCCACTCCAGAGTGTTCTTGTTTTCATTTAGCCTTCGCAAAATCTCTAAGATGTTGGCATGTGTACTGATGTGATTTCACAAATGAGGAAACTGGCAGTTTGCTCACAGCACAATTAAGAGACATGTACGGGCTGGAGAGATGGCCTAGGGGTTAAGAGCACTAGCTCCTCTTCCAGAGGACTTGGGTTCAATTCCCAGCACCCTCATGTCAGCTCACAACTGTCTGTAACTCCAGTTCCAGGGGATCCAAGATCCTTACAGAGACATACATAAAAGCTAAATAAATTATTAAAAAACTTTAAAAAGAAAGACTTGTAGAAAGTCTACAGCTCATAGCTCACAAGTTATCTCATATCACTACACCATCTGTCTCCCAAAGGACTCCATATGTTCACCTTTCAAAAACTGGTTTATTACATTATATTCTATTTATTTTATTTGCGGTGCTGGGGACAAACACGGGGCTTCTGTGTGATAGGAAAGAGCTGTACCATCTAGCCACACCTCCAGCCCTCAACAGGTTCTCAAACTAGTAATACATGAGACCCACGGCATGTGTGTTGCTTTACAAACAGGAATTCATAACCGAAAATGCAGGAATGATAAACTACCAGAGTTCACTGAGGAAACTCATGCTGTAAAAAGGAAATCAGTGATAAATTTGATATCCTATAAGAGAGGTTCTGTTTTAAGATTTTCTTTCTTTGTGTGTGTGCGTGTGTGTGTGTGTGTGTGTGTGTGTGTGTGTGTGTGTCACTTGGTAAGAGGGAACAATTGAAAAAATGCTTCCATAGGATTTGCCTATCGCCAAGTCTACTAAGCATTTTCTTGATTAATGACTGATATGGGAGGGCCCACCTCCTTGTAGTGATGTCAGCCCTCAGCAGGTGGTCCTTGGTTGTATAAGAAAGCAGACTGAGCAAGATGTGGGGAACTAATCAGTACTCAGCATTTCTCCATGGTCTCTGCTTCAGTTCCTGACTCCAGGTTCCTACCTTGAATTGCTGCCCTGACTCCCTTCAGTGATGGATTGTGATGTAGAGCTGTAAGCTGAATAAACCCCTTTTCTCCCCGCCTTGCTTTTGGTCTTTTGGTATTTTATCACAGCAACAGAAACCCTAAGTAAGACAAAGCCAGGAGAGGGCATCGGATCCCTGGAGCTGAAGGTACAGGTGGCTGTGAGCTGCCAGGCTTGGGTGATGGGAACTGAACTCAGGTCCCCTGCAAAAGCAGTATGTGTTCTTAACCACCAAGCCATCTCTCCGGTCCCCCAACCTCTACATTCCTTGATTTCTGTAGAGAAAATTACTATCCTAGGAAATACACCTTGAAGTACTTAGGTATGTACATACGAATTTATTCTCAAATGGCTTGGAAATGTTTATATATGTAGAAGCAGAGTGAACAGTAAAGCAATGGGGGGAGAGTGGTAATCTAGACAGAATGTGCAGGTTTCCTCATGTTCATTTTTAAAATATTTCTATATGTTTAAACTGGTCAAAAGGGAAAATTCATGTGATAACATAACAAATGGGTATCAACTGCCAGCAATTATAACAAAAACTCTAGGCAATGGGGCTAAGTAGGAACTTAAGGGCAAAACAAACACCACTATGTGTTCCTAGCGTAGGCGGGGGTGTAGATCCACAAGCTCTCATTTTAGACGTACAAAAAACATAAACTAAAAGATTCACTTCAAATCTCATGAAAACAGTCAACATGAAAATAGAAAATAATAAAGAATAAGGACAGAAATGAGCTATGAAAGATAAAATCAGCCGGGTGGTGGTGGCACACGCCTTTAATCCCAGCACTTGGGAGGCAGAGGCAGGCGGACCTCTGTGAGTTCAAAGCCAGCCTGGCCTACAAAGTGAGTTCTACGACAACCAGAGTTACAACAGAGAAACCCTGTCTCAAAAGAACAAAAACAAAAACAAAAATAAATAAAATAAAGTTAGAGGAAGTAATACTTAAATTTAAATATTTATTCTCTTAACAGATAATCAGATAAGGGACTGGAAAGATGGCCCAGGGGTTAAGAGCAAACACTGTTCTTGCAGAGGACTCAGGTTAGATTCCCAGCAGCCATGCAGGGTGACTCACAATCGCCTGTAACTCCAGCTCCAGGGAACCTGATACTCTCTTCTGGCCTCCTCAGATACCTACGCTCATGAGCACATAGCCACACAGAGCCATGGGCATACACACAAAAATAAAATAAATCTCAAAAAATGAATCTTAAAAAGATCTTAAAATCTTAAAAATCTTAAAAAAGATATAGTAGAGGAAAATGTTTAAAGCTATGAGAAATGAAAGGCTGTAACTCAACAAAATGGAAAACATTCATATCAAGGCTTTTTAAAGCATGATTGCACTGCACAATAATGATAATCAATTTAAAATGCTTTAAGCCAGATGTGTAACACAAAACACAAGGTCGGAAAGATGCAGAAAACACAAAAACAGGAACAGAGGAGGGGACTGAGGACTCTACTCAGAAATGTTACAGCTCCAAGATGAAATGCCCCCACAGGCTCGAGTTTTGTCCCCAGCTGGTGGCACTATTTTGGAATAGCTTAGACAGTTCTGGAAGCTAGGGACTAGACTAACTGCAGGAACTAAGTCACTGAAGGGCACTTGCAGGTATGTTATCCCTGGCCACTTCCTGTCAGACCCCAATTCCTGTGTGTCTTGATCCGACAGCCCACCTCCACTACAAGCTCCCTCCCCACAATATTTTGCTCAAGCCTGAGGGGAGACCAGTCACAGGCTGAAGCCTTTGAAACCACAAGCCGAATCGAATCGTTCTTCCTTCAGTTCGTTCTGCTGGATATCTTTGTTACAAAGATGCAAAAGTAACCAATACTAAATATTCCAGCTAAGAGGAATATTGTGACCTAAATAAATTCACTTAGACTGGAGTTGGCTAAGTGGTTAAGAGCACTTGCTGCTCTAGCAAAAGAATTTGGTTCCCTGTACCCACGTCAGGCAGCTCACTTAAAACTTCCAGCTCCAGGGGATCCGATGTTCCTTTCTGGCTTCCACAGACTCTTGCCCTCACAGACATGTATGCACACACACAAACACACATACAAATTCAAAATAAATCTTTAAAAAATTATTCAGCAACATCTCTACATATTTGTGGATAGATTCTTCCCAAGGAATCAGGTCCAAACTACTAGGAGATATGACCAGTTCATTGAGGGGAAGGGGGAAGCATCACCGTCATCTACAAACCTGAGAAAAATACCACATAGGCACACATGCACATGCAAAGATATACAGTAACAAATATGAACAAGGACAGTTCCAAACTAAGAAAGGAACCAGGCTCAGGCATGAGAGGTTTTCCCAAAGGAGTCACTGAATAGGTGACTAATTGACATTGGGTATGAAAAGGAAGACAGTAGAGCAATTACCAATATCTGCTAAGGGCATAGAAGGTAGGAAGGGCTTGCTCACACAGAGGCAGAAAAATCACTTTCACCTGAATGTATAGAAAGTATCCTTAAATTAAATGACGGCGTGTGAGGGCCAACAAAGGCAAATTCCAGTAATGCCCAGGTCACTACCCCTCGAAGCATAGCTTTGATTCAGGAATTGCTTCTTGTGTGAGACTCAAAAGAAAAACTGAAGAAATAGAGACACGGAGGCTATCCCTGAAGGAAAAGACTATAAATCTGACTACATGGGGGAAAATACCACAACGCTATCCAACAGAAACCCTGGAGACAACGTCACAAGACAAACTGTAAAGCGGGAGGAGATACCTAGCCTGCAGACACTGACAGCGCACGGAAGTCAGTCCAGACAGCCGTGCTGACCAGCAGACAGAACGCTGTCTACAGCAGAGGGAATCCGAATGGCCAGTGACCCTCGACAAAAGCGCTGAAAACTGAAACGAGCCACCGATCTACATCCATCAAATCGATGGAGATGGTATCATTTGACACCACGAAGCAGAGCGATAACGTGGAAAAACTGGAAGAACACTCACATTTTATTAACGATGCGTTCATTGTGATTACCACTTTGGAGAACAAATTGTCAACATCTAGCAACATTAAGGGCTGCATATCTTACAGCTCAGGAGTGTCCTTCCTGGGAGAGAATGTCAGAAGCTCTCTCCGGTGGAATGATGAATAACCACTGCAACACTGTTCACAACAGCGCAACAACCAAGTGAACTAACAGCACAAGTAACCATCAACCCAGTGAACAGACTGTGATACGCTCACATGGTGGAGCCATTTAGGACAGCTATGAGTAGAGGGAAATCTCAAAAATAAAATGCTGAGTGGAGAAAGCACGTGTTATATTCTTTACTTCTCCTCGTTACTGTGACAGGTATGGGACAGACACAACCTTCATCTCCCGGGTGGGGGTGGGGGGGGTTGTGGTGGGGAAGGCCCAGGGCTGAAGCGGAAGTAGAGCACTTGGGCAGGAAGGAAGCAGGACTGTGGCCCTCAAGGCCCACTCTCCAGTGACTCACATCATCCTGCTCTGCCTCTCCTCCTGAAAGCTGCACAAACTCCTAAAATAGCACCAGCAGCTGGGGCCAAAGACTTAAACACACAAGCCTGTGAGGGACGCTCACGCTAAACACATGTAGAGCATGAAAGTTTGAAGACCTACAAAATAATAAGAAATACAGTTATAGCTGAATTATTTGTTCGGAGCATAGACAAACATGGATGAGAACGATAGAAGTCCAACTTAAGATGGAGATGCTCTGAGGAAAGGAAAACAAGACCAGGTTTGGGAAGAAATATTCGATATAGAGGTATTCTACTTACACAATTTGGGAGATGGGGGGATGTTTAGAATTGATGAGTAGAGAAATGTGAATATTCATTATCCTTAAGGATGCGTTTGAAGTCATTAACTTGTTTAAAAATTTGTCCCCAAATTTTAAAAAATATGTTTAAAAACATACTTCTAGGTGGTGGTGGCTCACACCTTTAATCCCAGCACTCAAGAGGCAGAGGCAGGCAGATCTCTGAGTTTGAAGCCAGCCTGGTCTACAGAGTGAGTTCCAGGACAGACAGGGCTACACAAAAAAACCCTGTCTTGAAAAATAAATAGGTAAATGAGTGTGTAAAATTTAAGGGCTGTAGTAAATTCAATTATCAGTGAAATCTGAGGGCTATAGTCAATTTAATTTTAACACGCTCAGGGGAAAAAAAACACAAAGTAAAGTACGCATACACTATTCTGGCTTACCAGTTTAGCTGAGTGAAGTGTGGGCCAGAGGGGGAGGATTCAGCCAGACCCAGCCACTCACTGTGGATGGGAACTTAAAGTAAATTTGATTAATCTGACAGTTTACATGCAAAAGGTCTCAGGTGTGGGTTCAAGAGGGACACTGAGATGGACTGTTGTACTTCTGGGGAATAAAGAGTTTATTAGAAAACTTATTAACATCATGGACAGACAAAGTTATGTCAGGAGCTCTTAAGAGAGGAAATCTGGGTCCCCATGGCTGGAGTAAGAGTTTCTTATACCTTTCTGTGGATGAGGGCGATTTTACAGCACAAGCCTGCAGCCAGGCTCTCTGATTCCCAGGCAGAAGTCAGGGAAGGAGTGGGGAGCAGGAGGTGTGGCCACCAGTACCCCTTTAATGTAAACTCACTTCCCCAGGTGAAAGGTCATGACACTTGGAAGTCTATCAGCTAGAGATTCACAGACTCAGAGGAAGCCTGTCAGTATATGTTAGAGGGGATGGGTTATTGTAGGTGTTGTGGCCTGAGCAACAGCTGGATTCTAATGTTAGGTTCTTATACTCTCAGCCTGTTGTTTATATGAAAAAGAAAACGTGGAATGGTTTTACAGGAACGGGGGGGGGGGGGGGGGGGGAGCGCAAGGGATACTGGACATTGACTCAATGTGAAAAAACTAATAAATATAGATACATAGGTGTGAAAACTTCCCCGCAGTAGATTCTGTAAGATTCTACGTGAAAGAAGTAACCAGAAATATGGGCCGTCATCTGTGTGTACAGCATCTTTGTTCACAGCAGTGGTAGCTTGATGGATTAAATCTAATAAAAACAGTAGGTAATTGAGTTAGTTATGGTACATCTATAGAATGTAATAGTCTATGCTTACTCAAATAATATTTTTGAAAATATTTATGCTATAGCTGGAGGGATGGCTTAGTGGTTAAGAGCACTGCTCTTTCAAAGGAGCTGGGTTCAGTTCCCAGCACCCACATAGTGGCTATCAACTGTCTGTAACTCCAGTCCCAGAGGATCTGACATCTTTTTCTGGCCTCCAGGCACCAGGCATGCACACGATAATACGCAAACATACACTAAGGTAAAACACCCACACACATAAAATCAATTTTTAATAAATGTCTTGCCAATGAAATTTGTTAAGAAACTGTCAGTATGCCAGATGCTAACAAGTGTAGCTGATAGCTGCTGTGTAGGTCCACAAGAAAGACAAGGAGACATCTTCATGGATACAAACCTGCCAGAACTCAGCAGAGGGACTGCATGTCATGGCAAGCACCATACTGGACAGCTGAACTGGGATCATCTGATCTCAGGTGTTTTTATTGATATAAAAAGTTTGTCAGGTGTTTCATTGATTAAAAAAAAAAAAAAAATGCCGAACCCTCATCCAAAGGCCTGTTTACATAATCAAGGAAACTTGTAATTTAGTCTTACCCCACAACCGTTTAACAGCTGAGCTATGTCACCTTTACAGTGGAAGAACTCAAAGTCCAAGGGGAATGTTCTCCCTTTGTTACCTGAGACTGTGGAGGAGGGACTACAAGAATTCTTCCACAGCAACTTTGCTGTTTACATGGAGATCTCAAGAGTGCAAGCTATTTGAACCACAATGGCTCTGCCAAAGAGCTGTGAGCAGGTGCAGGTCATGAGGAAGCTAACATCTGAATCACAGATTTGCATCAAGCCAACACCTGCAGCTAAAGCAAACAGCCAAGGCTTAGGCAGCCCTCCCCCAACAATGTACAAAACAATTGTTTTAAAGTTACATGAGCATAACTGGAAATAAATTTCCCCCAACAAATGAGTTTATATACTGTTTTACAGTTGTATTTCTTTATCTAAAAATATTTTTATCTCCATAATACTTCTGAATATTTCTAATACTTTAAACAAGTTCAAAAGATGATATTTTCTGATTTTTTGAAAATGGAAGTCACTACATGAAAATAGAATCAACATGTCTGGAGAAACAAAGAGGTCTAATAATGGGAAAGAAAGGGGTGAATAAAGGAGGGTAGGGGATAGAGGGAGAAGGTGCTCAACTTATATACCTGTATGAAGTCTTCAACATAATATTTTTATTAATTCTTTGGGAATATCATACATGTATACAACGTGTTTGATCGTATTCATCCCATTCCTACCTGAACTCCTCCGAGATAAGCCCCACTCTCTCAACATCCCTTTGACCTTCATGTCCTCTTAAAAGAATTTAATAATCCATTTTTTCATAATCCACTGAGTCCAATTTGTGCTGCCCATATATTCACGGGTAGGAGGCCACCCGCTGGAGCATGACTGCCCTACCAGGGACCACACTCTTAGAGAAAATTAACTCTCCCTCCCCCCAGAAGCTATCAATCCAGTTGTATTTGGGGAGAATATATATGCATTTTGTATGGATATATAATGAATTTATTTCACATATATATATATATATGAAATACATGAAAATTTATTTTGATGTGGCTACATCAAAATATCCAAAGTGTTCATCCTAGAGCTAAAATTACTGACCCGTTTATGTTTTCTTTCTGTTCTTTACTTTTCCCATTTTTCAACAATGAACACTTATTGGTTTTATAATAGAAAATGTTATGAAAAACAAAGCACTCATCGAAATAAGACCTGGCTGATAAAAGATTTATATAAAAAAATCTAATTATGAGAGAACGCATACAAAATTGAAAAAAAAAAAAAAAACTGATTATCACCCCTAGGGAGGATTGTAACTTTCTTAGCTTTGAAGTAATTGAAATGGTGGGACTGCCAAAACTAGCATTACTAAAGTCTCTTTTAAAGAGGGAAAATATTTCCATCAAACATCATAAAGATCTATAATAAATAGTTGATTCAAATTTGTAAAATAAATGTCGAGATCACAAAAAACAAATGAATAAAAGACAGAACTGTTCCCATAAGGGAAATACAATTAGTAACAAACATAGTGGAGAAATATGAATCCTCAATAAAAAAAATCACAGGCATGTAAATGAGAGCCTCTGAAGACGATGATTTACATTTTCTAAGAGAACAACAGGAAACGCCAAATGCTAATATCTCCCAAGGGAGAAGCTGCCCAGAAGTTGACCTACACATTCATTTGTAAGCCCTACTGTTCACACCCTTTTGCCAAAAATGTCACCACTAAGAATTCACCCTCAAGAAATAATTCGGCAAAATCAGAAAGGTCCCTCAGTAACTTCTCAACTTCTAAATGCTAAAATGTCCTCTGGAGTCGCCCTACGTATACCCCAGACCTCTGTCTTCATATTTCTACAGGTAGATAGACAGCCAGACCTGATTTCCCTGGAACCTAGAGGGGACACTAGATCCTAGATCATGGAAAGGGGCCAGAGGGGAAAAAAGGACCCACAAAAGAGGTTGTCAGTTGTCGGAGGTGAGCTGCCACAGAGTCAGACTGGAGACACTTGTCACTGCAGACATAGGTGGGAATGTTCACACACACACACACACACACACATACACACGTGCACGCATGCTCTGGTTAGTATTAAATGTCAGTGTATCACCAGCACATAGAATTATCTGAGAAGGGGATCTCAAGTGAAGGATTGCCTTGATCAGATTAGCCTGTGGGCATGTCTGGGGTAGAGGTGCTTCTTAAGAGTTGATTGATGTGGGAAGACTCACCCCATAGTGGGCAGTATCATTCCCTAGCCAGGGACTCTGAACTGTATGGGAGGGCTAGCAAGCAGATAGCAGGCATTTTACTTTCTGCTCTTGACTGTAGATGTGCTGTGACTAGCTGCTTACGTTCTTGCCTAGACTTCCCCTCAAAGATGGTCTGTGACTCGGTATAGTTTAGTGACAGCAGTATTTCTGTCCACCTATCTCTGAACATGGCCGGGAGCTAGGGTTTCTTTCCTAGCCCTGCTCAGGCAGAGCAAACTCTTGCTGAGGGCCCCCTCCTCCCCACAGGCTTCAAGCTTTTTCTGGAAACATCTCCTAGTTCCTTGGGACATTCACATTAAAATTGGCTCTCATGGGTCAATCCATGTAGGCGCCCTGCTAAGAATTCCCCTCTGAGGTTGAAGAAATCCCCCATTCCATCTCACCCAAAGAGAAAACGTAAACTTCCCAGAAGCAGATACGTTAGATTTTTGATACTGTGACGGGTACCTAAGACAAGCCATTTAAAATGAGGAAATGTTTTAGGAGTGTCAGCATATGGTCAGCCTGCTCTGTTGTTTCTGGAGCTGTGTGGAGGCACAGTATCTTTCTGAAAGGGTGTGGAGGGGCAAAGTTACTCAGCAAGTGATGTCCAGAAAGCAGAGTGGAGAAAACCAGTGTTAGCAAGCATTCTTCCTCTTTATCTGCCCCATCCGTCCCTCCAGCCTTAGGGATAATGCTGTTCACACTCAGGGTGGGTCTTCCCCTTTAGTTAATGGTGTCTGAAATGTACTCGCAGACATCTTCCCAATGCCCTAGGTGCTTGTCAGCCCAGTCAAACTGACAGTCAAGATGAATCACCACAGCTGCTTCATGCCTACTGCCCTGGGGAAGGGTTCCAGCTCCAACTCCTCTACAGCCTGGCAAGCAGTTTGTGTTGGAAATCTGATAGCAACAGGGCACACATCTGCCATGCTCTGTGTCTGGGACACAATACCTGCTGTCTGAGAGATCAGAAATGGACTCACGGGAAGTCCTGGACTACCTCACTCTGGTGTATCACCCACGAGCCTTGGTGTCCCATCCTGGCAACACTGGGAGGAGGTTTGAGGGTCTTTCCCATTCCCTCAACCCGGTTTTCTCAGACCATTAACAATAGAACATGAGCAAACGACTCATTTAAATTTAAATTTAGTGTTAGTTGGTTGATGATAGCTGATGAAAATTATTCCAAAATGAAGATGTGAACATGAGAGGTTGGGATCGTGCTAACAGCAGTAGTCCACGTGCCACAGCCTAAAGCTGTCTAAGAGGAGAGCCTCTACTAACATTGTCTACATTAGATTGGGCTATGGGGTCCGTGAAGGACTGTCTTGGTTTTTAAATTGATACAGGAGGGCTCAGCCAACTGTGGGCAGCACCATTCCTAGGCTAGTGGTCCTGACTGAGCCTTATAAGCTAGCTAAGCCAGAGAGTGAGCCACAGCACGTGTGTAGAGGTCAGAGAACAACTTGTAAGAGTCGTTCTCTCCTTCTACCACGTGAGCCGTGGGAATTGAGCTCAGGTCATAGGGCTTGATGGCATGTGCCTTTTCCTACTGAGCCATCTTGCCAATCCTTGCTTTTCAAAGGTCCCCAGGCATGATTTCTCCCAATGGTTTCACAAGAAACCAAGTGACTAATGATGGCATTGGAACTGGTGTTTTGTAGCACAACCTCATTCTGCCTACTTCCTGTTAGACACAAAGTTGCATGGGCTTTTGCTCTGGGTCTCCCTTAGCTGGCCTTTAAAAACCATACCTTTTATAACCTGCATAGTTCCATCCCAGTACAATGTCTTTATTTTTTTCTGCCATCTGCTAGTCTCCTGTTCTACTACAGGACTTACCTTTCTTAAACAGCTGGGAAAAGGCTGAAGAACTTTGTTAAAATAAGAAGGCATCTGATACATATGAAATGTAAGAGTATGACACAATTCCATTTTTAAGACCTTAGATATGTGAAAATCTCACAAATAATTCCAACTCTACTTAGCAAAAGTGTTTTCATTGCATGAACTTTGGAATGAAACCTACATAGTTCAAACCCTGTTCTGCCTCTGACTACAATGAAGATTTGGGTAATTCTGTAATCTGTTTGCCTTTTATTTTTGCCCATGAATAGAAGGGTAGTTGTGCCTGCAGCCAGGGACTCTTCCTAAAGCTGAGAATTGTTCACATAGAGTCTGGCATTGTGCAGACACTTCGGAACTTGACCCCTAAATTGTTAGCCCCTGGTAATAAGCATCCCTGGAGATCAACTACTAACTTGAAATCGATTGCTGAGCATAAAGAGAATAAACGGAAACTAATTCCTGGCTTCTTGCAGCCGTGAATTGTAGGTGCTAATCCCAAAAGGCCTTTGTGAGATTCTAAGTCACACGCCAAGAAGACCAGCTGTCACAGAAAGGCATGGGTCATTTCAGTTTGACACCCAGGGTGAAGACAGTTCCCCTGGGATGCCCCATGGTCAGGAGGTTTGGAGCCTAGAAAGAGAGCCGGCGGCTCTGTGCTAGCCTTCCTGAGGCTCCATGCTGGCCTTCCTGCCCAAACTATACTCTGGTTTGCCACCATCAGCCATAGCAACTGGCGCCTCAGTTGGTCTCTGATGGACCCAGTACCCCCACACACAGCCACCACCCACTCAGATGCAGATGACAGATGCAGACAGAGAAGGCATGCCACAAATCCCACACTGTGTCCTCTCTCTTTTCCACAAAGGAAAAGACCCCAACAAACCTTAGGGAGTGGTCACTGCCCAAATCCAGGGAACCTAACTACTCCCCTTTGGTTCTGAGTGTAATACAAAGAGGGCGAAAGGCTTTCCATTCTCCTGAGGCTGCTGACATCATAGATCGCATTACTAGTGCACAGGATGGAGACCCAAAAACAAACTGCTGGAGCTTTGAGGATGGGGGTGTTGCTCTGTGTGTTGTTTTGCTCATCTGGTTCTTCCACATACACAGCTAGAATCCTGATAGGATGAGTCTGTGGGCTGACCCAGACTGGGAGGCCTGCAAAAGAGTTTAGGGAGGGATCTCAGCTCTCCCCGCCCCCCCCCAGTGCTAAGGCAGGGGGATCACAGAATTCACCTCAGCTCACAAACCAGTTAGAAGAAAGCTGAAAGGAAGACACAGCGTAATCCTCCCAGCTGCGTAAATAACTTGCTGTTAAAGGTGCTCACCACCAAGCCTGGTGATGAGAGCTCAGTCTCCAGAACACAGAGGGTGGACTGGACAGAGAGAACTAACCCCACAAGTTGTCCTCTGACCTTTACACATGTGCCACGGATACCCACAGGTATACACACATTACAGACTAACAAATGTAAAAAAAGAAGAAAAAAGGTTTTAATGCTCACAACACCTCATTCTTTTGAGTAATCTAAAATCGGCACTGCGTTCCTGCTTTCCCTGTCATTTATTTACCCATCCTTTTTGTTTCCTAACATTGATAAAGGAAGGGTCAAATTCCAGTCCGGGTTCTTTTCCTAGTGAGGGCATGTTCTCTGACAACACACATCAATGAGGTTTCTACGCATGCTTGGCTACACTCTGCTTGTTTTTGCTCACATAGAATGAGGATGTCCACCCAGATCAGTCGGTGACCATAGCCATTCCAGATAATGCGAACCCAGACAAGAAGGGGAGCGGGAAGAGTCGGGCTGGGAAGATGGCTCAGTCAATAAAGCACTTGACTCTGTCTCAAAACGCAAAGTGGGCAGTGCTGAGGAGCCACACCTAAGGTTGATCTCACACACACATGTGCACCTGCACACATGAGCACACCACATCACTTCCCTCCTAGCTGAACACCACTTTGGTCCCTGCCTTCACCCTTCTGGTATTTGCTCCTCTTCAGCCCACAGAGTGTTGATTTCTTGTCTCCTGATCAGCTTTCTTATCACCACGACTCTAAGGGAAAGGATTAATTTCAGGTCACCAAGCACCAGACTCTTGAAAGTAACAATCCTATAAGAAGTTTATCAAATTAACAGACAGCTAGAACTGGGCAAAATTTTAAAAATCTAGTGATAGAAACATTATTTTATAAGAGTGCAGTGTTACCCAAGAGGATGATGTAGCAGCCTCTCAGGGCCTGGGCCTGTCCACTGCAGTTCATGGGCAAAGCTGGGAGAAAACCACTAGATCTTCTGGATATCTCCACTGATAGAGGCCGGGTGGAGAATTTGTGACACCCTGAGTTCTAGCTCTGGTACTACATGAACTTGGCATGATGCCACTCGCCTGTAACCTTCACACTTGTGAAGCGGAGGCAGGAGGATCAGAAGTTCAAGTCATCCTTGTCTATAGCCTGGGACACATGAGACCGGGAGACAGGCAGAGGGGAGAGGGAGGTAAAGGAAGAGGAAGCAATAGAGGAGGAAAGAAAGAGGGAGGAAGGAAGGAAAAAGTCTGTCTTTTCCCGGTCATGGAGGACTGAATGGATCTATAGGCTGTTTGGATTCATTGAAGGTATCTAAGACATTACAATTGGGCCCTGAAGGCCTAGGAGCAGTTCTATATTTCTAACAAGACGCATCAACCTCTTTTAACTGCCTCCACAAGTTATTCTGAACACTCCCTCCAACGTGTGGACATTTATTTGCTTATGCAGCATAGAGCACTGTAAGCACACACAAAACGAACCTCCGAAGTGTGGAACAAAGAGAACACTGAGGGTCTGATGGTTTCACGATGCATCCACGTAGCTCTTTGAGGCATTGGCTCTTGCTCCAGCTCTGGAGGAGTTCAGCCCGTTGTTCTTGGGATGAGCCCATAACTTGTCCTTTCTCTGAGTGGCCTCGGCTGACTGGAACTATGGGAATGGTTAGATGGAAGAACCACTGCTTCCCTACCCTTCCTGTTCATTTTGTAGTGCTAGGCTATGTTTACTCTTAATCCCCTGGGTGAATTTAAAACAATTATTAAAATAATAGAGGCTAGGAAGATGACCCAATCATTAAGATGCAGCTGTTCAACCCTGAAGCCCTGAGTTCAAATCCCCAGTACCCATGTTTGAAAAACAAAGATCAGGTGCCTGTAATCCCAGCACTAGGGAGGCAGAGACATAGTTTTCTGGAGCTTGGTAGCCATCTGGTCTTGCTGAGTTAGTATGCTCCATGTTCAGTGGAACACCCTGTCTAAAAATCAATGAATACATAAGATTTAGAGGACATGAGGCAAACATCTGATAGCGACCTCCATCCTCAACCACACACACACATATGCACACGCATACACACCAGCACGTACACACATACTAATACCATCCTCACCACTTGTTACTAGGATTGCTGAGTACTTTCCATCACTTCTTCGCTTAATTGGATTGGAGAGATATTAGTCCCACTGTACACCTGAGGATAACTAATGTTCACTACCCAAGGGCACTCAGCTAGTAAGTGCATGAGCAAGGTGGGGAGAGGAGGAATCTGGAATGGACCAAGCAATGGAACCAAAAGAGCTGGAACAACTTTGAAGGCTTCATCCCCTATAGAAAGTGGTTAAAAAGGATGCCCTGGTGCCTGTACAGGGTCCTGGTCCCCTTGGGAGGCCCTGATGCCTATAGGTTGTCTGTGTGCCTGTGGGAACTCAAGGTGCCAGTGGGAGGCCTTGGTGCCTGTGGGATGCCTGGGTGACTGTCAGATGACTGGGTGTCTGTGTGATGTCTGGGCACCTGAGGAATGGCCAGATATTTGCTAGATGTCTTGGCACCTGTAGGATGCCCTACAACCTACAGGAGGCCTGATGCTGTGGGATGTCTGGATGCTAGTAGAATGACCAGATGCTCACTGTTGCCTGTGGGGAGACTGGGTGCCTGTGTGATGTCCAGGTGTCTGAAGGGTTGCTGGGTGCCTGTGTGATGCCTGGGTGTCTATAAGATTCCTTGGTGCCTACGGTATGTCCTAGTTCCTGCAGAGGGCCCTAGAGTCTGTGGATGTCTGGGTGCTTTGGGATATCCAGGTCCTTGTGACCAGTTGCCTGTGGGAGGCCTTGGTCCCTGTGGGATGTTTGGGGTAGGGGGCTGTGGGATGCCTCAGTGCTTGCAAGATACTAGGGAGCGTGCTCAGTGTCTGGGTTTGGGTAGTGAGGCCCAACTTCATGTTGAACTCTGTCGTTCTTCATCTCTGGCTAGTATGGGCCAGGTCAAAGTACACAGTCAGAGCAGCCTTCTGCCTCCAAACACCATGATGAAACCTGCCATCCATGCTCCTGCCACACAAGTTTGACTTAATTTCCCTTTTCGTTTGTTTGTTTTTCTTTCTTTTTTGAGAGCACAGGGGTGGGAGGAATGGGAAGAGGGTGTTATTAAGAATGATTGTATGAAACTGAAATTATTAATAAAAGTATTATATAAAAAAGTATACTTGGGGAGCAGAGACAGGCAGATTGACTCACTGCATTTGGTGAGTTTACCTGCAGAGGGAGGTGGGGGTTGGGAGTAGTTGCTGCAACATCCAGAAAAGAGGAGAACAAAATAAGAGGGGAGAAACGCAAGGTAGATGGTCAAATGGCTTTAGGGGCTAAAAGCATAGGGGAAAAGTGAAGATTTCAGGTTCTGCTTAACCATGAAAAATAGGACGGGGATATCCTGGAATCCAGGAACCCCAGAAACCCAGCCCTTGCTCAGGAATCAGGACTCTTGAGTCTTACTAGGTGATCTTCATGCTTTGGGAAGGAAGCACAGTGACAAAGCACACAGGTTTGGGGTTGGAATAAGAGCAGGCACAGCTGCACGCACACATGCGTGCGGAAGACAAATGCTGCCATCAAGCATCTTTCTCAATCACTCTCCACCTTGGTTTTTGAAACAGTCTCTCATTGGGACCTACAGCTTTCTAACTATGCTAGACTGGCTGGCCAACAAGCCCCAGAGATCAGCCTGGCTCTGCCTCCCCAGCACTGGGCTTACAGGAGCACATCTGGCTTTGTGGTTTTTGTTGGTTGGTTGGTTGGTTGGTTGGTTTGGTTTGGTTGTTTTTTGTTGTTTGTTTGTTTTGTGGTTCAGTGGATAAAATTCATGTGCTTGTCCTTGCACAGCAAGCAGTTTCCCCACTGAACTGTCTTCCCGGCCCCTACAAGGAGCTTTTAAGTCAGTCATTGGCAGACAGCAACTGACACTTTATCTAACTGCCTGCTAACCATTCCTGTCACCCACTGGGGTGTCTAAGAGCCAACTCAGACTCCATGGAGCCAAATCTGAACTGCTCATCCCCCCTTCCAGACCCATTCCACTCACAGCTTCCCCTGCCTCAGTTGACAGTAACCCCATTAATCTATTTGCTTAAACCCAAAGCCTTGGGCTCACTCTTCACTCTCCGCACCTCCTACCTCCCAGCTTTCTGAAGACTGCTAGTTCTATTTCCAAAACAATCCAGCCCCATCCAGCCCCATTGTTACCTTGCACCGGCCACCATCAAAGCTCCCTGGCCCAGCTCTCCTCTTTACCCACGCTCACATGCAGAACAACACAGACCATGTCACTCTTCTGCTCTGAAAGTCACTGCCACACACCTATGGGGAGTCTCCCTGCTCCCTAGCCATCTTTCTATTCTCAGACCACACCAGAAATGTTCTGACCTCAGGACCTTTGCCCTAACTGTCTGAAACTCTTTCCCCCCACAAAATGACCCTGCCATGTCCCTCAATCCTTTGTTTCAAGTTCAATTTCCAAACAAGATTCACTCTGACCACTCTATTTAAAATTACAGCTTTCTCCCTTATCCCCATTATTTCTTTATTTATCTTTATTTTTTGAGACAAGCTGTCATCTAGCACCAGTCGACTTTGAACTTATATGTAGCCAAGGATGAACTTGAACTCCTCATACTCCAGGCTCTACCTCCCGAGGGCTGGGGTTATAGGCATGCGCCACCATACCCACTGCTTTCGGGATTCAACCCAGGGCTTCATGCTGGCTAGGCGAGCACTCTACCAACGGAGCGCATTCCCAGCCTACAGCTCTAATATACATGTCTCTGCTTTACTGTGTCCACTTCTCATATCATACAATTCTTCTCACCCCCCTGTTCTGTGTTATTCACTTAACTATCTCAAAAGCCAAGGACAGTGCCTGATTCGCGGTGGAGTTCAATACATAGCATTTATTTGTTCAGTGTGGACATACAAAATAAATAAACAAAATTTAAATGGCACCAGAGAGCCACGAAATCTCTCAAGACCTGCTCATGACAGCATCTTCCCTGCCGAATGACCTTGCTTCGTAGCCCTCTGACTCCCGACTGAACATTAATTAACCCAGTGAGTGAGTTTATCCTGGCGTATCTCTCAACAGGGTCCTCAGCAAGACTCTGATCTTTGCTTTTCACCCACTCAGTTCCTTCTTATCCTGAGCTCACCAGTTTTCAGCTCCTCTCTCAGCTGCAGAAATACTGCCCAGCACACTCTGGCAAGTGCCGGAAACACATGAACTCAACAGGAAGCAGAGTCCCTGAGGGCTGGGCTTTTCTCTCTCTTTGGGGTCTGCCTGCCGTGTCCATGGTACCATCTCCCTTCAAGGTGCTTTAGAGGGAAACTCAGGCAACGCTGTAGAGGTCACCTACACAATCTTTGATAAAATGTCCAAGCACACCACACTAACTTTAAATTGATTGATTGGGCACTATGAGCTTGGCTCAAGAGGAAAGAGAACCTGATGAGGTGTTTTATTTTCAAATTCATCAAAATAAAAAGTGTTTCTGTGAGTAAATCTTGTTGGTACTAGATATTGCCAGGTTTGGATTGGGGGAGGCAAAGAAAGTGAACAAATACTGGGTAACATGTTTTAAGGTTAATAATTAATGGGGGCCTTCCCCAACTGAGTACCAAGAAGCGTTCTGATCTCTCTAGACATTAGCAAGAAGCCCTCAGATCCCAGAGTGAGACAAGAGACATGGGAAGTTGCCTCCATATCCCCATTTTCCTGATTTTATGTATCTTTATCCAGTCATGTGCCTTCGGACAAGGCGTGGAACCAGGTAAGACTTTATCTTTTCTCTAGAAATGGCCATGGATTTTTCGTTCTTGAACGGGTTGCAGAGATTGACGATGTGGGATGGAATTGCTTCGGAGCACACAAAGTGGTTCTGTTAGTGGCACCCAAGCTACCCAGAGCTGTGCAGCACGTTGTAAAAGGGACTGGATTTCAGAAAGCTGCCCTGAGAGAAGGCGCCACAAAATGTCCCTGTAACTAGCAGTGCAGACTCCTGCAGGTCTGATGTGACAAAGGGGGGTTGCTTCAGCAGACAATGATCTGAAAGACTTGGGATCTTCCTAAGGGTTTATTTGGTTTCTAATTTGCCACCTGGGAGCACAGTGTGCAATCAAATGCTCTGTCTTATTGGGGTTGTGAAACCGCCTGGCTCTCTCGAAATAGAGAGGAATCTGAGTCCTGTTTCTAGTCCAATCTAAAGTAGAAATGTCACTGCATGTTTCCTAGTCTTTAGTTTTCTGTTGAAGTTTTTCTCCTGGGCTGAAGGAGCCACCAGTAGTCTACCTGTTTAGTCTGTGACTTCATAAACTAGACCGATAGCCAAGGATAGACTTGCACGTTCCATCAGATGGAGTCCAGGTTCCTGGCTGAATGGTGTGTTAGATCAATAAATGATGAGATTGAAATACCTGAACAATTTGACCAAACTAGCCACAGCTTTGGAACCTTGCTTCTGTACTCTTTGTCATCAAGAGCTAGTGGTAGAGGCTCAGATTAATTTTGAATTTTGATTGATGGACTGATGGATGAGTGGATGGATGGATGGATGGATGGATGATTTGGTTGGTGGTTGATTGATTCTGAGACATTCGAGTTTTAATAGTGCTCGCTGTGTTTCAGATGATTCAAGTTCAGCTCCTAGCATTCACACCAGGTAGCTCACTCATAGCTGCCTGTAATTCCAGCTCCAGGGGATCTGACACGCTCTTCTGGCCTCCACAGACGCTGGCATTTATGAGGTATACAGACTTAGTTAGGTTTCTACTGCTATGATTAAAAATTGACCAAAAGAAACTCTTGGAGGAAGGGTTTATTTCAGTTTACATGTCACAGCCACAGTCCACCTTGTAGGGAAGTCAGAGCAGGATACTAGAGGCAGGAACTGAAGCAGAGGCTTAGGAGGAGCAATGCTTAATGATGTCAACTCCTGGCTTATGAAGCCTGCTCTTTTACAGCATCAAGGACCACTAGCCCAGAAATAGCACAGTGAACTGGGCTCTCCCACATCAACCATCAATCAAGAAAATGCACCCTAGGCTTGCCCACAGGACAATCTGATAGTGATATTTTCTCAGCTGAAGTTCCTCTTCCAAAATGACTCTAGCCTTTGTCAAGTTGACAAAACTAGGCACCAGAGAGAGAGTGAGAGAGAGAGGAAACAAATCTTAAAAACGAACAAACCTGGGTTTGAAGAGAGGTCCAAAAATTTTGAGAACCAATGACTTACTCATAGGGTATGTACCTGAAAATTCCAGAAAGTTTTTTCCCTTGTGAAAATGGCTGTTATTTTGAGTTTATTATCTCATAGCCTAGGCCAGTTATTAATTCATATTAATTACTTCCATTTACTGGTCATTTTATGTGCTGTATATAATGCTAGTGTTTTGCATAGATTAGCTTATTCTTAACGTCTTGTCTAAAAAATCCCTTACATCATAATCTAGATCTACACAAGTAAAAATTCTGATGATATTTTGTCCTGAATTTTTTATTGACTTCTATATTTGAATTAAAACATTAAAACACGGACAAAGTCTGACGAGTCGGATCAGCTCACAGCAACAGCGCTGAATGCACATTGCTCTTGCTCACCGTATCTGCCCAGAGGGAGGATAATGTGGAGGAAATGGGCCCACAGAGCACATGGCGTTGCTCGCTGTAGAGAATCAGCCTGAAGAAGTGTGGGATGTGAGACCAGCTAACGTCTTGTAGAAGAGCTGGGGGCGGGGCTATAGACTGTACTGATAGCTTTATCAATCTCTTGGTCCCTCTTTGTAAGGAAAAAAAATGCAAAAATCCTAAGGCAAAGGGCTAAGACTAGAGACCATCGCTGTCTCCACTTTCCAGACAGAATTTTCTATGTAAGATAGAATCCTCCATAAAAGAAGTCTGGAGAAAGAAGTTAGAAGAGGGAAAAAAAGAAATGTTAACCATCCATCTCTCCAGTTAACAACTTTTTGTGAGATTTGCTGGGAATTGGGAAATGTGCAAGCTGATGGAGGCCAGGGCTGAACATAATCTCAGAAAGATGCATGAAAACTGCCTAGATGGTTATATAATTACAGTGTGGTTGCAGATGCCATAGAGCCCAGGGTGTGGTCAGATGGCAATGAGCAGAGAGAGCGTGGGTCTAATCTACAGCGGATGAAACGGGACAGAGTTTTCTGGAGTAGGTTCTCTTTAATCTGAACCCCGAAGCTAAATCTGAGTGCGGGGAAGAAGGGCTGAGGAGGAGGGAGAATTTAGTACAAGAATCACACATGGCCAGGAAGGCCTCTCCTGGTCAGGATGCTGACCTTCATTCCCTGGCTTCGCAGCAGATCAGGCTTTTTCTGCCTCTTGGACAAGAATAATGTTTCTTACTGAAGTATATATTATATAGTTACGAAATACAATATATACATATTGAAAAGGAATAGCAGAACATTATACCTAGAGTTGTAGCACTGGGGAGGAGGAAGCAGGAGGATTTCTGCGAGTTTGAAACCAGCTTGAACCAAAGAGTGAGACCCTGTCTCACAAAAGGTGGGCAGGAGAGGAAGAGAGGGAAGAAAGAGCCTGTAGGTCCTCGAAGAACTTTCACAAACTGAACTCACACTCCCACGAAGCCTCCTTTGAGAATACATTAAGCCTTAATATGTCACGTTGCCTGTTAGGGACTTCTCCTTCATGAGAACTCCCTGGGAGCTCTCCCAAGCCAGCCTTTTTGCATCGGGTTGAGGGGCATCCATGCAGTTCTGTGTGGTTGTAGTACATCCCTTCTCATTGCTGACATCAGGTGTAACTGCACCAGACTTCATTCACCATTCTACTGACATGTGCAGACTACTATTGACGTTGAGACTTGGGACTTGGAAATTATACATGCCAAGGAGGTTTGGCCTCCACCATCCCCAACCGCACCCCCTTGTCTTGGTACTATTTGGATTTTTCTCAACAATCTCCTCATCCTGCTGTTTTTCCAGGTCCCTGTTTATCCAAACGCTGAGGGAAGTAGCCATGATGAGTGGTGGGTGACCTCAGGAAAGGGGGTCAAAGTCAGGTAGCCTCTGGTCCCAGGAAAGCAGAATTATCTCTGCAGTACGTAAACCCATGTGTTGTTGTGGGACTGGTACAATGTCCTTCTGGGGAAATTTCTGGGCCACCAGCAGCCCTCTAGCAAATGAGTATCTTATACTAGTAGCTCTCAGTGGGGTGGTTTTGCCCTCCTGGGAACACCCAACACTGTCCAGAGGCATTTTTATTGTACACCATGAAGACAGCACTTCTCCTCCAACATCTAGCAGGTCAGGGGTGCTACAGTCATCCTACTGTGCACAGGAGGGCTCCACAACAATGCATCATAGGACCCACAAGGCTGAGGTCAAGAAAATGACATCAACATCAAACTTCAGGCTCAGTGGGTAAAGCACTTGTTACCCAAGCCATGAGGACTAAGTTCAGATCTCTGGAACCCATATAAAGCCAGATGTGGTAGCACACATCTGTAATCTCAGCACTCTTGCAGTGAGGTGGGAGGTAGAGACAGAAGAATCTCCAGAAGTTCAAAGGCCAGCCAGCATGAAGAATGAATGCAATGGTAAACAACAACGAAATCCTGTCTCAAGCAAGGTGGAGAGCCGAGGATCGACACCTGAGATTGTGCCCTGACCTCCGCACACACCGCCACCCTCACGCACATTCCACTCATGCACACTTGGAGCTCAGAAACAAGTGATTTGTGCTCCTTGTGGGAGTGAGTGTGTGGTGGGTCAGAAAGCTTCTGTCTCCCAGGCACATTCCATGTTTATAACCCTCCTGATACTTGGTATCCATCCCCACATTTAAACAGGAAGCAAGAAACAAAAGGGACAGGATAGAAACTGTAAAATGAAACGACATGATTCACATTTCTTCAATTCTGTTTGTTTGGTTTTTTTTGGGGGGGGGTTGTTTTGTTTTGTTTTTGTTTTTTGAGGCAGGGTTTCTCTGTTGTAACTCTAGCTGTCCTGGAACTCACTCTGTAGACCAGGCTGGCCTCTGCCTCTGCCTCTGCCTCTGCCTCTGCCTCTGCCTCTGCCTCTGCCTCTGCCTCTGCCTCTGCCTCAGAAGTGAGTGCTGGGATTAAAGGCATACGCCACCACTCCCTGGCCAATTCTGTTTCTTTATGTGATAGTCATCCACTAAGATTTTTTTGTTTGTGTTTAAAATTCATGAATAAAATAGATTGTGAACTATGAAGCTTAAGATTTTTCTTGGCAAGTAAAAAATTGTGTTCACACACCAGAGTATTTTTATGGTATCTGAATACCTTAAAGTTGAAATTCAATCTTCTTTAAAAAAAAAAAAAACTGTCCATTGCTTTAAAACTAAAGAGTTGACAAAATAATTACCACTTTTACATAAATATTACCGAAAATATTTTTTATATCATGGATAGAGGGAATTAAAATGACCAGCCCATCTAAGTGTCAAATCCAATGCATGGGCAGACCACAGTGCGACGAAGGTGATCAGACTTGGTGTGCACTTTTCTCCCCCCACAGTGTGGCATATAAATGAGTCCCATCCGAGAGAAGCAGCAGCGTAGAAGGAAGGCACCCGGGGGAAGGCTGAATGTGAGTGGGGGCCTGCAGGCTAGCAGCAGGACAAAGGAAAACAGGGTATTCCTTGTGCAGAAGCACAGGTTCAGAGCTGGTAACACGAATGTGTCTTTCAAGCCAGTATCTTCTGCGAGTAAATTATCTAGGGAGAAGGAGGCGGAGCCAGAGATGAAGACAAAGAGGGGGAAAGAGAGGAGATGCAGATGAGGGAGAGGAGAGGGAGGAAAAGGAGATGGAAGAAATAGAAATGGAAGAGGAGGAGAAGATGGAGAAGCGAAGAGAGAGGGAAAGAAAGAGAGAGGGAGAGAAGGAGAGAGGCAGGCAGGCAGGAGGCCGGCTGTCTGAAGGTTAGTCCTGGGTTTGTCCGGACAAGAGGGCCATAGAGAAGAGGGAGCCTGCACTGACAATTCAGACCTGCCACGTTCACTCATCTTTGCAGGCCTCCATTGCTGCCCCAAGGAGACCTCTCCACTTGTAGTTACTAGAGGAGACAGGCCAAGGGCAACCCATACCCCCAGGATGAACACACCCAGGGTTCCGTGGCAGCTGGGCACCAGCCCCAGCATCCTACAGAAATCCCCTTACCTCGGCAAGAGACTCTCCTACTCACAGGCAGACTTCCCGACCCTGTAGCTCAAAGGGTCTAAAGCCCTCCTGATGGGTGTCCCCTAAACAGGACAGGCCAAGGATTAGAGGACAGACATCTGACTTGTCACTCTGCCTGCCTCACAGGATCCTACCACTGTACAGGGAGAAACTGCCGCGCCACCGAAGGCCTTGGGCCTGCAAACTGACCTAAAAACACAAATCGCCCAGAGAGCACCCAGCCAAACCCCAAATTGGGTATCTAGATTCCCTCTATGGTCTTCCCCTCCCTGTGCCCTATTTAACACACCAGCTGCCCGGTACTCACAGACAACTCAGCAGGAAGACAGGCTGTCCTGATTTAGGCCTGATCCACACACAGAGCGGCGGAGCAGTCCCAAATACATCCTCTAACACCGTATCTCTGACACCTATGGAGCCCACACAGGGCAGAGGGGTCAGTAGCTCTCACTGTCAGGAAGGTGGTGGGCCGCTATTTCCAAGGAGAGTGTCCATTTTTGAGTGGAGCTTTCTCAGTGAAGAACCTGGATCTTGAGGGAATGAGGTTAGCTAGGGGTGGGCAGGACATCCAGGCCTCTGCTGAGGGGCCACAGACACCATAGGTGGACTTGAGCCGCAGTGGGAGATCTAATCCTGCATGAGACAGAGGAGCCTCAGTAACTTGAGTAGTGATCCGAGCTCACACTCAGGCACAGGGTTAGGGGACATGGCCCAAACTAGTCATTGATGTGCAGACTGCAGGATCCCAGGGTGCCTTCAGGGCTGCTCCGGAGAAGGTGCAGTTCTCAGTCACTGACACTAGGGGACGTAGTGATGTCTCCTTGGCTTCTGAAAAGGCAAGGCTACTAGCTTAATCTACCATTCTCTGTTTATAGTTCTTCCAGAAACACAGTTTTTACTTTTCCCAACGGGGCTGGGGCGGTGGGGCGGAGACTCAAAGCAAGGAAGGGGTGGCCTCCATGCACACATCTCACCTCTATACTCCACCTTCACATCCGCACACATGAATTCACATTTGGGAATCTGCACTCTGCTCTCCAGAAGAGTAGTGTGGGTTTCTGAAAACATGTAGGTGACAGCACAAGCCGTATTTATGTTCCAACATTAGGTGAGAAAAGAGCAGTAGGCTTAACTGCATTTGTCCTGTAATTACAAATGTATGAAACTATATTTATTTGAAGGGTTAGAAGGGAAAATATTGGAAGAAAAATGAACAGAAACATCTCTACTTCCATTGAGTTTATGTCTGAATTTTAATCTCTTCCAAATTTTATGTGGCATGTAGTATGGTTACTTTAATGATCTGAATGACTTGAAAAGTATATTGACTTCACCACAATGGAGTGAGGGCTGACAGCCCAGCGGAACTCTGGAAACATCTGGAGGAATTGTTAAAGCTAGACTCCTGGGGGCTGGAGAGATGGCGCAGAGGCTAGGTAGGGACACTTGCTGCTCTCTCAAAGATCTGAGTTCAGTTCCACGCACCCACATTATATGACTTACAACTGCCTGTAACTACAGTTCTAGGGGATTGACACCCTCTTCTGGCCTCCCTGGACACTCCAATTCATGTGCACGTGCGCGCATACACACACACACACACACACACACACACACACACAATCTCTTCTTTAAAAGAAATGTCTTTTAAAATAAAATAACAAAATTAAGATTTCTGGTCTCATCTGCAGAGCTCTGAATTCAGTGGGCCTGGGGTGGAGCTGGAAATCAGCATTTTGTAAACATTCCAAGTGATGTTGCTAGGGTACTGTCCTGGTTCCATTTCTGTTGCTATGGTCAAATATCCTGACAGAAACCAGTGTAGTGACAAAAGATACTTACTCTTCTTGCAATTCATGGTTACAGTCCATCATAACAGCAAGGTTACAATGGGAAGATCTCAAAGCAGCTGATCACACCATAGTCAAAAGCACAAAGAAATGAATGCATTGATGCCTCGTGCTCACCTGATTGCTTTCTCTGCTCTTACAGAGTTCAGGTCCTCCTGCCTAAGGAATGGTGCCACCCACAGTGGGTAGGTCTTCCCACATCAATTAACAATCAAGACAATCCTCGCAAACATACCCTCAGACCAACCTGATCTAGACAATTTCTCAATCAAGATTCTCTTTCCTGATGATTCTAGATTGTGGCAAGTTAACATTTAGAAACTAATCATCACAAGTAGAGGCCACAGAGGCCCACTAGGAAACCCCAGTCAATGGAGAGCCACCACCTGTCCCTGTTTCCTGTCTTCCAAGATAAACACTTCCAACACAACCACCAAGGCAAACCTAGCTTCACCTCGAACCTCAGACTAAAAAGCTGGGGATCAGTTTGTGTTGCTTTTGCCTATTGACTTTCCTCAGTATCTGTGACACAGTTTATCTTTATCTATAATGGGCTTCTTTATGACATGTTATGCATGTGTATAATGGATTTTGATCATATTTTACCACCTTTTCCCTTTTCTTGTCTTTCTCTCACCCCAGTGATTCCTACTCATCTTCCCAAGTAGTCCCCCTTCAGTGTGTGTGTGTGTGTGTGTGTGTGTGTGTGTGTGTATTCCAATGAGGTTGCTCACAGCAGTGTGTATGAGAAGTTACTTGCAGGAACATGTTCAATCTGTCAGTGGCTACACCACTGAAGAAAATGTCTCCCCTTCACCCCAAACCACCAACTATCTATAAATCCTCATAGAATGGTAGGCTTTGTGAATTGCTCCCCCACCTCCATGAAAGAACATTGATGGGCCCAGTCTTCCAATTATATATTAAATCCAAGGTATTCATGAAAATGGGTTCTTCCAAAACAAAACATCTACAAGCTGGAAAGAAAATATTTCTTGAAGAGAAGCTTCTAGGCTGAGACTCACTAGTGGTGGGAAGAGACATTGTCATTACAACAGCTCTGAGCCACTCCTTGCCAACCCTGAAAATATGCTCAAGGGCATTCTTTTCACATGAACTGGGCATCAGCAGAGCTGGGCAGGGCCTATGAGCTCTCAGATGAGAAGGATTGGCCTGCCCATGATTGTGCAAACAGGTGTTCCAACTCCCTAGTTCTAACATGGTAAAAGAAAAATTCTACTAATTTACATTGCAACATAAAGTCAACAGCATCAAATGACAGCATTTATTAACCACTCTCTTCATTCTAGGCTCCAAGGTCAGTACGGAATCACCATTTCATTTACCACAAAGCTTCAATCTAGCCCCTTAGAGGAGTATATTTGTGACAATTTCAATTCAGTGTGGTGAGTGTACAAATTAATGTTGTGCTAAGAGTTCTGAGGCAAGAATGGTCAGCTAAGAAGGCATTTTTAGAGGAGTGTTTGATTTGAGTCTCTCTTTTTCAAATGTGTGCTCTGACTATCGGCCTGTATGCATGTATGTCTGTGCACTATCTGTATGCAGTGCCCAAGATCATCAAATCCCCTAAAACTGGAGATGCAGACAAATGTGATCTGCCATGTTGGGAACTGAACCCAGGTCCTCAGCGAGAACAGCAAGTGTCCCTAAACACTGAGCCGTCCCTCCAGCCCTCTGATTCGAGTCTTAAAGGAAAAGAATATTATAAGGAAAAAGTATGAATTAGTGTTGAAGGGTTTAGAAAACAAGAATGAAATTGAGACTCTGGTATGGCCCAGAGTAAGACACATTAAAAGAAGCAACCAGATGCAAGGACCTCCAAGTCCACCCTCAAGAGCTTGACCCTGACCCCAGAGGCTGTGCTGAAGGAGAAGGACAGCTGACTAGCTGCCTTTTCAGGCTGCCTTATCTCCCAGCCGGGCTAGAACCCTGGCCACTCCCAGCTGGGAAGCAAAGGCCAAGGGTGGGGTCTTGTACTAACCAGTTTTGCAATCTCACTGGGCCCTCACACAAACATTTGGCTCTCCCTTCAAGGCAAGCCCCAGCTTTGGGCAGATATCTCTAAAGTGTCTTGTTCGTTGCTATTCCGAGCGCTAAGTCGTGGTAGGGACTCTCATGAAACTGAACCGGAATCACACAGAAATCTTCCACCTTAGAGAGCTATGTGTAAACTTCACACTGTACTAGCTGATTGGCCTATAGTGATTTCATACTGGGACGTTCACTCCTGCCCGCATTAGACCACTGAGTTCTTACTGTAGCCCTGTAAACAATGCTAGACAGGCACAGACATCCCATTTTGCAGGTGTCGGTGCTTACCAACTGTATTGCTAACTTCTCTCATTACTGTAACAAAATACCCGACAAAATGACCTAAGGAGGAAAGGGTTCTTTTGGCTCATGGTTTTACAGCCCAGGTGGCAGGGACAGCACAGGAACAGGAGCACCAGGCAGCTGGTGACGCGGGATCCGCAGTCAGGAAGTAGAGAGAGACGAAAGCAGATGCGCAGCTCCATTTCTCTTTTTATTCAGTCTGGGACCCAAGGCCACGGCATGGTGCTGCCCACATCTAGGGTGGATATTCCGACTTCAGTTAACCTACTCTAAAACTTCCTTACAGCTGTGCCCAGAGGTTTGTCTAGGTGACTCTAGATCCTGTCAAATTGGCAATCTTAATCATCACACCAGCTAAGCCGACTAGGGATGCCACCGGCATGGCATTGCAAGGGAGGTTCTTTGGCTTACTGCGGTAAGAAAGGTGGGGGGCCTGGAGTAAACCTGAGTCTGCCTCATAGGAGGGGTTGAGGTGGCTTACGAGAACTGGTTTTGTATTGGTGAGTCTAAGGAAGGCCTGACAAGTCGAGAAATTCTGGATTGGCTCCCACCAAAAGAGACGAGAAATCTAAGACCAGGCAACCATCATGGACTGATGGGAAGATGGAAAGGAGGCCGAGCTGAGGTTTGCATCTGAGGACAGAACAGGGCAACAGGCTTGCTGTTCAACCTCTGCCCCTGAGCCACGGCCCCAAGTCTTGAGCTGAGGTTGATATGGGAGCACCCATCACACATTCCTATAGACAGAAGTGGATGGGGTGTTTTCAGGACATCTGTGGCCTCCATAGCTCCCTCTCAGTCCTGACCCAGACACAGAGATGGAGGATCCTTTTGTACCTGGTTACAATCTGCAGGTATTGTCTGTGCTCAGCTGGAGTCTTGGGGTCTGGCTGCAGGTAAGGTGAATTTTGTAGTGTTTTCATGTTCTCTCACATAAAGGACTCCAGGCAATGTCTCTGAAGTCTCTTAGTATCTCTTCACTCGCTGCAGAGCCTGTGGACTCCCTATACCTCTAATGGTCCATGAGAAATAAGCCAGTTGCCTTCTGCACTGACATCCTAGGTATCTTCTGGGTAACTGATTGGCTGTCATGGTGCCAGGAGACCCACAGTGCTCATCTCCCAGGTTCAGTACTTACACATGACCGGGAGAGGGGACATGGAAGCAGAGTCCTGTCTGTGTCTAACGTGAGACCTTGTGCCCCAACTTAACCCGACATGACTCAACCGCCTGAGGGCTTCAGATTCCCAACTCAGAGGACAAAGGCACGATTCTGTACGAACTGTGAAAGCGCTCGATGACCATTACACCACTTCTTCCTCAGTTCCATCTGGACTAGACATGCATCAGTTTTTGATCAAGTGCAGAAAAGGAAAATTCAGATTTAATGCTCTTTGGAAGGAGGCTCTTTTATTACTTTCATTAAGTAGGGACAAGATGTGTAAAACAACAATGCTGTTTTCTATTTAAGCTGTATTTATTTTTATTTTATGTGTGTGGGTGTTTTGTCTGTTTGGGCACCACATGTGTGCAGTGCCCACACAAGTCAGAAGAGGGGGCCCAATACCCTGGAACTGGAGTTAGAGATGGTTGTTAGCTGCCATGTGGATGCTAGGAATAGAACTTAAGGCCTCTTGGAAAGGCAGCCAGTGCTCTTTACTGCTGAAACATCTCTCCAGCTCTGGCAGCTACTATTTTTAAGAACTTATCAATGTCCCCAAAGCTGTGCCTGTTCATTTCACCTAATATGTGGAGCCGCACTGTGAAACAGGTACCATTGACTGTTTTACAGATGGGGATGTGATAGCTCGGAGTCATGAAGTCATCTGCTATGAATAACTCATAATGAGAGGCCAAGTCACTAGTCACAGACAGACCAGTCTGACTCAACCTTGCCTTCCAGCAAGCCTAGAAATTGCCTTCCTGATTCTGCTTCAGGGTGGACTTCCCTGAAGGACCATGGGACAGGAAGTGTCTCCTGAGGTCCCTGTGAGAGCGTCTTAGCCTTTAGCTCATTCTATTGTGTATGTTGCCAAGGAGACTGGGACACATCCTGACCCCCCAATGTTCAGCTTAGCCACTTAGGAATGACAAGTAGAAACAGCCTCAGTGTCCCAGGAGCAAAGCCATTCATATAAAATGTCCCAGTCCTCCCTCACCCCAAACTCCATCCTAGCCTGTAGCTCCCCAAAGTCAAGTCAGAACAAGGTGTGAGCACTAATCCCAGAAGAGGAGCAGCCCTGGATCAAGGCTGGAACTTGTAGGCTGGTTTTAAGGTAACTAAAGGTTTTTCCAGAGGGCTCACTACCCAAGAATCTTCTCAGTTCAGTTTTATGAACTGAGCTGGGTCCTCATGGCTTCTGTGGCTTGGTATTACCCACACAATATAGAGGCACCTGCTCTGAGAATATCCTTCTTGATGGTGGTACAACTCTCACAATTGTCCCATAATTAAGTAATCCCTGCCACCACCATCATGTCACACACAGGGGCACAAGCAGATTAATGAGTAATCGGTGTCCTAGTTACTTTACATGTTGCATGATAAAATACCTGACAAACACCTTACAGGAGAAAGGGCTTGCTTGGGGTCACAGTTTGAGGTCACAGCACATCATGATGGGAGAGTCACGGTGGCAGAAGCCTGAGGAGGGCAGCTGCCCAGTGGCATCTACAGCCAAGAAGCAGAGAGTTATGAGTGCTTGTAGTCTGCTCACTGTTTTCTGTTTCTACAATCCAGGAGCCCAAGGACTGACGCAAATGATGTGTCTTCACACCTCAACCTCATCGTAATAACCCCATCACAGACATGTCCAGAGTTGACAATTTATATTAACCCTCATAATCAGGAAGGGAGCTACCTAAGCAGGGAAAACTCCAAGAACCATCTCAGGAAGGGAAGGCACGGACCCACCTACCCGCCACGCCCAAATAACCAAATGGCCAGTGCGATAGGGAAGTCCACATTCAGGATGACTAGGCAGTATCAACTTACCCAGAGACGCAGCCACCCACGATATGTGTCGGGTCTTACGCTAGACTCCAGCATGTTCAGTGAGTGTTCACTGTATTGTTCTATCAGAACTTCCATGACAAAGAGCCACTGGGTGATTAACACACAGAAATTGATTATCTCACGATTCTGGAAGGGAGATACTCATAGTCAAGATATCCATAGGGTCGGCCTCTCTAGCAATGTCTCCTTAGCTTTCTGATGACATCACCTGAGCCCCCACACCACCATGGTTCCACGACCCATCTTATTTCATCTCCTCCCCCCTCCCATGAGCGTGAGTGTGTATGCAGATGCTCGTACATGTGTGTGTGCATGCAGAGATCAAAGGACAACCTCAGGCATCATTCCACCGATACCACCCATCGTTTCTATTGTTACTAAGGAAGAATCTCTCACTGGTCTGGAACCCGCCAAGCAGGCTAGGCTGGCTGGCCAAAGACCCCCATGGATCCACCAGTTTCCACTGATACTGTATGCCTGGTTTCTTTTCTTTTCCTTTCCTTTTTTTTTTTTTTTCCTTTATAAATTTTTCTTCTCTCATACAATACATCCCAGCCCCCTCCTCCCCTCTTTCCACTCCTCCAAGCTCCCCCATCTCCCCTTGCCCTCAGATCCACACCTTGTCCCCACTCACCCACCCCCTCCCCCACACTTCTCCCCAGAAAAGAACAGTCCTCCTAGGGTTACTGCTCAAACAGGCATAAGGAGACAGAACAAGGCTGGGTACTACTCCCCTTTAAAATGTGAGTCCTGGGGATCAAACCCAAGTCCCCGTGCTTGCATGACAAACGCTGCCAGCTGAGCCTCTCCCAGTGCCTTGGTCTCCTCTTTCTCTTAGCGCAGGGTAGCAGTTGGATGGCACCACACCAACGACCTCACTTAACCTGAAGCAGAAATTTAAGGACCTTGTCTGCAACTTTCACAGTCAGAGGTGCTCCAAGTCATCTGAGGCAACACAGACCCTCTAAGGGGTCCTGGGCTGCAAACTGGGGGTGCTGTGGACATCCCACATATGTCTTTATTTTCCTGAAGCTGTAAAACTTCTACATGACATTGGAAAGAGAGCAATAGGCCCAAACCAGGCCCAAACAGAATCCTTTCCTGGCAGTGTAGGAAGCGATAGCCCAGCTAAGGCACACCGGAGCCGGCTGGCAGCTAGTGCAGGGATAAAGGGGGGTAGGCAGCAGCAGCCCCCTTCAGCAAAGTGATTAAGACTTTCTGGCAGCACCAGCAGTAACTGGCAGGAGCCCAGGAAGGAGTGCTTATCTGGCTCACGTTGAGGGTAAGTGATAAAAGCCAGCCTCTGGCACAGAACCCGAATGGAGCATCATCTTCGGGAGGATGCATGTGGCGTGAACCCAAGAACGTACTCTCCCTGCCTCGAGAGGTGCTTTTCCCACACGGCCTGTCTGCAGACAGGCCATTGCCTAGGCTCACCCAGCCTGGCCTCAGCCAAGGAGAAGGGACCCTTGGCCAGATGCCACCCTCTCCTGTCACACCTTGTATCCCCTTCTCCCACTCCTGCCAAGCCCGGAAGGAGGGTAAAGCTAGCACCCAAGAACAGAGCAGGGTTGGAAGGGCATCTTTCCATACTCTGTGAGCCGGTGCCTGGGATGTGGACTCAGGGTCTGCCGGGGCAACCAACTCTACAGAAATAAAGTGTGGAGACCGGGGAGATAGCTCTGTCAATAAAGTGCTTGCCTCGTGAGTACCAGGACATGGGTTCCACCCCAGGACACATGTGAAAAAAGGCATGGGGGGGGACACAATGAGGGGGACACCTGTAGTCTTAGAGCTGGAGAGAAGAGCACAAGCACATCCAGGAAACTCGATGGCAAACAAGTTCAGCCTAGTTATCGAGCTCAAGACCCATAAAAGAACCCAACTCACAGGAGGTGGACAGTGCTTCTGAGGAGGACAACCTCCTCCTGCCTCTACATGCATGCACATGTATGTACACATGCTCACATGAACATACATGCTCACACATGTCCACATGTCCACAAACATACATGTGCTCACATGCATACACATGCATATATATATGCACACATACACGCACACACAGGCATAATAAAAAAGGAATAAAATGTAGACTCCTGAGGAACTTCCCAAAGAGCTCAAGAGAACAAGGTGTAGGCTCTACTACAGACCTGGGTCAGAGTCCCAGCTGTGTCATCTTATACAAATGGCTATGGGCCAAAAACTCCTAGGTTCTTAGACTTCGTGTTTGTTTATGATAAGGTGATCAGTGGGCCCCTCCCCCACCCCACCCCCACAGGCTGTTCTGAGGATGAAATAAGATGAAACACTATGAAACACGTTGCAGTTATTCCTTGGTGGTCGTGAAACAAATATTTGCAAGTGTGTTTACCAAGGAGACTGCACTATAGAACTCCTGATTCACGTGCGGCTCGCAAGGGCTTCCCACCTTTTATTTCAGAAGTGTTGAAATAGATAAAGAAGTTTAGAGGACGTTGAATTAGCATATTCCCTCCAGACAGTTCAGTAATTGTTAACATTTCCTTGTATTTGCTTTCTCTCTCTCTATTGATGTGTGTGTGTGTGTGTGTGTGTGTGTGACTTGTAAAACCAACTGAGAGGAGCAGGAGACTGACACAGGGACACACACACCACCTCAAATGTGTGGACATCACAATATTTGAATTTTTTAGTATGCATGCTTGTGTGGTGTGCACATATGTACGTGTTTGCATGTGGATGCGTGTGGATGCACTGTGCATGTGTGTGCAAATGCTTGTGGAGGCTCAAGGTTGACATCAAGTGTCTTCTAGATCACTCTCCTCCTTATGTATTGAGGCAGGATCTTCTCACTGAATCCAGAGTTCACGTCGCTCGTCTACCCAGCCAGTTTGCTCTGACATCTGACTGTCTCTGCCTGACCTCTGTTCGGATTACAAGTGATGTCAGGCTTGACTTTTACATGGGGTTCTAAACTCTGGTCCTCAAACTTGGGGGGTAAATCCTTTACCCAATAGTTTTATGTTATCCGGTATCTAGTCCACACTCAAATTTCTCCATTCATCTCAAGAATCTTATCCGTGGCATTTTCTAAACAGGATCCAGTCAGGATTCCTCTGTTGCCTCTTGAGTCTCACTGATGGGCTTGGCACCCACTTGATTGCCTGGTGCCCACAGTGGCACACAAATGTGCTGTCCACTGCCTGCCATGGCACCTGGCTACTTGCTCTTTCATTATCTACATTCTGTATCTCTCCCTGGATTGGGATCATCTCTAGGCCCCAGTCTTAATCCCCGAGAGTTGCAGGCCCCGTGTACAGTAAGCTAGAGGAAATGACTATGGAATCTTTGCCTCATCAAAGGGTGAGAGGAAAAATACACTTTTAAAAGCAAGTGAGCCTCATGTTATTTCATTGGTAAATTCCAAACCCATGCTAGAAACCATGGTAACACCCCAGAGACACAAAAGACCCAGCATAGGTCCAGTCTCACTTTCCCAGAATCAGAGTCCTCTCAAGTCCCCTGGGCCCCTGTTTCAGTCTGGACCTTACTTACACCTGAGATAGGGCCAGTGGTTGAAAGGAAGGGAGTGCCATCCAGCCACAAGCCTCCTCTGTAAACATTCACACCAAGAGTATATGAATGGCCAGCTCTGGTCCTGCTATGGATCTTACAGATGTGATTCTGAGTCCTGTGGGTTTCTGTGGAGCCAGGTAACCTCTTCTAGATGGGCGAGAACAGAAAGAAGGATGTTCTCCTAGTGGGTGTTGTTTGTCTGCCTCTGCATTGTCACAGTGCTCACTACGTTAACCAGAGCCTGAAACTTCCCCCACCTTCAGGTGTTGCCCTCAAAGGAGTGCTTCTCAAACTGTACCATGTGTGTGAATCACCTAGGGACCCTTATATAGCCAGTGAGCTTTTCCATCAGACCTGAGATGGGCTCCAGGAGCCTGCACATCTGACAAGCATCTGAGTGATGTTAATATTGTAGGTCCCCAAATGACACTTTGAAAAACAACATTCCAAGGTATAATTAGCCTGCCTGAAATAAAGATATTCTAAAGCAGTGGTTCTCAACCTTCCCAATGTTGTGACCTTGTGTTATAGTGACCCCCCAACCATAAAATTATTTCTGTTGCTACTTCATAACTGTAATTTCGCTACTGCTATGAATGGTAATGTAAATATCTGCTATGCAGATGGTTTCAGGTGACCCCTGTGAAAGGGTCATTCAATCCCCAAAGGGGTTGAAACTGACATGTTAAGAACCACTGTTCTAACTGGACAGTGGTGGCACATACCTTTAATCCCAGCACTTGGGAGGTAGAAGCAGGTGGATCTCTGTAAGTTCAAGACCAGCCTGGTCTACAAAGTGAGTTCCAAGACAGGCAGAGTTACAACAGAGAAACCCTGTCTACAAAAACCAAAAATAAAATAAAATAAAATAAAATAAAATAAAATAAAATAAAATAAAATAAAATAAAATAAAATAAAATAAAATAAAATAAAATAAAATAAAATAAAATAAAATAAAATAAAATAAAATAAAATAAAATAAAATAAAATAATAAAGAATCACTGTTCTAAAGAAACATTTGTGTCTCTCCATCTGGAACCCAAGAAATGGGAATCCCCCCCCACATACACCCCAGAAATCTCATGTTGGGAGAAGGAAAGGCACCAGCCAGAAGAATGAACTTGTCTTCAAGACAGGTCCACAACTTACCAGACCACCTTATAGGATGGATCTGATCCCAGATAACGATGGGTCAAGGTGAGCGGGACCAAACCTTTATCAGGACGGCTAAATGTGTATATACTTGGCTGACTATTAAACTTTAGTCTCACTTTAGGACCCCAAATATGGACCTGAAGTAGAGTCATTGGTTTTCTTTGCCCCTCTCCCAACGTGTCCACATTGAACAAATCTCCTTTTTCTGTTTTTTACTATTATTTTGTTTCAATTGATTTCTCAAAGATGGATGGCGGCATTTGACTTGATGGGGTGCAGAGTTTGACCTCAAGTTAGGTAACAAAGGAACAGTATCCGATTCCCATTGAGTCAGTGCCTTAGTTATTAGATTCACTAGTCGATACCAGGCAGTATATGAGCATGGGAAGAGCCAAGGAAAGAAAGAAATACAAAGGTAAATAAATCTATAAAGTGTGTGTGTGTGTGTGTGTGTGTGTGTGTGTGTCCATGCTGGTGCTCAGGAATGTGTGCCTGTGCACGTTTGGAGTCCAGAGGATGACATCAGGAGTCCTGCTCCGTCACTCTGACTCAGTCCCTTGACACACAGTATCTCACTGAACCTATTGGTAGACTGGCCACCAGCAAACCCCAGTACTTACAAAGGATAGTTTAAAATGCCTTTCATATATTCTTTGACAATTTCATACATGTAAACAATGTATCATAATCATCTCTACCTCAACCCCTGCCTTCCACTTCCCCTAAGACGCCCCAGCTTCATGTCCTCACAAAGGATATTTTTTAATTCTTGTTTTACATATGCAGGAACTGGGGCAGACCCAGCCTGACAGGCCTCAGCAGATGAGCTGTCACAGCGAAGCCTGACTTGAGGTCTCCCTGACTTCAAGGTCTATACTGTTCCCAACACTTCATAACGTTTCTCACCAAGTCCACCAGGGGACTGAGAAAGACCAGGGAGAGAGCTGGCCAGCCTCTGAAACCTATCCAACAGAGGCTGGGGAACTAGGGCCTCACCATTTGCTTAGAGCTGCCTTCCCTGGGGCCTGTTGCCTGTTCCCAGTAATCACTTTGACCTCATCAGGTCCAAGCCCTTTGTAACAAGTTCGTAACGCACTGTAAGACACTATCACTGCCCTTTCTAGCCAGTTTCAGCCATGAACTGTGACTAAAAGCTTGTCACCAGAAGGCCGTAAGATCCTGGGTGACTCACTGTCCTTGCAGGATTTAGAGGACAAAGGGTTCCTCACAGCTTTCCTCCCTGACACAAAATTCCCAAAGCCTCTTCCAGCTTCCACTGGGCAAGGGTAACAGCATTTGTTACACACACACACTCACACACACACACACACACACTCACAGACACACACACACACAAACACACACACTCACACACCATGCACACATTTATATGCATACACACAACACACTCATATACACATACATGGCATGAACACACTCAAAGATATACACTGCACACACACACTCACAGACACACACACACTCACAGACACACACACTCACAGACATACACACACACAGACACACACACACACACTCACAGACACTCACACACACAAACACACACACAAACACACCATGCACACATTTATATGCATACACACAACACACTCATACACATATATGGCATGAACACACTCAAACATACACACTACACACACACACACACTCATATACACTCTCAGGATTCCTGCCCCATTTTCTTAGTCCAGACCAGGTACCTGGGGCTCATTTTGCAGACTTCTTTCCTTCCTAACTGCCTACACATTGTTTGAGTGCATACTGTGAACCAGACCCTGTGCCGAGAACTAGGAGCTAAGAAAGATAAAACCCATCTCCTCCCTGGAGAGGAGACGTAGCCTGGGCCATGGGAATGCAGGCCCCGGGAATGCAGAGAGGAGAGAGCCAGGCTGAAGGAGGGCAAGCAGTCCAAAGTCACACAGTAGATTAGGCTTAATGAGACGATATATAGAAAGGCACTGTGCAGGGTGTCTGGCGCCAGTAAATAAGTAGAAACCAAATGTCTCCTTCCAGCGGCAGACCAGGGATTGGGAGCCAGTCATCTGTAATGCCATCATAAACTATTAAGTGAAGAGGCCTCTTATCCACCCTGGAGGACTACAGAGGGGAGAAGCAGAGGTCTCCCTGGAGAGCAGTGCTGCTAGAAAGCACTCAGTGAACACACACAGGGCAGTGGGTGTGCTAGCAGGGGTGGGGACTCGGGAACAGAGACATTTAGCCAAGCTGGGAGGCTCCCCAGGGCCCTGATCTTTCCTAGATGGCTGCTCAGAAGCCCATCTTTGAGCACCCCAGGCTCAGCTGTTTCGGCTGTCATGCTCCTCATCTGGATAATGGGGTGTTACGAAGCATGTTGGCGGCCAACAATTAGTGCTTAACTCCATGCTCATTGGGCTGTATTTCTAAGCATGCTCCACTAAGACCCACAGTGGAGGTAAATCTCTCTCCTTCCTCATTCGATGGCTTGGAATTAAAATGCCACCCAATGTTCTCTCCCAGAGAAATTGAGATTTATGGGCCACTGTCAATACCAACACATGCTAGCCATTATTTGAAAGTCTCCTTGTTCCTTGGGACTGATCTCTATTTACTTTGAAAGATATATATGGCTTTCTAATTCACGTGGTTGCTAGGGAGGAGGGGCCTTAATGCTCTTTCCCTGGAGATGTTTTTCATCTTCCATCCTGTTTTTGCGGTTGATGTGAGCTCCAGCCTGCCCTTCCATTCGCTCAGACATTCCAGTGTTCTCTGAGGTTCTGGAACAATGTAAGAGAAGTCAGTCCATCCTTAGCCCAGGGTGACCAGTGTGACAATGTGCAGAGACCCTTCCACACTGTCGGGCTTCTCTCTTTGTTTCCCAAAACCTTACAAGAAGCAATTAAAGGAGGGTTTGTTTGGGCTCACAGTTTAGAAAGGACACCGTCCGTCACAGTGGGGAATTCGTGGTGACTTGGACGGGAGACAGCCGCTTACATTGTATCCATAGCCAGGACACAGGCAGGGGACAGGAAGTGGGGTTGGCTATACAGCCTCAAGACTACCCTTGCAACCCACTTCCTCCAGGAAGGCTCTACCTCCCAAAGGTTCCTCAACCTTCCAGAACAGCATCTGGGGAGCAAGTGTTTGTACGCTTGAGCTTGGTGGGAGGCATTTCACACTCAAACCACAACACACACCTTAGCAAACAACATTGTCCCTGACTCTTGAACCCAAGCCACAAGTCTACGGTCTTGAACTGGGCCTCATAAATACTTCTCGCCCTCTGTGCTGTACAGAATGCGTAAATTGAGGCAGGTGCTGAATTATTTTGGTCATTGGGTCTCAAAAGAGCCTGTGTCTGAACCTCTGAAATACATGTATATAGTCCGGGTTGCTAGGCCCTGTACAGAACTACTGAGTCAGTGGGCCTTAGGGAGAGCCCAGAAATGCAGTGTTTCCAGCAAGGTCCCAGACGCTGTTGCTATTGTTATACATAATAGTAATAATGCCACCGGTGCTAGTTCTCCATCCTACCTGAGGATCTTCTTGAGTGGGAGAGATTAGGCTGCTAGCATTCTGGAGCCCAGCAAAAAGACTATCAACACCTAAGGACTGGGATGTCATTCAGATGATGGAATATCCCTGGATTTGATACCAGCACCACATAAAACAGGCATGGTTCCATGTCTGTGACCCCAGCACTTAAGAGGTAGAGAAAGGCAAGGTAATATTGTTTTTTTCCTAAAGCCTTCATCTCACATCAGGTGAACCTTCCACCCTCCTCCATAACAGGGACAGGATCTGAAGTGAGGGGAGTGCATGTCTGCTGGAACTCACGCTGGAGCACAGTAGGGAGAGAGGGGAGCGCTGAGAGGCAGTGGTCCAGGGACTCATACCTTCCCCCTTCTGGAGCCTAAACCATCAGGGAAGTGTGGATACAGACAAGATGCAGAGGTCCTCACTCCCTGGCTGTGGACCTCACTCTAGTTAATTCTGGTCCCATCTGCTGCTGGTGGCCTTCGGTCACATGGCAGTCCTGTGAGGATGGTGTGTGTGGTTTCCTGAAGTCTTATCTGACACGAAGAAGGATGACCCCTTGTCTCTCCTGTGGGCTACATTGTCCCCAAATACAAAGCCTCAGAAACTCCCTGGGCTTTTGTCCCCTTCCCCATCCTCTTAGAGGCAAAGGAAGCTTCAGTCAGACACCCTGCTGTGGTGGATGCTGCCTCCAGCACTCACATCGAAATATAATTGTTACATAGACAGTAGGAAGGCGGGATCTTTAAGAGGTTGTGAGGGCTTCCTCAAAATGAATAGATTCTGATGCACAGCATCTGCGAGCTGTGACTCACAGATGGGGACTAGGGCTTGGACTTCCCCGACTCCAGAGCTCTGAGCTGAATGGACTTCCATTGGTTATAGTTTTCCCACCGTCTAGAATTTTGTTACAGCTGCAGGACTGAGACAGGCACACACCACCACCACCACCACACCACCCCACAATCCTCTTCTTCTTTGGTCTAGCTTCCATCTTCAGATGCCTAAAGTAGCCACATACCCCATGTTCATGCTAACTCCTCAAACCCCACTACCAAGTGGGGCCAAGGATCTAAGTCACTTCAGGCTGGTGAGATGGCTCAACAGTTGAGCGCTTGGCCTGCTCTTGCAGAGGACCCAAGTTTGGCTCCCAACACCCACATTGAGTGGCTCACAACTCAGTTCCAAGTGCTACACCGCCTCTGACTTCCACAGGCACCTGCATCCACGCACATACGCAGATACACACACACACAGAATAAAATAAAAATAAAACCTGTTTTCTGAAAAGTTTAAACCCCTCAGCAAACACCCAGTTTAGGGCCATAGGCCACTTTCTACCTCCTCCAGGAAGCCCACCCTAATAGGTCCCCAAACTTGACATCAAGAACAAAGTCACTACAGGAAAGGAGAGATGTAAATTGTTACCCCAGTGACTCCTACTCTCTGCCCCCCCTTGTCAGTCTCCGTGGGCTGGAACAAAGTGGTGACACTAGCAAGGCCTGCTTCTTTAGCAGCCCTGGAGTTGGGAGGATCTGGCTGCAATTTCAGGTAGCTCTTTGCAGAGAACATGCATTTCTCAGCACCTGGTGTTCTCAGCAGAAGTCGTGGTGCAACCTGTTGACTGCCCTCTCACACGTGGTATCTGCAACAAGCTGCCAGAGCCTTCAGTTCCATCACCTTCATGATGATTCTATGAAATGTGTAACCCACAAGGGGACAGACTTAGAGAGGCTAAGGACAAGGCCAAAGTCATACAGACCAGAAGTAACATCAGGACAGGAACCCAGCCCGTGGGCATGAGCACCTGTTTTCTCACTGATGCTGGAGGCAGATGCCCCAGTCACCCTTGTCTCCCAGCTGGGCATGAGCCTCCAAGCCCATGGGCAGTTAGAAGGGGAGGGCTCAGGACATGTGATTCCCTTGGTGATAAGTGCCACCTGGCTCAAGTCAATCATCTTTAGAGACACCATATAGACCCTGACCACTGTCTTCCCCAGGTGAAAGCCAGATGGCCCCAGGTGGCTTCAGCTGGCAAGGCCCACTCTGGGGAGGGTCAGAGTGGGGCTGAACATTGGCACTTCCAGAGCAGAAAGTCCAGCTTTGTGGGAGAACGGCTAGCAGGCCAGACCATGTACTCTGGCTCCATGGTGTACCCTGCCAGGTCAACTGAGGTCAATGCTCTACCTGTGCCTGTGACCATTCCTCAAGAATTATTCAGTCCCATATGTGGTGGGTGGAGAGTTAGAGTTATCTTTCTCTGCAGTGTGTGGCTCTCCAGCTCTTTTCTGGTATGCTGGGCCTCTGCTATCCAGGGCCTTCCTTCCTCCCTGCAGTCATCCTGGGCAGAATTTCCCAAAGCTGAGTGCAACAAGCTGGCCTGCCACCCCAGGCTAGGACCGTACCTTCTTCCCATCAATGCTCAAAGCCTACTTCCTTCACACAGCCAGGGACTAAAATTACAAGAATTTCATGGGCTGATTTTAAGTTATAAAACTTAAAATGAACTAAGTTATGATTTTTTTAAAAGCAGCAATAAACTCCAAACTCCTCTGTTTCTTATCATTGTACTGCATTTTGCTATTATCGTGGTCCTTTTACATTTTCATTTATTATAGTGTATGGCAGAAACATTCTGTACTGATGTGCTGAAACCCATCTCTTCTCAAGCCAGGTGTGGTGGCACATGCTTGTAATCCCAGCGCTTGGAGAAGTTGAAGGCAAAAGGACTGCAAGTTCACAGCCTGTCCCCCAAAATTAAAAAAAAAAAAAGCTCAGTAATGTCACACTGTTAATTTAATAGCAACTACAGTGGAATTTTGGATGGTGTTGGTGTTTGTTTATTGGGAGATGTCCCTGTTTCCCAGACTGGCTGGGAACTTAAAGTCCCTCCTTAGCAGCTCCAAGCACTGAGATTATGTGCATGTACCACTGCACCCAGGACAACGGTAGTATCTATTTCTTGAAAGCTGAAAGACAACAAATCTATGTGTCACTTATCTGTTGACCATCAGAACAAGGATCACCCAAAGAGTCAGAGAGTAAATACTTCTCCTTTCGTAGAACCTGCGGTCTCTCTTGGCATTCCACTCTACCACTGTGGCACACAGGCAGCTCTAGGCAGTACATAAACACACAAGTGGACATTAATATATTCTAATAAAACTTTATTCACAAAAACAAATGGAGGCTTTGGGCTTTAGGCAAGAGAGCACAAGTTGGAATTCACAGACAGGGTCGGAGATCCTGAGACAACAAGGCTAGCACACGGAGAGGCAGGGAGAAACTAAAGTGAGCCAGATACGGTGAGTGATGTAGAAGCATGCTATGAAGTTGATCCAAGAAAAAAAAATGTTACAAAATGTTCAGTCACATTAAGAAGAAAAAAATTAAATACTTTGAAAGAAAGTGTGCTTAAATGCCAATTTCTCTGGGTAGTGGGATTATAGCTAAGGTTGTTCTCAGGCATCTTGGTGCTTTTTCTGGACATCCTATGGCTCTGAAGTGGTGTGTAGTAATGTGACAATCATAAAAATGCATTTCTGATATGGAAGGTACAGAGCACTGGGTCAAACCCGAAGCCAAAGCTAATGACAGGCACATCTGGTCAGATGTAGCCCACAGGCCCCTGGAGGGAGATGCTGGGGATGGGTGAGGGGTGACAGGGGACACTGCGCCCTCCTGGAAGGGCTACAGGAGCACAAGGGTAGCACTGCTGACGGCCCCTCATCTGCCTCCAACCCCTTAACTTGGCAGATTCTGCTCTCTTCTCCCCTGATACTAGTTTGTAAGATTCCCCTTCCACACTCACAAAGGTGACATAAATCAGGAAAAGCAAGAGATCTTAATGGCTTTGCATTGCTGTTTTACTAACTGGGAAAGCATGGAGTTTGATTGATCGGTTGGTTCATTTGCTTGTCTTGTTTTTTGTCTGGTACCAAATACCAAACATAGAACTGGAACATCACAATGGATCTAGCACGTGTCTTACCCGAGTCACTGATTTTACAAATAAGAAAACAGAGGACATTGAAAGGCATGCCCGAAGACGCAGAACTAAGTAAAAATTCATCCCCAACAGAGAGGATGCCCTGAACGGGCCCTTCTTTTCTCAACATTCAGATAGTATGGCAGGCTGCACAGACATGCAGTGATTCTAATTCTTCCTCAAATCCACTCTGGAAAGCACCAGTGCCTACAAGGAACCTACGTCCTGGGCTATCTCCTGGGCAGGACTGATTTTTCTCTGTGTCCCACACCTAAAATATCTCAATGCATAAGATCATTTCTGGACGACTTCCTAACTAGTGGGTGAAGGCCTTCAAATGATAACCTCTCCACAAAGCCTTTATGGACTTAGAACACAGCACTCAACACCAGGCACCTTCATTGTTCTATCGTCTCTTCCCCAAACCAGACAGCTGATCCCATCTGGTAACCAAAGGGTTAGAAGCAGGGTCTTAGTCACTTCCTCCACAGACACCTGAGTAAGCTATGCAGAAGGTGAGAAGTTGCATCTGGCACACAAGCACCTCTCTGCCTTGTGATTTACACCATCGCTTTTCCTCTGTGTCCTGAGCCCACCAATGCCACCAATGCTAGGTCTTCTAGAGTTCTCTATGCCTCCTTCTATGCAAAAGGCTTTGTTGTCAGTCTTAAATTATATGCTCCTGGAGTATCGAAGATAGACTGGTTTGTTTTCTGTGATCAGGGTCACAGGAAGCATAGAGATTTAAGAAATACATTTACATGAGCTGGATAATAACAAAAAAATTAAGAGTAGCAGTCTTCATTATCCCCCCCACAACTACAGAGCTTAACAAATGCAACAAATGGGCATTTGTTTCTGGAGTGTGTGTGTGTGTGTGTGTGTGTGTGTGTGTGTGTGTGTGTGTGTCCGTGTCCGTGTCTTCAAGAAGACTGTGGGGGCACTGCTCATTGGGGTGGGAGTGACACTTACCCATGACATTGTAGTTTAGTCTTTTGCTCACTTCAGATGGCACAATCCTTGACTTGCCTTCTGAAAAGTGGCTTCATTCCCCCGCCCAGCCTCATTTGAGGGTTCCTTTTAGAGAGCTAACCATAACTACATAAATCAAATTAGAAGCTAAAAATACATCAAAAGCCCAGGCTTGCTCCAGGTTTCAGGAAACTGGCAGTTACTGGAGGAAGTTCCTCCCACTCCTAGAACTAAATGGAGTAAACAAGATGAGAGTCCACCAGAAAACAGGTGTTTCATGGTTTTGTGTTTTGTTAGTTACGTGTGCAGATTTTGGTGTGTATGAGAAAGCAAACAAGCACCCCTCAAATTGGAACATCCTCACTTAAAATTTGAACTCTGTGCTATATTTTGGTTGCTTCCCTGGTTGTGGGAGGGATCACAGCCCTCCCCGAGGACGCGGGGACTGGAACAGATTCGTTTTTCCCGTGAGGTGGATGGAGTCACTCTGTGCCATACAGTCAGTCCCCTGCAAGCGGCTGGCTGCCTCTTGGCAAAGACCACCCCAGTGGCCTTGGGTTGGGTCATTGGGCTCCCTAAAGGTCAGAAGGAAGCCAGCCTTTCCCAGTCTGTAAGGGAAAAACCATCCCTGGTTCACCCTGGAGGCTCTCAGACAAGGCTGTGGGGGTCCTGTTTGTCTGTTTCCAGGCCTTCAATGGGAGGACAGGTTCCTGATGAACCCCGGTTTCTAAGTACCCACAACCTCTCAGTTCCTCAGGCCTCTGCTCACAGACCCTGCCTCTTGTCCTTAAGGACCATCAATGATAGTTCTGAAATAAAGCTTTGGCTTTTCTTAGACTCTGTAGGGAAAATGATGAGACTTGACAGGGAGCCTTCTAGAAGTGGATGAGAGCTCCTGGTTGGGGAGGGGCGGGGAAGCTGGCTGAAGCGTGCTGGAATGTGTATGTGTGAATCAGAGCAGAAGTGCCTGGATGAGAGGCAGTTTAAGCAAACAATCATGGCTGGCTCTTGTGATGGAGCCACCCACCGGTCCAAGAATCAAGTGGCTTCTCATTCCAGAGCCTCTGTGCTGTAGGCCAGACTTTCTACCGAGCCCTTGTTTCGGTCACAATCAAATCTCTCACTTCCACACAGCAAGAGTTCTTTTTTCTACTTCCCTCACAATGGCTGAGAAGGATACCCAGCTAGCAAGGGCAGAGCTGGGCTCGCGCTCAGGACGACTTACTGCTCTGCCAACATGTGTCCCCGGAGACGGCTGAGAGACTGCTCTCCTCATAGGAGCCTCTTTCCCTATACACTCCCTGCTCTAGATTCCCCCCTAAAACCAGCTCCCCTCTAAAGCTTCCACACCCTCTGTGGCCCACTCATCCGCACCTGCCCCCTGCTGTTTCCCATGGGGCAGGCCCTTGTAGAGTCCTGAGTGTGCTTGGCTCACCCTACCCTTCCCTGCCCATCTGCCGACCAATGCTTCCTCCACACATCTGCGTCCCTCCCTGCCCAAGTTGGGTCTGCCTTTCTCTTTGCTTCCTCTCTTTTCTTATTGCTTACACGTCACCCTGTATTTGTTATATTTTTTGGTAGGTTTTTTTTATATTGTTTATATTGCTGCCTTCCTCTCCCCCCATCCCCCATAGGATTGTGAATCCTCTGAAAGCAGAAAGAAACTGGGCCTTAGACCAGTCTGTGTACAGTGCATGGCACGTAGTGGACGCTACAACAACATTAATGAATTAACTAACATAATTCATTAATTGGAATGAATGAATGAATGAATGAAGATCTGGGTTCATCATCACCTTGATGTTTAGTATAAAGGCTTTCAGTACCTCTTGAAGGGCTGGTACCAACAATCCACTTCCTGCTTTATCTATCATCCATCATACTGCTTTACACACTTACACACACACACACACACACACACACACACACTTCTCTGACTGGGCCCCAGAGCAAAGCCAAAGAAATAAACATCATTTCTCCTGCTCTGGTTACTTTTTTTAGAGAACCGAAGGACTGACATCCAGCAGGACAGAGACAGGACAAAGGTCGTGCTGCTCGCCAAGCCAGTCCTGGAAAGCAAGATTCCCAGAGGCAGGGAAAGTGCTAAGGCAGTTTGCTCACCTACAAGGCAGCACTCCCCTCCCCCTCCATTGTGACACAGTTCAGCCTTGGCTCAGAGGCAATCCTGGGTCATATGCTTCTCCTAGGACACCCGAAGGAACCCTGGGGGCTAAGCTCTAGCCTCTTAAACCCGGAGGAAGATCTTCTAGAACCAATTGGGCTCTGTTTCCTTGACCTAGCCCTGCTGCAGAGATAGGTCACTTCTTCTCTTAGCTCATTAGCGCCTGCGTGAGCTGCTGAATTATTGCTGCATTGCTAATGGGCCCCCAGAAGGCTACTTTTAAAGTTGTAGAGAATTTGAGTAGTTGATTTCAATCCTCTTCCTCATTAGAGGCCCCAGTGCTGTTCCAGTAGCTAGGAGTTAAAGATGATAGTAGCCAGGGTCAGCACCTTGTGGAAGGACAGGGCTGTGCACATCACGGTGGGAAGCCTGACAGCTTCGCTTTTGTTCACTGTGTTCACCAAGGTGGAGGAGGAAGTACGTGTTATTTACTCCAGGGTCCTGATGGCTGTTGCTAGGGACATAGAAGAAGACAAGCAGGTTTTTCTGGTTTCCATTTTCAATAAACACTGTGGCCTCAGGAAAGAGAGCCTGCCTCTGAGCCAGCCTACTTAGTGGGAAGACTATGGCTACCCATGTGAGTAGAAGCTGAAGTATAAAGATGAACATCCATGTAACATGGGGTGGGGTGCATACTCTGTGAGCCGTCACCAACTTTAGCAAAGCTCTGAGGAGAACAGAAATCAGACACACACACACACACACACACACACACACACACACACACACACACATGCTCCCCACTGCTAGTCTCTCAGGCAGCTCTAAAGAACTGGCTTGCTGCTGCCTGCTAGATGTTTTAGCCATAGAAGACAGAAATTGAGGGAAAGGCTTATGATATGGGTGGCCCTTAACACACACCCTTAACAGTGCATTCTCACACATGGGTCTGGAGGGACTGGGGGGAGGGGAAGGAAGGAAGGGAAGGGTAACATGTCTCAGGGTAGTTAATACCTCCTCATGGACAGATCAAATCAACAAGCCAGGTCACAGAAACCAACCACAGCTACTGATTTGTTTTTCATATATGTGTGTGAGCAAGAGTGAGCAAAAGTCAGGGAAGCCGATCAGCAAGTTTCTAACCCGATAAGAGCAGGATAGAAACCAGCCAAAAGTATGATTCCATACAGAAGCAAACACCACTCTTTTCTCCTTTATTACTGTTACATACATGTACTTACACACATGTGGACACATACATGTACCCATGCATACATGCATGCACACTCAGAGACACATGCACATATACATATACACATACATGTACACAGAAGAAAGACACATGTACATACAGGCACACACACATGCACACACAGCCAAACACACATAGGGCCTGACCTCAGCCCCGGTCCTTCACCTTTTCTCCCAGGATTCTTAGAGGCCATGTCCTAAGTGCTCACAGTGATCCATCCTAATCTTCCCAGGAGAGCAGTTCAAGGTTTCTGAAACTTCCCTCCTGACTCCATTTGGCCTGAGGTTGAGTTTAAACAGAGCCAACCCTCTCTTCTGCCTGCCCCAGCCTTCCTCCGGACCCCTCCTGACACACTTGCTTCAAGCAGCTGACTCTCCCGTGCCCCTCCTCTGAGTTTATTTCAGTTGACCTTCTCCACTTACTGAGATCAGGTGCCAGCCCCTCAAATGGAGGCTTGTGATCTTCCAGCCCCTGCTCTGAATAATATAATATACCACTAGCAGCCAACTTGTCCTGGGAGCTGACAGTGGCAGGCATTATGCCAAACTCCACACATGAGACATCTCCCATCTTCCCAATAATCCCATGACCCTTTTTCACCAGACAGGGAAATGAAGCCTAAAGAAGCTTCGTAGCAGGACTGGAGAGACAGTTCAGCATTTAAGATCACATAGTTCCCTTGCAGAGGACCTGTGTTTGGTTAGACACCCAGGCCTGGCAGTTTACAACCACCTGTAACTCCAGCTCTGGGAGTTCCGATGCCCCTGGCTTCCACAGGCACTTACATGTGCAGACATACAGGCAGGCATATAACTAGAAACAATTTTCCAAAGAAGTCACATAGCAAGCCAGAGCTACATAGCTAGAGACTACAAGCAGAATCTAAACTCAGGGTTTCTGACTCAGAGCCCAGTACCATAAGATGTGAAGCTATGGCCTTCGAGCCTCAGCTCTGAGTTTGAATCTAGTCTCCTCTGCAAAGCCTGGGGAAGCCCTGATACTCTGCACTTCAGACCTGAGATCTAACCATGCCAGCTTGTGGTTGGGGTTCAAGGCACCTCCCAGTAAAGCACATGCCCATCCATGTGTTTTTAACGCTCACTCTAATGCCTTGGTCTCTTCTCATTCCACGAGCAATTCTCCATGCAGACCTGGGTAACCTGACTAGTCCAGTGCTCCTGACCTTCTGTATCCTACAGGCCAGACAGTTTCTCCCAGGAGGGACCCATAGACGAGGTAACTACACAGCTGAAGTCTTGTGCAGGAGGCTCCCAAAATATGTGTTTGCTGCTGTTTGAGGGGTCTGCCTACTGTCCCTTCATAGCCTTCTCCCTCCATGGTAAATCCACGATGCGCCTGCCAGGCTGACCAGCTTCCTGCCTCCTGCCTGTCTTCATAGGACCCCACTTTCTCGCTTTTCTATCTAAGCTCCAGCACCCAGCCTGGCACAGCCGTGTGCCCCACCAGAAGCAGCGAGGGGCAGTTCTCAGGTCCCTCCAGCCTCCAGAACTGCCCCCTGCCCTCTCCCTCAGGGACCCAAGCTCTGAGTACAGACCAGCTTCCCAATGTTTCCCACACCCTTGAAAGCCCTCAACTGCTATCTTCCTTTGAGAGGGGGGAAAAAAGAATCAAAATTACTCATTATCTTAGAACATTTGATTTTTTACAGAACTTCTTGTGTGGCTCTCAGGTATAAGGTCAATACAAATAAAATCATCTCAATTGCCCAATATCAAACAGTTCTAACCACCCCCTCCCAAAAAAAAAAAAGCGAAAGGCCTTTTAAGTGACTGGTGCATTGATATGAGAGTCACAATGACAAGTTCCAAAGATGAAAGTAATGGATCAGAAAATAGAACAGTCAAGAAAATAAAGATGAAAGGCAAACGACCCTGTTTGAAAATCCAATGCTTTCATTTTAAAAAAAAAAAAAAAAAAAAGCCAAAAGCATTATCCTTTGTTACGAAGACCATGATGAAAGAGTCAGGCACTTGCCGCCTGTAGAGTTTCATCCCTACCCACATCTCCCTGCCTATCCCTAAGGGCAGCAGCCTTTGTTGTGACTACATTGGCATCAGAACCCCTGGGCTACTGTGCCCACAGCCTACCTGCATCTTCCCAGTTTTGCTGAGGACACCTGTGGGCAGGTGGTGTGGCTGGACCAAACTCCCTAAAGCCTCAGTCCTTGTCCCTGAGGTCCATACAGTCAGGCAGCAGCTTCCCACACGAAGCCAGAGACTCCAGGTCTTTGCATTAAAACATGTCATAAAAAGCACTTCACTGAGACAGTGTTTTATTAAGAGAAAGAATTAAGACACATGAACATAAACACCAGGACCGCTGGAGCTTTTCAGATGCCCTTTATCACAGCCTAAGCCACCCTGAGGGCCTTGTGAACTTGAGTAGAACAGAGTTTCTACCTCGCCTCTCACTTTCTAGGGCCAGTGCATCCCAGCCTTCGTCCTTTGGTGGAAATTTCCATGCCTTTACCTTACATCATGACATGCACTTTGCCTTTCAAGTCCACCCGCTGCTGTGACTCATTAGCCCTGAGATGAGGAAAAGCCGTGGCTGTAGCCCAGTCATGCCTCTGGAAGCTCCGGGTCTCACGCTCATTCCTCCAGGGACCAGAGGTAGAAAAAGGTGTAGTGACACACACCTCCCATACTCGTGTGTCACCTCTGCTCTTCTGGTCAGGAGAGGTTGTTTTCCCTCTTTGCTGCCTTGCTGACCCCAGCTGTCCAACCTTTGGAACAGGATGTGCCTAGTGATTGATGGGTATTTACACCCATCAATCACCCTTTTATGAAGGCTAGTGTTTTGTTTTGTTTTTATATCTACTAGGCTTCTGAGACAGCATGAAAACAGAAGTTCTTTTTAAAATCACACCTATGGAGAATTCAAGGAAACTCCACATGAATAATGGGAAAGGATATAAATAGTAAACTAAATCCATCAATTAAGTAACAATTAGAGACAGTGACTGACACACAGATCTGATCTGGGCAGAAGAGACAAAGAACAAATATTCGGCTCACAGCAGAAACACGGTGCTGTATCAGAACTAGAACGAGTGGGTTCAAAGAGGACACAGCAATGTGCAAGGGCTGAGGACATCAGCTGGGAGGAAGCAGCTGGAATGTGGCTTGGTTGGAAAGTTGTGCCTAGCATGCATGGAGCCCTCAACATCAAAGAAACAGGACATGGTGGTACACACTGTAATCCCAGCAGGGAAGGTAGATGGGCACACTCCACATGTGTACAATGCAGTCTGTAATAATAAAATATTATAATAATATAACGTATTATAGTTATAGAATATATATAATTATGCTAACTAACCAAATACTTAACAACCATACAGCTGTATAGCACAGGGAGCCAAAGACATCACAGATCCTGCTGATCACTTTAGTTTTAGAGGTGAGAAGATAGAAGCTCGGAGAGCTATCTGTTCTTGGAGACTGTATTGTACACAGGTGGATATGATATAATATAATATAATATAATATAATATAATATAATATAATATAATATAAATCAAATACTTAAGTATTTTACTAAAATAGCATCATGGGTAAGAAACAAAGACCAACATTTGCTTCTGGTTTATACTCATTAGGCCAGAAGTAATGAACTATTGTTCAGTTCCCTTTGTCCCACTACATCATGGCTTTTTCTGCCTTGAAGGTCATTTTCTATTTTTCTATCCATCCCAATGGTCCTGTAAGATCCCATCATTACCTTCCACCAAGCATCGTATTTTCTGTTTTCCCCTTCTTCTTCTCCTCCTCCTCCTCCTCCTTTCCCTCCTCCTCCTCGTTCTTCTCCTTTGATTCATGGTTCATTTGATCAATGTGTATATATGGATGTCTGTGTGTATGCACACATGAGTGCAGGTAACCACTGAGACCAGAAGAGGGAGTCAGATCCCCTGGAACTGTAATTACAGATGGCTATGAGCTGCCCAGTGTAGATGCTTAGAACCAACCTGCAGTCCTCTGGAAACTGGTAGATGCTCTTAACCGCTGGGCCATCTCTCCAGCCCCATTGTAATATCTGAAATGTATTTGAATTCTGTCTTCTGTATTATACAGAACTCAACCATGTTGGTTACTACAGCTACTAGGTAATTTTTCCTGTATTTTCATCTAGACAATTATCCCAGTTGCTATGTGTATATTTATTCTAAGAACAATTCCAATTCTTAAAGCACTTTTCAAATGCTCCTCTTGTCTGCCTCTCACAACTTCAGTTTCTCCAATGTAATTTGTTCTACAACATTCCTGTCTATGTATAATAGCTGTAACAACTTTTCCTTCCTAATAAACTTTGATATAACATTTCATCAAATTCTCTCAAATATTTTTTATCCATTGCATTCTTTTTCTTTTCTTTTCTTTCTTTCTTTCTTTTTTTTTCAAGACAGGGTTTCTCTGTTGTAACTCTGGCTGTCCTGGAACTCACTCTGTAGACCAGGCTGGCCTCAAACTCACAGAGATCTGCCTGCCTCTGCCTCCCAAGTGTTGGGATTAAAGGCGTGTGCCACCACTGCCGGGTTGCTCGGTTTATCTATTGCATTCATATTCAAATGTTTACTCACCATTGGGAGGAAATGGTATCTCAATAAAGGGTGATCTATAGAGGAAGTCAGAACTAAAATAGACCTCCATGGTCATTGGTTCTACTGACCCCTGACCACAGAACTTTACAGTAACCAAAAGGGACATGTTTCTCAGGAGCTTCCTCGCTAGAGCGGTGAAGTCTGCAAGCCCGCCTGAGCAACTCTGATTTGACCATATTTGGTGCCAAGTGTGACGGTTAATCTTGTCAACTCAATGGAATCTAGAACCACAGTGGAGACACACCTCCTGGCGTGGCTGAGAGGGAGTTTCTAGTCTGCGTTAATTGGGATGGGCTAGAGTCCTTAACTGAACAAAAGGGAGAAAGTGAGCTGAGTACCAGCCTCCATCGCTCCCTGCTTCCTGGCTGCTTCCAGCTCCTGCCACCATGACCTTCCCTGCCACAGTGGCTGAGACCCTCAAAGGATGAGTCAGAACAAACTTCTTCTTCCTTGAGTGGCTTTTGTCAGGCATTTTGTCACAGCCAGAACGAAGTGACTAATACAGTGGCCTCCCCTCCGCTCGCAAGAGCCTTGTTTCTCCCAAAGCTACCCTTGCCCCTTGATGACCACAGCTGGTGAGTCAGCTGCAGAGCTTGTGACCCGATGCCAGGCTGTCTGAGAGGCAGCCTCCCTGGGCTTTAGGCAGGCCGGTACAGGGCCCTTTGGTCTGCCTCCAGGCTGTTTGCTCCTTTCTGCTCCTAATTAATGCCCACATCTTATCAGAGTGGCCCATTCTCAGACAGAGCAACTGAGTCATAGGTATGTTGTAGTTTTTTTTCCTGAAACCTACTGTTCTGCCCCGACCTGAATAATTGGGGCTTGCTCACCATCGCACAGGGATTTGCCCTCCAAGCATGCCTTTGTGTTAAATCCTGCCCACCACTTAGTAAAACCACAGCTCCATGTTCGGCCAGTCTCAATGTTCACAGGTTTTCCCACTGAAAGTCAAAGACCATACAGTCATGGGGTGCTTGTCTGGGTGTTCTCCCACCCCAGTCAATGTTTTGACCTATAGACAGCTCAGATTGACAATCCCAGACCTACAGGGATGCTAACCAAACCCCTGAGCTTTTCTGGACTGTCATCTCTTATCTCCTTAAGGTTTGTGTGCCCTGGGTACGAGCCTTTGGCAAGAACTTCTCTTAATGAAATAAGTTTCTGAACTCAGGCTTCTTTCTTTCCTTCTTCCTTCCTTTTAGGTTTTCTATTGTATTTCATTTAGTTATTTATTATTTGTGGGGTATGTGTGTGTGTGTCTGTCTGTCTGTCTGTAGCAGGTATGCTACAGCACACGTGCGGTCAGGGGACAACTTTTCAATTCAATTCTCTCCCTCTACCACATGGGTTCCATGACTAGAATGCAGGTCATCAGGCTTGGCAGTAAGCACCTTTCCCTGCTAAGCCATCTCATGGTCCCCTGAACTCAGGTTTCTAAGAATATGATACAAAACAGTAAGATTCTCTTCCTTGAAATGCTGAACAGATCAGCTGAGATAATGTGTGTACGATATAACATCTGTGCTGGGGGGCAGTGAGAGTCATCAGTGATTACCTTGCTCAACCCTTGGGGAAAGGTGAAGCAGTTAACATGACCCCAAAGTTATGGATGAAGCAGCCAGGCTGCTGCTTTCTGCACTGCCCATGCATGAGCAGCCACAGCCAAGCCTGGTAGCTCAACCCAGGCCCCCTGATAGCTCCTATACTCTTAGTTCTTTTCTCAGAGTCAAGACCTGTATCCCTTGCGGCAGAAGCTCTCAAAGTACAGCCCCAACACCACCAGAAGCAGCACCTGGAACTTGTTAGACTTGTCAGACTTGTCAATGTTGGGTCCCCCTTAGACCTAAGGGACCAGAAACTCAGAGGGTAGGGCCAGCAGTTCGTTTCCAGCAGCCCCTTTGTGAGTCTTAGATACACTCTGACAGAAGAACAACCACTGTCTCTGATCTAAATGTGCCACCCATTCCTGAGAAGCTGAGTCCAGAGATCTCAAGGTGCTTTCCAGCATTAATTGACTTCTCCAGCCTTGGGACAGGCACAGAGTATTCATGATCAATAAATCATCCCCATTCCACTTAACTGTGACTGGCACTCACTGCACTGGATCACTGGGGTCAGAGGGTTGAGATAACACAAAAGTCCAGCCAGACCAGTCAATGTTCAGTTCTAAAGATGGCACAGATTGATAGCCCCAGACCAGCAGGGTCACCAACCAGACTCCAGGGAGCCCTGTTAGGCTGGTTGTCTTTTTACTTCCTTAAGCTTTCTGTGCTTTTCAAGCCAGTTCCTGTAAGCTGGCTTCTCCCCCTGTGAACCTTGGACTCTCCCAGTGGCGCTCCACCCAGTGCCCACTTACTGCCACAGCTCTGAATGTTTATGCAGATGTATTTACCCAATGGGGCTCAGCGTCCCTGCCCCAGGTTCTGCGGCTTGATCTAGACCGGCAGTGAGGAGGTGCGGCAAATGCCAACACTGAGTACCGTCACCAGAGATCTCGTTTTCTTTCTCTTAGGGATGAAGGGGGGGATGTTTTATTTAGAGTAGAGGTATCCCACATTCACCTCCATGGCTCCCCCGAAGTAACAATTATTCATGGAGTGCTGACTGAGGATTTGTCTTTGAGCCTAGGGTCATGTTTTTTTTCTGTGACATCGTCTCTCTAGTTAAAACATTCAGGCTGACTTTGAACTCATGCTTTTCCTGCCTCTGCCCTTGACCTGCTGGAGTTACAGCATGCACCATGGTGTCCAGCCTTCCAAACCCTTTAAACTAAGGTCATATTGATTTCCAGAAAACAGCACCCCAAGTTTCCCATGTGGCCCAGAGAGAGAGACTAAGAAGTTGGGGCTGCCTCATTTGCCAGTCACCTCCCCCTAAGCCTAAAGCCCAGAACAGAGGCCTTTGAAAGATTCCATAGAGGAGGTGACCATGCCCTCCAGGAAAAACGTGGCCAGTGGATTCTGGTTAGTGAGCAGAAGGTTCCTACAGCGGAAGCAGGAAAGGGAGGGGGAGCAGGTGTTCCTCCAAAGCCCTTCACTGATCACAGAGGCAGGCCTCCACAACAAGTGCAGAGTGCAGTGCCTTTGAGCTCTTTGAGCCCTAAAGATAAGGTTCTATACCCCTTGGCTGTTGGCCCTTTACTGAATATATATATATAACTTAGAGGTGAGAGCCATCTCATCCCCTCCTTCAAAGCATTCCCAGTCAAAGAAATAGGGAGAGCACATGAACAAATAATTACTATGAAATGCCAATCACAAAACCATAAAAGCCATCCATCCAAAATATAAATGCATCCTCACAGTTACTTAAGTTCTAAACATAAGAGTAACTGAGTGCCAGGCACAGGGCTCTATCTCTTATTTATTTATTTTATGTATTTACCTTTTTGCTTACTATGTATTACCACAGTTCACTGAGGTTTAAAGACACTGGGACTTAAAGCCTTTAAGTTACTCATTAGTGTGTGGTGGGGGGGGGGGGTGTTGGTAACTCTTCTTGTTGTTCTGACAAAAGCAACTTAAGGGAGGAAGGGTTTCCTTAGGCTCACAATTGAGGGTCCAAGCCCACGGCTAGGAGGGAGTGGTGGCAGGAGTATAAAGCAGATGGCCTCACTGCATCTGCAGCCAGAAGCAGAGAGATGACACCAGTGCTCAGCTCCCTTACTACATTTAGGGTGTGTCTTCCTACCTCAGTCAATCCTATGTTAAACCCCTCTCTCTCCTCTCTCTCTCTCTCTCTCTCTCTCTCTCACATGCACACACACATCTGCTAGGTGCGTCTCCTAGGTGATTCTACATCCTGTCGAGTTGATGGCCAATATTAAGCTTTGTATAGGAGAAGGCACGATTCACGCCCGGGTGTGTTTTAGTATCATGGTGTACTTTCAGGGCGGGTTTGACTACAGGGTACATGTTTCAGCAACTTCGAAACCACCTCCTCTGATGGAGGGAGCCAGACAACTGGGAAAGGCAGGAGAGCAAACAGAAGGATCTTCTTCAGGCACAGGCACAGACCTGAGCACTGAATAGCTCAGATCCAGGCAGTGCAAGGTCTATGCTTCCTGTTTCCGGTGCTCTAGCTGCTGGGATAGTTTCTCTGGCCAGAGAGAAGCAGGGGGAACTGAAGAGAAATCAGGATCTGCTGGGGAACTAGCAAGGAGCCTCAGGAAATGTGTTATCTAAATATACGCCATTTCTCAAAGGAAAAGGTCATTAGAGGGTGTGAGAAGTCCCCGAGGTGAGGAAGCAAAACAGTGAGATTCACGAGGAGGCCAGTGGAACAACAGAGAGGCCCATTACCCACCCACTTCCTGTGTGATTAGCCAGGCAAGCAGACAAAACGACAACCCACAGACAGCACTCCAGGGGAAGTGTCTGAGGACAGCATCAGAAGACCAGCAGGGAGGTGGGAGGGGAAGAAACTGTTCCAGTTAATATTTTCTCTTACATCAGCTGGTCCAGCTACAGATTTGGCTACCATTTCCTACGTACTGACAACACACCATCATCTCCTGCAATGACAGGGAGGGAGGGAAGAAAGCCTGCGGGGTCAAGTGGCTTGTCCAAGGCCACACAGCTGCTAAGGGACAAAGACATGACTCCAGCCCAGATTCCTTGACTCCTAACCTCACACTAAGTCTAGCAGACCTAACCGTTCCAACAAGAGCATGCGGCCTGACTCTCCCCAACCATGAAGGCCAAGGCCATTCAACTCTCTGGGCAGATTACAGGGATTTTACATTCTTTTTTATTTTTCCAATTTTTCCCCATTTTTTTTAAAAGACAGATTTATTTACTTATTTGTGCGTGTGTGTATCTATGTGTGTCCATCCATCCGTGTGTGCAGATATGTGCACATGAAGGCCAGAAGAGAGCGTTGAGTGTCTCCTCTACTGGTTTCTACCTGTTCCTCGGATGCAGCCTCTTCCTGAACCAGAGGCTTGAATTTTCTCTGCCAGCCTGGAAGCCAGCCAGCCCAGGGATGCTCCTGTCTCCTCCCTCCTTAGAGCTGGGGTTACTGCTGTTAGCAGGGACACCTAGCTCATTATGCGGCTGCTGGGATCCTCAGGCTTGCAGAGCAAGTGTTCACTACCACTGAGCCTTCTCCCCAGCCCAGGCTTTACATTTCTTCGTCTTGTCCTGTTGAAGTAAATCTGGTAAAAGAAATGTGCTGGTTTTTATTAGTGACTTGTCTGCTCACACATGTTGCAGCCGCAGAAGACAAGCTGGACAGGTCTGCCCTTGAAGTGGGGAAGAGACTGCTGAGCCACTAGACCATGAGTCTTTCTGTAGCAAATGTAAAGCAAATGACCTGCCTCTGCTGAAATTGCCAGAGACTGAAGTAGGAGACATAAGAACGTTGGGCAGACGGAGGGATGTGGGTCCTTTAGAAGTACCCAGCCATTGGGGAATGCATCCTGTCTTCCAAGGACAGAAGGATCCATGTGGGTCTCAGCTGACCCTCTACCACCTTGGCACAGGCAATTCGTGAGCATTTTGTAGATGAGAAAACAGAGATGCCCTTACCTTGAGCTCAAATCTAGCTCCTTTGACTCTGTAAGGGAAGGTTAACACTTTTTTACCCTCTGGAGTTCTGATAATTGAGTCTATGAAGTAAACTGGCAGGAGACAGAAAAGCAGAGTGGGGGGATGGGGGTAGCGGTACAGATGTCTGCCACACAGGATGCCACACAGAGCCATCTCAGGAAAGGAAGAGATCTTCAAGGCTCAATGAGATTTAGAAGGCAGCTGGTAGACGCACCCTCTGAGTGAGAGTGATGATTAGGAGAGAAAATGAAGGTACTGAAGAAGAGGTGGTGCCTGGACACAGAGTCTGCCTGGAAGTGGCCTCCCCCTGAGACCTCTTCTCTCTGGTGACAAGTATCTCCCATAGTAGACTCGGGAGAGAGAGGACTCATAGCAAGTGAATTCTTTCTAGAAGGTCCAATCTAAAGGCAAATAAGGGGGCAGGCAATATGGTTCAGTGAGTAAGGGCAACTGCCACCAAGAATGCCAACCTGAGTTCAATTTCCAGAACCCACATGGTGAAAGAAGGAAAAGAACTCCTTCAAGTTGTTCCTGGATATCCACACATATGAACTACCAGGTGGACTCAGACCATACACACACATATAAAAACATACATACATACACGCATACACACATACATACATGCGTGTAAAGGCAAAATCCCAAATCCCCAGCCTCTTTCTGTCTCTCTCTCTCTCTCTCTCTCTCTCTCTCTCTCTCACACACACACACACACACACACACACAGAGATTGTGATAGATCAAGTCAGTTGTACTAGTACATGTCTACAATCCTGGCACTAAAAAGGATGAGGCAGGAAGATAGTCAGATTAAGGCCAGTTTGAGCTACAACAATGCCAAAAAAGTGAAGATCGTTTATGGGACAGTACATTTATAGTACAGTACACTCTGTGCATCATCTCTTCCTCACCACGGCCCTGAGCCCACTTCACAGGTGAGATACTGGGGTGCAGCTAGCTGGCTCAGAGACCTACTCAAAGTCTTCAGTTCAGAAGTAGTAGACACTGGTCTCCCCTCAGCTGGCACCTGGGTTCTCAGAGTCTCTGGCCATCCCCAAAGCCTAGCTGAGAAGAAAGCAGGTTGTGGTTTTTTAGGCAGAGCCAGACAGGATGTCCAGAGAAACGTTGTGATACCAGAGGGCTTCCTTTTCTGTCCTGTGTAGTCTAATAGCCCACTTTACGTACCATCCTCAAGGGGGCGAGCTTTACAAGAAGCCATGGAATCAGTACCTAATGAAGCTTTCCTTCTGGAAAGGAGGCGACTGTAGTCAGTCCTCTCTCTGTCTACAGCTGAGTAAACGGAAGCTGAAACACTGATCGTGACTCACACAGAGATACAGGTAGGGTCAGTCATCAGCAACTGGATCTCATTCTACGGGCTGTATTCCAAATGACAGTGCCATGGAACCCCAGGAGGCCAAGGGACTTGCTGTTGGGCCCCCAGGAGTTGCTCTGGGGATGTGGAGAAGCCATTTAGCTTGTCTGAGCCCCAGTTTTCTCACCAGTGAAACAAAGCTGAGCCCTCATTCCTCACAGAGCTCTGGTCAGAATCAGGGATATCTTCCTGTGTTTCCACGCGTAGGGAGCTGGAAACGGTCTCTCTGCCAACCTGTTAGAATGAAGTCAGAGGAGAGTTTATTTGATCAGATACTTGATAGTCTATTTCTGGGAAGTTTCACTGTGCCCAGGGCGGCCCAGGCCCTATGACAACAACTGAAGTCATTCTAACCCAATCTGCATGCCTGTTGGAATGATCTGATCCCCAAAGCAGTCAAACCCGTCTCGTACAGTGGCATCAGGCTGAGTTCTTTTTCAGCGAGTTTGGGCTGAGCCCAGTGAGGTTATTACCCAGGCTGTTCTCCCTTCAGCAATGGCCTACAGGGGCTGGAGGGTAAAGCCCACAAGTTGTATATAGACTCTCTTCCCGGGCAGAAACTGTCTCTGGCATCTCCTATCTTTTTAAACAAAGTTCACCATGCTTCTCTCTCCTGAGGTATATCTTTGATGGGGGGATGCTGCTTCTAAGACTTTATGAGCCATGTCATAGGCAAAGAGAGAAGGGAAAGAAGGAGGTGGGGGAGGGGTGATGCATACGGTTGGGAGTGGTGCGCACTCCAGCTTCCTAGGACGCCTGTCTAGAGCTTGTCCCAGTGGGCCAGGACCTTGGGGACAGAACTTGAAAGGACAGAGAGGAGAAATGTGATGGAACTCAAAGACATTCTCAGGGCCAAATGCTTTCCTTCTATTCACTAATTTTTCTTTAATTATTTCACAGAGTAACAGCCTTCCTCCCGGCATTTTCCTACTTGCTTAGTTTTGATCTGTTCTCCCTAACCCTCCCCACTGTACCCTTCCTCCTCCAGGATTCCCTCTTATACTTTCATAACACATGCATTCTCCTGCCCTCCCTACTCTCTCCTTTAAAACTTCTTTCTTCCCCCTTCTCGTGGGCCCCTTTCTGGTTTCCTGGCTTCTGCCCACATTTACTGGTACACTCAGTCATTAGAAGCCAGGACTCACATGTGGGACACAACACTCATAATCTGTCTAGCTGGGCGTGGCTTAGCTCAATATCATATTTTCCAGTTCTGTCCATTTTTCTCGTAAATGTTACAGCTTCATTTTATTTATAGCTAAATAGAATCCCATAGTAGATACAGACCTCGTTTTCATTATTCAGCTGTTGATGGACATCTAGACTGTTTCTGTTTCTTAGCTGTTGTGAATAGAGCAGCAATGAGCATGGATTTACAAGTGTCTCTGTGGTAGGGTGTAGAGTAATGAGCCAAATGTATTCGATGTAATAGTTTGGGTGGAAAATATTCAAAGTCATCTTAAAGGACACAGAACTCAACAAAGGAAAATTAAAAGGGTTAGAGAATCACCGGGATGCTTCTCACTTTAGCTGCCATGTTCCCCCATTCACCATTCTCTATTGAATATCCATCCCCAAAGAGTCTTAAAGACAAGTGAGGGAAAACTTAGAAAATACCTATAGTCTGATTGTTTTCATTTGAGACATTGTCTGGTCAAGTACTGATTGAATCTCACTGATGGAATGAAGTGATTGATCCCTTTATTACTTTTCTCATATCTGTGTCCAAATACTCAACAAGAAACAACTTAAAAGAGGATGTTTTTACTTGGGTTTACAGTTTCAAGGGATACAGTTTGTCATGGTAGAAAAAAGGCATGACGGAAAAAGCAGGAGGCAGCTGATCACATGGACTGCTCCCGCTCAGTTTCCTTTATCCATTTGTATGGCCCATGATCTCAGCCATGGGATGGTGCTTCCCACAGAGGGCAAGTCTTCTCACCTCAAACAGTATAATCAAGACAATCTCACATAGGCATAGATAGTCCCATCTGCCAGGTGATTCTACATACTGTCAAATTGACAATTAACACTGACAGTACAGTGACATATCCCCCTCTCTTCAATAAGAAACAGGATTGCAGAACACAATACAACTTGTCCTTGACTGTAGTTTTAGTTCAGAAGGAAAGCCAGGAGTGGAGAGCCCTGAGTTGATTCTAAGGCCACAGCATACAGCCTTTCCCACAAGATTGCTTTCACATTCCCCATCATGCACTGCTAGAATTACTGTGTACTTCTGTATCCCTTACTGAACTATCATCTAGGGCCCAAAAATCGTGCATGATTATTTGGGTCTCTAACAACACACTGAACCCGAATGAATGAATGAATGAATGAGTGAGCAAATGTGAAAATGCCCCTAGACCATAAAGTTACAGTGACCTTTATAAACATTAGTAAGAGACCATGTCAGCAAGGATCCATGAAACATTAACCATGTGTTAACCATGTACTGTGAATCTCTGGAACCCCCATACTTGAATTCAGGGTCCCCTGGACATCAGAAGTTCCATGAATTCCTATTTTATAACCTATAAGGCCAGCCTTCTCCCAAAGGTTGATTTTTAGTCTCTTAGTAGCTACTCTGTTCATTACTGCTTGGCAAACAATGTGATTTATGCACAAGAAACACACATTAAAATGCAATGTAGTTATTCCAGCTGCCATAACTACTAAATTGAATTGACTGGCAATCTACTGATAACCCAACCTCTGCAGGGAAAAAAATCAGCCTGAAAATAATCAAAGTAAGAGCACTAGATATGTCACCAGAAATGACTGTGCAAATATAGAAAAGGTGGCAATGTGACTGTCATTTATTAATGGACAGAATTCAGGTGCTCTGCACTGAGATGAAGGCCACTGGAATGTGAAACTAAACTGTCCAAAGAGAGTTTCTAATAAATACTTCTGATTCTTCCTTTGTCTCCATCCTTTACTAAAGACAGGCAATTAACAGCGTTTGCAATATTACAAGCAAATGAAATTGGGTCTCTGCCCAGACTGCCGACAAAGGACTTCTGCAGTAATAAAAATAATCAATTGAATTCTTCATTTTACACTGGGTCCATGTGATTTCCTTAACAATGTCAATGCAGATTGTAATTTTAGGGAGAGAAAAAATAATAATAAATACTGCTTGCATGATGCATGAAATTTCAGAGCACAGAAATGTCATCTTTTCTTACTGAACTGTTTTCTTACAAGAGCACGTGCCTTGGGCAATTACAATAGACCTCAAGGCTGGTGCCCAAATCATCTTTTGTAGCTTGACCTGCATTCTTTCTCTTAAGCACACTCCAGTTATGGCTAGAAAACCAACACTGGCCACTCTCTAGACATTTAACCCGTGAGCTTCTCTGTAAATGAAGCAGACTGATGTGAAAGTATTTGGAACCTAAGTTTCATAGGTACCTAAGACAAAGCCAAGGGGCTTGAGCAAACAAACTGAGCATCCTACCCGGAAGCTGTTGTGTGGTCACCACCAATTAATTGTCACTTAAATCTTAGTAAGGTGTCCTTCATCTTAATGTCCACCTTCTTCCCTTGGCCTGGCAAAATCTTGCCCATTTTTTAAAGCTATCATCACCCCTGCTTCATTTGAGAAGCCTTCCCAAGACCATGCCAACTACTTAGGAACCTGACTCCCTGAACTCTTGACATTGCCTGTCTGTATGTCTCACTGAGATCTTGGAACTCTGGGCCTTTTCCTGATGTTTCTCTTATCACAGGGGATTTCCTAGAGACCCAGTCAGATCATAGATTTCTTGGGATCAATTCAAGGTCTTTGAATCCTGGTAACCCCACAGTTTCTAGGTAAGAAGATGACACAAGAGACTAGAGAGATAGCTTATCAGGTAAAGGCACCTTACACCAAGCCTGATAACTTGAGCTTGATACCTGGGACCTACATGGTAGAAGAAGAGAATTAACTTCTGAAAGTTGTCTCTGTCCAAAACATGTACACAATAGTAATATTAATAACAACAACAACAACAATAATAATAATGAATTAAATTGTGCTAATTTTTTAAAATACTGTTTTTAGGGCTCTGTAGTTAAGAGCACTTGTTGCTCTTGCAGATGACACAGATTCAACTCCCAGCACCCACATGGAACTGTAACCACAGTTCCTAGGGATGTGGTACCTGATTCTAATATCCTGGGGCACCAAACAGACACACAATGCACATATAAACATGCCAGCAAAATGTTCATGCATGAAGTAAAATAAATACATATAATTTTAAAAGAATATTTTTAAAGACTAGAGACAATTTAAATGTCTACTAACAAGGATCGGGGTAAATAAGACATGATTCATCCATGTAGAAAATACTATGCAGCCTTTATAAAGAATTAAATTTGTATATGTGTGTGTGTACACATATATTCATATGGAATCATTTCTAAGTGAAAAAGCAAGGTGTCAACAAGAATGCCTGCCTCTTCTAGCCAGTGTGGGTCGGTGAGTGTTCATGTACCTGAGTGTGCATCAGGTGTCTTTAGGACGAGAACCGTGGCTGAGTTTGGGAGCAGGCAAGAGGCTGAGGTCAACTCCAGTGGGAGATGGTCACCGTGTTGTATCCTCATCTGTATGAAATAAATTCATTAACAAGAATATGCATTAGCTTCCTCTTCTTTTCCTATACTACATTTTAACTGCATTTCTTTTTGAAAGGTAAATCATTCACATGCACACAGTTATAAATGACACAAAACAGTATATCGTCAAATGCTTCCCTCTTGGCCCTGTCTCCAACCACTGAGTCCCCACTTTAGAAGCAACTACTGGGGTTCAATCTTTTAGATATGGCCCGCGCACTTAAATGCGTTCTTTTTTTATATAGACTATTTAAGCCAAATGGCTTCATTATGTGGCACTGGGACTTGAACCCAGAGCCTAGCACATGCTAGGCAAGCGCTCTACCACTGTGCTAGAGGCCCAGCCCTTAAATGTTCTTTTAAAAAATAATTGCCATGAAATGAATGGGAGAGGCACCTCAGCCTTGTGCTCTCTAGCTGTGGCCAGCTTTTACAGAGTGCTGTCTGCATGTACAGAGCAGAGCAAAGAGCTTTCTTGGAGCCAGACAGACCCGATTCTGCAATAAGTCACCTACCCCTGGCGGGCCTCGCTGCTTCACTGACAAAATGAACGATCAATTCCCAGCTCTTAAGCTGTAATAAAGGTAAAAACAGCTCACAAAAGGCCCACGGCTTACTTAACCACTGCTGTTCTGAGGATCTGGGGACTGGCTCCTCTATCTTGGTCATAGCCGCCCTGAGCAGAGTTCCTGAAAGCAGCAGGACACCACAGACCTCTGGCTGGTCCCTCAGCACATCCCATATTCCTGAGGCTGCATGTCTGTGTACAGCCAGTGAACGGCTTCCTGAGCTCAGAATCAAGGCTCTTCTCTGCCTGCATTCGAGATTCTTTGAAAGGGTCCAGGGTCAGCCACAGGAAAGCTGTTGGCCCTGGCCAGCCTCACCTTCGGGCCATTCGCTAGGTAGCTCTCTACTCAGGGAGGGGGAGCCGAGCAGATGATAAAGCAGTAAAGTGTAATTTATAACGCCAAACAGGATCTCGCGAGCATGCATTCACATGTGTATAGAAAAACATAATTGTCTCAATCCAAACAAACTTCAATTCTTCAGAAGAAAGGATGTAAACGCTTTATTGGCAATCAGGTTTATTATTACTGGAAATCAGTGCAAATCCATTGACTGTGAAGTATTGCAGCATAGCTCTCTCCTGTCAAATGCCAAGTTACTAAAATCATGGAATGCAAGAAACTGCCATTAATATCTCAAGTTCCCACTGTAGATAGTAAAGTGGCAGGCGGGCAGCGATGGTCCGCCTCCCAACTCTAAACTCCAGCAGGCGTGGATCTGGTGTTTGGCAGGCGGCAACTACCATGTGCATCCAACAATTTACAGAGTGACTCCTGGGACCCGGGAAGCAGACACTGCACCTGACAGGTCTCTCTGGAGCAAACACACAGATACACATATAAACATGGCATAGATACATGTGCATATAGACATGCATGTACACATATATACATGCGTATAAACACACGTGTGTATACATAGATACACAGAAGACATGCGTGCATATAGGCACATATATGCATTTAAGCATACATGTACATATACATGTTTATGTACATGTACATATACACACATAGATATGCACATGTGCACATATACATATATACATGTACATGCACAAATATGCCCATGTGTGCATATACATATACTTAAACAAATATACACACGCATACATAAACATACATACACATTTACCCAAGAGGCATGGATGAGATCAGGAAAGAAGAGGCACCCTGTGTCCCTTCCCCATGTCTCCATCACCACCTTATTCAGGGTTCAAGTTCCGTTCCCCAAATTTAACCACAAATAGAAAGGAGAGAGCTGGTTCCCATCTGCTTTAAGTATATCTAGGGCGTTAAAGAGCACAGCTGCTCTGATAAGGCCATGCTCATTAAGTAAAAATATCTCTTAGCAAGTTGTCCTGAATCAATTTTTTCTAATGAGTCCACTTTTTTCTTACTTAGTGTTAGTGATTTAAGAGCTCTGAGGAAGTGCTATTGAGGCAAGAAAACTGAGTATTTTCTAACTTGTTCTCTGGGAGATTTATCTGCTAATCTATCATCTTAATTCCTGCCATTCTTAAAGGGGCATTTTGGAGTGACATCCCTAGCCATTCCAGGTCACTTCTTGAGGTTCATTGTTTTTTAAATTTATACCAAACACCAGCTGTCAGGGATTGAGTTTTTCCCAAAAATCCCAGTGGGAATTTTGGGTGAATATCCAAGGTGTCCTATTTCTCAAGAAAGCGGTCCCTGAACACAGGCCAGGGGAGGGAGCTTTCTACCTCTTGGTCGTCTTTTCGGCTCTTGCCCTTCCAGACACGGACAGAACTAAGCATGCTGGCAGCCTCTGGCACTTGGTTCTACCAAGCTGCCCCCCTTCCACATGTGGTCTCTTTCCATTCATTCCATTCCTCTAGTCCATTGCCCTCTGTGGCTGGTCTACCACGCTCTCTGACCTCTCCTGGGGTCAGCACACTGAGAGACATGGAAGCATCAGTCCCTGTCCCCTGAAATGTCTGACCAGAACTGGGGAGCTGGCTCAGTCAGTAAAGTGCTTGCCACATAAGCATGAAGACCTGAGTTCAATCTCGAGCACCAGTGTAAAACAGACAGAAACAGCACTAGCCCAGGGCTGGGGTGGCGGGCACAAGCGGATCCCTGAGTTTGGCTGTCCAGTCACTCTAGCTGAATCAGTGAGTAATTCAGTAATTCAGTAAGAGACTCTGTCTCAAAAACTTAGGTGGAACTGGGCAGTGGTGGTGAATGTCTTTAATCCCAGCACTGGGAGGCAGAGGCAGGAGAATCTCTATGAGTTCAAGGTAAGCCTTGTCTACAGAGTGAGTTCCAGGATCACATAAAAAAGGCTGACTACATGCAACAGCATGGATGCCCCACCCAGAGGGTTGCAAATGCTTGTATAGCACTTACTGGGGTCATGAATGGTGTCACGGAGGGCTTTGCCACTACTAATCCATTTAATCCTCAAACCAGCTCTACTACTCTTTCCCATCGGTTTAGTGGAGAAATTGAGTCAGAGCATTGAGAAGTGACTTGCCCAAAGTTCAGCCACTAGCCAGTGAGGGTTCTGGCTGCTGAAACCAGGCACCCAAGCTCCAGGAGCATGCTCTTACCATTGGGGGAACACTACCCCAAACTGGAAGGCTTCTAACTCAAGTCACTCTCCTGCCGTAGGATAGGAAGACTGAGGCCGTGAAATGTGCCGAGGAGGTGGTGTTCACTGAAAAACATGGATGACAGATGAAAGTTAACTCAGCTAACCAGGGAGGAAGTAGGTTGCAAGCTGTGGTTCTGGGTGGGGAAGGAGTGAGATGAGTTCTAGGAACTGAACAAGTCTTCCATGACAGAAGGGTGAAGGCGGAGAACAGCCCACCGTGAGCAGGGCCTTAATCTTGCAGCACTCAAATGCCATGGGCTATTTTGTGGTTGGAATTCCCCAAAATAAAAAGAATCTGCTCCACTGGTTGGGCAGAAAGAGGTGACACCAGCTTCTAATTACTGTCAGTCCCTTGGGCTAGTGGTATGGACTTGATAGGGCAGACCAGTGGAGAGCAGAATCCAGAAGAGAGATGTGGTTCCCATGGATGGGGCCATGAACTCTAGAGTGGGCATATAGCACCAGTATGTAATGGTGACTGTCCATCGGGGATGGCTCTGAAGAATCTAGGTACTCTGGGGTTTAGGGAGCTGGAGGTAGGTGGTTAGTTAGGTAGAATTAGTTAGGGAGGTAGCAAGGGTCCTATCCCATAGGCACACATAGTAGTCACCTCTTTCCTAGTCACACATTCCTACAGGGTCCCAGGCCCTCATCCACTATGATACCTCTGACAGCCCTTCTGCCTCTTCACCTGAAGGCTTCCTCCAAGCAATAATCTCCAGCCAGCTATCTCTGCTTGCAGACACACATCACGTGCTGGTAGTGAGCCCAGAACTTCTATTGTCAATTCTCTCATTAGCACCTCACAACATTTCTACAAAAAAATACATGATCACCTCCATAGATTACAGATCAGAGAAGTTCCTGAGATAGCCCAGTCATCCAGAAGTGGGTGGGAAGTCCCAGATATCCTATTGTTGCCTCTAAGGGACATCAGGGCAAAGATGAGTATGGCCTCTAGAGGTCTCTTCTTCTTGAGGCAATGAGGTCACCTACCATATAGGTTAGGAGAAGGAAAAGTTCCAAGGATCATGATTTATGTGTGTGCAGACATCAGCAGGGGTCCAGATATGGACAGCTGGAGCATCACCTGGTATGCAGTTACCAAATGCCCCTTTTCACCTCTGGATCCATGCAGGAAAATATCCCCCAATGTCTGGCAAATGGGATTTCTGTTTCTTCCCAGAAGTCAGATAATCCATATCACAGACTATATGACTTAGTTTCCTTACTGAGTGCATTTTACTTCCTCTCCTACTGCACCTTCACACAAACTCATGTCTCTCACCATGTCCCTCCTTGCTACTTATGCCCAAGACTCTGTTCAGCTCTTCTTCCATCTCCCTTAGATTTTTCTGGAAAGACCCCACTCGCAGGAACGGTCTGACCAGAGTATCCTCTTACATCAGGCTGGGTGTAGGTGACTCTCCTGCTTTGCCTGGGATTGAAATATCCTCTGGTTTGTGAGAAGCTGATTGCTAAATCAGGGCAGCCCCATACACAGCAGGGTGGTTGTTCACCCTAGTGAGGCCCATGAATTGCTTCTGCCTGCTGCAAGCACAGCAAGGTTCCAAGCTGCCTTGTACATCTCTCTCCTTCCATTAATATAGATGTGACTCCTTCAGGTGAAGTCCTGTGCCTGGGCACTTTGTCTGGCCCAGACCAGATGTGCCATGGATGTTTGAATGAATGTGTGAAATGAGCATAGACTCCAAGTGAGTGGTAGAAAACAGCCCCTGGTCAGGAAGAGGAAGCCAGGCAGATAGAGGATACCATGCCAGGAAGCCCACATGCAAAGCTCATGATCTGAGACCAGCAGAACCCTGGCCCGCGGAAACAGCTGTTTGCTCTCTTATTGGTTTTATCTGCCCACAGAAGTTTGGAGGACGATGCAATGGGATCCTTCCACAGATGCATTTCGCCCAAAAGAATTTGAATATAGGTAATTGGAAAGCTAGTCCAGATGAGAGATAAAAGGCCATCTGAGTGACAGATTATGTCTACTATGCTATGTCTAGCGTAGGAAGACAGTTTCCACACAGTGCAGTCTGTGCGGCTACAGAGAATCCTTTAGCTGGTGCTTAACTGAGACAGACATTAGCTACAAAAACTCAGGCTTGATGTGTGTTTGCAAGATGTTCAACGTAGATCTGACGGCAGATCCCAATTTTAGCTCTTCGTGAGCGGGATGCAGAGTCCTAGGCACTGGGTTCAAGTCCCAGTTGTGCAGCTTGAAAATGAACAACTTAAACTTGCAAGCCTTTGGTCCTCCTCACAAGAGATTGAGCATAATCTCTGTCCCTGAAGACACATTGTGAGGGTTACATGAAGAGACAGCATGCCTGGACAGTGCTCTGGTACATGGTAACTGCTCAATAAAGCAGAGCTAGTATTTTTAGTGTTGGCAATGGTGTCACTTTGGCCCTGGAAGCTGTGTAGCCCATCTAGGCATCCCACCACCTTTCTGAAGCAAAATACAGCCTCTTAGTAAGTGGCTTCCAGAAGGCTTATTGTTGAAAGCTGGCCGTATCTTTGGTTCTTTCTTATCAGTCTTATTAGATCTTATCTGATGGTCTTGCTCTAGAAGGTTCCGGCCCAAACAAGCTGTCTAATTATAACATTTGTAGAGCTCATGGCATCTATCAGAAGCAACTTTCTCAAGAGCTAGGACTGAAATAAATAGGCAATTAGCAGGTTTTGCTGGATATTTTCTCCCACCCCCTTTTCAGTACCTCTAACACATTAAGATTATCACAACTATTTTAAGGGCACTCAGCTGAAGTACCAATAGGACTAGTAGCAATCCTGTGTCCACCATAAATTCCTGTTACCAGCAGCCATGTGGCCTAAGGCCTCAGTTCCTTAAAGATATAAGGTCAGGAAGTTAGGACAATTAATCCCTAAGTTTCCTTCATATGCAGGAATTAGATGGTTCTTAGAGGTCAGAGATTTCACTGGGGTTGGTTCTGAATTACATGAAGATGTCTGATTCAGTTTTCTTACTGCTACATGTTCTGGTCTCCTTTCTGTTGCTGTAATAAAACACCCTGACCAAAAGCAACTTGAGGAGGAAAAGGTTTATTTGGTTTACATTTTCAGACCACAATCCATTATTGAAGGAAGGCATCTCGTGAACTCAAGGCTGAAACTGGGAGACAGGAACCATGGGGGAATACTGCTTACAGGTTCACTCTTAGCTAGCTTTCTTATACAGTCCAGGACTACCTGCCAAGGGAATGATGTTGCCCACAGGGGTCTGGACCACCCTACATCAATTAAGACAATCAATATAGTCCCATAGACATAACCACAGACTAACCAGATAAAGACACTCAGTTGAGACTCTTGTTTTCTTCAAGATTCTAGGTTATGTCAGGTAGATAGTTAATGCTAACCAGGATACTGCCATTTAGCCACCAGCTACCTATTAAGCTCCTTGCAGGTACAAGATGCAACGCTGGTGTTTGTAATAGTCCTTCATGTCCACCCTGGTTCAGCAAACCTGTAAGAATGCCATCACTTTCAGCATCAGCCTCTTAGGAAGCACTTGGTCCCAAGCTGAGGGCTAGTCCATCTCTGCCTGAATCAATAGGGACTGTCACCTCTAAAACATGCCGCATTCTCTGAAACCGCAGAGGAGCAGAGCCAACGCTTGGGATCTCCAGCACAGGGGAGACTTGTCTTACCATCCAGGGTTGTAGTAAAATTATTTCAAAGAAGAAAAGTTATTCCTTTTCAATATTCCTTTTTACAGCACCCAAGGACTGCATCTGGGAGCATACAGCCTGCTCTAACAACTGAGGGATGCATCCCCTCTTAGAGCTCAGTGGGAAGGAGGCAAGATTTAGGAGTCCTGGTTTTATCATTTGAGAAGGAAATCCAATCTTAATCTTTTGCTTCTGGTTCCCTGGTCTTGATGGCTACTTGACAAAACGGTTGAGGAGCTAGAGGCATGGTAACCTATGGAGACAATAGCCGGGGCTCTCTTTTGGCCTTCAATGTCCTGACCGTACAGAACCGATTTTTCAAATGACCTGAAGAGATGGTCACCTCCATAAAAGTATTTGAACACCAAAGAGTTTCACCTCTCCAAAAGTATCCCCATCACCCAAAATCCAACTATTTATGATTATTGGGGAGGGAGGCCCTACACTCATGTCAGGTTCAAGGGAAGCCTCCTAAGGAGTTTTACCAGCTATGACCCACTAATGCTATGAAGAAAAAATGTACTCACTGGGCCCGTGACCTGTCTCAGGCCCTTTATAACATTAAATTCATTTTTCATCCAACCCAATCTATGAGCTAGAGTTTATTAGTCGATGTATTAAAAACCAGAAAACCGAGGCTCACAGAGCTTAGGGAACTTGCTGAAGGGTCACAGGACTGATGGGGTCAGGACTTAAATAATACAAAGGGGTAGGGACAATGGTAGCTCCTGGGAACAGGCCAGGGAGAAGTACCTACAGGAGAGGTGCTCAGATTCCAATGATCCTCAGCCTAGCTACTAGCTTCTAACCCCTGTTCCCCAGATGCCCAGTCACACCCAAAACAACAAACAGAACTTCTGTCAGGAAAGGAAGAAAGCATTGATCCTGTTCCTTTTGCAATGTGGTGTACTCCGCCCACCTAACCTGAAGTATTGTGTCCAGGGCTCTCCACCGCCTCTTTGCAGAGTGGGTAGACAGCACCATAAACATTTGACCCTGGTTCCTCTGAGAACCAGCACCCGCCACTGGATAAACCCCCCTGTTGTCTTCTCAACACAGAAAAAATGCAAGGTGCCCTCTTTCCAAACCCCACCCCCTACGCTCACGTCATCTGTATTTTTAGAAATAGTTTTGTCCTGGTAGCTTCACAACCTCTAATCTGCAGCTCTCCAGGAGAATATAAATTAAAACCCAGAAATGGAATATGGAGACACGTTTCCGTCCGTCGTCATCTCCTGCTCTGGGTAGAGCCTCCTATCTGTCTTTCAAACAAGAAAGGAGAGGTGGTGAGGAGAGGCGTTACCTGACTGCGTATGGTGCTGATGAATGGCTGCCAACCAGTTATTAAGGACAGGAGACACACTTGCAAAAATTTCAGGGCTCAGAGAGCTCAGAGCTGGGGAGTGCGGAGGACCTGTAATTACAGCAGGTAGGAGCCCGAGTGCAGCGCACCTGCTAAGCAAGACTGATCCCATTACAGAGCCTAGCAGGAGCAGAGTTCACAGGGAATTGGATTTCCAGGTTGCCACCTCAAAGTCATTCTCAGATTTACCTCCTACACTCTGGGGGTGAAGGAACAAAAGAGCCCTTGAAAATCCAGAAGGGAACTCTATCCTGATCCCCAGCCGCTGACTGTCAGGGCTGCAGGAAGACAGACATCCTGTTACACAGACTGCCTCAAAGCTAGCTGCTCAGAAGGTGGCATTTAGTGGGGTGACGGTGTCTGCCAAACACAAGGACATAGTGTCTTAGTCCAGCAAAACAACACCACGGCCTGCCAAAGCTGGGTGTTCCAGACAGAGAATGGAAGGCTCTAAGCCAGATCCTGTTCTTCGCAGCTCAACTCTATGCCTCAGTTTCCTGGCCTGTAATACGGGAATAATTATAATACTATCATGGTTGTGACAAAATGACTTTAAACTTGCAGATGTGTCCAGACAATGTCCCAGATACATTTATGGCTGTGTTGGGCTGTATTCACAGCTGCTGGTCCCCAAGGCCTCAGGTTGGACATGCAGCAAGGGTCTATCTGACCACCTAGGACAAGTGTCAAAGCTAGTTACAACTCTCCTCCACTGCCATGCATCTACTCCCATGCACCACAGGGCAAATCCCTGATGGGTTCCTAAGCGACATTTCTGCTAAGTTCTGACACCAGGGGTGGGGTGCCACACTGCTTTGTAATCAGCTGTCAGGCAGCAACAATGCTACAACTGTGTCCTCGCTGCCTGCTTTGCTCAGCGTGTGGTACAGTTTCCTGGAGGAGACTCAGACATATAGCACTGTCCCTCCTCTACCTCCACCCTGGGCCTGACCGCAGGCTGCTATCCTAAGGGTGCTATCACACACAGGACTGTTGATCCAGTGACAGATCAATGGTGCCTGAAATGTCACCTGCCACAAGATTCCAGTTGGTCTTTCCAGGAGACACTAACAGGCCTTGAGGCTGGGAGGCCTCTCTGCCAATGCTTTGACATGTGACCTGGGAGAGAGCTGTTTTTCTTGTCCTGCCTTTCTGACCTAGCTGGATACCGTGACACAGTCCCAGAAAGCAGCAGGGCACACATTGTTCAATCTTCTCTGGTCACAAAGGTGAATTGCCTTCTGCCAAGTGCCCAAGTGCCACCCAGATTCTGGCACCAGGGAGAGATGCCCCAACACTTCCATCCTGAGGTACCGCACCCTCTCCCGGGTGGCTTGAAGCCCACTCAGTCCTCAGCTATGCAAAGTTCCTGAGTCCTGTTTGGGGAAATCAAATATGAGAGGACAGCCAAGTGTTTAAAACCTAAACCTAACTCTCCACTAATGGCAACATCATTACGATGTCACTTTTTATTTTACTTTATTTTCCTTATAATTAATTATTATATTACTATATACATAGCTCCAATATAAACATGTCTTAAAATATTTATTCTATGTGTTTGAGTATGTACGCATGCATGCAGGTGCCTGGGGAGGCTAAAAGATGGCATGAGGTCCCTGGAGCTAAAGGTACTGTAGGTTGTGGGCCACTGGATGTGGATGCTAGGAACTGAACTTGGGTCCTCTGTAGGAACAGCAAGCCCTCTTAACCACTGAGCACTGCCACAGAATATGTGTACTTTAAACTATAATATCTAACCTTCATTATTGCCTCATGACTAGTCTGTGCTAACCTCAGACAAACATTAGGTGGCAACTATATTATTCAGCTCCAAAGAGGTTTCACGATTTGCCCAAAGCCACACTTTCCACAAAAGCCCACATTTCTCCTCAGGGCAGCAAGCCTCAGCCTCATTCTCTCAGTTCTGTAAATGTGGCGGCCAAACCCACAAACTCACTCTGGGGGTGGCAGGGTCTAAAAACCAAACCTAAAGCCTGGTCAGGTCATCTGCTCTGCCGACACGGCCCACCCTGCCCTCACTTTGAACCTGAAGTTCCTCTCCAGATGTTCTTTTGCTTTAGCTTATCAACTCTTCTAAGAATGCAAATTTCCCTTCTCCCTTGAGGAGGGTTCAAGTCCAGTCCGATGCCCAAGCAAAATTCACATTCATCATCTTTTCTTCCATCAAAAGCAGGAAAGAAACCTTTAAAAAAAATCCCACAAAAACACAAATTTCACAAAATCAGGGGTTTCTTCTCATGCCTCTCTCTTTTCTGCATGCTCACCCATTTTCTCATTGACCCCAAACTTTAATGGTGTCAAAAAAACAAAAACAAAAACTGGCCAGTGAGATGGCTCAGTAGCTAAAGATGCTTGCCACCTAGTCAGAGGACCTGAGTTTGTTCCCCAGGATCTCCATGGTGGAAGAAAAGAATTGACTCTCGTAAGTTACCCTGTGACCTCCACCCATACAGTGTAGCACACACACTCACTCAATAAACAAATATAAACACAAGTCTTGGCAAGTGAGACAGCTCGGTGTGAATACTTACTGTCCAGCCTGACACCCCAAGTTTCATCCCTGGGACACACACAGTGGAAGGAGAGAAATTATTCCCATAAATTGTATTCTTGCTTCCACATTTGCACCAAGGTATGTGAGCCCCTCCCCCAACAGATAAACTATTCCCTTTTAAATCTTTTTTTTTTTTTTTCTTTTTAAGACAAAGTTTCACTATGTATCCTTGGCTGATCTAGAACTCCCTGTGTAGACCAGGCTAACCTTAAATTGACAGAGCTCCACTTGCCTCTGCCTCCCAAGTACTGGGATGAAAGGTGTGTGCCACCACGCCTAGCATAAAATGAAATTTTTAAAATGTAAAAGTATGTTTACTCCACATACACACAAGCCACACTCCCTTGGTGTCTTAAGGATGCTTCCCACTCCCACACAGTCCCATTTCTTCAAAGACCAAAAGTGTTCATAACCTTATCAGAGACTTTTTAACAAAAGAAGCTTCATATGAGCAAAAGAAGCTTTGTGTGACTAGCAAGGCATGGTTCTCTCTGCCCCCAGATCCTCCAGATTGCTTCCTGTCTGCTTCCCTGGGCCAGCACCTCTCATTGGGCTTCAGTGCTGCTGCTCAAAGTTAACTCACTAAAATGTGCCACAAAATGGAGGCATCATGGTGGACCTTGGGAAAGAAACAGGCAAGGGAGGTTCGGCATACACTTGATGTGTGTTGAGTCAGGCCCAGCATGCACACATCCGACCATGTGGTTCTCTGTCCACACATTTCTATACATCAACGTGACCACATAGAGTAGCTCCCTGGTTCTTAGCAGTGGCTTCATCTCAGAAGGATATTTTCTTAGAAGATGCCTGTGGAGATGGCGATGGTGAACCTCAAGACATGGAGTCCCCAGGGTGGAATTCTGCTCCCTAGCACAATCTAGGATAGAAAGGTTTAGAGGGCTGAAGGGATGGCTGCTGGAGATTGTCATACCTCATTCCTGTGAATACAGTTAGCCACTGCTTCGTAACAAATGGGCTCTATATTTAGAAGCTTAAAATGACAAATGTATCTTGCCTGTAAACTCCTAAAGGGCAGCAACCTGGGAAAAGATTAGTCAAGCATATCTGGCTCCAAAACTTTAAGAGCTTGAAAGCTTCTGGGTCTGAAGTCATCTCAATGTTTGACCAAGACTAGACATTCTACCTAAGAGCTCACTCGGGGGATTGCTGACAAGCTTGGGGTCTGTACAAGCTGTAAGCCCTCTCAGAGAGCTGCTCATATGACAGCTGGCTTCCCCACTGGGGAAAGGAGAGAGAGAGAGAGGGAGGGAGGGAGAGAGAGAGTAGTAGTACATATCCCACATAGTCCTAAAATGGCAATAGGTCAGGAAAAGAGAGTCAGACATAAGTTAAGTTCCAGTCTCTCATACATATAGGCCTGTCTCCCAGAAATCCTTCCATAGTGCCCCTGCCTCTCTCCAAAAAATCCACATTGCCTCTCCTTTGTTCTCCTCCCAGCCAATCAGAGACAGTCACCCCAACCCTTCTTCAACTGTACCTCCACTTTTTCCTCCTTCCCACCTAGGACTCTTTGTAATCCACCATTTCCCCACGGGCCAGGTCTGTCTTCCACTCTATCCAGAGACAGTCCGTTGTCCCTCTGGGGCAAATACATCTCCTTTGTGCTAAGAATCTGGTGTCTGGGTATGTTCTATGCCAACTTTGAGGTCCTTTTTTGGGGAGAGAGAGAGAGAGAGAGATATGGAGTCCATCATTTACAACCTAATCCAGGCTGTGGCATACCATCATTGCTGTTGTCTGCTATAGTCATACACACCAACTCTGCATAATGTGGTAATGGACCACACAAGGTCATGAACCTGGGAGGTGAAAGAGCCATCAAGAGGGTGACTACTTTAGGAAGCTATAGAGCTCTGTGAGGTCCGTGGTTGAAGTATCCAGACTACAGTCACATGCCTTTGGAAGATCACCTAACCCTATGGAGCTCAGTTTGCACCTATGGAACATGAGCCTAATAGAGCTGTCAGGTCTACGGAGGCAACTGAGCAAGGTGAAGTGTTCCACAGATGGCCAGCATCAGAGATCTGATTGGTAGCACTAGCAACAGCAGCCCACAATTCTGCAGACTCCTCCCCTATTGAGCTCTGGCTGATCCTCCTGTATAAATCTTCCAGAGTGTGTTTCCAATTGTCAATACCCACTATCAGGTAATTAAAGACTGCCAAAGATAACTTGGACAGGACTTCTATTCTTTACTGACCTGATAGAGCTGATTTATAATTAGCCTTTCACCTGAATGCAAAACAAGGCCTCTACTGTTCTTGCTAGTTCCTCCTTGGAAATGATCTGGCCTGGTCATTTGAATGCCTTCCCTTCAGATTTACTTAACAACCCTAGTTTTTCCATTTTAATAGACAATGCAGAAGTACACACCAGCCCAGTCTAAGATACCACGGTTACCAAATATCTCCACCCCGGTGCCAATGACCCCAACCAAGACCCTCTCTTCTTGCAAATTTCTTCTGCCCTAAAGATTCTGAAAGCATTCTGAAAGCCAGGCACTTGGGACATGGAGTGTTTCTCACCAGGGAAGGTGCATGTCTTCCTGGGGTCCCCAGGGTACTGTTCAGACCATAGCACTGGACTTGGAGAGTCCTGGGCTGTGAAGCTTGGCTCTCAACCTCTCCTTCAGAATGTCCTGATCAGGTCCTCCACTGCTCTGAGCAGTTTAGTTCTGTTTGTCAGTGCCTCTGTGATTCCACCTGTTAGGCACTGAGAACTCTAGGGCCTTCTCCAGTGAACTCTCCCTTACCTTCCCTACAGCTCCACGCTTTGGAAATAAAGTCTACATAACCTTCTGAGATACTGACATTTCAGTTTATTTTTCTGTGGGTTTTCCTTCCTCACGATACTTGGTTGGATACTGTATACTGTGTACTGTATGTATATATGTATACTGTATGTGTACTGTATGTTGTATACTGTAAACCACTAGGGCTAGTAAGTTAGCCTCATCTGCACAATCGCCATGGCTAACGTTTAGTAGTCACTCTGCTAGTGCTACTCTGCCCCGCTAAACCTTCGCAACAGCGCTGAGGTCACAGTCACAATCATCTCCATGTTACAGATGGGGAAACTGAGACTCAGAGTGGGAAGATAATCCAACCAAGCCTCCCAGGCTGTGCGAGGCACAACCAGGATTCAAACACGAGAACAGGCTTTCACAAGGCTTGGATGACCCATGTCATCTAGCTGATCGCACAGCCAGCATCTGTTAGTACCCGTTGACTGATGGCAGGCTTCTGTCCTACACTCTAAGTGCATGGTAAAGCATTAAGTGCCCTCACCTTTGCAGAGCCAATCATCTGGTGTGTTGTAGCAGATGTGCCCAAAATTCATTCAAGGGAGCCGGGAAAATGGCTTAGTCCCTCTCAGTAAAGAGCTTTCCGTACAAGCGTAAGGTCCTGAGTTCAGATCACCATCACACACGTAAAACCCAGGCTTGGTGACATGTGTCTGTAACTCTAGTGCTAGGGAAGGGCAGAGACAAGGGAATCCCAGAAATGTGTTGGTCAGTCAGTCTAGGCAAAAGGGTGAGTTCCAAGTTCAGTCAAAGACACTGTCTTGAGAAATAAGGTACAGGCACATGCACACAATAAAAATAATTATCATATTTATATGTATATATATACTTGTATATACATATATATATGTATGTGTACACACAACATACATACACACACACACATACACACACACACACATACACACACACACACACACATACACACACACATACACACACACATATACACACACACACACATACACACACACACATACACACACATACACACATACACACACACATACACACACATACACACACACACACATACACACACACATATACACACACATACACACACACATACATACACACACACATACACACACACATATACACACACACATACACACACACATACACACATACACACACACATACACACACACATACACACACACACATACACACACACACATATATACACACACACACACACATACACACACACATACACACACACATACACACACACATATACACACACACATACATACACACACATACACACACACATATACACACACACATACACACACACATACACACACATACACACATACACACACACACACATACACACACACACACACATACACACATACACACACATACACACACACATACACACATACACACACACATACACACACACATATACACACACACACATACACACACACATACACACACACACATACACACACACATATACACACACACATACACACATACACACACACATACACACATACACACACATACACACACACATACACACACACACACATACACACACACACACACACACACACACACACGTATTTAATGTTTTCTAAAAGTAAAATAATAGTAAGGTAAGAGTGACTTAAGACACCGCAGGTCAACTGTGGCCTCCACAAGCAATTGCACACACATGCATGCATGCACACACGTACACACATGCACATCCACATTCACACAATGCTTCCTCCACTCTCATTTCTCAAACAACAGAAGAACAGCCTAAAGAATCCAGTGAGCTGCTTCTGAACTCACAGCTCCCTGCAGGAAAGCACACCCGAGGCAGAGCTTGGAACTTGTCGGGATTTCCACCCAGGCAACAGTTCACAGTCATTCTTAACTAGTGTTTTTGTTTCCTCTAAAACATTTAGCAGTCTGGGGGGCATTTGAGGTTGTCACAGCTGGGTGAATGGGGAGCTGCTGGTTTCCAGCAAGTGGAGGCCAGGATCATGCTAAACCTCCCATGATGCTCAGAACCAGCCTTATCACATGGCCCAAAATGTTGATGGCTCTGAAGTGGAGACGCTGGTTCCCAGAATTTGCCTATTCTCTAAAGGCTCTTTGTTGCTGTGCACCCAGCTGTGCTCACCTACAGCTGGGCAGCTTGTCTGATTCTGCACCCAACAAAGGACCTGGGATGGAGCCAAAGTTCCATGAATGAGAAAAGGAGAAAGAAGAGATGAAGGAACAAAGGGAGGAAGAAAGGATGGAGGGGGTAACTGAGACTTAATATTAGGGTTTTTCCGTTAGGCAAAGAAAATCCAACATTGTAAACCAGACCTGGGAGCCAGGTGTGGTGGTGCCTGCCTGTAATCCCAGCACTTGGGATGTGGAGACAGGAGGATGAAGACTTCAAGGTCGTCCTTGTCTACACGGGGAGTTCACCAGCCTGAACTACATAAAACCCTGTCTCAAAAATAAATAAACAAAATAAAAATGAGTAAGATTTGTTCATAGAAACAGGAATATTGACTTTTGGACTCAATATTTATACACCTCTGCAGAAATGACAATGAGGATACCTCAATCACATTTTAGCATAATTCAGGCCATGCTAATCCAGGTAATTAAACAGGGCACCCCAGCCCTGCTGCAGAATTCTCCCCATCTTAAAGCTAGCCACCATGAGAACTGCCCTTTCTGAAAATGACTAGCTCCTTAGAGGTGTCCACTGGGGAAATTGCTGTAGTTCAGCTGCCACTGAGGTAGCTTATTCCAAGACTATGAAGCCATAGAAGGCTGACATCCCTCCACCCCAAGCAGGCTGTAAATCTAAATACTCAATGGATTCAGGATCCAGCTCACTACCAAATGGCAAATGACTCCCCTATCAGGGCAAGCTGGTGGGCAGTGCTCTGGTTCTCCTCTCCCCCTGCTCCCCTCCCCTATTCCCTCCCCCATCACCCCACCCACAGGCATGTCAATCTGTAGGCTGTTAGTTCTCAGGAATGGATGGGGAAGGGGAAAGCTCAGGCTATGGCTCTTGGCAAGGAGCAAAGGATCTCTTAGCCAGGGACTTCCCTGTCCTCTATGGCAAATAAAGTTCAATGGCCAGTCAAAGAGAAGTAGGGATTTTCTTCGAGCTAGAGAGGTAATCAGAAAATTTCTTCCATCAGGTAGTCATCATCTCCAGAGCCAATGTCATAGGGAGCCCTTCCCCATCAGAGTCCACCTCTTCTAAAGACCTAAGCATGCCGCCAGGAGACACCTTTCCCAGGCTCCAGGTCAGGGTGCCACACTGCACCCTGTGTGCCCCAACTGCTCACATCACAGGCACTCTGAATGTCTATCCCTCCATGCTCAACTCCCTCCCTACTCTCACCCTTATGCTCAACTCCTTCCCATCCTGATCCCTCCCATTCTCAACTCCCTTCCCTCTCTGACCCCTATGCTCAACTCCCTCCCCACTCTGACCCCTATGCTCAACTTCCTCCCCACTCTGACCCCATGCTCAATTCCCTCCCCACTCTGACCCCTATGCTCAACTCCCTTCCCTCTCTGACCCCTATGCTCAACTCCCTCCCCTCTCTCACTCCTATGCTCAACTCCCTCCCCACTCTGACCCCTATGCTCAACTCCCTTCCCACTCTGACCCCTATGCTCAACTCCCTCCCCTCTCTCACTCCTATGCTCAACTCCCTCCCCACTCTGACCCCTATGCTCAACTCCCTCCCCTCTCTGCCTCTTTAGTGTTCTTTCCTCCTCACACTCCGCCTCCTCCACGCCCCTGGGTGACAGTTGCTCATCCCTGCCTTCCCACCCATCTTCGCTTGGCTCAGTCCACCTCAGTTCTCACCTGTGCTTGGCACCATAGGCCGAGAAACCAGGACAGCTTAGGTTTGAGGGCCCTTCACCCCAGAAGCCCCTTCCAAAGCCTCCTGTCTGTCTAATCAAAGAATTCATGACATTGGATTCTTTTTCTTAAACAGGACCTTCAACTTGTAGGGAAGACTCAGGCTCCATAGAACTTGACTCTTTCTTCTCAGTGTGAAGATTTCCCACCAGGCCCGTAGGAAGTGGGGTGTGACATCTGGTCAGGTCTAGTCACAAAAAGGAAGGGTGCGTTAAATTATCATGAATATATTTGCTAGTTTTTACAATGCTGTTTTTAAAACTCTCCAAAGAAGCCAACTTCCTTATGAGAAAATTATCCTACCAAGATTTTTTTTTAGAATAAAGAAGCCCAAAATTTCTTCTTTAACCTAAATCAGTGCATCTGGCTCTAAGACTGTGTGATTCTGAGCACAGTGCCATCTTGGAGATGCTGGCTCTCAACACTTGAGGAATTTTCTATAGCCTCAAGTAGGTAGGGAAAATCGAGGGGAAAATAAAAGAAAAAAATCAGACATCTGTTATGCGTCTTGATGTTAGGGAGCAGGAGTGAGATCCCAGCCAGCCTGTTCCTGGGTAAGCTAGAATGTGAGGGGACCTTTGAGATGTGTGAGCTGAGAACAAGCAAGGTAATCGCTGAGGATGTCCAAGGCTGGACCAGACGGCTGAGTAACTGAAGGCCAAGACCATGAGGCCTGGACAATACAGCTCCAAGAATACATCAAGGAGAGGTTGACACACCATAGAATCTTCTTGTTCTCTGTCTTTTGTTGATACTCTTTGGATACTGTTTGATTTCAATGTGAAACTGCCCCCCCCATAGCCTCGTGTGTTCGAACACCTGGTCCCCAGTTGTTGGTGGCACTGTTTGGGAAGATCATGGACCCTCTGGGAGGCGGAGCCTTGCTGGAGGAAGCACATCACTAAGGGCAGGCTTTGAGGTTGAGTCCCCATTTGCTGTTCCATTTCTGATTTGAACGCCCAACACAATGTGACAGGTGTCCTCATGCTCCTGCTGCCAGGTCTTCCCCAATATGACAGAATCCATCCCTCTGGAACCCAAACCAAAATAAGCCCTTCCTCCTTTAAGTTGCTTTTGCCAGGGTATTTTATCATAGCAACAGGAAAGAAGTACAGATACCTTCCCCATCATCCAGAAACCACTGGCCCTTTCCCTCCACTGAAGCGTGTCCACAAGTCCACATCCTATGCTGTCCTTCATGCTCGGACCCAGACTGGACATCCTGGACAGATACATAGCACACAAAGATGCTAAGTAGGTATTCTTTCAAAAGAAGCAAAGTTTGTATCTTATCACTGCTTAGCTCTCCAACTTGGGTTTGCAAACTGTGCATGGAACCTCATCATGTCATTCCTTCCGTGCTCTTTCTTCTTCTTTTCCTTTCCTGGATCATTTTCATTTACTCTGTCACCACACTTCCTTTGATGTCACAGATGTCAGAGCTGTTAACTCTGTCACTGATGTATAAGAACTAGGGTGAAATGTTCCCAAATCCGAAATAAGTTTTCTAACTGAAGGCATTCAATGCTAAAGAGAAGGTACAGAATGGCCAGGCATATTCATCCGTCTTGTATGAATTCGGTAATCAATTTGTGGGGCTCTTTCATGTGCCAAATAGCCCACAGGGCTTTGAGAGCACAAAGATGAATAGTGGCTCCCATCATCCCCCAAGAAAACGTGTAGACTGGAGCTCCCAATCGCTTAAGTGTGGGACAGCTGACCAGAAGGTAATAGCAGAAAACAAAGTTAGTGAGCATGTATGAGGGTCCTCTGAGCACAAAGACCCACCCACACATGAGAGAGAGGGAGAGAATATGAGGAAACAGTGCCCAGTGATGGGTTGAGGAGATGGCTCCATCATGACAGTACCTGCTTTGCAAACACAAGGATCTGAACATGAGTCCCAGAACCCACACAAAAAAGCCAGGCATGGCATGTATGTACTCTTTTAAGCCCTGCATTGAGAAGGTAGAGACAAATGGATCTCTGGGGCTCACTGGCCAGCCAGCCCATTCTAGCCTACTTTGTAAGTTTGAGAACAATGAGAGACTCTACCCTTGAGGAAAAACACCCAGGTTGTCCCCTGTCCTCCACATGCACATATACACAGAGAGAGAAAGAGAGAGAGAGAGAGAGAGAGGGAGAGAGAGACCAATGATCTGCACAGCCAATCCTATGATCTATTTTCAGATATGACAGAACATAATTTTCAGAGAACAAAAGAAATTCTGAGAAAGCTCTGTTTGCCGCAGAACACCATAGACCACTTTAAAATCTTATTGCAAAGGATCAGAGGGCAGAGCACAGATGTCCTGGCTGGGGCGAACCAGTTCCCCTGGGGCTCCATCAAAACTCCATTCCTATACTCATAAAAGCCTTCTTGATTGTGAGGTCACTCTACCCCATTTTGGGGTGGTAACCTCTCAGGACAGAGGGAAATAAATACGCCATCATCAGATACCCCAAGGCAGGAATAACAAGAGCCTGGCCATTCTAAATTTTTTAATACCACACGATCACCTTTGGGCCTCAAAGAAAAGAGATGGTATATGAGTCCTAAACCAGCAGTTGCTAAATAAAAGCTACAGTGAGGGCTAGGGGTGTGGATCCATTGATAGATGCTTGCTTAGCATGCATGGAGCCCCAGGGTTGATTCTCCAACAATCAGGCATGGAGATATATACCTATACTTCCAGCACTCAGGAGAGGCAGGAGGATTGGGAGTGCATGGTTATCTTTGGCAATGTATCCCTATATAAGTCAGTCTGGGATATATGAGAGCCTGTCTGTCTTAGCATATTTTCAAGTTGATATGAAAAAAAAAAAATCCCCTGACAAGAGCAACTTAATGGAGAAGGGGTCAATTTGACTCACAGTTCCAGGTTACAGTGGCTCACAGCAGAGAAGTCGTGGTGACAGGAACTTGAAGCAGCTGGTCAATATCACGTGCAGTCAGGAAGCAGAGGGAGAAGAATGAATGCTTGCTGATGTTCAGCTTGCTTTCTCCACATAAAGTCCAGGGTCTCCTTCTCATGGAATGGTCACATCCACAATTAAGATGTGTCTTCTCACATCAACTAATATAATCAAGATCCCCCCCCCCACACACACACACACAGGCATATCTTCTAGGTGATTCTAATCCTGTCAAATTGACGGTTAACACTGACATCACAAAGTTAAAGAAAAAAAAAAAACAGCTATACAAAAATCCCTGTTTCTCAGCCCTGTTCCTGGAGGTCACCACCTCTAGAGGGGGCTTCCAGGTAGGACAGGGGTCAGAGGCCATGGGGAATCAGAGCAGTGAGAGACCAGCGCTCTGCGCTCAGCCTCAGCCCTGCCTTGATGACCCTCTCACCATTTTTAACAACCCATTTTCTAACTCTTTCTGTTGTTAAGAATAAATTTAGATTTCTTTTCTTCTGTTCCTCCTCCCGGCAATCTCAAGTGTATTAGAAGAAGGGAAATTTGTACCGTTATTGTCAGAAACGAGACTGAAATAACACGCCACCATCAAACACTAATGTTCTTTTCACCAGAAGGCCACACACAGGGAAGTCACAGACTGCTAAGTACTACCCAGAGCTATGAATCCAAACGGCCCCATTATCTGAACCGGAGGAGAGCCAGCAGGCCGTGCCCTGTTTTATAAGGCTGTCGTGCTTCTGGTGATAGAGAAATGATCTCTCTCTTTTTTTATGTAGCACTGGGGAGAGCAAGACAGTCAGAGAGAAAGAAGAGGACTCACATGTTCAAACATGCATGGTTATATTTCTGAGTCATACAGAAAGTAAGACTGGGAGAAGCCACTAGCAAGGAAAATGGACATGAAGGGTTCTCAAGTTTTCTAGGACTTCAGAGCACTGGGCGATATATCTACAAGCAAGAGACATCTCTGTGAAGCTACCAGGGCACTGGCTTATAGACAGGAGCAATCTCCTGCCACATACAAACAGTCTTTCTACTCCCTTTCCTTTGATGTTCTCGGGGCTTGGGAATGGTGACATAGATGTCCTTTTAGGACAGCATTGGCAGTCCCTTATTCTTAGCACTCTGGAAAGTTATGAGTCTCTGCCTTGACCTTTGCCCACTACTAAAAAGCCACAGGCCCTTGGGAGAACAGAAAGTGCAGCCACACCCAGCCTGCTCTGGCACAGCTGCACTGGAATGCGCACCTCCCACAGAAGGCCCTGGACCAGCTGCTCCAGGGACACCACAGCTCAGGGAGGGGCCCCAGAGCAGAGCAGGGACTGCCAGGAAGGTACAGCAAAAATGACCCAGTCCCATCTTTCTTCTCTGTTAGCTCGGCTCCCAATTCCCAGACCGGACTCCCCACTCTGAGGAATTCAACCCGGCAGCAATGTTTTCCTTCTGCTGATGAGACCGAGTGCTCAGAGGAGCCTGCAATAAAGCCCCAGTGTTCTCCCCGGGGACACAGGCTCAAACTGTGCTCAGCTCAATAGCTGGTTCTGTTCTCAAAATGCCCCTGACTTCCTCCAATGCAACCCCGCCCATCCCTGCCCTCCACTCTTCCCACCTCCCCTCCCCTCCCCCATCTCTACTCCCCTCCTTACACTCCTGCCAAGGAAAGGAGCTACGGGTGTTCCTGGACCATCAGCAAGCACCAAGACACCTTCTGGTTCTGACCTGTCAGGAATTGAAATCGGCTTTCACAATGGCTAAATTGTTTGCAGTTCCTTCTGCTTGTATCCTCCTGAGAGAGAAATGGGGTGGGGGTGGTTAGAAAAAATAGGTTTTCTTTTGTTCTCACTTTAAACAAAAGAAACCAGTACAAGCCCAACTGACTTGATTGAGCTAAAGCTCAATGTTAATGTAGCAAAAGAACCACTGGGGTCCTAGGAATGCAGTCGGCCTCTGTTAAGGAAGGGCCTGTTTGAGTTTCTTCTTTGAATCAAGTCTTCCTCTCCCCTGTTCCCTTACTTTGATGTTGTTGTTTTTCCCTCAAACTCACAGCGATCCACCTGCCTCTGCCTCCCAAGTGCTGGGATTAAAGGAATGTGCTGCTACTGCCCAGCTGTTCCCTTACTTTGAATAACCAAAAGACTCCCTAAAGTGGTCCTTCCTCAAAGTGAAGTGGTCCAGGGACAAATTTCAACTTGCATAATTCTGGGATTCAGAAAAGATCCATTAGCCAGTAGCTTTGAAATCCAGATCCCACCAGGTACTGCCACTTTGTAGTAGAAGGAGAGCTGATCACTCCCCTAAAGCATTAGTCATTAGTTAGTCCTGCCTGATCCCAGGTTCCAGGGAGGTTTGCTGGAGCGCAGTAGTTACCAGAAGAGTATGAGAACCTTACACCTCTGCTTGAATAAGCCAAAGGAAGCCTTTCTTAGCTTCTGTGCCTTCCCTACAGGCAGATCACCATGAATAGCTAATGTGGGAATGTTTGACATATCAACCCTGCTCTAAAATATATATCCATCCACAAACTCGGTGTTGAGGACAAAGGGAAAGGCCTGGAAGCCTGAGTAGCCCCAACCAGGTTCTCCTTAGTCCCAGTTCCTGACCTCCCCATCCATCCTTGGATCTTGTCTGAGTTTACTTTCTATTCCTATGCTGAACACCAGGACCAAAATCAACTCAGGAAGAACCACAGAAGAGGAGCAGGAGGGTTGCTTACTATCCTGCTCTCCATGGCTTGTTCAGCTTGCTTTTCTATACCACCCAGGACCACCTGCCCAGAGATGACACCACCCACAGTGGGTGGCTCTCCCACATTAACCATTAATCTAGAAAAGGCCCCCACACTTGCCTACAGGCCAGTCTGATGGAGGGATTTTTACAGTTGAGGTTCCCTCTTCCAAGATGACCTCAGATATGTCAAGTTGACAAATAAAATAGAAAGAAAAGAGAAAAGAAAAACATAACCAGCCACTCAACTTGAGCTTAGCAAAGAGTATTATTATTGTTGCTGCTGCTGCTGTTGTTATTTAACTCATGAAATAATGAGTCTTGTGATAGCATCTTCACAGATGTTGATCATCACACACTATCACAACGGGTGTTTGTAACCTCACTCTCCTGCTGCTTTTTCTTGGCTTTCTTCTATGATTCCTCTTCCTTTTCATCTCCCACTCCTTCAAGTGTCACTTGTGATGGCGCCTCCTTCCTCTCACCATCCCGATGTTCTTGTCTTGTATCAACGCAGATCTGGAACAATAGCTCCTTCAGGACCTGCTAAAGGATGTAGGAATTAAAACAAGTGCCTGGGAATGAAAGAGTGGGATACACAGGGCGGTGGAGGGCACTGTATCGGAATGCTCTCTTATTTTACCCAAGCCCTCAAGTTCTCAGTGTTGCTTAGAAAACATGTCAGTCCACTGAAAATATGCGGAGAGTGAAATCCATTTAACCCACCTACTGGGCTTCTCTCTGCAGATGCATTCTATTCTCCATCCTCCCCTCTGTGACTCATTCCCCAGCTCCAGGTCCTCTGAGTTCATGCAAAGTGGATAGAAAAGCCATGGCCTAGGAGTCAAGAGGACTCAGATTGGAATCTGAGCTACAGGTCTCAGTTTCTCATTTTCAAATGCAGTAATACTTTCTAATCCAGGCCTGATGCGAAGATGACACAAACTCATGCAAAGGTAGCAGGTGTTTGGTGAGTAGTTCTTTCCTATGCTCGCAGGTTTTTCAGTTTCCACGATCCTGACACAATCCTTGCTCTCTTCATGCTTTTCTAAAGTATAATGGCCACATTAGGGCCAGCAAGATGGCCCAGTGGGTCAAGGTACTTGCTGACAAGTCTGATGCCTGAGTTTAGTCACCAGAACCCACATGGTAGAAAGAGAGAATAACTCCAACAAGTTGTCCTCTGACCTCCCCACACAGACATACACCCAGACAGACAGACAGACACACACACACACACACACGGCCTTATTATCACCTGTTAGCTTTTCAACAAGCCCCGATCTTCCTTGTATGCCTACCGTATTACCACATCACTAACGTGGATGCGATTCTGTTTCTGTCTTTCCAAACCTATATTGTTGGGTGACCAAAGACCACCTTAGTCACCAGTGGATACTGAGTCTCTGTCTGGAAACTGAAATGCATTATCCAAAAAGACTCCATGATGAGACGAGACCTCTGCCAGTGGGAGCTCTCTCACCATATTTACCAGCCAAAGTTCTCACTCCTATAGTTGATATTGCCAATTACATTAACGCAGAATAAAGGAATTTTTTTTTTTTTAGAAGTAGCAGAAGTGAAGGTGAAGTAGAGACATGGCTTTGTGGTTAAGAGTGCTGGCTGCTCTCGCAGAGGGTGGGAGTTCTATTCACAGCATCCATATTGGGCAGCTCGCAATCACCTGCTACTCCAGCTCCAGGCAATCCGACTCCCTCTTCTAGGCTCCTCAGGCACTGCACACATGTGGTGCATATGCTATGCATGCACTCAGGCATGAATGAATGAATGAATGAATGAATGAATGAAAAGAAATAGCAGAAGATATCTATGTATTATTTTATTCCCATAAGACTCTACTGACTCTGTAGCTAATGAAATGCCCATGCGCAGGGTCATACTATTGCCTGCACTCATTTAACACGTGTGTGCTGAGTCCATCTGAATGTGTGAGGTGCTGAGCACACAGTGGCAGCCACAAGTGACGGGGACTCAGCTCCCTGACACAAAACACAGAAGAAACTCTGCCTCATCGATTCCTCGGCACATCTTCATTCATATTTAATATCTTTGAAATTGAATTCATCCTACAAATGTCGTTGGCTAGGCCTTGGCGGCAACATCAATCAAAGATGCTCATTCGCTGTCATTGTAATCCAGTTATTCGTTTTTCAGTGGTACGGCACAAGTTAAGCTTGAAATTATTTCACATGTATTTATTTTTTATCTATCTATCTATCTATCTGTCTGTGTATCTATGTGTGTGTGTGCACGCACATGGCACAGCACGGGAGGAGGTCAGAGGACCACTCTTGGGAGTCAGTTCTCTCCTCCCACCATGTAGGCTGTAGAGATTGAAGTCAGGGTGTCTGGCTTGATAGTAAGCTCTCTTTACCAGCTGAGCCATCTCACTGGCCCAAGTTAAGCTTAATTGCCAGATAAAATGTTTCTGAGAAGACCACCTATGATTTGCACACAAAAAGCCTCAGAGATGAAGGGGAGCCATAAATCTGGTCATAGGGAGAGTGACCGTCATCTGGCATTTTCCTATAAAGTAACATGTGTTTTATGGAAAGATAATCACAATGTAAGATGAGCTTATTGGTGCGTGTGTAAAAGGATTGTCCATCACATTCTGAGCAAAGCTCCCAATGGTAGAGAAACCCTTACAGGAAATGAACAAATTCTCCAGTCAGTGAGGGGTCACTGCAACCCACCCATGCATGGCGCCAAACTATCATTAAGGCATCATGTCACCATTTAATTTGTGGCTTTCTTCTTCTCTCTCAGTAGAATAGATAGCAGTGGTGTAATGTACTATCCAGGACCTGCAATGACTCTGAGAAATACCATAATAAGCAAGACGGCAGAACATGAAATCATTGCAGGTCCTGAAAGTATCATAAAGTCAACCATAAGCAGAAAGAAAAAAAATCATCAGACAAGATTCCATGAAAATGAATAACAAAAGAAATTAATTTGGGCAGGAGCAGTGGCTGAGCCCAGGACGTGCCTGCCGCACACGCATGAGGACTTCAGTTCAAAGCCCTAGCACCCATGTTAAGTTTTTTTTTAAAAATCTAGTTGTGGTGATGCCTGTCTGAGACCCTGGTGCTAGGGGTGTGGACACAGGAAGAGCCCGGAGCTCTTAGACTAGCCAATGGGTAAGTGTCGGTTCATTGAGAGACTCTACCTCAAAAACAAAACAAAACAAAAACACTAAGGTTAAGAATAACAGGACTGGAGGACATCCAATGTTGACTTTTGACCTACAAACATACACGTGGGGGAGGGGAGCAGGGAAGGGAGGGACCGAAAGAAAAAGCAAGGGGAGAGGAACCAATGAATACAGAGGCGTCAGGACAGGTCTCCCTGAGAAGGTAAAGCTAAGGAGAAGCCAGCCTCAGCCTGGAGTCACTGGAACATTCCAGGCTGGCAAAGAAAACCATGACTGCAAGGGACCTGAGAGAAAGAGTGTTCTGGAAGGATTTTCTCACTGGCTATAAAGCCCTAGCTTACTGAGAAGTGCAGATGACAGCATAAGGTGCATACCAATCCTGGCCAGAGCTAATTCAGCAATGCGCAGGACATATTATGAGAAAAAAAATTATTTAATAAAATATTTCATATAATGCAGTGTCTTAGTTAGGGTTGCTATTGCTGCAATGAGACACCATGACCAAAAGCAAGCTGGGGAGGAAAGGGTTTATTTGGTTTACACTTCCACATCCCAGTCCAACATGGAAGGAAGCCAGGACAGGAATTCAATCAGAGCTGGTACCTGGAGGGAGGAGTTGATGCAGAGGCCGTGGAGGGGTGCTGGTTGCTGGCTTGCTTCCCATGGCTTGCACTGCCAGCCCAGGGGTGGCACCACCCACAGTGTCCTGGGCTCTCCCTGACCAGTCACTAATTAAGAAAATGCCTTACAGCTGGATCTTATGGTGGCACCTTTTCAATTAAGGTTCCCTGAGTTTGTGTGTCAGGTTGACGTAAGACTAGCCAATACACTCAATCTGGACAAATATTGTGAGCTCAAAAATATTCTGATTACTCTGGCAAAGGCAAGTTCATTTGGGATCACCAAGTGTGAAGGCTGACTACTTGACATAACCTAATTTTGACCTGGGAAGAATTTCATTGAGGGATTGTCTAGATGAAGTTGGCCTTTGGAAATTGTCATGGTTACCTTAATTGATGTGGTTAGTCCCAGCCCACTTCAGGTGACACTCTTCCCTGGCTTGGGGCACTGGACTGTGTAAGAGTGGAGAAGATAAACTGAGTGTAAGTGAGCATGTGTTCGCTCTTGATTGCCATATGACTAGCTGCTCAAGTTCTTGCCCGACGCCCCTGACCGTAACTGGTAACTAAAATAAAAACGCTTTCTTCCCTTAGTTCCTTTTTTCATGGTATTTTATCAGAGCAACAGAAATGACACTAAGACACCACCCACTTAAAAATCAACTACAGAGGAGGAGGTAGCAAATCCCATGTCTCCCTCTCTTTAGCTCAAATGTTTTATTTGTTCACTGAAGTTGTCAAGTGCCCCACCCTCGTGCATTTTACAACATACATCGGGCCAAGATGTCATTAAGTCCTTCAAACCAATGAATAATTTTGCTGAAGAACTGTAGGGAGTAAGTGAAATTCTTAGTGAATGTGTGCTGTTTGACAAGAGCTGGCCATGTCTGGATCCCGGCTCTCCTCCTCCCTTGCTGGACATATCCAACCCTCATTCAATTCTATCATGAAGCATTGGCGTCTTTCCTGTGAGGTTGTTGGGGACTGGGTGAAATTCCTCTGAAGCATGCTTGGTACTCAGGAGCCATCATCTAATGGATACTTTATTATCTCTTTGCCTACCGGTCTTGCCCCACCTCCATCAACACCATCCTGCTGTCAGAAGGACAGGGGCCACTCCCTTTGGCTCACAACCTGCTGCAGCTTCCCAGCCAGAGCCTTTGCTGGCTCTCCAAAAACTTCCCCAGCCAAATCAGCAACAACCAAGTCACAAAGATGTTCCCACTGACTGTGCCCATGAACCCAGCCCGTGATGGACATTTGAGGAACTGAACAAGACCCTCCCTTTGAGTAATCAACAGGTCTTCACAATCCAGCTATGATCCCACTCTAGTTGTCTCTACAGCTCCTACAGGCTTTTCAATAGCCCAGGGAAGCCCTTTCATAGGAAGACTCACTTGTTCCCTGGCCACATTCTCATTAGAGGGAAATAATAAACATTTGCACAGCTTTCCCTAGGAACCTGCTCCCCACTGTTGCACCCAGAGAAAACCTAGCATCAGCTTCTTCAGTCCACAGTGCACAGTATAGTAGAAAAGAGAACCTTCCCTAACCACACACTTTGCCAACGGATTTCATGTGATTCTTAGTTAACAGAGAACATTGCTGTACTGCCATAAACACTAGCCTGGCCTAAGCTCTATTTCCTAGCAATTAGCCTAGAACATAGTAAGTTTTTAAAAAGAAAAATAAGTGAATGTGCACACATGCAGATATATTAGAATTTATTCAATGAACAAACTGAGCATGCTTTGTAGAATCCTAGGCACACAGTTGACACCTAATAAATATTTTTTCCACTGATTTGTGTGGAGGTTTGAATGAGAAATGTCCCCCATAGGCTCTGTTATTGAAGCACGTATTCTCCAGCTGGTGAAACTGTTTCAGAAGGTTTAGGAGGTGTGGCCTTGCTAGAGGAAGCATGTCACTGGAGGTGAGATTTGAGAATTTAAGGCCTTGCCTTATGCCCCTGGCTTGCTCTCTATGCTTGATGCTTGCAGTTAAAGATGTGATTTCTCATCTTCCTGATTCTGCTGCCATGTCTCCCTGACACAGAGGACTCTTGCCCCTCTGGAACTGTAAGCCAAAATAAAACTCTTCCTTCTATAAGGATGTGCGTGCATGTGTGTGCATCTGGGTGTGAAGGCCCAAGTTTGATGTTGAGAATAAGCCTCAATTGCTTTTCTACCTTATGCACTGAATCAGGGTCTCTCGATCAAACCCACAGCTCACCTATATGCCCAGTCTCGCTAGTCAGCTTGCTCTGGGGAATCCCCTACCTCCACCTTCCCAGGCTGGAAGTACAGGTGGGCCACCATGCTTACTGGGTATTTACTTAGGTTCTGCGGATCCAAACATGGATCCTCATGCTTGCCCGGCCAGCACCTTAACTATTGAGCCATAGTTAACTATCATTGCTGTTTTACTTTTCGTTTTTGAGTCAGGGTCTCACTATGTTGTCCAAATGAGTCTCAAATTCCTTGACTCAGGAGATCCTCCTGCCTCAACCTCCTGACAATGAGGACTATAGGCATACAACACTGCACCCAGCCACTTAACCCTGAACTGTTTCTGATGGTCTGCAATAAGTAGGTACAAACTCAGAGGCCAAAAGGCCCAGTGGTGCTGTTTTGAAATTCAGCACGAGAGACATATTGCTAAATAAAGTACACGTCACTGCAGGAGGCGTGGGAGAGGATAACCGCACTTCCTCCTGACATGCGTGGCATAGGACATTTCAGCCAACAGCAGATCTCACACGCCACAGTGGCAGTGCAGATTGCACTGGAGCCTAGTGACATCACACACATTACTCGCCTGTCTGAGGTGCTGCTGGAGTAAACAGACCCCTGCACTGGCAGTCATATAGAACACAGACTCACACACACTCGATAATGATGAGGAATGACTACAGGACTGCTTTGTTTGTTTGCTGAGCCATATTTTATTGTTCCCATTATACTTCTCTTTATGAAAAAAAAAGTACCGTAAAACAATGCCATGTTGTTCGGGCAGCAGCCTCTCACATTTCCTGTCTACCATGCCTCTTGACTGCATGATCCTCTCTTGTGTGGGATTTAATCTTCTCTTGTTTTGTGAATCATGGCTTTAGAAACACATCACACACACACACACACACACACACACACACACACACACTCACATGTAGCCTAGGTATGTAGTAGGCTGTACTATCTATGTGTCCACACTGAAGAATCCTCTAATGATGTAGTCACTCGGTTCATATCTGTGTTGCTAAGCAACACATGAGCTACACTTCAGTGTACCAGCCCTGGCAGGCCACACCTCATTTCTTCTCCACAGCTACACCTAGGAGGCATTGTCACTGAATTCACCCGAGGCACAGATAGCTTCAGAGACTCCCTAGTGTCACTGAGCCAGTGATGAGGAAAGTCAACACTAGAACCCAGGACTCCAGACTCCATGAGCTTTCCTCTGTTTCACAGGAAATGCAAATGTCCAAAATGCAAATTAAGTGGTCAACTGTGATCTTGAATAATTATGAAGTGTCTTTCAGTCCTCCTCCTCTTCTCAGTTTTCCCCTCCCCCGCTGGGAACGGAGAGTAACCGCTTCTTTGCTAAGTCCAGACCTGACTCAGAGAGATGGGAGCAATGATTCATCCCAGAGGGTCTACCATGGGGGCTCTTCAGGCATCAGGGCAGATGCTGCCCAGCTGTAAATGATAAACACTGTGGCCCCAGGGGTTGGGTCCCAGGAAGATTTTGGTGAGAGAGATAGAGGTCTAGTTGGCAGGATCCCTGTACCTAGAAGGACAAGGGCATCATTGTTTTAGTTAAGGATAGATTGGAGCTAACAGACACTGACAGCATGTACTGAGAGTGATTTAAGAGTTCAAGTCATCTAGAAATCCCACTTCCAGGAAGGCATTCAGAAAGGTATTGTTCTAGGGAAATATTATCTGGATAATAATATCTAGAAAAGGTTTATGATCCAGTGCATGCTGTAATCCCTGTGTTCAGGTGGCTGAGGCAGGAGGATCATGAATTTGAGCTCAGTATGGGCTGCATAAGAAGACAAAACAAAGGAGAGAGAGAAAGTCTAGAGATGATATTGCAGTGGAGTATTGTTTATATGTGGTCATAGTGCCTGTAGCTTAAGTTACTGCAGTAGCTTCATGGAGATTCCATAAAAAGAGGGAGGATGAATGTCAAGCGTTCAAGCCAGGACGTTACAAAATCAGAATTCTAATCTAAATACATGTGTCTTTACGTATGTATGTATGTATGTATGTATGTATGTGTGCCTGCATGCTTCGATCCGCACCATGTGTGTACAGGTGACTGGGAAGACCAGAGGGCTTCAAAGGCAGTTGTGAGTAAACGCTCCGAAGGCTGGCATTAAAGACGTGCCCACCACACTCAGCGCCGTCTTAAACTAGAAAGAAATCACTGATAGTGATTTTCTCTGACTGTGAGATTACAGATAATTTTGGTTATTTGTCTTTATATTGAGAGGAAGATTCCCCCCCCCCCCATTTAAAAAGTTTTCTACAAGATTCCCCCCTCATTTAAAAAGTTTTCTACAATACATCTTCAGTGCTTTTCAAATTCAAGTTTTTTTTAAAGAGTTGAGTTTTTTTTTTTGGTTTCAAGTTTTGACTTGTTTCAGAAAAGTCCACTCACATCAGAAGCAGGGTACATGTGAAAAACAAGCTGTTAGGAGCAACCAAGGCAAACTGGGTCTGCTGGTCTGTTTGGAAAATTCACAAGGATCAAAGCCCAGGAAATGACATCTCCAGGTCCCCCTCTTTTAAGGCAACAGATTGAGCCCCAGACTTGTGGTACCCATCTTAAAGTGGCCTCTTCACTTTAAGATGTTGGAGACCCAGCTGCAGAATAAGTGCCCTACTCTTGGCTGATTATACATTGGAGGCCACTGGCAGGGGGAAGGGAAAACCCTGATCCCTGTCCTCCCAGTCAGTATGAGGAGGGTAGACAGTCTTGTCAAGATGACCTGCCTCAGCGAGGGTCATTTGACAAACATCCGCCAGACTGTGGCACACAGCTCCACCAGAACCAAAACTAGACAGATAGATAGACAGACAGACAGGCAGACAGATAAATAAACAAATAGAAGTACAAAGAAAGGGAGACACAGAGGAGCATGGAAAAAAGCAAAACTCTCCTCTGAACTGATGCCTGTCTCACCCCAAAGGCTGATCCACTTCCTGAGGCGCCCTGCTACCAAGGAGTGCAATTGTTCAGTGGGCATAGGCCCAGATTGCACATGCCACACTCTGGAATCAAGGGGTTCGTTCAACGGGCACTGAACAGATTCCAGTTCCTCTGAAATCCCACATCCCTTTCTGCCAAGGAGCTGTTTTGAAAGCTGACACTTCCTTGATGTGAATCTGCAGCCCGCCCACTTCACTGAGAAAACAATTTTAGATCAACCCTGTCCTAGACACTTGCTCCCAAGGACAAGCTAGGAGAGACTGCACTGGCTCCAACCTTTCTGAGCGCTTTGATGATCAGAACCAAGGAACAATACTAGAACAAATGGTATTAATCCAAATAGTCTCAACAACCTTCAAAGCAGACCACTCCTCCATGCTCCCTAGGAGACACAGCTCATGCAGAGCCAGCCTCTTTGGCCAGGACTCTTATCAGACAAGTTAAGCCCCTGAAAAAACAAACAGCCCCAGAACAATGGCGGGAAGTGCAAAAAATGAAAGATGAAGAAAGAGAGAGGAAAAGGAAGCAGATAAATGAAAAAGAGAAACAAGTTCTGAAACGCCAACTTCTATCGGCGTGTGCCTCCTTTGAAAACAAGGATGAGGCTCTCCAGTGTCACAGACCCCTGAAAGAAACACCCTTAATTCATTTTTGTGCAGTTGAGAAATCAGAAAGACCCCCAAGGCAGCTGGAGCCTGAGTCTCGGCCCATGGCTGCATTCATGGAATCTTCCCTAGCATGTGCACATGCTGTGGGGTGTGGCAGGCGGGACTTCCAGTTTCCAAACCTCCGAGTCATTTTCTCTTGGGTAAACAGACATCTCCTCTGGCTTTGCCAATCTCACTCAGCCAGAAAATCATCGTGCTAAATTAGTAGCGTTTCAACCAAGTCCATGACAAGCTGGTGACAGGCAGGGAGAGGATGAGTGAAGCAATCAGGTGTTGTCACAGAGAAGAGGCAGGGGGAGAGAATAATAACAGAGGTTCTTAGCAGTCATGGTTGTCCCTGTGACCCTAACAGTCAGCAGGACAGGAGGAGCTTGGCACCTATTTGAGGTCATAGGAAGAGGCTTGACCTTCTGAGCCTCTGCTGTGTGGCTGTGAAAGCTGAATGACTCCATTTTGTCGTTATTACTTACAGTTTACAATAAAACAAATACGAGACAGGCTGGGTGTGGTGGCAGCACATCCCTTTAGTCCCAGCACCTCAGAGCTGGATCTCTGTGAGTGCAAAGCCAACCTGGTCCTATATACTAAGTTCTAGGACAGCCAGAGCTACATAGTGAGACCCTGCCAAAAAAAATTAATTAATTAATTAATTGATTAAATTAAATAAAACAAGTATAAGGAGTATACTAAACATTAGTTTAGTATACTAAACATTAGTAGTAGACTTAGAACTTGTACTGATGCTGTAAGTTGTGTTTTCATGACTTTGGTTGGTTGGTTGGTTGGTTGTTAGTTCGGCCACTTGTTCATTTGTTGGTTGGTTGTTTTATGGTTTGGGATTTTGAGACCAGATCTCCTGCAGCCCGGCTGGCCTTAAACTCATATATAGCCAAGAATAACCTTGAACTTCTGATGCCCCTGCCTCTGCCTCCTAAGTGTTTAAAATACAAGTGTGAGCCCCCATGCACTGTTTTATGTGGTTCTGGGGACGGAATCCAGGGCTTCATGCGTGCTAGGCAAGGGCTCTACCAACTGAGCTGCAATCCCAGCCCCATCCGTAAGATTTTCTATCGCTTCAGCTAGTGTTACGTTCTGTTCTGTTTTGCCCTTTCTTCAAGTACAAGAGAGTAAAACAGAGATCAACTGTCTAGCTCAGTAAACATAAGAAGTTAATGGGGGAACAGGGGCTGTTTGTTCATTTCTTACTGTCTCTGCAACAAAATGGATTAAAACTGAAAGCAACACTTTGGTCTGAGATATAATTGGTTTTGTGGGACAAGCTATTGAGAGGTGGGGTTCTCATGCATTTCCTGTTTTTCTATTTAAAAACTTTATTAGATTTTTTTTTCATTTTATTTTATGTGTGAAATGTGCCTGTGGAGGGCAGAAGAGGTTATTGGATTCCCTTGGACTGGAGTTTTGGATGGTTGTGAGCTACCATGTGGGTGCTGGGATTCAAACCCAGGTTCTCTGAAGGAGTAAGAAGTGCTTTTAACCACAGAGCCATCTCTCCAGTCCGTTCCTTTTAAACGCTCCAATTTTCCCAGCAAATGCTGTACATTAGCTACAGTGTAGGGACACATACCTTCTACCATGCACCTCTCTGGGTAGAGCTTCTTCATAATCAAACTCCATTAGTGTGAAGTAAAAATAATCTACACATAAAAGGGAAAATTCATGCCCAGCAGGAATATATTCCTTCCCTAGTGTCAAATAGTGGGTTTGTGAGAGGCTCTGAGGTCTGAATTAGAATGGGGAAGAAGGGCCAAACTGAAAGACATTGGAGACAATGACCAGGAGGATTGAAAAAAGCGGGGTAAGAGAAGTATAGGGTCAAGGATACTGGAAGAGAATGGCTTCAGGTGTCAGTCACTGAGCTGCAGAGACAGCAGGAGGAGGTGATCTCATGGGGGAATAAAGTGCGCCAGGTGCTCTGGGCCCTTTCTGTAGAGAGTAGCATTGTGGTGCTAATTCCCACTACCTGTGCGCCTCTCTTTTCCAGTTCTTTCACGAATGCACCCATGGAGCTTCTCTCCTCTTTGATTTGCCACCTGTTGATGCCTTCCCTGTCTTGCTAGGCTTTAAGAGTGAGTTCATCTCAACACCTACCGTATGCCTGACTCCAAGGCAATGGAGTTGGCTGCGCATCTTTGTTTGAACTTCTAAACATGTTCCAGGGGGATCTTCCGGCTTCTATTATTTCTGTGGAAATGTTTTCCAGTCCTGGGCAATAAGCAGCACAGGACAACGACCTTGAGAGAGAAGAAATTAAGGCATAAAGCTCTCTGATTTTTCAGTTTGCAGCCTGGAGGGTGTTCCCAACCCACCAGCCTCTCCCTTTGGAGAGAGATGAAGAGTTTAGAGTTCAGACAGGCTGAGGCAGCCAGAGCTGACAGAGGAAGCAGTTCTAGAGAGATGCAGAGTGGCCACGGAGTCTTCAGCCCAGTAGAGACCTCTGCCAACTAAGCTGCAGTCCCAGGCCAAGAGTTCCAATCTTATATTCCATGTGTGCGAGAGCAAGAACACGGGAGAAGGAGTGCAAATGCTAAGCAGAAAGAAAGATGGGAACTATTTCAGAAGCCTGAGTCGTGCTTCTAGAGATTACAAAAGCAGTGTCTCAGGAGAACAGTGCATCGGGCAGATTGATAATGACCCAGATATCGTAGAAGAAAAGATTAGCAGACTCAGTGACATCATAGAATACCCGAGGCGAAATACAGAGAGGGGGAAGCCTGTGAATAAGCAAGGTGTGGTGAGAGCAGTTTTAAGAGGCCTTGTGTGTATTAATGGGGGAAAACAAAAAGGTAGGGACCAAAATATGTTTGAAGAAACGGTGACCAAAAAATGTCTAAGTATGATATAAAAAAAGCTACAGAAATCCAAGAACCTTAATGATTCCCAAGCCTGCAAAATATCAAGAAAACGCAACCAAGTCACAGCACAAGCAAACTACCTAACAAGAGTCTTACGTACACGTATATGACATTCATCCATGCACACACACATGCACACACATACACATACAGGTGCATACGTGTGCACGCACACACACACACACACACCTTAAAGCAAACCAGTGTTAAACATATTACAGACTGGGAACTCAGAAAAGAATCCCACAGGTACATTTTGATTGAGACATTGTACCAGAATGTGTGTGAGGAGATAAACGTGGACACCGTCCCTCTGTAGGAAATACTTTTGAATTATAGAATTGGGGGCAGCTGACTGAAAAAAGATTAATGCCACCCCCAAAACCTATTAAGTGACTTGAGAACAACTTGGTCCTCTTGAGACTTCCATTAAAATGCTACCTGGGTCTGGCATAGCTTTCCATCTAAGGTTAGTTTGTCCCCAGATTCCAAACAGCAATAATTATGTTGTTAATGAATGCAATATGACAGCCAACTATCAGAACCCAACATTGTCCATCACTAATTCTCTCTTCAACAATTGTATTGTATGCCTGTGCAGCTGTGCACACACACATATGTTCACATGTGTGTAAAGGCCAGAGGTCAGTATCAGATGTCTTCCTCATTCGCTCTCCACTTTATTTTATTTTTTTTAATTTATTTTTATTTTTTGTGTTTTTCGAGATAGGGTTTCTCTGTGTAACCCTGGCTGTCCTGGAACTCACTCTGTAGACCAGGCTGGCCTTGAACTCACAGAGATCCGCATGCCTCTCGGCCTCCTGAGTGCTGGGATTAAAGTTGTGTGCTACCACCCCCTGGCTCCACTGCCAGGGCCAGCCTGGCAAGTCGGACAGTACCTGGATGGAGAGTGGGACTGAAGGGCTTAATGAGGAGAGGGGGAAGAGACGCGAGGGGAAAGAAATAGACCAGACACACACAGTATCATGTGCTCAGATGGAATGGAGCCGAAATTTTATTTTTCTCTCCAAACTTATACCCCTTTCATCAGGGGGCTACATGCAGCTACAGGGATTAGAACCAAGGTGTTAATTACAGGGTGAGACAGTGCATAGGTAAAAACATCCTGAAGCCCAGATAGGTATCAGAACAAAGCATCTTCCCTGCTGAGGTGGGATGCTTACCTAGGGGAGACAGCCTCTCTCCAGTGGAGTTAGATGCTTAGGACAATAACTTCTCCAGGTGAAGTTAAATGTTTAGCCAGAGAAGAAGTATCCCAGGGGGCTTTGGCTTCCCTGTAAACAAGCCGCTCTCGGGCAGTCATTAATTATTCATGACTCAGTTTAGCTCAGAAGATCTCCCAATAGCCAGAGGCTCAAAGCAGGGTCCAGGCCCAGAGTCTGAAGGGCTTACCACACTCCACTTTATTTTTTGAGGAAAGGTCTCTCATTGAACCTGGAGCTCATTGATTCAGCTAGACTGGCTGTTCATCAAGCTTCAGGAATCTGTCTCTACTCTCCCAGTTCTGGGTTACAGATGCATTCTGTGATGTTCAGGTACTGGGGACTCAAATTCAGGTCCTAATGCTTGTGTGCAAGCATGTGCAAGCTAGCCATCTCCCTAGCCCTGTCTTTAGGTAGAACCTATTTCTACCTCATCTCATTTTTATTTACTCACTAAGTAAGCTTCTGGAATTATTTTATTTGATGTGTATAAGAGTTAGCTTGCCAGTATGTATGTGCACCATGTGCAAGCAGTGCCCGTGGGTGCCAGAAGAGGGCACCAAACACTTTAAACTGGAGTTATAGATGGCAGTGAGACTCCATGTGGGTTCTGAGAACCAAACAGGAGTCCTCTGCCAAAGTAGCCAGTGCTCTTAACTGCTTGCTTCCCTTTCTTTTCTGCCTGCTAACTACAGCTGGGCTCTTGGTTCTTATAGAGATCCGTCCCCTCTCCACACTGCATGGTCCTGCTTGCTAAGCTCACCAATGATGTTACTCTAGACTTATCACAGCCTCTCAGATCCTCACCCTGGAGGGCTAAAGCCCTGAGCCTCTTAAATGACTGGGCACAAAACAAAAACAAACAAATAAACAAACAAAAGCCATTTTACAGGTCTCTCAACAATTCAGTTTTAAGGCCAAAAGTCCCAGTGTTCAGAACTGCAGTGTATGGGAATCGTGGATGTTTGCAATCCAGTTCAGGAAATACCCTTTGTGTGTGAGCTCCTTTCCCACACACCCACACAGACAGAAGAACGAGACTCAGGGAAACAGAAACCCTACTGTTTTCTGTCACCATCACATGAAATAAGAATGTAGAAGCATCCCTAAGAGATCTAGACAGGACGCCTGCAGGCAAAGAGGCAAGCATGACAGCTTCCCAGCAACAGAGGAGGACATGAGCCTGTACAGGTGACTTCAATAAGGTCAGACGACTAGGCTGTGGCAAGTGCATCTGACACCCAGGTCTTCGAACTCCAGGACAAGAGTTCCTTCATTGTTCCCATTGCTTCCCTTTTGGTATCAGATAAAGAAAATAGACACCAAATGCCCGATGTTGACTCATGCTCAGGATTTCTCAACAGCAATGTGACTGCTGCATAATTCCTTACCCGAGGGCAAGGCCTGCCCTTAGCAGGACCCCAGATCTCTGCCCACTAGATGCCAATAGCACTCCATTTGCTTCCAAGGTTTAACAATTAAAAATACTTCCATATGTGGCTGGGGATGTGGCTTGGTGTGTAGAGTGCTTGCCTAACATACACAAAGCCCTGGGTTCTATCCCCAGCACCACATAAATGGGGTATGTGTTGCAACCAGAAATCCAGCACTCTCAAAAGGTAGATGCAGGAGGATCAGAAGTTCATGGTCACCATCAGCTAAATAACAAGTTCAAATCTAGCCTGGGATACTTAAAACCCTCTCTCCAAAATAATAGTAATAATAATTTTTAAATATTCAGATAATGCCGTGAAACCAAACATCCGCAGGGTAGTAAAGAAGAAACAAACGCCACCTGGCTGAAACTGTTGATGGATGTGAACTCCAGCCCTGGGCATGATTCTAGTTCCGTGGGAGCATTTGGTGAGAGGTTAATGACCTGGACAGGGCAAACAGGAAGTGTATAATTAAAGGACTCCCACTGCCAGGCACAGGAAAGGTTGATTCCAGAGAATGCTGTCCACGCATCTGAGAAAGCGGTAGTGAAGAAGCTGGCTCTGGGCACAGAGAAACAGAATCAGAAGAGGAACTTGTATTCTTGCCCCCGGTGTGGGTCCAGGGAACTCTCAGCAGTGAGAGAGGAAGAACTGTACAGCCTAGGACCTGATCTAAAAAGTCCTCTGTCTTCTCCGCCCTCTGAACTCAGCCTGTGGTGTTCTTACTCTGCCCACAAAGACTCAGCCAACTGCATTTGGAAGGAGTCGCTGCTGGAAGGCAGCATGGGACTTGCCAGTGTGGCAAGATGTAAGCTCTGTATACACAACACCCTGGACAGACCTCACAAGGTGTTGGGTAAAGCCGCCAGGCACAAAAGAGGACCTACTGTGTGAATCTATTGACACAAAGTTGAAGAATAGGAGAAATGCATTTCCAGTGATCGAAGGCAGTGGGGGTATATCTAGTATATCTGGTATATATATAAAGACGGCTGAGGGGGCCTTCTGGACATGGAAACCTTCTCTGTTGTGATCTTGGGGGTGGCTACCCTGCTTGTAAACAGGTAGAAACCCACAGAGCTATACATTTAGGATGATCCTGCCTTCCTGTATACTTCTTATAAATAAGCTCTATCCCCTTAAAAATGAAAGTTGACTCTGGAACTAAGGTGGGTGGGTGTGAGTTCCAGTCTTGCAGGTGATTCTGGCTGTGTTAAAGCATTTTTGCAAGAAGCTAATGACCAGGGCAGGCCAGACAGGAAGTGCACAGTTAGTACAAATAGCACTGTAATTAAAGGAGCCACACCGGCCAGCACAGGAACAACTGAGAAGAACTTGGCAGCCTGCTCTGTTGCCCCCTCAAGCTCACCTGCAGCTACTCTGAGTGCTGAGTGCGAGGCTCCTCTGCCAGCCCAGCCACTGAGACAGGCATATCAGCCTTTAGCCTCTCTCTCCTCTAGTTTCTCCTGTTTTTGGAGCTGTGCTTAGGCACTCCCTCTATTTGCCGAGCTCTTTATCAGCAGATAGAATATTTACCAAGTACAGCGTGTTGATTACACAGTTCATTTTACTGGAGACTGGAGATTGTACTGTCTCCTCCTGAGTTATTCTTGGCACGGCGACCCTTGCTCCCAGCATGCATTTCTTTACATCTGAAGGCCTCAGAGCCGATGAGAATGGGTTTTCTCTTTACCTTTCTCCAACATTGCTTCTGGGTGGACTGATCACGGTGTCTTCACCTCTGCTTGCTCCTTGCTCTCTTTTCTTCTTCTCTTTGGAAACTGGCTGATTCTGAAACAAATAAGCAGACTTAGGAATTTGGATACTAGGTCAGTGTCCAGTAACGGGGTTGATGGACTTGTGCTTCACCTTTCCACATCTCAGTTTGGGGGCAGGGTTTGGGTTTTGTCTGTGTCATTTATTTCTTTGCAGGGGTGAGTGTACTACACAGTGTGTACGTGGAGGTCAGAGTACAACTTGCAAGCGTTGGTTGTCTCCTTCCACCATGGAGATCCCAGGGATCAAACTCACCTTCAGGCTTGGTAGCAAGCGCCTTTACCTTGTGAGCCACCTTGCTCCAATCCCTTTGTTTTTTGGGGGGAGGTTTGTTGTTATTTTGGGTTTTTTTTTTTGTTAGTTTGTTTATTTTATTTTAATTTAAAAGAAGTAGCTGGTCTAGATTTGTGGTTTTGAACCTACTATCAGCTATGGAAGCCTTTCTATGAGAGGACTCTCCAGCAGAAAAGGCTTGAGTCCAAAAACAATGATGCTCGGGTTGAAGAAGTGGGCAGTTTGGGAACCTGCCCTGTCAGTCCCAAATCCCCTCCTCATTCCCACAGCAGACCCTAAACTACCTCCGTAGGCTCTCAGGCGTGGGCTCTAAGCCTGGTCACTGTAAAACACTGCATTTGGCTACTTAACCAATTCTTTCCCAGCCACCTAAGGCCCTGCTTTCAAGTGCTCCATTCCTATTCATTCCACAGATCTTAATCAAAAGATCCTCTGTATTGACATATATTAGCACAAAAATACTGGAGGGAAATACACAAAAAGTGAAGAGCCATCACATCTAAGCAAGAGGACACAGCAGCACCGGGAGGCGGTGAGTTCTGGGCAATAGGCTATGTAGCTCCCACCTTCCTGGAACAACACATGAACACCAAAGATTTCACAAAGTTCTGTGGGACAAGGGCACAAAGGAAGCTGCTCACAGATAGGACTTCCCCCAGGAGTCCAGAAATGACCAGCCAAATGAAAGAAATGCAGAGGCTGGGGCAGTCTGCACCAAAGACATTGTATCTGAAAGTCACTGCAGACATTGTGTCTGAGAGTCTGAGAATTGCTGCCTGTCATTGGTTCCTAAGAAAGATTACCCCTCAAGCAGCTTCTTAAAGTTTCTTTCTGGCCATCAGGAATCCCCTATCAAAGTCATTTAACACAGTCCCAAAGTCACATGGCCACAAGGCTCCTTACTCCACATAATCCCTATTGATATCTCCAGGAAACGTTTGGAATCAGGAAAGGCTTCATAAAGACAATTTTTTTAAATGCAATGAAAACTTAAAATAAAGCTGGATGAGGTGGCACAAGCATTTAGTCCCAGCACTGGGGACACAGAGGCAAGTGAATCTCTGTGAGTTCAAGGACAGCATGGTCTATATAGTAAGCTCCAGGATAACCAGGCCTATGTAGAGAGACCTTGCCTCAAAAAAAAAAAAAAATGCTTAAAATAAAGGAAGGATCAGAGAAAGAAAGAAGGGAGGGAGGAAAGGAAAAATGAGGTGATATCTAGAAGGCTTTGAGAAGTAAACAAAACAAGGACTGCCCAGGATTCCAGAGAATGTTTGGAACTTTCTTCTTCCCCACAATGCCTTCTTCCCAGCCTATTCTTAGAAAGTACACAGAGTCAGAGATGGCCGTGGGAATGGGCCAACAGCTCCTAACTCCAGGAAAGGAATTGGGTTTTAGAAGAGAAGCAGGTAGAAGGTCCCTGTCTCTGGATTGCCCTTCCTCCTGGTATTGGCTCATTGTGACAAATCTTTCCCTACAAAGGGCAGAAAAGTGGAATTATCATGCCAATTTAGTTCAGCTAGTTGGCCCACCAATGTTCAGGCCTTGTTCTGGGTGCTGGGAATGCATAACACACGTACAGCTCAGAGACTGCTCATGAGGCCAACACCTTACAAAGGACCAAGTCTACCTTGGGGGTCTCTGTAAAGCATCTTAGAGGCAGAGGGACTCCACCACCATCATTGCCAAACGAGCTGTCCATGGATCCTCAAGGTTAGGGCTGAGGTACAGAAGGGTGAGAGAGACCTTCTGAGCTAGGCAAAGGCCTGTGGGTAGGAAGCTCAGGCAGTGAGACAACGCAGTATTGGGGGATGGGTGACGTGGGAACATTGCCTGATGTGAGAGGGGAAGGGAGAGGAAGGAAGAGTGGGAGATAACTCTGACTGGGTGCCTAGAGAGGGTTCAGAGAGCAGAAGACAGAAGTTGGCGCAGCTGCTTGGTTGGGGGAGGGAGATGCACCGCAAATTCAGCCCTTACCTGTGTAGCACGTTATCTGAAAAGCCCAGGCACAGGAGACAGTCACTGGGGTCGTTATAATGATGAAGAGGACCGTGACTCTCTCCCCTGCTCACTTTCTCTCTCTGTGGTGAGGGGGAGGGGTGCAGGATAGCGATTAGAAGTTGCTATCCTTTCTGCGAAAGGCTCCTAGCATGGTTATGGCTTCCTTCATCCATCTCTGACACCCCACACTGCTAATTCCTGTGCTGGTCTCACTGAATCCTGCAGTGCCCCACCCTAGAACCTCCGTGGTCCATATGCAGGGTCCTTGACACATCTCACTCCACACATCCTACCCCACTTGCCTCTTCTAAATAGCCTGTGCTGAGCCATCTCCCCACAGATACAAAGAACCAGGAATGCTCCAGGCAGAATGAGGCTGGGCTGGAAACAGAGCTCCAGGTTAGACTTTCCTCCTCAGGGGAGGCTTCAGGAGAGATGCCACATTCTAGTAACATGGCTCATAGCACTGGCTTCAGGAGAGATGCCACGTCCTAGAAATATGCTCCCTGGTGTGTTTTCAAACCCAGACATACAGGAACTTTGTGTCTTAGTGTGGGCCAAGGCCCCAGGCTCTCCCCAGCCCTGCACTGGCTTTGGTTGCTGCCCCGAGGCACACCCTAGAGGAGGGCACTCAGCAGGTCCAGACCTTGCAGCTCCAGCCCAGGCCCCTGCTTACCTGCTTCCGTTGTTCTGTTACTCTTGCACTTCCCTGTTTGGCAGACCTCTCTGGAGGCCATCCTTTTCTGTGAAGACTTCAGGCATTCCCTTGGGACCCCCATGTTCACTGACCCCATGGTTTGTTAGCCCTCCCACAGAGCCCCCGTCATTGCTGATCATGTCTGGAATATATGGCTAGAAGCTGCCTGTATTAAAGACGACCCGAGTTCTGTTTCTTCCAAAGATCCTGGCATTATCTTAGCTGCCAGTGTGAACTACAAGTTCCTAGAGATGCTGTTGCTACTTTGAAACATTTGTCACTTTTGACATGTCTAAGATACACTTGTTGCCAGGACTCCAGGAGTACCAGCCCAGATGGACCGACTGCTGGCAAAATGTCTGTCTCTCAAAGGCCTCAGAACAGAGGCAGAACAGAGCAGAGCAGAGTGAGGGTGTTTTCAGAAGGTCTATCTGCCTACATCCCTTCTGAAGCTATACCAACAGCACAGGCATCTCAGGGCCCCAGCCCAGCCCTTGCCACCCTGCTTGTCCTTAGTATGCCCTGTTCCTTAGCTCTAAGCACTTCGCCATCTTCCAGGACCAGCTCTGTCAGGGAGGGTGTTACTACCCACATGGCAAGTTCCCTGAGGGGCCATCTTTACCCTCAAGGATTACCCTTCTCTCTCAGGCCAGTCTCAGAGAGGGAGGCTTCAGCAGCCACGACATGTTAAGGTACATCACAGACATGATATCCAGGCATCTAACTGGGTGGTAATCTAAGAAGACTCTTGGGCCTCACAGTCAGGCAGGCAAGGGTCAGCTCCCAATGTCCTTTGGGGCACAGGAAGAGGCTTCACAAACAGCCATCATGGAAAATGGAAGCAAGAAGCCACAAACTGGCAACTTTTACTTATTGAAGATTAGTTTTTAAAAAGATGAATATTCCAGCAGGCATGGTGGTTGGTTTATGCCTGTAATCTCAGCATTTGGGAGGCTGAGGTAGGAGCATGACCAGATTGATGCCAGCCTGACATACAATCAGACTGTTTAAAAGAATTCAAACAAGCAAAATAGGTAAATATCCGGATGGCTTATGAGTTAAAAGAGTACGTGACAGAATAGATTTGCAGTCTTACCTTCCCTCTCTCTGCCCTTCCATGACTTCAGAGATCTGTCTCTTCTCAGAGTCTCTTTACAAAGATAAAAACGAATCTGAGTGTATTTACTGCCTCCCCCATGAAAGGCATCACAGGCTAGGTGATGCTGTTTATCACTTAACAATACATTCTAGAGATCTTTCTAGACTGGTACCAAGATATTTGTCTCTGATTAGTGATCTGGACTCTACGTGGACCCTGGGGACATTTTCAGTATTTAATAACTACAGATAATATGACAGAGAATGTTTCTGTATTCATTTCATTTCATCAGTGCACAGACAGATTCACAGGGTAAGTTCCCAGCAAGTGAATACTGGCTAAAGAACAAATACATTTAGGAATCTCTAAGGTGGCTCAGCAGGGTAAAAGCATCTACTGCCAAGCCTGAGGACCTCAGTTCAGTCCCCAGGACACTCATATGGAAGGAGAAAACCAACTCTGCAAATTGTCTTTTGACCTGCACAGAGCACATACCAATCCCCAAATAAATATTTTTTTTTTTCAAAATCAGTATGTTTAAGAGTGGGAGATATAGGTCAGTGGTAGAGCAGTTGTGTAACATGCACAAGACCTTGAGTTCAACCCACAACTCTGGAAAAGCCGAGAGTAAATGCATTTGTAGCTTTTGTGGCTTGCCCTCCTTCTCCTTGGGAGTTGCCAGTCTGTCAGGAAGGTGTGTGGCCAAGTATAAATGCTTACCCATCTGACAGTGAGACCATCACAACGTACCTTTCATTTGTATTTTTCTTTTGAGGACTGAGGTTTGCATCTTCCCACGTGTTAAAGACCATCTGTGTTCCTTTTCTGTGAAATATCTCTGTGTCCTGTGGACCAAGCACCTGCTACACCAAGCGTTGCAGGGCGGCGGTGGGGGGGGTGCTTTACACATCTTTCTCCTTTACTTAGAGTGCTATGCAGAAGACACCAGTAAACTTGCCCAAGATGCACCTGTGCACCAGTGTGCATGTGGAGGTCAGAGGACACAGAGGGCAACTTTACTTTTCTTTCTTCTTCCTTTTTTTGTTTTCTGTACTTTTTTGTTTGTTTGTTTGTTTGTTTGTTTTTTGAGACATGGTTTTTCTGGGTAGCTCTGACTGTCCTGGAACTCTATCTGTAAACCAAACTAGCTTTGAACTCACAGAAATCCTCCTGCCTCTGACTCCCAAGTGCTGGGATCAAATGTATGCACCACAACTGCCCTGCTAAAGAACAACTTTCAAGAGTCAGTTCTCAACTTCTACCCTGTGACTTCCAAGATTAAACTCGGCCAATCAGACTTGGCTATAAGTGCCTTCACCCAATAAGCTATCTCATTGGCTCAGGCTCCTGTTCTTAACCACAAAGGACCTGCCATTCTATGATAATGTAGGTTTCAAGTCTTCCCAAGAGCTCCTGAGTCAGCTGCCCTGGGCATGGTGCCAAGGATTCTGCATGCTAAGCTCGTGAAAGTAAATTGGGCAAAGGGTACAAAGACTGGAAGGGTAGTGTTCACTCGGTGGTGCTGGAAGAGCAGCAGGCTGGCCGGGTGTGTCTTACTTCCCTCTTAGAAAGGAGACTGAAAGTCTAGTGTGGCTGCTGGATTTCCTCCTTTGGACAGAGCACCTCGAGGCTGATATTAGAGACTCTGCTCAGTAGACTTCAAACTGGCTACAGACTCCACCTCCTGAAGAACCAGACAAACCGGAACCAGAAAGAAATCCTCCCCTCCAAAAGGGGGCCTGCTCTTCCTGGCCCAGAAGAAGCCCACCAAGCCAGTCACCAAAGAGACGGAGCTACCCAAGAAACACAGAATTCACGAAACTCACAGGAAGGTGCTGAATAGAATGACGGAGACCTGGGTGGATGGGAACGGACAAGTGTCTGGAAGGAACTGTGGACGACAACAGAGAAGTGATCTGACATAAGCTCTGAAAGAAGGGGGGTGGGGGTGGAGATTGACTGTCAAGCTCCAGCTGGGTACAGTGGTTCATGCCTGCTATCCCAGCTCTCAGGAGACTGAATGGATGGCTACAGGCATAGGTCACCTGGTATGGCGCTTGCTTAGCATGCGCAAAGCCCTGGATTCAACCCCCAGTGCCCCATAAATTTAGTGTAGCGGCACACTCCTGGAATCCATTAGGGAGGTGGAGGTAGGAGGATCGGGAATCTTAGATCATCCTCAGCTACACTGGGAGTTTGGGGCCAGCCTTGGCTACATATGGCCCTGGTTTTCTGTTTTTGTGGATGCTTGTTTGTTTTTGTTTTTGGTTTTTTTTTTTTTTTTAAGAAAAAAAAAAGAATTTGATGGAGTTGGGCCCTCTGTGTCTAAAAGCATACCACAGTCAGCGCTCTCAGCCCAGGCTTTTCTACAGGAAAGCCCTATCGAGGGTCAGCAATGAATCAGGCCCCTTTTCTCACCAAGCCCCCACTCCAGAGGGTGCATCCCTCGCGCTTCAGCACACACTTCCCATCCCTGGGCAACTTCTGCATTAAAGCATAACCTCGAGGGTGTGTAAGCCACGTTAATGCCTAGTGCTGTCCTTATGGTACAATATTCATCTTTGGAATGCAAGGCAGCTGCAGCTCCGAGATGGGGTTCACCTGCACACCACAGCCAGCTGCAGCTCCGAGATGGGATTCACCTGCACACCACAGCCAGCTGCAGCTCTGAGATGAGGTGCATCTGCAGACCAGACCCAGCAGTCCCTGGACACCACTGCTCTGACTCCCACTTCCCTTTGTTGGCTCTGACCTCGAAGAAACCCTCCCCCTGGATCTTTCACACACTGAAAGCCGTGGTGATCTTAGCACTTGCACCTCTGAGAACCAAAATGACCTGGGAGCTTCCCCAAGCTTCTTGATTTTACAGAAGTGAAAATCAGGTCCCAGCTAGTTTTCAGGGCTAGAACCCTGCTCTGGTTGAGCCGAAGAGCTTAGCATGGCTTACCGTAGCACCGAGGAGTGGTGCAGTGGTTCACAGAGTGGGTGGTTCAAAGCCCTTATTGTCCAAATGAGAAGTGAAAGAGCTTGCTCAAGGTCAAGGGCCTCTCAGAGACACATGTAAGAGGGATCTTCCTACACACAGGATCTTCCTACACTCAGGAACCCCGGCCTTCTATAGATCCATAGGAAGAGAAAGCTTTAGAACATCTAAAGCCAGACTGTCTATAAAAGGAGACGAACCGGACTCAAAAATGAGCCTGCCCAGGTTGGGGATGTGACTGAGTCGGTAGAGTGCTTGCTCTGTCTGCATGAGGCCGCAGATTCTGTCCCCAGCACTGCATAAACTGCGTGTGACACATCTGCAATTCCCACACTGGGGAGCTAAAGGCAGAAGAATAAGAAGTTCAAGACCTTTCTTGGACATGTAGTGAGTTTGAGCCCAGCCTGGGATATGTGAGACCCAGCGGCAAGATGGTAGCAGGGGAGATTGCTCAGTAGGTAGTGGTTGCCACACAAGCTTGATGGCCTGAGTTCAATTCCCAGAATCCACATAGAGGTGGAAGGAGAAGCTGACTCCACAAAGTTGTTCATTACACACACATACACACACACACACACACACAATAATCTTTTCAAAGTAGGTAACTAACTTAAAAGCCTCAGCATTTGCATTGTGGGGAATGCCTTCTCCTGGGGGCTGGTCCTCTATGAGATCACTACACCTGCCATGCAGGGGTCACATTTCCTATGACTGGAGCACAGTTATCAAAGCTGTAATGGACTTTGTGTTCAGAGTGCTTCCTGTAGGCCTGGCCAAGCAGGTGTATGCATCTGTCCCAGTGAGTGACTTCCCTTCCAGAACTCTGAAGGGGACCATCAGCTCCCATTGGAGCGCTCACAGGAACTGGGTTTCTGGGTTTTGAACCTGCTTCTGAGCCCCACTTTCAGTTGTTTAACCTCCCTAAGAATCAGTGTGGGATGAAGACCCTGTAGCACTTAGCTCCTGGCGCTGTGGGGATGAAATGAGCGTCAGCAGCAGAGCACAGGTTGGAGTGAGATCTGGGCTGGCGATACAGCTCGGTGGGTAAAACGTAAGCCTGACAACCTGACTTCAGTGCCAGGAACTCACAGTAGAAGAGAGACCAGGCCACCCAAAAGCTGTCCTCTGACCTCCACGTGCACCCCTCGGCATGCACACACATGCCCCACGTACATGCAGTAACAGTGAGTAATAAATATACATTTTTATAAAGAACTGAAGATCTAAGCCAGACTGGCCAAGCTTAAGGCCCAGGACATCTACTTCCTGTGTGATCCTAGTCAAGACACTTAACCTCTCTCAGCTTGGACAGCTCCTTCCTTATAGGAGGGTTACAAGGAACATAGAGACGTGACATTCCCCACAGACATACCTTTATTTATATTGATTTTTAATTTAAAATTTTTTATTACTTTATATTTATTTATTTTATATTGGGCCCTGTGACTTCCACCCTGCCCATCCCATCATCACTTTATTTACTGTGCACGCGTATGTAATGTTTGTGTATAGATATATGCGGGGTGGTGGTGTATGGGCACTGATGGTGTGTGCATGCAGAGGAGGTCAGAGGTCATATATCTGCCTGTATCATTCTACACCTTACTGAGACGGTGTGCTGGTTAGTTTTTATTGTCAAATTGGCACAGCCTAACCTCACCTGGGAAGAGGGGACCTCAGCTGAATTGCCTCCATCAGACTGGCCTGTGGCATATCCATGAAAGATTGTCTTGATTGACGGTTGATGAGAGAGGGCGGCGCCCACGATGGGGCTGCAGCAGGTGGGACAGGGCTGTGTAAGAAAGCTAGCCGAGCAAGCCAGCGAGCCAGTGAGAGGATCATTAAGCAGCATTCCACCAGGGTTCATGCTTGAGGTCCTATCCTGGCTTCCCTCAATGATGGACGGCGACCTGCAAGTGTAAGATGAGATAAACAATTTCTTCCCCAAGTTTCTCTTTCTCATTTGTCACAGCGGGGGAAAAAACTAGACCTCAGGGTGTCTCACTATACCTGGGACCTACAGAGTCAGCTAGACTAGCCGGCCAACTAGCCTCAGGGTCGTCCCGTGTCTGCTTCTCCAGCACAGGATCACAGGCCTGTGCTATGTGCCTGGCTCTTTACATATGTACTAGAGACCCAACGTCAGGTCCTCATGCTTACATGGCAAGTACATTAATGGCCGAGCCATGTCTCCAGCCACCATTATCACCTCTAAGGGGATCTCTTGATTTTTGCCTGAGTTCCTTGTGCTGGTGGTAAATACAGCTGATGCCCAGGGAGGGCTGAGCTATAAGATGACTTTACCATCATGTAGAAAAGGTGATTCCAGTTACTCAAGTGATCTCACACTAACCATCCATCCTGTGGTTGAGTGCAACTGTGTTTATAAAGGTGAACAGTTGAGAATATATCACTTATCCTGTGACAGGGAAGTAGAGACACACATCACCAGACACTCCCTGGGAGGAATATTACTCAGCCTTTAAAAGTGAACATGACACCAGCGGAACATAGAGGAATGTTTACTGTGTTGTGTGAAATGAAAACATAAGCAGTCTTCTCCACAGTTATATAAAAAATTACATACTTCTGTGTACAGAATGGGAACACAGAAGAACAAGAAGTTAATCCATTAGGGAGATAAGCTTGTGAGGCATTTTTCAAATTCCATTTTCTACTGTTAACTCAAATACAACTTTAAATGAGTAAGGAAAAGAAAAAAAAAATAAAACCAAGCTTGCGCCAGAAACCATTTATCCAAAAGGTGGATTTCTGGTGTGGAAAAGTCCCTGGTACAGAGGTAGGAACACGCACAAGTGTGAATGAAGGGAAGGATGCACAAAGAAATGATTGAATAAGCAAGCAAGCAGGAAATAACCACCACGCAGGGTCACTGCAGGCACAAATTCAAATCCAGTCTGTCCACAGCTCAACAGATTGTCCTCGGGTGGCAAACCCTTGACCAAAGGTCAACTACCCTCAAAACCTCATGGAAGGAAGCTGCACCTGGGGCAGAAGCCATGTCCTAATTTTCTCTTCATGGGTAACCAGTAGGCGGATCAGCTTCCTCAGCCTCACATAAAGCAATCATTTGCTGACATATTACTGAGAATGTATCTTCTTATTCCCACTGTTCCTTGGCTCTGGGGGGGAGGGTGTCTTCAGGATTGGAAGCAGAAGCCATCTGAATCCAGTATATTTCTCCATCTCCTGTGCAAGCCTAAACTCATCAAAGCAATTGCCTGGTGTCTGTGGGATGGCTTAGTGGGTAAAGGTGCTGTCGCCCAGCCTGATGACCCGAGCTCCAACCCTCAAACCCATGAAGTAGAAGGAGAGAACCAATTCCAATTGGTTGTCCTCTGACCACCACACATACACCATGGATGCACAATTACACCACACACCAAATAAGTTGTAAAAAGAAATCCTAGAAACTCTAGAGATGAAAGCTGGAGGGTCAGGACTTCACATGTTAGATCTAAGAGAGAAGAAACAAATCTTTCTTTCCATTTAGTTTAAAGTGTGTCTAACCTGAAGCTCAGCGTAACTACGGACGCCACCCAACACAAAATTGTAAACTTATTTAAAACATTATGAGATGGTGGGAGTGTTTTATAACTGAACTGTAAGGTCTCCTGTATGAACTTCTGCCCTAGTGTCAGAAAAGATAAACACATGTACTCTCTCTAAACCCATGGGCTGTGGACTGAACACCCCTGTGTAACCCAAGATGATTCTTTTTCGTCCAGTGTGGTCCAGAGAAGCCAAAATTTTGGACATCCCTGGAAAACAATGTTTTCACCTCTGACTTATAATAATCCTAATGGAGCTGCTTCTGTTAGTCTGTTGTTACAGAGGAGACTGGGAGGTTAAGGCCACAGAGCCTGAGCAGCAGATCTGGGACTCAAGCCAGGCAATCTGGCAACAGAGCATGGCTCCTCACGTTCTCTAACACCATGCCCCGACTGTGCATCCACAAGCTATGAGCAGAGTAGGAGCCTAACAGACCTGTTCATCCACAGGACCAGATAGGAAAAATGAGCCAGAAGTCTGAGAATTGTGTTTCCAATTTATGTTCTTTTTTTTAAAGATTTGTTTTTTATTATTGGTGTGTCTGTATGTGAGTATGCTGCAGCTGAGTACAGCTGCCCAAGGAGGCCGGAGGTATCCAATCTCCTGTAGCTGGAGTTACAGGTAGTTGTGAGTCACATGAAGTAGATGCTAAGAACCCAATTCAAATCTTTTGCAAAGAGCAGTTTGCAATCATAATCTCTGAATCTCTTCAGCCATCTCCCCCTTTTTGAGACAGGGTCTCATGTAGCCCAGGCTGGCCTCAAACTTCCTGTGTAGCTGAGGATGACCTTGAATTTCTAATCCTCTTGCCTCCAGCTTCCAATTGCTGGGATTACAGGTTTGTGCCACCACTTTGGGATTATAACGTGCTGGGGCTCAACTAAGGGCTTCATGTACGCTAGGCAAGCACTCTACCGACTGAGTTACAATGCCTAGACCCATACATGAAATTCCAAAATCAACATGGCCCAACTTTAAATCACTGGCTCCACCCCAGCAGCCACAGAGTAGCAGGGATATTTATTTTGTGGGAATATTCCATCCTGGGTAGAGGATGTGGTTGGAGAAGTTTCAGGGAAATTGAGTCTTCCAGAGGACAGCTGCCAGGCCTGGGAATATTTTCAGCAGTACATGTTTACAGAGCAAGAGTGTGGTGAGCACGCGTGAGTGCGCACACACACACACACACACACACACACACACGCATACATTCTCGAGCAATTAAATAATGAATTCATGGAGATGTTTTGCAAACAGCTCTGCAGGGGCACATTAGCACCCAAGGCCTCTGTCTCATGCACTTGCTTCATTAACTTTATTCAGTACCTGGCAAGCATCTGACATGCGTTCAACCGAGCAGAAGCATCCTGCACAGGCATTACAGGCAGAAGGAAGTAAGGCCAAGTAGAGCCTTCTACTGGCTTTCTCCTAGGCCAGATGGCCTAGCTCAGTTGCCCAAAGTCACCCACCTGATGATGTCTTTGTCCAAGAGAAGAGGAAGTAATTTGTTCTTGAAAGAAGTTCTAAGGATCTTCCAACTGGCAGCTGGCTCAGAAGTACAGAAATCACTGCAAGGAATAATGTCCAAAATCCTTCTGACTAAAGGAGGTGTTTGGTAAACTCAGGAACTTGCTGTCATACAAATGACAACCCTGAGTCTCCTAAACCATCAACCTCCTTTTCCAGGATAGAGGAGCAGATTCTCCTAAAGTAGCTGATCATTACCTTGAGCAATATTGCCTCAAAACCACAGTACCGTCTAGTTCCATGTCACTGAGACTTTGTCTGTTAAGAAGACAGAAGAGGCTGAAGAAGGCTCAGTGATTGAGAGTATCTGCTGCTCTTACAGAGAACCGGAAGTTGGTTCCCAGTACCTAAAACCGGCTGCTCACAACCACCTATAACCCAGCATATACATGCATGCACATGCACATGTGTACCACACCCATGCCAACAAACTCACACACACACATGGATGTCCCCACATGAAAAAGTGCTGTAAACATGGGCTGAGGTTGTAGCTCAGCAGCAGAGTACTTCCTGGCATGTGTGAGGCCCCAGGTTCAATTCCTAGGCCTGGAAAAACAAATACACTGAAAATCAATGTGAATGTGTATGAATTTATAGAGATATAAATGGGCTCATCCCTGAGAACTAACAAGACTGCTGTTAGGAATATCTAAGAGATCACATAGATTTTTGCAAAGATTTAAACATAAAGATGGCCATCAGAACATTGTTCTAAATACAGAAAAAAAATCTGGCAGCAAACTAAATATAAGTGAAACAGACAAATCATATCACCTTTCAAAAACATATTTGTGAAGAATTTTTACTGCTATGAAAAAGCTATCACGGCAGGCAAGAGGTATATAAAACCATTCGTATCTGATCCCAGAGAAAGGCCAAATAGATACCTATAGAGAGACTGGAGAGGCATCTCAGTGGTTAAGAGCACACACACTGCTCTTGCAAAGGACTTGAATTCAGTTCCCAAAAAACCATGTTAGGTGGCTCACGACTGCCTGTAACTGTAGCTTCAGGGGATTCGTTGCCCAGAGGGTTCTGTGGACGCCTGCCCTCACGTGCACATAGACAGAGGTTTACACACACACATAAATAAAAATAAAAATAAAAATAAAAATAAATCTTTACTTTTAAATCTGTGGAACAAATGTCCCTGGCATGGGGGGCGGGGAGATCTCTGAATGTTACTTGGAACACGGTCTGTTCCCAGCAGCCCGTAGGATCTCACAGTGTCTGTTTTAGGATGTTATTGTTAACAATCTGTCTTGAGGCCTACGAGATGGCCTGGTGAGTGAGAGCATCAAGCAAGCCTGATGACCTGAGGTCAATCCTAGGGACCCACATGGTGGAAGAAGAGAACCAACTCTCAAAAGTTGTCCTCTGAACTCCATACAAACTCCAAGGCACATGCACACATTCGAGCGCACGCGCGCACACACATACACACACATATAAATAAAATATAATAAAATTTTTCTTAACCTATCTTGGTTGGTTTACTGCCATTATTCTGTCTCTGTGCCAGTCTCTTCAGCTATGAATTTTTATGAACTAAAGTCGAGATTTTTCTCTGCATCATGCCTTCCCATGGATCCCATGTCTAACCCCTGGAGTTGCACAAAGTAGTGGTAGGCCCCTCTCCACAGCATCCCTCCGCCTCACACATCTTCCACTGACTCTCACTATTTGAAGCATCAGAGTCCCCTTTCTCCCATCATTTCCCATGGACAGGACTTTGAAGTCTATAGCCTGGGCTCCACTGCAGCCTCATCTTCTCTGGGCCTCTCCCCAGCCCTCCTCCTGGCATCCTCACTGTGGCCCCAGGCAGCTACACGCACAGCCTGCCTCCCCATCTGACTGCAGCTCAGACCCAGCCTGTCTTGGAGCATCAGAGGTGATCAACGTGGGTTAGATGAAGGAATGAGCAGGAGCCTGCGACACCATCAGCACAGCTCCCCTTCACGCACATGGAAAAGGAGTCCAAAGGCAGCAGGGGAGAGCCGCTCGCTTGGTCCTCCCTGGCCTTTCTATCCGAAACTCTTTCCCATCGTCTCCTGCCTGGCTGGCAGCTCCTGGGCACCTGGGCTGGAACATCTTCTCAGAGCTGAATCCAGAGTCATTATTCACAAGAAGGAACTGGCCCTGGAAGGCCAGCAGGGGTAAATTTTCACAGAAAGACAAGATTCACAGATGCAGAGTGCCAGATGCCAGAGCTGGATTGAGTGTGCATTAATTTCACAACACACACCTACCTAGGTGCTGAGTTTGTGTCCAGCATTGTTCTGAGCATGGAACAAAGCTTATTTGATCTTTGTAATAACTCCAGGAGAGGCTTACTATTTTTAATCCTCATTTTATTTTTTAAGTATACATATGGTATGTATGGGGGGTGGGATTACTGTGTTAGTGAGCATGGGTGCACCCCACAGCATGAGTATGGAGGTCAGAGGACAACCTGTGTTGTTAGTTGTCAACTTGACACAAGCTAGAACCAACTCGGAGGAGAGGTGCAGTGAGGGACTCCCTGGATCAGTCAGGGTAGCCTGTGGCATCTCTGTGAGGGATCCTCCTGATTACCTTAATTGGTGTGGGAAGATCCAGCCTAAAGGTGGACAGTTGGGTCCCTGGGCTGGATTGGAATAGAGAAAGCTAGCTGAGTGCTAAGCCTGCGTGCATGCATTACTCTGCCTTTGCTTTGTCATGTGACTAGCCTCTTGAGGTTCCTGCCGTGACTTCCCTGAACTGACACTGTAACCTGGAATTGTAACCAAGGAAGCTTTTCTCCTCTAAGTTGTTCTTCATCAGGACACTTTATCACAGCAGTGGAAATGAAGCTGGAACCAGCACACATCACAGTGCCTGGTTTTATGTGTGAGCACTGAGGTCTGAACTCAGGCCCTCATGCTTGCCAGGCAAGCATGTTACAACTGAGCTGTCCTCCCAGCCCACACGAGATAAAGTCCGGGGTCTACAGAATCCATGCTCTAACCTGCCTAGTCTCTTTCTGTGTCCTTTGGTCATGAGCTCTCATGCCTCTGAGCCACCTTCTTGCTATTCCTCAGCTGGAAGACCCTACCCCCACCCCAAACACACCCAGCCTCAGTAACCCTCCCAGGCCAGGCTCAGCATTTGAATGGCTCTCACCAAGCATCACCGCCTCCGTCAAGAACAACCAATCTCTCACCCTTTTTGAGATTCTCCCCATCTTACTCCTCCACAAGGAGTCTCTTCAAGGTTTATGCTACATACTATGCCTACAGTGAGAACAGGATGAGCTTGAAAGGATGACATGTAGTGACATACTCTCTCTGCTGTCTCTCTAGGCCCAGAGACAGACCTAGTTCAAATCCTGGTTCTACCTCTTATGCATTATGATCTGGGGAGAGGCTCACTGTCTGCAAGCCTCAGTGGACCTTACCTATGTTCCTCAAGCCTTGGAGTGAGGCCTCTAGTACATTGCTAGCTGCCTACCAGATGGAGGGTCAGGTCACTTAGCTTGTGTGGGTCTTTCCAAGTTCCCCACGACCATCTGGCCATCCCACTGTGAACATCCTTGGGCTCTCCAAAGCTGGAGTCCATGCTGGTTCCCAGTATCTCCCAGTAACCAGCAGCTGGAGCTCAGAACTACCTGTGGGTGGCCCCACAACCAGCAATGAAGGAATGCAGGCCAGGCTGAACCCACAATTCTGACTTTGTATTCCAGAGCTTTTTGGGAGAAGCCATGGAGGTACTGAAGCAAGGAGAGAGACCAGATTCCTGCTCTTCAGAGATGAAAGTGATCGCCTAGGCTGTCAGCTCCAACTCCAGCGCCCAGAAACGCTGCAGGAGTGTGGCTTCAATACCTCCCAGCCGCTGATCCTGATAATCCACGGGTGGTTGGTAGGAGTGCTGGCGTCCTGTATTCTCTGTGTGTTCCTGTTCGCTGTCTTTCTTCCTAGTGCATTGGATTTTAATAATGCTGATGATAATCTCACACACAGCATTGGTAAAGCACCTCCCAATTTTCTCAGTTCCAGGAGTAAGCAGGGTAGTGGAAATGGTGTGTGTGTGTGTGTGTGTGTGTGTGTGTGTGTGTGTGTGTGTGTGTATGTGCTTGGAAGTACAGGTGCCAGCCAAGGCCAGAAGAGGGCGCTGGATCCCCTGGAGCTGTTACAGGCAGCCGTGTGCTGTCAGATATGAGTGCTGGGAACAGAACTCGGGTCCTCTGCAAAGGGAGTACATACTCTTAACTTTGACCCATCTTTCCACAACCACATCAAAAAAAATTTATGTAGGTTTTAAGGATCAAACTGGGGCCCTGGGCTTTGTAAGGCAGGTGCTTTCCCAATGAAGCAACTCTCCTACAACTGATGAATTGGAATTTATTTTTTTGTCATCTACTTAAAAATTATTTTTTGAAGAGCTGGCCACAAACTCGTGTAGCCAAGGATGGCTTTGAACTCCTGTTCTTCCTGATATCACCTCCTAGGGCTGGGGTACCAGGTGTGTGTCACTGTGTCTAGTTTATGCAGCGCTAGGGATGGGACTTAGAGATTCATGAATGCTAGGCAATCACTCCTCTGACTAAGCTATTTTCCCAGACATGAAAAATATTCCTGAATCTCCACCCTCCCCGTCTCATCTGCTCTAGAGAACAAACTAGCTCAATCATCCACCCTGTCACCATCATTTGTCACCTCCTATCCTCTGCCCCCTTACTTGTGCCCCTTTTCTCATTCTATCCTCCGGGTTACCTCCCCTTCTCTGTAGACACAGTCTCAATCAGGACGTCCTGCAGGCCATCCCTGCACCCAGCTCTCCCCCAGGGCATGACACGAGGTCCCTGAGTTCCCAGGCTCCAGCACCCTCCAGCTCCTCTGTCTGCTGGGCTTCCTCATCCAGTTTCTCTGGCCCACTAGGCTGTACAGTCCTCCCTGGAAAGGTTCTACCCTATTCTTACCTGACAGACAGTGCAGGCCAATGCCCACACGAGTTAGGTGCTCCATAATGTGTGTTAACTGAATTAATGATCAAATGAATGAGTTTGGTTTTGAAATGCAACACAAAGCTGCAGGCTCCTATAGCAAAATGTGGTCTTTGGTCTCAAAATTCTGTTGGGCCAGATATGTAACCTCTGCAGCCACCACCACCACCACCATCATCACCACCAGCAGCACCAACTCCAACACCACTACCACCTCTACCACCACCATTGTTACCTCCACCAGCACCACCAGCACCTAACATTTACACTACAAATACTAATGCTGACAGCAGAGCTACAGTCTCCTTCACCCTGGTTGAACTCCTGGCATTGTTCTAAGAACTCTGCACTCACCACTCACTCCTTCGGTCTTTACAACCCTTCTGGAAGGAAGGTAACATTCCCATGCTGCTGATGAAGTGGAGACATGCGGGTTATTTGGCTCTCAGTAAACATTTCTTCAGTGAACGCTGCTCGACCTCCCTGGGAGAATGGGAGGATAGCTAATGAGAGCGGGCTAGGGCTGTGGTGGGTGGAGCTCTACCATTTCCCCTCCTGCAGTCTGACCTTAAACTCTCCTAAATTTCTCCACTCCCCAGGCATCCCACAGCGACCTCTTCGTGTCTCCCAGAGCTGCTTACAATGCCCTAGACCAGGCTATGCCCACCTTCCTGCCCAATCTTTTTCCTTCCTGGTCTCTACTTAGCCTCCCAGGCGCCACACAAACACTCAGCCCTGGGAACACAGTGGGTATGCCCCACACACGATCTCAAGTAGGGGACACAGAGCAGGTCTCCAGGTCTATTTCACCAAGGGGAGCAGAGGGCTGGAGAGATGCTGTGGGATCCCAGGCATGCCGGAGCTGACCTGCTGAAGTCAACTCTTGGACCTTATTTTTACACACTTTTCTGTTGTTTTAGGGCTCAGAAAGTGCATCCGTGGGGAAAAGTTCAGACAGTGATTCTCAGGTGGGGAGAATGTAGCAAGGTCTGGGGACGCTGTGTTATCAAAATCCAGGGCTAGAGATGGGGTTGACATCACATGGCTGGAGCTAGAGATGGGTGACTGAAGCACAGGACAGCTGGGCAAGAGCGCCTCACACCCAAAGGTCCTCAGCACTAGGCTGAGAAGCCCCAGGTCATGGGCTTTCTGTTGGGGCGAAAGATCTAGCATTGCCCTTGAGACTGAGAAAGGAGAGGGCTGTGTACTCAGGGACCCCAGGAACTAGCACAGGGCTCTCTCTCCCGTCTCAGCGAGGCTGACAGCCTGTGGTCCACCCTCAGGTGGATGGCTTGCTAGAAAATTGGATCTGGAAGATGGTGGGTGCGCTGAAGTCCCGACAGTCCCAGCCCGTGAACGTGGGGATGGTGGACTGGGTCTCCCTGTCACGCCAACACTATGCGGTAGCCGTCCGCAACACCCGTGTTGTGGGCCAGGAGATGGCGGCTTTTTTCCTGTGGCTGGAGGTAAGTCCACCCACCTGCCCCTCTTGACAGTAAGGGAGATAAGCCGGTCTCCAAGAGACCTCCCTACAACCCAGGAGACCTCAGTGCTCAGCTTGCAGGTCTGAGGCCAGATGTGGGGCCTCCCTTGATCCATCCCTACTCCCCAGCCACCAGCCCTGTTTGTACGCCCTTCCATTACCCTGGGGTAGGAGTGTCCGATCACTTCCTGGGATATTCCATGCAACCGTGGTGTGCTGGTTAGTGTTTTGTCATTTTAACACAAGCTAGGGTCATCTGGGAACTGGGAACTCAGTTGAGAAAATGTCTCTGTCAAATTGGCCAGTAGGTAAGCCTGTGGGGGCATTTTATTATCATCATCATCATCATCATCATCATCATCATCATTAATGATTGGAGTGGAAGAATCTAGCCCACTGTGGGCGGTGCCATCCCTGGGCAGGTCGTCCTGAGTTGTACAAGAAAGCAGGTTGAGCAAAGTATGGAGAGCAAGCTAGAAAGTAGAGTTCCTCCATGGCATCTGACTTAGTTCCCTAATCCAGGTTCCTGCCCTGACTTCCCTTCATGGTGGAATGTAAGCTGCAGGCTAGAACAAACCCTTTCCTCCCCAAGTCCGTTTTGGTCAGTGTTTGACCACAGCAACAGAGCACAGACTAGGATACATGGATAGCTATGACTGCAGCCCAATATGAGATCATAAATTTACTTACCACATTATGAGAGACTAGTGAGCAGGTTAAGACCCTTGCTACCAAGCCTAAGGGCCTGCGTTCAATCCCCAAGATCCACATGGTAGAAAGGGAGAACGGATTCCCTCAAGTTGTCCCTGACCTCACACACATGCGTGCGTACACACAGTGTCATGATATTTTTAAAACGCTGGAAAAAGAAAACTATGAGCTTTTCTTACAATATTTAAAGTTCAAATGCATAATTACCCATTATGAACTTTATAAATGACAATGTCCTTTTACAATGTCACACAAAATAAATGCATATATGCTCTTGAAATCTATGGGCCACAGTTTGGACACCCCAGTGTGGCTTATGACAACTATACATCACCCAGTCTGGGTCAGAGAAGCCAAAAGTTTGGATGGGTGTGTCCTAAGGAATCTAAACACACTTGGAAGCCATCAATGCAATACAACTGTATAATACCACCTGTACTCACAGCCCTGAAAGGCAAAGACAAAGGATCCCCAATTTCTGCAGAGCTCCAATGTCGGGGTGAAGCCAGGCGGGCAGCAGGCAGCCATCACCAGAATATCCCAAAGAAAAGCACCCCAGTTTCCCAATAATAAAGCACCTGATTAGTGGGCAGCACCAAGCATGGATGAGTGCCCTGCAGAACCAGACCCTACAGAGGGCTCTCAGCCCCACCCCACCCCCTCTTTCCACCCTCTTGCCCTGCCTTGCAGGAATCTGTGAAGTTTTCTCCAAGCAAAGTTCATCTAATCGGGTACAGCCTGGGAGCTCATGCCTCGGGATTCGCAGGCAGCTCCATGGGTGGAAAGCACAAGATTGGAAGAATTACAGGTAACAGGACTGATAACCTCACAAGCTCCGGGGCTGCGGGATGCAGAGAGCACAGCTGCTTCCCTAAGCTCATTGCCCTGATTGTGAGTTCAGGGGATGATAGCAAACACTCCCCAATAAGACTTCTGTCAGGAGTTGCTGCTATCCCATGAGCACACAGAACAAAGGACAACGCTGATTCCCATGGCCTTTCTTCCAGCGACTCTCGTAGCTGTTCCAAATGGGTCCAAAAGAGGACTCCAATTATGTTTTGTAAAAAAGAAACCTTTACTGTTTTTGTTGGTGTTTGTTTGTGGTTCTGTGTTTGAGACCCTGTCTCATGTAGCCCAGGCCAGCCTCCAACTCTGTGTCTAGCCTGAGACTCTTGCCTCCAAAGTGCATAAACACCTTGCCTCACTAAGAAGGCATTGCTAAAGGTGTCAGGATTCCACAAAGTACAGGTGGGGATCCTGCTTGCTGAGCAAACTGAGGACCGGAATTTGCTGGGGTCCCTAGAGTGTGTATAATGCCAAGTGGGTGTGGTGTGCCACCTGTAACTCAAGCCTCAAAAGCCAGAGACAAGGGATCCCCAGAGCAAGCTGCCTAACCTGTGAGCTCTGGGTTTTATGGAGAGACTCTGCCTCATTGAATATGGTGAAGAACAATGAAGGAAGATTCCTGACAGCAGTCTCCAAGGGTCACATGTGCACCCACCCCCAACACAGGAGCGCCCACACACATGTAAACATGCACACACACAATGGAAAAAATTAAAACAACAAAGAGTTTCACAAAGTGAGACTTTGTCGTGCCTGAGCCCTCGGCATCCTCATCACGGCAGGTATTGTTACATTATAACCAGGCCACCCACATAGGAGCAGCAGGTTTCTCCCCCTGTAGTCCTCTTGCTGTCAGCCTAGAGAGAGAAATGGGGATCACACCAAGGCCACGGGTGGGGCTGGAGAGCAGGTGACAGCATAGCTTGCTGTCAGTGCCTCCCTTGGTTGCAGCAAGGATGGCAGCCAGGACTGAGGCCTGCCACCAAAGGGTCCTCCAGAGAAGTCAGAGGAGAGCCCATGGTACATACACGCCCTCCCCGAGCAGTCAGCCAGGAGCCGTGCTGGTTCCTGCAAGCAAACCTGTCACGTGGAGGGGCTTGCTAAGGCCCCACATGTTCACATTTTCACCCCTTCCTGGGGTTGCCCTGGACCTTCCGATGAGAGGATTTTAGTGTGGGAGGAAACCCGGCTTGTTCAAGGAGACTACTGACAATACACAGGCAAACAGATTCTTCCATTGCCCAAGTCAGAACTGCGTATAATGAGCACCGTGGGCTGCTGCTTTTTTATGCAAACAGATGCTGTAGAAAGTACCAGGGGAGGCACTTAAAATTGATTTACTTAAATAAATCAAGCATTCACTCATAACCTGATTGTTACCACCTGATCCTTTCTGCAAACCTCTTTCCCCTTAGAATAATGCCTGGCCTGGGTAATTTTCAGCCCCATGAATTATTATGGCTTTACAGCAAAAAGGTTACAGTAAGAGGTTCTAAAGACGCACGGAGCGCTTGTTTTCCTCTTCCAGCTAGATCAGAAACATGCAATGATAGCACAGAGCCCTGTTGTCCTCGCCACGCTGACCTATCCTGGCTTCCATTTTCCTACCAGGGCTGGACCCTGCGGGCCCTATGTTTGAGGGAACGTCCCCCCACGACCGTCTTTCTCCAGATGATGCTAATTTTGTGGACGCCATTCACACCTTTACCCGGGAGCACATGGGCCTGAGTGTGGGCATCAAACAGCCCATTGCCCACTATGACTTCTACCCCAATGGGGGCTCCTTCCAGCCCGGCTGCCACTTCCTGGAGCTCTACAAACACATTGCAGAGCACGGCTTAAATGGTAAGATGGAAAAGTCACAGCCTAGAGCCTTAGCCCGTTTCTCACTCTCACTCCGGGAACCACTTCAGCAAGGCTAGAGACCCCAATGTAGGATGTCAAAGGTCTCTTTAAGGGTTGGTGGTCCCCACATAGCTGTTTGCCATGACAGTTCAGAGGGCCTTGGAGACCAGGCTGGAGGAGAACCACCAGGAACCATCACTTCCCACCCCTGCCCAGAGACACAGGAAGCTGTCCCAGGGGCACTAGGCCTTGTGAGAGCCAAGTCCTGGCCCTACTTGTCCTCTCCTTTCTGGAATTTTCCACCTTTGGGGGCTTCCACTCTCCAGAGCCACAGGAGGGTGTATGCAATATATCTAGGCTTCGTGTGCGGGTGTCTATGTGTCTCCATTTGTAAGGGAGTGTATACGGAAGCTAGAAGACAACATCCACCCTGTTTTTGAGACAAGGTGTCTCACCAGCTTGATTCTCACTGATTCAGCTCAGCGAGCTGACTGCTAGCGCAGCTGGCCCCAAGGATCTGCCTGCCTTTGCCTCCCCAGCGTGGGGATTACAAGCACACCACCACACTTGGCACTTGCCACGAGTTCTGGGGACTGGACTCAGATCCTCGTGCATTGGTGGCAATCACTTTACTGACTGACCTATCTCCACAGTCCGGGCTCACTGACCACTGCCCTTGCCCTTCCCCGTGCCGCATCAGCTGGTCCCATGTGGCATGACTAAGACTCCCCCATGCAACGCTCCTGCAGATCCATTGACATGCACATTGATAACATACACGAGATAAAAAGCGATTGAAGAACATACAAGACAAGAGCAACCACACCTTCTAGGCACATGAAAAATGCAGGCACTTCAGATTTCTCAGTAGTGTAAGATGTTGCCCTGCATGCCAGCTCACAGCTGGAGAACTCCACTCCAAATACCAGCTTCCCACCTAAATCCAGCTTTCATCTAAATCCAGGCTGAGCACAATCTGGGGAATTCCATTCCTACCTCTCCCTTGTCAGAAAGACCTTCACACACCTCACTGCCTGGACTCTAGCTGGCTTCGCTCCCAGCCTTCCACCATACCCCAGAGCCTTCTGGGCATTTCCCTTTATCTCCTTTTTCATCTCCCCAGGGTCACACCCTTCCAGTCAGCAGCAGGTCCCAGTTGATTCACCCACTCTTTCCTCAGAGCTACATCCCCTCTTTGCAAAGCTCAACACAGACCCGAGGATGGTGTTTGGTCCCCACTTGCCTAGTAAACACTGTCATTTTCTCTTCCGTGCTAAACTTAAAATGGCATAATTGTATGCACCCTGCTTGCCTAACAGAAGGTAAGAAGGAACTCAAAGTCCTTCACCCATTTGTTTAAGATGTTCCCATTATGGGCATTCCCCCCCTCCGCCCCCACACACACACACCTGTATAGGAAGCAACTTGATAACAATTTTCCATCTTCCTTCCTTCCCCCACTTCCTCCTGTTCCCCCTCCCCACTGAGTGAGCTCCCAGGGCCTGTGAATGTCTTTGAGGCCATTTTCTCATTTGTTACAGCAGCTGCCTCTGGGCACTGGTGGGAAGAAGTAGGAAATGGAGTAGACAGCAAGCAGTACAGACTTCCTGACAGACACATAGCGGAGCTGCTGGTGACCTCTGTTGTGGTTAGTTTCAAAACACTGAGGAAAGTGACTCCAGGCCAGATGACCTGCGCCTGACCTTTGCTTTAGGTATTTCCGTGTCCTCAGGTTGTTTCCTGACATTCCTCAGCAATAATTTGCTACAGATTAGATTAGAAATTGGGAAGTTTTCTTTTAAAAGGTCAAATATCATGATGGGAGGATGGATGTGTAGCTTCCTTCATAGGCAGAGTGCCTACACAGCCATACAGGGAAACCTGGGCTCCAGCCCCTGCTTTGCATAAAACCAGGCATGGTGTAATCTCAGCACTCAAAGCAGGAGCAGGAAAACCAAGAGTTCAAGGCCAGCCTGGGCAACATGAAACTCTGTCTTAAAAGAAAAAGGTTGATGGACCAGGAAGTGGGTTTGGGCATCTGGTGTACGAGCTTGACGATATGAGTTCGATTCCCAGAACCCGTAAAGGAGGAAGGTGAGCACCGATTCCTGAAAGTTGTCTTCTGACCTCAGCACTTGCACTGTGACACACACACTTTTAACTTTTATTTTATTACATTTTATTTGTTTTGAATGTGTTGGAGAGTGTGTGTGTGGAGGCAACTTATAGACGTTGGTTCCATTCACCGTGTCAGGCACAGGAATCACTCTCAAGTGTTCAGGCTTTGCAGCGAGCCCCTTTCCTCAGTAAGCCATCCTGCTGTGCACCTCTCCACCCCAGAATATTAAACACATAAAAACTTTGCCTTGGGGATTAGGCCCCAGACCTGGTAAGAAAAGAGGAAGCCCACAGCTCTATTTCAGTAACTTTCCCACCCAAGTAGCATCCCATCCAGACCTCAGCACTGGGCCTTCACTAACCATGCGGGGATACTGCAGAAGAGAGCTGTGCTATCTTGATTTATCAAGCATTTGACTTTCCCCTAGTAACATGGGGTGCTTATAAAAACACCTAACCTGTGCGAGCACAGCAGGGTGATCTCAGTGAGGGACCTACAGAGGGCTTCTTTCCTTAGCTTTCTGTTGCAACAGATTTCTTCTGTTGTCTGGGAGAATTCAGCAATCCTGTCCTCCCCCCACACACACATACACACACACACATACACACTAATCTGTCTAGGATTAATTTGATTAATTCAGATTAGGATTAATCTGAAACTATGAGTCTTTTTGTTGGGGCCACATGGGGCTCAGAGTTCTAATGGTCTTCTTGTCCTGTGTCTCAGCCATAACCCAGACCATCAAATGTTCCCACGAACGCTCGATACATCTCTTTATTGACTCCTTGCAACACAGTGACCTACAGAGCACAGGCTTCCAGTGCAGCGACATGGACAGTTTCAGCCAGGGCTTATGTCTGAGCTGCAAGAAGGGTCGTTGCAACACTCTGGGCTATGACATCCGCAAGGAGCAATCAGGCAAGAACAAGAGGCTCTTCCTCATCACTCGAGCCCAGTCCCCCTTCAGAGGTGAGTGTCCCACCTGAAAGGTTCAGGAGCTCCTTCTGGGCTGCAGTGTCAAGCCAGGAAAGAAGAGCTGTAGGTATGCACAAAGTTGCAGGGACCAATCAATGCTCGCCGCTCTGAGAGTCCACAAAGAGTTTTTCAGTATTCTTTCGCCCACCAGTGACCCATCTAGTACCCCTGTCCACTGACAGAGCTCATCTCAGGGGCTCAGTGTAGCCCAGCAAGTAGCAAGTCCCTTGGAAACAATTATTTCTCTTTATTTCAACAAATTACAAGTTATCTTGCTCCAGGGACATCCATTGAGGACAGTACTACATTGCCAGTGGTGTGGAAGGGTCTCACCAGGACTGCCTGAAACCAGCCAGGGATAAAGCTGGGGCCTGCATCCCAGTCTCCCAGTTCCTCTTCACTCCTTCCAATGAGCAAGGTTCTCATGGTCTCAAGCTAACTCACTATGGGGATCAGTATGTCTTGGCCACATCAGACTGCCCTGGAAAAGCTGGAGATGACACCCTGTAAGACTTAACTTGTACAACTCTGCAGTTGATATATCATCGTGCAGTAAGGGAAGCCATCCACTAGCCCTATGTGGCTATTTAAATACTTTTTACATTTTTATTACTTTTATTTATTATACGAAGTATGAGGATGGAGGGGGAATGTACCATGGTACACTTATGGACACCAGAAAACAACTTGCAGAAGTCAGTTCTCTCTTTCCACCATGTGAGTCTCAGACACTGAACTCAGGTTGTCCAGCTTGTTGGCCCTTTACCTCCTGAGCCCTGATTTAAATACTTCAAAGGAAAAAAAAAAGCAGAATGTGGTTTCCCTTCCAGCTCCCATTCTAGGGTTCTAATAAATAATAAATAAATACGTGGCTGCTAAATCAGATGCACAGAAAAGAAACATTTCAATCCTGTAGAACATTCTATTCATCGTGCTGGTACATGCTGGCCACATAACTACCTCTTCTCCGATGGCCGTGGCCACAGTCATCTCTGATGTGGGCTCCTGGCTACCACCAGCATTTTGAAAACCACATGTAGAACCTTAAAAAGAACACATTTGCCCAACCCTGTGCAGAGAAGCCACAATCCGTATTTTTCTAGGGACGTGTAATAGTGCTGTACATTTTAGGGCAGGGTCTGGAGTGGCAAGATAACTGTTACCTCCTGATTGTAGCTTCAGTAACTTGGCTCACATTCCCCTGGCTCCCAGGATTTTTGGCAAAACCATCAAAGGATCTATTTCTCTACAATCATCTGCCAGAACTCTGATAAACACTGCTGAGTGCGGCTTTGGCAGAAGAGAATTGGGAAATGGCCACCCAGTGGGTCCAGGCAATTTATCAGCTACTTCTGCCCTCACTCTTCTGGAGGAAATGCTTCCAGTTGGGAGGCTGTTTTTAAAGGAGAGGGAGGAACCTGTGTTCAGTCCTGCTTAGCTAGTGCTGGGCTAGTGTCATCCTCCAAGCAGTCCATGAGGTCACTGGGTAGATGGGGAGCGGCACTTGATGGAGCTGCGGGCACCCCGCCTGGCATCGTGCTGGACTTACTGTCACAGTAACAGAAAAGGGGAGAGAAGACAGAGAGAGGCTGGAGAATGCTGCAGTTTATGGGATGTGTTTTGTTCAGATTTCCTATAAACACTTCGAGATCAGAGAGGTCACTCCATTAGTGAGTGGTGAGCACTGTATTTAGCTGCAGCAGGCCTGGCTTTGGGTCCTCGCTCCTTTCCTTTCATTTCTCATAGCCGCCAGTGTCTGACCTAGACCCAGTATGACCTCATACTCCTGACTCATTCCAGTAACAGCTCCCCCCCCCCCACGCTACACACACACACACACACACACACATACACCCGCCTCTCCATTCTCCCTGGACCTCCTCCAGGTGACCAGACAAACTCACTCAGGGATCCACCTGTCTTTGGCTTTTCTCAGCTAGTTCTTTGGAAGATTTCACGGTATTCCAGAGAGAGTTCCAGCAGAACCAGTGAGAAACTTGAGATCAGCATAAGGAATGTGGATTTTATAGCCACAAAATAAGGAGTGTCAACAAGTGTGGGAATGAGCCACTGAAAATGGGACTTTCTGTCAGATCTCACCTGCCTGGCCCAGTCCAGCAGAGATGGGGCTGGAGAGGGTAACATGGAGTGGCATCTTCTAGAAGGCAGGAACATCCATCACTTCTGGGTGCTGTGAGGAGTGTTCCATCTCAAAGACAGGGCAGTGGAGTTCCAAAAAGGCAAAGAGAACCAAATCCTGGGTTCTGACACCCAGAGAGGACTATTATTATCGCCATACAATGGAGGCCCACAGCAAAGAGTTGAAAACAGCAAGCCAAACAGCACTGTACCCCACATGCATACATACACACATGCATATACATCATATTCACAAGCATACACACATAAACACACACGTTTATGCATACCTACACATATATACATATATGTATATATGCACACATACATAAACATATACATATATACGTGCATTTACATACACACATGTATACACAAATGAACATGCATATGCACACATATACACATGAATACAGTGATACACACATTTACATACCCACATACAGACACACATATACACATGCACACATATACACACAAATATACACATGTACTTAGATGCAGAAAGACATTCATATACGTGCATATATAAGCACAAACACAAATTACCATATACATTTGTACACAAGTGCATACATATGCCTCCTGAACAGACCCATGCCTAGTGGCCAGGCAGCCCCTCCTGGTAGGCTGTGTGAGCTCGAGGAGCCTTGATAATCAGGACTAACAATGCGCCGCCCCCTCCAAATCCCCAAATTGCAGCCTCCCAGATGTGAAAGTCCATCTCCTCCCATTGAGCACTTAGGAAAAGAGAAGATAAAAGCATATATCCAATTTAGGGACACGAAACTCTTACCCCCCCCAGTCAGGGCTGGACTTTCAGGAGACAGGAAGGAAGCCTCTGCTATAGGATCAGCCCATGATGATGTCACTAGGTGGGAGAAGCAATTTGCTCTGGGCTACTTTGGGCTCAAGCATTCGCCATTGATTTTGAAGGCCACACACTGCTTGTAGGACACCAATATTAGCTGATATGAGAAGGGTCTTTTGCAACCAGACACCTGATTTGGAGTTCTGTTCCACTTTTCATTCTCTAGATAACTGTAGGCCTCTAACCCATGGTGGCTATGTCTGAAATTCATCAGGGTCATCAGAATTCATCAGTGTAGGGCTCAGTTGAGAAACAAGACCCCACTGTCTGGCCTGGGTCTGTGGAAGAAAGCTGGTGGAACTCCCTGCAGAGGTAGGTGATAGGAAGTTGGAAAGGACTGTGGTGCACCTGAACATGACATCGGGAGGGGAAGCAGAGGAAAGAACAACCCTTGGGAGATCCCAAAGGAGCTGCTGCTGATTTGGGGGGAGGGTGAAGCTGCTGCAGAGTTGGCTCCAGAGCATGGAGGGGCAGAGGAAGGTCCTTGGATTCTTCCCTCAGCTCCTCCCCAGTACCCAAACCCACCCAGAAACCAACCAGCAAATGAACATGCAGATACTGCCAGAGTCATATTCCAGGTTCAGAGCTAGGCAGAGAAGAGCAGAAAATGAATGGGACCCTAGAGGTACCAACAGCAAAAGAGAGCCAGCATATTGCCATTACTTAATTTCACGAAGAGAACTAAAAGTGAGGGTTGGGGGTGTGGGCAAGCATGAAGCCCTGAGTTCCATCCTGTATCAACTTGATGTTGTGGTGCACACCTGTAATCCTGGTATGGGGAGAGGGGGAGGATTCTGGAGGACCAGCAGTTCAATGCCAATGTCTGTTACAAAGCAAGTTCAAACCAGCCTGGGCTACATGAGACCCTGTCTCAGAAAACCAAAATTGAAAAACAGTACCAAAAAATGAGGTGAGGTAGGTGGGTAAGACACTTAGTAGATTAGGGTATAGCTTGATGCACCATAGCAAAGGTGCTTTGTTGTCCTTCCTCAGGACAGTCGGTGGAGGGGTCTCTAATGCAGGTGCCTTTTTATGGTTCCTTAACAAAGAGCCCGCTACGTACTCCACGGATATCTAATGGGTTCTGTCCTCTTGTGGCGATTTCAGCAGTGACAAGATTTCCTCCCCTAAGATCGTATGCAGGGAGCTAGGATGTGCACACTGGAGCCCACCGGACACAGCAGAGGGTGGCAGGTCTCTAGAGAGGCAGCCTGAGTGCCATCTCCTTCGAGGCCAGGCCACTGCAGCTTCTTGTTCTCTTGATTGCATTTTAAACACTTTGAAAATCTCCTTTTCCCAATAATAGTCTAACTGAAACACTTACTGTAGGAGGTCTGGATCTTGGAGAAAAGCATCGATCCTGCCTCTCTGCCTTCTCCAGGGGAAGCGGTTACAATGGGAAATATCTCAACTCCTGTGACTTCTGAGAATATGTGGACTTCACGCATCCTGCTGTAGAGAGTGCAGTTCCACGCACTGTGGTTCTAACTTATTTTCATTTCTTTCACCACAGTGAAATTGCTGGGAAAATATTTTTTAAAATATTTATTTTATTTTTAGATTGTGTGTGTGTGTGTGTGTGTGTGTGTGTGTGTGTGTGTGTGTGTGTGTATGTGCAAGTGAATGCAGGGGCCCCTGGAGGTCAGAAGAGGGTGCAGGATCCCCTGCTGTTTCAGGCAGTTGTGAGTGCTGAGAATCAAACTTGGGTCCTCTGCAAGAGCAGTACATGCTGGTAACGACTGAGCTATCTCTCCAGTCATCTCTCTTGCTCTTAAACAAAATACCTTGAATGGCTTCTAAGAGTAAATCACATGACTGGGCACATGATCTCAGAGTCAACTCTCCAACTTCGGTCACTAGTCACATGCAGGTGAGCAATGCATCTCACTTCCTACAAGCCTCAGTTTCTTCCTCCGTAAGATGACAGCACAGGGAAGCTAAAGCTAGCACCATAGAAGCCATGTGATGAAAACTGAGGCATGAGAAGCTCAGCCTCTGTGACTCAGCAAAGCAGACTCAGCAGTTACTGAGACTGTAATTACTAGCTGGGCAGAGCAACATGCACCTGTCTTCCCAGTGACTCAGGAGGCTGAGGCAGGAGGATCACTTGAGCCTGGGGAGTCCAAGACTAGCCTGACTAACATAACAAAATTCCATCTCAGAAACAAGTCACTATTCTACTAGTATTGACTACTTAAGGTGTTCCTGGTTGGTTTCTTATTTTTTGTTTATTTGTTTGTTTGTTTAATCTATTTATTTGGATTTTTGAGAAAAGGTCTATGTAGTCCTGGCTGTCCTAGAGCTTGCTATGTAGACCAGGCTGACCTCATACTTAAAGAGATCCTCCTGTCTCTGCCTTCCGAGTGCTGGGATTAAAGACATGCACCACCATGTCGGGCTTCTTATTAGTTAAATAATTACTTTGATTTTGTTTTTTCCATTTAAACTTCTTTTTACATTTCAACTTTTTCCTTGGGATACACAGGAACTATTAATATTGGAGTTATTGATACAAGAGCTACTGATATGGGAGTTATTGATATGAGAGCTATTGATCTCAGGGTATAAACATTTAACAGTTCGGCTACTGGAGCTAGGCTGTCTGGGCTTACATCTCTGCCATGCTACTTCCACTAACTGTGTGATCCTCAGAAAGTCACCAAACCTCTGCCTGTTGCACATTCCTCTGGAAAGTGAAAAAATAATAGTACCAATTGTTGTGAGGGTTAAATGAGATATCTGCAAGGCATCTGGTGAAACATCCACCGTTCTACCCAATACCATGGGGCTGAACTTTCAGCCCACTCCAAGTGTCCCCTATAATGGAAGGCTGAATTGAAAATCCATAGCTCTGGGTATTCCATTAGTGTTTAGGAATACATTCACCTCGTGATTGGAGCAGTACAAGAGGCCAGCCCCCTGCCTCTTGTTTGTCCACATCCCAGAGCTTCTACCCCACCGCCTGCAGCCTATGTCCTAGGTAGAGCTTTCTTTCTGCCTTGGTTCAAATTATAGCACCGCCCACTCACTACAGGGTTCCCCTGGCAACCACCAAATAGTATAAGACCTCCTCGAAAGTTTCTGGGATAAAAAGCCAGGGTCCTTCCTCCCACAGCTGCCACCCAAGTATTTAGGACTTGGTCTTGGGCCAGTAGCCTTTGCCTTATTTTTCACCCACAGTTTTTTATGATCTCTTCAGGGCATCCAGCCCGAGGATCTGAGCATGCAGGGTTCTGATTGTGTTAAGGTAGACAATAGAAAAGGCTTCATTCCAGAACCCTGCAGAAGAGCACGCTGGGCAGCTAGTAAGACAAAAAGTCCAAGGCTCAAGAGATCTAAAGCCAGAGTCACCCTATTCCCACAGGAAAGTGGGCTCATGGGACGTGCAGCAGCTTGATGCTAGGAACTGCCCAGAACGTGGACATGTGGTCATTAGGGCCAGAGAACACAACAGTGGGAAATGAGTCCTTTCTTGTCTTTGTCCAGTCCCTAAAAGCTCATCTCCTTTGATTTGCTAAAAGGGGCCATGGCCCAGTGCATGAAAGATTCTAACAGGTGCATACCCTAGAAGTCCAGTCGGAATGCCAGTCCAGTTCCGTACTCCAGTATGCCTCCAGTGTGCCACTGTGTGTGTGGGGTGGGGGTGGGGGATGAGAAAACAACCTTGGACATTGGTCCTTAGGGACCTTCTACCTCTTTGAAGTCCTCAGCCCAGCTGGTAGTGAGCTCCAGGGAGCCTTCATCTGCCTCCAGTCTCACAACAGCTAGGATTACAAGTGAGCACACCCAGACCTGGCTTTTTGTGTGTAGACTGAACCCAGGTTCCAACTCCTGTGAGGCAGGCCCTTCACTGACTGAGCCATCTTCCTAGTCCCCAGTCCCACTATCTTTTGACAGACAATACCTATCTCTTCCATTTCTGTGGTGCTCGGGATGGAACCCAAGGCCTCTCACATGTTAGGCCTCTTACAGGCTGTATCCCTAGCTGCCATCGTCTGCAATATAATTCCTGTGTCATATTCAGGATATTTAGAGACAGAGAAGGAAGAAAACTCATAGCATCCACAGTCCCACTGCTCAAGGTGGAAAAAAAAATTGTTAACATTTTGGTACCTATCTGTTTAAACCTTTCCCTCTGCATTTTTAAATTTTAAAAAAGTATAGGAGTTTAGATTTGTAATTCCTGTATAAATAGTTGGGCACGGGAGTATATGTCTATAACCCCGGTACTATGAAGCAAAGGCAGGAAGATCATGAGTCTGAGTCCAGCCCCGGTTACACAACAAGATCCTGCTTCATTTAAAACAAGTGCTTAGTTAGTAGAGAGCTTGTCTAGCATGTGCAAAGTCCTGGGTTCAGTCCCTAGCACTGAATAGACCAGGTGGGGTGGAGCACACCTGTGATCCTAGCACGCAGGGAAGTGAAGCAGAAGGATCAGAAATTTGAGGTCATCTTTGGCTACATAGCCAGTTCAAGGCCAGCCTGGGCTACATAAGACTGCCTCAAAAGAAAAAAAAAAAAAGCCTTACTTAATTTTTTCTTCTCCCCATCTCTGCCACTCTCCTCCCTGCCTCCACCTCTAGTTTATCATTACCAGTTCAAGATACAGTTCATCAATCAAATTGAGAAGCCAGAAGAGCCCACTTTTACCATGTCACTGCTGGGAACAAAAGAAGAAATGAAGAAAATTCCCATCACGCTGTAAGTCCCAGTGTCCCATTTGTGGTGATGGCACACTTGTTTCCCTGTCAGGCTCTGGACAGACTCCACTTTTTAGTAGGTACTCCCCACTGTGGCTGCCCCAAAGCATGCTGGTCAGCGGGACACCTACCCAATCCTGTTTCTCACATGGCATCTCAGGCTCACCCAGCTCAGGGAAGGGTCTCTCAGCATCGTCTGTGAACATGATGGGGTTAGTGACTTGGAAGCAGAAGGAAACCAGAGCTGGCTCTACTCAGGTATACAATGAAGATGAGACCTGGGTAGGGAGAAGCTGTGCAGGTGGGGCAGGGCTCCTCGAAGAGACCCTCGAACACCTTTCCAGTGAGTTCAGGAAAACCAGAACCATGTTTTACCACAGGTGTGTAAGCTCAGTCAGCCAGGAGTACCAACCCAACCTCCACCCCTGCCCAGTGATGGTGACATACTTGCTCACACCAGCAGCCTCAGGATGCCTAACTCAGTAACTTCCCAGCTTTCCCAGCCAGAAAATGATCATGACCTTTTCTGGCATCTCAACCCTCCCCACAGACTCCCTCAGGAAGTGACATAAACTGAGCATTTCTTTCAGGAACAGCTCTTAGCTTCCTAAAGATTGTTCCCAGCTTTGGGTTCCTGATCGTGACAGATTCAGACATTCACCAAATACCATTGCAGCACTCTGTTGGGAGGGTATACTGAGGGTTTTTACCCTTAGAGTGGAAGCTCACAGACCAGCAGATACCCACACCATCTTTACAACACAAGCAGAGATGTTGAGAGGAGCCGTACTCCTCCCCCCATCTCAGTGATGGGGTACTGTATAGTCTTGGAGACCAGTAAGCAAAAACGGTTACGATAGTCACAATAGCACTTCAATCTTGCTCTGAGTCAATGAATGTGTGTTGTGTGTGTGTGTGTGTGTGTGTGTGTGTGTGTGTGTATGTATTCCTGTTAAGCTGTATTGCTTTAATGGATGGTTCTGTTTATACTGAGAGAGCCCATTTTCTGGAAAAATTGTGGTATGGGGTGTCCATGTGAGTAAGTCACAGAGAGTTGAACTGTCCAGACCCATCACTCAATCCCACCAAGCTAAAAGATGTTAACTATTCATGACAGCAAAGTCTCTCAGATCCTTTTTGATGTGAGAATACAAGAAATAGTATGCTTTCCTGATTTTATTGTTGTTTAAAAAAAAAAACAAAAACCTTTTTAACCTGTCGTATCTATTGCCAATATTGTCTATTGAACATCGATTTTGGAAATGCAACAAAAATACCCCAAAGTCACTTAGGGTGAGTGTGACTCAGTGTCACTCAGCTAAACTCAGTTAACTGGTTTCCTTTGTATTTTCAAGGGGTGAAGGAATTACCAGCAATAAAACCTACTCCTTCCTCATCACGCTGGACAAAGACATTGGAGAGCTGATCATGGTCAAGTTCAAGTGGGAATATAGCACAGTGTGGGCCAATGTCTGGAACACAGTGCAGACCATCATGCCATGGGGCATGGAGCCACTCTACTCAGGCCTCATTCTGAAGACCATCTGTGTCAAAGCCGGAGAGACGCAGCAAAGGTGACACTTTGTGTCACATTTTGTGTGACATTTCCTCAGTCTGTTCATACAGGTTCCAAGCAGCTTCCCAACTCAGCCTCCCGTGAGTCACAGGAAGCAGGTACCAGGATGCTCTAGTGATGGGGCGCAGGGAAGACATGGGGCCCTAGGTGGAAGACAAAGATGAACAGTAAGGTCTTCCGACTGCTTGCCCAGTGTCTTCCCTTCTGTGGCTGTCAGCTACTTCCTCTGGAGTCTGAGGCTTCACAAAGCCCAGGGTCACTGAGGAAGGACTGTGGAGAGCTGTAACATAATGCTCTCTCTGTCTCTGTCTCTCTTTTGCTCTTTCTGTGTTTTGCCTGTTTCTCTCTGTGTCTCTCTGTGTGTGTCTGTTTCTATCTCTATGTCTCTGTTTATCTCTTTCTCTTTGTCTCTCTCTGTCTGTCTCTGTCTCTTTCTATCTGCCTTAAGTGCCAAAGAGTCACTGGGAAGCTTATTGGATATGCAGTGTTCTTGGACTCACATGCAGAGCTTCTAACCCAGCGTCTTGAAAGAGACCTAGAAGAACCTTGAGAAAGCTTGATAAGAACAATGTGGCCACTAAGAAACGCCACTTTTTGTGGTGTGTCATCTCTCCTGGTCCCGAAGTCCCTGGGGACAAGAAGGGGTTGGGATGGGAGTAGAAAGAGAAGAAAAGGAAGTATGGTCCAGCGGTGCTTACAGGCTTAGCAGAGCAGGGGGATGCTTTTGGATGCCATGGCAACCACACTTTCCTATAGCTTTGTGTTGTCTATGGCAGGACATTTCTGTCCTTCTAAAGGCACTTTTCTTGCTCTGCCCTCTGTATTCCCGAAATTTATCTCTTGTTTCACACCTTCCTTATGAGGGAGTCCAGTTCCCTCTTTGACTTAGCAGAGATGACAAACAGTAGGCTGCTTACCTCTGAACCCCTTGCCTCCCTCAGCCTCAGTTTTCGCTGCCTGGAGCCTGCCCGTGGCAGATTCATGCCTCAGTTCCTTATACAACTGCATTCTGAGATTTTTATCTCCCTGAAATGCAAAATCATGGTGATTTGCTGAAAGCATACTCCACAGCTGTCAACAGACCTCCACATGATCAGCCCGAGAAAATTAAACTGTGTCTCCTTCTCACACCCTTAGCTATTCTTGCAAGACTTTGAGGGCTCTTAGGGCCACATCCTTCTGAGAACTGTTCCTCTCAACCTTTTCTTAGCTAGAGATAATTGCTCTCTTAGGCGGTTGTTCAATGTGGCAGTCTGTGTGCCTTGTCCTGCAAGGAGATATAAAACACCACACTGCTGCCTGCACTGATGTACACCTCATGATACTGAAGAAGGAAAGAGATGAAGGAAAAGATTTAGTGTACTCCCCAAGTGCAGAAGACATGGGACAGAGTGATTTTAACTCTAATCTCACATGACTTGACATGGGTAGCCTGGATGTGCGAATCAGGAGCCTAGAACTCAGAGAAGTTCTGTGGCTAATGAGTGTCTAAGCCTAGATCTACCTTGCTTGGGTCAGATTCATTGCCTCCCTTTTTCTGGTATACTGTTTTAAGTGGTGCTTTCCCCCATTAGTCTTGTCTCCACTAATCTGACTTTTTCTAGTTTAATTTAACAGAATTGCAACACTGGCTATTAATGCACAGGTGCATCAGTTCCTTCCTCTGGGTTGTAGGAGGTACATGCTTAAAGGCGGTGGAGGCAGCTTGGGAGATAGCCTAGTCAGTGACGTGCTTGCCTTATAAGCACAAGAACCCACAAAATAAAAGTTGTGCTGAGTGGCATGAACTTGTAATCCCAGTGCTGAGGGTGTGGAGACAGGCTGCCTGGGGCTCCTTGGTCAGTCAGCCTAGCCTACTTGGTAAGATCCACACCACTGAGAGACTCTAAAAAGAACAAGGTGGACAGTGATGGAAGAATGGTGCCTGAAGTAATCCTCCGTGCGTGTATGCCTCCACATGCATGCACGCACCCACATGCACACATATGAACACACAGCACACACACATAAAGGGAAAGAAGGAGGGTAGGAACCCAGGAGCTATGGGCTATGTAGTTTTCCAAATTGTAAATATTCCTATATCTGTCTACACAGTACCACAAGTCAATGGGGGATACTCCCAAACACTTGATTTTGTGGCTTTAAGCATAGACTCCAGGACATAATTAGGAAAGCAAGATAAGTTAATTTTGCTAATGATGTGCCCCATTAAAGGCTTCTCCAATTTTAACGAACCTACAGATTTGTCAGAATGCAGGTCCTGCCTCAGCAGGCCTGGGTCCTCCTTTCTAACAAGCTACCAGGTGCTACTGCTGCAGTCTATGGACTTTGAATATCAAGATCGCAGTTTTGCATAGTCCAGGAAGACTAAAGACAGGTGGCTCAGGTTTTAGCTACCTAAACTGGACTGCAGTCGGCTTTGAAGAAAGCAAAGGCATTCCATGGAGAGGCAGTGAGCTAAACATCATAGCTGGCATAGTCAGCCAGAATTCTATGTTGGCCAGTCCTACTTTGAAGCTCATCATTTATACAGCCTCATTTAATAACTGTACCTACAGATTGGGGTCGGTAGCAACAAAGGGAAATCATACGCCTGTCTCATGGGAGCAATGTTTAGTACGTTTGGCAAACCAAAGTCCAGAGTCAAGAAACAAACACAAAACCCTATACTCTCAACCACTCTTCTAAATGCAAGGCATAAAAGAAAAAGTAGGTTGAGTAAGTCACCCCGTGCCTGCAGGGGAGGTGTCTCAGTAAGGGCTCTACTACTGTGATGGAGACAATGCCCAAGAGCAACTAGGGGAAGGAGAGGGTGTGTTTCACCTTTACTCCCAGGTAAAAGAATCAGTCTAGGTTTGCGTCAAGGTGACAAAAACAATAAAATAAAACAACTGGAATAGTGGGGTTGTGTAGTGAGAAGGAGAGAAAGAACAGAAAAACAGGAGTAATAGAGTTGGTTGGTAAAAATAAAGAGAAATGGCGTTCTCAAAATCAATAAGTGGGGCTGGGGATGTAGTTCAGTGAGTTGAGTGTTCGCCTGTATGCATGAGGCTCTCAGTTTGAGCCCTAGCACCACAAAAAACTGGCATGGTGGCACACACCTGTGATCCCAGGAATCATGAGGAGGCTATAGGAGGATTAAGAGTTCAAGGTCATCATAGTGAGTTTGAGGACAGCCTGAGCTACAAGAGATAATAGTCTGAAAAAAAGTTCTAAAATTACATCATTTTCTTAACTTAAAAAGTCTGATTTAGTAAAGATTCTACTTTAGGTACAATTAAAAGAAAAATTAAAACATAAACTAGAATTTTCTGTGATGACAAATAGATTGATAGATAGATGATAGATAGATGATAAATGATATATATGATATATGATAGGCTAGATATGTGGATAGGCAGAGAGATAGATGAATAAATAGAAGGATGATGAATGGATGGATGGATGGATGGGCAGAAGCATAGGTGGATGGATAGATAAGAAGATGAATAGATAGAAAGATGGATAGATGATATAGGTAGATAGGTAGGTAGGTAGGTACGCAGAGAGATAGATAAGATAAATAGATTTGAAGTTAGTATAAAACAGTATCCTTAGGCCAAAATAATGGTCAAAGCAAACAGGTGCTTGATTTTTCTAAAGAAACACCCTAAAGGGGCCAGCATCAGCACCAATAGGTAGAAGGGTGGGGCTGCAGGGCTGAATTAGCAAGGATGAATGCCAGCTCAGGAAGCTAAGAAGCCGTGAATGTCTGTCCTGGAGTTTGAGAAATGTAATGAGAGAAACAAAGCTTTCCCTCAGGTTTTTGAAGAGCTGTTAATAGAAAAAACAAAGGAAGCCAGCCCTAGGGTTTCAGTGTAGAGCTCCTGAGCACTGCTTTCATGATATATTTTTCTCTAAAGTTATAAAAATATATTCAAACTTAAGAATCTAATTAAAAAATTATCACATGCATTATAGTATTTGATAAAAGATAAAGCACTTCAGTAAGCCCAATCTGAAACATCACACCATGGTTTTTTGTTTGTCTGTTTTTATTTTCTATTCAGAATGACATTTTGCCCCGAAAACATAGATGATCTACAGCTTCACCCCATGCAGGAGAAAGTCTTTGTGAAATGTGAAGTGACCTCTAAAAGACTGAAGCGAAGGAGCAGATAAGTCAGAGACCTGGGTGATAAACAAATAAACTGTATTCTTTGTCTGCAATGATTGCCTTATTTGAAAGCCAAAATTACACAAAGAATCATTCATAAATTTAATAAAGCTTATATGTAAAGGAGGGTTTGGGGGTTATAAATTGAACTTTAAAACTATATTCTATAGGGGATAATGAGATGGCTCAGCAGGTGAAGGTGCTAGCCACCAAGCCTGATGACCTGAGTTCAATCCCTGGGACCCACATGGCAGAAAGCAGGAACAGACTCTAATAAGCTGACCCCTGACCTCATGTGTGCACGCACACATGCACACACACACACACACACACACACACACAGAAAATATAAAAACTGTCTTAAAATTGAGCTTAAACACTATGTTATACAGCTATCTTCAAATATTAGTACTCTAAAAATTTCCAGTTTTATCTCTGATTAGATGTTAATCTATGTAAATAAGTTCAAATGTAAGAGCCTTTTTAGACTTGTTATTCTAATTGACACTGTCTTTTATAATTAAGCCAATTTCCCCACATTCCTTGCTATTTTTTCCTGACCAATTTTTGAACGATGCAGGAGAAATACTTGTTTAGTACATTATTGACATTCGGTGAAACACAATTCTAATTAGCCCCTACTTATGTGTAGCAGTGCACCTGCCAAGACAGTGTAGCTCCCTGAAAGGAAAAAGTCCCATCCATCATAGAGGAGAGCTACTTCATACACATCACAAGTCTATTTCACTGAGCCAGACACAGAAGAATTCCACTGCCCTCCTGGCAAGAACAGTGTAAGGTGGACAGTGGATATTTTAATTTTTAAAGAACTAATACATGCGATTCTCTCTTTTTTCACTAATACAACAGAAGTGAATGGAAAACTTGAATCATCTCAAAGAGATTCCCATGGACTGAATGTCTGTGTCCCCTAAAGCTCATGTGTTAAAACTTAAAGCAGCAGTGTGGTGGTGGAGGCGGAATCTTTGTTGTTAGTTCACAGACCCCCGGCTGCCTTCCTCTCTCTTTCCTTCCTTCTGCTCTCTATCTCTTATGCATGTAGCAGGGACCTGTAAACAAAGGTTCTTTCTTACCTCTGCTGCCCTGAATGAACAATTCTGATGGGCAGGTTCCCCATCCCCTGGGAAAATGTTATAAAAGGGATTTGGCAGATTCTGGTTAAGAGTCCATATTACAGAGGATCTGAGTTCAGTGCCTAACACACGTGTTGGGCAACTCACAACCACTTGTAATAACCATGGAACTGAACTTCACTGTGTCTTAGGGTTTCTGCTCTGAAAAGACATTATGACCACAGCAAATCTTATAAATAGGGGCCGGCTTATAGGTTAAGAGGTTTAGTCCATTGTCATCATGGCAGGAAGCATGGCAGCACACAGGTAGACATGGTGCTGGAGCAGTAGCTGAGAGTTCTATATCTCTGCTGGCAGCAGGAAGAGAGAGACACTGGGCCCGGCTTGAGCACTTGAAACCTCAAAGCTCAGCACCAGTGACACACTTCTTCCAACAAGGCCACACCTACTCCAACAAGGCCATGCCTCCTAATAGTTCCACTCCCTAAGCATTCAAATATGAGTCTATGGGGGCCATTCTTACTCAAACCACCACACACTGTCAGCGATGGATGCACAAGCAGCAAACCACTGTCATGACAGTGAGGCTACTCCAGGAAGGAGGGAGGTCACGTCAGTGCCCCAGGAGCCAGCAGTATTCTACTTCATCTCTGGGTAGTGGTGATGCAGATGCTCATGGTGACAGCCCTTCTGTAAACCATGGGTAGACACTTTGTGCACTTTGTGTGTAAATACCACATTTCACATGACGGGTAAAATTTTAAAAAAAGGAAATAAAGAGCAGAGTTAAACAAACACATTCCCACTACAGCACCACATCTTCTGACATTTATGTAAATTTCATGGCGATATAATTAGCAATTATTTCATCTTTAGCAAGAAAATTTCAAAGCAACACATACGTCATAACATTTTGGGCCAAGAATTCCACTGGAAACCAACATGGCAAATACTTAGCCTGAACATTTGAAACTCCTTCTTAGTCCAAATTTGGGTGTCAGTTCTGCTGGTGGTGGATTCTGTTCCCGGGGGGGGGGGGGCATCAACATCACATTTTTAAAAGTGCATTCAAGCAGGGAAGTCAAAGAAAGAAACTGGATAATGCAGCCACATCTGCTCATTGCACATGCGACAAACTAGCTGGGGCAGTGATTACACGCACTGCTCTCCAAAGACTCTGCACTGATTTACGTCCCACTCAGGAGGCACACTGGCATCTTGTCTTTCTGGCAAAAGGTTGCCTGTGCTTTTCCTTGTGAGAAAAAGAGATGGAGAGTGCCCTGGGGTACTGTAGCTGGGCTCTGAGGCCTGTGAGGAGAGGCAGGGCAATACTACATCCCACATTTGGTGTTCACTAAGGCAGGTTGATTGCAAATAGCACGAAAGTTTCATTGGCCTTGTGCATCTGTGGGAGGGCAAAGCAAGAGACAGGGTATCCAGCTCCAAGTTCATTCTTCCGCAGAAGCAGGACCAGAGACAAACAAGCAGGCCAAAGGAAGACTATGGAATGTCAACCCCTCAAGACACCATCTGCCAGATAGCCTTTTCCCACAGCACATACTTCTCCTAGAATCCCAATGGTCTGCATGATTGATGGCCCCCAGCACACTCTTCATTCCCACTGCTGATTTTTTTTTCCCCCGTGGAGCCCAGATTATCCTCAAATTTGTTATTTAGCTAAGGACAACCTTGAACTCCTGATCCTTCTGGCTCTGTTTCTCATGTGCTGGGATCACAGGTGTAGGCTGCCATGCCCAGTTTATGTGGTGTTAAGACTGGAACCCAGGGCTTCATGCATGTAGGTGAGCTCTCTACCAACCCAACAGGTATACAAGGAATTCATCTCATCAGAAGATTTGAACAACACCAATCTAGCCTAGGTGTGTGTAGGGGGGTGGGTCTTTGAAATTTCTCCTTTTCAAGTGTTTTACCAAACACTTGTGAAACGAGTAAAAGATGTGTAAAAAGAAATTAGCCACCTCACCTCCGGCTGCCACCTGTCTCTCACCCAAGCACCCAAGCAGGGTAGATAACACCCTGCTGCTGCTGCTCCTTCAAACACCTGCAAACATTTACATGAGTCAAGGCTTTGGCTCCTCCCCAAGCTCAAAGCCTAGAACACAGATCTCTGTCACTTGCTTTTTTTCTTTAAACTAATGATATATCATTAGTATTTCTACAAGCCAGGATATATGGATCCTTTTCTGATTTCTATCTGCATGTAAATAGAGTGTTTTTCTCAGAAATACACTTCACATGTTGGAGACCCCAGTGCAGTTTCCTTTGTACTCTCTTGACTTGGGCTGCTTTCCTGTCTCTTACATTAACAGTGGGGAGTGTGAGATCTGAGATGTTTTTAAAGTCTCATATACTAACTGGCATATATGCATAGTCTCATAGAGAATAGGGTCATGGCTGGGGTCTCAGCCAGCACTTAAGAGGCTGAGGCAGGAGGATTACTGTGAATTTGAGGCCAGCCTAGAATATGTAGAAAGACTCTGTTTTAGGAAGGGGATGAGAAGAGAAGGGAAAAGGGAGGGGAGGGAAGGGGAGGCTCAGCCATTAAGAGCATTTGTTGCTCTTTCAGAGAATTAGGTTCCTAGCATCCATGACCAGAAGCTCACAAGCTCACAACAGTTTGTAACTGTAGCTCCAGGAGATCCAAGGACCCCTTCTGAAATACACACATACACACACACACACACACACACACACACACACACACACACACATAGTGAGTGAGAGAGAGGGAGAGGGAGAGAGAGAGAGAGAGAGAGAGAGAGAGAGAGAGAGAGAGAGAGAGAATATGTTACCATATCACTTTCCCAAATACCTCAACACTTTGCAGTCACACCAGCCATGTCTAAAAGCTCATGTATGTATGTGTGTGTGTGCGTGTGTGTGTGTGTGTGCATGTGTGTACTTCTGTAAAAACCCCTAGAGTTGGAGTTACAGACCAACATAAGCTGTACAGTGTGGGAGCTGGGAGCCAAACTCCAGTCCTCTGCAAGACAGCAAGGCTCTTTAACAGCCGAGCCATCTCTCCAGCCCCTCTACTATTGGTTTTAAATATAAACAGTAGTTGACATTTTTTTTTTTTTGAAGTTCAGAAAGTCTGTATTACATGGGTTACTGGTTTAGTTAGAACTTCTGTTTCTACTAAATTGCAAATTGTACCAAATTGCAAAAAAATAAAAATAAAGATTTTTCTTCTGAGATTTTTTTATTTCATGCCCTACAGGTGTTGATCCATCTGAAATTTATTTTTGTATTTGGTGTGAGGATAGAATGCCAAACTTTATTTTCTTCTATCTGGATAAAAATGAAGCCAACATGTGTTCAAGTGAATTTGCTTTTCAAAACAGAGCTACAATCTCACTTTTATCATAAATAAAGTATATGCTAGGATTATTTATCTTTCAGCATTAATGTTGCTGCTCTGGTCTCACACAAGTGATTCTGAATCTTCGTTTTGGTTGGTTTTGGTTTTTTGACATAGTCTTACACTCTGGAGCTCACTATATAGCTCAGGTAGGCCTCAAACTCATGGCAATCCTCCTGACTTCAGCCTCCCCAGTGCTGGGATTACAGGCATGAATCACCATGGCTGGATGGATTCAAAACCCTTACTTGCATACAGGCACTGTGGAATATTCACAGCCTTCTGTGTGGGATGTTAGGTGACTATCCAATTTGTTAATAATCCCTGTTAATTTTCTAACTGGGCATCAGATAAGTCTAGAGATAATTGCAAAAAGAGCTAATGTTTTCATACACGAGTTCTTGTTCAGGAACATTCTATGTTTTGCATCTGTTTAGACATTGATTTGTATTCAACAAAATGTTATTTGTTTTCTAAATCTTTCATTTTTTAAAAAGTATTTGGCCATTGTTGTGACTGAAGTCACTCTATTTCTATTTTGTGAGGCTTCTTGTTCACCTGCGGAATGCCTTTTGAGTCTGTTTATTCTGTACCTGTCCTTATCAAATGACGTGACACACGGGCCAATTCCATCCCCTTTTTCCTTTACTAGGATTTCATGGTAGATAATCATCTCCTTACCAAAACCACATATTATGCTGATTCCATTTCCTCTCCTTCTTGGGTTTGTCAGAACCTCCCAGGTGACATTAACTCGTGACACCCATGGTGGGCACTACTACTTCCATTTTGATTCACTACAATTTTAATGATATGGCTCTTAGTACACTTTTTTGTTTAGGGCTCTGTTGGGGTTTTTGGCAAATAAACCTCACTACATTTAAGGGAGTTTCTATTTTTATTAGTTGTTGCTAATAAAATTTAGGAAATGTCTTGATAGTACGTTTTCCTTTTTTGTTAATTACATAAGGACCAGAGGGGTGACTCAGGAGTTAAGAGCACACATTGCTTCTGCAGAAGCTCCGAGTTAAGTTCCCAGCACCCATGTCAAATAGCTCAGAACCACCTAACTTCAGCTTCAGAATATACTACACCGTCTTCTGGGATCCACAGTCACCTGCACTTACAGTGTGTGTACACACACTTTAAAATGATTTTTTAAAATAGGGCTGTTAAGAGCACTGGCTACTCTTCCATAGGACCCAGATTAGCTTTCCAGGACCCACACGGTGGTTCCCAATCATCTCTAATTCCAGTCCTGGGAAATATGATGCCTTCCCCTAGCCTCTATGGACACAGAGCATGCATGCGGTACACAGACATACATGCAGACAAATAAATATTTTTTTAAAATGTAAATTACATTCATGTATTTCTTAATGCTGGCCCACACTTACATTCCTGGAATAAAGACGCCCACAGCTGCAGTTCAATGTTTACTACATTACTGGGCACTATTTGCTAAAATCTTATTTTAAGCTTATACTTATTTTCCCTTTCATTAATTACCTATTTATACTGTGTACATGGGTGTACGTGTCCATGCCATAGCTCGAGTGTCAGGTCAGAGGACAACTTTCAGGAATGGCTTCTCTCCTCTCAGCATTATGGCTTCCAGGATGGGACTCAGGTCATCAGACTTGGTGGCAAGTACTTTTGCCGTCTCAAGTACGCTGAGCCATCTTACCACAATCCCCTTTTTTCGTAAGTGATATTGAGCCACAATTTTCAGGGGGGTGTTATTTTTATATTTCAATTCTACAGTAATGATCTGAGGCTTTAGTTTAGGTAACATGCCGATATTTAAATTTTTGTTTAGCATATATTAATTGCACCAAGGGGTTTCATTATGGCATTTTCATACTTGCTTATGCTAGTCTCATCCTAGTCACTCTTTCTATTCCTCTTCTACCTTCCCTCCCTCCTTCCCTGGCCCCCTTTCAGTGCCATGCCCTTCTTTTATAAGGAGCTTTCATTTTGTTTTTGTTTTTCTGATATAGAGTCTCACTGTGTAGCCCCAGCTAGCCTTGAATTCAAGGTAAGTGTCCTGCCTCAGCCTCTTGAGTGTTGGGATTTCAATCATGAGCCTCACACCCAGCATAATTTTTTAAATTATATTTATTCGTTTGCTGGGGGACAGGCACATGTAGAAGTCAGAGGATTTGGAGAATTGGTTCTTTTCCTCCACCAACTGGGTTCTGGGGATCAAACTTAGGTCATCAGGCTTGGCAGTGCCTTACTGAGCAATCTTTCTAGCCTTTAATCATTTTTTAATTTTTTTAAAAAGTTAGTTGTACAACCATATATTTTGTGCTTTTGCATGTAACGTCCTTAGAAACTGAGCATTTATATTACACATCGCATTTACTTTTTAAATGTTGTGAAGCACCTTCAGGCAAGAGAGATCCAGAGTGACATATGTTCATAATAATGAATAAAATAAAGGCTTACCATGAAAGCAGAAGGAGCCAAGAACTCTGCAGATCTAACAATTCTGAGCTAGATGGAATGGTCATACATAGTGATTGTGGACGGTAGAAGCAATGCTCTGCTCAACATCAAATTTAGAATCAATCCACAAACTGTGCAGGATTCAAAGTTAAATAGCTCAGTGGTCAAGAAAAAACTAAGGTGGATGATGGTAGTCCTCTGAATTCCTAGAGATACTCTTAGAAATGTATGCAAATACAGACTGGAGTGGCTCCAAGCACTTGCCTAGCAAAGGCTGGTCCAGCCCCAGCACAGTGAGTATGTGGTGGTGTGTGGACGTACGGTGCCAGAACACGAGTATGCGAGTGTGTACCCCAGTGTATGCTTATGAGGAAACCAGAGCAAGGCAGCTGACGGCTCTCTCTACTGCTCTCTGCCTTACTGCCTTGAAACGGGGTCTGTCAGAGAACCAAAACTCTCTTTTCTGCTAGGCTGAGTGACCAGTGAGATTTTGGGATCCACCCCTATCTATCTCACAATGCTAGGGTTATAGGTACACAAGGCCATGCCTGGCTTTTCACATGTCTGTTGGGGATCTGAACTCAGGTCTTTATACTGGCGAAGCAAGTGCTCTTGTAGAGTCATCTCCCCAGCCCCTACTCACTCTTCTTTGCTGACAATAGCTTCTAAGCTGTCCATGTTTTTCTACATAGATTTTTATGGAAACTATTTTCTTTTCACTGTTTCTAGATAATCTAAAGGGTTTGCTTTATTTTTTCTTTACACTAAAGGTTATCCAAGATGCATTCCTCAGTTCACAATTAAGCTATTTTGGTCATTTTAGAGTTATTTCTAATTTTATTGAATTGTTGCTATAAAGGCATATCATTTCTAAATTTCTTAAGATTCTTCGTAATCAAGTAGGTTTTAAGTCCTTATACTGTTCTGCTGGGTATATGAAAAATTTTTTAGTTACAATTATATACATATGAAATAAACTGAGCTTGCTAGTTGGATACAGTGGTGCACATCTGTAATTCCAGCACTTGGGAGCTGAGGCAGAAAGATCATGAGGTCCAGCCCAGCCTTCCCCAAAAAAAAGTTATTTTTTAATAAAATGAGTTTGTTTATTAATTTTATATTTTATATTAGAATCAACTTTGAAAAAGTTTTAAAATCTCCATTTTTATTAAATTTTATTTGCACTTACATTAATTCTCATAAGCTTATTAATGTTGGTTCTGATTCATAAAATGTTCCTTATAATGTACTTTATAGTGTTTCTAATTTTAAACTCCTAGGGCCCTCACACTTACTAGGCAAATGTTCTACCACTGCACTATCCCTGCTACTCATTATGTCTTGCTGTCTTTATCTCTGCACTGTCAACTTTTCTTGAAAGTTTCTGTACAGTTCTGTTTTAGGATGGGCAAGATGGCTCAGTCTGAGTTTGATCCTTGGGATTCACATAAGAGAAAGAGAAGAATTATTTCAGCAAGTTGCCATCTGACCTCATTTTTGCCATAATATACAAGTGCATACATAACACACACACACACATACACACACACACACACACAAATAATAAAACAATTAAAAAATGTAAACCTTTTAAAATATTTTTGTTCTAGATAGATTATAGATAATTAATTTAAAATTTTAACTCAACTTTAAGCCTGTAACTTTAATGGGAGAATCTAGCCCACTCATACTTAGTGTAATAACCAGACCTCGTGATCTTACTTACTGGCTTCTTTTACTAAATTGTTTCTTTCACTTATCTTTATTTTTACACATTGATCAAATCTCTCTTTCCATCTCTTTAGTTTGGCTTCTTTTATAGATTTCTGGCTACTTTCCCTTATCTGTTGCTCACAACCAAATATTTCTTTACCAAGCTATGAAAACTAGACACATATTTCCTCCCATCCAAATATCCTGTTCCTACCCTGCTTCATTCCTCAGACCAGACTTCAAGACTTTCACTTCCCCTCTAGCTGCATAGCCTCTCTCCATGGGAGAACACTGGAATATTTCTTTTCTTCCCACCCACCCTCATGCCCAGATCTGCTGAGATTTGCTTACTATTTTTAGTACCAGACTGTAGAAGAGTTGTCAAGGCAGATGGTGATGCGATCCACTCAAGAAGGGAAGAGACTTTTGCAGAGTGGCGGGCCAAAGGCCTTTCATAGACAGAAGGACAAGTTTCTCTTGTCTCTGAATAGCAGATGTTGGAATGCATCCTGATTTGTACTCAGTCTTCTGTTTTTGCTTTACTGTTCTTCTGAGATCTTATATTCTTTTGGACCTTCCCAGCAATTCTGTAAACATTGAATTTGTTTAATTACCAAGTAAAAGGAAATGAGATTCTTAGATGCTTCTGTAAAACTTAGTGGGCCAGGGGCTGGGGAAGTAGTTTGGTTGATAGAGGGCTTACCTAGCAAGGAAGCCGTGGTTCCATCCTCAGCACTACATACACCTAGTGTGGTGGTGCACACTTGTAATCCCGGCACTTGAGAGATAGAGGCATGAGGATTAGAAGTTCAAAGACATTGTCAACTTCATAGTAAGTTTGAGGTCAGCACTGTGCTGACTAAGAAAACACATAACAGCCAGGCATGGAGGCGCATGCTTTTAATTCCAGCACTTGGGCAGCAGCAGAGGCAGGCAGATCTCTGTGAGTTCTAGGCCAGCCTGGTCTACACAGTGAATCCCAGGCCAGTCAAGTTACATAGTGAGACCCTGTTGTAGTTCCAGTACGATTAATGAGCAGACCAGTGCCAAGACAGTTCTTTCTCCATTAAGAGAATCTGCTCCACCAGGCAGTGGTGGAGCACGCCTTTAATCCCAGCACTCTGGAGGCAGAGGCAGGAGGATCTCTGTGAGTTTGTGGCCAGCCTGGTCTACAGAGTGAGTTCTAGGACAGTCAGAGTTACAACAGAGAAACCCTGTCTCAAAAAACCAGAGCGCACCCATTCCTTGCAGAGGGAACTTGTATGCTTTGACTCATCCTTGTACCTTAGAATACACCATGCCTAGGAGTGTCTTCTCCCACTGAAGCTTCCTAGAACTCCAGATCCAAGTCCCTCTCCCTCTCAGAAATGTCTTATTTCCCATCATCTCTTCCCTCACACACATGTCTTCTGGACTTCAGCTACCCCTTGCTTTCTATCTCTATATTTTTCAAACATGTATTGAGATATCAACAGTGACTGCTTTCTCCAAGTCACCTCTTGAAAATTTAGAGATCAAAACTATGCTTTTGACCCAGAAAAGCAAACAAAAAACCTGCAAGTTAAAAATAAATCTTTCCTCTTTATAAGCGGATTATTTCAGGTATTTTGTTACAGTAACAGAAGGTTGATGTGACGGTTCCTGTTGTTAAGTTGACAAGATCTAGAATCCCTTTTGGGAGATGGATTTCTGGGCATGCCTGTGGGGGATTATATTTCTTACATTAATTGATGTGAGAAGACATATCTTAATTGTGGAAGGAACCATTCACTGGGCAGGGGATCCTGGACTATGTAAAATGGAGAAAGCGAATTGAGCAGATGCTTCCTGGCTGTGAATGCAGTGTGATCAGTTGTTTCATGCTCCTCTGCTTTGAGTTCCCTCCTTGATGTACTATTCCCTTCCACTGTAAGCCAGAGTAAACCCTTTCTCTCTTAAGTTGCTTTGGTCAGGCCATTCCATTACAACAGGAAAAGAAACGAAGACACTTACATAACACACATGACTATGCCTAGACTTGGCAAGGGTAATAACAGAACCAATCACAGACCTACCATCCTTTAAGCTGATGACTACTTGAGAAGAGACCTACAACCAGGAAATACCTGCTCATGAGTTAAATGTTCTTAGCTCAATAAGCAGTTCTTCACACAAAACCAGGTTGGGTGTCCCCAACAAGCAAGGTGCCTTATTTTTCAGCACACTTCCCTGAGGTAGTTAATATTATACTTATTTCACAGTCGAGAGACCAAAAGCTTCACGTGCCTTCACAAGGTCACATGGGTAACGAACCATCACCTCCTTCCTTACAGATTCTGCCATCTATAAACATAGCTACTGCACGGAAACCATCCTTCACACTTTAACTCCCTGGACCCCATGTTGGAAGCATTCTTTATCCCTGATTCACTGTCTTTTTATGTTAGGAAGACACTGTGCCTCACTCTCATACTCCTCAGCCAGTAATGGCACTGGCTGCCAAGCCCACTCCCCTGTGGTCCTCTGACATCACATGCCATCCTTGGAGGGCTGTGGGGACAAACTGCAATCTGTGAGCGAATAGGAATTGCCAAGGCCTCTGAGCATAAGGCATTCTTTCTAGAGCTTGGCAGAATGCTGCAGTACGTGGCCTGAAGTCAGCAGAATTCTTGGTGGGGGTGGGGGTAGGGTGGAGGTGGAGGGGGAAGGAGGGCTATGCAGGTGAGAGGGACACCACTTAGCCTGGCAGGAGGCTCCGTGTCTTGAGCCCAAGTGTATGGCATTCATTATACAGCCCAGACTTTCACAACTCCCAAACTGCTAGGCCAACATCCTAAGAACCACTAAGCATGGCTGCCAATGCACTCACTAGCTATTCACAAACCAAGTACCAAGCACAAACAAACAAATAACATTTAAAAAACAGAAGAATCCAAATGACTAGGGTTACATCTAAAAATATCAAGAGCAAAACTTACTTTTCCCCAGAAAGAGTTAGTTATTAATGGCCAGCACGCAGCCAATCCAGTATCATTAAATTCACTATACACACCTTTAACCCTCACTTCAGCCCTCTGGTTTGAACATGGTTTCCACACATTCTTTCCCCTTTCTAACTAGGTCCTGCCTCCTTCTTCAGCCCCATCCTCACTCTCAGGTCTCTGATCATTGAGGTCCTCTCCTTCTGCACTTACCACAGCTGGAACAGCACACTTAATCATTATAGAGTACTTGATCATCACCTATTAACCCACTGAACCACAAGCTCCACCAGGACAAGGACGTGGTTAAGTTCACTACTTAATTCTTATATATCAGTGTCCTTGCACAACCAAGCCCTTAAGAAATACCTGTCCAGGGTCAGGGAAGTTGCTTAGCAGACAAAGCTGAACATTCTGAAGTTTGATTCCTGCAGTCCGTATAAAAAGCCAGATGTGGGGGCCAGCTGTAATCCCCAGTACTATGGCAAAGACAATGGCCCAAAAACTAATAGGCCAGCCTGGAATACTCAGCACAGCTGCAGACCCAAAAAAAGACCCTGGCTCAACAAGATGGAAGGCAAGAACTGATTCTCTAAAGTTGTCCAACTTACAAGCATGCACTAGGGTGCGCGTGTGCGTGTACACACACACACACACACACACACACCCAAAATCAATAAGAGGGAATCTGTGCCTGATACTGTAAGACAAAAGCTCACAGGTGGGGAGGACATAGGTCGTAACGGAGGAACCTACTACTGCTATATTAAAAAATGGACGTTATCAAGCTGTCGCCTAAATATTTATGTTTACATCCCTAGAACAGTGCTGCTTCTTTCTGCAAAGGGCAGCATCAATTAGGGAGACCCATAAGTGGTCAAAGTACACAGAGCGAGTGATTTGAGTGCTCAGCCTCCAAAAGGCTCAGTGAACATCACAGAAGATGTGTGTGTGTATGTGTGTGCGCATGTGTGCATGTGTTGTAAAATGCTGTCTTCTAGACACAACTGTAATCATTAACTCACAGCAGCTGTGGTTACCTGCACAAGATCGGGCCAGTCAAAATTCCAGCACGGATACGTAAGGCACTCAAGAGGCTCTATCTCTAGCTGAGGAGCTACTGACAGCCGATGAGTGGTAAGAGAGAGGGTCGTTTTTCCTTGTGTGTGTGGCCACTGGTAGGTGCAGCAGTACATCTACTGTGGCGTCTCACCAAGGAAGACACAGAGGAATTTTCATAGCAGAGGGAACCACCATCATGGTCAGAGCCATCCTCAACAGTGAAACCCTGAGCTTCTGAGATCAGGTGTTTTTATGATACAGAACTCCTCAGGTGTTCTACTGATGGCACGTGAGCAATCAAACAACTGCAGACAATACATAATGCCAAGTCCTAGGCAGTCCCTCACCCAACAATGCACAAAACAATTATTTTATACATAACTAAAAGTAAACTTCCACAACATTTCCCCCTTTTCTGTATAAGCCAATAAAAAAATTGCTTTATCTTTACAACACAATTAAACACTACACCAGCAAAACTATTTACAAGAGGAACAATCATGAGGATTCTAATGCACAGGACCAACTGAAACCAAACATCAAGCTTTTCACAATGTCTTTGGACTGCAGAAAAACATCAATGTCCAATTATCGGAAATTCACTATCTTCTGGGCTCCTCCAAAGAGCTTGGGTCACTTCTCTGCCTCTGCCCTCTAGTACACACAGCTTGTCCTCCAGGTTCTAGATGGCTCCCCTCTACCGCTGCTGCTGTTCTTGGTGGTCATCCCATGGTACTGGCATCTTCAAGACACTGGGTTCCCTTGCTGCAACTGGGCTGCACTTTCACCAATAGCCTCTCATAGGCTCATTTCATGGTGCCAACTCTCAACTTTTCTGCATGACCCCTTCAGTCTGGGCCTTCAACTGCCACTGAGGCTGCACTTTCACCAATGGCCTCTCCTGGTCTCTCACAGTGCTAAGCCGCGGCTGCTCTCCAACCCCTTCATACCTTTCAAACCAGCACCACCTGAATGAGTCTTAAAGTACCAAGTTCAGCTACGATCATGAGACACAACCTCAGTCAATTCTGGAAGACAGTTTGTGTGCTGACCTGAGAAAACACTTTCCAGATTTAAGATAGAGTCTAGTTTTCAGGAAAAACAACTGGTAACCTTGTCTGCAGAAAGGGTTCTCTAGTAGGATGGAGTTCTCATCACCATAGCAGGTGTATCTTGTCAGGACCGCCTCACCACTATCTGAACAGCTTGTATTCAGGTCTGTAGAAAAGAAAAAAAACTTCAAGTTAACTAAGTGGCTTTTCAGCTCCAAGCCTGGGCTTCCACAGCAGGGGGTTCTAGGCCAGTGGGAAGAATCTTGGGCCAAACTGTCTTGGCAGTTTGGCATTCCCCTCCACCACTGCTAAGGGAAACACACAACCTTCTCCATAGATCCCAAACACAACACACACACCAAAAGCTATGAGCAAACACATGTTGTAGAACAGTATGCTCTGGTTACCATTTCCTAAGCTTTAGCCACTGCCAGCGGCGGGGAGCTTGGCTAGCTGCTGGCACGTGCAGCGCATAATCCCTGCCATTTCCCTGCACCTGGACTGACTCCATAATGGAAAAGTGATTGAAATCTTGTACTGGACTCTTTGAGGTCTGAAGTTTTTTCTTGCCCTTCTTTATTTTCCGCCTACCACATTGGTGTGCCATTTGTAGCTGTTAGGCTGCTGTGGCAGCTCACCAAAGAAGACAAGGAGGCGTATGTGCCTACCCTGTCAGACCTCAGCAGAGGAAATCACTATCCTGGCCAATGCCATACTGAACAGTGGGACCCTGAGCATCTAAGCTTAGGTGTTTTTTTATTGATTCAGAACTCCTCAGGTATTCTACTGATAGCACATGCAGATCGTGAGGAATTTACATAAAGCCAACACCTGCAGATCATACAAAAGGCCAAATGCCCCTTATCCGATGGTGCACAAAACAATATTTTTAAACACCTAAAAATAAACTTCTACAACAGGTAGGTTACTCAAAAAAATGTATGTAGAAAACTGTCAAAGAATAAATACAAAGTATTTTAAATAAATATTTTTTTTTAATGTCTGGTTTTAAAATAATTTACTTTTTCTATTTTATGAGCATGAGTGTTTTGCCTGCATCCATGCATATCTATGCCCGGTACCAGCAGAGGCAGAAGAGGGCATTGGATCCCCTGGGGCTGGAATTACAGCCGGGCATGAGGTACCATGTGGGTGCTAGGAATCAAAACCAGGTCCTCTGAAAGAGCAGTCAGTGTTCTTAACTGCTGAGCCATCTCTCCAGCCACTAGAATTTTTTTTTAATAATCTGTCCAGTGACTGAGATGAATAACCACTCCACACATTTTAGCATGTATGCACATGCTATATATTGAGACACAGAATTTCAACCCTGCTCTATCACAGGGGAAGAAAGGGTTAACAAAGATGCTAATATAGGTACCCAAGGAAAATGGAAACTAAGGACCATCACAGAACTAAATTAGGAAGAATGGATAACACAGAACACCTAAATTTATAAAAACTGACAGGCTGTGTTCAAGAAACACACAAAGGTTAACTCCTATGCCCAAGTCAGTGGGAGAAAAGAATAGTAAAACACACAATGGCAACTATAGAAACCGAATATATCAGCATTACTAAACAGTCTCACCCTCCCAAACTGTCACTTTTCATATAAGACAGCCCACATTACACCAAATTTTTCTAATCCCCTTATAGCACACACACATACACAAAAGACACTTGAAGGATACCTTTTTAAATGTACATTTAAATGTACATTATCACTTAGACAAGAAAGATAATTCCAGTTTACTATACTGAGGAACTTAACATTTATCCCAAAATGGGACTTGTAACTGTTAACCAGGGTAACCTGACCATCACTCCTGATGTTTAATAGGAAAGAATTCTTTTCCTTAAATAGTTAGCAAGCCACACAAAATTAGAAAGTAAGGAGGGACCAAACAGCTGCTTGCTAATACTCCCAAATGACTGATAGTTTCAAATCTTACCCTCATATTCAAAATAATTAATCATTCATCGGAACTAGAGCAGAATATAATTATTCATGTTAGCCTGATTGGTTCAAGCTTAATTCCACTAAAAAAATTATTATGAAAATCATGAATATAGGTTGTAAATACAGTCTTGAGTAAACCTCTACATGAACTCAATCCATATTTAAAACACTTTTAATGAAAACATTTAAATATAGGTAGAGAAAATAGTATAATGAGTCGCTAAGTACCCACTGCCTAGCTTCAACAATTACCAAGTCACAGCTAATCTTTTTTCAACTTATCCTCCACATACTGGTCAACTCTAATTCCTGTTATTTTTTTAAAGAAATCTTTAAGACTATAAACATCACTTTTATAATACTTCAGTTTTGCATTTCTACATGATATGGTCTCAAGAATGTAACCACAAGGCACTGTCACATAAAAATAAAGTGTACGTGGACTGGAGGGAGGGAATTCAGATGGTAGTATGCTTACCTCCCAAGCACGAAGTCCTGGATTCAACCTTCAGCACCTTACAAAAAATAAAGTTTAAACATTAAAAATAACCGTAATCCCTCACTATCACCAACTATCAAGTCAATTTTCACATAGCCCTGATGATCTTTTATGTTTATCCACTTCAGAATCCAATAAGTTCATCAATTGTCTTGGCAACTTAAGTCCCCTTTAATTACTCTTTTTCTTTCTTTGAATTTTAGTAGGTCAAACAAAATGAGGCCATTTGCTCTGTAGTTTTACGAAGTCCAGATTATGTGGACATGCTCCGTGCTTTCATTTGCTCTTTTATCCCCTCTGTTTCTAGAGAGTGGTGTCAGGTCTTGAAGCTTGATCAGGATTTGGTCCTTCTTGGCAGGCCTGCTCCTGAAGAGATGTACTTCCATTGAGAGGTGCAATCTGCCTGCAATCTCTTCCTGAGTCTGGCAGTGATTGAGAGGGATCATCTCCACCCCTTACTCACTGGAGGGCAAAATGGCAACATCCTAGTATGGTATTATTCTTCATTTTGTTGGCCAGGATGTCTTTGAAATTTGCATGCTCCAAAGGTAACTGAATTTGTAAAATCAGAGTTTCAGTCTCTTGAAGATATTATTTTTACTGCTGCTAAAATTATCTTCAAAGTGCTTCCTGTTACTGTATAGACCCCTGATGTGTCAAAATTTTCTATAGTTTTTTTCTTTTCTTTTTTGGTACATATCTTTCCTAACACCCAGAATTAACTATTTATCCAAGGAAGTCTGATTTCTTTGAAGAAAAAGGTATTTGAAGACCACAGCTGGGGCACCGAATTTTGAGCTTCATGAAATCAATTAAGCAGAAGTCTTCCACTGTTGTTTTTAATAAACTTATGTGGCTGCATACATACATATTTCCAAAGCATGAACCCCTCATATTTCTTAAAAAAGAAATTCTTACATTTTTAAGAGTGAAAGACATTATTACTTTTTTAAATCAATGACCTTTGAAACACCTTTAACTCCAAACTCCAGTTTTATGAATGTATTATTAGGCATAGAATTTTCTACAAAGGATTGTTTTAAAACAATGAGCAATCTGAAACTTAAATATCCAAATGATGGGAAAGTGATTGACGTAAAAATGCATACACCTCCATAGGGTGAGACCATTACAGCCATCAGGAATGTTAATACAGCATCATTATTTTGTTAAATAAGAAAAGTAGATTTCAAATTGTACTTTTAGTCATATACACATACTCATATGCTGTGCCCTTAAATCTTGACAGAGCAAACCAGATCACTCCCCTATCCCAGTCCCAGTCACCCATTTCCACTTCGGGTATAGAATTCCGTGTCCCTGGATCTGCCAAGCCAGGCAGGACTCCTCTGCTTCCCAGTTGCCAAAGGCGTGTTCTTGTTACCATGCTCTTCACTTCATCTGCTTGTTGCTGGATTAGCCCTGTCAAGTTCATGGGGATTTCAGGACAGAGAAGGTAATAAACATTGCGTTCAACCCTCTTATGGTTTATCTACTGTCCAGTTGCTTTTTAATAGAAAACACATTCTGAAAAGCTTATCAATTATAAAATACACAAATTTCTAATAAAAATTGCACATATGTGTATACCTTAAAACACAAAGCATATAGGAATATAGAGTACAAAGGTTTAACCTGTGTCTAATAAAGAGTTACCTCCAGAAACAATACTGAAAATGTTAAACTGGTAATAAATGGGGAAAGGGAATCAAGTGGAAGTCTTTATTTTTGTTGTTATATTTGTTGTTGCTGTCGTGATTTTCTTGTTTTGAAACTTGTCTGTTCTGTTGCCAAAGCTGGTTTCTATCTCCAGCAAACAAGCAATCCTGCCTTAGCCTTAGCCTTCTAAGTAGTTGGGACTATTGGCATACCTGGCTTAGAAGTTTTTAATTGAGAATCTAAAATGCTAAAATCAAAGCTATACTCTTGGGCAAAGTGATGATCTTTTGTTTCTAAGATTAAAAAAAAAAAAAAGTTCCCCCTATAATGTCTTACAGCGTTAGAGACTTCTGTAAACATGAACTATGTATGCTCTCCAGCTGCTTTAAACAGTCAACCTCCTTGTTCCTTGGCTTTGGGAGACCCTGACCTTTTAAGTATGGAGAATGACTATCTCCCTTGTACCAGTAAGGACAGGCAGCATAGGTTCACAATGCATTTACTACATGATGCTCTGAGAAGGTCTCAGTCCTTTGATTAGAAACACTCTATGAGAACTTAAAAACTTTTCAAGGACAAGTAGCACACCTCACAGCCAAAGACACCAGTGAGAGCAACAATTGGGTCTTAAAATACAACAATGGCCCAAAACAGGACTATGAATAGAAAGCTTTGCTCAGTTTGGGCAAATCATCAGTTTTACATTCAACTGTGAATGCCACAAAATTAAAGTACCCAGAAAACAAAGTACTGAAGATACTTAAAAACCAAGGCTAATCTTATATACCTGTCTTTACCTTAGATAAATCTTTCCCCAACCTGCATGTTGCCTAATGCTATGGAAATCACTAAATCTTGAAACTGTAATTACTTGTTTTTGTAAATTGGTGTCAAAATTTAGAAAACTACACCAAAATAAATTTCAAACAAAATATAAGCAGCAGTAAATAAAGCAACAAATTTGTAGTTAGGACCTGGTGAAAATTATTTCATGAAAAAAAAGAGTTTTCCCCCCAACTAAGTAACTCTACTGTGAAAGTATTATAAGGTGGGCACAGATACAAGTGTCCCTGATTCCAGCACTTGGAAGGCAGAGACAGAGGGATTGTGAATTTAAGGTCAGTTATAGAGTACAACCTCCACTTCAAAAAACAAAGTATTGCATATTTACTTACTTAATAGATGACAATCATTATAGCTAGCTTTACTTTTAAAAATGAATTTATTCAGTTTTATGTCCATTGGTGTGACAGTGTCAGATCCCCTGGAACTAGAGTTACAGACAATTTTGAGCTGCCATGTGGGTGTTGGGAATTGGCCCTAGGTCCTCTGGAAGAGCACCCAATGCTCTTAACCCTGAGCTATCTCTCTGGCCCCCAGTAGCTAGTCTTAATTTTAAAAAGAGAATTTTGGTGGGGTGGTCCTGGCACATACCTTTAATCCCAGCAGTACTCAGGAGGCAGAGGCAGGCGGATCTCTAAATTCAAGGCCAGCCTGGTCTACAGAGTGAGTTCTAAGATCGCCAGAGTTTCAACAAGGAAACCCTGTCTCGAAAAACCAAAAAGAAAACAAGAGGGGGGGGGGAGATTTGGGGCATATTATTCCTTAAAGGGCACTAATCTATATACAAAATAATTTCTTTTCTAGATAATACAATACTACAATGTCAATTCCCTGTTTGCAATAAATCTAACAAGATAGGAAAATATTAGTTTAGAACTTTAAATATATCTCCATTAGACCAGCCTTCTTTTGGGTGAGGGCATTGGGATAGTGCTATGAATTGAAGACAGAGTCTGTGTTTATGCTAGACAATTACTCTACCAGGATTGTTTAGAGACAGGATCTTGCATAAAGGCTAGTTTGGCCTTTAATTTCCCCAATCCTCCTACTTAGCCTCTGTAGCACTGAGACTATAGATGTGCACTACCACACGCAGTTAAATTAGACATTAATAAGGCATGCACCACTCAGAACCTTGAAAACAGAAAGAAGACTGCAAGTTTCCTGTTAGGCTCAGCTCTTAACTAAGACAAGTCCTGAACACTGACGAGAAACAGTAAAAAGCAGCTCCGCTAAGTGTTTTAGCATTCTCTGTGTGTATGACGATACCCAGTTGGGCCATTCGTCACGGTCTGTGAGTAAAGATCCTGCACTTGCATGGGGAGAGACACCTTTCTGCTGAGTAGTCCTTCGTTCAGTAGAGCAGCTGCTTCTGACCATTCTCAGAATTCAAAGAGCACAGACCCGTCAAGTTGATTTCATCAAGTCTATTTATTAATGCATTTCAAGTTTCAAAAAACCTTACATCTTTGCACAATACTTTATTTTTTGCAGGTTTTAGTAAAAATTTCCAAAGTGAACAAAAAAAGATACTGTATAAAACACAGTGGACATTAAACTGACAGTAGTATTAGATCTCACTGGTCCTGATCCTTTCATTTTTACCACATCTTGATTTGCAGTGGAAACAGTTCAGTGCATGTATCTCTTCAGAAAACATTTAACTTAGACTCAAAATAAAATAGGGCAGTGTGTAACTGCCAAAACCCTACCACAGGATAACATTACAAGCAAAAAATGTACATGTTCCAAAGTCTACCACACTCAAGAAGTTACTAAGAACTCTTGCAGAATAAAATTCACCATTTTAGAAATGCAAACCCACTTCCAACCTTTGCACAGTCCAAAAACAAAGGCATTTGAATGATTTAAAGCAGTGTCATACACAGCTACCTACTTGTTGGGTTAGAATTATTTATAGTCTATCTGGGGTTTCATGTACAAAATTTGTCTCTAAATCATGTACAAAAAGCTGTTTTGAAAAAAGTCACCTCGTACTGTACAAGTTTACAAGGAGAGATCCCATTGTTTCTCTAGCGTTTTTGGCCTTGCTGGCTCGCGTCACATTATGAGTGATTGTGTAAACCTTAGACTCTTAAGAAAAAAGGAAAAAAAAAAAGCCAAACACAGTAATCTTGTCAATCTTCCCTAAATTTGCCCATGTAAAGCCAGGAAAATCACCGCTGTTGACTTCTAATTTAAGTGATGTAGCTGGAAAACAGAAGCAATGAATATGTCACAAGCTTACATTTTTTTAATGCCCCCTCCATTTCTGCATAGCGATAAGCCTGTTACTACATTAAATGCTTTTGCTTTCTCTTTCTTTAAAAATGCCAATTATTTATATCTACTTAAAAAAGAAGTTTATAATGGGACATTGTGCTGTCTAGCTTCATTGTTGTTAAAATGTCTTAGGGGGAAAAAAACGTCAGAAGACCTATCTACAATTTCAACTACCCGCGAAGCAAATTATTCATCTCTAGTGGTTACCAATGATCAGTGATGGTGTGCTGAAGAACTGTCCAAATATTTCAATGAAGACACTGACTTTCTTTTCCATATCAGACAAAAACAGAATTAACAGACTTTAAGTATATGGAATACACAATGTAGTAAGTAGACTACAAATGAAAATAATCATTTCCGACATAATTCCTACCAAGACATGAATAAAATTTTACCTAGCAGTTTAAAAATGGAATTGAATCAGGAAGTGTAAAATACTAAGCAGAAACCACACACCTACATTAAAGAATTGCCTCTGAAGCCAAATGCTGCTGCTGTCCAGTTTGCACTCTGATTAGCTGTGTTCTTCAGCACAGCCTCTCCTGCCTCACAGCAGCCATATGACAAGGAAAAAGATGTATGGAAGACCCAACTCCATGGTAAAAAAAAAAGGGGAAATGATTCTCATTTTAAAACTGCCTGTGTGAAGCATTACAGAATCCTGGACCACTGAACACCACCATTCTCTGTTATCCTGAGTATGTCAATTAAACAGTAATTTTTCATTAAGAGCAGAAAAAATTTATAATACAAAGAAACATCCATATTGCAATTTCTGTTTACAATTGCACAGAGAAGTACAGTGTACGTAAGAAATACATGTCTGCATATAACAAGGTATGTACATTGGCAAGTGATGTATCCAATGTTGAGGTGGTCGAGCCTCCCAGCCTTGATTGGCAGTTGAAAAAAATATATTTCAATTTGTGATAAAAGTTTATCGAGAGCCAAGTCTGTCTGCAAGTGAAGAAAATGCAGCAATGAAGAACAGGGAACACAGGGCACATAATAATATTCTAAGACTTTGTGCCATTAGTTTAAAAATATCTGCCCATAAGAAAATTGGGTTCCTTTTCCATCCCACCCCCCCAAAAATTGGAATTTTCAGGCTTTAAATTTTAAGTAATTCCACCTGGTCTGAGGACATGATCTCTTGCCATTTTTTTCTTCAACTATTAACTGTGAGGGTTTCGTTTGGAGATGATGACTAAACAGGTTTCTCTTTGGAGTGAAGTTTTCCCACTGTAGGCACTAGGAAGAACCAAGGCAAAAGCTGCAGTTAGCGTCGCATGTGTCCCATTTGATAACTCTCCCGGGGCCTCTGACGCGGGGGCTGCTGAATGGGCTGCGGCGGTCTCCTCCTCTTTAAAGTGCCTGCAACGAAAGCAAAACAGCTCACTGTTCATCTACCTCCTAATCTTTAAAAACAAAGCACTCACTCTTTCACCAAGAAAGGTTATTCTTTGGCACTGACCAGCAGAAATATGTGCCCTGAACACAGTTTTCAATTTCTTGTGGCCATAGTAAAAGAATAAATATAAGGAAAAATAATTTTAATACTTATTTCATTTAGGCCAATTCAAGTTAAAAATACCAACCTTAATATGTATTCAATATAAAAATTCCTAAAATGTTTCACCATTTTATGTTAAGTCATTAAGTCTGATTCATATTTAATATTTAACAGCACATCTCAGTGGAGACAAGTCACATTTAAAGTACTTGACAATCTTAAGAATTAGACTGATTAGTCTAAATTAATATAGGTTTGAGGGCAGAATTTATGAGGAGCTCTTACAGATACTTGAGGCCTGTCTGCACAGCAGGATGGCAACTAACTCATTCAGTCTGTTGTGTCAGTGCTTAGCACTTTTTATGAAGGTTTAACAAATGACAACCAGTTTCCAGAGGTGTCAATACAAGTCAAATATCTGTTCCACTGAAGAAGAACGTCATGGTAACTGTGCCTAAAAAGTGTCTTGTAGCTCTTGGAAACGTGTTAAAACTGACACACGTGCTTGAGTTCTGACTCAGGAAACACAAGAAAGCAAGTACATCAAATCAAATGTCCTCTTATCCCCACTATGACTTCTTGGCTCGCTTGTCCCAACACAGCAAATACAAAGTAGAAGAAACCATTGTGTGTAGAAATTACTGCTGACTTGAGACAAGGCTCTCCTGAGAAGGTTGGGGAAATGCTAGCACCTAACACTGGCTTCCCTGCCACTGTCTTAGGCAATGTCTTCCCCATACCTATGACTAGCCACACACACCTTGGAGAGAAGGGACTGACTGACTGACTGACTGACTAACTAACTAATGTGTAACATACAGCAGCTGCTTCCTCACCTGTCTGCTTCACAAGCCCAGACTTGATTTATCTTAGTGGTGGTGTCCTCCCGAGAGAAAGGGTGAAGACTATGTGACAGGTTCTGACACTGCTACACTAAGACTTCCCTACATACAGATTTGTACTTCTCAGTAAGACTCATTCAGGAGGAAAATGTGCATCCGCACCAGAAACTTTTTCAAGAGCACAGACATTACAAATAGTACTGAGCCATTAACTATTCAGATAGACCAATAATTTTAAAGTAATTTAACTACCACAACAAAAACAAGGTAGGGCAACAGGCTGAGACAAAAACAAGGGAAAGGATCCAATCAAAAATCAAAATGTTGTTCTAGATGTTTCCTGCCACTCGGGATAGATCAGCATTACACTGGTAGTCAATAACTAGATTGGACTGACAAACAAGTACACAGCCAGTGAGTCATTTATCAGGTAATTTGTCAAGAACAAAGTCCCATAAGCTCAGTTACTAAAGCCTCGTAGGTCAGTACCTCCCTGCCCCACAGCGCTGGCTCTCCTCACAGCAGCACTTCTCACTCAGCACCTTACCTGGAAGTGGTTTAGGAGGAGGCAACTTTGGATTACTACTTGGAGTGTGAACACTGCAAATCTTGATAAATCCAGCCATTAACATGATCAAGGCAATTCCCATAAGCAGTACTGCCCACCAGTGAGCCTGGACAGGAACAGAAACTGTTTTGAGACAACAGATACTAACAACCATCACATGTAGTATTTACAGCTTTCAAACTCTGAACATCCACATTGGCTTTAATACAGATTATTGTAATACTTATGCAATGACTACTAATTATTTCTAGCAAAACAAACATTCAAAACTCCTCTATCATCTGAGGCTTTACACAATTTGTTATCTCTGTATTGCTTACCCAGATCCTAAAAAAAAAAATATATGTTGTGCCAAAACAGCCCCAGCCACTTTTTCTTCATACATAAGCTCTCTCTGATTAAAACGTTTGTTTAATTTTTAAAGAATCTCCAACATGATGAAAAATTGCAAGTAGAGTAAAAAGAAATTTCAAAAGTCTGACCCAGAGTCAGCTGCATGCACCACAGTACTCCCTAAGCACATTAGCATGGATGTCCTATAGCATCGGGCTCAATTGGCAATGCTTGCCTTGCCACAAAATATGTTGATGGGACTGAATCTGGCTTAGAGGCCGTGGGTTTATAATCTATCCCACCCAAGTCATGTAAGGCAATTATTGGGCTGGTTTATGATCTATGAGTAAAATACAAGTCCAGAAAGGCAAAACATCAGTTTCTGTTATGTTTTCCAACCGCTCTAGGTGCGATGAGGTGTACTTCTGTGTTCTGTTGAATGTTCATTCTGACACCTGGAGCCTTTAATCTACTTTTTTAATCCTACTTTAGATGATCATTTTCCTAAAATGTTCTTTTGTTTGCTATAGAAAACAATTTCCAGAATACCTTTCTTCTTTGTCCTCAGGATGATATCATCCTTGTTATAGAGGATTTCTATGGATTCCTATTTTTTTTTAATTTTTATTCACTCTCAAATAATGGACACGTTGTTTATCAAGAGGCAGGGTACAATACTGCTGTCAGTCTGTCCAAATCAATTTTGAGTAATGTTGGAAGTTCAGTATTCCTGGAGTCAAGTTAGTAAAAACTAGTAGAACCTTGGTTGCTCTGATAGCTACTGCACATTTCTCAGTTCCTTCTGGGAGTTCCTTCTGTGTCTTCTGTAATGTGATCTAATTCTTAAGCTCAAAGGGCAGTGGTAGTCTTACTCCACTCAGGCTGAGGCCTAGTACTGCCACTGCAGCTACTACCATCCTTAGTGCTCTTCACATTCTGGTTAACACCTTCCTCTTTAGTCTCCTGTACTCCAAATACTTTCCACATAGTTATCAGTGCCACAACTACTCAAGCAAAGGGTTTTATTATGCTCCCTTTTCATGTGAACTCTTTTTCTAAAGCTTCCCACCAAAAGTCTGCTGGATGGCCCAGGAGTGGGAGAGAAAGCAAAATGAAACCTGAGTGTGCAAACCAGATACTTTGTTTTCTTACAGTGATACAGGTAGTTCTTAAAGAACACACAGGAAATTCATCCTGGGCAGACAGGCTTCAGAGCAAAAAGTAGGCCTGCATTTAAACCGAGTTCTTTATCAATTACAAAAATTCATTAAGCTTTTCAAGACTTTCACACTATTTTAGTGTGGAAGGTTCATGCACATGTGGCTTTTCTGTGCACTTCCTTCTCCGTGAAACATTTCTGTACATCTGCTTCTGCCAGCTCTTAAGAATGTAGTTCTAGTGTTGCCTTCTTAAAGAGGACTTTCCAATGGCTGGGGATGGGGCTGAGTAGTACAGAATTTGTCCAAAATGGGTGAGGCCCTAGGTCAGTTCCCAGAACTGAAAGACAAACCAGCAACAATTAAAATTTTTTTTTTTTAATTTTCCCAATAAAATCTGCTGTTTTATTTTTATTTTTAATGAAAACAACACACAGAACTGAAATATACTTCTGTGTGCCTGTCTTCCATATCCCAAACTGAACTATGAGTTCCTGTACTTACATCCTTCTATCTCAGTGGTTCTCAACCTGTAGGTCTTGACCCTTTTGGGGGTAGAATGACCCTTTCACAGGGGTTGCCTAACACCATCCTGAATATCAGATATTTAGATTACAATTCATAAAAGTAGCAAGATTATAGCTATGAGGTAGAAAATAAAAGCAATCTTATGGTTGGGGACCACCACAACATGAGGAATTGTATTAAAGGATTGAAGCATTAGGAACACTGAGAACCACTATTCTATTTCAACACAATTAAGAAACAACTAGTTGGGCTAGTTATTACAGTGACTCATTATTGTATCCCATATGGTCCATGTACTTTTTTTCTATTTTCCCTAACACTTACAATGTAGACAAGGATCCATTAACAGAGACACAATATAGAGATGCTTTGGTGCTATTAATACTCCTTTTTCAGACCTACACACTCTACAATGGAGCAACACAAACAGCCATAACACTGGAATAAATGAAGCTTGGATATAACTGTGGTTGAAACTTGGTTTAAGAGCTAGAGAGATGGCTCATGGTTAAGAATATTGGTCATCTGTCCAGAGGACCCAGGTTCAATTCTCTGTACCCCCATGGCAGTTTACAACTGTGTGTAACTCCAGTTTCAGGAAATCCAATGCACTTTTCTGGCCTCCATGGATATGCAGATACTTCAGTACAATTCCAAGAGTTCTGACTTACTTGGTCTAGGCCCTGTTAGTTCTAGGCCCTAGAACTAAAAGCTGCTGCTCTTGGACAATGTCCACCAAGTGACACTGAAGTACATCCTAGGTTTATAATCATTCCTGTGGTTTCTTGGAAAACAAAGCTAAAAATATGTATGTTTTCCAGACTTATCCCAATCTCACCAGCCTCCAGTTTTCTGAGGCACTGAACAATCAACCAGAGAGCAACTGTAATCTGGGAACCACTTGGGAACCACTGCCCTAAATCTCTCACTCAAGAATACCAGAGACTTAGTATTTATATTCATAAAGTTAGAGAAAATTTTGAGGGTAGAAACTGATTTCAAAATCAGAAAGTGCATTTTGAGGTAGGGTTGCTGTAAGTTGGAGTTCGGCTTGGGCTACATAGCAAGTACCAGGTTTAGGGGTATGACACAAGACTTGCCTCAGAAAATACAGGGGTGTGTAATTGGAATCCAGCTACTCATAGGTAGAGGGACCCCTTGAGCCCAGGGATTAGAGACCTGGACATCATAGTAAGAAGGGATATAAGGAATGTTAATTCTTATCAAAATAATGATGAAAACACAAACTTTTGGCAAACTTAAATGCAACATAGCAGGGAATGAAAGGAAGGAGGTATATATGATAAATTTGAAAAAAAAAGGTAAAGAATGGTTCTCTGCAATGTCAAACCTAGCCAAAAAGATGAAAAGAGAAACAAGATCACATCAATTATAGGAGAAACTGGAAAAGAATTACTAATGTCCTTCGACTCCAACTTAAAGAACAGATGATAACAGTCCATGATCTCAACATGTTTAATGGTGAGTGCTGTCTCCTCAAGAACTACATGACGCCTGCTAAAGTTATGAAGTGTTTGTCAATGCCTCCTAGCAGGACAAACTCAGCAAAGATAGGGAACATATTCTGGAAAAACCTAAACATGACTGTCAAAACAACTCTCCACATACATACATACATACATACATACATAAATAAATAAATATCATCTCTATGGCAACAGTAGCCATAAAATATTGAAATGTTAAGGTTCTTCCTACTCTACAAATCTGCATGAGGAGAAAAGGGGTTATAGAGCACCATCAAAGGAGACAAAGGACAGCAGGCAGCACTGGAAAAGACATAGTGAAGGTAGCCCTTCATTTCTTGCACAGCCTCTCCCAGCAGAACACCCTAACAGTATACACTACCGAACAGAAAAATATTGCCCTGACTGATAAGATGTCAAGACGCAAACTATCATTACTACAAAACAATCCTTGTTATGCAACAATACTCTGCACATAACAAAAGAGACAAATAATGTAAAACAAACTCAGCATTTGCTATCATATTGGTTGACCTAGCCAATGCTCACTAAAGCATCCACAGCCTGCTCTCCAACCATTGCATTGTAGGTGGCGCTAGCTGAGGATGCTACATCAACATTGACATTATAAAATAAAAGGTATGTGTTACTGTCAGTCACTTACAGCAGACCTGTATAAATGCAGAAGCCTCTGATTAATCCATTCCAAATCATAAGATAAGCATTCTCATTGCTAATTCACAGAAAGGGATCTTTCATTAAATCTACTTTTAAAAAAGGTAATAATTTGGAAAGGGGAGAATCTGAGTTCTAAGTCAATTTGCAAAGCAAACTATTAAGTTTTCTGTATAGCACATTTTTAAACATGCAACTTGCAAGTTTCCTACACAAATCACTTGGAAAGTATTAACATTTAAGTTAATCTTAGCAATCCTTTAAGAAAACCACAGAAAATACAATGTTTTGAGGGGTTTTTGTTTTGTTTTATTTTGTTTTGAGACAGGGTTTCAAGTAGCCTTGGCTGGCATCCATCTCATTCATCTGTCTTAAGACAGGGTCCATGTAATCCAGGCTGGTCTCAAACCTACACTGAAGCTGATGACCTTAAACTTCTGATCCTCCTGCTTCTACCTTTCAATGCTAGGAATAATCATATATTCTACCACACCCCATTTTATAAGGTACTGGTTCCAACAACTCAGAGGCTCAGCATAGTAGGCAAGTACTCTACTAACTGAATTACTTCCCAGCTCTCTAATTCAATGTTTTTACAATCTAGAGAAATGTGAGCTTAAAAATTAAATTCAGTTCAGTTCAGTTCAGTAGATGGATGCTGAGAAAGCATCATAATTCATTAACAGATCTGCAACTGGCTCTGTTTCTCATCTTACATTGTTAACATTTCCTATCACAGACAAACTAAAATCCAGAAATAACACTGAAAGATCAGAAAACAAAAAACAAAAAACAAAACTTCAGAAACCATTAATCTTTTTCTCATTACTGGTGAGCAAGGTAGAACCCATAGCTGGCTACCTGCTGTACTGAAACAAGAGAGGAATACATAAACCAAGTAGTACTTTCCTCAAAAGCCCGCTAACCACCAGAAGTCACCTGCAAAAGACAATGTAAGCAGCAGAAGGAAAAAGAATAACTCATACCACCCACTAACAGCTTTGAATGACATTTGGGTAGAGAGTCCAATCACTTCAGAAATATAAGAACCAGGGATATTTAAACCTTAAAAATCTATACATTCAGCAATTCTAGAATAAATGGGCAGTGTTCTTCCTCCAATATTGGTGACCTCTGCCCAAGTAAAATTAAGACTACACATTTTAAGTTAAGATTTTTATGAATAAAGACTATACGTACCACAATCCACTCAGCAATGTTTTCATAGAGTTGCGGACTAAAAATTGCTTTTTTCAGCCTAGCTAGAGGACCATCAGCATCTACTAATCTGCACCGCATGAAAACATCACAGTAGCCTCTGAAGTCATTACATGGAGAGCCTGGCTGCAGAGTAATAGTCCGACCACTGAACTGCTTACTCCACTGCAAAGACCCTGTACTGGCACAAGTTGATGGAGCCACTGGAAAAAGAAGTGTCAAACATAAATAGAGGTCAGAGTACCTGGCAGGGCAGTCTTAAAAAGAGATAAAAAAGGAAGGAACTTCCTAAACTCATTCCCATGTTACACAGACCTAAACTAGTTTATCAGTGACATCATTAATCACTTACCTTATATGTTAGAATATAAACAAACATCAAGTTTTGACTTAATATCTACAATAGCTTTAAAACCATCGAATTACATAAATTATTACATAATTACATTTATTACATAAATTACATGAATTATTGACTAAAGCTGGCAAAGTTTGGTCTAACATCATTTCATAACACTGTAAGAATGATAATACAATGCTACGTTTAAATTTTTCTCAAGAGAACAGAGTTAGAGGGAAAGTGTCTGTCCAAACTGTGCATCAGTGTAACAATGAAAACTTTTAGACAGGGATCTTCTCTGACTCATACCACACCACCCCTGCCATCATTCTTACAGCTTCAAACTGTCTCTCTCTGTCTGTTTCTTATTTTAAGCAATAAAAGGCTCCTCCTCAGGTTTTAAAGGAACACCTCTTTCCCTTTAAGACTCTGCTAAGCTGTTTCTGATGCTGCTGCTCCTTTCTTATGCTCTCCCACTTCAAGACTCAATCATAGCCTCAAAGTCCCTTCTCCTAATAAACCTCATTCCCAAAGGATGGGGAAAAAACTAATCACAAATAATAGATTTTGGAAGTAGCCGAGATATTGAAAAGCCTTACTTTTCTTCATACAGCAAACGTGGCATAACTCTTTATCATCTTTGCCATCAGAGCTGGCACAGGTGCACTCCTCCAAGTCATACTTCTCACAGATAGAGCCTGCGCATTGCTGGGGAAAAGGCAAATTTTATTTAATCTCTGTGTAGTCAAGACTATTGTTCACGGTAATACACAGGCTTAAGCTTCCAATGTCAAATAATAAAGTGGAAATCGGAGTTACAAACAATAGAGCTGGAGATGCATCTCTATGGCACTTGCTTAGCACATGCAAGGCCCCGGGTCTGATTTCTGGCATCACAAAACAAAAACACAGATGAATATCAGAGCCAATAATATCACATAAAGAGATCTGAGACTAAATGAAATTAAGTTGCACAACTTTTAAAGTAATGAAAGGAAAAAAGAAAAAATTAAAGCAGAAAAAGAGGCAATTCCATGTTTGTGTTGGTTCTTAAGGTTTCTCTATAAGCAGAGGAAAAAATAAGTTTTTCTCATGCAGAACAAAGTGACATTTAGCCATGGAAGCTCAAAAGATTTCACAGTGAGAGAAAATGACCAAATGAGTTCTTTTATTCAGGCTCCTGAAATATTAATTTATACAACTTAAAAGTAGTGCAGATAAGACCACATGCCTAGTTGTATACTCTATGAATACCAAAGATACATGGTTGCAAAGATGAAAGGTGAATCAGGAGCTAACTGTATGCCACCAGGCAATTGTGTCACATTATACATTCGTGGGGAAAGACAGGGATACTACTGAAAAAGAGCCCGAGAGTAGTTGCTGCCTAGAGCTTTCACTGTCAACCATTATTCTGAAAAAGGACACTCTACAAAATTTAAATTTAAAACATCATAAATCAAATGCTTACCCCGTTAATGCACACTTGTGTATGTCGGTTACAGTCTGTAAAGTTGGGCTTGGGATCAGATGCTGGGCAGAGAGCTGTGAAGCCATTGCATATCCCCTCCTTTGCACAGTCAGAATCATCCCGACACTTCTCAGACTTAGATTTGAATGTACACTGTGCTGTACAGCAGGGTCCTTGACTTGGACTAGAAGAAATATTAAATGATCAGATAAAGTAAGTCACTAGCTATTTACTATACACTTAGCTATGGGCCTGATTTTTCACATCATAGATTTCATCTCAAGTATTAAGTATATTCCTGGAATACAACATCAAATATTACTAGTAACAAGCTATTCTATTTGAACATTCTAGCAAGTGTAACAAGATGATCACAAGATGATTAAGTATCTGGTTTCCACAATAAAAAACAATCAGTATTCTTATTCTTTCTTTTGTGAAGTGAATTCAGGATTAGGAAACTTTTCAGCATTTTGTTCTGTTTCCCACAGCTATATAAAACATCAGTCAATTTACACATTTCTGTAGTAAAATCAAACTAGAATACATAGATTAACAGTTTACACAGTTTGTGCAAACTATAATCTATTGCCTGTAATCATGACTACATTTGACAAGGGAAGTAACTGTGTGACACTAAGTCACAGGAGTCTACACATCCCAATTTACCTAAATATTTTAAACTTAAGATTCTATTTGGACAGAAGATAGTCAGGTTTTCAAAGTTAGGAACTAAATGATGTATATTTTATGAAGCAGCATTTTCACATTTTTTTTCAATAGCCAAATTACTAAATTATGAATTGTTCCAATTGTCAAAAACAGGATACTATCATTCCAATAAATGACAATACAACAAAGCAGGGCAAATCCCCATATGGCTCTCGACACCAGCATTAAATCTATCCTAACTGCTGTGGGTGACCTTGCAGGCACATTGGCATCGCTGGGGTTGGAAAGGCAGGTACCTGCACTGCTTCCCAGGCTTCAGCTTGCATTTCTTCCCCTCTGGCTGGTTTGCATCAAAGCAGCACTCATCTTTACACTGGTCACTGTAGCCACAGTCACACTCTTCACCTTGTTCCACCATTCCATTCCCACAAATTGGCTGGCCAGATTCTGGAGGAAGGAAGACAAGATGAACACTGCACATTAATTTTCTTCAAATTTACAAGCTCAGGGCTGGAGAGATGGCTTGACAGTTTATTTAAGAGCACTTGCTACCCTTTCTAAGGTCCTGATTTCAGTTCCCAGTACTCACATGGTGGCTGAAAACTGTCTATATCTCAAGATCTAGGGGATCTAACACCATTTTCCTGCTTCAGTAGGAATCAGGCTCACACATGATGCAGACGTACATACAGGCAAAATACCACACATAAAAACAAAATAAAATTCATAAAATCTTTTAGAGCAGTAGTTCTCACGCTGTGGCTCTCCACCACTTTCCAGGGGTCGACTAAGACCATCCTGAATATCAGATATTTACATTACGATTCAAAACAGTAGCAAAATTACATTCATGAAGTAGCAACAAAAATAATTTTATGGTTGGAGGTCAACACAACACAAGGGACTGTATTAAAGGGTTGAAGCATTAGGAAGGTTGAAAACCACTTCTTAGAGCTTTACCAGAAAGAAAAAGAAAATTATGATGAGTAATGATGAAAAAAAAAGAAAAGTATGATGAGTAAGACAAAAAAACAGAATTTGAAAACCAGGAGACTTGTTTTTTAGTAAGGGCCGTGCTAATAACCAGCAATACAACCTCAGCATGTTACTCCCTTTGCGGGGGGGGGGGGGGGGGGGGGCTCTGTTTCTGCACAGTTTGAGGACTGACCTCATGGATCCTTTTTATGTTCTTTACAGGACTAGTAATTTGCTATTTAGGCTACAACCCCACTGAGTTTTTGCTGACTACACCTGTATGTCATACATAATGCAAATGAAGTTAGTGTTCCTCAACCAAGAAAAAAAAAGGAAAACCCATCTGTTACAGAAAATTTCAAACTTACATAAAAGTAGCATAAGCACAATGACCTCCAGTGTATGCTTCTCTTGTCTTACTTATTATGCCCGACCGTTTTTATCCTGTAGCATTTTGAAATCTCCACACCTAATATGTTGTTCTGTAAATACTTCAGGGTACATGTCTAAATGATAAACCTTTCATAAATCTAACTATATGCCATTACTACAGCTAATAAAATCAGCAAGGTGTTTAGTAATTAAGCATCTAATTAATTAAGCCAATAATTAAGCCACTTATTCATGTTCAAATTTCCTGAACTATCGCTTTACAACTGGTCACTAAATCAAGTTCCAAACAAGGTTCTCCTAGCTCCACCCTGATGTATCTCTTAAGTTACTTTACTATAGAATAGGTTCACCCTGTCTTTTTATTTTTACATTTATTTGTTAAGGAAGTTGGAAATTTTATCCTATAAAATAACTCACTTTTAAAAAGTGATAATAATGTATCAATAAGAATTTTTAAATGTATGTTACTCTATTTCTTGCTAGATCAAGCTCCTTAAGAGAAAAAAATGTGAATTAATTATTAATATAATCCCTGTAGTCCCAGGCTACTTAACAGTAGTATGAGGATGGGTCTTAGATAATTGAGTTAAAAAGTCTGAGCCATATATTGGTGAATAATTTCAATATATTTTTTCAACCTTTTAAAGTTCTCACTGAAGCTTAAAATTATAATAGGTTCAACCCTCACCACCACTAAAAGAAATGAGGAAAAAAAAAGATCAGACTAGGAATGTTACTCTTTGTAAGATCACCTCAGGACATTATCATTTACTGAGAATGACAAGAATCAAATGCCTTCACTTTCTAGTAAGCAAACAAACTTCCAAGGAGCTTATGACTTGCTAGAGGCCATATACTCAATATGAGCACACAGATGAAGCCCAAGGGTTCTTGGGTCTTAAATCTTAGGCTCTTCTCTTTCTAATGCATCAACACAGACTTCAAAATGGGAACTAAACAAATAGAAAGAAACACATGCCCCGCACAGAAACCTCTCTTATGCCACAGATGAGTGAAAACCACTCCAGGAAAATAGGCTTTACAAGTTTGTTCTTAATTCATTAAAGAAAATCTTAGAGGTCACTGAAATTCCAGCCCACTATCTGATCTTAACATAGTATCTTTGGACTCTACAACTAGAACATCCATACTATGTAAAACAATGACTTTATAATTCATGACATGTGATTCGAAAGTGTATGTGTAGTATCTGACACACAATCTTCTTCCTAATAGCTACCAATCAACACTTTCATTTTTATAATCAACTTCAAAGTTTACTGTGAAAACCCTACCTTCTACAGAGCATTTCTACATTAAAAACTGACAGAAGTGACAGAAAAATTACCACTGATGACAGTACCAGAAAAAATAGCATCAATGTAATATCAGTCTTCCCTATAGGGGGAAAACTTTAAAACAAAAAGCCAAAGACTCTGTGACAAGGAAAATAAATATACTACAGGCTGGGAGAAAACATCTGCAAGCCGTTATCTGAGTCTAGTATAGTGGTACACCTATAATCCAGCACTCATAACACAAAGATAGGCAGACTGTGTGCTACGCCAAGAACAATCAAAAAACTTCCTAAGGTATCTGACAAGTCACCAGTAATTACATGAAGAAATCTCAAAACTCAATGAGGGAAAAACACTGAAAACAATTGAGAAACATGAATAGATAATTCATCAGAGAAGACAACTAGCAAATAAGCTGTTAAGAGTTCATCACTGTTAGTAGAGGAATGCAAAAATAAAACAAGGAACTATTACCTCACTCAGAATGGCCTGACCCAAAAATAGTGAAAATACTAGATTCTGATTCTAATGATGACTGAGACTGGTCATCACTGTGAGAATGTAAAGTGATAAAGCCATCCCGGAAAGTAGCTTAGGAGTTTTGTAGAAAACAAAACAAATGATCACTATATGGTCTGTTAACTACACTTGAGGTGTTTATCCAAAGAGTTAAAAAAAAAGAAAAACTTATATTCACACCAAAAAAACTTTAAATGTGAATTTTATAAATATTTAATTGATAAAAGCAAAATGCTGCAAATAGCCAGCCCAGCTGTTTTTAGCAGGTGAGTGACTAAACAAACCATTATATATCTGAGAGTACTTCTTGGCAACAGAACAGACAAACTACTGATAAAATTTGGATGAATCTTCAGGGAATTCTGCTAAGTAAACAATGGCATTCCCTAAAGGTTATATATTGTAAAATTCCATATATACATTTCCCAAAGGACAGCATTTTAGAAATGGAGAAGAAATTACTGAGGTGGTCAGGGAATGACACAATTCCATCTGTACATTTTCAAAAGGACAGTAAAGATTAGAGGGGTGGGCAAGGGAATAGCCAGAGACAGCTAGGTGTGGTTATGAGCAAATAATACTGCATATCTTTGTCCTGATGGACTGTTCTGGATCTTGTTTGTGGTGGTGGGATATAAAACTACACATGTAATCAAATTACATAAAAAGAAACAGAAGCCCTGAGGAGATAGGAGCAGAGAGTGAGAGGTATTACCAATAGAGATACTAGATGAAGGCACTGAGTTCCTACTGCTTGTTGTAACTGTATGTGAATCTACAATTATCCCAATAAAAACTATATTAAAAACAAAAGGACAGGTTTATATGGAAGTCATCCTCAATTCATCAACCCTTCTTTGAATGTTCTTTATAAACAAAAGTGAACATGCATTCAAATATTTATAATCTGTGGAAAAGGAAGATACTCAAAACAACTTAAGATAAGGCAGAATATTTGGAATCTGATAAATTTCACAAGAAAGATATACAGTTGATATACAGTTGAATGTAAGACCAAAATCTGGTATGCTTACACAGTGGAATATTGTTTTCCCTTGAAAAGGAATGGAGTTGTGATTCATGATATTACATGGGCAAAACTTGAAAAATTTTTTTTTTGAGACAGGGTTTCTCTGTTGTAACTCTGGCTGTCCTGGAACTCACTATGTCACTATGTTGACCAGGCTGGCCTCGAACTCACAGCAATCTGCCTGCCTCCCAAGTGCTGGGATTAAAGGTGTGCGCCACCACCGCTCGACTCAAAACTTAAAAATCTTAAGCTAAGTAAAACAACTGGGCATAAAGGAACATATACTGGATGAGTCCCCTGTGCTCACTGATAGAAGCAGTGACCACACTGGATTCAATCCTACAACTCACTGCTATTCAGCAACAGGAACAGAGCACTGCGATGAACCTTGAAATACTATGTGGAGTTAAAAGTAAAATTCCATAAAGGAAAAAAAGCTATGAATTCCATTTGTATGAAATCTTAAAACAAGCACACCAATCTCTGAACAATCAGTTAGCAGTTGCTTATGAGAGGCTGACAGCAAAGTGGAATAAAGAACTTTCTGCACTGACAGAAATGTTCTGTCTCTTCACAGCTGCTTGGTTTACATAGGTAACTGCTGGGAAGATGATTCATCAGAGAAAGGTGCTTCCCAGTAAACTTGACAAGCTGAGTTCAGTTCTCAGAACTCACATGGTGAAAAGAGAGAACTGACTCAAAGTTATCTCCTGATCTCCACATACACACTGTGGCATGTGTGCACATGCACACAAGTAAAAGAAAAAGTTAATAACTAAAATATTGGGAAATATACATACCAACAAAACAATTGTTTCTCTTCTTCTCAAGCACTTGGCTTATGTTTCTAATACTGCAGAGTGAGAATTTGTTGTTGTTAAGTTTGTCCCCAGACGTGGCTCTTGCATACATGATATAATTGCCATTTTCTTTTTGTCCTAAGTTCTTAGATTCTCCTGGTGTGCACTCTGTTCCAGAATCATGCTGCCAAACAAAATATGGTGTTACATTAATAGGAGGTAAAACAGGGTTTCCAGGTCATCTGCTTAAGTGGAATTTTCTCATCAGAAGAACAGTAGAAGTCACATACTTTCCTTAAGGAAGGACCTTTAACAACTGCCTAGGATGGTGAGCTAGGATAACCACTTGCTCCGTCAGAGGCCACTGTTGCAGCACAGAAGGAAAACTGAAGGTTTAAACAAACTTAGAGCTTTGTAATTAGGGATTAGAACTGAGCATACACTGTCATGAAAACTACTGAAAAAGCTTTTAAGGCTGGAAGTAATATTACTTAGCATTCATTAAATACATGGTAAATTACAAGCTGAAACTGGCTCAGAAAGGCAGAGCTGAGAATGAAACCCAAGACCAGTGGTGGGGAAGGCAGAAAGTAAGAACTCAAGGCAGTGGCAGCTTCCTTATGAGTCAATACAAAAGACAGCATGCAAAATGCTGACTGAAGATAGAAACACAAGTTTTACTTTTAAATTAAGAAAACTCAAGACATGATATCAAAACACTGTTTTACAGAATAAACAGGAGACAGAGTTCTGTCTGGGCACACACCCAGAAGTAGTTTTGGTTCTGGTAATTTACCCAGGTATCAGAGGCATCAGAAGAACCAAAGCAAGAGGTTCTGAATTTTCTCAAGAAGCAGCAGACCCCAGAATCACCTAATTTCCTGGCACATATGCACTAAAACAACAAACCCAAGATTTGGTAGATAGTTTGGTGGGAAAGAGCACTTGTTGTGTATGTAAGAGGAGCTGTACTTAAACCTGGAGGACTCACATAAAAAAGCCAGGCATGGGACCAGTGAGATGGTTCAGTGGGTAAAGGTGCTTGTCACCGAGCTTAGCAACTTAAATTTGATCCCTAGGACCCAAATTCAAGTAGTTGTCTTCTGACCTCCAGTCACATGCTGTGGCACACAGATGAATAAAACAAACACACACACATACACACACACACACACACACATACACCCCACAAAGTGCAATAACAATTTTAAGAAAAAAATTTTAAATCCAGACATGGCTGTGCTTATCTGTAACAACCCAATCACTGGAAAACAGAAAAAGATACCAAGAGTTCTCCGGATGACCAGGTTAGCCCAGATAGCAAGCTTCTGGTTCAGAGAGCCTGTCTCAAGGCACTAAAGCAAAGAGTGATTGAGGAAGATATTCAACATCCTCCTCTGACTTCTGCATGTAAACACAAAGGTGCATACTCAGGTGCATACACCAAACACAGACAACACCCTCAAATACACTCACTTGAAGCAAACCTCACGCACAATGTCCTAAAGCAATTAAGGTACTCAGCACTGCAAGAGACAAAAATGTTAGGTACTAGAATGGCAGTTGTATTTAATTGAATCTTAGTTTGAATACCCAACCTTACTCTCTAGGAACTAATAATACCAATCACATTGATTTTATATTTCCTCATCAGAGGCCTCCACTCACATCTTATTCTTCCTAATACTGCCCTACTTTTCTCCTGAGCCCAGATTCAGCTTGTAGTCTGTACTTTCTTTGTACACAGTATTACCTTGCTTTATGTTTCTGGTTCTTACAACCCAATTTCATTTCTGCACTAGCAAATCTCATCATTCAAATTTAGAAACAGAAAGAAAAATTCCGATATTGCATGGCTCTTAATATGAACACAGAATCACTTGCTACCTTTCAAGGCAGTAAATTCTAGAGTACCCAATGGAAGTACTAAAATATACAACATTTACAGATGAAATAAGCATTGTCCCAAACTTTGCAAGGGAATTACATTCTTAAAAATAGCAATTTGTGACCTACCTGCCTAGTCTTAATTTATTCAGGAATGGTATAAAGATCTCACCAATGGTTATAGAAGGAGGAACAAACTGTAAGCAAGGATGCTTACTATTTGCCAATTCAGAAAAAGGAACAAAATTGGCAAACACATACAAAATTGACACACATACATACAAAAGGACTATCTTGACAGAATGACAAAAAAAGACTCAGAGCTCAAATTAAGAGTAAACTTTCATAATTATACTACTACTTTAGGTAGATTTAAAAAAACTACTTTCTAAGTTAATAATATAAGATACATTATGTGGAATAGAATATAATCCCAGCATTAAAGAGAGTGAGGCAGAAGATTACAAGTTTGAGACCAGCCTAGGCTGGTGAAAACCTATCCAAAAAAAAAAAAAACTATCAAAAAGAGTTGATAACAAAGAGAAAAAGAAGGGAGCAAATATTCACAGAAAATTTAGAAAAAAGATTTAAGAACAAATAAGAAAATTAATTATAATCTACCACTCAACTATTGACATTTTGGTCTATTCCCTATGACTATATTTGGCTATTTCACATTTTAATATAAACTTTGGATTCTGCTATGTGTATAATGATTACCTATGTCTCAGTTTATCGGTGTAAGATAAGCACTGGAGAGCCTAAGTTTTTAAATGGCTACAGAACATTCCATGGTAAGTGTTAAAAGTACTTGCCTCTCTTGCAGAAGACCTGGGTTCAGTTCTCAGCACCTACATGGTAGCTCACAACCATCTTTAAACTCCAGTTCCAAGAGTTCTGATACTTGTTGCTCTGTGGACATTAGTCACCGACGTACAAAGACATATGTGCAAACAAAACACTCATACATATAAAATTAATTTTTAAAAAGATTTCAAGATAAGGTAGGCTGAAGCAAGAGATTCAGCAGATTTAAAAGATGAGAGAAGATGATACAGGATATATATTTTAAATTGAATCATGGCAAGGCCTAAATACAAGATGAGGAAACTTTATCAGCAGTATCATCACACAGCAGGAATAAATTTCAGAGTGGCATGATTAGATTTGCACAAAGACCACAATCATAAAAGCCGAAATATATCAGACTTCTCATATTAAGAGACAGGATCTTCTCATTTGTGATTACAGCTTTCCACAACAAAGCTTATAAAGCAATTTACAAGTGCACAATAAATACTGTGGATAAGAAAAGTGAGCATGAAGAATAATGTAAACCACTTGGAGAAAGTAACATTATGTGGCACAGAGACATAGCAGGATGGAAGCAGGGAGAAAGATTTCAGAGAGAGATGTCAAGGTGGACAGGTTTGGGAGTTTATGCCAGCTCACCTCACTATAAATCACTGAATATATACTTACGAAGCATCTATCATGTATGGTAGAATTAACAATATGCACAAAGAAAGGGTGTGGTTAAGCATACAAAGGTCATTAAAAATAGTATGGTAGGAAACGAAAAGTTAACGAGGCAGACAAGTAATGAGAACCAAATTATCTATTACAATATCTATTATCTATTACAATACATAAAATACACAATGCTAATTTACAATGCAACTCATTGGTGGTCAGATAAAGATTAAGATGAGATGTGAGAGGACTAGGGAGATGGGGCTCAGCAGATAAAGTGCTTGCTACCCAAGTCCATAGACATGAGTTTAGATCTCCAGAACCTACATCAAAGTTGACCAAGGGAGTATGCTGGTTGTTGGACAAATCCCAGGGGTTTACAGGTTAGACCAGCTAAAGAGGCAAGACCCAGATTCACTGATATATCTTCCCCTAAAACCCTCCGAAAAGGTGGAGTGCAATGGAGGAAAAAACTTGATACTGGCTTCTGGCCTACACACACACACAAACTCAGTCTCCACTAGAAATCTGTATTTTGAGTTCCTTGGGTGACTAATATGAGTGACAAGACAGCCCAGCCAGGTGTCATAGTACACACCTTTTAACTCCAGCATTTAGGAAGTAGAGACTAGAGACAGGCAGATCTCCATGAGTTTGAGGCCAGCCGGATCTACATAGAGAGTACCAGAACAGCCAAGTCTACATAGTCTCCAAAAACAAGTAATAATAATAAATAAATAAAACAAGCCAGGCCCTAGGGCAGACAAAAGGTATTAGAAGAATATGATGCAACACCTCTGGAAAAGTATGCAATGAAGGGGGCTGTGAAGAAGGGATGTTCCCTTACACTTGAAATTGCAACTTTAACCATCAGTATCAATCCTCTGTTCATCTCTGATACTTTAAGAACTCTTTTGAAAATAACCTCTCAATTTCTGATGGGGACGTAGACAAGAAAAGTCTGAGATGATACATTTTACAAACTTAGAAATTCCTTTTAAGATTTTAAACTATCAGTTCATGAATATTTTTATTGGTTTATTTATTCTGGTGCTAGATATTAAACCCTGGGCTTCATGTATGCTACATATGTACTCGCCACTGCCCTACACCCTTAGCACCAACAAATTATTCTTAAAATAATAAACATTTCCATGTTTATAAATGATAAGGTTCAAGTAAAATGAATTTATATTAAGTTTAATAACTTTAATAAGTTTTCAAGTAGAATTTTTCCAAACATGTACTTAATAAGCTTCACCAAAAGCAGAAAGGATCTTTCACTATTACCTATTTCTGGGTTAAATTGATGTTCAGGTCACTTAAAAGTCATCAGAATGGACCAAGTGTTGTAAGATACCAAAGACAGATGTTGTAAGTGCAATTATCACATTGTGGTTATATATGAAACCTTTTTTTTTTTTTCCCTAAAGCATGTAAGGATATTTTACTTTAAACATCTTCACAAAGAAAAAGAAAAGAGTACAAAAAACAGGTAAGGCAAAACCTTGATTAATTACTAACTGACTTAGGGGTCAGCAAATGAGCCCATAATACATATGAGCTGCTACTAGATAGCCTAAGTTAAAAAATGGCTTTTCATATTTGAAGAATTGAAAAACAAAGAGCATGGAACATAAGACAAAATGTTAGCCCAAAATCTTACAAAAATTTTCAAGTAGGCCCTTTGGGAAAAGCTTGCAGATTTCTGTTCTAGGTGATGGGAACATGGCCTCCTATGCTACTTTTTTTCTTCTGTAGGTCAGAAATTTATCATAAGAAAATATAAAGTATCAGTCTATTTCCACAGTAGAATAGAAACAAAGCAAAAAGGCCACCACACAATTTAATAGGCTACTAAAAGAAGACTCGTTCAAAAGATACTTGAGTGTATTATGTGTTGGTAACTGTTTCAGGACCAGCACATATAGATAAATAATCTTCTGTCCGAATAAATCAGATTGAGCCAGGCATGGCTGGTGCATGCTTATATTCATAGAACCTGGGACTCAGGCATAGGAGGATCAGAATTCAAGACTGCCTAGGCATGAGACCCTATCTCAAAGCTACCTTTCCACAAAGAAGCCAGATAAAACTAAGTGCTTTCACAGAATTCTCCTTATTTTCAATATGGTAAACTACATCACTATGCTCCAGCATATTATTACTAAGCACTCGTATGTACATGACTTGTACCACAAAGTATCACTGGAGATAAAAGTCAAACTAATCACTTTAAATTTTTAATAATTAGGCAGTACTCACTGGAGATCCAAAGTTATGCCCAACTTCATGAGCAAAAGTAATATGAGAGACTTTGGGAGGCACATGAGAGCCATAGTTCTGAACAGTAATAATGCCAGTGTTCAACGACTTCTTCTTGCCATCTGAATACAGCTTGCTTTTCTCACAGATTCCTCCAGAGCTTCCTAATTCAGATTAAAAAATAATAATAAAATAGAATAAAGACTAAATTAGTTATCTATTATCCTCCAAAAAACAGGAAAGAGTAAATGAAATCATTATACTACGTTAAAACATTTATATTTTCCAATTTAAAATACAACTGGTACCTAAATGATTCAAATACTCCAAAGTTCCTTAAATCTACAATTTAAGAAATCATTTAAAATAAAATGTTAACAGCCCCTTACAAAGAAACCCCAAGATTGAATATAAAACCCTTATGTTTTTCGGCATCAAAGTACTCTATTTTTTTGCTGCCATTAACATGGCCAAACATTTCTATTTCCTTTAAATCTGAGTAAGTCCACATTTATATTGAATCAAAGTTTATAGCCCTTCATCTTTTAAAGGGAAAATTTATAAATTAAATAAAAGTTAAAATATCCTCCAGTACAATCTGCAAAAGCCACTTCTACAAGCATTCAGCACATGATAGCAGTCCTGCGATGCAATGCATCATGTATTCTGTTGATGAAACACCAGCTAGGCAACATGAATTTAAGAAATAAAGAAATGGAAAAAAGAAGAGTGGAAAAGGTGGGATCAAAGACATCTAAAGCAGCACTCAATTACAAGATAGCATTAAGTAAGGAGAAACAGAGTACTTGGCTAGTATACAGGATACCCTGTTTTCCAGAACAAAAAGACAAGATTATTCGAACAACAAAAGACTTAAAGACAAGAAACTTACTATTAAGATATTTTAACCCTCATTGATTTTCCTGCATCAACTGGGTCAGCAAAGAGGATTACAGTTCATAATCTCCATACATATTGTGATAATTAACCATAACATAATAAAATCTTCTCTACTACCATATTTTTGAATAGTGAAATAATTTCAGAATTTAATTAACCAAGCTTAGGGCAAATTACACAACAGATTAATTAAACCAAATAAAAATGAAAGATTAAGAAATACTAAGACTATCAACTTAATAAATCAGCTATGAAGTGTTATCTAAAAAGAACAAGATAACAGCAAACACTATTAATACTTATAAGCAGAAAGAGGAAATCTCAAAAGAAGGATCAAAAAGAAATGATAATATAAATTAATCCGATGCAAAGTAATTTAATGGAACATATAAAAAAAAGCAGGTAAGAGCCCAGGGGTCTTAGTGCCAGTGCTGTTTATTCCCACAGACCCTCAACAATTACTCCACATGATAATGCTGAAGAATAACACAGTTCCCGTGTCCAGCTTCCTCTCTTAAGAAAAAAAGAAATTAAGTCAATAAAATGCAATCTTTACTGAGAAGCAGGAACCATTTCTGAAAGTTCCTGATTCAAAGGACTGTAGGTAAAGCCTATGAACTATAACATTTCTCACAGTTCCCGGGTGATGCAAGCACTGGTAGCCACAATCAAATAGATTACATATGTAACAAACCTTGTAAACTAAAATGTGTATCAAACTCAAAAGTAGTTCTGTTACTGAGAACAAAACTGTTGGTGTTATTTCAAGGCAGGAACCCTGTATTAAGGCAACTGAACCAAGAGAGAAAGAAAAGACTCCTCCTTTCTCTCGCCCTGGCCTCTAATCTCTCTGCCTATTTTCTCTATAATGGCTCTTGGAAAAAACCTTCTAAGATCCAGAGTTGAGGGTTTAACAATCAAGTTAGAGGTTATTTCAAACCTGAAATAAAGAGGAAAGGTTATTAACACAGAAGGAAAAAGATCAGAGAAAGGAGGAAAAATGAGGATAAAGGTTGAAAAAAAGAAGTCACATTTTCTATTTTGACTGCTCAATCTATCTTTACTCACAATAGGCCAAGAGAGAGTCCTGCTTCACCCATACAAAGAATCTAAACATAAAAACACAAGTCATACATTACACTGTTTTTAATCTGCAACTCTACTCAGTGCCATGTTAGCAAAATGAGCAGCATCACAAAATGATGGTCCAAATACCCCAAAACCTAGACATAAACACTAAGTATCCCTAAGTCCACAGCCCCATCTAATCATAAGAAAATTGGGTGACTTCAGCACAGGACATCTTACAACTGAGCCAAACAGTTCTCTTCAAAAGCAATGTGTAGAGATTGGGAGTGGAGGGCTCTCCATAGCATCTACTTTTTTCTGTAACTCTAAAAACTGTTCTAACAATAAAGAAACAGTAAAGCTTCTTTAAAACGAAACTAACAGTTATGTGTGTATGTGTAAAGACACAGAGATATCTAAAGATTTCAACAAAGTTGACCAAGCTCCTGTAGAATCCAACTCCTTTCTTTTGGAGACAAGGTCTTACTAGGTAGTGCAGGCTGGCCTTGAACTGACAATTCTGCCAGGATTACAGACATTCTTAATGAGCAATAGTCTGTAAATGAAAATGTGAAATAGCAGCAGGTTCTCAGTTTGAAATTATCATCTTGTTTGCTATGGAGGTGTTTGGTGATTGAACTTTAGAGATAAAAATGATTTGGTAATTCTTGGTCTCACACTTTGGTGTGTCGCAGTGTCATCTGGAGGGCTTGTTCAAACAAGACTGCTGAAACTAAACCAGAGTTCTTAATTCTAAGGATCATAGGTGAAGCCTATGAACCATAACATTTCTCACAGCTCCCGGGTGATACAAGCACTACTAACTATGGTCCACAGGACAAGGACCATTTACTTACCTGAGACCATTTAGAAAATATGTGAAGGAAATACAAACAAATATCCCAGCTTTTATAATAGGAAAAGGGAATCATTAACTTTATGGGAAAACAAAACAAAACTTCCAGCTATTTGAGGAGAAAAGAGAATAGAAGTTATAAAACTTGAAACATCCTGGGAAGGAGACAGCTGCACAACTTGTCACAATGCAAGCAAGGAACACTTTAAAATAAGACTACCAACACTTTAAAACAAGACTGAAATAATACTAGAGTAGGATAAGCACTTTGTAACATAAAATTTGTACCTTGGTGACATCATGAATCAAATACATATTACATCATGGAAATAAAACAAAAGCACTGAAAAATAGAAATAAGGGTATCTACTGTTGGCTTCTTTAAAAAGAGCAAGAAATCTCAAATACACTACTTAAGAATATAAAATATACATAATAAATCATAGAATAAACTAACAAGAATGAGAAAGATATACTTTATACTAGAAAAAGAAAGATCATTTTAAAAATAGAAATGAGGCATCAGAAAAAGAAAGCATTGTTATGGCTCCACAGTTTATAGACAACTCACATACCCTAACAGCCACACTCATGTCCAAAGAAGCTGAAGTTACTTTCCATCTTTCAGTGAATAAACCTGAATTTGCCATTAGATCCCTCAAACCCTCTGTAATAGGAAGGGGACTATCCATCTCAACCTTCTCAATGATGGACCTCATCTCCATAGTGACCATGGATGATGTCAACAGAGCTGTATGTGGGACTTGTCATAATGCCTAGATTGCCTTTCAGGCAGAACATCTCTGCTGTTAAAATAAAGACCAGAGGAAAACAAACTGAAGATATGTTTTTTCTATCTGCTGCTTTTGACCAGAGTTTCTCTTTCTCTCACTGCAGAACAGAAAAGAATAGGTGTGTGTGTGTGTGTGTGTGTGTGTGTGTGTGTGTGTTTCCTTTTGACAAAGCAAAGACACAGTTTTCCCCCTTTGACTTTTAGGCCCTATTCAAAGGAGTTGGGGAATTTAGTAGTATTTAGCATTTAGCTTTTGTGGGGAAACAGGTTTCCCTTTTATAGTGTCACAAATACTACTTCTTTCCACAAAATTGTGGCAGCTTCTGGAAATCCCAAAATCAGGGTACTTCCCATATTTCTCTTTTCTTTTTAAATTTGTACTTATTTATTTACTTAGTTATTTGAGACAGTGTCTCTATGTAGCCCAAGATGGCTTTAAACTTACCTTCCCAAGCCTCCCGACTCAGCCTGAGTGCTGAGATTGCAGGTGTTTGCACCACGGGGTCAACTCTTATATCCCTTTTGAAATGAAAAGCTGCTTCATCTATTCTGCCACTTGCATTATGTTATGCATCTGGTCTTAACTCAGGTTATGTGAACTAAAGTTCTATACAGACATTATTTTCTACTACACTTGGTAAAACCTAGTCTTCCCCCAACCTTGCTTTTTCTTCCAAGTATTAAGACACTGTTACATGACCTACCTGAAGGTGCTCCAACCCATGCCAGGCCAAGAACACCATCATCAAAATCCCGGTCTGTGAAGACATAGGCCAAGCAGTAGTCATCATGATTCTGCTCAGAATTCAACTCCAAGAACTTCTCCACACCAATATTTGGGAAACGGAAAGGATTTGTAGGGTCCTTTTCATCAGAGGTTGTATTGATCTAAAAGCCAAAACAATAATTTAAATAAGCAATTACAGTTAGCTATTCTCTACTCATGTCTTACCACATAGGCCTGGACAACATTCTCATGGGTTCTAGAGATAGTCTCACTGCATTCAGCCCTAAACTGGTCACAAAAATCACAAACACACAAACATAAAGAATAAAAGGAAAATAGGCCAGGGAAAATAAAATTGAAGATGTTAAATTTCTCAGCAAGGATCTGCCAGATTCCTGAAGCCACGAAGGCATTGTACCTCTGCAAATTCTAATAAATAGAGGAAGTGTGGTTTTCAAATTCAACTGTCTGAGCAAGTCTCTTTATGGGAGCTCTATAAATAGGGACAGGTATAAAGATACAAAACCTCATCATCATAGAACATCAAAAAAGTATGGAATCCAAGACGGAGTTTGGAAGATTTCCTCTTCTTTCTTGCCTAGAAAGCATATGAGTTAAACCCAACTAACTTCTTGATTCACTGTTTTCTTGGATGTATGCAAGAATTTTGAATTCCACTCTCAATTCACTTCCCCTTACTGTTTTAAGATAAGTTCTGGCAGATCTTTTATCTGATATTTAGCTACTGCTCTCCTGCACAGTACCTCCTTCATAATCTGAAGAACAATCAACACCAGACCTTTACTAAACAACACTTTCAAGTATCAACTTTGTTTCTTCCACAGATGCCTACCTGTTCTCTTAAGCCCTGGAGCAGTTCTATTTCCCAGGAAATCACCCCAAACTGGGTTAACAGATCTTATAAAGATATATATGAAAGTAATTTCTAGAAGGCAAACTTAGTTTATCTGAAAGGCCAGATATAACTGATACAATGAGAATTATAGATTCCCAGGATCCATACCCTCCAGAAATCAAGAGGCTCAGAGGTAGGAAACCACTGTGAATAATGATCTAAAGATACACTTCAGAACTTCTGGCTGAAGCATAAATTAATTGTACATATTTGATTATAGTCATTTAATACAAAAATATTCAAAATGAGGCAAATATAATAACAACCCATGTATAAACGCATTATCCACTTCATATGAAAATAATTACCTGACATTTCTGTTATACTAGCTATAACTAAAAACTGCATCTAAATTTTAGTCAGCTATATTAAAAAATGGGTAGTTAAGTGTTACTGATTTAAACTAAAATTTTAATCTCAGTTGTGATCTTCCAAGCTGCTGTATTCTTCACTGATACACGTCTTCAGAGTATCAATCAGTTTACTAAACTCTACCTCACCCCCAAAGTTGTTAGTCACTACTTTCTATTATATTACATCTTATTGCTTTGCCAATAAATGCAATACTCAGACCACTTTTCACATTTACTTGCATACTTAAGGATTTTTATTGATTATGAGTAACTCTTATAAAGTAAATCAATTGAGATAAACCAATGCAAGATCTAATTTCACTACCTTTGAAAGTAAGGAATACCTTCAGCTATGTTTTTAGATATACTACAGATGTACTAAAAATGTTTAGTATATATAGTTCCTATCAAGTCATTTTAAGAAAAATATGAAAATATAAAGAAATCTTATGGCAAATATTTTTCAGAGGGTAAATTTTTTAAAACCCAAGTAATGTAGTTAAAAATTTAGAATCTTAAGATATGCACATATATTTAAGAAATTCAGAAAATTCCTTACTTAGCCTAATTTATCAGGGATTCAATATTTATTTGCATATAAATTGCAACAGTAATTTTCCAAAGCAATAAAATACAACAATAGAAAACAGTAATCAACAACTTTGGAAGAAAGGTAGAGTTTAGTAAAATGATTGGTACTCTGAAGATGTGTGTGTATCAGAGAAGAATATGGCATCTTGGAAAATGTAACTAAGATTATAATTTTAGTTTAAATCAGTAACACTCAGAATATTAACTACTCATTTTTAATATAGCTAAAATTTAAGTTCAGTTTTTAGTTACAGCCAGTAGAACAGAAATATCAACAAATTTCAATCAAGTACCCTGAGGTTCTAGTCAACAGGTTTTGAAAGTCATAAATGATATTACCACAGAAAGGAATGCATGACTAAATTTAGAGAAACTGGGTTTTCTTTCTTGAAAGACTTCTCAAAACCTGATATATGACACTGTAAGCTGTGAACTTTCAAGATTAATACAATGTTTCTCCAACTTCTAACCTTATTTAAATACTTATTTTTCCTCTGCCCTAGAATAACAAATGGGATACACCCAAAACAACAAGTACAAGGCAAACATTAAGAAACTAGTAATGGCTGGGTGGTGGTGGCACAAGCCTTTAATCCCAGCACTTGGGAGGCAGAGGCAGGTAGATCTCTGTGACTTTGAAGCCAGCCTGGTCTACAGAATTAATTCCAGGATAGCCAGAGTTACAACGAAACCCTGTTTCGAAAAACAAAACAAAAACAACAAAAAAAAAAAAAAAAAAAAAAAAAAAAAGAAAAGAAAAGAAAAGAAAAAAGAAGAAAGAAACTAGTAATAAAAAGGGGGAAAGTCAAGCAATGTTTATCAGACAAAAAAGCAGAACCGTTTTACCTCTACTGTAGATTTGATTCTTATACTGGTATGTGTACATGTTCATATGGGTATATAGATGTGCACTCAAGCATGTTCATGTAGAGGTCTGAGGTTGACACTGGGTGTCTTCCTCTAATGCTCTTATCTGAGCACTCAAACACTTCATTTGAGACACGGCTGTTCCCTGAACCTGGAGCTCATCAAATTGGTTAGCCAGCCTAGCCAATGAGCTTTTTTAATTTTAAGATTTTTAAATTTTGTGTGTTTTGCCTTCATTTATGTAAATACATCACATGCATGCAGGTGCCCATGGAGGCCAGAAAAGGGCATTGGATCCTCTGGAACAGGATTTACTGACAGTTGTGAGCCACCATGCAGTTGCTGGGAACCAAACCCAGGTCTTCTGGAAGAACATGACTGCTTTTAACTGCTGAGCCCATCTTTCCAGCCCCTTATTGCTTTTTAAAATGTCTCTACTGAAGTTCCTTACTCTTATGCGTTTCACCATGAAGCTGATGTTACGGATTCCAGAGAAGTCTGTAGTCTGGTAAATTGTATCAATTGCTTTAACATGACTGGATATCTAGTAATTAAAAAAATAAAACAAAACATTTTAGAGGCAATGTTGAAATATAAAATGATTATTAATTTCTCTTTGTAACACCAAAATTATTTATGCTACACATTTAAATTTTAAAATGTGTATGCCATATGTTGAACAGAATGGAAACGATGAGTGAGCTAGGGTAAAGAGTAGATTCTCTGTCTTTCCCAGGCTCTGATCAATCAATCAACCAATGAATCAATCAGTAAGTGCACCCCTACTTCAGTCCTATTAAACCCTGCTCATCAATCCAGCTTGCAGAGTCTCAGGCACTCTCCTTTTCACATGCTGCTGCCTTAATGCCTGGAATGTCTTTATTTGTCCTTAAAATTCAAACACTTTCTACAAGAATCTAACAGTATCAGGGCATGCATTCCTTCCTCAACAATAGTCCTTCTGTTGCTGCACTGCCACAAATTCCAAAGGGTTTGTTGATTACTCCCTACAGACTAGGCACTGTTTCAGGGACAGGGATAAACTGGTGAATGAATTAGAGAAGGTCCCTATAAATTAATAGAGGTTCACTGTAATGAGGTATATATGAGGGAGATAATCTGAATATAAAAAGGATATGGCTACAACTGTTTAAATTCTAAAAGGAAATAAACTTAGTGAAAGAACACAAAAGGTATTTTGTTTACTTAGCTGACTCCCAACTAAGCACTGGCTTTAACCACTCTGCTGCAACCTTCATCCACAAAACAATACCCTGGCTACCACTTAAGTGGAAATATGTGGGGAAACTAGTAGGAAAGGCACGGGAGATGGTCAAAAAATAGCATTAATGAGAACATTTCAAAAGCAGTCTACATTGACAAATATTCCAAGGAATAGGACAGCAATGCTAAGGGATCCGTTCTAAGTTCATATGGCTGGCCTCAGTGGCTCCTAATGACTAATCCAGTTTTCTCACTATTTCTGCTCTACTCTCAACTGTGGAAATTCGGACATTTCTCCAGACATGATTATACTACCTACTTTACTTGGAGTTCTTCCCTCTTACTTTTGAGTTTCCTATCTCTACCAATCTCTACCTTCAAATGGTTACTCTTCTTTAAAGGGTCACTTTTCCTCATGACCCCAGTCCTTAGCGAATGTTCAGGAGCACTTTCTCTTCAAAAGACACTGGATCTTTAAGAATACCCTCTAAGCTTACACTGTCTCTCTATAGAGGTGTTTCCCACCCTTTGAATGTGCTCACTGTTGCCTATTATTCCATTATCCCCAAATTATAGCTTATTGTATTCTTTCTAATTCCCACATTTCTTAAAATGCTATCTATTCCCATCGCCAAAGTATCATTTATACACAGTGCCTCCGTCTTCTCAGTCTCAAATCCTTTAAGTCAAAAATAAATTTAACAAACTTTCTCTAGGTATCATCCACATAAAAGACATTTTAATGGGTACCCTTCAAACATTTCTATTTTCATAAGGACTAAAAAGCATCATTGTACTTGGTGTGGTAGAGCAAACCTGTTATCCCAGTACCCTTGGGAGGCTGAAACAGAAAGATTACCATGACTTCAAGGATAGCTTCAACAAAAAGTGAGCTCAAACCACCCTGGGCCACAAAATAAGACTTTTTTTGGCGGAGGAGGAGGAGGCAACTATAAATAATAATTTTTCTTGAAAACACTAAATAAGTACAATGAAATACAAAACAGAAATTATATACTTAAGATTGGAAAAAATCCCCATTCTCTCTTTCAAGATCAAAATGAAAATAGAACTGTTTTCAAAATAAAGTTTCATACTTGTCTATCAAGCATGAGGCCAGTCCCAAGTCCAAAACACTTTCCCCCCAAAACATAACAAAAGCTTAAGTTTCCATGACATCATCAACTTTAGGAAATTGTTTTCTTTATCTCTCCACTGATTGGCATCCAAACATAAACTGGTCTTTCCATCTGCTCCGCGCTTAATTGTACAGACTTCCCTATGGCACAACTGAAACTATATACTTTAGTTTTTTATATTAATAAAACAATAGAACTCATACCACAGTGAGTAACTTCAAGTACCTGGGCAATCACAGCTTCTCGTGTTCCATAGTATTTAAAGAACAGGTGATCTGTTTGGATATAGAGCTGACAAGTATTTCTTTCAGCCAGAGTTGTGCGCTTTTTCCTCAGGAGCTCGGGACCAATACTAGCAGCATGCTCCTTTTGATGTGCCTGTATGTCAGAGAGTTATTTTTGATATTAGCTTGTTTCACAATTAGTTTTATAGTTAAAAACACGTATGTTAGACAATTTTTTATCATGTGTCTATGTAATATCCCAAATGTTTCTAAAGTCATTAGGAAACAATTCAGAGTATAATAGGGGCCACTAGTAGAAAGAAAGGTAGGAATGTGAGAGGTGGCTAGTAGACACCAAAATGTAGAAGAAGATTGTCATGCTCTGGTGTTGTATGGCTCAACTATGCTCTATTACAGCTAATGACAAACTCCCAAACAAAAGAGACTGAGCATTCCTAACACACACACACACAAAATAGTAACACCCAAGGAGATGAATGCCGAGGACTCTGATCATCATACCCTGTATAATACACCAACCCAGTATGTACAAACATTATGTCACTTATATTTTGTACTATTTAGAAATTGCTCATAAACATCTTTTTGCCACATATTCTCCATATAGATAACTCACTATTCAAGCAATTTCTTCATTTTTAAAATATTTTCAAAGTGTATTTTAAGATATATTCATTTAAATGTAAAGCAGGTCTTAATAGTTGTGCATAGTAATTAATATCTTTTTTTCAATTCCCATCTACAACCTAGTCCTATCAAATTTAACACCTAAATACCTAAGTAATCCAGACATTTTCTATGGCTCTGTCACTCCAGCTAAAACTACCTACCATCTCTGGACTCTAAACTGGTTCTCATGCTATACAATCTTTGCAAAAACGAAGACCTATTTTATTCACCTGCATAAACATATTTCAATGAGTTCCTATTGCTCTAATAATAAAGCTCTTAATTCTTCATATGCTCCATGAGATCAGTAATGCACAGCCTCTATTTACCAACCAAACACCTTCTCTTTCCGTGTTGCTTCCAGAAAAGACCCTATAATACCGAAGCCTCTGTGGTCTAACTGCAGAAGCCTCCTAAGATTCTTCAGCACACAGCCTTCTTGTCTCCTGCCATTCTCTGTACACGCTCATGCTGTCTCTCATAATCTGGTTACTGTCTTCCTTCAGACATAGAGACTGTCAGTTCATGCATTACATCATTTCACAGAACCATGAACTGTCTTTCTTATACAGTTTAATTTCCATCCCCAACTCATCGTTTGCACCTCAACCACTAGAACACAAGTTTCTGAAAAGGAACCTTAGTATGCTTGTTCTTCACTATATTGTTATCACTTAATAGATTTAGCAGGAATTATTTCTTTAAAGAAATACCACTACTGATTTCAAACACTCCAAAAAAGTTTACAACATCAAAAATGCGGTTTTAAGCCTAATCTGATAGTCACATAGAACCTGAATTAAATTTTAAGCCATGACTCCACATTTACATTCACATTTTATGTTTTCCTTCTCCTTTGGCAATTCCCTATAAATTTATACAAACTTTAAATGCTGTATTATGTTACACAAATGAGGAGTAACAGTGAGATAATGAATATGTTAATTTGTTTTACTATAATAGTCATTTTATTCTCTCTATATTATAGAGATTATATCATAAAGATACACAATTTTAAAAAATAATTGTAAGTGATATTATAGGTAAAAAATGAATATATATATAGTGACATAGTTCAGTGGTAGATATATACCTAGCATGTATGAACCCTAAATTCAATTTCCAGTCCTTGGTGGGGAAGGGAATCAAGACTTTTAAAAAGCTCCAGTCCTAAATAGTACATTTGGAGGAAGCATGCCTTTACTATTATTTTCCTTAAGATTTAAGTGGTTTCTAGGTACTAATCTGTTCAGCTTGAAAATGACTGAAAGTACTTCATATGTACAAATTTGTGTTATACAGTTCAAATTTATAATCCTGTTACTTCATACATAAAGGATTTGTATGTTAATCTTAGCTACACTTAGAGCTGCATATACAGCTATTTTTATTTTTTGTTTGTTTTTGTTTTTTTTAACATCAGGAGAACAACCTGAATGCTCCAATATGAAAATATTCTTTGAGGAAAAATTTTAAATTAGGTTAGTCTTAAGTGTGAAGGAGACTTTCAAGTAGAGGAGTTAACATAAATTAAGTGATCAAGTTTATTAATCCTATAATTCAGAATTTCCATATCTTTATTGGGTTTTATTCTTTGTCCAATTAGTCTCTAAGAAGTGGACTGAAATCTTTGTCATATGGCCCTTCTACTGCTCCTTTTGGTTTAGTCAATTTGAGTTGTATTGTTCTGTTTAGAGACAAGGTCTCATGTAGCAAGGTTGGCCTTAAACTCAAAATTGAGCTGAGGATGACCTTGAAGTTCAGATCTTTTTGCCTGTACTCCAAGTACTAGGAATACAGGTATCTACCAAGTAAGCTACAGTTCCAGGTCCTACTTTATATATTTTGAAGTTACAGTAACATCAGAGAAACAAACCTTTTAAAAATATTTATTAATGCTTTATTGTCTAAAGTCTATTTTGATATTAATAAAGTATATATAACAATGATTGGAGCTTGAAATTTTATATCTTGTATAGTTTCCCTTTCAGTCTTTCTAGATTCTTATATTTTAGAGGAAGAAGTTAACCTAGATGTAACCATATAATTTAACAAAATCAAATATAATTTTTAACTATTCACAGAAAATTTAAGAACTTGAAAACACACTCATTATATTTTTCATCCTGCCTCAGTCTCCCAAGTACAGTAACCATAGACTGTTTATGACTAAAAATTTTTAAAAATCAAATGGAAAAAAGATAAAGATTAATGTGTAATTAAACTGTCAAAAGCACTGAGCTTTTATTTAGGTGAATAATCATTTTGGTTTGTCTAGACGCAGGACTCTCTGTTTTCAAATGGGAATCAGCACCACTTCTTTACTAATGCTAAGTTATGTGTGCAGGCTCTCTGAGCATTAAGAAAGTTTAATATTTCACCACAGTGGTATGAACGTTTCACAACACCTAGGACACATATGTGAAATGAATTAAACACTTGCCCAAGTTCATTTGTGTTTCTTAAATTTAACAAGTACTGAAATCCTTACCTGTGCTCCTTCCTCTACTCCAGTCATTTGGTACTTCCTCATCCTTTCAAAGACGGAGTGATCTGCACAGCCCCCCTGTGGGCCATATTTATGGGGATAGTCTAAAGCAGAAGAAATATCATTGTTACATGTTTAGATAAAGCCAGCATTTTATCAATGAAAAATCAACTGTCCTAATTGGGACTGGAGAAATTGTTCAGCAGTTAAGAGCTCTTGCTGCTCTTCTAGAGACCTTGGTTCAATCCCCAGTACCCATATGGTGGCTCACAACTGTCTGAACTTCCAGTTCCAGGAGATACAATGCCTTCTTCTGGCTTCTGTGGATACCATGCACAGGTATGGTAATAGACACACATGCAGGCTACACACACATCAAATAGAAATAAATTTTAAAAAATAACCATCATAATTAATGAAGGCCATAAATGCTTACTGAACATTCATGAAAAATGCACTATGCTAGGAACCTGAATCCTACAGGTGCCTTCCTCAATGAAAATCATCACTTGTTCTAGCTTTTTGTCTGTGGACAACTTCTGAATTCAAAAACAGTAAAAATCATTCTTTATTTTGAACTTAACTTTCCCACTTTAGATAAACAGAACATCTTAAAACTATAATTTACCTCATTTTGTTATTTGTAACTTCCCTTCAGTACATTAAATTTCCTACGTTCCAAATGTACAAACTCTCAATTTGAGCAAAGAAGGCCAATACAAGATTATCTTTGGCCTGAAGTCCTTCTATGAATATTAACTGGACTCAGATAAAGTGAACTCTAAAAACATTCCATGGCACGAAAAAAGTAGATCGGTTTTAAATTTATCCTGTGTATAATTCAAATGAATGCTACACAAACTAATAACTTTTATCATTTGTTCTCCCTTCATATATTAATTTATCCTTAGCTAAGCTGGTTTTGTTTTCAAATAAACTATTTAATTTAGATGAGTCATTTAAATATTCATTCTACTCACACAACAATGCACAAACTCTTCTCATTAAGACTCTCCTTAGTACAAGAACAGATTTTACAATCCAGCCCAATAACCACAATTAAGAAAACTGATAAAACACCAGGATACAGGCAGGACAGCACACTACCTCAGCAGTTTACAATGTAACTCTGAGACAGAAATAGTAAAGACAGTAAAATGCATACTAGCTTTAAAGATCACAGGAAAAATAGTTAAATACTCCAATATTTCAAAACAGGCAAGGCAGGTAGGAGGTGAGGTTCTGAATAACCCATCCTACATTGACATAACAGCTCTCATCTAAACTTTAAATCTGTTTTTATTAGAAGGCAACTCTTCCTACCCCCTGTTTTTCTCTGTTGTAAGTCTGGCTGTCCTAGAACTCACTCTGTAGACCAGGCTGGCCTCGAACTCACAGAGATCCACCTGCCTGTGCCTCCCAAGTGCTGGGATTAAAGGCATGTACCACCATGCCTGGCTAGAAGTTAAAAATTTTACCAGCTATAAAAGTCTACCAATAAGTGTGAAAATAATAATGTAATTTAAATTATTACTTTATAACCCCATATGTATACACAAATAGATACATCAATAGGTGCTAAAATTATCAAATTAAAGGTCATAGTTTGGAAGAGTGGCACATGCCTTTAATCACAACATTTGGGAAGAAGAAGCAAGTAGATCTCTATGAGCTCAAAGCCAGCCTAGTCTAAACAGCAAGTTCCAGGTCAGCCAGGCTACATAGGGAATGAATCTGTCTGTCTGCCTATCTATCTATCTATCTATCTATCTATCTATCTATCTATCTATCTATACATTGTAAGGTAAGAGCATATCTATCTATCTATCTATCTATCTATCTATACATTGTAAGGTAAGAGCATATCTATCTATCTATCTATCTATCTATCTATCTATCTATCTATACATTGTAAGGTAAGAGCATATCCAGTCTGAAAATATCACCTCACAGACTACTTATTATATAAAAGGAAAAGGTCCTTTTCTTCCAGAAAGTTACAGTGATTATGAATTTATTTGCCAAGTGATCAAACATCACTACCAAGAGTAGGACAGTTAAGGAATGTCCAGCTCCACCTATAACGTGTTCTTATCAAGTGTGTAACTAGAGCTCATCATAAATATGCACTCCAACACATTGAAAATAAGAGGCATTCAGCAAGTTACGAATCTTAGCCAAGAAAAAGAGACGTGGCAGTAAAAACAGAAAATTCAGTAAGTGGACAAGAGAGCCCATACACATTAAGATACTATAGTTTTATCAGTAGCTTAACCAATAACATGCAAAACAAGTGTACTCAGTAGTAGAGTACTTGACTAGTAATGCATTAAGTTTGAGGTTCAGTTGTCCAGCAGTAGGGGAAAAAAAGAAAATTTTATAATAGTAGTGACATTTTATAAAATTTGCTGAGACTTTATAGATTGCATTCTAAATATACCATTGAAGCAATGATAATTTAGAGGACGAAAACATTATTTTGATTATTTTTAAAAACGTACATTATGTGAGAACAATTTATTACATATGACCAAAAACTTAGAGCTGAAGTTTCATATCTGCAACCTGCTTTTTCACAAATGGCCACCCAATGACTGAGCTGCAGCTCAGCAGAAGAGCATTGGCTAGCATGAATGAGGTTCTGTGTTTATTCTACAGTGACACACAGAAGGGGTTGCAAAATGCTAAAACTGGCATATTTGATAGGAGGACTCATGCCAGGTATAGTGGTGTACCTGTTTGATTCCAGCACTTGGGAACCAAATACAGGTTAATCTCTGTATGTTTGAGGCCAGCCAGAGCTATATAGTAAGACCCTGTCTCAGAAAAAAAAAAAAAAAAAAAAAAACAATCAAACAAAAAACAAACAAACTCATTATCATTGTAGATTTCCAGTTTCCAAAGTAAAGTTGAGTCTACAGAGCTATTTTCTGTGAAATTCATTCAAATGACTCTGAAATGGAAATTAACACTACTGAAGTGTTAAGTAAGAAAGCTGGTATTTGTTGTTTATCATTTCAGACATGGACTCTAAAATAGTTTAAAAAACAAACAAACAAACAAACAAAAAACCTATGTCATGTATATTTAACATCCTACCACAAAGGCTGGAAATGTCTAGGAGGCAGTATGCCAACATTTCAGCTCTCATCTTTTCTAGTAGACTTGAGGTATCAATACCACAGTGCCTTCTTTTCCTACTAATGTTAACTTGAAAATATCCCAATGAGCCATATCCAGATTTCTAATAGAACCTAGTTTGCCTACCCTGCTGGTTGATGAAGTTCTTCTATGCCAAAAGACTCAAGTCAATCAATAAAGAAGAAATGAAAGGCATCCATGTAAATAAACATACACACATTCAATGAGGTTCCTCATTTAATTAATAGACTTGATCCTTCCCTTGAAATTCTATCAGAGGTGCTAATTCCCTATATCCCAAATGTATACTTTCATATTAGTGATCTATACTTCAATCGTTTTGTGCTATTTTGCCCCAATTCTGGAACAATCCCGCCTCCAGTAACTAAAAACGCAGTACCATGCAGCTTCCAAAGAAGGGAGGCAACCAATAGCCCTATCTAGCTATGATGCCTGTGAATCACATCAACGACCAGCATGGCACAATAACCCTAAGGGTGTAGTAAAAGCACACATGTCTTAGAGGTGATCAACAGCTCTCTAATTGGAGTTAAGACCTGCTCAACAAGAAGGAAACTATGTCTGGTATTGGAAACCTAGCTAACCACCCAATGCTAGAGAAGAATCTACAACCACTACTTTACTAAACCAGCATAACAATCTAAACATTTGTCCTTAAACCCATATGTGTAGTCTTCACCCCATATCAAGGAAACCTCTCTTTGCAACAGAGACCACTGCAGAAAACCACAACCAATCAAAATGCAGAGTTGTCGAGCCCAGTCCCAATGAATACATCTACAAAACACTCCCATACTAAAGCTCAGAGAGCACTGTGGAAGATGAGGCAGAAAGATTATAAGAGTCAGAAGATCAGGGAGTTTGCTGTGAGATTGTGTTTCCTAGTAATGTCAGAAGCTACACTCACTAAGTCTCACAATATAACTGCCCAAACATGAGCCGAACAAGGATGACACCAATACACATCAAAGTGGACAGGGAAAAGCCCACAAGGCGACTAAGGAATGCTGTGAGCAGGAGAAATAGTCTTCCCCAGGGAATAACATTCCAACTGGTTATCCAATAGCAAAGGGTTAGTCCTATAAAACATACATAAAAGTAACATTACACAGACCGAGCAGGTTATATTTAGAACTATGTTTACATAACTATATATACATGAGATAACAATTAATGAAAAGAGAGGCCATGAATTTGAAAGAAAGCAAGAAGGAATATATGGGAAGGTTTAGGGAGAGGAAAGGGAGAAATGTTGTAATTATAATACCAAAATTTTTTAAGTTAAAAAAAGATTAGTCTTTTTTATTTTATTTATTAATTTCTCACAATACAACAATGTAGATGATGAATTCTGCTGCTGATGTAGCTGGTGTGGGTGTTTGAACAAAAATGGCTACCATAGACTCTTACGTTTCAATGTTTGGTCCCCAGTTGTTAGAACTGTTTGGAAAGGATTGGGGGTGCGGCCTTGTTGGAGGAGGTATGTCACTAGAGAGTGAGCTTTGATGTTTCAAAAGCCCATGCCCTACTCAGTCAGCTCTCTCTGTCTTGTGGTTGTTGTCTCAGCATGTAAGCATGCAACTACTACTCCAGACACGCCTGCCTGCCTGTCTGCCTGCTACCATGCTCTCTGCCATCACAGTCATGGACTCACCCTCTGAAACTAAAATATAATTTCTATAATTTGCCTTGGAAATGGTGTCTTCACAGCAATAGAAAAATAACTATGATAGCTGGTGACCATAGAAGTAACTGAAAAACAGCAAGTCTAAGAGTACTGATATACAAAATGGTTTACCACAGAAACTGTGGCATTGAATTTTTTTAATTCCTGTTCCAGTATGACAAGCCAGTACATTCTTATTCAATTAGTATGTCATGTTCTTATTTTTCCTTTGTAAGTCAATACTTACTAAGTTCCCATTTTAATATTTACCTTAGGCTAATACAAATTAATAAAGAAAAATACACCAATTCTTACTGAACTCAATTAGACACTCTCCTCCAAAGAGTTTTGCTTACAATTTTAATTTATTATGAAGTTTCTAAAACTGTTAAATCCCCACCTCCTACTCCCTACCCTCAGCCACATTCAAAACTGTTCTCTCTCACATACTCACACAGAAGAGAGGACAGACACAAAAATACTTAGATTATATTACTCCCAAATAGATTAATAGTGAAATTAAGAGTTTCAAAAGACAACACCTGTGATTCAGTCACTTGCAGCAAGTTTTACAATAACATTCCCCAGTGTCTCCCATACCTAGTTCATTCCTTTATACCTCAAGTCCACCCTCCATTTACATAACAGAGCTGGATAGGAATGATCTGTTCAACTAAATTCATATTTCTCAAAGACTCTTTGATATTAGCACACTAGTCACTTATTCAGACTTTTAAAAATACTAATTAACTTTCAATTTTTATTTTAAAAAAATTGAAAGTCATTGACCAAAATATTTCTCATTATCCTGGGCAAATGTCTATAAACTGAACTTCGTAGCTTCCTTTCAAGTAAGGTACCACACACAACCAAGTTCTATCTGAAGTAACTAACCATGATCCTTTTTGGTCTTTTTTTCAAGAATGACAATAGAGTACAACCTGATGACAGCAAAGTGATGCTATGGTTTGAATAAGAAGTGTTTCCTACATGCTGACCAGCCAGCCTGGGCTACTTGGTAAGTTCCAGACCCATAAGAGACTCTGGATTCTGTCTCAAAATAAATTTTAAAAAAGTAAATAACTGAATAAATAAATGGTGGGCAGAGTCTGAGGTCATCCTCTGGCCTCTACATGCATACATATACATGTATACTGCATGCACAAACACTCCAATAAAAAAACTTTTAAAATTCCTTAAGGCATTTATTTACATTTTTAGAAGAGACCTTATTTAAGAAACATATAAAAACATGAAAGAATATTAAACAGACCACTGTGTGAAATTCTTAGAAAGGCAATAAAATACATATATCTCTAAGTATTAACTACTGTACTCAGTGCATTTTGGCTTACTAATGACAACCACTAGGTCCAAGAATGGTAAGCAAATGAATTACATTCATAGAGAAGTATGTCAAAAGGCAGAATATATAAAAACTCATACCTATGCTTGGCAACTGTATGTACACCGCTTCAGAATCCAAAGCATTCAATACACAATAACAAACAGCCTGAGTCTTTTGATTAACTCAATCAAAAACCACATTGGGGCAACATTTTGTATGCACTTACTCAAACAGTCAGGTTTTCAAAAGAAGTTTCTGATTCACAAATGCAGAAATTCTTCACTAAATGAGGATAGTTTGATGATGTATACACACACATACAATGTTTACACATAGTAAGTCAAAATTATGGGGTTTTGCTTGTTTTGAGACAAGATCCCAATATGTAACTCTCGCTGGCCTAAAACTTGCTATATATAGAGAAGGCTGGCCTAGAACTCACAGAGATCTGCCTGCCTCTGCTTCCCAAGTGCTAGGATTAAAGAGACTCACCACTATACCCAGCTTATAATAATGTATTTTCATGGAGTCAAACTTGCAAAACTCCATAAAACAAAACTGAACTTAGTCTAAAACTCTTTATAAATAATACAAAGCTGAAATTACAAATTATTATTTTAAATAACAGAAAAACAAAAATGAAAAAAGTTCAATACATAAAAAAAGTGCACTACAGAGAAAGACTAGCAACTGTTCAGAGGAAGCATATGAGAGCTGGATGACTTTCACAGTGTTAGCTTTATGTTGAAGTATTACATAGGGACAGTTGCTTGTTTGTCTTTTAGATCATGTGGTACTGCTTCTTTTGAAATACCTCTGAAGTCTATACATGTAGACAAGAGCATTCTGTACTAGATTTCTGCACCTACTACTGTGCCATGTTTCTGTGTTGTTTTATGGTAGTGGTGGTATATGTCTGTATGCTTACACATGGAGACAAGAGGTCAACATTCACTCACAATCTTTCTTTTTTTCTCTTTTTAAAACTGTATATGGATGTTTTGCCTGCATATACGTCTGTGCATCATTTGCATGCCTGCTGCCTGTTAAGGCTGGAAGAGAATACTGGCTCTCCTGGAACTGTTGTTATAGGCAGTTAAGAGCTGTCATACGGGTACTGGAATAGAGCCTGGGTCCTCTGGAAAAGCAGTCAGGGGTCTTAACAGCTGAGCCATCTCTTTAGACCACACACATCTTGTTTATTGGGGGGAGATAGGTTCTCTCACTGAACCTGGAACTCACTGATTCATTTAGACTACCTATCCAGCAAACTCCAGAGATCCTCCTGTCTCTACCTATCCAGTGATGGGATTACAGGTGTAAAGTATCTGTTCTGGTTTATTACATTCACGCTGGAGATCTACTCAAAGGTCATCATGCTGCACTTCATTGAGCCTTAGCGCTTTTTTTTTTTTTTTTTTTTTTTGGTACTGGGAAATTCATTCTGCACACATTCATATACAGATCTCAAAATTGGTGATCCAAAAATGCAACATTGTAGAACAAATGTTTTCTTATTCTACACTGCACATTATTTTCAAAGCAGTCCAGTAAAAACACTGACAATAATTCATTTAAAATTCTGATTTCATCAGCTAAAAGGAATGCAAATGCAGACAAGAAACAGTCTTGTTTTGTTGCTTTAAGTAGCGTCTCTCTAGGTAGTTGAGGCTGATTTAAAACTCAGTATGTAGTCCAGGCTGCCCTCAAACTCATGATCCCCCTTGCCTTAGCCTGTTGAGTGTTAGGATTACAAGCATGAGCCATCACATCTGGCAAACAACAGTTTTAAAATGAAATCTTGCCAGGTGGCAGTGGTGCATGCCTTTAATCTCAGCACTTGGAAGGCAGAGGCAGATGGATCTCTGTAAGTTCGAGGCCAGTCTGATTTCCAGGACAGCCATAGTTACAACAGAGAAGCCCTGTCTTGGAAGGAAGGAAGGAAGGAAGGAAGAAGGAAGGAAGGAAGGAAGGAAGGAAGGAAGGAAGGGAGGGAGGGAGGGAGGGAGGGAGGGAGGAAGGAAGGAAGAAAGAAAGAAAGAAAAGGAAAAAAAAAAGAAGAAAGGAAAAAAAGAAATCTTTGGAACCACCATATGGTAAGACCAATCACTTCCCTAGAATGTGTCTTTCTACTCCTCACACACAGCTCCCTGTAAACAAAATACACATACACACACACATACACACAGAGAAGAGAATTTTGGTTTTGGAGAGTTCATCTTTTGGAACATCAACATTTGAGATTTTAATCTTTAGGAGTGGTGAGGTTTTAGAGGGAGTGGCAGGACCTCACCATATTGCACAGGCTGGCCTCAAACTCTTGAATTAGACTCCCCCTGCCTTAGCCTCCTGAAGCAATTAAGACTAACATTACTATGCCTCATTTATATACTTTCTATTTAGACTTAATAATTTGATCTTTAGGGATATTTCAGTGTCTGGGACTGTCATCTGCGATTATGATCAGCATTGGTTTTCATCAATACATTGTTATAGCCACAAGCTAGGTATTTCATCATTAATCTTAAAAAAATCAAACAAATAATATCTACTGGGTATTTTACCTTTTCCTCTATTGATAAAAGATATGACTAACACATTTATATACATAAACACATCTATCTGTAACACTGTGTGTAATTACATATACTTGATATTAGAGTGGATTTATAGGTTTCATATAGGAGTTAAATACATGCCAATGTTCAGAGTAATATCATATTGAATTTTTTTATCAGGAATTGAGAGGAAGTCAGTAGGAATTTAAGAGCACCAATATCCAACAGGCCACCACTCTTCAGAGTGAAAAGGCAGCCTACAATTCGTAATAACACTGCCTTGCCCCTACTTCACTGTGAAAAGATTATAACTATCTATAATCAAAAATGTTTTTATAAAATGAGCTCCTCTAAAGTCTATCATCTGGCAAAGGTCAAGAGCATCTTCACCATCATGAAGTCAACGGCAACCTATTGTTAGAAAGATAATCATCTGTCTCCCTGACTTCAATAAACACTCAAAGCTATCTACCACTTTCTGCCTTGTATTATTAAAACAATAGTCATTAGATTATACCTCTAACTACTCCCATGTACTATAGGCATTTGCTCTTTTTTTTTTCTGAAAGATACTTCCCTTTATTTCTTATTTTTAGATCTTGATTCACTCTTACATCATCCATCATAATTCTTTGAAACTACAACATTAATGTTGATGATCCCTCCATATATTTAGATCTTTTCTCTAATCCACAGTTCTACTTTTGAACTTCTTGTTACTGATAACCCTTTTACAACCTCAACTTTCAGTATCCTATCTTCTGTCCACCATTGTCAGTCTAGACAATCCCTGTAGACTCAACAGCCATTCAAAAACAGTAAATTCTTTTAATCCACCAATGTCTATGGTCTTGTGCACTATCACAGGACAGTTTCCTCCTTCTTACTCATTTTATATGCCACCAAGGATCATAATTACTTACTGCGTCACCTTTAATTCCCTTGTCCTCTATCCCACTCCCACACAAATCCCATTTAAATTCAACTCTTTACCTATACCCCTGGTAATGATGACTATTCTCATTCAAAAGTCATGACTTAGAGCCTTAAGCTCCCAACACACTCTGGAAACCTCCATCCTATTCCAAAACCCATTTTCAGTTTCAATCACATATAATTAGCAACAGGCAAACATCATTTTGTACAGTAGCACAGGTCATAAAACTGATTCTGCAAACTTCTCAAACTCTTCAAGACGATCTCAATAATCAGTAGAAAATATTATAATTGTTCTGATGCTTAAAATTTTTTGTCAAAAAACTAGGACTTTCTAATGTCATCAATACATATGGGAATGAAAGACAATAAAAATATTGTTTAATAAACTAGTGTTTAAACTATTAGTGTTTTATCGCTTTGTAAATTATATTTTACATAAGTTAAAGATAAATTGTTTTGAAAGCTTGTTAGGGTAAAAGAAAAATTCCAAAGCAACAAAACACTATTATATGTTTCAAATTGTCAGCACAAAATTCTCATGACAAAAAAAAAGACAAAGGCCAAGTATAAAAAATTTTCTGTATACTTCCAAATTTTCTAAGAGACTATTTTCCCTGGCTATCACATTAACTACAAAAAAACGACAATGACATTTTCTCTCTAAAATTACTAACAATATAATCCTCATTTCTAGAAAAAGTCTTTGTTCAACTAATGAATAAGCCCTCATTGAGATGCAAAATCATAGGATGCACTGCAGTTCCCTGAAAAGGCCAAACAGTGATTCTTTCAAAAGAATGAGCAATGAGTGGAGAACATTAGCCAGTTTAAAACAAAGATCGGCTTTAGTGCTCCTGCCTTTCCTCCAGTTCCTCTGCATGCAAACCTCTTGCTTTTGTTTTGCTGTAGGAAACACAAATATAAATAACACATACACTCATAGATGATGGCACCACCTCAGACAGGAAATAAGTAGTTGATTCTCAATTATACACTCTACTAAAGCAGGATATTTACGGTCTGAATTATCTGCCCAGCACCACCAGCCACAAAACACCTACTTCTGGCAGCTTCACCACCATCAGGGCAGCATTCTCTCTATGCAGTTAAGGTCTAGGGTTTTCACTAAGGCTCTCTAAAAGCCAAAAGTGGTCTAAAATCTGATAATGTGCTTTGATCAACAAATCCAATCAAATAATCCAACCCTTAATATGAACTGAATTTAAAATAGAGTAATACAGGCAGATAATATATAAAAACTATTGTCATATCATAGGGCATGCTTCTTAACTAAGAAAATTTCCATTTTTTCCAAAGTTGCCCAAATAACAAGAACCAAAAGAAGAAAGGATGAAGAATGTAAAAATAGGGAAGGACTCCAAATGCTTCTCTTCAAAACCAGTGGATCTGGCCTTTTCTCCTGTGATCTATCCCCAACCTAGGACCCAGTTTTTGTAGGTATAGGGAGAATAGAATGAAGAACAGACACATAGCATGCATCTTCAGGAAACATATGGGAGAGCTGACTCAAGCATGTCATTCCTCACCCTGCTTTTAGGAACAAAGGATTAGTGCTAGCAGGCAGGGGATCACAGAAGTCACAGCAACAAGGGAAACATTGCTGTACTGTGACCAATTACAAGCATAATCACCAGATTCTGAAATCCAAAAGGATAGAACTTTTGCAGTATTCACCACTGTATACCAGGACCTAAAGAAAGGATGAGCCATTCAAATAATGCCAATTAAGAAATAAAGCAATCATTAAATTCGCTGGAGGCCTGGCCATCTATTGTACTCAAAGGCAGTAGAACAAACCTAGCAGGAATTAGGTCACTTAGAAGCAAGCACTGAAGAAGATAACAGAATCCAGGCCCTTTCCTGTCACTCTTTGGGATTCCTAGAGGACATAAGGTGAACAGTATTCACCAAACTCCTTCCCATGATACATACACTGTTGTCACCAAAGACCAAAAGCAATAGGGCAAACAAATCATTGATTAAAATCCTAGAACACGTTTTTTTGTTGTTTTTTAAATCTCAAGTAGCAGCACAAAATTGTAGAGGAACAGGCTTGTGTGAAAGTTAGGAAGGGCCTGTATTCCAGGGGTCTATTCAAAAGAACCCCATTTTGAGGCCTGTGTGGTCCAGATGAAATACAGAAAGAATGTTAAGAATGTTAGTATACACCTTTAATCCCAGTAAATCAGTGATAGCAAACATCTTTAACCCCAATATTCGGAAGGCAGTGGTGGTCCATGCCATCTCCCTAAGACAGAAACAAACTGTGGAAGCACATAGGAAGCAGAGATCAGTAAGGAGTAGTGCCAGAAAAGAAGCTCCCTCTAAGATGAGTCAGAGTGAAGGGCAGGCAAAGTGACTAATCAGAGGAAGAGTTAGCATAATGAGTCAGAGTGAGGACATACTTTATACCCAACTCTCAGGATAGAAAGGCGGTCTCTCAGTTCAGAGTCAGTTACAGCAATCAGTTACAATAGGCAGTATAAGTCTAGCAGTATGAAGCAGGCAGAGAGAGGACAATACACAGACACAATGAATGAAGCAGTCTGCTGAGGATAAGGCAGAGAAGCAGAAAGGCTGATTGAAGCAGTATGGAGCAGTGAGAGCTCAGAGATGGATAAGACACGGAGGCAGAGACACAGGAGCAGTCTGAGGAATAAAAGGCAGAGACACAGGAGTAGTCTGAGGAGTCTAAGGCAGAAGACGCAGAGGCAGTTCAACAGAAGAAGTATCAGACAAGAAAAATGAGTCAGTTTGAAACCTAGCAGAGCAGTTAACTCAGAGAAATTGTGGGAGTCAGCCAGAGTCAGCCAAAATCAGAAGAGTTCAGTCAGAAACAATCAGCTGGCTCAGAAGGTCAGTTTGAACCAGTCAGTTTGGAGCCAGAAAGCGAGTGAGTTGAGTTGAATCAGAAGAGTGAGCTGTTCAGTAAAGTTCTGAGTTCAGAAGGAGCTAGTCAGAATGGCTCAATCAGCAGTAAGCCTCCAAGGCTTACACATCCTAGATTGTACGAAGGCTGAGGCTGAAGCCTTCCAGTCATAGGCTGAAGAGTAGACCATATGGAGGCTGAAATGCTCCAGGGCTCCAGGACTAGGACCAGTGACTAAATCAGCCAAAGAATAAAAAGCCTTTGAACCCAAATCTATGTCTACAGCTACACAAAACTAACATAGAACCAATGAATTGTAAAACATACAACTGAAATGCATAAAGAATACTTCATTCAACACACTGATTATGTCCATATATTACTTGGGATGACACACCTGTCCACAGTAGTAAATGGGTACCTTCAAGACAAAGCCAATGTTTGGTTCCTGGGTTTTTTGTGTTTTGTTGTTGTTTTATTTTCTCAAGTTCCCAAACTGTGACAGGTAAAAAGAAATCGTGTTGCAACCAGATAACAGTTCCTGTAATCACAGATTCTTTTCTCTGGCAGTCTATAGGAGACCTCTTGTGAAATCCAATGTCACAATCCCCCAGGAAGCCTTTCTATATCCACCTAAGGATTCCTGGCTTTATTCCACCCTCTAAGTTTAAGTTACAGCATTCAGCACATTCTATTACTAAGTGAGAATTTGGTTTCAAGGTGTATTTTTTAAGACTTAATCTTTCCTGAACATTCATAAGCCAATATAGTTGAATTTAATTTTTCAGCCAGCAGCTGGTTTCTATGGCTCTTTCTCAAAGGCATCTATCATGCAAGACAATTTAAAACAAAACAAAACAAAATAAAAAAAACATTGTTTCCAATAACCTCCTGCTGGCCTTCAATTCTACCAATAATGACTAGGAATTATCTACCATTTCTAAATTGTTTCTCTAAAAAAAAAATGTGTTTTAAATTTCTGTTTTACAGACTATTACTTTAAAGACACACTCAAAATAAAGGCCTGGGCTAGAAATGTGGTCCAGCAGAACTTTCCTAGTACACATAAGGCACCTGCTTTAAAAAGAAGGGGGGGGGGTGCAGAATTAACTAGTATACATCAATATTATCCTGAGTTGCTTTAATTAATGTGCCAATACTCGAAAACAAAATGCCAATTTTTAAAATGAACATGACTGTAAAATTTTAAGATCTTTTGAATTCAGTCCTCTTACTAACAAATCAAAAGCTCACAACATTTCACCACAGAACCTGTATTTGTAGAACAGCACACTGTGCTAATGAGATAAAACTGCAAAAAGATTAAATTAATAAGAAAATTTCAAAGAAAAGCAAAAGCCCAGAGAAGGAAAATTCTGTTGGTAGGAAGGAAGGCAAAGGAATCCATATTCCTATGTATGGAAGTAGCTTGGAGGCCAAAAGAAAAATAATGAGAGCTTGAAATATCAAGAAGTTAAGTAGGAAAGGTATCAAAAAAGAATGAGCAAAACCATAGGCAAGCAGCATTAATAACTCCATGCTATAGCAAGCAATAGTAGTTCACCATCAGAATCAACAAGCAGTTGGGTTGACGAAGTACAGAAACTGTAAGAGCTAATGGAACAAAAAAAGCAAATAGTTCACATTTGCAAGTATATTACTAAGCATGAGAATGAAATACAGATAATAAATTCCTATCTGTAGAAAAGAAAATGAAAACAAGAGGAAGCTGCCAAGTCAGGAAAACAGGCAAAACTAGAGAAACTAGCCTAGCTACATTAAAAAGAAAGGAAATTATTCAAGATGCATAGAAATTTTTCTGTTTCTGTATTATTTTAATGGCACATTCTCATGATTGGATAACCAGAGAAACACAGATAATGACAGAATTAAAATGTTAAGTCTAAATGAATTTTCTATCCTTAAACACAGAAAAAGAATTATCCCAACAAATCGAATGGTAAGCCTGGAGTCTTACCAAGCTGTGGTTGTCATTATTTCAAGATTCTAAAAAGAAGCACTCAGTGGATTTAGAAATTAGAAAAATCCTTAGAATGTTATACAAATATTCCTGTAGATACAGATACAAAAAGATATGACACTGTTGTGTCGTTAGCAGACCACAGATGTAAGATATTGTAATAAGCAGACTGGCTAATACCAGAACATAGATTTCCAGCTCAGGTGGATTTGGTTGACTCACAGTTCAAACAGAATCAATGGGTTGTTTTATACACAGAGTATGACTGGCCTGTGTTGACAACTGCCAGACCATATAGACCCATTATTTACTAAATGAGACTTTGCTCATTAAACTCTTGGTTTTTTTTTTAACCTGAATAAGTTTAGGAAAGAAAACAGTTCAGGCTACATTTCACATAGTTAGGAGATTGCTATGCCTTTGCAAAGGCCACCTGATATAAAACATGAGTACTTACTAATATCATCTTCATGATAAATGACAGAGTGAAACGGCAGAATTCGGTCTTTAATATATCTCTCTGCTGGCTCAATATAAAATGTGCCACCACGAGTCTGGATGAAACCTTCAAATCTTCCATCAATGACAGACCCATGACTAAAGCTTCCTTCTTCACCTATTGATAAAAGCAACAAATTCTTGAAATTTTAATTTGCACTTTTTTTAAAAAAGCCATTCTTATCTATTTTTTAAATAAATATCCTAAGTACAAATGTACTGGGAAATTAATTTTCACATAAAATATACCAAGTTGAATTTGAGATATGAATAGCAACCTGTATTTAGTTAAAACAGATATAAAATTACTTACATAACAATGAAAATGGAATATCGTTGCATTGACAATTATATGCTAGCACCTAGCACAGTGCCTGACATGCAGACAGCAGTCATTCAGTAATCATTACCTTAACTTAAACTTTTAAAAAGCAAACAGACCTTCTACTAAACTATGTATTTCCAGAATAAAGATACTTAAAGTATCTTTTGAAACTTTTCCTAATTTACCACAAGTGAAAAGTTCTTTTCTAACTTGACAATGTACAGTTTTTGGCCTCCTTGCTACCTAGATTTATAAATGTATTTTTAAATAGAAAACAGCCAAATAGTTCAGAAGTAATTTAAACAAAAGCATTTCTACCATCTTGTTTAAAATACTGGACAAAGAAGCCAGATACAGTGCCTCAAGTTTATTGTACCAGTGCTCAGGAACCTGAGGCAAGAGGAACCTGCAATTTCAAGATGAAAATGAACCACACATTAAGAATTAAGCCAGCCTGGGAGATGACTGGGATTCTGTCTTTTTAAAAAGATATTGGACAGACCTGTAATACTATCTCACTATTCTCTAGTGAGAGAAATAACAGCCAAATGGGGAGTACTTTTAGTTCTATTTAAATATAGTCACAAAATCTAAGCACCAACATTAAATGACATGAAGGCATAGAGTTTTTCTTTGCTTAGTTTGCTCTAAGGGTTCTGAACTCATGATCCTCCACATGCTAGGCAAGCATTCTCCCTCTGAGGTAGTTCACAGCACCAACAGCCACTTTGATTTTGCTTTAGAGATAGTATCTTGGCTATGTTGCTCAGGTGAGCCTCAAACTTCCCCTATTTCAACCTCCCAAGTAGTTGAGACTACAGGCACATGCCTGTAGTCCCTGTAAAGGGGGGCTTTAAGTTAAATTTATCAAAACTGGGCATGAGACGGGAGGATTTGAAATCAGTCAGAACACTATTAACAAGTGTTTTGTCTTGAACAACAATAAAAAAAAAAAAAAGCCTCAAAATTTACTTTTTGAAAATCTACCTCTCACTAGAAACACAATTTCCTGGGCTTAATCCCAAGTATTATAAGGAGAGGACAGGAGGGAGAAGGAAGGGAGGGAAGAAGAAAGAGAAGGAAGGGAGGGCAGGGCTCAAGAGAGTAGGGGGGAGGGGAAAAGATGAAAGGAAATGGAGTGAGAGGAACAGAGAAGAGGTAGAGAGAAGTGAGGAAAAGAAGGAGAGATAAGAGGAAAGCAGAGGAAGGCAATGAAGAATGTAGACAAGAATGAAAGGAGAAAAAAAAGCAAAGGAAGGGAAGGAAAGGGAAAGACATGATTGGACTCAACTCACAGGATGCTCTGTAATTTTGGGGGAAGGAGGAAATCAAACCACTTGGCCCTGATGCATGCTAAGTACATACTCCACCCATGTGAAATACTCCCAGACCCAGTTTCTCACAATTTCTAAGTTATAGATTAACATTAGTTGGTTTCAATTAATCACGAACTGAAAATAAGAGTTTTTTTGACTGTTTTACTATGTAGCTGCTCCTCCTGCTCATGCCTCCAGAATTATAGGAGTGTTCCATCAAATCTAACCACCAAAACATATTTTAAATGGCATCACCTTTTTCTACAAACTCATTTATACTTATATTTTTTTCATTTACCAAAAGGGGCAGAGACAAGGGATGAAGAAAGTAAGAGAATACTATAAACTGCTAGAAAAAACACTTTTCTTTGTTTACAATTAAAAGACAGCAAAAACCCTAAAATTTAGTTAACTCGAGTTAGTTTACAGGTAAGTATAAAAATGCCTCACTTATCTAGTATAATAAAAAAATAAAAGTTCTTTTTTTAAGCATTTAATTTTTCAAAATGTTATGACTTTGAGCAAAAAAATCTCATTTACAGAAGAAAATTTTTGACCACTTTGACTTAATAATTGAGGACTGTCTTTAGTAATTATTAATGTAGAGTTATAACAGCCTAGAAGACTGAATTACATTAGCCTCTTTATGACTTCCCTATCTGTTCATCCCACTTTGCTGTCAGATGAACTTCCTGCTAGGTTAATTTGTGCCTGCACCTCATGACAACTTTTTAAACTGATAACAAATATTTGTTATTAATGTCAAGAAAAACACATGAATTTTAGGAAGGAAAGGCCTGGAAATTTTTTCTTAGGTGACTTTGTTATATTGTTTTGGACTAAGATGATTTCTACTGTCAGATTCCTTTTAGGTTTTTCTATTTTTTTTTTATAGCACTTAGAAATTACCACCAATTTCTTCCTTGGAAGATCAGAAAGTTGTAAGAATCACTGAATATATTTTGAAAACTATGACTGAATGTGGTGATACATGCCTGTAATCGTACCACAAAGGAGGCAGACGTATGAGGATTACTAGTTTCAGGCTAGTCTAGACTACACAGCAAGATACTGTCTAAAAAAAAATCACACAAACTAACAAGCAAGCGAAAGTCCAAAACAACTGGAAACTCTTAACACTTGGAAACACCAAGAGTCAAAGCACTATAGACTTCAGAAGTGGTACATTGTATAATTCACTATTAAATATCATGTAAAGTGGGTCCATAAATAACTTCATTTTCAAAGACTATTGCCCTACATGACTTGCTGTATCTCCTCAGGTTTTTGTTTTGAAAATCAGAAAAGAAAGACAAATTAATTAATTAAATTTTAAAAAATTCATATATGCCTTGGGCATAGGAATATCAGGGTCAAAGGCGGGCAAGGCAGGTAACTCTAAGTAGAGCTTTCATCTTCTGCCTCTGCTCCATGTGGTGGTCCAGTCTATGGAAGGCTGTGCAAGAAGGATGTGTCCATCAACCGCCAGGACCATCTTGAGTTTCTTTTGTTTTTGTATTAACAAAGTTGGAAATTCGTTAAGTCTTATCAAAGTTTTATTTGAGCAGCAGCAATTAGGGATAGAAGTATTTATCTAATATATAAGTATAAACCCAACAGTATGGTTATGGGCTTTTCAAGAGACAGGGTCCCCTAGACTACCTTGTCATGAAGTATTGCAGTGACAGTCATCTAGCATCAGATGCCTATCTATTCTTTTCTTTCTGATATGTGCACGACTCCCATCTAGAATTCAATTCTGGGTACATTTCCAAGTTGAACCAGGGACCAGAAAACCAGTAGAGTGCTTTCTCAGTCCTTTCTGGATATCTAGGGAAAAGGTCCCTGCCCTACAGATTGGCAGGCTTGATTCTTTTAAGGATCTGAGAGTCTTCTAGAATTCTCAACACTCCAGACAACCAAATGACAAGGAATTCTTTCTTTGCCACTTTCCTCTCCTCAAGATTTACACAACCTTTTCTGAAATAGTTGCCTATATTTATAATATATACTCCCTTGTGTAGAAAAAAAAGAAAATGTCAAATAAAAGTCCAACTTACCATAAATATGTCCAGTGTAAATATGAGAGGTATCATAATCAAGTACTTTATTTGATGTTTCTACTTTAAATTCATCACTAAAAAGGGAAGTGTCCCTCTTCATTCGTAGGTTGAATTGTCTGCAAAATGGGATGGGAAAAGAAATTAAAAGGATCCAAATCTTAAATGTTTTCTTTCACTATTAAAAAAAAAAGTACACAAAATATGGACTGTGTCATACAACTTGCCTATTTGGGAAGTAATAGTGAGTTCCAAGCCAGGTGGGACTATAAAATGAGAACAAGTCTCAAAATAAAACTAAAAAAATTATTAATTCTGCCTATCTTTTGGAATTGTTTTAAGGATTAGATATTATAACATAAAGTCAGCACATTGGTTGCCCTGCAGGAAATGTGGATGAATGGCAACAATTTAATTATCATTACTAAACTTTTAAAAAGTATATATATAACCCTTCCATATTATTATAGAAGTCTGTACACAATAGAATTTCTCCTCCATGATCTTTATGGCAAATAAAGCAAGTGTTCTGTTATAGTTTATCTTTTCAAGCATGGTTTGAATAGTAGAACAGGAAGGACTCTTATTATTTAAAACACATTATAAGTTTGTACCACAGTCACTATACTCATCTGTGACATAAATAAATCAATACCTGCTTAGGAAAACTGGTCAAAAGAATCAGTGGCAGTGGCAACAGCTTCTAGTACAGGAATTCCTCTTCTAGAATTCTTATGCATGCTTGCACATACAACAGACTACAACAAACTGGCCTGTCTCCATTTCCTGTGACAAAGCCCTTAAAACATAGGACACTCCTGTCATTCAGGGACTCTACTGAACGACAGGAGTGTCCTTACCCCTATTCAAGTCCATTTCCAATCACTCTAGTCTATAAAGAGGTGATTGAACATGGGACCTCCATACAGCCTCAGGATTGGTTGATCAGGGACTGTTTAATGTTTTTATAGAGTTTTATAAACACTCTACAATTCCTGATCTCTGGGGCTGGAATTCCAGTCCTCAATCACTTGATCTTTCTGGTGATCAGCCTAACCTGAGGCTGTCTGGGGAATCCCACTTTATTATCATAGTCAGTGAAATCTGGTGAGCATCCACAGGTGGTTAACACGTGAAAGTGCTATAGGGGTGATACATCAAGAAAGGGCATGGAATCTCGGTGCTCCTATCTGTCCTTTGCATCTCTTCCATTTGGCTATTCCCAAGTTGTATCCTTTAAAATAAACTGGTATTAGTAAGACAACTGTAGGGCTCAGGGTGTGGCTAAGAGGTAAGGTACTTGCTTATCATGCTTAAGGGCTATATAGGTTTGTTCTCTACACCAATGAAAATAAAGTAGGAAAGAATTTGTATGGATGTGGAGGAAAAGAAACACTTACTCACTGATGGTGGAAGTACAAACTGGTACAGCCACTAGGAAATCAATGTGGCAGTTCCTCAAGAAGCTGGGAATCAATCTACCTCAAAATCTAGCTATACCACTCTTGAGCATATACCCAAAGGACTCTGCATCCCTACTACAGAGATACTTGTTCATCCATTTTTATTGCTGCTCTATTCATAATAGCCAGAATGTGGCATATCCTAGAGGTCCATCAAGTAATGAATGAATAATAAAAATGTAGTACATCTACACAATGGAATAGTATTCAGTCACTGAGAAAAATTTAATTGTGAAATTCATAAGTAAATGGATGGAGCTAGAAAAAAAAAATCATCCTAAGTAACCCAGACACAAAAAAGACAAATATTGTGAATTTTCTCTTGCATGTACGTGTTAGCTTTTAAGCTTTCAATATGTGTGCTACAATCCAAATAACCACAGAGGTTAGGTATCCAGTAAGGGACTAATGGGGAGGAGAGGATCTCAAAGAAGAGGAAATAGAATATAATGTTATAGAGAGACAAATGGGAAAGTAGAATAGGAAGATTAAATAGGAAGAGGGATGAGAGAGAAGGATGAAGGAGGGAATATGGTAATGAACAACACTAACGTCCATTGAAAAACCATATGGAATCCTATTACTATAAAAACTGACGTGTGTGTGTGTGTGTGTGTGTGTGTGTGTGTGTGTGTGTGTAAATAATAAGAGAGACAATGCCCCAACTAGACATCTAACGCTACCAGTAAAACCTCCAGTGCCGAGGACAGGTTGCATTTTGTTGAGTCATTGATCAAAGGGGCCCCAGAGAAACTCCCAAACCTTATAGGCTATTGCCAAGGCTACTGGTTACACTCCACAGCCCGATGGTAAGGCCTTATGCTGAAGACAAAACTTACTTATGTTAATAAACAAGGAAAAATCAAGCCGGCACCTAACAAGAAGTTTCACCTCTATTGACTAGCATTCATGGTACTGGAAGGTGCTGTGCAAGCTATCAAAAAAGAAAGGTAATTATCAATATCACCCAGCTACAAACCCTGTGACCTGCAACAATGACCTGCCTGCAAGATAAAGTGGTACAATACTGGCACATGTATTTTGAAGTAACCAACTATTTTCTGATTGGATTTAAAGCCCACTCCATGAGATATAACCCATACCTGGCACTGCTAAAGTGGCCAAGAACCTGAGACTAAATATGTGACAGGCCTAGGGGGAAATATTCTAGTATTATTCTGCAAAAGAACGTATCAATAAAATGCCTCCTAATGACACCCATAGATCATAGCCTTGTTCAATCATCATCAGAGAAGTTTCTTCTTGCAATAGATGGGCAAGAGACCCACTGGACAGTGTGAAGAGAGACTTTGGAACATTCAGTCCTAAATGGGATATTTTCATCAAACCTCAAGGCTCAGGGATCAATGCAGAAGAGGAGGTAAAAAGATTGTGAACCAGAAATGATAGATGAGTCCAATTAAATTGTATCTTGCAGACACAACAGGACTGGTACACATTTGAACTCATAGTGACTGTGGCAGCACGCACAAGATCTGCACAAGTTCAAGCTAGACAGGGCCCAGCACTAAAAGGAGGAAGTTGACACAGGGTCCTACCCCTAACCCAAAAGCTATCTGTAATTATTACCCACTGGCAAAGAGAAAATCTGTTTTCTCAATGGAGCCTCACAGGGTACATTAACCACACTTCAGGGCAGGTCCCATATCCAGGAGTAGTTAGCTAACACGAAACAAACTCACTAGTATTTTTGCAGACCACTTTGTTTCATTTCATTTTGTTTGAACTTTTTTTTTTTTTTTTTTTTGGTCTTATTGGACTTTTGCTTGTTTTGATACTTGTTTTCCTAGTTGTGAGGCGTTTGTGTTTCTTGTTTTTTGTTGTTGTTTCTTGTTTTTTGAAAGAGAAAGAAAAAGAACACAAAGTTGGGTGGGTAGGGAGGTAGGGAGGATCTAGAAGGAATTGAGGGAAGGGTAAAAACATGATCAAAATATATTGTATAAAATATTTTTCAATTAAAAAATGTAAGGAAAATATTTTCCTACATTCTGTGATCCAGTCTTTAAAATTAACTTTAGGAAGAAGATGTAAGCACTCCTTATTTTTAACAGGTTGGTCAGATCTAAAGATGGCTCAGAATTTGACACTGTGTCTGCAGGGTTAGAAGAGAGACCTTTTTGTGGGTCTGAGCCCTTAAGCCATGAAGTCTACAGCAATTCCACATAGTTACTATCAAACCTGAATTAAATGAATTGTTGAATACTCACTTGGTGTCTAGAGAATAAGAAAATGGTTAATTAATTAATTATTAGAAAATATCCCCAAGACACTGGATGTGATGGCACACTAATCCCAGCAACTCAAGAGGCAGAGGCAGCATCTCTGTGAGTTTGAAGCAAGCCTGGTTCACATAATGAGTTCCAGTACAGTCAGGGCTATGTAGAGAGACCCCCCCTCCCTTAAAAAAAAAATCAGCTGTGTGATGGTGGCACACATCTTTAATTCCAGCACTGAGGAGACAGAGGCAGGTGGATCTCTGTGAGCTCAAGGCAAGCCAGGTCTACAGAGTGTGTTCCAGACAGCCAGAGTTACAACAGAAAAACCCCTATCTCAAAAAACAAACAAACAAAAAACCCAAGAAGAGTATGCATTCTACCAGTCTATAGTAGTTAGAACAACTGATTGGAAACAACAATCAAGTCAAATAAACAATAGTATATTTAAAAAAATGGGGGAAAAATTCTTATATTTAATGAGGCCAAAAATATTAATTTTTTTAAAAACAGGAATTAAAAAAAAAAACCAAACATACAGAAATGGAAAGTGGTAGCTTGAGTGAGAATAGGTTTATACATTTGAATACATGGTCCCTAGTTGGTGGAACTGTCTGTGAAGGATTAGGAGGTATGGCCTTATTGAAGGAAGTGTGTCACTGGGAGTGAGTTTTGAAGTGCTCACCATTCAGAAGCGCACTCCATTCCCTGTTAGCTGTCTCTCTGCCTCCTAATTGTGGAAAGGGTGCTCCTGCTCATTCCTGCCTACTGCTGTACTGCCTGCCATGATGGTCATGGATGATAATAAGCCTCTGAAACAGCTAGGTTTCCTTAGTCATGGTGATTTATCACAGCAATATAAAAGTAACTAAAACAGTGAGTATATTATACTTTTTAGATATTTATTTTATTATGTGTGTGTGTGTGTGTGTGTATTTTGCCTGCTTGTATGTTTGTGCATCAGTATGTGCCCAGCACCTGCAGAAGAAAGAAGAGGGTGCTGAATTCCCTAGAATTGGAATTACAGACAGTTATGAGCCATCATGTTGGTACTTGAAATTGAACCTGGGTCCTCTGCAAGAACAAGTACTCTTAGCCTCTGAGCCAACTTTCCATCCCATATTATATATTTTTTAAATAAAATGAATGAAGTGTGTGTGTGTGTGTCCCTACATTTCTAAAGAGAACATTTTTTGTGTGAGAGACATAGTGTCAAAATGTATGCCAAATGTCCTGAAGGATATAAAAGAAATGGAAAGTAACGGTCAACTTCGAATAGAAAATGAGTAGCTGGGGACAGGAAGTGGAGGGAGATTGTGCCTTTTGTCATTTTACACCATCTAGATTTGAAATATATGCACTTATGGCTTACTAAAAGAATATGAATTAACATCTTGAGGTCTAGGAGTATAGCCTAGTTACAGAGCACTACCTAGCATGTACAAGGTGCTCTATTTTATCCTCAGTGCCACAAAAAGGTATATAAGGCATATATATACATATATATATATATATATATATATATATACACACACACACACATATATGTATATATATCTTAAGATACAACACAATGAGGCTACAGCAATGGCATAATAGTTAAGAGCAGTGGCTGATCTTCCAGAGGACCTAGGTTCAATCTCTAGCATCCACATGGCAGCTCACAACTACCTGTAACTCCAGTCCAAGGGATACTCCTCTTCTGGCTTCTGAGGGCACTGAATAAAAATGGTGTTATGGGTATTATGGGTATTATGGGTGGACAAAAAACCCATAAAAACAAAACAATGTAAGAAAAGGAATGGGAATAAGAAGAGGAAGAGGAGGAGAATGAAGACAGAGAAGTGAAGGAGGAGGAAGTGGTGGTAGAGGTGGGGATGAGGGTGGTGAAGAAATAACAACACAAGGTACCAGATGTGGTGATTGTTTAAAAAGTTCAGGCTTGACCTATATATGGAAATGATAACATATCTGCGCCTCTGCCTCCAAACTGTAAAAATTGTGAACTAAATAAGAGGACAAAACCAGTCAAAGACAGGTAGAGCCCAATGGTGGTACAGCATTTGTCTAACATGTTTAAAGCCTTTGGACCAATCCCTAGCAGCAAAGCAGGCTGGGAGGGTAGAACAGCCTACAAGCGATGACAGCTGGATGTGGTGGCTCACACCTTTAATCCCAGCACTTGGGAGGCACATCAGGAGGATCTTGTGATTTCAAGGCCATCCCGGTCTACACAGAAAGTTCCAGGCCAGCCTGTGCCACACAGTGAGACCAGATCAGAAAGAGAGTGAATGGTGGGTGGAGAGAATGAATGACAGAAAGAAAGAGTGAGGGAGCAGGGAAGGTGTGAGGGAGGAAGAGAGAGAGAAGAAAAAGAGAAGGAGAAAGATGGTGAAACTAGAAGATGAGAATTTTATTGCATATGTATTATAAACATGTTCAAGAATTAGAAGGAGCATATTAGCATAATTAGAAAACAAGCTGTAAGAGAAAGGACAAGAAGGAAATGGCAATATAAAAATGATACTGTGGTTCAAATGAGAAATGTGCTTCCCATCCCCAGCTTCTCTGGTGGTGCTACTGTCTGGGAAGTTATAGAATCTTTGGTTTGTAGGGCCTAGTCACTGAGGGCAGGCCTTAAGATTTGTAGTTCTGGCCACCTCTCTGCTTCCTGGTCTGAGAGGCATAAGCAAGGAGCCCAGCACTCCTCCCATCACTTGTCAGGAACTACTCCCATTGCCATGTCTTCCTTGTCATGATGGACTGTGCCCTCAAACCATGACCCAGGGGCTCTTTCCTCCCTTAAGCTGTTTCTTATCAGGTATTTGGTCACAGCAACCAGAAAAGTACCTTAATAAAATTAGTATTTCATGATCAATTTAGTTTACAGGAATAAGGTAGGTTTACATTTTAAAACCAATGTAATTCACTATATTCAAAGGGGAGAAAACACACAATCATATCGTTATGTAGAAAAAGCAACTGAAACTTTCAGCACCACTCAAGATGAAAATATTTAGAAAACAAGGAAGAATCAGAACTTCCTTAACCTAACAAAATATATTGATATATTTTAGTGTTAAAGAACAATCATTCCTCCCCTAAGGTAAGAAATAAAGAAAATATTTGCACTTGTCAGTTCTCTTCAACACTGAACAAAGGTCCTCGTTAGCACAATAAACTCAGTGTATAAGCAAAGAACTAAGCATGCCTTTATTTGTAGACAACATAAAATTATCTATGTAGAAAATCCTAAGAAATCTACTGGACACTAACAGAAGTAGTGAACTTAACAGAGTCATAGGACACAGGAGTAGCATAGCAAGACCAAAGCAACCCCTGCCAGCCTGTTTTTATATCTAGCAACAAACACATGAAAGATGAAATCTAAGAAACAATTCCCTTTAATGTGTGTGTGTGTCTCTCTCTGTGTGTCTGTGTGTGTGTGCACACGTGCGAACATGCACATCCCTGTGTCCCCCTCCTCCCATAGAGGTTTTGTTTTGTTTTATTAGACAGGACCTCCCTATCTAGTACTGGCTAGCCTTGAAATCAAGAGATCCACCTGCCTCTGCCTCTGCCTCCCTAGTGCTGGGAATTCAAGATGTGTGCCAACATGCTCAGCTACAATAGCATTTTCAAAAGTGCTTAGGAGTAAATTTAACAAAAGACCTATCATGTCTCTACACTGAAAGCTATTTAGGAAAAAAAAAAAACTGTTGAAAGAAACTAAAGAAAACCTAAATACAAGGAGGTATTGGATTCAGAATTTGAAGACTAAATAGTGTTGTTGGGCTGGGAGTACTGTGTGGTGGTAGAATGTGTGCTGAGTATGCATTGGGCTTAGGACATGAGGTCATGAGTTCAAGATTTGGCACGTCTTCCAAAAAGCTATCAACTTTTCAAACTGTCTAAAGATAAAGCATTCTCCATCAAAATAGGAAGTTTTGCTGTAGACACTGACAAGGCAGCTCTAACACTGACAGGAATACAAAGAACCTAGGCCAGCAAAGCAATTCTGAAAAGAAAACAGAAAGCCATAACCTCCCCAAACAGAGCCACCAATTATTCAAATACATAAACGTATGGGAGACATTTCTCATTCAAACCACAACCCATTCAATGAGACAGGCCTGACATCTCCAGATGTTCAGTTCCTCTTTCTTTTTACAAAGATGGTTGAGATGGTCCATCTATATTTTCTTTCCATTACTATTGTAGGAGTGAATATGAGCAAAGCAATGATGTGCATATGTAAAGGTTTCAACAAAAACATTGTTTTATGTGCTAATTTAAAAATAAAAAGGACAAGTTACCAATGAACATCAAATACTGTGAGCTGATCACAAAGTTTACTTTCACTAGGATGCTTTTTTATTACATTTTATATCACTTATTTGTGTGGAAGTATGTATGTGTATGTTTAAGCACACATGTGCCACAGCACTCCACCTCTGCGGAGGTCAGAAGACACTTTGGAGAGTCTGTTCTCTCCTTGCACCATGTGGCTCCCAGGTGAACTCTAATCACCAGGTTTAGCAGCAAATGTCTTTACTAAGCCACTCACTAGCCCACTAGTATATATCTTTTTAAAACAGAAAAGTCCATTATTTCAAATCACCAAAATGCATCACATACACATACATAAATAATAAGTAGAACAATTCTGTCGAAGAAGACAGAATCAGTTCTGTGCGCCTCAGGCATCATCCATGGGAATTCTAGGGCTCTACAGACTGAAAACAATGACAAAATTACCACAGATTAAGCAGGAAATGTAAGTTTAATAATTTCACAAGTCAAAGAGAAGAGTACCATGGATATCACACAAATAAAACCAGAGTCTGAATCTGAACCAGTCATCTTTAATTAGCTAGCCAATGACCTCACCATATCAAGTTATAGTTCCCCTGCTGAGGATGTACGAGGGAGCCCCAACTGACAAAATGTAGGCTTTCTGGTAAAAGCCAAAAAGCAAAGGACTGACTGAAAAAACATAACCAGTGGTGAGAAATTTGAAAAGAATGTGTCCATAGTGGGAACCTACAAAAAGTAGATCAAAGAAGTAAAATAGGGTGTATACTTTCTGTCTCAGAATGTAATCCAGTATCAATTTAGGCAAATGACCACCAAGGCCTTCAAGATAAAGAAAATGGAAGTCATTAGACTGACAGGTGAGAGTAAGCTATTTGTGAAACTTTAAAAACAAACAACAGTTGGGTCAAATACATTGGTAGAATCCCTTTACTAAGGACAAGCAAAATATGTGTGTACTTCACACAGTAAGGAAGAAATTATCCAAATCAAAAGAAACTGGATCCCTGCAAATCACCACAGAATTATAAAGATAGTTCCTCCAAGATTAGCCCATTAGGCTTGTACAACAAATTCTTGAGTTTGATCTCCAGAATCCATGTAAAAAGAAAAGGCTGGGCCTGATGGCACATGTTTGTGACCCCAGCACTGGAAAGCAGAGAGAGGGGGATGCCCTGGGCTCCTTAGTCAACCAGCTTAGCCTACTTGGCAAGTTCTAGACCAGTGAGTGACATGACCCAAAAAAAAAGAGGTGAGTGGAACCTGAGGAACAACTTCCAAGGCTGTCTTCTCACTTCCATATTCATGATCACACGTGAATGTACACCTAGACATGTGCGCACCTACACACATACAAACAAACAAAAAGTATAGCTCTTAAAAGACTGAGGTAAGATTACACTTGTTCAAGGTCAACCTGGACTACAGGTAAGTTCCAGACTAGCTTATGTTATATAGTAAGTTCCAGGCTAGTCTGAGCTACAGAGTGAAACTTAAACAAAACAGCACTCAGGAATCAGAAGCAGGAGGACTGCCATTAGCTCAAGACCAGCCTGTGCTACAGACTTTGTTTCTATTAAAAAAAATAAATAAAATCAGTTAGATGGTTCAACAGGTCATCAGGTAAGGGCACTTAAAACACAAGTCTTACTAAAACCTGAGTTTGAATTCTAAACCCACGTAAAGGTGGAAGAACCAACTTCATTAAGAGTTGTTCTCTTACCTCATATGCATGTGCAGACACAGAGAGACAGACACAGACACACACACACACAGATACACACACAGACACACACACACACACACACACACACACACACACTACATAATAAATGCTTTTAAAAGAAATAAAAAAGGAAATAGGTTTTCTGCTACCCAACTCATGATATGGCAGAAACAAAGCCCAAGACATGTCCAAGCTAACTATAGAGATATTACATCACAGAACACAGAACTGCAGAACCAAGACTTAAACAAGACTAAACTTGCATTTTCAAAGACCACATCAATTAAATTCCTCAGGAGATTATAACACATTGGTATTATAGAAGCCTAAAATGCATGGTAGTCAAGCCATAGAAACATGGTAGTTAAGGCAGGACTATATAATAGTTATAGCAGGATACAACATGTCATTAGCTAGTATTTAAAAGGAACACAGGAAAACAGTTTCTGGTACATTATACCCTATTACATGAAGACAAGGATCGAAAAACACAATTTATCTGAAATTATTACAAAAGCCCTGTGTCTTACAATATATCTGCCCACTACTTTGTGAAGAATGACTGCCATGATGCTTGGGCTAGATCAAGTGCCTAGCACGCATGTTGCTAAAGGTTTGATTCCCAGTACTGGGAGAACAAAGAAAAACACTGAAGAGGAACTTAAGTGGAAGAATCTATTTGCTAGTATTTTAGTATTAAATGTGCCATAAGCAAGTGGAATTTTGCTTTTTCTGATTAAATGATTTAGGGCCAGTCCTAAGCAAAATATTGCTTTAATACTTCCCCTGCCAGCAGTTAATGCTTACATTACATTCTCTTCCTATTTCTGTATCCCTTCCTACCTTCCATCCTTCTCCTCTCTTTCCCTCCCTTCCTCATCTTTCTCTCATCATGATCATTACCTATGTAAAAACCTAAGTAAGACTGAGGCTCTGCACCTCAACTTCACAAGGGGGAGACATACACATGTGGACACAATAAAACAAGGTAATCAAATAAGGAAAAAGTTATAACTGACATACATACAGCACTAAGTAAGCAATCCCTCTTATCCAAATGAAGCCATTTCAGAAATTCAAAAAATTTATTATTTCTAATGCAATTACCTTTGATGCATTTTACCTTAGAACCTATTTGATATGTTCTTTTAAAATACCTTTCTTCAACAACTGTAGTGCTGGCTCAAACAGCACTTTCAACTTTATTTCAAGAGCAATAGCTTTTCGTAGAATTCTTAACTTTGGGCTTGGAAACTAGGCAGGGTAGCTCACACCAATAATCTTTGCATCTGGAAGCTAAAGAAGAGGAATTCCCGCAAGTTCAAGATCAACACGGTCTGTATCTTTAGTTCCAGGCCACCCTGATACACAAAGTGAGGCCCTGTCTCAAAAAAATAAAGGTGTGGGCTGGGTACACAGTTTGCTTGAGCAAACTCAAGCAAGACCAGCCTAGCATATAAGAGACTCTGCCTCAAAGAAAGGGAAAAACCCTTAGATTTGAAACACATACATACATACATACATACACACACACACACACACACACACACACACACACACACACACAGAGTTTTGTTTTGTTTGGGACAGGGTCTCTCAACATAGTCCTGCCTCTGCCTCCTGAGTGCTGGGATTAAAGAAATACACCACCATGCCTGAGCCTGGCATTAAAGAAAAAAAAAAAAAAAAACTTATTAAGCAAAGTCGAAAGTTTGATTGTATGCTTAGTTATAAAAGAAATACAAAAAGGACTTTAATAACTGAATGTACAGGAGCTGAGCTACCTCTCAAAATTTAAGGCATAATTGTCTAATCATAATGCTGTACAAGCATTCTTTATATGTCTGAGCTAGCTGTGCTGTATTCAACATGTTCTGTAACTGATTTAAGTAGACTTGCCTGGTTCTGAGGGACTAGTCCCTGCTTTGCAAATAAGATAAACAAACTCTAACTGGTATTTTTTAAGATTGAAAAAATAGATAACCAATCTAGTCACAAGGCATATGACAGTCACATTTTATAGATATGGCTACAGTTAACTGTAACACAAAGTTTTCATTATAGTGTACTCATTAACAAAACTACACAAGAGATCATTTGTAAAAATTAAATGCAAGTCACTTTTGACCCCCAAATTTATTAATCTGTACACAGATACATATACTACAGGTGCTATGATATACTTAATAATTACTTCAATTTGGTTCTTGTTGAGACAGTGTCTTGTTATGGAGACTACACTGTTCTAGAACATGAGATCCTCCTGCATCACCTCTTAAGTACTGGGGATGGATTACAGTCATGCACCATCATATCTGGTATTAGTATTGACAGGAAAAACATATCTAGTAAGAAATCTGTAATTTCTTATACTTCATCACTTTGTATTTCCTACACCACTTTGTATTTCAAAGAAAGGGAGAAGCAATACCATCAAACTAGTACCTCAATAGGAAGTTCTCCCACTGTAAGTTTCCACAGTAAAATGTCTCTAAAATACCATATCATATTTTTCTTCTTCACAATGACTTCTGCACACCTTACTGTTTCTATTAGATCTCTGTTTCTATTTCTATCATGCAGGGCTTAAATTAAGTCACTTTTAACCAGTAATCAAATTATTTTTTTGGATGACTACATACCTCCATGGTTACTCATGCAGTAACTTTTTCTCACTCACATATACATAAAAGAACTTGTGGTTTGGTTTGTCAAATATAAAATGTGTAATTTACCTAATAAAAATCTGCCTATACAATGTGTCATCCAAACCAGAGGCAACTAACTGAAATCTCATCTTCTCCTACTAGTGAGGAATACAATAGTAAGTATATCTGTGAACACAGTAGTAAGCTTATTTTGAAGTTACTAAAGTTAGAAAGGCTAATAACATTATTGTTTTATGGTGCTAATAAAGAATGGGTAATTTTAATAATACCTAAAACTAAGAGTTATTAAAATTTATTTAGTGTGGTAAACTGCTAGCCCTAAAATTTTTAATACAAAGAAATATCTTCAAATTAATCTTTTAATTAATCTATTAACATCCGCTCAAAGCACCTAGATCATATGTGTAACATACTGAGCAATACTAAATAACAAGGTGTTTGCTTATAAAGAGAAAACAACACATAAGTAGAAATAGGCAGGGCTGGAAAGATAGCTCAGTGGTATAAAGAGCAATAGCTGCTTTTGCAGAGAACTAGATCAATTCCCAGCACCCATAAAGCAGTTCACAAACACCTACAACTCCAGTTCCAGGGGATTCGATGACCAGTCATGGCCTCCATGAGTACCAGGCACATACATGGTGCCATGCACAAACATGCAAGTAGGCCAAACACCCATATACATAAAATAATTTTTAAAAAGAAAAGAAAAATAAGCAAGAAATACATGGAAAGGAAGAGAGCACAAATCAAATGTCAATGAAATGGTGGGAAATATAAAAGTTCAAAAGAATGGGGAAGGGGGTCTATAAAATGCAGAAGTTGAAATGCACATTATAAGATGATCATAATGTAAGATAAATGTCACAAAGAACAACCTGTATATGTACATCAGACACCCAGAAGACCATTGTGGTTGAAAAAGACACTTATAACTAGGTTAGACTAATAGATTATGACTAATTTTCAGAAAAGGTTCAAAGGCAACTTTTAAAATCTATCTAAAACTTGTTAAAGGAAGGCTTCAAAGCATGTAAGCTACAAGCTGACATGAAAAAAGAAGCATTTAGGGGCTCAATGGAAAGTGTTTGTCAGCAGGTGCAAGGCTCTGGGTCCCATACTCAGCACCACAAAAGAGGGTACAGTGGTATTTAGGGAAGAGCCACATTGTAGCCAGATACAGAATAATATTACTGATTAGGGGTTGGAAGGTTAGAAATCTACTATTAAGTAGATAATACAGGTCTCAACCAAGGATACACCAATACAGTAAGTTTAAAATATAATTAGAGCAAGTAATAAAGAGTGCCTGACCAAGAGTACAATGGGAAAAAAATGCAATTTTTTTTAAGTCATCATCCAGATCTGGTTAAAATATATGCTGTGCAAATTATCTAACTTCCCTGAGCCTGTGTTTCCTCAGCTTATATAGTTACCTTTGTCTGAGTGAGTGTTAGTTATTTTTAACTGTCAACTTGTCACAACTGAGAACACCTCAGAGGAGAGCCTCAATTAAGGAAATGGCTAAATGAGATTTGCCTGTGGGCATGTCTGTGGGGAAGTGTCTGGATTATTAATTGATATAAGAGGATCCACCCACTATGGGTGATACCACCCCTAGGCAGGTGTTCCTCAACTGTCTAAAGAAGATAACTGAATGAAGCTACCAAGCCAACTAGCAAACAGCATCCTCCATGGTTCCAGCTGTACCTCGTTGGCTATGAAGTGAGTTCCTCCTTGGTCAGAGGTAAGGATGTATGGTATAGCAAGCAGGCCTCCCTGCCCTGACTTCCCTCAGTGATAGCTGGTGACCTGGAGTTGCAAGCTAAAATAAACCTTTCCTTCCTTCAGTTGCTTTTGGTCAGAGTATTTTACCACAGAAAAGAAAAAGAAAAATCAAACTAAACATCGCTAAGAAGACTAATAATAAAATGCACATAAAGGGCCTTCAAATGACTCAGCAGATAAAGGCAATTTCTGTGGAAGTCTGACAACCTGATGCCTGGACCCCACATAAAAATGGAAAGAGAGAAAAGAAGCCACAAAGTTGTCTTCTGACCACTGCATGTGCACCATGGCATGCACACACACACATATAAATAATAATAATAATAATAATAATTTTAAGAAAATTCAAGTAAATACTTAGAACAGCCATTTAATAACTAATTTTTTTTCTTTCTCCCTTAGCTCTTCTTTCTGTGTCCCTTAACAATTCTGTTTCAAAACTGAACAGTTTAGCAGGTAATCTGTTTACTGGTTTAATTACAGAACTAAAAAAACTGAGTTAATAAAAGATTAAGTAGCCAGGCAGTGGTGGCACTCAGGAAGCAGAAGCAAGTGGATCTCTGTGAGTTCAAGGCCAGCCCCGTCTACAGAATGATTTCAGGACAGCCAGAGCTACAACAGAGAAACCCTGTCTCAAAAACCAAAAAATAAAAAATAAAATAAAAGATTAAGTGACTTATTCAATAGCAAACCATTAGCTACTATGTCTGTTGGTACCAGAAAAGATACATTAAACAAAAAACATATAAAAAGTATAAACACAAACACAAGTTCTTTTTTAAAAGACTTATTATTTTATTATCAAATTTGATTCACTGTAGGGAACAGTGAGCCATAAGGGCTAGATTATGTCTAGATAATATGGTGCTGATATGGATATCTGGTATGAGTTAGCCAAAACATACCTGACACTCAACATCTAAGGGGCTATGGCACAAAATGGCTGACACCAGATATCCAGGAACACCAAAAGTAAATGGTAAGGTCATCCATTATATAACTATTCCTAGTGGAGTGCCACTTTTGTGTGATATATGGTCTTAATATCACAGGCAAGTGCCGTCTCTTTCACCACCTGTCTGTGTGGGTCTGACACTCTCTACTTCTGTGAGGCCTCTGTACCAGGTCAGAGTGTGTATGTGCTATGTGTGTCCCCTGTGTGGCAACTTCTGCCTGGGTACTTGCCAGCATCTCTCTACCAAGCCACTTGTATGCTACTGAAAAAAGTACATCTTATCTGTCTATGGCTCCTCATAATTTCTGCAACCTCCTAGCTTCCTGTGACCCTCCACAAGCCTCCAAGCTTGGACCTCACATTAACAATTTAAAAACTTTTACATGTGACTTATATATATAAAAGGGCAATCCATTTTAAAAGAAGGCATATATATATATATATATATATATATATATATATATATATATATATATACCAAATTCCAGTGAAAGATGAATTTTCATTTATGAATTTCCCATTAGAAAAATAAAAGTTCCTTTCTTTAGCAGATTGAATCAAAAGACTCAGACACTGTCAGCAATGAATTTACTCACCTTCCATGGGCATGAAAATCTAGAAGTAAAAACTGGTCCTCATGTGAGACTGCTCGTTTGGCACGCTGGTGTTTTTGGTGTAATGAATCCACACTGTAAGATAATCCTTCATAATGTCTGATATATTTATTTAGAGGATTTCCATACTGACCTATAAAAGCAAGCAAAAGGTAACAGTCTGAAATTAGTACCATCTTGAAAGGCCATTCTAGTTCTAATTAATTAGTTCTAACTCATCCATTATTTTCAAATATCTATGAATAAGTATGTACCAACTGTCTCAATCCTGACTACTATGATGAATCACCCACTAGTATTATTCTCACACACTTTTTTAAAAATTGTTTTAAAAATAATTTATTTAATTTTATCTTATGCGCATTGGTGTAGGGGTGTCAGATCTCCTGAAACTGGAGTTACAAACAGTTGTAAGCTGCCATGTGGGTGCTGGGAATTGAACCTGAGAGACCTCTGGGAGAACAGCCAGTGCTTTTAACCACTGAGCCATTTCTCCAGCCCCAACACACTTTTAAACTTATCATGAGGATGACATTAGCTGGGTATGGTAGTATACGTCTTTAATCCCAGCACTGGGGAGGCAGAGGCAGAGGCAGGCAGAACTCTGGTCTACACAGTGAGTTCCAGGACAGCAAGAGTTATAAAGCCCTATCACAAAACAACAACAACAATAAAAACTTACTATAAGGGTGACATTAACCACACACAAAACTTTTGTATTTACTGTAGGCTTGTTTTAGATATGCTTTATCAGGTTGAACAAATTGACATTAATCACATTTTGGCTGATAAAAATTTATCACCATAGAAGCCAATTTTGTCACCTGTTCTACTCTATTATCAGATTAAAAGATAAGTGGAAAAATGGTATGTCTTCAATTAGTATCATTTCTCCCCTTCAAGTTTGGTCAAAATTAATCAATGAGGGGCTGGAGAAATGGCTCGGTGGTTAAGAACACTGGCTGCTCTTCCAGAGGACCTACCCAGATTCAATTCCCAGCACCCACATGGCAGCTCATGCCTGTCTGTAACTCCAGTTCCAGAGGATCTGACACCCTCATGGAGACCCAACAATGAACAGAAAAAATAAAAGACAAAAACAATTAAACAATGACATCATTTTGGCCTAAAATTGTTTTGTGAAAAGGTTTTAAGTACAATTTCATTTTATAAATATATTAAAAAGCAGGGCATGGTGTTGCACACCTTTAATCCCAGCACTCAGGATGCAGAGGTTGGTAATCTCTATGAGTTAGAAGGCAGCCTGGCCAGAGCTACACAGTGAGACCCTGTCTCAAACAGCAACAAGTAGTCTTAAAAAAAACTAAGTCCTGGGTGAACTTTATAGGCATTCACAATCCATTTCTATTTTCACTCTCTCTCATTTCTAATTTATTCTTTGATCCACATACTACTTTAAATACTATTAGCTTCCAAATATTGAAGATTTTTCAACTATATCTTGATTGTTTAATTTGTTGTTTTTGTGCTGCTAGGGATCAAGCCCAGGACCTCATATATGGTAGGCAAGCACTCTACCACTGAGTACATCTCAGGACCTATTTCTGTTATTGATGTCTAACTTAATTCTTATATAGCCAAAGAACACAGTTTGTACGACATCCTTTCAGATACACTGAAATTTCTTTCATAACTCAGAATAAAATCTCTCCTGAGAAGTGTTATTTGTGCACTTGAATATAACCTTTCATAATCACATTAGAGAAAAACCACAAAAGAAACAAAATCAAAGAAGGAAAAAAAAAATCAACCTGAGATGGAAACAAATGTATGGAAATAATCTGAAACAAACCAGAGTCTTTGATGATATTAAGGAATTCTTGCTACTTTTCTTTAGTACGATACTGTGGTTACATAATAGAAGGTCTTGAATTTTCAAAGACAGTTTTCTGAAGTATTTTGGGGGTTAAATGGTATGATATCCATAACTTACCCTGAAGTGATCCCAGAAAAAAAGAAAAAGAAGGATGCAAATTATTAAGTCAACACCCAGTTCTGACTAGGATGAAATAAAGACAAACTGAATTTAATGAGTCACCTGAACAATGAGAAGCTGAACAAAACAAATGAGATGAGTTCTATTCCAAATGCCCACAACTTCCAAGAACCAACCTAGACAGCTGAGTTCAGTGAGGCCTAGCATTTAAGATCTGTGAGACAGAGCTGCCATGAGGAAGAGAATGGTAATACTTGAAAAATGTTTGGTAAGTAATGATCTGTATATAAAAGAATAAATTACCCCACCACAGAAAATAAGAGCCATCAGAAAGAAGGAGAATTTTTTTTAAAGACAGGGTCTCTCTATGTAGCCTTGACTACCCTAGAACTTGCTATATAGGCTAGACTAGCCTTGAATTCACAGAGATCTACCTGCTTCTGCCTCCTAAGTGCTGGGATTAAAGTTATATACTTCTATGCCAAGCCAGAACACATCAAATACAGGACTGGTTAGGTATTCATATTCATATCATGAAAAGAAGAAAGTCCTAAAAATATATGAAGTTCCCACGGGGTATAACCCTCAGATAATTAACTCCTTAGTAGTGGAGTATAAGTAGCCATAGACTAACAGCTTTTCTAGATCTAACTAAGCTTAAATAAACTTTGGTCCTCCAAATTAAAATAACAAATTGTATTTAACTGATTCCAAGTAGCTTAAATGCCAGAAAAGTCTGAATGCATTTAAAGAAAAGATACAAACACTTCCAAATATAAAAATTAGAATGTTCATTATCCAACAATTACCATGCATATCATATATGTATGTGTGTGTGAGTATTCATCCATAACCAGAAAAAAATCAGTCCTTAGTAATATTAGAGATGATGAAGTTTATAGATGAAAGTTGTAAAAGCAGCTATTAGAAATAATCCCCACTAAGCCAGGTGGTGGTGGCACATACCTTTAATCCCAACACTCTGGGAGGCAGACACAAGCAGATCTCTTGAGTTCAAGGCCAGCCTGGTCTACAGAATGAGTTCTAGACAGAGAAACACTTGGGGGTGGGGGTGGGACACTAGTTCAACAGAAAACAGGAAAACAAATATTATGGAGAGGGATATATATGTATGTATGTATATATGACCCTAACACAACCAAAAAAAAAAAAAAAATGTAAAAGGAAACAAGATAAAGGCAATCTTGAATGTTGCCTTAACTGGATTGAGAGATATCCAGATTAGTAAGAACCTGTGTCTGTTGTGGGCATCTCCAGATACTGTCAGATCATCCGGGCTCTGACCTAACCAATGCTCTCAGTCTCCAACAGATTTCAGGTGTTGAGGAGACTACTGGAAGGAGATATAGCTACGGAAGGTGGGCCCAATTGTGAGGACGTTAGTCACTAGGGACATACCTTTGAAAAGCATATTTACCTTGGCCCTGCAACCTCCTGTTACCCCTCCTAGTTTCCTGGACATTATAAAGTAAGCAACTTTGTTCCATCAGAATATTCTATCTGCCTCACCACAAGCCCAGAAATAATGGCAGCATAGGCCCATGGACTGGAACCTCTGAAACCATGAGCCAAAAGAAACCATTCCTTCCTTAAGCTGATTTTCTCAGGCATCTATCACAGCAACAGAAAGACACACAGTCTAAGCCCAGACTTGATTCCCAAATTCATCCACAGGCACCAAGCTTAGGAAGGATTGCAACTTTTCTTCATAAAGAAATTCCAGACTTCAGCCAGCAGCTATTTTCCTTTTTTCCTACAGGATTGCTTTAAGCATCAATAGTGTTATTAACAGGGCCAGGGACCACCTAGCACTCAGGAGGCAGAGGTAGGTGAATCTCTGTGAGTTTGGAGGCCAACCTGGTCTACAGAGTAAGTTCCAAGATAGCCAGAGTTACAACAGAGAAACCCTGTCTCGAGAAAGGAAAAAAAAAAAAAAAAAAAAGAACTGATAACAAAAATTTACCAAATAATGCAGGGGTCTACAATCTATAACCCCAAAAGCCAGTTTCCAGATAGTATCTGTTTTTAAGACAGATAAACTCATTAATTTGAGCCGAATAAACTTGTTATCCCAGCATTTCAGAGGCTAAGGGAGATAGAGCATTACAGAATGTTTCAGAAGTCACTAAAGACACTAAGCTTCTTTAGTATTGACTTAACTACATTGCATCCCTTTTTTTCTGCTGCAATAAGAAACACTAACCTGAGATCAATAGACCTCTGTGGTAGTTAATCTTAGTGTCATCCTGACTAGATTAACAAATACCTAGAGATGGGGTAAGAGAGATGGCTCATCAGTTAAGAGCATTGGCTGCTCTTCCAGAGGACTGGAGTTTGACTCCCAGCACCCACATGGCAACTCACAACTGTCTATAATTTCAGTTTCAGGAGCTCTGATGCCCTCTTCTGATCGCCAGAGATACCAGGCATCCATGTAGTACACAGACATACATTCAGGCAAATACTCATACACATAAATTGTTGTTTGGTTTTTTATTTAAAAGAAAATAAATAACCTAGAGAGCTGCCAAAGTGCTATTTCTAGATGTGTTTATAAGACTGCCATGTGAACTAAGGATGTGCGTGGGGAAGATAAAACATACTAACCCAATCATTATGGGTAGACATCATCAAATCATCAATCATACATATTCATTTGTCTCTTCTTCTCTCTTTGATAACCTACCATGAGACTTCTCATCCTCTATAACTCAAGCCAATTCCTCTAATAAACTCCCCCTCATACATCTAGATCATCCAGGTCTACCTATTTGTCTCTTAATGGTTTTATCTCTCTTGAGACCTTTTGGAGAGAACTTGTAAACTCCATGATTATGTATGAAAACTTCTGAAAATATTTTTTATTTTCTTTCGTGGCATTGTTTCTGTTTCTCATATTTAAATCTCTCCCTCATCTACTTATAACCTTAACTGTTATCTGTTTCTTAATCTGTTTTTAACTTACTATACCATCTAGGATTACCCCAAACCATTCACCAAATAAGAAATGAAGGCATTTTTACTTTTCCCTCAACTTTAGTAAGAATACCTTTAGTTCATCACATATTCATAAAATCATGCTAATGCTTTCCTCCCATTTCTATTTTAGAAATCTAGTATTTTAAAATTCACATGAAAATCTGGCTAGAAGACATTTATAAAAAAAAATTTATAGAGCTTCACATTTTACATCTTAAGAAGGAAAATTAAAAACCCAAAACTATAAGAGGCTATTTTATATTAAGTACTTTCGTTGTAGGGGCTTTTTTGTTTTGTTTGTTTTTAATGACCACTGACAGCTTACTATTGTACAGGGAAGAAAAAAAGAAGACTATCCTGATTAGGTAATGTTTTTGTTTAATTAAATGTTTAATTGAGACAGCAAAGATGGCTTAGTATGCAAAGTTGCTTTTTACCAAGTCTGGTGACCTGAATTCAAGCCCTAGAACCTAGAATAAGTTAGAAAAAAGAGAACCAACTCTCAAATGTTGTCCTCTGAACCTCATGCATATCATGGTAGGCTCATGCCTCCATTCCACTCCCAACAGAAAAAAAATAATAAATGTAATTTTAAAATAAATTTATAAGTTAGCACTTGATTTAAAAACAGGTAAGTAAAATAAATGCTTATATAAGTTGTTAACTTTATATCTCTGTTACAAAAAACTTGAGTACAACAACTTAAAGGAGGAAACACTTAATTTGACTCACAATTACAGAGGTTTTGGTCTACCATGTCAGAGACAATGTGGCAGAGCAAAACGGCTCACATCAGTGCCAGGAAGCAGAGAGAGTGTTTCCTTAATTCCCTTTTATTCTACCAAGGACTCAACTATTAGATGGTAGGTACCTCCTATACTCAGAGCAAGGTTTACCACTCCCTTACACCTAGTTAATCCTCTCCAGACTACTAATCTAGGCATCAAGATGATAATCAAGGTTAACCATCACAATAATGGTATTTATCAGTTAAATGTAATGATGATTAAAATTTATTGAGCACTTGCTATTTACCAAGCTATGCACTGCTCTGAACTTTTCTATTTGATCCACCAAGTGGATCTATAAATTAAAAACTACACAATATTAAAGAAACTGGTGGTTAGGAGATACAAAACAAGCCCAAGGACATGGAGCAAACCAGGAGCAATATGAAGAAGGTAAATGAGGAATCAACAAGCTCATAATAACATATAATAGTTCTATTATCTTCATAAAGTCAGGCATCATTCATGATGCTGATATGACTGCAAAAAAGAAAACTGAAATAAAAAAATCAAGTGACAGCACATGGCCTTCAAAACTAACATCTACCTTTAAGATATATATATTTTTTAAAGCCACATATAATAAAATAGTAAAGAGGAACAGAATGTACTTTTTATAGATCAAAAATATAGGTGTATACCCTTGATTTCCACAGCTAGTAATTGAAATTGGCATGATTTACTCCACAGGAACCCAGGCCAATCTCCAACCCTTGCACCACTTACCTCAGTTAGATACCACAGAATTGCCTGTTTCCACATGCAGAATCTGGGCTTGCTCAGTGAGCTTTGTTCTTATACTTTAGTAACTGGTCAGGAACTCACAAGAGCACAGATTGCCATTATGTCTCACAGACACTTGTTAAATATTCACCTGTCTATATATAAACAAAGCATGGCCTCTAGGTCTCTCACTTTTACATCCAGCCCTCCTTGGCATAGATCTCTTGATTCCTCCAGTGCCAATGTGCCAACTGCCTGCTCCAATTCCTTACCATCTACTCTAGTCCTTATCCTTGTCACCTGCTATTGTTCCAGTCCAGGTTCTATCAGTCTATAATTGATGTGGGACTAGCAGTATTATCCTTCCTATAATATCAATCAAATCAGGAGAAAGCATGAATCAAGTAAAGCAACACCCCACTCAAGTAGAATCCAAGATTTTGTGTTTCTTACAAATTATCTTGTAAATCCTCCTCCAGAAAATAGTAATACTAAATCCCATAAATACTAAAGTATTTCCCAGTGTGATTTTATTCAATCTCTACACTTCTCATATAATACTATCTACTTAGAGTAAAATTTTACACTTTTAAACAGTAACAAACCTCTCCACTTTCAACCTCAGTACTAACTAGGTAAGTCCCAGAAGCAAACAGCATGCACCATAATTACTGTGAAAATATTAATAGTGCTGCCTTTGTAATGTCATTTTTGTTTGGTTGTGGTACTGGGGACTTAATATAGGAACCTCACGTGTATTACACTACCACTGAGCTGTACCCATCAGCCCTTCTAGTACCAGAAACTCAATCTAAAAGCAATTGGAAGGAAATTTCCAAAAGTAACAAAAGGCACACACACTAATGCCAAAACTTCAGCAAGAAAGCATGGCTGCTCAGTTCAGAACCTAAGCCTCCAGGGATAGTTGTAATTACAGGTGCCTAGTTCATAACAATAGCTTTCTATACATGCTTAGTTGTGTCCCAGCTGCAAAAGAAATTTGGAACTCCAAAAGCTGGAAAAAAAATGTTTATTCTATGACAAATACTATGACAAATAACTGACCTCCTTTTTGGTTCCACTCCTACCATCCTACATACCAAAATTGTATACAAATACAATATTTAAGAAAAGTACAAGCAGGTTAGCCTTCCGGACTAAAAGTCTAACTACAGCTTATAAAGCTGAGTGTGATATCCTTGTAAGAAGCTGCATTCCCCCAACCCAACTCCTATCTATTCTCCTCTTATCCTCCTCCACTTTTCCTTCTATATGCAATATCTCCACCCACCACCTTTTTGTTATCCTGAGTTCTCTGGCCACCCTAAATGTATATTTCTCATCATTCACACTCCAATGTCTTGCCTTGGTATTCTAACAAGCATGTATCACCACCATTAGAATACAGAGTCACAAGTTAAATAAGCACTTTGCTCACTCATGTATCCTCAGCACCTGGACAACAGTCAGGTAGAGGCAACACTTGGGAGGCAAAGACAGGAGGACCTCTGTGAGTCTGAGGTCAGTCTGGTCTATATAGAGACTGCTGGTCAGCCAGGGATATGTAACAAGACCCTATCTCCAAATTAAAGAAAAGGTGATCAATAAACACCAATATAAATAATTAATGAATGAATCTACTCAAATGTTCTATGGAAAGGGAAACTATATTTTAGAGATTAAGAGCCATAAACTAATCACTGGAAAATATGTGATTCTATGTAACTACGTATCAGAATTTCTAACAAGCCTGGCATTGGAATAAAATTATTTTTAAAAACTTTTATGTCTACTTGGAAGATAAGGGAGGGATTATCTTACTGCTGCCATCAGTGCATTTCAGGTAATTTCCATGCAAAATACCCATGCAGTTTTCACAACTGTCTGAACCATACACTTCACTATGCCTCAGTTTTTCCATCTGAAAAAGGTGTAAGATACCAGTACTTATACCTAAAAGCAACATTATATGGATTAAATGAATGTGTGTATAAAGTGTTTAGAATGGTATATGGCACACACTACATAAGAATATAATTAAGTTATTGTTAAAAACTATTGCTGGACATGGTGACAGATACCTATAATCCCAGCATAAAGAAGGCTGAGGGGGGGAGGTAAGTCTGGGGCAAGCCTTGGTTATATAGTAATTATGTCTCAAAACAACAACACATTTGTCCTTTTAGGCTATTTTTTTGCAGTGAACTAATACATGTTTTAAAATGCTTTTAGGGACTGGAGAGACAGCTCAACAGTTAAGAGCACTGGCTGCTCTTTCGGGGATCCAGGTTAGATTCCAAGTACCTACGTGACAGTTTACAAGTGTCTGTAACCGGTTCCAGAGGATCTGATGTCTTCTGGCCCCCATGGACATCAGACACAAAGAGTGCACAGACATCCATGCCAGTAAAACAACAATCTACATAAAATAAAATATACTTTCAGATGGGAAGACACAGTTGTTTTTAAAAAGCAACTTATTTCTTAGAGAAAAAAAAATTTAACTCACCCTACCTCTTTAATTAAAAGTGCATGTAAAAGCACTTAATGAACAAAATGAATACATTATCAAAAACAGTAATCCTGTTCTATTTTAAAGTTGATTATAATATGGCTGAGGCACAGCTCTGTGGTAATTGCTTAGCTAGCATACTGAATCTTAGGTTTGATCCTGAGCACCATGCAAAAGTGTCAATTAAAGAAAAGAACAAATGTGAATCTCCAGAGGCTTTTCTCCCCATATATACTCTCAGAAATTTGGAGATTCTTACATATTTTCCAAAATGAAGAAATTATTTACTTCATGATTCATTTCCTCATTCAACACTTACATACTGAGTATTTAAAAGTGTATTACTAGGCTTTACTTCAGGTGCTGAGAATACAAACATAACAAAGTTACAACAAATAGTTACAGATCTCATGGAGATTTACTCTAAGATGATGAAAAATAAGCAAAGCTATAAAAGTTATTAATGCAAGAAAGATATAGCAAAATGGTGGCTAGAGAATACCAAAGAAGGGGCTGGTATTTTTATATAAGGTAATTTGGATGACTAACATATGAAAAAAGACTCAAAAGAGAACAAACTACAACTATGTGAATGTTCATACCACCATTGAACTACATACTTCAAAATCATTAACATTTTGTTGCTTTTCTAGTTTCTAAAATAAAAGAGAGCTGGAAATGCAGTCATATAAAGGACCAGCTATATAAAGGCCCTGACACAGAAGCAAATTTGTCTGGAACAGAAATGAACAAGAGATGCAAAGGCACTCATATGGGTCTTTACAAACTTGACTTTTACTTGTAATTGTGAATTACTTGACAGGTATGTTATTGTTTGTTCAATTCAGTTTTTTTAATTGAGAAAAATTCACACAATAGAAGTCATCAGTTTAACCACTGTAAAGTATACAATCTGTTACTGGCTGGTTTTGACCATGCTTTGGATGATCACTGACTGCTAGGCTGAAGAGAGACTGAGTGGGGCAGATACAGGGAGAACAGTAGGCACCTACAACTGAAGAAAGATGACTTTAATTTGAATCAGTAGAGCAGTAGCAATGAAGTGGTGACTAAAACTGACTACTCAGGAAAGAAGTTCAAAGTTTGCCTGGACTATACAGAAAGTAACTATACGAAGTACCAGCCAAGAAATTGTGTCTTCCAAAAGCTTGCTGCTATTTTAACATGGTGAAATCTTCCCCATGATGAAAATCTTCCCCTGCCTTAAACTCTTGTATACCTCAAATAGATCTGCACAACAGAAACAATCTCCTGAAGACTAGGAGAAAAACCAAAAACCAAAACAGCACAGTGTCAGAGCGTTTCTTTTCATTATTGATGCATTATCATGCAGGGCCCAATGAACAACAGAGACGTTAACAAGAAGGGCTCAGAGGATGCTGACCAGGAGTGTAGCTCAGTGGCAGAAAACTTGCCTAACATCCACAGAGCCTGGGGTTTGATACCCAACACTGAAAAAGAAATAAAAAGTTGCCAACCCAAGCTCCTTTTATCTCCAAACACAGAATACTATTAAAGGTGTTCCTATTTATGGGGTTTCCTGACAATGGCAAAAATAACACACATTTAACCTGGAGCGCAGAGTGAAATGCTCTTTATCTGAGGTTAGTGGAAAATGACAGCTTCTGGTGAAGTAAAGTTTCCAGTCAACCCAATTTTTTCCGTATGCCAAATATCTTTCCACTTGAACTATTACTATTTTCTCTCAGTGGTTTAACATCTTGATCAGGCTCATTCTTATCAACATCTTTGTCAGGCGAGGCCACAATGATGTGCACTATGTTACTGCAGCACTGTGTCTACATAAAAATCACTCCACTCTGTACTTTGCTTTGCCAGGTAAGTTATCTTTCTCTTCTGCTACTTTATTTAACCTACACAGAAAAGCATACCAGCAGCAGTTTGCCTTCTTGCCCTTTGTTGTAGATTTCAGAAATCTGACCTTCTACAAAGTATACAAAAATATACATAATGCCTAACATAGGCCCAGTGGAAAATTTGAACATTCCCATAACACACAGACACACAGACACACACACACACACACACACACACACACACGGGATGGTGAGATAGCACTTGCCACCAAGCCTGAGGAACTGAGTTCAAGCACTGAACCCCACAGGATGGAAGGAGAGAACCATCTTCCCTCCACAAGTCATCCTCTAACCTCCTCAGACCTGCCATGGTATGCACACTATATAAACAAATAAATGTAAAAAAAATAATTTTAAAAAATATCTTCCACCCCAATTACAAAAGTGTACTGTGGAAAACACATAAATTGTCTTTCACAACCAAGAGATGTTCAGCCTTTTGAAAATGAGTATGTTAGGACCTGAAGATGTGGTTCAATAGTACAGCATTTGCCTAGCATGTATGAGGAGGCCCTAGGTTCAATCAAAGCACTGCAAAACATTATGAAAATAAGTAAATAAACCAAACATAATAGTGCACACCTGTAATCCTAGCTACTTAGCTTACAGATGTGGGTTAATAGCATCACTTGGACCACTTTGGACCAAAAGCAACATTACTTAACAAACTTTCTTTTCCTATCTATATCCAAACAGCAATAACAAAAAAGTTGATTGTAATATTAAAAATGGAAAAAGAAAATTTATAAAAATGTTAACATAATAAATCTTCTCAATTACAACATATGAAAGGGTAAAGAACAACTAAAGCTGGGACATCTCTAATTCCTCAAAAGAATTAACTGAAATCAAGTTATTTCCAACACTTTTCACTTATATTAATTTCAAATTTTGCTACTGTATTTATTGAGTTACTTTTCTTACTGCTGTGGCCTGGCCCCTCCCATCATGGAGGGAAAGGTGTGGTGCAGGAAGGTGAGGCAGCTGGTCACATTACATTCATAGTCTGGAAGCAGAGGGAATGCTGATGCTCAGCCTGCTTCCTCTTTTTCCCTTTGCAATCAGCCCAGGACCCCAAACCCATAGAAAGGCACCATTCACATTCAAGGTAGGTCTTCTCCCATCAAACATCTCTGGAAATACCCTAACAAACACCCCCAGAGTTGTGTCCCCGAGGTGATTCCAAATTCAATCAAGCTGACAATTAAGTTCAGAAATGTGATTTCAGGAGTAATTTTTCTAACATAAAAGCAGATTTTCTTTCTTTTCACACCATCAACTATACTTCAAGGAACATCACTGACCAATGCCTTTATGCTGGTACATATTTATTCTGATCTTAAAATATTATACAGCACTTACAAAACTGTTCTCTGGTGTAACTAAAGTAGCCTTCCAGGAACTATGTCAGCAATATAACAAAGTATTTTAATGCACTTAGACAAACTACTTCCATACTATGACTTCAAACTGAAGCCAGTATCCATTTCTTCACTAGAAGCCAGTCAAATCATATAGACAGTGGTTCTCAACCTTTCTAATGTTGCAACCCTTTAATACAATTCTTCATGTTGTGCTAACAACCAAGCATAAAATTATTTTTGTTGATACTTCATAACTGGAATTTTGCTGTTAAGAATCATAATGTAGGGGCTGGAGACATGGCTCAGCAGTTAAGAGTACTGGTTGCTCTTCCAGAGGACCTGGATTCAATTCCCAGAACCCTTACATGACAGCTAACAACTGTCTCCTGTTACAGGAGATCCGACAACCTCATACAGACATACATGCAGGCAAAACATCAATATACATAAAATAAATATTTTAAAAAAGAATTGTAATATCTGATATGCAGATGGTCTTAGGTGACTCCTGTGAAAGGGTTGTTCAACACCCTCACCAGAAGTCATGACCCACAAGTTGAGAACCACTGATCTAGCATCAACTATCTTATACCTCACAGTTACAAGTGAAAGGTCAAGATAAGAGAGTATATCTATAATTAAAAGCAGTGGTGGCACATGCCTTTAATCCCATCACTTAGGAGGCAGACACAGGCCAATTTCTGTGAGTTCAAGCCAGCCTGGTCAGAGTGAATTCCAAGACAGTCAAGAGTTACAACAGAGAAAACCTTGTCTCCAAAAAACCCAACACCCCCCCCCAAAAAAAGCATATTTCAACACATCCATTTAAAAAAAAAAACTAAACTCTAAAAAATAAAAATAATAAAGCTAGCTGGATGAGAAATGAAGCTAAGTAACCCTTTCATAAATTAATTCTAAATCAATCACATGAGTGATTAAAATCCACTGACTATTCTATTTCTACCATTCACTTAAGAAATAAAGTTTTAAAATTCCAAAATGAAACCATCATTTAGATTTTATGCTGATATCTGAAAATTTTCATGCACTTTCAAATAAATACAGACACCAGTACAGATGGTAATCTACATAAGAGACTGCAGCTTTCAACCTACCTACATTATTCTCCCACACAGACACAAGAAGTCCCAGCCAGCACTTCCACTGTATATCCACCTGCATTTCACCTGCTCATACCCACTGCTTCTGCTTCCACCCATGTCACACCTGGCTGGGAGTCACTAATTCATTAGCTTACTCTCTATATAAAGGCAAAAGACTTATGGATTAGAGATTTTGTACTACCGTATGGACAAAATCAGATTTTCTAGGCCACCAGGGAAAATTATAAACATTTTAACCAAAATAAAGTTAAAATTTGTAAGTACAAATGACTAATTTCTAAACCAATTTGTAAGTACAAATGACTACGTTCCTCCAAGGCTGGCAGCCAAATGGCTTTGTATTAAAATAACTAATCATTATTGTCTACTTGGAATTCTGATAATATACTGTATTAATTGGAGGAGATACTCTCTAATGTACTATAAGAATATTCAACTTTAGCAAAAATCCTCATGATATTTAGCTTCATATAATGACGTTATTTCCATAACAAGGTGGACAGATAATTCAAAAGCTGCTTCACTAGACCACAGCCTTGCTCAATGAAAATGGCTATGTAACATGAACTCAGAAATCCAGTCTACCCACCAAGCAAAGTTGTTAACAATTCTGTGTTGTTTTTTTTTACATTTTATTTAATATTGTGTGTATGTATACAGGATGGGTGGGTGTGAATGCAGGTGCCACAGTGACTATCAGAGGATAACTTTTGAGAGTTAGTTACCTCCTTTCACTGTGGATTCCAGGAAACAGCTTATTAGAGGGTTTTTTTGTTTGTTTTTTTTTTAAATCTGCTGAGCCATTTCACCAAGCCCAATTCTGCAGTTTTAATAAAACATTTATTATAAACCTTGATGTGAGCTAGGCTTTGTGCTAAGATCTAAAACACATAAACTAAGAATAAAATCACAAGGATAGGTGATTTTGATAGCTCAGTTGATAAAGTTAATAAAGTGTTGGCCACACTAACATGAGGACCCCAGAACACATGTAAAAAGTCTGGTGTTATGGCACATGCTTGTAATCTTAGTGTTGGGGAGGCAGAGACAAGCAAATCCTTGAGACTCACTGGTTGGATAGCCAGCCTAGCCTACTCAGTAAACCCCAGGTCCCAGTGAGGTTTTATACACACACACATACACCCACCCACACACACACACCACTGCTGCTGCCACCACCAAATCTATATAACACCTATGACAGAAAACATTCAGTATGTATCTGAATCTGGCTTATGTGCTTAGCATGACAATCTCCAGTTCTATCCATTTTCCTGCAAATGATATGTTTTGGTTATTCTTTATGGTTGAATGATACTCCACTGTATATAAATATCACATTTTCCTTGTTTATCAGTTCATGGTTTTCTAGGCTGATATATGCCATTTTTCCAAAAACTCAATTGAAAGATCAAATGTTTATGTGACTATATGTCTCTTATAGTCATCAATGTAAGCAAAGTCATGGAAAGACTTTGCTCCACAAACAATATACAACCATTTGCCTAAAATGTAAAGATAATCTTGTTTTCCCCAACTTGTTTATGAAGTATAAAGTTCAAATCTGCATTTAATCAGGAGTATCAAACATAGTCTAAAATTCTAGAAGATAATTCCAACAAGATAAATTAACAACAAAATGGAGGCTAGAGAGCTAGTTCAGAGATGGCTCAGCAGTTAAGAGTACTATCTGCTCTTCCAGAGGACCTGGGTTCAGTTCCCTGTACCCACAAGGTGGCTTATAACCATCTATAACTCCATTCCCAGAAGATCTGATACTATCTTCTGGACTTCAAAAGTACCAGGCATATGCATGGTACACATAATACATGCAGGCAAAAACAATCATACACATAAAATAAAAAACTTTTAAAAATGTATTAGCATATCTTCAGAGCTAATTGCTCTCCTTTGTTCCAAATTGATTAGACTCCTATCATTCAAATCTCCAGAACATTACTTCCCAAATCCCCAGCCACAGAAAATTTTAATCCCAAGAAAGAAACATGACAATATAAAGTCCCAGACTATGATACTCACCCCCACCTTCCATCTAAAATCAAAATCTCAAGACAATTTCAACTCAAAGACTGAGACCCTCAAAAGTTTACAAAACTACTCTCCAATGTAAAAGCTCCTAAGATCTCAATTCAACAGTAAACCCTCAGTACATTTTGTTATCTTAACATCAAACATTTGCCAAGTTTTACCAGTGCTATTTCATGTGTAGGAGTAGGTATCAGGTGGGTGTGGATAAGTGTTGAGAGGGCAATATATGTGAATATCAGAGAACAACTTACAGGAGTGGGTTCATTCCTTCTACCCTGTAAGCCCTAGGGATCAAACTCAGGTTGTCAGGTTTCGTGGCAAGTGCCTTTACTTGTGAGTGAGCCACCCTGCCCTCACTACTTTTTAAATCTTTATTTCTACAATAACTAATCTGAGACTAGCCACCCAATTCATCAAGCAACTAACTTATTCCTCATTGTATCACATCCCAATTGCTCAACATGGTTACTGACTTCACTCCATAATATTCCACCTCCTAATAATGGCCCAGAATATGAATAATGCAAACCCAGGTCATTATGGCCCAGTTAGTATTTCTCCTTACTGCCATTTAAAACTCCAAAATCAGATTATTTTCCCCAACTCGTCTTTGAAACAGTAAATTCACAATTTGCATATAACCAAGTATACCAAGCAGTCTGGAACTGAAAAAATTAATTCCAACATGCTAAATTAACAAAATGAAGACCAATTGTTTGTGTCACCTCAAACCAAATTTCTAAATCTATGTACATCATCATTCTCTTTTACCTCACAAAATGCCCCAGCTACCTAAGTAACATCTCTACACTGCATCAAATTTCTCTACACTTGCAACTACAATATATAATTGGAACTGTATTTTTACATCCTGGCATTTCATCCACTCTGATAAATTTAGTGTCTTTTACTATTCTTCTCACTCGAACTGCAGCTTCACAACTCCTACAATTACAGATACCCAACAATCCCTGGTTCTCACTAGACACCTTGCTTATTATTTAGTTGAAACTGTAGTAAATCCAGGATGAACTCCCCCTGGTAGCAAAAGAAAAGCATATTATCTGAGATTGTTCTCACATGCAACCTTCCTGGATCAGAACTATGCCCACAAGTACTAACTCAACGCCCACAAGTACTAACTCAACGCTCTCACTGTTGGAGAATAACATTTCTACCCATGTAGTGATCCAACTGGTAGGAATTATGGCAGCTTTTCCACTTCTCATTGGCATTGCTTCCTTGTCCCTATTTATAAAAACTGACAACTGGGGGGTGTGGTAGGGTAGGCGCTTGAGAAATGGTTCTGTGGGTAAGAGCACTTGTCAAAACATGAAGACCTAAGTTTAAATCCCCAGCAGCCAAATACAAATATGGGTATGGATGTTCACATCCATAATTCCTGTATTAGTTGGTACAGACAGGCAAATCCCAGAAGCTCTCTAGCCAGCCAGAGTAGCTGAAAAGGCAAACTTTTGCTTCATTTCCTGTTCCAGGAAATAAGGTGGAACATGGTAGAGGATGGCACCTGAGATCCTTCTCTGGCCTCTACTAAGTGCATACACCAACATACTTACATGCATATACCACATACAGTAAATAAATAAAATAACCTTTTTAAAAACACTGACATCTAGATTAGTTAGAATTACTACTGCTAGATCTTTTTTTTTTTTTTTTTTTTTTTCTCCCCAGAACAAGCCAATTCTGTGCATGTGCAGTGTGAATACAATTCACAGAAGTCAGTAAAGAACTGAAAGCAAAGACATTCCGCAATTGATTCTGGGGATCTGACTCAAGTTTTCAGAATTGGTGGCAGGCACCTTTATCTGTTGTAGAAGTTTATTTTTAGTTATGTACAAAATAATTGTTTCGTGCACTGTTGGGTGAGTGGCTGCCTAGGTCTTTGTGCTTTGTATTGTCCGCAGGTGTTGGATTTCTGTAAGGATGTTTGGTTGCTTATGATCTGCACCTGAGGAGAGCTGAATGAATAAAAACACCTGAGCTCAGACGCTCACGGTTCCACTGTTGAGTACAGGATTGACCATGATGGTGGTTCCCTCTGCTGAGGTCTGGCAGGGTTTGTACATATGAAAATGCCTTCATGTCTTCTTTGGTGAGCTGCCCCAGCAGCAGCATAACTACTACACTTATCCATCTGAAGCATCCTGCTGGTCCCAAGACAACTTGTTAAAAGTTTCATGAGAGAAGTATTAATAAGTATTAAATAAACTCTTCCTTAACAACAACAATAGTTTAAGCAACCTTGAGGCTCTACCCAACCTTGTCACATGGAGCTGCCTACATGAAAAGTAGACCAAATACAAATCAATTCCTACTATTTCATGTGTCTGCCTCTGCAATTCTGAGCATGGGGCTCCAACTTGAAACCATGATGTGTTTCTCTGGCTACAAGCTTTCCTATTTTATAATTTATCTCCTCAGTTATTAGTCACATGGCCACTCATTGAAAGGCATCAGTGGAGATGGTCACTAAGTGCCTTTGCCCTGCTCCCCAAGGTTTGTTTTAAGCTTGATCATTGCAAAAACATATCCCCATATGATAAATGAGACCTGTAAGTCTCACTGCTACAGTCAAGAGATCACTTGAGTCCAGAAATTTTAAGTTGGCTCGGGAAGCAAAGTGATTATACCCTACTTATAGCACCAAAAAAAAAAAGAGGCAAGTAAAAAAACTCACCAACTTGAGCAAAATTTTTCTAAACATTATAATTAAAAGACCTGGCTGTGAATGCAGCTCAGTGGTAGAGCATTAATAATGTCCTAGATTCTAACTCCAAAGAGAGAAAAAGAGTAGGGATGGGGGGTTAACTTTACCTGGGCCTACTCTAATCCTAGCTACTAAAACTACTGAGAGAAAAGATTACAAATTCAAGGCTTCCCTGGTCTATGGACTGAGTTCAAGGCCAAACTGATCAATTTAGTGAGACCTTGTATCAAAATTAACCATTAAAAAAAGGGTCAGTAAAATGGCTCAGAAGCTGAAGCGCAACAATCTGAGCTCAATTCTCAGAACCCACAAAGTAGAATAGAACTTCTAAAAGTTGTTCTCTGACCTCCCTAAATGTGATGTGACATGTGCATGCAAATAAGCATGTGCACATGTGTACACATATAGACACACACACACACACACACACAAAATAAAACATTTTCTTACAGTTCAAATATTAAAAAGGGTTGGGGATATAATGCTCAGTAGTAGAATGCTTGCCTAGCAGAGGCAAAGCCCTGTTGTTCAATCTTCAGTGCTGAGAAAAAAAGTAAAGAAGGAAAGAAAGCAGAAACGCAACTTTAATAGAAATAAAATCAAAACTAGAATAACAACATTACTATAGCACAGTTCTTACAGTAAATAAAACAAAAAATGGGAGCTTCTACCATCTAGCTTTTACTGAGCTTCCTTTAAGTAGAGAAAATACATGTTCTCAATTTACAGTTTATATTACTAGAGGGAATATTATAATAAACATTTTAAAGTATGTGTTTCCTATCAATAAGCTAGTAAATTAGTTTAAAGCTACAGCATTCACTGTTCAGACCCAGGACATATCTATCTGTAACTAAATAAATGAGCATAGTATTTGCTAATCCTTCCAAGTTACTCATGGCTTTTTCTTTCCATTCTACCCTCCTCACTTTAACTAATACATTAGTACCATATCCCAATTGTTTAGAATTAAACAAAACAACCTCACCACTAAACTCTACAAAACCAAAACATACATTTAAAATGATAAAACTACCAAAGGTCATCTACTTTATCCCATTGTAGAGTCAAAACTTCTACTCTGCATGTAAGTGGATTAAGTATGTTTATTTAGTTTTCTCACAGAGGAAAAGTTAGAAATTAGGATGATAATCTGGCTAGTTATAGTGGTAGACACTTGTAATCCCAAAACTCCAGAGGCAGAGGAAGAGGTGGGGGGATGAATTAAGAGCTCCTGGTCAGTCTGCATTATATAGTGATTCACGGTCAGCATGGACTTCATGGTAAGATCATGCCTGCCCTCCACTCCCCATCCCCTAAAAATAACATCCTCAAATTTCACAAGAAAACCAGGAAACTTAACAAAAAACTTACATGATTAAAGCTAGATATAATACTAAAAACTATAATCAATTACAATAAATTTAGAATAGTAAACATGCCATCTCAATAGTTTCTAGAAAAATAAAAAGAAACTACAAAAAAGCCCACACACACACCAAATTGGTTTTCTTATTTAAGAAAAGATTGAATTCAGTCTATTTTAGACAGTAATCATGAAATGCATTTTAGAAAGCTATTACCTAGGGACTGGATGCATAGCTTAGTGGTTCAGAGCACTGCCTGCTCTTCCATAGGACTCAGGTTTGATTCCTAGCACCCTCATGATAGCTCACAACTGTCTGTAATTCCAGTTCTAGAGGAATCTGACACCTCTTCAGCCTTGATGGGCACTAAGCACCCATGTGGTACACAGACATACATGCAGGTAAAACACCCATACATCTAAAATAAACCTTTAAAAAAAAAAAAAAAAAAGATTCTTCCAATTTAATGGAAAAAAAAAAAAGCAGAAAGTTGTGGGATTTTTGTATATTTGTTTGGCTTCTTTGGGATTTTTGTTTTTTGTTTTGTTTTTGAAGACAGGGTTTCTCTGTTATAGCTCTGGCTATCCTACTCACTCTGTAGACCAGGCTGGATTCAAACTAACAGAGATCCACCTGTCTGCATCCTGAGAGCTGGGATTAAATGCACGTGCCACCACACCCAGAAGAAAGTTTTTATATAGTCTGGCATGGTGGACTTCACTTGGAATCCCAACACTCAGTAGAATGAGGCAGACTATAAATTTGAGAGCAGTGAGGGTCACACAGTAATATCCTGTTTCAAGAACGAAAAGAAAAAACAGTAACAACAACAAAAAGGTAGGTATGGCGGTACAGAGAGCAGTGGGTTAAAGCCTTAGCCTTTGAGATTTCTCATGTTTGAGGTAAGTCAGGCCTGGTGGTACTCCTATAACCCCACCTACTGAGAAGGATCTCAAGCTCACGGCCAGCCTAGGAATTTTAGTGAGACCCTATCTAAGAATAAAAAAGTGCTTGGGTGGGGTGGGGTAGGGGGAACACACACTGGGAATGTAGTTCAGTAGTGGAGCACTTGTCATACATTTGGGAGGCCATAGATCCAATCTCCAGTACCCAAACAAAACAAAAAAACCACTGACTTGTGTTTGAATATTTCACCACTTAGCAGATACTAGAAAAATTATCCCTTTAAGCCTACATTTGTTTAACTTTCATAAATGTTTAAAGGAGAAACTCCTAAACAGTATTAGAAGCATGACGAATATCAGAGAAATGTTCTTTGCACTCCCCCATTCAACCTTTTAGGTTAAAGTCTGTAGGAAAAAGAGATCCAATAATATACAATATGCCAAGGTCTGGAGCAGGTTATTAAAAGCACATCAGAAGCAAAGGAGTGTTGCCATGCCCATTCCCCCTCAACCCTGACAACAGAGGTCTTGTACACAGACACAAGAAACACTGCTAATGTTGGGGATGACTTGAAATTGGCCTTGTTTAGGTGACAGAGTGTACTGGACTCTCAAACTCTAGTTTAAAAGATAAAAAGACAAAGTTCCTTAGAGTCAAAGACAAAAAGACCTTATCTTTCCACACTCCTACTTGCTGGCAGAAGTTGAAAAACACATTTAAGTCTAGATACTTTAAATTCTTGGGCTAAGCATCCAGAAAGTTTGTTTCTGTAGAATGAGTATCATACAAAGAAAAGCATTTACACCAGATTTTAAAATTAACACACACACACCACATACCAAAGTTCATTACATAGATGACTTCATCAAGCCAAACATTACAGGATTGATTTGTTGCTATAACTAATACCTTCTGACTTCTCAAGCACACAAAATAAATTTTCAAAAGAAAGTAAAGACCTTAATTTTCCCATACTTCTGTGCTTAAAAGTAACAGTCAGCTCTGCACAAAGGCATATACCTTTAGTCCCAGCTACTAGGAAGAAAGAAGGATTGGTTGGGCTTAGGAGTTCTAGCCTAGCAACATTGTCTGCACCTTAAAAAAAAATTCATACATACATAAAAATTCCTTAACTAATCAGAATAGTGCCAATAAATTTCTTATACATCTCCAAATAACTTTAATATATTTTATCATTATTGTGTGTGGTGTACATGGTAAATGAGGGCAGGAAGAGCCACTGTATGCATGTGAAGATCAGAGAACAATCTTCAGGAGTTGGTTCTCTCCTTCCACCAAGGGATGGGGGCTAGAACTCAGGCAGTCAGGCTTTCAAAGCAAGGGTTCCCACCTACTGAGCCATTTTGCTGGGCCACAAATAACTTTATAGAAGCATTTTGTGTGTATGCTTGAGCACTTCCATACACACATTTCATAAAGTCTAAAATTGTCATGGTATCTTTCCACAAATACAACATAGGGCAGAACAACTGCTACTGTAGAAGAAGTAACCAGGAAAGTTTGTTTTAATGAGTTTAAACATTTTGGTGCTTCATTCCAGCTTCCCATCCCTCACAGATGTGGAGTAAGAAAAAATTCACACACAGTAGTGATTAACAAACAGGTAAGATGAGAGCAACCAACAGAGTTCAGTTGCACCTGATCATGATTAACACCTTAAAAGTTCCCTGAACTTCTACAACCTACACTAACCTTACATTCAATTTTCCCATGCACTAAAGCCAGTATCTACTCAGTTTGAATGCACCCTAGCCTACACACATCTTAAAAACTTACAAACTTAACTATACTTTGCTCACATTAGATAAAAACAACATATGGTACAATAAATTACAAATAAACACAAGTTTTAGTTTGTTTTTTTTTCCTCCTTAAACTGGGGGGGGGTTGGGGGGGATGTTGAACCCAAGGCCTTGCATAGCCTTGCTAGGCAAATGCAACTGGGCTACATTCAACAGCCCCAAATTATAAATATACCCACCCACATATTCAAGTATTACAATATTGGTATTAGTACTTAAATGACAACTTCGGTGTTTGTTTTTTAAGTTTTTAACAGGAGCACAACGAAAACTGGCCTTTGAACCATTACTTAATGCAGTAAGAGACTCCAGAGTTCTGAATAAAAGTCTTCACTCACAATGATTATGCTGCTAATATACTTTTTTCCTATCACACTACATTGGTTTTAGTTTTCCTTAATAAAAAGCAGTTTATATCACTATTTATCAGTTAAAGTGTCATGTTTGTCTTACTTTTTATTACCTCATAGAGAACAGAGTCTAACTCCAGACCATAATCACAAATAGTAAAAGCAGCCAGCCAGGGTTGCAAGCCGTGTTTTAACAAGAAATACAAATGTTAAATAGAGGCTCTCTTTACAGACGTCTGCAACCTGGCTCTTTAAAAGAAAAAAAAAAAAAAAAAACAAACCTAAGCATCTATTAGTGGCTGTCATCTAAGATGTGTACCTAATAAATGAATAATACAAACGACAACAGAAGTCTGGGTGCACAAAACCAACTTCGGAGTAAGCAGAATACAGGACCAAAATAGGCTGGGCCCTGCGGTTCTAAGTCAATGAAACAATGGGAAGAACAGAAACAATACATTACAGAGAACACTAGAATATTTTCTAAATTATCAAATTAAGCTGCAGACAACCATCCAAAGCGCCCCTGTATGTTTTGGGTTTTGGTTTTGTTTTGTTTTGTTTTGAATTAATGTTTTTGAGCTAAGCTCCATCAGGATACTTGGGCGGCAAGTCAGCTTACCTAAAGCTCTTTCTCAGTTAAGAACAAAATAATCATGCAACCTGTCCTAGGAAACGCGGGATGAAAAATCGCTCTCTCAACTCGAAGCATCAAGAATCAGCCTCCTTTAAGCAACTGTGAACTCCAATTTGCTGGGGGAGGGAGCACAGATTTGCAATCCTCTGACTACGCGGTACGCCTGCTCCACCTGAGAGTTTAAGAAAACTCTTCAAGTTGGGTCGCCCTGGAAGGGTCAGTCTTGCTTCTCGAAAGGACTCAAATCAAACAGACAGATGGATCGAAGAGCATCCTAAAACGGCTTGCCCTTCTCCTAAGTCAACTAAAGCCCTGCACCAGGGCAACAGAAGACACACACACAACCTTCCGCGCGCAGGCTGCAAACACTCCGAGCCGAACACGATGCGGAGGGAAGGCGCTCGGGTGGGACACGCACACCGACGCCCCACACCCGGCCGGAATCGGCCCCGGATCGCCGCGCTAGCTCGCTTCCAGAACAATGCACGCGCCGCGCTGCCAACCTCGCAAGTTGCCACGAGTCTGCGCGGTCCCGGGGCTCGGACCCGGGCAGGGCTGAGGCGGCTGCGGAGTGCGCGAGGGCGGCTGGCCTGGGCTCCGCGGCTCCCGGGAAAGCGGAGCGAGAAACTGGGCTGGCAGGGCCGCCGGCCGTGGGGGCGGGGAAGGCCTGGCCCGGGACTCCGCAGCCTCCTCGGGTAGCCGCCGGCGGGAGCGCGGTCGGGGCGCGCAGGGACAATAGCGCGCGGGGAGCGCGGTTCGGGGTCGGCTGAGGCAAGCTGAGGAAGCTGACAGAAGCTGAGGAGACCTGACACGCGCGGCCCGGCTCCGCGATGCTGCGCTCGGCCCGGCCACCGCTCCGCCGCCACCCGGGGTCGTGTCTCACCTCCCAGCCCCGCCGCCCAGGAGAGGAGCAGAATTAACACTGTCGGCAACACCATCTTCCGCGGCCGCCGCCTCCTCACGGGTTAACCGCGGTGCATCGATCCTGAGGGAGCCGCGACCGGCGCTGGTCCCGACGAGCCTCCCCGGCAGCGGCACCGGCGAAGCGCCTCCCTCTCGCTCCACTTCAGGGGCCCAGCCGCGCGCCCCACTCCGCCAAAACAGGGCCCTCCCTCCCCCTCGGCCTCTTCCTTCCTCCCCTCCCCGCTTGCCTGCCCTCGCTCTTCGCCTGGTCTCGGCCCCTTCCCTGAGCCGCGGCCCTCCGCCTCCTTCCTCGCCACGTGATGCGCCGGCACCCAATGCGCTCGCGAAGCCGCGCCCCTGCCTCCCGCCCCGCCCTGCTCCCCTAGGAGCCCCGGGGTAGCGCGCATGCGTGCCCAGGCGGGCGTACCAGCCGCTAGGCCCCGCCGCTGCTTCCTGTCCGCCGGCGGAGAGCTGGGATTGGCTTTGGAAGGCGTGGTCTCCAGTGATCCCGCCCGCCGCCCCGGGCGGGAGCGCTCTTTTCCCGTTGAAAGTGCTACCCGGTTCTTCCAGCTGTTCAGGACTGTCCCTGGGGTTCACACCCTAACCCGAAGCTCTCAAGAGGGACAGCTTCCCGCTTCTTCGCCTCCAGAAAGCGAGAGGTTTTCGTTGCTTCTTTATCTGCCGCTCCTGAAGCTCCGCAGCTCCCGAGTAAACAAAAGCAGTCCCAGCAAGCCCAGATCTTAGTGGCGACAGACAGCAGTGATAGGGACACACAAAGCAAGACCCAACAGGAAAAAGAGATGCCCTAAGGGGTAGTTTCCTGTACTGCTAATAAATTTATGTCATATTGCAGGCCTTAACCATGGTAAAAACCCAGTGGTTCTTAATCTCCAGCTCAGAAAATGCCCCTTTGTTAGTCTGTCCTCTCATACCGCCCTCACGCCAACTTCTATAAAGCTGGTATTTGGTTTCTCAGCGACTCACTTTGATTGTAGTTCTTTTCAAGAGCTACAACTTCTTGATGATACTTAATTATTCTTCATCTATTTGGTATTCTGCTTAGGTTGACTCAGAGTATCTGAGTTTATATTATTGATAATAAGAATAAATTGAAATTCTTTTACTTCTACCCTATATATTTTCTACAACCTACATTGATAAGTCGAATGTGGTTCTTTAAATAAAACAAAAATAAAGATGAGTATACTTCTCCTGACCCCACCTCCCATTGCCCATTTAATGTATCCCAGGCTATCACTTGACACATTATGTAGCCAAGGATAAACTTGAACTTCTGATCCTCCTGCCTCCCAGCTTCTGTCGCTGGGATTATGAACATGCGCCGTCTCGCCCTGCTTAACCTGCTTAAGGAGTATGTTTATTTTCTTTAATTGTTTTGAGAAATAAATTATTGTTTTAGTCTACATTACTAAACTCAATACTACAGTCAGAAGTCTCTACATCACGGTGATTACTCTTGTCCATTTATTTCTACTGAGGTATATGAAATCAACACAGAATGATTGCATTATTTCTTTTTCCTTTCTTAAAAGATCTACTCTTAGGAAAATTACCTGCAGAGATGTTGCTTATCATATGTGCTTTCTACTTCTCCCTTACAGAGAAGCTGTCACAAGTGAAGTTTGAGTTTTCAAGTTCTTAATCCACCTTTGTGATATGTTTGGCATTCGGCAGTATTGTTTATAATCCATTCCAATAGTCATGGGCAAAGAGCATTTTCTTTTTAAATTCAAAGTAATCACTGAACACTATAAGATGCTGTTTCTTTTCTTTGTAAGACATGAGAACACTACACCCCCACATCATAATGAATGACACTTTCATGTTACAATTTTGGACCATGACCTTGCTTGAAGTCTTAATTTCATTACTGGCATTTTGCAAGTGAAGAGGAAAGTGAAAATGTAACAGGGTAAGGTCTGCATCTATGCCATCCATCACAGACTCCCACCTCTGCCATCTGTAAGTTGTTTCAAAGACCTTTGTAACCTCAACTTTCTTTGAAAAATGAAAATGCATTTTGCAACTATTTTTGATGGTTTGAATTCTGATTAGTTAACATTGTAAGGCAATTACAAGTACTTAGCAGACAATAGTTGTTATATGTTAAATAAAATACATAAATACCATTTTCCTTCCTCAAACAAAATCTAATGGAAAGCAGTGATTCTTTATTTTTAGCTGTGTGTGTGTGTGTGTGTGTGTGTGTGTGTGTGTGTGTGTGTGTGTGTGTGTGTGTGTGTGAAAGAGACAGAGAGATTGCATGGGACATGGGTCATGAAGCAGGTGGAAGTCAGAGAACGACTTTATGAAGTCAGCTCTCTCCTTCTACCTATTTTTGGGTTCCAAGTAACTCAGGGCATCAGGTTTACACAACTTACCTGCTCCAAGAATTATTTTAGCAGCATTGTTTCTTCATCAATAATAGACAGTTTTGATACTAACACTAACAGTTTGGTTTGGTTTGCTTTTTGTTAAGACCTAGCCCATAAAAACCATCCTTAATTTATAATAATGAAATATTTCCTTAATAAACAGATATGATATATCTGGCAAATGATACTAAAGGAAAATGTTTGCTGCACAGACTTGAGACCAATATTGGCTATGTAGAAGACAACTTTGCATTTCTGGTTCTCTTGCCTCTAACTCCTGAGAGCTGGAACTACATGCATGTGCAGCTAGGACCAAGTCTAGGGCTTTTAATGCATGCTAGGCCAGCACTCTTCAACTGACTACATCTCCAACCCAACAATTACCTTTTAAATTTTCAAATTCTGCTGAACTACCCGCTGCTATTTCCCTGCCATGCCAAACTCAGTAATATAGTTCATTCCTTTTATCTGGTAACAGCATCTCCATTCTTTCAGGAACCAATACCAAGAGTAGGATCAGGAGGCTGGAGAGATGGCTCAGTAGCTCTAGATCACTGGCTGCTCTACCAGAGGACCCAGGGTTCAATTCCCAACACCCAAATGACAGCTCACAACTATCTGTAACTCCAGTTCCGGGGATCAGACGCCCTCTTCTGGTCTATGAGGGCACCCGGCTGACATGGTGCACAGACATGCAGGCAAAACTCTCACACAACACATAAAATAAAAGATAAATGTTTTAAACAAAAGAAAAAAGGAAGGAAGGAAGGGAGGGAGGGAAGAAAAGAAAAGAGTGGATCATCTTGGAGTTTTCCACTGTCACCCGTAACTAGTCACCAAGTCATATTGAGTCTTCCTTTTTTGTATCCTTCAACTTTCCCTCTCTGTTCTCACCCTGGTTTATACAATTACTTTCTCTTGCTTAGCCAGATGCAGGACTAGCTCACCTCCCTTCTCCAATTTCTCCTGCTTTCAAAGATAACTTTAATTCATAGCAATTTGATGCCACCCCATCATTCCTAAAGCCATTCTTGCTAGTGCCATCTAACATCTGTCAGCTGTCAATGCCAGTAGACACCTTCGTTCCTTATCTTGCCAGACCTCTTGGATATCTGACACTTTAAAGGAAAACCTCCCTCTAATAATAGTCTCCAGGACCTTGTTCTCGCCTTGCTTTCCTGTTGACTTTGAACTGTGCTCCTATCTTTGTGCTCTCCAAACTTCTTTCTTCTCTCTACCCCTTAAATACTATTGATCTTCAGGACTTGATCTTACTTCTCTTCTTTGATTACTTCTTATTGACTCTCACATGACTGTGAGTAGGCCATAAACTCCATGCATATAAAGCCTGGAGTCTGCCTTGTTCTCAAGTCTACTCTGGTCCTTAGTACATAGACTGCTTTCCTGGACCTCTGTCCCAAGCCCCAGCCCTATCTATATCTTGGTTGCATCACTTTCCTAAACATGTGCTCTTGGATAAGGTAAAGACATCTAAGGGGTTGGAGCGATGGCTCAGTGGTTAAGAGCACTGGCTGCTCTTACAGAGGACCTGGGTCCCATGGTGGCTTAAAACTCTAATAACAGGGGATCCAACATCTTCTTCTGGACTCTAAGGGTTCTGGGAATGCATATACAAGGACATATATGCAAGTAAAACATCCATACACATAAAATAATAATAAAATTAAATCTTTTTTTAAAACATCTAGGTCTCAGTTTCCTAATCTGCACAATGAAGAGAATAGTATGACCTACCACAGAAAATTGCTACTACAGTTAAGTAAGTTAACAGGTGTAAAGCACCTCGACAAATGCATACCCTGTAGTAAGCATTATAAAATTCTAGATGATTTCATTATAATTACATATATAACGGTTTACTCACTAACTCATCCCTGGTGTGTGCAACCACTCCAAACTCAGTAAGTTTCAATTTACACAAACCCTATGTTTTTTTTCCCAGAACTGAGACTTGAACCCAGGGCTTGGAGTGCACTGTTCTACCATCAAGCTACTGCCCCAACTCGTTCCTTTTCTTCCCTAGAAATGCAGCTCAGTGGAGATTTGTCTGACTAGCACAAGATCTTACGTCTAATTTAGCACTAGAGGCCATGGGAGGGGGATAATTAAAATAAAAGTAAGAAGGGCAAAATCAGAGTAGCAGGAGTTGACGTTAGTAAGGAAATGGAAGTTTAAATAACTTAGATAATCATCCCAAAGTCAGAAGCTCATGAATGGCAGAGCCAACCATCTGGAGAACACGCTGGCTTAATCAGAGCAATGTGCTGCTGTTCAACAGCTGTTAGTTTCCCAAACCACTTCCCACTTCAGCATCGTTGCGCTTGATTCACCTTCCGGAAGCAGTGTCTCTCCCATTTAGCCCACATATTCTACAGAGTGAGGCTCAGAAGATTCCCTCAGTGATTCATACACTTTCTTAATACACTTTCTTGGTTAGGATTCTACTTTCCATGTAAAAGAAGGATTCAAAAAGAAAAGTGCATAAAATACACTTCTAGAGAATAATGAAAAATGCTGTTTACAACTACAGATATTTAAGAGTATCAATTTCTGGACTGTGACTATAGCTCAACAGCAGGAATGGTAGTGCTTGCCTAGTGTGCATGAGATCCTAGGTTTAATTCCCAACACTGAGGGTGGGGATGCAGGTTAAGCATTCATTTCTTTTAAAATGTACAGGGAGAGAATTGAGATATGGCATACTGGCTGGTTTTTATGTCAACTTGACACAGGCTAGAGTCATTTTGGAAGAGGGAACCTCAACTGAGAAAATGCTCTCACCAGATTGGACTATGGTCAAACCTATGGCACATTTTCATTTCTTTTTTTTTAAGATTTATTTATTTATGTATATGAGTGTTCTATCTGCATGCACACCTGAAGAGGGCATCAGACCGCATTCTAGATGTTTGTGAGCCACCACGTTGGTGCTGGGAATTGAACTTGGGGCCTCTGGAAGAGCAGCCAGTGCTCTTAACTGCTGAGCATCTCTCCAGCCCTGTGGCACATTTTTTTGATTGATGATTGATGTGGGAGGGTTTGGCTCACTAAGGCCATACCACCCTTGGGCTTGGTGTTCCTGGGTTTTCTTTTTTTTTTTTTTAAAAGAGGGTAGGCTGAGCAAGCCATGGAAAAGCAAACCAGTAAGCAGTGTTCTTCCTCTGTATCAGGTTCCTGCCCTGAGTTCATTCAATGACGGACTGTCATGTGGAAGTGGAAGTGAACGATAAATCCTTTCCTCTCAAGTTGCTTATGGTCACAGTGTTTCATCACAGCAGTAGAAACCCTAAGACATATGGCTACAGCTTCTTTCCTTTTATAAAATCCTTTTTGACCTCTGTACTAGAAAGAATTTAGTATCTACCATCTACGCACCTCTAATGTAGACCTAATTGTAATATATTTGTTTACTTAAAATACTTACCCTGGGTTAAGTGAAACTGTACTAAGCCAGCATATGCAATGCTCTGGGTTTGATCCCCAGATTGCAAAAATAAATCAAATATTCCATGTGTCTGTCTGTCTCTCTGTGTGTGTATCTCTCTCTCTCCCTCTCTCTCTTTCTCTCTCTCTCTCTCTCCCTCTCTCTCTCTCTCTTTCTCTCTCTCTTCCCATGTGTAACCCAGGGGCTCACACTCTCCATAATTCTCAAAGATAAGTATGATTCACATATTATAGGAGTTTTAAAAAGAACCTCATAGTGTAGTAAATAAATATATGTCCAACACATTCTTATTAAATTTCAATACTAGTATAGGCTAAATTTGAGTACTTTATTCAAAAATTAGAAATAATATCTTCTTGACTAAAATTGCAGTGTCGACTCAAAACTTAAAAGCCTCCACAGACATACCTCATCTATCTGCGGTCCTCTCTCTTTTCTCTTGTTCCTCTCTATTCAGTTAAACTGGTCTAGTCTTGCTAACTTCAAAAATATCTTCCGCTTCTGTGCCAATACATTTTCTGTCCTGTTTCCTTTCACCTTTTCACAGCTTTAACCTAGCTTCTTTAGAGCAGTCACAGCCTGGCGGCACAGGAAGCACATTGGACTCACAGACATCTTTAGTTTGATTTGAAGTGAATTGTTTAAACTTCATTGTTCATTCACATCCAACAATTAGGAGCTTTCAAGGCTCAGCAATGACTCTGTGCAGACCTACATTCTTCCACCTTCCTTTTCAGGAACTGAGTAGAGACTGCCCTCTTTGGACTGGGCTTGTCTAATGTCACTCTCATGCACATTATTCCCATCAACAAATCACCTATGTGACCTTTGTTTTAGAAACTAGACCAACTTTCAGATAGCCCTTGAAGATTTTACTTACACTTCTCTGGCTCCAGCAATCTCAATCACATTTTAGTCTAAAACACCTTTTATTTTTAGCCTTCTTCTACAATTAAGCTTGTGTTACTTCCTGGAAACTCTATTATTACTGTGACAGATGACTTAACCAGGCACTAAGACACTAAGGCAAAGGCAGGGGACCAAAAAACCTTATATTATGGCAATGATCACTGTTGTTCTGAAATTCAATAAACATTTATTCTCTTCCCACTGTGGGTATTTCCTGATTATCAAATAATAGTCCTCATATGTTAATGGACACTTTTATACCCACAATCTTGTTTATTTTTTGCAACAATGCTGTGAGATAAATATGCTGTAATCCATTTTACAAATCGGGAAACTGAGACATACCAGGTGTGATAGTTAATTTTCAAGGTCCACTTGACTTGATTTGGAATCACCTCGGAGACACGCACGTCTTGGTGTGTCTGTGAGGATGTTTCTAGAGATGTTTAACTGAGGAAGGAAGATCTACTCCAAATGTGGGCAGCTCCAAGGGCTGGAGTCCAGAATGAATAAAAAGGGGTAGAAGAGGAATGCGCATGAGCATCAAGCATCCATCTCACTCTGCTTCCTGACTGAGGACACAATGTGACCAGTCACCTGTTCCTGCTGCGGTTCCTTCTTTACCATAGTGGACTGTACCTCTCAAACATGGACCAAAATAAATTTTCCTTTCCCTATATTGTTCTTTGTCGTATATTTGGACACAGCAATGTGAAAAGGAAGTAACTAATACACTAGGTTTCTAACCTAAGGTACTGTGTGTGTAGAACACTTGCAAACTAAAACAAAAAACAAAAAAACAAAATATCCACTAGATTAATGCAGCCATTCAAACAAGCACTTACCCCAAAGCCTAAACAGCTCAATCAACTTGTTGTATACAATTAGAGTAGCCATTCTGAAGCTGTGGAGCTTTGCTTTGGATTTTACACTTTTACTATCAACTACATTTGTATGTACTGATCCGCCATAAAAAGAAAGAAAAGAAAATCTCTGACAGTTAAAACTAGATAAAACAACGAACTTTATATCCTCTTTCATGACTCATGTGTCCTTTACCTGTACTCTGTCCTTTCCCATCACCCAATCCTAGCCTTTCTAACACAACCTTAACTCTGAATCTTGCCAACTAGTCACTAGAATTACTTGGTGAAAAAGATGTATTGTCATTGCTATGATCCAAAACCTACTTCTTAGTTTTGTTTGCTTGTAGCTTTAAGGGCTGAGGAATTACATCCAGAGCCTCATGCATGATAAGCACATGTTCTATGATACCACACGCCACCATACCCCCACCACACCCCCAACCCACCCTGCCTCTTAGCTAAGAAGGTCCACAAACTTGGCTTTAAACAAATTTTTTAATGTATTTTATGTGTATTTGTGTGAGTGAACATGTACCACAGAAAATGAGTGGAAAACAGGGGACAGCTCTTAAGTTCTTCCTTTCCACTTCGTGGCTCTGGGATTTGAAGTCATATCATCATGCTTGGTGGGAAATGCCTTTACTCACTAATCCATCTTGCCAGCCCCATTTCTCAGTACTATCTGAATTTACCAACTAACAAGAACTAATGAATGACAGCTAAACTCTTAAGAGATGAGTCTTTAAGTTTTTCAGGTCATGTGTGCCTGTAATCCCCGTACTGAGGAAGCAGTCAGGAGGATCACCACCAGCTCTGTGTCAGACAGAGCTACATGTTGAGACTCTGTTTCAAAACAAACTATTAAAGAGCATCTTCAAGCCAGGTGGTGGTGGCACATGCCTTTAATCCCAGTACTCAGGAGGCAGAGGCAGGTGGATCTCTGTGAGTTTGAGGATAGCCTGGTCTACAGAGTGAGTTCCAGGACAGCCAGAGTTATAACAGAGAAACCCTGTCTTGAAGAAAACAAAGCAAACAAACAAACAAAAAACGAAACAAACAAAATACATCTTCAGGTAAATTTTCATGTTATCAAGCCAATAAGCTTATCTTTATCATCAATATTTGGGAAGCTGAATAGTAATTGAAAGTGGCTTAGTGAATAAGCCACTAGTGCCAAAAAAATGCACTCAGTGATTTTACCATTCAACTATCCAACTTACCATGGTACGATAGAGGTTATCTGGGGATCAGTCAGGTAGGTATCAGGGCACTCACCCATACAGAAACCTCTATGTAGGTGGTAATCAAAAGCACACTATGACAAACCCATGTGCATTGGGAAATCCTCAGAACCATGCTCGCTGCCATTTCCCTTTCAGTAACTATGTCTGCTTCAGGACTGACATAATTGATTAGGCCAGGCTTTGATTCCATTTTAGGCATTGCTTTATTTCTTTTATGTGTACAAATGTCACATATCACAGTTCAACATCAGTGTCTTCCTCAATCATTCACCACTTTATTTTTTAAGGTTTAAATTTTTTAAGTGTGTGTATGTGTGTGGTATATGTGTGTGTATGTGTGTGTGTGTGTGTGTGTGTGTCTGTGTCTGTGAGAAGTACAGGTGCCTGTGGAGTCCACATGCCCTGGAGCTGGAGTTACAGGTGGTTATGGAACACTTGATATAGGTTCTGGGAACCAAACTCAGATCCTCTGGAAGAGCAGCAAATGCTCTTAACCTCTGAGCCATCTCTCCAACCGCTCTACCTTATATATGGAGATAGGATCTCTCACTGAACCTGGAGCTTGCTGATTTATCTAGATGGGCTAGCCAGAGGGGCTCCAGAAATCCTCCTGTCTCTGTCTTCCCAACACTGCTGTACCCAGCTATTGAACTTGGAGTTCTGGGAGCCTCAACTCAGATCCCCATGCTTCTGTCCCAAGCACACAGGAATCTCTTTAGCCCTACTTATTTTTTATTATGCATTTATGTCTGTGTTGAGACTCACTCTCAGGACCTCACATATGCTTGAGAAGAATCCTACCCCAGACCTTCACTCCTAGCTCTTACTTTCAAACATTAAAAAAAAAATCCATTCTCCTGGGGAACTATTACAAATAGCTAAACTGATCATTTTCATACTTATTTGGATTTTTAATTTTTGGGGTGGGAGGGGGTTTGAGCCAGGATCTCACATATTCCCAAGCAGGCCTACAACTTGCTATGTAGCTAAGAATGTCCTTGAACTCCTGTCCTCCTGCCTCTACCTCCCAAGTACTGGGATTATAGGCATATTCTATCAATAGAATTCTATCAACCTGGCTTTGGTTTGGATATTTAATTACCATTGGTGATTTAATTCCTATCACCTCACAGCCCTTTTGGCATTGCCTTAAATGTTATGTTTTCATCTCATTTTATATACTTATGGTTATATCTTTCTAACTAGATCGCTACTAGTTTGACAGCCCTATTAATAATATATTTGAGCCAGGGTGTCCCTCAGTAGGAAAGCACTTGCCTCCCATGGGCAAGGTGCTGGGTTTGATCCTCATTAACACAATAATAACAACAACTGAAAAGCTGTTCATAATTTATAAATTGTTTGACCTGGGTTCAAGTTTAATTTATAAAACAATATAACATGGGCCAGAGAGATGGCTCAGTGCTTAAAAGCATTAGCTGTTCTTTCAGAGGACCTGAATTTGGCTCCCAGCACCCATGTCCTGTAGCTCACAACCATCTGTAGTTCCAGTACCAGGGGATGGGATGCCCTCTTCTGGTCTCAGCAGGCATGCACACATGTGAAATCCCCTCATACAGACACAGACACAGAGATAAATAAAAATAAATGTAACGAAAATAAAATCATCTAAGCTAATGTTGTCCCTTGCCTTTCTTTTTTTTTTAAACAGATCTTATGTCTAGTCTATGCTGGCCTCAAACTCCCTAGGTAGCTGAGAATGACCTTAAATCTCTGGTTCTCCTGCCTCTGCTTTCCAAATACTGGGATTATAGACATGCACCCCTACACCTAGATTCAAATCCAAGGACTTTCCCATGTGCTAGGCAGCACTCTGCCAACTCATTTACAAAATAGGTGCATACCCCATCTTTTCTTTCTTTTTCCTTCTCTTTTTCTTTCTTTCTTCCTTCCTCCCTTTTTGTCTTTCTCCCCCCTTTTTCTTTCCACTTTACAAAGAGTAACAATTAAAGTTAAGTAAATTGACCTACCCAGACTTAGAAAATGAGTGAACACCTGGAGCAGGTTCTAATCCCAGCCCTGTGGGCTCCATGTGTCATACTTTCTGCTCTGCTACTAATGTAGCCTAATGGCTATTTCCATGCTTCAGATTCTCTTCTGTGATCCCAAATAACTATGTTTTAAATAAATAATTATGGAGACGTCTCATAGTACTTATGAACCAAATGTATCATAATTATTGCTATATACATCTTTTTTAAAAACTGAGTTTGTTTGTTTGTTTTTTAAATGTGCATGTATGTATGTGCATCACATGCATGCCTGATGCCTGAGGATCCCCTGAAACCAGAATCACAGATGGTTGTAAGCTGCCATGTGGGTTCTGTTAACTGAGCCTAAGTCCTCTGAGAGAGAAGTACATGCTCTTAACCATTGAGCAATCTCTCCGGTGCCTACTATAGTAACAACACCTACTACACTACTCAATAATGGGGAATTTCCTATCTCACATTGCTCTAGACCAGTGTTTCTCAACGCGCAGACCAGGGCACTTCCTACAGGAAAATCACTCAGCATAATTGTCAGAGCTGGAAGTTCCTGGGCTTTTTTTCCAATTCTCTTGGGTCAGAATTCTAGGGGTGGAGTCCAGAAACACATCTGAACAGGATTTTGATTCATTGGATTCTTGAGAATCACTGAAACTTGACAACTACTCTCTAAGCAAACATAATGAGGAATTACAAAAAAAAAAAAAAAAGTTGTTTCATATGTTTTTTGTTTATTTGGCTTTTTTGTTTTGATTTGGTCTGTTGGTTTTGTTTTTGAGACAGAGACAGAATCACAAAAATACTTCCCAAGTCCTAGAATTACAGGAATACACCACTGTGTCCAATATTTGTTGTTGTTTTTAAGATAGGATCTCATGTATCCCTGGCTAGCCTGTTTTTAGAGTAAGTGGTGATTTCCATTTTTGGTTGTTTTGTTTTGAGACAGGATCTCACATAACCTAAGTAGGTCAACAACTTATTATGAAGCTAAGGATGACCTTCAACTCCCGATCCTCCTGCTCTGTTCCTCCTAAGTATTGAGATTACAGACTATCACACCCAGTTTATACTTTGCCGGGGATGGAACTCAGGCCTTTATGTGTGCTAGGAAAGCACTCTAGTAACTGTCCAAACACACACACACACACACACAATCTGGAGCCTTGCCTATAATGGGTAAGCATTTTACACTAATCACTAATCAATTCTTTCATTCTCATTCCTAGGAATTTTCATTTGTAACAAGTGTCCAGGTGATGTTGGCATTGCCAATCCAAAAATTCATACTTTGAGGATAACTGCACCAGAGTTGACAATTATCTAGTAAAAGAGTAGGTTGGCAAGACAGAATTTTGTTGTTTGTTTGTTTCCATTCTGGAATTGAACCCTGAGCATCATGCAGGCTAAGCATACACTGTACCAATAGACTATATATTTCCAACCCTTAGCAAGACTTTTTTTTTTTTTTCCCTTGGGAGAAACGACCAAAGGAAGTAGGTACAATTAAACTTGGTCTAATAATAAACTGGCCTAAGACTAGGGGAGTAAGTATTTGGAAGTGATGCAATGTTCTCGTTGGATTAATTCCTGCTACAATCTATAACATCCAGGTACACCTCTAGGTTCCATTTTTTGAAAAGATATATGAATGCAATTGGGAGAACCATTTCACTAATATTATGACATATGAGGGCTACACTAAAAGGAAAAAGAAGGTCGTTTCTCTCTACTCTTTAACATCACCAGGACAGAGGAGCATCTGCTAAAGCAGCATGGAGCAGAGGTAGCACCTGGTTGATTATCACAGCTTTGGATTTGTTTCTGAACAGGTGCGGGGCTCCTCATGGGGGCGCAAAGAAATAATTGAGTTGGAGATGTACTTCGCAGGAGGCTGGAGTGTCTGCAGACAGTCGAGGGCCAAAGCCAGGACCCCTGAGTTACACAGAAAGCCCGGATTTTAACTCACATATGCTGAACCGAAAACTAAATGAGGTGGAGCTAAGGGTACATATGCCCCGAATACATTCCGTGTTCTGCCCGGGGCTCATTTTGATGCAGCTAATTATGATATCTGTGGTAGTTAATCTTGACTGTCAACGAGTGGGTCTGGAATAAACTAAGAGACACGCAAGTCGGTGAGAGAACTGCCTAAAAGGATTAACTCTGAAGACCCTCCTCCAGAGAGTGGGTGGCACCTATTCCCCGGCCCCACCCCACTAAGGAAAGAGCCGCACTGGCTGTCTGCCTGCGCTTCTTGCTGATGACTGCGTCTTTCTCTATTTCTGTTGCCATTCTTTGCTGACACAGACTCCAGCTTCCTCAGGCTCCAATGTGGATTGAAGACCATAGACTCTCCAGGAACTCTGCAGCCCCTCAGCGCCGACCCTGCTGAGAAATCCAGCTTCCCTGACTGAGCGGCTACCCGGTTCTCAGCCTCTCTGTCTGAAGGCAATGTTGGACCACCTATCCCTTTCAGTTGTATGCTACTCTAGTCAATCCTTTTTTAATATGCAGACATTCCATCCGTTCTTCTCCTCTAGAGAACCCTGAATAATACAAGAACCATCACTGTATTTTTTAGTATGTCAACTAAGTAGTATGTCAGCCTCACAAAAGCAAAGACTTTTAAATTGTAGTTTTTATATACATGTATAGGCTGTGTGGCAGAAAAGACCACTGGCAGGAGAGAACTGGAATACTGCTATACACTACATGTAAAGAGAAAAGGACAAGGGGTGGCCACAGAGGGAATGAACAAAATAAAGGGTGCATAATATCAACAGGACTTGATAGAAAGAATAACAGTGAGTACCTAGGGTGAAAGTCAAAGATGATGTCAAGTTTTCTGATATGATAGCTAGAAAATTTGTGATGTAGCTTTAAAAAACATAGTTTTAATAGACTAGAGTCAAGAATGGTGGCCCATGTCTGTAATCCCAGCATCTGGGAGACTGAGACAGGAAGACCAAGAGTATGAGACTAGCCTGGTCTACTCTAAAATAAAACAGAACAAAATAATCAAGGCCAGGATATAGCTTAGTTGGGTAGCTTAGAAACAGGAGAGGCCCTGGATTCCAATTCCCAGCAACATAAAATAAATAAGATTATAATTTTAGCCAGATGTGGTGGTCCACCCCTGTAATTTCAACACTTGTAAGGTAGAGGCAGGAGGGTTGCATCAAGCTTGAGGCCAGCCTGAGCTACAGAATTAGTATTGTATCAGGCTAGTTAGAGCTAAATACAAAGACCTTGTCCAAAGACAACACTAACAAAGTCCAAACACTAACATAATAATGACAATAGTAATTTTATAGTTAAGAGATATATATTTTGTATTTCTCAAGTCTAAGGCAATATTCAGCCTATAGTTTTAATTATTATCTTACATGAGTTTCTTTCCTCTGGATTTTTATATTTATTGCTTGTTACTTGATATTTTATCTTGTGACATTTTTCAACAATCATTTCATGTCCATTCGTTTTGGCGTGTGGGTGGAATACATGTTTATGCATATTGGTGTACTCACCTACGAGGTTTGTATAGAGACCAGAGGTCAATCACGCCTTCCTCCATTAATCACCAACCTGTTTTGTTATTGTTTGTTTTGTTTTGTGGGGTTTGTTTGTTTGTTTGTTGAGACAGGGTCTCACTGTGTAAATCTGGCTGGCCTGGAACTTATTCTGTAGGCCATGTTGGACCTGAACGCACAGAGATCTGCCTGCCTCTACCTCTGAGCGCTGGAGCTAAAGGTGTGCGCCACCACACTCCACTCACTGTGTTCTTTGAGACAGGATCTTTCAGTGAACCTGAAAGTGAACTTCAGCTGGGCAGGCTGGACAGGGAGCCCTTAGGGTCTGTCTCTGTCCCTGCATTGTTGGGATGTACCACCGCACTTGGCTGGGGATCCAAACTCAGTCCCCATGCTTGCACAGCAAGTGCTATCTACTGAGCCGTCTCTCCAGCCTTTGTTAATATCTTATTTCCCAAAGTAAGACTTGTTCTATACTTGTTTCCCCTATATCTCAGTCCCTAACACTAACAATAATTACATACTAAGTACATATTACAGATGCATATGTTTCAGATACCCTTTGAAAAATACAAAGGGTGGGGCTGGAGAGATGGTTTAGTTGCTAAGAGCACTTGCTGCTCTTGCAGAGGACCCAGTTTCTGTTCCCAGTACCCACATGGAGGCTCACAACTGTTTGTAACTCCAGTTCTGGGGGTCCCATAACTTCTTCTGGCTTCTGCAGGCACCAGAACACACCCAGTGCACATACACACAAGAAAGCAAAACGGTCATACACATAAAATAAAAATAAATCAATCTTTTAAAATATATATAAGATCCCAAAGATAATACAAAAATTATAATCAATATTTTAAAATAAAAGTTAGTATACCGTTAACAATTAAAAGGAGCTAGTAGAAATATTTAAAAATTAAAGATACAGAGAACAAAACTGTAAAGATGGTGAAATCATGGAAAAGGCCAGAATTATTAAAGAAATAATCAATTTCCCATAACTGAAGAACATAAATTTCGATGCTGTATGTGGTTGCCAAGTACCCAGAACTGTAATAAAGGAAGGTAAATATAAAGAAATACTAACTAGTGCAATGTGAGGACATCAAGAATAAGAAGAAACTTAATCCGAGGCTGTTGATAGGAGGCCCATGAGTTCAAGGTTAGCCTGATACACAGATAACCCCTTTCTCAAGAGAAGGAGGAGAAAAAGTAACAGAAAAGGAGGAAGAAGAAGATAGATTTCAAGGGGAACAGGTTATATACAAAAGTTGCTGGAGTCATAATAGAGGCAGATTGCTTAGTAATCACCTGGAAGCCTGAAAATGGTCACTAAATTCAAAATGAAGAAAACATTCCCAAGGGCATGGTGGTTTATGTCTTTAATCCTAGCACATGGGAAGCAGAGGCAGGCAAATCTCTGTGTGAGGACAGCCTGTCTATACAACAACTTTCAGGCTAACCAGGGCTACACAGTGAGACCCTGCCTCAATTGAAAAAAAAAAAAGGTTGCCAGTCTTAAAAAACAGGTGCTCACATCACTCCAAAAATTGGAGTAGGGGAGAGAGTATAGGAGGATTGCTGTGAATTCCAGGTAATTCAGGCTAAGATACAGACAGGGTAAGACTGTCACAAAAATTGAAGGGGGTGGGGTGTCACATCATCTTTTGCATTTTCAGGAAAACATACTCATTGAGCATATATTACAAATATACCAATAAGAATAAAATGAGCACTCGAGAGGCAGAGGTAGGCAGATCTCTATAAGTGCAGGGACGATCTTGTCTACATAGCAAGTTTCAGGCCAGCCAGGGCTATGTATTGAGACTCTGTCTCAAATAACACAAAAAATAAAATAAAATAAGAAGAAGTGGTAGGCATGTGACTCTGTAGTGTTTGCCTTACATGTATTGATCCCTAGCACTGAAAAAAGAAGGAAAGAGGGAAGGAAGGAGAGAGGGAGCAGAGAAAGGTGGAAGAGGGGGCCAGAAGAGAAACAGACCATAATTTCTGAGAAGATAACAGAGACATCTTTAGTGTGAAACACAGTACTCAACAACACACTTGGTACTAAAATGTGAATGAGCAAAACAATGCATTTATTTTGTCTACCTTTCTAACTAGTAGAGACAAAAGCATAACGTTCTGTGATGACCAGGTATTTGTATGTCTGATCCTGAAGGAAGACCTATCTTGTTCATTTTTATATTTTCAGAGGCTAGACAACTTTGAAGTGGGGAGGGTCCAGAAAAAAAACACTTCCGAAACAGGTCAGAAGCTCTGTATCCAAAACATTTTTGCAGGCAGCTCTGTCCATCCTCTTTGCAGACATCAAGGCCTCATGAGAAGTCAATTTTAATTGAAAATTAGAAGAAAAAAAAAGTCACTTTTTCTGGAGCAGTCGTTTCCCACTCCATGTAAAAAGGAGCCAAGTTAACAGAACCGCAAAGACTTGGGTTACTTCAAACGCAAACTAATTTATTATTATTGTTGGCCCAAATTTACCCTCTCTCCTGGGATGTAGGCCAATATCCACAGCCGCACTGAAGCCTCGGGCAGGACAAACCAGTAGCTGGTGGGGAGCACAGGATTGTCAGCCAAAACCCAGAGAGAGCAGCCCTTGTGCAGTGCAGTCTTCCAAAAGCCTCCAACAGATCTCCGCCTTTAAAATCTGCTTTTCCTAAGAAATGCTTCCAATTTTCAATATTAAAAGCTAAAGAAACAGCTCTCCCGAGCCCTTCAGGGAATGGCTCGCTTCCAATGCTACTACCACTTTAGGGATCCAGGCACAAGCCCAAGGCCGGACCACACTCGCTACAGCCTTGGCGACCGCCTTTAAAGTAACCGCGCGCAGCGGGGATGCCCGGAGTTCAACTTCCGGCCACACACAGAGGCTATTTTCCTACTGGCGCTGAAGCTGCCTAGGCCGCGCCTCTGACCACGCCCTCGGCCACGCCCCCAGCCACGCCCGGTCTTCCCAGGCTTGGAACGCGCGGGAGGGGCGTGGTCTCCGGGGAGAAGCGCTCCCTGTGTGAGTCCCGGAGCCTCACCGAGCGCAGTCTCGAGGAAGCACGCTCCGAGCTCGCGGGCACGAGCTCGCGCGCGCTCGTTCCCGCCGCCCTCTCCGGTGACGTGCCTGGCCGAGGCCGCGCTAGGGCGCTGGAGCTGCCACAGAGCGGCTGTCATGGCGTCGGAGGCGCTGGCTGAGGAGAGCCGGCCTCGGTGTCTATAGGACAGGGGCGGGCGGCCGGGGATGGAGAGCGGCCCTGACAGCCCGCAGCCTCTAGAACTCGGGGTGGCGGCGGGGCGAGAGTCGCCGCCGGAAGGGCGACGGCACGACAGGCGCGAGGCTGAGGATGGTCCCGCAGGATGCGCGGTGGAGAGCGGCGAGCAGGGGGCGGCGGCCGCACGGAGCAGCCTCGGGGACCCGCCGTCCCCCTCAGAGCGCGGCTGCGGCGCGGGCTCGGACTTGAAGGACAGCGCGTCGCCGAGCCCCGCCGCCTCGGAGGCGCCTCCGAGAGGGCAGCACAAGGTGACCGCCTCCCCGGAGCTGGCCGAGGCCGCGGCGGGCCGAGGGTCGGGGCCGGTGGGAGATGCGGGCACCTGCGGGGTGGAGCAGGCGACCGAGGAGCCCCGCAGCGCCGGTGCCCTGAGCAGCAGCTGCAGCGAGCCGAGCCCCCCTGGGGACTCGCCCAGCTTGGACTCCCTGGAGTCTTTCTCCAACCTGCATTCTTTCCCCAGTAGCTCTGAGTTCAATAGTGAGGAGGGAGCGGAGACCAGGGTCCCCGAGGACGCGGAGGAGGGCGCGGCGGGGCCGCCCAGGGCTGCACCTCTGTGCAAAGAGGAGGAGGAGGACCCGGCTCAGGTACTGGCGGCCTCCAAAGAACGTTTTCCCGGACAGTCAGTGTATCACATCAAATGGATCCAGTGGAAAGAGGAGAACACGCCCATCATCACCCAGAATGAGAATGGACCCTGCCCTTTGCTGGCCATCCTCAATGTTTTGCTTCTGGCTTGGAAGGTACAATCGGTAGCTTTCTACTTCCTACAGCTTTGTGGGGAGGGGCAAAATGGGGTGAGGAAACTGCTGTTTGTCAGCTGATGGCTTCCTTGTTTCTTCATCCATCAAACTCCTCCTTTTTTAAGACAAGGTTTCTCTGTGTAGCTTAGGCTGTCCTCGAACTCATGATCTTCATGCTTCTGCCTCCTGTGTGCTAGGTTTACAGGCATGCACCACCACATCTAACAGTCCCTTCTCACATGAAATTAATAACAGATTTTTTTATTGAAAGAGTATTAACGTACCTATATGTCAGGAAGAATTGCCTCTAACTTCAAGTCCATTTTGTATTAAAAGTTCAACAATCAATTAAAGGTAACTGATGGTAGACTTATAAACAAGTAGAATCTAAAGCACCCTATACCTTCTGATTATTTTTAGCTGTATTTGCCTATATTACTCCTTCTTACTGACATTTCACATATGCAAAACAGTGGAAACTGGAAAAAGTGGTCTTCAGAGTTACTACGATTACATCTACACTGTTTTCTAGAGAATGTCGCCTGCCCCACTTGGGTGTGGACATATGAAGGAATGGTGAAAAGGAAGATACAAGCCTTTTAGACAAATACCATTTAAGGAAAATCATAGGTCTGAGCCCACTTACCATAAATTATTTTCAAATTTGTTTTCAAAGACTATATTTTCATCTTGTGTATTTTTTTTTAACTTGCTTTGTTTCTTTGGCTCTACTTCCAAGATTTGGCATTTTTAAGGTAACTATACATTTAGAATGTCTACAGGAAGCTAAAACTATTAACAACTAAAATGAGGAATAATAAATCTAAGTAAGGTACTAGAGCACAAAAAAGGAAGGGCAGGTGTATGGAGGCCTCAGAATAAAGTGTCATTTTTAAGCTTGCAGTTTCTGGGTACTGAGATGATGCATCTCAGCACCTGCTTTCAAACTGGTAATTCCCATCTGTAGTTAAAATGCTCCCTAGAAGAATAGCTTGAGTTATGCTAGCCATTTATGAAGAACTGAGGTGGATAGTGAGAGAGATCTCAAACATCAAATCTTGCAGCAACGAATCCAGTATTTGGGGCTCTTGATGAAATCATCTGAGTTCAAATCATCAGGGTTAGTCTATGAATGAGTATGCATGCTAATGAATTTGAAGATTATTTTGATTAACTTCTGCTTACAGCATTCTAGGACTTTTCTATCGCAGAATTCCAAACTTGTCCACATTCTTTCCACAAACTGGTTCAGAAGGTATAAGAGCTACATGGTCAGGTTTATCACGCAACAGCCCCATTCCTGAGTACTGGTTCTCTGGCATAGTTGCTTTTCTCATTGCTGTAACAAAATACTTGACAAAAAGCAACTTAAGGTAGGGTCTATTTTTGCTCACAGTTTGAGGGTACAGTCCATTAAGTCAAGGAGGACATGGCAGCTGGAGCTTGAAACAGCTGGTCACATTGCATTCATAGTTAGGAAGCAGAGAGAGATGACTGCTCAGTTGGATTTCTCTTTTTTATTTAGTCCAAGCCCGCAGCCCATGGAATGGTGCCACCCACATTCAGACTGGGAGGAGGAGGTATCATGGCCTGGATTGCTTTGAGGATATAGGAGCCTTGAATTGACTGAAACAGACAGATTCAAATGTGCGACCACATATTTGGGTTCTGGTTTTGTGGAAGACACTATAAATGCAAAGGCAGAACAAAGTACATCAGCCCTTCAGTAGCTCAGTATATGGTAAGGAGGCAGACATAAAGAGTAACTGAAAAGCAACGTGATCAGCCCTAATGTGCTAAGGAAGTACAAAAATAAAAATAAAAGATAATTGCGAAGGGGATCTCAGGGGAAGTTTTCAGAAATGAGACACATTGAGTCAGGTCTGCAAAAGGGAACATTTGAAGAAAGATCAGAGGTAGTTTATTGTTTTGATCACCTCCAAGTTTGGTTGAAATGAAGTGGAGAAGGAGAAAGAAAAGGTCATAGTAAGAAATAAATTTGATGGGTTTGGTTAGTCTGTGAATGAGTATGCATGCTAATGAATTTAAAGATTATTTTGAAAACCCATGGTTCTCAGTCCTTTTTCTGCCTGTAGCTTATTTATGCCAACAAAAATTAGTCATTGTTAATGATTGATAGGGAGATGGGTGAGGGAAGCAAGGTCAAATAGTATTTTCAAGGTGAGCTAGGGGTTCTAGAGGTCAGAACTATTTTCCTAATAATACAAAAATGTTATTTGCCTTTTGGAAGTCAGCAGAGATTTCCAGACTCTCTGATGGATGAGTGATGATTGAAGTTTAAAGGGATAACAAAAGGGCATCCACTATACACAACACACTGAGAAGTATTCCATTATACACTGTAGTTATCTACTTTGTGAACTCAGCAAAGACAACAAGGAGGCATTTTCATAGATGCTAACCCTGCCAGACATCAGCAGAGGGAATCATCTGTCGTGGCAAGCACCATACTGGATAGTGGAACCCCTATCATCTGATCTCAGGGGTTTTTATTGATACAGAAGTTCCTCAGGTGTTCTATTGATACAAAAACCTTGCCCTCTCATCCAAAGACCTATTTACATAATGAAGAAAACCTGTAGCCTAGTCTCATCCCACAATACTGTAGCAGCTGAGCTATGCTACCTTTACAGTGGGGCACTCAAAACCCAAGAGGATCCCACAAGTGTTACCTTTATGATGAGGGAACTCAAGGCCAAAGGGAAGTGTTCTTTCCTTATTGCCAGAGACTGTGGGAGAGAGACTACAAGAATTCCTCCAAAGCAACTCAGCTTTTTCAAAATGACTCTGCCAGAGAGCAGTGAGCAGGTGCAGATCATGAAAAGGCAACCATCTTAATCACAGATTTACATAAAGCCAACACCTGCAGATAATGTAAACTGCCAAGGCTTAGGCAGCCCTTGCCCCATCAATGCACAAACAATTATTATAAACATAAGTAGAAATAAACTTCAACAATACACAACACAGAAGAGAACTAGTTCCTCTCCCTCTCTCTATCTGTGTGTGTGTGTGTGTGTGTGTGTGTGTGTGTGTGTGTGTGTGTGTGTGTAGGTGTGGAGGCCAGATGCCGAGTGTTTTTCTGTATCGCTCTCAATGTTTCTTGTTGCTTTTGGTTTTTTGAGACAGGGTCCTCAGTTGAACCTTTCTTTCAGTTAGACTGGTTAGCCAGTGAGCCCTGAAGTTTACTGTTCTACTTCCCCACCTCTTGGTGCTGGGGTTACAAAAGCATGACACTGCGACCCAGTTTTTACACAGGTGCTAGGGATCTAAACTCAGGTGCACTTTTCCACTAAACCATTACCCCAGCCCCAAGCTTCTTTATATTTTCAAGTTTCTTTTCATAGTTAGCATATATTGAACAAAATAACAGGTTTTACTCTGACATTTTCATACATGTATATAATATTAATCTGATCATATTTATCTCTTCACATGATATTAATTATACAGAAAATAATGGATTTCAGTATATATTTGTTTTGTTTTTGTTTTTGAACTTCCGATTCTCCTTCCTCAACCTCCCAAGTACTGGAATTACAAGCATGTTTATGTGGTTCTGGGTTTAAATCCAGGGCTTCATGTATGCTAGTCAGGCACCAGTCAACTGAGCCACATCTCCAGCCCTCATTATAGCTTTTTCAAACATGTTGGTAGTGTGCTTTAATCATCTTCACCTGTCTCCAAGGGCTAGTTTCTTCTTTTCTTTAATGTGTATGGGTGTTTTGCCTGCATGTGTATATACATTCATGTGCACTACATTCATATCTGGTGCCCAGGAAGCCAGAAAGGGGCACCAAATCTCCTGGATCTGAAGTTAGACAGTTGTGAAGCATCATATGGGTGCTGGGTATTGAATCTGGGTCCTCTAGAAGAGCAGCCAGTGCTCTTAACTGCTGAGCCATCTCTCTAGACCTTAGTTTCTTAGTTTACAAAGAACACTTATAAATGAGCATGAAAAAAACTGAGCAACAAGATGGCAAACGGAGAAAAAATCAATAGCAAGAAACTAGAAGTTCAAATGGACATTTCCTGACTTATCACCTTGAATCAAGGTTCCATGTCAGTGAACATCTTTCCAGCAGTAACTGTTTGCTGTGACTCCCCACCAACACCATACACCTTTGATAACATCTCTTCTCCCGTGTGTTTTTTCCCAAATATGTCATCTTACTTTCTGACTTATTCTGCCCAATCCTACCCCAAACCTGTAGAGAAACTACAGTTACACTAATTTTTCCATTCTCTCTTTTCCTAAAGTAAGCACAAAACTCTTTTGAGGTTTTCCAAGTGTGTTTATTGCTTATAAAAATGGAAAAACAGATGGTGAGCCAAAGGTTTCATCTTAGCCTCTGCCTACTCTATTTTAAATATAGATCTTGTAAGAAGAAATTTAAAAACTTCACACAGCGGTTGGGCCTCATTTACATAAAAGATTTGAACAGTTATGGGACTTCCTTTCCCAGTTTCTTCCAAGAATTAGAAATAATATGTGTCTCTGAACTTGTGAGTAAAGTAGATGAGAGCAATATGATCCTGCATGGTGGATGCCTGATGTCAGTGATAGCTATGTCCATCTTCTCTGCTCTGATAGTATTCTTTCAGTGAAAAAGCCTTCCTTTAACTTTCGCAATCATGCCCGTGAAGGTCCAGGTAATGGACATTTGACTTTTGAATACATGTGATACCAACAAACTAGGCCTTTGAATATAGTAACTTTGTGTTTCTATTTTTGTTTGTTTTGGAACAGGGTGTTGCACTGCTCTCCAAATCCCAACCTAGGGAGTCAGTCGGGCTGGCCACCCCTGCCCTGTGCACCCCCAATATAAGGAAGGAAGGAAGGAAGGAAAAGAGAAAGAAAGAGGCTATTGCTATTTAGCCACTGTAATTGAACTCTCAATCCTCTGGGTTCAGCTTCTTGAGTGCTAGAATTACAGGTGTGCAGCAACATACCTGGCTAAAAGTCAACTTTGATATTATTCCCCCATTACTCTCCACTTTAAAAAAAGATATTTCTATGCATCTTTTGTGTGTGGAGGGAGGTGTTTTTCATGCTTTATGCATGTGTACCATATGTATATGCCTGGTACTGGTGGAGGCCAGAAGAGGGCATCAGAGTTTTTGGAATTGGAATCACATATGATTGTAAGCCTAGATGTGTCAGGAATGGAACTCAGGTAAGTGCTCTTGACCCCTGAGCCAACTCTTCAGCCACTTACTCTCCACTTTTTTAAAAAATTATTTTTATTCCATGTGTATGATTATTTTGTCTGTATGTATGTCTGTATACCGTGTGTGTGTGTGTGTGTGTGTATATATGTGTGTGTGTGTGTGTGTGTGTGTGTATGCACGCGCTCTCTCAAAGGCTATAGGAGGCCAAAAGAAGGCATCAGATCCTCTGTGGGTGCTGGAAATCAAACTTGGGTCCTCGGAAGAGGCAGCTAGTGATCTGGAGCCGATGAACTATCTCTCTAGTTCCTTATTCTCCACTTTTAATTGATTAAGTTGCTTTTTCTTTGGTTTGGTTTTGCAACAGGCCTCAAATTCACTATGTACCTAAAGCTGGCCCTGATCCTTCTCTGCCCACCTCCTGAGAGTGGGTTACAGGTGTGGGCCACTATGCACTGCTTGCTTTGGAAGTTTTGTTTTTATTGTGTTAGGGATCTGACAACATAAAAAACCATTTATTACCTTATGATAAGTTTGATGCCAGCTTGTGCTGTCTTGAGAGACACACATACAACTCTAGCAGAGGACCTAAGTTTGATTCCCATCACCCAAGTCAGGGCTCACAACAGCCTAAAACCCCAGCTCCATGGGATCTAGCACCCTTTTCTAGCCTCTGGGTACCTGCACACACATGGCATATATTCATATAGCTATATACACATAAGTAAAAATAAAACAGTTTTTAACAGTTTTATTTAAACAGTTTCCTTGGTTGAACAGAAAATAATGACTAATGAATTTTAATTATGTTCTTCTCCTGTCATTAATATGATAATTACTTGGAATTTGCATCCTGGATATTTTTAAGACTTGAAAAAATTGTGTGTGTATGAATGCTTGCCTACATGTATGTATGTGCACTATGTGTGTACCTAGTACTTCAGAGTTCAAAGGTAGGTGTCTAATCTCCTAGAACTGGAGTTATAAACAATTGTGAGCTACCATGTCTGTGCTAGTCCTCCTGACTGCTAGGACATGTCTCCAGTCTCCTGAATCTTCATTTTTCTTCTATTCTGTGACTGTAACAGAGTGTTATTGTGGATGTCAGTTAAAATATTTGGTCATTGGCCATGGTATATGTAACTCATCTGACAGCTCACTTGAAAATTTATTTTAGGGTCAGCAAGGTAGGTCAGTGGGTAAAGGAACTTGCTAAACAATCCAAGCAACCTCAGTTTGGTTTCCAGAATCCATGTAAAGGTAGAAGGAAAGAACTGAATCTTCAAAATCCTCTGACACCTCCATATATGCACTGTGGTATACACACTCACAAATAATTTACACACACATAGTAAAATTATTTTAGATCCTTGTTGAATCTGAATTAGATAAAATGAATTATAAGGGTCTGTAGCTTAAATATTGTAATATGTTTTCTTTTAACAAACATATCCATTTTAACACGTTATTGTAAGACAGACCTTCAGTGTTACTGCCATAGCAAGTTAAGAAACAGTATTGCATCATCCCAGAAGCTTCTTATATTCTCTCTACTGTAACTCTTTCCTTACCTCTAAGAGTAACCATAATCTTGATTTTTGTTGTCAGGTTTTGTTTTTTCTGAGACAAGATCTTATGTCTTATGTAGCATCAGCTGACCTATATAGCCAAAGACAGCCTTGAACTCTTGATCCTCCTGCCCCCATCTTCCAAGTGCTAGAAATATAGGTGTGTACTACTATGCTTGGCTTTTTTTTTTTTTTTTTTGAGACAAGGTCTTCCTACAAAGCCAAGCTGTCAGTCTCATGAGTGTTGGGATTACAGGTTTACTTTTTTTTTTTTTTTAACTTTTCTTTATAATTTTGTCACCTACCTATGTACCTCTAAATAATATAGCTTATTTTACCAGTTTTTGAAGTTTATATTGTAAATAAAATCATACAGATGAATTCTTTAGTGTTTAGTTAGTACTTTAATACAATATTTATTTTAACCATTCAAAATATGAAATTACAGATATGAAGCTTTGTTCCATCCTACCTTCTAGAAAATGATTCCACTGATGACTTGTTACATGCTTGGTGCCTCTTCCTGCCCTTTAACTGAATTCTACCATTCTGGACACTATAGCAGGAGTCTCATAACAATTATTTTTGATGGTAAAATAAGTAACATGGCTTTATAGACTTCTCAATATCTCTGTATGATCTTCTATCACCTTATAAATGTCACGGTGACAGGATTGGCTTTACCATATTTTATTTTTGTTATTAGCTTTTTAACATTTTTTTTAAAATTGTTATTTGTGTATGTATATGTAAGAGATGTATGTGAGGATTTATGTATGTCTTGGTATTTCACACAGAGTATTAAAGTCAGAGGACAACTATTAGGAGTCCATTCTCTCCTCTCATCCTGACTTACTGGGATCAAACACAGGTCATCAGACATACTTGTCAAGCACTTTGACCTGCTGAACTATTTTGTGCACCGTTATTTGCATTTTTTAAGAAAAAGTCTCATTCTATGCTCAAGCTAACCTCAAACTCATGGTTGTCCTTCTACTGAATACTGGGATTATAGATTACGAGCCACAAGCTTTAATAACTTTGTTATATATTGCAAACATGAATGTTAATGTATGTGTTGATATATTAGGGGTGTGTATGAATATGTATTCACAAACGTGCTTGTTTTTAACTACAAGAAACAATTCAGTCATCATAAACATTGACTTTTATAGAAATAATACTTTGTTTTTTTCAGGTGAAACTTCCACCAATGATGGAAATCATAACTGCGGAGCAGCTGATGGAATATTTAGGTCAGTGCTGAAGACCATGTGATTTTTGTGTCTTTTTCAACATTAAATGAAGTTTTCAAAGCTGTTTATTTTACTGGTCTATTACATAATGTATTTTAAAATTATAGTTCTGAGTCTGCTAATTAAAATTTTTTACCAGTATGTTACTATTCTTGGCTGTTACAATATTTGTCTGACCATCATTAGAATTCTGAACTATAAATAAGAAGACCGGGCAAAATCCAGAGAATAGCACACTAATTAATTAATCACAGTAAATTGCAGGAGAGATGATATAGAAACTTCAGCACTGCATGAGGAAAATACCTTTTTTTTAATTGTGTCAGTTTGGATTAAAGTTGAAGGAGTTGCGTTGGAGATGTAGCTCAGTGGTGGAACATTTGCCTAGTATGTGTGAGGTCCTGGGTTTAATCAGCAGAACTGAAAACCAAACATACAAACCACACAACATAGCAAAACAAACAACCAAGGAGGTGATATGAGATACTGCTGCCACAAGTATAACTTGTGGACATGTGTCAGTTTATATATTTCATCTGAAATGTCTTTCTTGTTGAAGGAAGCAGTATGTTGAATTACATTCGTTCCCAGGCTTCTTATCTCAAGACAAATTCATAGGGAATGGAGAGATGACTCAGAAGTTAAGAGCACTGGCTACTCTTACAGAAGATCTCTGTTCAGTTCCCAGTACCCACAGTGGGTCCACAACCCAGTTTTAGGGGATCTTCTGGCTTCCATAGGCACCAGGCATGTACATTGCGCACATACATACATACATGTAAAAAACACTTATACATATACAATAAGAATAAATCTTTTGCAAGGCAGTGGTGGCACACACCTTTAATCCCAGCACTCAGGAGGCAGAGGCAGGTGGGCCCCTGTAAGTTTGAGGCCAGCCTGATCTACAGAGTGAGTCCAGGACAGCCAGAATTACAACAGAGAAACCCTGTATCAAAAAACCATAAATAATAAATAAATAAATACATACATAAAATCTTTTTTAAAAGTCTAGTAATTCAGCTTGTAGGCTGGCTACATCAAATTGAACTTGTCTAGAGAGAACATGATTATATATTATACTATGCCTATTGCAATTTAGCAAACAATTTACATATTTATATTATTACCAAATAAAATAATTTTTATCCATATCTTTCTATTATTTTTAGTGATTAAATTCTTATTTAAAATATTGCTAGTCAAGAACTGGATAGATGGCTTAGTTGCTAAAGTGCTTACTGCACATGCATGAGGAACTGACTTTGGATCCCCAGTGCTCATGTAAAAGCTGAGTGCAGCAGCATGTGCCTGTATTACATGGAAGGTGGAGGCAAGAGAACCCTTGACGCTTCTCAGTCATGCCCAATTGATGAGTTTCAGATTCAGTGAGAGAGCTTGTCTCAAAAAAGTAAGGTGAAGGGCTGACAAGATGGCTCAGTGGTTAAAGGCACTTGCTGCTCTTGCAGAAGACCTAGAATTCAGTTCCCAACACTTACAGCAAGTGCCTCACAGCTGTCTGTAACTCTAGCTTTAGGGATCCAACACCTCTGGCCTCTTCAAGCACCTGTGCTCGCATGCACCTACACCTACACAGACACACATACATACACATAATTAAAAATAAATCTTTAAAAAAATAAGGTAAAATGGATCAGGAAGATATCACATGTCAAAGTCTAGCTTCCACAGGTATGTACACACATGCATGTGTACTCCCCTACACACACACATACACACACAATATTGTTAGCCACATTTGATGATATGATGGTATATATCAGTAATCCCAGAACTTGGCAAGCTGATGCAGAAGTAATGATTATGAGATGAGGCCAGCCTAGGCTACAAAGCAAGATGAAAGGGGGGGGTGGCAGAAGGAGGGAGAAAAAAACTGATAGTTTGCCACAAGTGTTCCAGACTAGCTAACTGTGTGTGTATATGTATGTGTATGTGTGTGTGTGAGAGAGAGAGAGAGACAGAGAGAAAAAAAAACTGATAGTGTGTCACAAGTGTTCCAGACTAGCTAACTCTGTTTGTGTTTGTGAAAGAGGGACTTAAGTGAAGTAATTAGAATTGGGACCTGTATATATATATAAATATATATATTTCATATCCATTAAGCCCTGTTTACTGGTTAGGGGCCTCTTAGTTGTAAATTATTTTACTACTTAGATACCTGCAGATAAAGGCTAGCTTAGTGGAATTCAAACAGTATATGATGAAGGTACAATGTGCTTGGTGCTTTGGGGAGAGCCAGGGTGATACCAAGGAAAATATAAAGTGGGTACGGAGATGGTAGAAGATGGAATCAGAGTCACTGGAATCAGATCAAGTAGGACCCAATTTATATATAAAGACTCACAGTTTGCTGTGAATGAGCTGTGACTTTAATGAAGACACTAGACACAGGACTGACAGATCTTTCACAGAAATGCTACAGCTGTTACAACACAGATAGCATATTGTCATATTTGAATGTTTTTCCTTACAAAACACAATTCCAGGAACTAGAGAGATTGATCACTGGTTAAGAGCACTTGTTGCTCTTCCAAAGGACTGAGTTTGGTTCACAGAACTCATGTGAGTTAGCGTATAACCTTCTGTAACTCCAGCTCCAGGGAATCCAACACCCTTCCTGGTTTCCATGGGCACACACACACTTGGCAAACATTAACACTGACGTGCATGCATGCATATAAATAAAAATAAAAATAAAAATAAAAATAAATCCAAGCTGGGTGGTGGGGGCACTTGCCTTTAATTCCAGCACTCAGGAGGCAGAGACAGGCAGATCTCTGTAAGTTTGAGGCCAGCCTGTTTTACAGAATGAGTTACAGGACAACTAGGACTACATGGAGTAACCCTTCTTAGAGGAGGACAAAAGAAGAAGAATCTTTAAAAAAAAATTACCAATATAAGCTGGGCATTATAGCACATACCTTTAATCCTAGCACTTGGGAAGCAGAGGCAGACCAATTTCTGAATTTGAGGCCAACCTGATTTACAGAACAAGTTCCATGACAGCCAGGTCTATACAGAGAAACCATCTCGAAAACAACAACAAAAAGCCTTAAAGGAAGAAGTAGTAATCTCTTGAGATACTCACACATAACTAAACCAGTCTACCAGAACAAAGGCTAGTCTTCACAGCTGACGGGTGAAGCATTACTATAAAACTGGGACAAACAGGACAAAACATACACAGCATCACAGTGCTATACAAAATGCTTCACATCTAGAGTGCAACAGGTTACAAAATGTGGCATTTTATCACAAGAGGGTGGGCACGGTGGGGGATCCACCCAGCCTCATCAATTCTGTCATAAGCCTTTTTTTAATCACTAGTTATTCCAAGATTAAAATGGAAATCTTTTCTATCCAGACAGTCCACAATGGTTTTAACTAGAGCTGGTCTTCCATCCATCGGTTCTTCTCAGCTCTTTCTTCCATGGCATGTGTTCTTATGCATGTTCTCTTCTTCATGTCTCAGAATTCTTGAGTACTTTGGCCATCCTCCTAAACTCCTGGGCTCAGTGATCCTCCTGCCACATCCTGGTAAGGTAGACATCTTTGCAGTTCCAGAGTTTGATATGCCTTTTACTTCTTCTTTGATCAGCAAATATATTTTCTGAGCAGGTACCCCATGGAGGTGTTTGGAGGTATTATCAATGGTCATCTATATGTCTGCAGAAGTTACCTCCACTATGTAAATATCAGCACAATCTTTCACTTAGAAAAAATAAATAATTAGCACATCTTGGTAAGTTAACTTATCTCTTAGCTAGTAAAGCCCTTAAGTAGGACATATCACAGACAAACTTAATAGGGCGAAAGAAAAGACATGGTGAAGAAATAGCTAGGGCTGGCGAAATGGCTCCGCAGGTAAATGTTGTTGCTGTATAAGCTTGATGACCTGAGTTTAATTCCTCAGAACTCACAGTGAAATAAGAGAATCAATTTCTGAAAGTCATCCTCTGGCCTCCAAATATGTCTGTGGTATGTGCATACACATACACATGCACATACACACACACACACACACACACACACATACACACACACACAGTATTATGAGGTAAGAGGGAAAATCTATATCCAAAGTAGCCAGAAGTTTTAGGGTCATGGGTAAAAGGACTTAGCTACTAATAACAGCATAAAAGTAATGGAGTACTGTGGGAGGAGAGGGAGAAGTGAGTAGGAGTAAAGTGAGCACAGTCTATATAAAATCATTTAGTTAGGGTCAGTCCTGTCAGAACAAGCTAGTTGGATTTTCTCCTCTTGAGATTACTCCAATTCTCTGGAGGAGCTAGAGACAGTGTCTGCTTTGTGAGAGTATGCACGCACAGGTGCCAGTGCCAGTGCCAATGTGGAGGTCAGAGAGGTGCTCCATGGATCAAATTTAAGTCATCATGCTTGTAGGGCAAAGTGCTTTTACCATCGCACCAGCCTGAGATATTAAACTTCTGAGTTAACATGCAAATAGTAGTAGAAGGGTTATAAAGAAGAACCCATTAGTGTTTTCCTAATGTCTAGGTGAGGTACCACAAAGGATGGGAATTTTGTGTGTATTTGTGTATGTGTGAATGTATACATGTGGAGGTACAAGTGGGTGTATGCCAGAGGACAAACTTAGATGTCATTCCTCAGTTGCTGTCTTTTTTTTTTTTGTTTTGAGACTGAATCTCACTGGCCTGAAGCTTGCCAAGTAGGCTAGGTTGGCCAGTAATCCCCAAGAACCCCCATTTCTGTCTCCCCAGTACTATGAAAACAAACATGCACACTCATCTTTGGGCATTTTTATTTCTTTCTTTACTTGATTTTGAGATAGGATAATGCTACGTAAGCCAAGCTACCCTCTAACTCAGAATCCTCCTTCCTCAGCCTCCAAATGCTGGGATTACAGGTGTACACTGTCACAACCAACAAATATGGAAGTTTTGGCTGGCAAAGGTTAGAGGAAAAGCAAGTGAGTTTCATTTTGGAAATCTCTGCTCCTAAGTAATAAAGGAACCAAATGCAGTCATGGCTTGTTCAAGTATTTGACATAGAGAAAGGAACATATCACATTCAGATGCCTAGGAATTGTTAAGTTTAATACAGTAGGGTGGGAGCTAGCTGAATGATGTGGCACATACCTAGGCTATATGGTGAAATGTAGCCTCAAAAAAAACGGGGGGTGGAAAATACAGATTCAGGACTAATTAAGACACTTGACTTTTTTTTAAAGATCTCACACGAGCTAGGATGTATCTTTGATTGCAATCACCCCCAATTGTTAGATGATGAGACAAGTAGTAAAGAAAATAGTTGGGATGATGACATTGTTAGGAATATATATATATTTATATATGTATTTATTATATATATTATTTTATATAATATAAGAATATATATATATTTATATATATAAAATGTGTGTATATATATTTAAAATATATATATATTTAAATAAAGATAAGTCATAAAGTAGACCAGTATTAAAACATTTTAATTTTGACTACAGTTAACTGTGTGTCTTCTTTTCTAAGCTCATCTGGGATAAACTAACTACTTGTCAGATTTTATCCTTGGCCTAATGTAAATGCTGAATTTTTGTTTCTTGATTTTCAGTTGCCTGGAGCAGCTTCTTAGAATCAAGTTCTGTTGAGGACTTTCTTTGAAATTCTTTCTCTGTGCACTGATATTTCAGAGACTGTGAACTCTTATCATTCTTCCATCCTCCCAGTTAGCCTACATACCAGCACCCTCTTCTGAAAGCATCAATTTCATCCTTCATCCATCTAAAAATCTCAAGGGGCTGGGATATAACTCAGTGGTAAGCCATTTTCTAGAAAGTATGAGGTGCTAGGTCTTACCTTCCACACTGGAAAAAGTAAATATACATATAGATATATGTATATACATCCATATGGTCTTATATAGGCAGCCTCATATATTACTTAGAATTTTTTATAATCTTACTAATTACCCATTCAGCCATATTTCCTACTAAAACAAATCTGACATATTCATCTTTTAAAATAACCCATAAAGCAAAAAACAAAACCTCACTCATTGTCAGCTGTTTCACAGGGGTCTTGCACATGCTCAGGAAGCACTTTATTGCCCAGTGCAACGCCAACCCTCCTTCCCTTCAGAGCTCTTGCTCACTTATCAATTCATTTCCCAATATCCATGCCAAGTGGCTGACAGCTGCTTGTAACTCCAGACCTTACTCTCTCTTCTGGCCTCTGCAGGCACCTATGCTCACATAAATGTATACACACATAACATTTTAAAATTGTATTGTGTGTGTGTGTGTAGCCATGAGTACAGTGCCTATGGAGACCAGAAGAAGGCATCGGATCCCCTGTGGCTAGAGTTACAGACAGTGTGAGTTGCCTGACATGAGTCCTGGGAACCAAGCTCAGGTCCTCTGCAAGAGTAGTATATGATCTTAACTTTTGAGCTATCTTTCTAGCTGCTTCTCACATCATTTTAAAAATAAAATAAAACTCTAAAAATATTGAAGGGAACAATAAATAAAAAAGAAAAGAAATACTTCTGTTTTGTGAAACAGGGTCTTACTGTATGCAATTCAGGCTGGCTTGGAGCTTATCTCTCTACAGGCTCTAGAGCTGTGCGAAAGAAGCACCTTTTTATGTAAACAGTGTTTTTAAAATAAGGACAGACACAAAGGTGGGATAATCTAGACAAAAGATTAAGAGACAATTTACATATCTGAAACTGAAAGGTGCTTTCTTAGAAACTGAATTTCTTCTTTTTTTAGATTTATTTATTTTAATGTATTTATTTATGTATCTTATGTGCTCTGTCTCCATGCCAGAAGAAGACATTAGATCCACTATAGAAATTATTGTGAAATGCCATACAGTTTCTGGGAATTGAACTCAGGACTTCTGGAAGAACAACCAGTGCTCTTAACCACCCAGCAATCTTTCCAGTCCATCAATTTCTTCTTTTTAAAAAGATTTGATTATAAGGGCTGTGAGTTTAGTTCAGTAGTAAAGCATACCTTAACACTCAGAAAAGCTGTGGGTTTGATCTTCAATACACACAAAATCAATCAGATTCTTATAAATTCTCCCTAAATTATATGGTTCCAGCATTGTGTGCCTAGTACACTAAGTTATCTTATGCTATATAATAAATCGTCCCAGAGATTAATGGCACCGAACAATAATCATTTGTTATTTCACAGTATCTTTGCGTCAGAAATCTAGGTGGCAGCCTCACTCAAAGTCTTAGGAGGCTGCTGAAATGGTACCCACCAGCACTGCCACTTCAGGTGAATATGAAGCTATGGAGAATTGGTAGCTGTTCATGTACTCCGTTGATGGCAGGATTCAGTTTCTCATGAGTTGTAATACTAAAGCCCTTGTTAACTGCTGATGGTTGGCTGGAGGCCTCCTACCTGTCCTTGCCATAGGAACCCCTCCATAAAGAGCTTCACAACATGGAAACTGGCTGTCTTCAGAGTAAGCAGCAGAAAGCACAACAATAAAAGCTACAGTATTTTGTATTCTAATTATAGAAGTGACATCTCATTATTCTGTCCTATTTTTATTCATTAGAGGTAAATCAGCCAGGTGTGGTGGCACCCACCTATAATCTTAGCATTGGAGAGACTGAGGCAGAAGAATCATGATTTCAAGGCTAGCCTGGGCTACAAATATCCTGCCTCAAGAACACGGGAGGTGGAGGGGAGGGGGAAGATGAGTCAGTAAGTCCATTATATATGCAAGGATATATAAAAATGGTATAAATATCCAGAGAGTAGTAATCATTGAGTTGCATCCTAGAGGCTGCTTACCTTAGCAAGGCTATTCTTCCCTTACCTAGAAATCTTTCCTGGTCTCCATAAGGGAGCAAGAAGCGTTACTTGTCTGAGTCTTTCCCATTGATCCTTGTCATTAGTCCCCAAGCTTTTTCTCTGGAAGCACATCATTTAATTCTGCCTCATATAATGTTCTACATCCCAGTCCAACTAACATGGTAGCTAGAAAACCACACAGTCTTTCATGAAAATGAATATGGAACACAAATGAAATACATTTGTGTGGTCAAGCACACCACTCATACTCTCCATTATCTGAATAAATGTCATATAGAATTTGCTCACAAATTAATTTTTAGTTAAATGTTATATCAGGATCTCAACCAGGTTTCATGATACATGTATGTAAACACAGCATTCAGAATATCATAATTTTGAGGCAGCCTGGACTAAATAGAAAGTAGCATTTCAAAGATGAAACTATTAAATGATACATAAGACCCTGAGTACCTTCTCCAGTATAAAACCATCTACATATTTTTAAAATAATGTATGCTACTCCATAAAGCAATTACTTTAGTAATTTTGAAATTCTTGTGTATAAGTACAAAAAGTCATTGCTGGTATAACTTCACCATCTTAAAATAATAGATTGATGTTTATAGGAATTCTTTTTTTTTTTCAAAAGAGTTGCAAAGCTTAAGAAAATATTTGGTGTAGTCTTTATAAGTTTATTTAAAAGTAGAAAGTAAAGGCTATAGGAAAGCATTTTTGTTAACTTTGTTAGCTACTTGAATAAGAAACTAGTTCCACATTTTATTGTTTCTATCAAAATAAATTCCACTTAAAATGAAAATTTTGAACATATAAAAAGAGACCCACAAAAGTTAAAGAAAGCATATGGTTTTTCTGAACATAGCATCCAATCCATAATCTACATAGGTATTTCCATTCAGGAAAAAATAGAGCAAACAAATAACAACAACAAACCATTATAAAGTGTTAAAAATGTGGAAATATATTTACTACATGTATCACAGGAATTGAGCTAATTTCTCTCATTTTTAAAAAGGGATTTTAGTGTCAGCAAGATGACTTAGTGGGTGGAGGCACCTGCCATCAAGCCTGACCACATTATTCAGTCCCCAAGACCTAGATGATAAGAGGAGAGATCTGAATCCCATACCTTGTTCTCTGACCTTGCACACACACGTGTACATGTGCACAATAAATAAATAAATAATAAATAAATATGTGATAAAATTAAAAAGAGCTTTTACAACTCAATAAAATGGTAAGTACACAGATAATTTAATAGAAAGTCATATGCAGTTAATACTTTCATAGGCACTACATAGACTAGGGCTGTACTCAGTGGTAGAGCACATGCTTAGCATGTTCAAAGGCCTAGATTCAATGCACAAGAACTCCACAATCTTTATATAAAAATAATATATAAGCAAGGTATGGCATTATATGTCTTTATTCCTAGCTCTTGGGAGGCAGAAGCAGGTGGATCTCTGAGAGTTCCAGGCTACTCAGGGTTACACAGTGAGACATTGTCTATAAATAAATAAATAAATGAATCAAGCAAGCAAGAAGCAAGCAATAGCTGTTCTTCCAGAGAACCCAATTCAATTACACCCACTTGGAGACAGCTCAACATCTGTTCATAATTTCAGTCCCAGGGGATCTGATACCCTTTTCTGTCCTCTGAAATACACACATGATACATAGACATATATGCAGGCACAACATCCACATACATAAATAAGATTTTAAGAAATATGTATGTGTGTGTATGCATATAGAGAAAAAGATACAGATCAGAAAGATACTGCAAAATAAAATTGTGCTCCACATTTTTAAAGGTGCCACATATATTGAAAAGTTACACATGCATCAAAAATGATAGCAGTAACTAAGGTACCTCAGTGGCAGATTGATAGCATCTGTAGTTTGTAAGATTGTTAGAGAAGTAACTAAATTACTTACAGCAATTGAAGTTGGTGCATTCTTTGGAATCTCTATAGGTCATAGAAACATGCTCAAATATATCGTAAAATGGAAAATTAAAGAAGATTCAAGTTGGGCCTGATGGCATATGCCTGTAAATCCAGTTATTCAGGAGGCTGAAGCGGGAGGATCTCTAGTTCAAGGCCAGCCTGCGCTTCAGAGCAAGATCAAGCCAACATGGGCAACTTAGTGAAACTTTGTCTTAAAAGACTAAAAGAAGGTGGGCTAGAGAGATGGCTCAGTGGTTGAGAGCACTTTCTGCTCTTGCAGAGGACCTAGGTCTGAGTCCTAGCACCCACATGGCAGCTCACGACCCTCTGTAACTATAGTTCCATGGAATCCAACACCCTCTTCTTGGCACAAGGCACGCATGGGTACACAGATATGCATGCATGCAAATCACCCATATATATGAAATATTTTTTAATTTAAAAAGGTCTGGAGATATAGTTCAATGGGTAGAGTGCTTGTGGCATGCATGGGGCCCTAGGTTCATTTCTCAGTACCACAGAAAGTAAGAAAGGGAGAGAGGAGAGGAAAGTTCATGAGCATTATACTGTGTACATTGAAAACTATGTAAGGCAGTTAACTTAGACTTTCTCTGACAAAGTCTGAGGGGTCTACTTTATAAGCAACCTGTTACTATAATGTTTAAAATTTATAATTAAAAATTTTATAAGCAGAAAGAACATTCTTAAGGCAATTCATAATATCTTTTTACAGGTGATTACATGCTTGAGGCAAAGCCAAAAGAAATTTCAGAAATTCAACGTGTAAATTATGAACAGGTAATAAACACTGTTTTTATATCAAAATGTATAATTTTGTGTTGTGGGTTATACCCATTTTCTGTGGTTTGAAACTTTTTCTATACAAGACTGAAGAGTAAATGTTTTAGGCTTTGCTAACCACATAAGTTCAAGTTTAATGCTTATTCTTTCTTTTCTTTTTTAAAACTACCCTTTAAGAATGTAAAGATATTTCTTAGCTCAGAACCATATTTGGTTCAGAAATCATAATTTTTGGATTCCCGTTTTCTATGTATGTATGTATTAATGATGTATTGATATTATCTTATAAATCTTTAAAGGGTAACTTGACATTTTTCTTGAAAAATTAACTCTCAAGTCAATTTGTCACTGATTTATCTTATTTCATTTAAGTTATTTTTTTTCTGGTGCTGAAAATTGAATTCAAAGCCTTATATACATGCCAGGTAAACACTCCACTAGTCCTCAAGTTATGCTTAGGATAAAGTTGAGTAAATGCTGGCTGGGGTGCCAGGAACACATTCTGCAATTGTATAACTTCAACAAGTCCACGTTTTTTGGTATGTCCTATGGAGATGCTGTTCTGTAATAAAGGCACAGTAGGCTCAAAATTACTGAAGCTGGGAGCAAACAGGCAAGCCTCATTTTTCTTCAGTGTGCTCTGTATTTGTCAATAGAAGGAAAGGAAAAAGAAATTGGGTTCTTTTTGTGGAAGGAAGAGTTACCTGGGAAGGAAATGAACATCACTGGGGGTTCATTTTCACTGTCCAGGCAACTTTGAAAAATATGTGATCAGCTGGGCATGATGAACCCTGGTCTGCATAGAGTCTCAGGCCAACCAGGGCTATATAGCAAGACTCTGTCTCAAAAAACCAAAGCAACAAAAACTAAACAATCATCAGGAACAAATTCACAAGAAACAAAATTCATTTCTGTTTCTCAGAGTTTATCTTTGTCCCTCCCCACCCCCTCTCTCCCCATCTTGCCTCTCTCTGTCTCTCTCTCTCTGTCTCTCTCTCCTCCCCCCCCACATCTCACCTCTCTCTGTTTGTTTGGAGATAAGGTCTCATTGTGTAGACTTGGCTGGCCTGGAGCTCATAATGTAGACCAGGCTGGCCTCAAACTCATAGAGATCCACCTCCCTCTGTCTCCTGAATGCTGGGATTAATTTCCAAAGTTTCTTGAATTTGAATGTTGATATAGTCTTGTCCTAATACAATTGAAAAACCAACAGTTTGTATTATAGGCAATCTATAGCTGAAGTCAACTTTGTTTGCTGGTTTAAATTGTATTAGAGAAGTCCTAGGTTTACTACTCAGTGACTCTTTAAAAATTACTAGGAGAATTTATAGCTTAGAGTGATTTTCAAAGTTTTTAGCAGTAGAAACCTCTTTCTAATGAAATCTTACATCATCTTCTAGTATATAAAACCAATAAATGATGTTTTACTGCTTTTAAGCTAGCATACAATGTCATGTGTTTCCTTATAGAATTGTCATGCATGCTTTGTTCTTACGTTACCTACCCCCTGCCCTCCCTCTTTTCTGGTTCCCTTCTTCTCCCCAATTTCCCTTCCTACTTTCACTTCACATGCAGTCCATTACTGTCATCATTTCTCCGTCTTTCCCTCTCACTTTTAGATTTCACCTTCTACTTCCAGAGTCCACTTTCTAATATCATGACTTACGTCCACATAAAACTACTAAATATTTTATAAGTATGAAATGGTAAGGTTCAATTTATATCACTTATTAAGTTTATATAATTTCTTACTGAACTCAGGAGGCATTTCTGAATAACACTAAAAGTCAATTCAAAATAGTGGCTGGTCATCCTAGTGTCATTTGATTTCTGCTGGCAAGTCCTAAGGATCCATCTGACCATTGTTTGCAAGCGACAGCAGCTTGTTTGTCACTTTCAAACTCACCTTGCCATCTGCAGACGCATTTTCTTTACAGTAACTTGGACTCCTGAATAGTGGAGTCTATGTATCACTTTGAGACAAAGGATATCTCAGTGCTTAAGGCAAACACACCCTGATTCCACTGAGATGATTCAGTGCATAAAGGAATTCAAAAGCTGGAACCCACTTGGTGAAAGGAAACAACAGACTCACTCAGATTATCCCCTGACCCCCACATGTGTTGTGGCACCCACACACTCCTCCCCCAACCACAGTAAACATTTTCAAACTACCCTGTATTTAAAATAAATGGTGAAGTTATTCTACACTACCATTCACCTTAAGAATAGTGTGTAGCAAACTAGCATGCTGCGTGTGAGCACCTGTTTAAAGCCCACAGGTGTCAAGCACCTGTTCTTAATGAGATTTTGTATGAGCCCACATGGTCAAACCTACATTTGGAAAGGCCAACACAGAGGTTTCAAGTGAAACCTCTGCCAAAAGCCACCATATTGGCAATGCATACTTCCCAGCCAAATAGTCAAAATCAACTCCTACTCTTCACAGTGTAAGAAAATGCAGCGCACATGGCAACAGGCTTTTGGTTTTTATTTCATTTATTTATTTTTGTGGTTGTAGAGTATTAAATGAGCGTTTTACACAAGCTGGGTCAGGACTCTACCACTAAGCTGCAACTTCAGCCTGACAGGTTTTTAAATGATTGCAAATGTGTTTGTAAAACATTCTTATGTTAAGCTGGCTGTGACAGCACACCATTGTAATCTGAGTGATTGGAGGCAGAGGACTGAAAGTTGAAGGCCTGACCTATATAGCAAGACTGTCTGAAATAATAAAAGTATATTTTGTATTTAAATTTTAAATACTTCATTATGCTAGAAGTACCTTTGATAGGAATTCTAAAACAGTTTTACCAGCACCTTTAAGGATCCAATAGTAACCTCTTCTTAGGATGTCAGCAACAATCCCTTACTCTTACATTTTATACCATAATTATCAATTTGGAATTAGGAAGAAATTGTTTAAATATTTTTCTTTAACCTTTGTTTATAAATTCATATTATCAGTTTTCTTTAATCTTGTTGGTTACTGAATGGTAGGAAATTATTTACTATTTCTTGAGACTTGGTCTTATTATGGAGACTAGTCTGGCCTTGACTTCCTGTCTTCCTGCTTCCACCTCTCTAATGCTGGAATTACAGTACATTGGTGTTTACATGTTCTATGATATATATCCTGTTTATTCTTATATTTAATGTTTTAAACATAATAAGAAAAACAGGTTTTTGTTAGTTTGTTTTCGAGACAGAGTTTCTCTGTTGTAACTCTGGTTGTCCTGGAACTCACTCTGTAGACCAGGCTGGCCTGGAACTACAGCAATCCATCTGCCTCTGCCTCCTAAGAGCTAGGATTAAAGGTGTGAGCCACCACCACCCATCTTAGTTCTCTCTTTCTATTGTGGGTTCCAACAATGAAACTCAGGTCATCATGTTTGTATAACAAGTGCTTTTACTACAGATCCATCTCCACAGCCTCCGTATCGAGGGTGTGTGTGTGTGTGTGTGTGTGTGTGTGTGTGTGTGTGTGTCTAGTGTTCCTTTGTGTCTGGAAGTCCCCCCACCCCAAGAGATTCTTAGAACTTAGTGGGTTTGTTTGTTTGTTTTGGTTTGGTTTGGTTTTTGCCATTGGAATCTCTTTTTTTTTAATTCTTTGGGGAGGGTGTTTGTTTTGGTTTTTTGAGACAGGGTTTCTCTGTTGTAACTCTGGCTGTCCTGGAATTCACTCTGTAGATGATCACAGAGATCCACCTGCCTCTGCCTTCCGAGTGCTGTGATTAAAGGTGTCACCACCACTGTACGGCTCTAATTTTTAAATTGTAGCAAACATGTAGCTTTGCATTGATCTACTATCATTTTAAACTGTACAGTTTAGTTGTGTTAACTACATTCACTGTGATATGTGAGAGAGCTCTAGAACTTTTTCTCCTTGTGAGACTGAAATTCTATACTCACCAAGCAATAACTTCACACTTTTCACTCCTACTATCCCAGGAGCCTGGCGGTCTGCTTTCTGTTCTGGTCACTTTAAGATTCTATAGAACAGAATCAGAAAGTGTCTGCTCTTTAGGGAGCTTATTTCTTCAAGGCTCATCTGTGCCATAGCATGTGACAGGAGTCCCTTCTTGTAACACTGATAATGATGTCATAGCTGTTTGCACTACTGCTTTTTGACTGTTTTATAACTAACCCAGCTCTGTAAATATCTTTTGGAGACTTTCTTGGAATTCTTTTTGGCTATAGGTCCTGAAGTGGCAGAATCCTTTAACTTTACACTTTTACTTTAGACTTCCCAGTCTAAAAATAGGTCTTCACTTCCTGCCACTCTGAACAACTTTATGCTGCTCAGTTTTTCTTGTTAATGCTTGGCATTTTATTGCACATTTACATGGCTGTCTCTCTTGGCAGCATGTTAGTCATCTGACAGCAAAAGCTGTCTTATATTCACTACTGTATTGCTGGAACTCAGATTAGTGCCTGGTACACAGTATGTACTTAATAAAAGTCTGTTGAGGGGTTGAAGGTATGGCTTGTCTAGCATGCACAAAGCCCTGGTTTGATCCCTTGTGCTGCAGGACCATAACAAAGAATAAAGTAATTAAAATCAGAAAACGAAAATAAAATGTTTAAGAGGGGAATAACGTGGGTAAAATGGAAATTTTATCTATCTGTCTGTCTGTCTGTCTATCTATCGATCTATCTATTTATTTTTAGAAAATAATGCCTTGTTTTGTTGCCTCAGCTGGCCTGGAAATCTTGGGCTCAAATGAGAACCCTGCCAGGCATACAGGCAAATACCATCACATACAACTTTTTTTGTGGTTCTTATTCTTCTGAACTCTACTTCTCCCTTTGTATTTTCAGAATATGAGTGACGCTATGGCGATCTTGCACAAACTGCAGACAGGCCTGGACGTGAATGTCAGGTTCACTGGTGTGCGAGTCTTCGAGTACACACCAGAGTGCATAGTCTTCGATCTTCTAGATATTCCTTTGTATCATGGGTGGTTAGTGGATCCTCAGGTAAGTAGAGTTTCAGTTACATAAACACTGGAGCCTAGGACAGCAATTCTTAACCTGTGGGTTGTGACTCCTGGAATTGGTTCATGGCAATATTCATAGGATGTTGACAATCCTAGAATCACTCAGCCTTTAGGTTTCAGATTTCTTATGATTGATTGCCAATGTGGTTGATCTCAGCCTCCAATCTTTCCTTTCCAGGAAGCTAGACTTGACACCACAGTGTTCAAGGGGGCCCCCATGAGTCACTGTGCCAGTGTGAGCTGCAGGCATAAAGGCTCTGCCATGAATAGCACCATTACTCTTGTTACTAGAGAAATCCCAAGAACTCAGAGGTTACCACCACAGGAATATGGACAAAGGTCAGACCTCTTCTGGTCAAGAACATAGTATTAAAGAGAGATTTTTATCACCCTGACATTTATTTAAAAAATCCACTCCTATATCCTCATCACTGTATTGTACTTTTATGTATGTCCTGTGACTACTGGTATTTAATAATCTACATTCCAGATTCTGCCTCTTGCCAAGTATACTGGGGCCCTGATTTGAGTACAGGACACACCCAATAGAACCAAGCAAAGTTTTAATAAGAGCTTAGTTAGAAAGATGTGAACAAAGGTAAGGAAAACAACCAAAGAATAATGACACATCTTAGAGCTATCGGTAGCTAGGAACCATTGTCCTGTTAACTCTGAAGAGACAGAAAGAGAGTGGTTAAAACCCAGCAACACCACTTGCTGAAGTATGAGAAGATAGGCCAGGAGGGAATACAGTTACTACCAATTGTGGCTAGCAGCAGTGAGAAACAGGAAGACCTATTCTGATCTCCACTCTCCAGTGTCCAATAGTATTGTGGATTATTCAAGGCAACTGAAAGTAGTGGCAGCCTTTAGAATACAGTGCAGAGAGGGTCTTGGAAGAACCAAAGGAAGAAACAGCTATATGTATATATATAGAATATATATAGAATATATATATATATATATATATATATATATATATATGGAGAGAGAGAGAGAGAGAGAATTGTTTTGTGTGGCTGTTTTTTTTTTTTTTCTGCAATAGGGTCTCACTTATATAGGCCAGGCTGGCCTGGAACTCACAGAGCTCCACCTGCCTCTGCCTTCCCAGTGCTAGGATTTCAGGGATACACCACTGTGTTTGACTTTTTACATGAGTGCTGAAGCTCAAACCCAGGTCCTGTTTTTCCCAGGGCAGTACTTTACTAGCTGAGCCATCTCCTAGCCCCATACCTGGCTTTTTAAACTTTACATCTTTAACCATTAATGATATTGAACATATTTTTGCATGTTTATTTGTCGTTAATATATCCTTTTCAATAAAAATCTCTTTCCCTCTCCCTTTTTTTCCCTCTCATTTTCTGACTATATTGGTGGTTTTAGTTTTTGGAAACAAGGTCTCTCGATGTAAACAAAGCTGGCCTAGAATCTGCAGTTTTCTTGTGTCTGTTGCCTGAGTGCCAGATTGCAGGTGTGTGCTACCACACCTAGCTTTAAGACTTTCTATTTTTATTTTATTTTAATTTTTATTTGTGTGTGTGTGTGTGTGTGTGTGTGTGTGTGTGTGTGTGTGTGTACACGCTGAAGAGGCCAGAAGAGGGCATGGGCGTATGGTCTCCCTGGAGCTTGAGTTATAGGTGGTTGTGAGCCACATGATGTGGGTGCTGGGAATCAAACTCCGGTCTTCCAAAAGAGTGCTGTGTATTCTTAACCACTGAGCCATTGCTCCAACTCAATTTTTTTTTTTTTGATTTAGTGAAATCTAGTTTATCAATTTTATCTGTTAAGTCCAAGAACTCTTTGTAGCTCTAAATCTTGACTACTTTTTGCTGTGCTTTTCTTTGCTAAATGTATTATGGTTTCACTTATTCATACTTAAGTCTGTGATCCATTTTGAGTTAATTTTGTAAGACTTGAGTTGCTGCTTTGCTTATTTCACTATGAACACCCCTTGTTAGCCATCAGCCTCTAGTCTCTGTAGCCTTCCCAGCTTACTTTGCCTCTAACAATTTGGCTATCCTGGATACTTCATGTAAATTACATGGTCGTCCCTACTTCTTTATTTATGTGCATATGCCTGTAGATTCAGCTGTCCTGGTGCTCACAGAGATCCACCTGCACCTGCACTTACCCCTTGAGTGGCGGGATTTATAATTTTGATGAGACGGAATTTATATTTTTTTAATTTTGTCTTTTAGGTGGTCACCTAACCACAAGCCACCAATACTGGCTCGCATATGTTTTAGTGCTTATATTTAGGAGTATGATCCATTTTGAATTAATTTTTCTGTATACGGAAAGGGCCTAACCAAATTCTTTTATCTATCAGTGTCCCATTGTCCTGTTATCTGCTGAAAAGATCATTCAGAACCTATTTAATTGTCTTGATACTCACTTTAAAGTAATTACCCTTTCTTTTATTTTCTTAAATCTCTAGTATAGTTGCAGTAAGGTGAAATCATAGTGGGTATTTGTTGGGTTTTGTTTGTTTGTTTGTTTGTTTGTTTGTTTTTGTGACAGGGTAGCCCAGTCAGACATGCAACTCACTATGTAGCCCAGGCTGGCCTTGAATTCACAGCAATCCTGCCTCAGCTTAACACAAGTTTTTATGCTTTAGTCTCTGCCTAACACCATCTCCTGTTTTTCTCCGACATTCTCACTCCACTCCAGTGACACTTGCTGCTTTTCTGTTGGCTAAGCAGGTCAGCCCATTCCTCTCAGAGCTGCTGATGTTGCTGCAGGCCCTGGCATGGAACCCAGAGCACTGTGCATGCCAGGCAAGTCTGCACTCTCAGCCCAGCTCAGTTTTGTACTGACTGAATTTCTTACTGTGAACTGCTGTTCTCCCAGTACTTTTTCCTCGCATTTTTGGTTCTTTATATTTCAAAAGTTCTTGTCAAATATTATCTTGTTAGAGAGGACCTCCCTGAACTTATTACTCTCCTTCTTCCCAGCCGTTTTCTCTCCCATCACTATGTTTTTAAAATTTATCATTAACTGTAATTATTATCTATTCATTTACCCAACTGACTCCACTTGTCCAATAAACACTTATTTTATGGGGCCTAGGATCTTATGTCTCAGTGTTGAGAATAGTGTGGCACACAGCAGGTTCTTAGTAAATATATACTGATGGAGTACATTGTGCCTGCATTAGCTATAGAGACACAGAGGCCATCATGGCAAAGACTTGCCCATGCCCTCCGTTCCTGTCTGTTGCTAAAAGCAACTGGTATTGTTGGCAGTAGAGGGGTAGTGAACTTTAACGAGGACATCTGTGTTTTAATTGGTACTCTGTCACTGAGGCTATCACTAAAAGTCAACCATGCTCAGCATTTTACATATCCTAGGTGTATCCCCACAGGTAGCAATGCCAGGTACTTTTCACTTTCACTTTCACTTAGTAATTATGACTCACATGACAACCGGAGGCTGATTAGCCTGAATTCTTAAAAACTAAACTCAAATCACGTGTTTGTTTGTGTGTACGTTGTTTAGTATATGGTTGAATTATACACTTACAGAAAAAAAATGGACTTCAGTGTAGTACAGAGATGGCTCATCAGGTGCTTCTGGTCTAGGCAGAGGTTCTCTAGAAGCTGCAGTGTTTTCGATCTGTTTCACTTGCTTGCTTCGTAATAAATTCTGTTGCTCAGAAGAGAACAAAAAAAGGCAAAAGCTTTAAAAAAAAACTTTCAGAATGGGGTGCTTCTTTGAATTCTAATCCTGTGGTCTATAAGTAACTATTTGCTGGGTGTAGTGGCATTTTTAAAGGCATACACCTTTAAATACCAGCATTTGGGAAGCAGAGGCAGACAAATCTCTCTGAGTTTGAGGGAAGCATGGTCTAAATAGAGAGTTCTAGAATAGCCAGGGCTACATAGAGAGACCTCAAAAGAGACAACTACCTTGCAAATAAATAGCTATAGTCATCTGCATAGTGGACACTAGAATGGAGTCACTGAGAAGATATTTCCAAATGATTGATAAATAATTTTGGTTTGAGAAAGAGCTCATGCATCCTAGAGTGGCCTCAAACTCACTATGTAATAGAAAAATCACCTTGGACCCCTGATCCACATACCTCCGCTTCCCAAGTGCTACGACTACAGGTACACCCTCTGTAACTGAAATTAAGTAAATGTAAAACTGCACGAGAGGAGGAGGGATTCAGCACCAAGGTCACAGGCATGTGCCACTACACTAAAAATATCTGTGTTTTAGCTGAACTCTGAAATTTTCTTTTCTTTTTTATTCATTTTTGTTTTATATGTTTGGATGTTTTGTCTGCATGTATGGCTGTGTACCACATGTGTGCAAATGCCTTCAGAGACCAGAAGAGGGTGTTGGCTTCTGGAACTTGAGTTACAGTTGTAAACACCTATGTGAATGCTGGAAAAGGAACTCAAGTCCTCTGGAAAAGCAACCAGCTTTTAACTGCTGAGTCCTCGCTTCCCCCCTGAATTTTTCTTATTTTTCCTCCTGAATACATCATGTTTTGTAGTCGCCTAAATGCATTCTTATAGTCTTAAAAATAAGATTGCATGTAATAATTGTACCATTTTTGCACAATTCAAATATAACTGTGCAGTAGTTTTCATAATGTATTAGACTGAGTTGTAAATGGTTAAAAACTGCTGTTTGCAAGCTTCTGTGCTGACTTTCTCTTAAGCATTTCCATTTAGCTGTGTGTCAGAACACAGGCTTACAGAGTGATGGGGATTGCCTTTGTTACTGTTGATAATCTTACCAGGACTAGTGAGACAGTCATTTGTTTTCCAGATTGATGACATTGTAAAAGCTGTTGGCAACTGCAGCTACAACCAGCTGGTGGAGAAGATCATCTCCTGTAAGCAGTCAGACAACAGCCAATTGGTTAGTGAAGGTGGGTGAATGCTGCTGATATCTGGTAAAATAACTTGTCTTGAAATTCATTGAGATTACAATTATAAGCATACAAAATAATAATTTCTTTATAACATTTTTATGGTTGTAAATTTCTTAGATAAGACTTCTAAAAATACAAGTGGTGACACTTGTAGGAATTAAGAGAAGCATTTGTAGACATTCCAGTAAAGCGTTCTTCCTAGAACCCTATTTAGCTGGCATGTAGAATCAGGGCAGGATGCTAATTGAAGGCTTTGAATTGCTTGCACCTTTGGTGTACTCAGACATCCAATGATTATTACTTGGGCTTACTGAGTGGATATCTTTACTGATCTCTCAGTGGTTCTCAACTTTTAACCCTTTAACACAGTCCCTCATGTTCTGGTGACTCCCAAACATAAAATTATTTTTGTTGCTACTTCATAACTGTAATTTTGATACTGTTATGAATCATAATGTAACTATCTGATATGCAGATGGCCTTAGGTGACCCCTGTGAAAGGTCATTCAACCCCCAAAGGGGTCACAACCTACAGACTGAGAACTGCTGATCTATCTGGAGAGAGCCTATATATTTTCTACTGTGTCTCAGTGCAGTTCAGTATGGAAGCCTCATTCTGAAACAAGAGTGACTGACTGAAATTAGTAAATTCACTGTCACAGAGACAGGTCAATATTTTTTCAGGCTTTTCATCCTTTGGAGCCCCTCCCACTTCAAGAGTTCTTTATCACTATTCCTCAGTAAATCTACATTTACTCCACTTAAACTATATATAAAATTTTTCAGCTGTGCTCCAGTTAATATTGAGTAAATAAATTTAAAAACAGAATGCTCTCAGGCTGGAAGCCATTTGGATAAACTTTCACCACCATTCACTCTACAAACAAAAGAATGGGCCAGGCTAGGGATAACTCGGTAAAATGTTTGATGTGTAAGACCTGTGTGGGACCTCCTACAACCCACATAAAACTGAGCACTTTGGAGACAAGATGATCCTGGGGGCCAGCTGGTCAGCCAATCCAGCTTAATTGCTGAGTGCCCTGTCTCTGACACAGTGGATAGCAAGGAGAAAGACACCCTACATTAACCTCTGACCCTCCACATACACACACATATACACACATATGCAGGCACATACATGAACACACACACCAAAAAAACAAAAGACTATGTAAGAGTGTAAGAGATATTAAAACAGAAATAAATGACTCTCATAATTACCTAATCCTACTAACTGTGGTAATTATCCAGGGGCTTAACATATTTATGCAAAAAAGCACATAATAAAAGTTTATCTCTGGGGGCTGGAGAGATAGCTCAGCAGTTAAGAGCACTGGCTACTCTTCTAGAGAACCCGGGTTCAATTCTCAGCACCCCACATGGCAGCTCACAACTGTCTGTAATTCCAGGTCCAGGGGATCTGACATTCTCACAACCAATGCACATAAAATAAAATTAAAATAAATTATAAAAATATTCCTCTCTTTTATTTAAAAAGATAATGTAAATACAAAGGGACATTGATCATTGATTTGAGTGACAGCTGATTTATTACAACTTAAGGCAGAAAAGTTTAAATTTTAGGAAGGAAACAAGCAGTAGAGCTATCATAAAAAATGTTTTCTTCCAGGTGTGGTATCTCATGCCTCTAATCCCAGTGCTTTAGAGCTTGAGGACTGCCATGAGTTTGAGTCCAGCCTGAGCTATGTAGCTACATAGTGAGTTCCGGGTCAATGCTGCTGTGAGATCATTTCAAAAACAAGAAAATCTTTTTTTTCTCCATTACAGAGTTCTACTCACTAAATGTACTTTCTTTCTACATTCTTGGTGTCAGATATATTCCTGAAAAGAAAGTCTATATAGGAAATTTCTATCTATGAAATCTAGTTTGTCAATAACACGCAATACATTTTTTTTAGAATTATACTTTTCTAGGGCTGATGATGTGGCTGAGCAGGTAAAGGTATTTTCCCCTAGCAAACCTGATGACCTGAATCTGATCCCTAGATCCCAAGGCAGAAGGAGAGAACCAATTCCTGAAAGTTGTCCTCTGACTTCCAAATGCATCTGGTAATACAAATGCGTGCATGCATACACACGCACTATAATAATAATGACAATAATTTTAAAAAATAGAATTCTACTATTCTATGGGAATTGAAAGAACAGTAAGATTCAGAAAGTGGTAAGAAGCAGAATGATATCATGAAAGGGAGTTTGGGTGAGCATGTTATGGGAAAGAAGCCACTGGAAACAGCCTGAAAGCATCCTTCCCAGTAGCACACTAAATAAATACAATGAACACAGGAAAGTAATTCCTTCATCATTCCTCTTTTCCCTCTAACCTGACAATATAAGTCATTGCTTCTCTGACACTGCCTCCCCAGGATAATGGACAGGTGTCGGTACATAGTATAAATAGTATGAAAAATATCTTAGCAAAAACAAGAAGGAATCACCTGCTCTGCAATGCATAGAATTTTTGGGTGCATATACCATGCATGTTTATTATAACGTTCTTGATATGCCAATTTGATAGAAGTGAAACTCCATATGATTTTTACACTAAGAAATAATATATGAAGTCCAGCACAATTGAAAGGCAAAACTACTTTTCTGATAAGAAATAACAATATGTAGTATTTGAAATAACACCAGCCATAGCTTGTGTAAGGCCCCAAAGTTCACATAAACAAGGAAGAGCCACCGTGGGTATTTTCACTCACATTCCAGCAACTCCTTCCCACATGGTTTGTGGTCATATCCCCTTGATACATTCAAGAAGTAGTCTGCTTCCTTTTTGTATGTAGCCTTCAACTGTATCTTCATTTTGAATCAATAAAATATCCAGACCGGTTATTTCTAGTCTTAGAAGCATTAGTCTTAAATGACAACTACTTTTTTAAAATTCAAACATTCCATATGCCATGAAGCCTCGGAATATAAGAAATACTTTTGGAGGGCTGGAGAGATGGCTCAGTGTTTAAGAACACTGGCTGTTCTTGCAGAGGACCTGGGTTCAGTTCCCAGCACCTGCATGGCAGCTCACAACTGCCTGTAACTCTAGTTTCAGTGGATCCAATACCCTCTTCTGTCCTCTTAAGGCCTCCAAGGGCACCTTCCCACACATGGTGCATATACATACAAACAGGCATATATACACATGTATATATATGCACACACACATACATACATAAATGAAGATAAATAAATAAAATTAAAAAAAATAAATACTTTAAAGCTAGTATTCTTTTTGGTGGGGAAAGTATAGCTGATAGAAGAAGCAGCTTTTTTGTTTGGTGCTGACACCTTGTAAGCACAGCACAGCATTGTTGCAGTAAAAAGTGTTTATCATCTGTTTCTTCTTTTGAATGGCCATACCTTCTTGAATCTGGTTGTTATAATGATTGCTTGTGACAGGAAAACAAGAACTAATAAGAAAACCCCTCAGTACCAGCTGTCAGACTCCTCAAAGCTGCTCATCTAGTTTCACACTCTTTTAGAAGTAACTTCTTAACAGCTATTCCTAGGACAAATACATGCTTATGAAACTAACTCCAGGATATGTACTCATTTACTCAAACATTTTTTTTTGCCCAGTTGCATTCATATTATCTTTATTAAGTAAGGGCAATAATTATTAATTTATTTTGTCCAACTTTTATTTTGAGAATTCCTAAAACAATAAAGTTAGACTCTCTCAGTGAACATTCACATGCTCTGTACTTAATTCACCGATTGCTTGCATACTGAATACCTACCGTTTTTCTGTATTCTTATACAACATACTCTTTCTTCCTAAATCGTACCACAACTAGTTGCAAATGTCACATCACTCCACTCATGAGTGTGTTATCATTGTCTCATGAAAGAATTCTGTGTAACTTCCCCATTGTGACCACAGTGCCCTCAGTCAAGGCAGTGTTGCTGCTGTGACCTAGCATGCTTCATGTGCTCCTTTTCCTGGTTTTCTTTATCATGCCCTCTAGAACTTTCCATTTCTTTCAATGTGCCCTCCAGCTGAGGATCAGTTAGTTGTATCAGTTTCAAACTCTGTCATTTAGAATAGATCCCTGTTTTCATTTTCCTATCTTTTCTTGCTTTATTTTAAATTTTTGTTTTCTACTTTGAGAATTTCATGCAGTATATTTTATCATATTCTTTCCCATCCCCCAACTGACCCTTTCCCCTACCTATCCACCCAACTTCATGTTTTTTCCCTCTATATAAAAAAAAGCCACTAAAAGAGCATGGAATATGATTTGTGTTAGTCGACCACTCTTGAGCCTGGGGCCTGCCCTGGAGTGTGGGGAGTATATCCAGTGTTGCTCCATTGAAGAAAACTGATTTTTCCCTCTCTCTAGAGAAATCTAGATGGTACTCAATTGGAAGTTTCACCCCCACTGGCTAGTGTCCATACTACCGGAAGGTGCTGTACACACTCCCAGAGAAGTAAAGTAATCATCAGCCTCACCCAGCTACAAACCCTGTGAGCTGTAATAAATAACAACTGCCTGAAAGATACGCCCACTGGCACAAATAGTGGCATGGATGTGATAGAAGTAACCAAATACTTTTTGGTTGGATGTAAAGCCCAGTCCATGAGATGGAGCCCATACCTGATACTGTTAATAAGGCCCGGAACCTGACATTAGATAGGTCATGGGCCTAGGGAAAAACCTACTACTATTCTGCTAAATGAACAGAGCAATCAACTAACTCCTAATGACACATTGCTATACCCATACATCAATGCCTTGCTCAACACACATCAGAGAAATTTCTTGAAGTAGATAGTAATTAAAACAAAGATCCACAACTGGGCAACATTTAGAGAGAGAGACTTTGGAGTGCTCAGCCTGGAATGAGATGTCTTTATCATCGTCCCTCTCCTTCAAAGCTCAGGGATCTATGTGGAGGACGAAGTAGAAGATTGTAAGAGTCAAAAGTGGTGGATGATTTTAAGGAAACAACATCATCCAGGCACAACAGGGAAATTGCACATATGAACTCATAGATAGAAACTGTGAAGTATGAACAAGACCTATACAAGCTCAAGCCAGACAAATCTCCTGCGTAAAAGAAGGGGGCATTGGCACAAAGTTCTGCCCCTTGCCAAGAAGCTATTCTTTTAAACTTTTAAAAACTGATTTTTATCTTTTATGTGTGTGTGTGCACGCGTGTGTGCACATGCGTGCATGCGTGCGCACTCTGAGGCCAGAAAGGGACTTTGGATCTCCTGGAGTTGGAGTTATAGGCAGTTGTGAGCAATCAGATAAAGAAGCTACGAACCAAACTTGGGTCCTTTGCAAGATCAGAATGTACTTTTAACCACTGGGCCATCTGCCCAGCCCCCTTTTAAAACTTCTATGCATTTATGGCATTGTTCTCTCCCCTCTGCTCATCCCTCCCATTCTTTACTAACATTTTTCAAATAGTGCAGTCCAGTACTTTATAGACTAGCCCCATTTTTATTTATCTGATTGTTCTTATGAATAGATACAGGTGATGTATTTTTGCTTGGAATGCCAAACATATGACATTCTCTGTAGTAGTCTTCTTACTGCACCAAATTGGGTGCATGAGTCAGATTATCCATTACTGGTTATATTTAAACTTTAGTGGGGTGAAATAGGCCAAATATGTAAAATTATAAAATCACCCTTTTCTTTTTGTAATTAATAGGTAATTTGGCATTACTTTTTGAAACTGAGTGAATAGCCTTTTGTCCAAGAATCGTACACTCAATAGACTTGGAACCATTGATCTTTAACTGAATCAATTATGGCTGTGGTGGTTATGGTGGTTTTATTATTCCTTTTATATTTATTAGCTGTTATTCTTCTGTAAAAAGTAGTGGTAGAGTGCTTACTTAGTGTGCACAAAGCCCGGGGTGGTTTCTATTCTCAGCATGATAATAAAAAAGGAAAAATAGATTTCCCTTTCTCCTCTCTCATTGGAGAAAAAAAAAAGGTGTATCAATATAAACTTAAAGAGTTGGTGATATTTTTATTAAGATTTGGTGGTTTGGTTTTTTTTTGTTTTTTTGTTTTTTTTTTTTACTGTTTTCTTTTTTCTTACTTAAGAAAGTCTAACTATATAGCTCTGGCTGATCTCAAACTCAAAAATACATCCTCCTGCCTCTACTTTCCAAGTGCTAGGATTAAAGGCATGTATCACCATGCCCCAGAAAAAGTGCAGAATTTTAAGCAATGTAGATAAGTTCAGTGCTATATACAATGTCACACTAAAATCTGTCTAATGAATAAAAGTTGAACCTAAAGTAGCCTATATTGGATTAAAATCATCATTTAAGAGACAACAAAAGAATTTGGAAACATTGTTTTTTTTTTAATTCTTTTTTTTTTTTTTTTTTTTTTTGAGACAGGATTTCTCTGTTGTGATTCTGGCTGTCCTGGAACTCACTCTGTAGATCAGGCTGGCCTCAAACTCACAGGGATCCGTATGCCTCTGCCTCCTGAGTGCTGGGATTAAAGGTGTGCGCCACCACAGCTCAGAATATTTTTAATTCTTAATAAGTTTGTGCCTTATGATTTGGGGCAATATGTAATTCAGGTGGAATTCATAATTATCTCTGCACTAAATTGGTAACATTTTAATACCAGCAATAATTTCCCTGGTCCCCGATTTCATTTTGCCATAGCTAGTTTGGCGTCCTTGGGGGGCAAATCATCTGTTTTCTGTGAGCTTATTTCCTAAACTGTAAAAAGAAAACTGAAAAAGATTTCTCTAGTGTTCATTTTTTTCTTTCACACCAACCTGATGGTGATGTGTTCTGTCTCCAGTGAATTTTTTGTACTTTCTCAAGGAAGCATTTATAAGCATGGGTACTGCCACAGGAGTGGTACTTTTCAGCAAACAGTGCATCCTTTAAAGTGGTACATAATAGTAAAAGTCTGAATACATTCTGCTGAACAAGGTAATAACAATGTATAAACACAAGTGTGTACTGTAAACTTCAAACTCTCCTCTCCCTAACCAAGTCAGTGTGCTGTACTGGTAACTTTCTACAACTCCATTGGAGCTCCAAATGCCCTGGCCTGACAAGAAATAGAAAAGGAATGCCCTAACCTGCCTTGCTCAGCTGCACTGGGCCTGCCAAGTTTCCCACTCAGTTATTTTCAGCTTCTTATTGAAATGTCTCTTAATACAAACTCAACTTGACTCTCTCTTTATCTCTTTGTGTGCTCTCTCCGTGTCTCTATTTCTCTCTCCATCTCTCACTCTCTATCTATGTCTCTGTCTCTCTGTGTCTCTCTTTCTCTCTGTGTCTCTCTCTGTCTCTGTCTCTCTGTCTCTGTCTCTCTCTCTCTCTCTGTCTCTCTGTGTTTTTTTTTTTCAGATTGTCCCACTGTGTAGCCCTGGATGGCCCAGAACTTACTTTCTAGACCAGGCTGGCCTTGATCTCACAGAGACTGAAGGCATACCCCACCACGCCCAGCTTCAGTTCTCTTATAAAATGTTGTAGAGTAACTTCTCTGTTGTTGTTTCATTGTGTCTGTGTGTCTTGTAAACTGTATGAAAGAGTCCTCACAAATTAAATGAAAACACCTATGATGAAAGCAATTTCACATCACCGTTTCTTCAGGACAGGAATGACCAGGAACACTGCTCCCATAAGAAAATTAGAAAGATGCATCTCCAATATGGGGGCAATCATTTAACAGGAAAAGTCTTATATATACAGTTGGAACAAATGTAAATAGGAAAAGTAACTTTCTGATTTTGAAATGATTCTTCCTTCTCATAGTACACATTGGTTCCGTAGGCTTTGTAGCTGAGCAGTTTCTAAACAATACAGCCACTCAACTGACGTACCATGGATTATGTGAACTGACTTCAACGGTTCAGGAAGGAGAACTCTGTGTGTTCTTTCGGAATAATCATTTTAGCACCATGACAAAATACAAGGTAGGATATAGAAACAGATATTTTTTACTCTCAATCAAAGGAGCTTGGTTTAGAGATGTGTTTTGATCTGCTACAGAATAAGATGTAGTATAATACTCCTTAGCCATTAACTTGTGAAGGTAATCATTAAATTCTACTCTATAATATAGTGGATTAGCAGTTGAAATGCTACCTTGATCAGCTTTTATTTTTAAATGAAGTCTCAACTTCTTTACCACAGATTATTGCATTCTAAAGTGCTTACTTTTTTACTTTCTTTGAGAGAAGATTTCATTGAGTAGCCCACACTGGTCTTGAATTTGAGATCTTCCTGCCTCAGCCTTTGGAATACTGGGATTATAGGCTTGTGCTGTCATGACTAACTACGTTGTTTTTACTTAGAGGAAACAAAATACCTAGAGTTAGAACCTAGGGTGACTGTGAATGAAGGATATTTATGTTTAAGCACTGAAGGATAATTAGAATTGAGAATTAAGATTTGCCCTAAGATGAATGTGTTGGTGCTTGCCTGTGATCCCAGCTACTGAGGAGGCTGAGCAGGAGGATTGCAAGTCAAGTTCAGCCTGGGCTACAAAACAAGACTCCCCACCCCCAGACATACATACATAATCTTTATGACAGTTCTGGCTTTTATTAAGTTATCAATGTGTTTATGGTTTTACACACACACACACACACACACACACACACACACACAGACACACCCCATTACTCATCCATTCTTTTATTCATCTCTTAGATCTGTCTCTTTGATTTCACAGGTAACATCTAGTTCGGGAGTTTATCAGCCTAGAACCTCTATGGCCGAATGCTGTTTTTATCATGTTGATAATACAGCATGGTTCAATTAGCACCTATGCCTAGAGGATAAGACATAGTTCCCCTCTGCCATGGATTCCATCCTTTATGAGTTTAATGTGGAAGCTCACCTCACTACTGTTTGTCTGTCCCAAAATTACCCATCCTTAAAGAAGCATTTCAAATACTAACTTACTGAAAGCTACTCCTTTTCTTTTTAAACCAGTGGTTCTCAGCCCTGATTGTATCCTAGACCTATCTGGATGGCTTTTTAAAAAATACCAGTGCCCAGAACATACCACTAATACAATTAAATCAGAATATCTAGAGGAGATGGGACCTGAACACCAGGCTTTTTGTCATTTTTATTTGTTTGTATGTTTTGTAATCCAGAGGATTAGACCCAGTGGTTTACACATGCTAGGCAAGCACTCTACCATTATGCTACACTGCCAGTGTTGCATCAGTATTTTAAATGCTCCCCAGGTGAATGTAATGTGAATGTAAGACTGAGGACCACTGCTGTAGCCATCCTCTCTACCTGTTAGTGACCTCATTGTTCTTACTGAGCTTTTACTGTTTTGTGTCTTGTTATCAATTTGCCTCCCATGTGAATGTGTGTTTATTTTCTAAATGAAAGTAGCTTATTGAAGTCATAAATCATATCTTCATGTGTCTGTCAATGTTTTTTAACTGAAGGATGACATGGGGTAGTATAAAATGATTTGTTTGTCAATGAAAGAATACCCCAAAGCAATAGCTCTTCTACTACTGTCTTATTTTTAGAAGAGTACATTTTATTGCTTCAGCTTTATAGTCATGTGTGTGCAAGATGTTAAGACAAGAGTCAATTCATATTCCTCAAAAATCTAAAGCCAGGGGCTGTCAGATCAGAATGGCTGCTACATCAACTTGCTTTACTCGTCCTCTTCAAGCCTCAAATCCACTGATTTATTAAGAAAGCTTAGCTAAGTGTGTGAACTACAGCCATAAATACAGCAGCCACAGTTTCTGGCATTTAAGGACGTCTTTGATACTGAGATGCTTCTGTCAAGGACACATACCACAAGCTCTGAGAGCTCTTATCAGACTTTATCTGGAAAGACTTCCCTGGGATCACATGCACACAGCCAGAGGACTTGTGGTGTATAGCTCAGTGGACAGCACTTGGACAACATGCACAAGACCCTAGATTCAGTCCCCAGCACTGCCAAAAATAAAGAAAAAGAGAAAAAAGAAATTAAAAGAAAAGGGAACTTTAAAATCTGAAAATGAATCAGGTAAGAGTTTAATTGAATGGTTCTCAACCTTCCTAATGCTGCATTTTAATACAGTTCCTCATTTTTTGGTGATCCTCAACCATGAAATTATTTTCATTGCTACTTCATAACTGTAATTTTGCTACTGCTATAAACGGTAATGTAAACATCTGATATGCAGTTGCTCTTAGGTAACCCCTGTGAGAGGGTCATTTGACCCCCAAAAGGGTTGAGACCCACAGGTTGAGAACTGCTGGTTTAATCAGTTAACAACAACAACAATATGTGCAGCATGTGTGCAAAGGCCCTGAGGTAGTAGAGATCAAAAGAGAGTTGTGAGGCAGAAGCTTAGGAGTAAGATGCATGAAACGAGGCTAATATAGACGTACAGGCTCTTATATCAGAGTCTTAGAGAAGAAATGAACCTGGTTTTCTTAATGATCCTGGAGTTTTTCGTCTTTTTAGCCCAAGAGTGAGTAGGAATGAAATAGTCTTGTGGGAAAACAAGGTCTCTGACTCACATTGGTAACTGAGAGCTTTCTCTCCCCCTCCCCCTCTCCCGCTCAGTCTCCTTCCTCTCCCCTCTCCCACCTCATACTTGCTAAGACTGTACCTCAGAGCTACATCCCTTGTGTTGTTATCTCTTCTATTAAAGACTTATTCCTCACCAGGAAGTCTCCATTGGTTCCCTAGGTATTCCCAATTTTATATGGTTGGAGAGGATGTGCCCATGTTTAGACCAAGCAGGCCTACCTATAAGGTCTTGAGAGCTTAGAAAATATCCATGTATCTGCCTTTTTTTTTTCTGCCCCTAAGATTTTGTATTAGGTTTATTCTGAACCTAAACAATGCTGCACTAGTGTCATGTGTCTCCCTGCCCCTTATGTGGCATTAATTTGCTTTAGACTTTGAGAGAGGATGTGGGATTTAGGTAGGAGACAATCCAAGAGATAAAGGGATTATAGTGATTTGGACAAGGAGTGGTTATGACCACACAAAGTGAAATTTTCCAGAGTGGGTAAGGAGATAGATCAGTCAGCTACCTCTATTGGATTTGAAAATAAGTGATTTATGGGTCCTGTGTGGATGGTGATGCTCTTTATTGACTCGTATGTGATTGGCTATGCATAGTGGCTCACACCTTTAATCTTAGCACTTGGGAGGCCGAGGTAGGTGAATTTCTGTAAATTAAGGCCAGCCTGGTCTACATAGAAAGTTCCAGACCAGCTAGAGTTATAGAACCCTGTCTCAAAACAGACAAAGGAAAGAAAGAAAGAAATACAAGAAAAAGAGATACAATGTTAAGGGCCTGAGATATAAGAGGTACTCTGAGGTGACCTTCAAAGTGGAAATACTGGGTAAATGCTTCGATACTGGAATGAATTGGGCAAACACAGAATTTTAGGATTTACAAGAAAATACAGTAATTTGAGGGTTTACAAGAAAAATAAGAGTTCAGAAGAGAAAGCCTAGGATAGAGATTTAATGAATGCCAGCTTTTAAGGATCAACTCCAGGAAAAAGCATTAGTAAAGGCAGCTGAGAAAGGAGTGCAAGAGGGAAGCTAGAATGTGGCATCTAGGAAGCTGGGAGGGGTAGGAACCCTGGGAAGCTGCCAGGAGGCGGCGGTGGTGCACACCTTTAATCCCCACACTTGGAAGGCAGAGGCAGGCAGATCTCTGTGAGTTTAAGGCCAGCCTGGATTACAGAGCTAGTTCCAGAACAGCCAGGGGTGTACACACACACACATACACACACACACACATACCTGTCTTTAAAAAAAAAAGAACCTTGGGAGAAGAGGACAGGAGTGGCAGCAAAAGAATTTGAGTTACTTAAGAGCGGTTGGGATGGAGAAGGCAGTAGCAGGCAACTCCTAGAAATGGTTTGCCGAGGGCTAGAGAGATGCTTCAGTTAGGAGCACTAGCTGTTCATCCAGAGGACCTGAGTTTGAACCCAGGTCACATGATTCCTGCACATGTGCACACATACTCACAAAAGAAATAAACATCAAGACAAGCTTGTTTTTTATAAAATAGTTTGCCAAAAAAGGAGATATAAGGAGAATATATATATATATATATATATATATATATATATATATATATATATATACACACATACATATACACACACACATAAGGGTGAAGGCTCATCTCTGTAGGAGGTTAGGAATGTGGGTATAGAACCCAAGGTTGGTGTTTTTCATGTTTTTGTTTGTTTGTTTGTTTGTTTGTTTATTTATTTTGAGTCAGTTTTACTGTGTAGCTTTGGCTGGCCTGGAACTCACTGTGTAGACCAGGCTGGCCTTGAACTCATAGAGATTTATCTGCCTCCTAAATACTGAGATTAAAAGTATGCTACCACCATGCTCAACCTCAGACTCTACATTGCTAGCTAACCTCAAAATCCAGAACCCAAATGATGTTCCCACCTCAGGTTCCACAGGCACATACTACTGCATCTACATCTGGCTCTTGGGTGGTTTTGTTTGTTTGCTTATTTGTTATTTATTATTGCTGTGGGGTGGACAAAGTTTGTGTGAGCACCCAGACACAGACACTTGTGTGCCATGATGTACCTGTGGAGGTAAGGGGACAACTTTGGCAAATCAGTTCTCTCTTTCTACCATATGGGTCCCAGGAATCGAATGCAGGTTGTCTTTTACCCACTAAGGCTTAGTGACTAAGCCATCCCTACTGCCCCACCTCATTTTTATTTTTTAATGTGAGAGACTTGATCATTTTAAAACATTGACAGACTCACTAGAGAGAAAAAAGCATGAGGATTCCAGAGATTCCAGAGAAGCTTAAGAGGGTGAAGTGAAACGTAGGTATCTTTCCACAGGTGGAGAGTCTTACCCTGTGATTTTAAAGGGGATGTGTGCATTAGAAGAAGGAAAAGACTAGGCTGGGAGGTTTGCTTTTTGCTTGCCTTTTTCCTGTTAGAGATTAGAAGTGAAAAGTGCTGTTGTGAATGATGGTAAAGCTGGTAAGAAGCAAATATGTGGCTCGAGGAGCACATTAGTGGTAAAGAAACTACCAGGCTCTACAAGACCCCGAACTTACTCGCCAGCACTGATAAATATAATCATTGTTAATCTGTTTACACTTTGACTAAGAGTGACAGCTTCTTCCCCACATTTAAGTGAAAAATCCATCTAGCTATTTTAAAAGTGACTGATAAAGGAGAAATTGTTGCTTTATTTTAAAGGTAAGAAATGTGCAAGTAGGAGTAAGGGAGTGACTCCACGGTCAGAGCTTTGTTCTTTTCCCTTAAGTAAGGGCAGCAGGAACACACAGCTGAGCTGGACCTAGGCAGTATTCACAAACACACCATGTTGTTGATTAAACAGTAACAGAGCTAAGGATGTATGTAGCTCCGGGGTGGGGCACTTAAAAAACAAATAGGGGTGGAGAGATGTCGCAGCTTAAGAACATGCGCTGCTTTTCCAGAGAGCTGAGTTCAGTTCCGAGCACCCACATCAGGCAGCTCACCACAGCCTGTAACTCCAGCTTCAGAGGATCTGACACATTTCTGGCCCCTTGGGTCACTGCACATGTGTGTCAGCCCACACACAGACGTATAGTTTTAGTTTTACTTTTTCTTGAATTTTTAAGGAGCAAATGTTAGATTAGTCATATCAGCTTACTTTTTTTAAAGTAAGTAAAACCAGACAATGTGACATCTTTTTTTTTTTTTTTGGTGGGGGGGATATGCTTTCTGGGCACTTATCTTTCTATTTTGTGAAGTGAGATTGCAAACCACAGGAGCTGTTTGTCGGTTAGCATGCAAGAAGCTCCTTATCTCCTGTTACACTGTGTTGTGCTAATTATCAGTTACAGGCAAAACCAGGTGAATTGGAGCAGAGAAGTTATCTGCTTGATCTTTTTATCGGGTTGTACAGATCTAGTTAGAATAATCACTGTACTTCAAGCATATGCTTTAAAATGCTCCTTAAATATAATGTTGGCTAGTTTGGGAGAATTTAACACTCCTTTTTCCTTTGTTATTTCTTATTAAGGGTCAACTATATTTGTTGGTAACAGACCAGGGGTTTCTTACTGAAGAAAAAATTGTCTGGGAAAGCCTGCACAATGTAGATGGTGATGGAAATTTCTGTGACTCAGAATTCCATCTGCGGCCTCCTTCAGATCCTGAGACTGTGTACAAAGGTCAACAAGACCAAATAGATCAGGTAAAATTGTTTTTTCTCCATCACATTGGCTAAAGTGCATTTTATTTTATTTTATTTTCTCTCTCTTTCTTTCCTTCTTCCTTTCCTCTTCTTCCTCCTCCTTCTCTTTTTCTCTTCCTCCTCCTCTTTATCCTCTTCCTCCTCCTCCTCCTCTTCCTCTTCCTTCTTCTTTTTTCTTTTTTAACACAGGATCTACTATACAGCCTTGGCTGATCTGGAGCTCTCCCAGGAACTCAGAGATCTGCCTGCCTCTGCCTTCCAAATACTGGACACAAGTGGCTTGTGCCTCAATGCCTGGCTAAAGTACATACTCTTAGTTGAGACCTGGTGATGTTCATGGCTGCTTGGAGGCTGGGAGATGTCACTGAGCTCACAAGTTGGAACCAGCCTGGGCAACGTAACAAGATCCAGTCTCAACAAAGAAAAAGCAAATTCTTTTCTGGTGTCAGTTTTTGTTTTTGTTTTTGTTTTTTTTAATCAAAAACTTCTGGAATTAATTCATCCATTAATTCACCTGTGAGTTTTCCTCACATTTCCTAAATACGAAAGTGATTATTCTATATATTCTATAGGAACATCAATTATATATTATGATTCAGAAAGTGGATTATGTTGAACTGTGAGGATCATAGTGAGGACTTTGAATTTTATTCTAATTACAGTAGCATGGTTATGTTGAGTGTTGAATGTGGAAACTACATGAGCTTCCTTGTGTTTTTAAAAGGCTGTTATGTGGAGAATACATAGGCAAGAAGCAGGCATAAGCAGAATACAATAATACATTTTATTGTATTTATTTACTTAGTTTGTGTGTGGGTGCTTATGTGTACCACCGTGTACTTTGAAGTCAGAAGACAATGTGTAGATATGTCCTTTCCCACCCCCATGTGGGTGTACCAGGAATTAAACTCTGGTCATCAAGCTTGGTAGTAAAAGCTTACACACACAGGGTCAGGATGAGGGTGGTTGGTTTGTTTTGGTTTTTTGGTTTTTCAAGACAGGGTTTCTCTGTGTAGCCCTAGCTGTCCTGGAACTTGCTCTGTAGACCAGGCTGGTCTTGAATTCAGCGATCCACCTACCTCTGCCACCAAGAGCTGGGACATGCACCACCACCTCTTGGTCATGAGGGAGAATAAGTAAATAAATAAATATTAAGAAAAAAAAGTTGGATGTTAAACTAGATAAAACTTTTGACCAAAATGAACTTTTTCTCATAGGAGATAATCTGGGTATGTAGCTAAAAGACATAGTTGCCTAGTGATTGAGTTTGGCTGTAGCTACATTGGCTTTAAAGACATCTTTTGGGGCCAGGGAAGTAGCTCAGTCTGTAAAGTTCCTGCTGCATACATGAGGACCTGAGTTCAATCCTAGACGCACAGGTGAGAAGCTGGGTGTGGTAGTGGGCATACGAAATCGAAGTGCTGGGGAGGCAGAGACAAGATGATCCCTAGGACTCACTGCCAGCCATGAAAACTCAGTTAAGATCCTCAGCATCCATGTAAAAAATTGGGCATGGCAATACACCCTTGCATTAAGGTGGAGACAGGTGTCTCCCAAGAGCTGGTTGCCTACCTGGCTTAGCTTGTCCAAAATGAACTTCTAATTCACTGAGACACCCTGTCTTAAGACTGTAAAATAAAGTAACAAAGATACCCAGTGTCCTGCTCTGACTGTCAAAGGTGTACACACATACACATGCCTGTTAAACACACACAGAGACAGAGAGAGACAGAGAGAAAGAGGGAGAAGGAGAGGAGAGGGAGAGAGAGAGAGAGAGAGAGAATGAACATGAATGACATGAGGTTGTCCTCTGGCTTCTACTCAAAGGTGCACACATGTACATTTTTAAAAAATCATCTTCTGAGTCTGGCATGGTGGCTCATACCAAAATTCTTAGTATTTTTGAAGCTGAGACGAGAGAAATGCTGTGAATTTGATGTCTACTATAGACTGAGACCTGTCTCAAAAACAATAAAAAGATAGCAGGATTTCCTGTGGTAGCACATGCCTGTAATTTCAGAACTTGAGAGGTTGATGTGGGAAGGTGGCTGCAAGTTCAAGGCTATCCTGGGCTACATAGCAACTTTGAGACCAGCCAGGTCTATTTAACAAGGGCCTCCCTCAAAAAATGATTAACTGAATAAAGTAAAATACAAACAAAAATCACCCTTTAAGCTGGGTATGGTAGGGTATACCTGTAATGCCAGCCCTCAGGAGGCCCAGGCATAAAGATCTGAAACTGAGACCAGCCCAAGATACTGAGTAAAACCTTGCCTCAGAGCAGAACCAAACATTTGGGGTGGGGGGTAGAGACTGAGTAAATAATCTCTTAGAATATTTTAAAAAATAAACACTAAATGGAAAATAAAATGTTTAGTTTTAGAGGGTAGGTGTGTTTGAATATGTATCTGTATACTAGATGGCTATAAATACTCAACAGGTACATCTGTTACAGTAACTTCAGCTTTCATATTCTGGTTTTCTGTCTTGTTTGCATTTTCCATACTTGTGTTTCTTTTGTAAAGAATGGGGACTTTAATTTTCCAATAGCTTTCTATTTTTTTGTTTTTTCGAGGCAGGGTTTCCCTGTTGTAACTCTGGCTGTCCTAGAACTCACTCTGTAGACCAGGCTGGCCTCGAACTCACAGAGATCCACCTGCCTCTGCCTCCCACCCCTGAATGCTGGGATTAAAGGCTTGCACGACCACTGCCTGGCTTCCAATAGCTTTTTTGAATGGCTTTATTGCTTCTAGAAAAGATTTCAAATAAATTCTAAAACTACATAGAACAATGATGACAATGAAGTAAATGTGTTAGCTCTGCAAAAAAGTGTTAGAACTAGAACTTTAAAAACCAACCTGTGCTGTAAAAGCCATTCCCAGAGCTCATTAGTGGATGTGTCTTCACACTGGCTGGCTCCTGGGTCACATCTCAAAGCTGAAGCCCATTGTGATTGAACTCCTCAGGACTACCTTATGGCACTGTCACTGCAACAAGAACAGCAGAACGAAGAGATCAATTGGGAGCAAATCCCAGAAGGAATCAGTGACCTGGAGTTGGCGAAGAAACTCCAGGAGGAGGAAGACAGACGGGCCTCTCAATACTACCAGGAGCAGGAGCAGACACAGGCGGCCGTGGCTGCCACCACCACTTCCACACAGGTCCAGGTAAAAAGGCAGCTCTGCAAATCTCAAACATGACAGAGTTTTAGCAGTAAAGGAATTTCTGTTTGGGAGAAGCAGTTTTAAGTCAGCTCTGATTCTTCAGCTGTGTTAGCATGTCAGCACTCAAGGAATTGGAGTTTTGTTGTGTTGTTGTTTTGCTTTGTTTTTTGTTTTGTTTTTAGATTTATTTTATGTGTATGAATGTTTTGCTTGCATGCATATCTGTGCACCATGTGTGCTCTTGGTGCCTGCAGAAGTCAGAAGTGGACATCTGGAACTGGAAATATGAATAGTTGTGAGCCACCATGTGGGTGCTAGGAATTGAACCTAGGTGCTCTGCAAGAACAAGTGCTCCTAACTGTTGAGCCATCTCTCTAACCCTCCCTGTGGAATTTATTTTACATTGTTTTAAGTTTTTTACTATCCTAATGTATTTTTCTTCGTTTTGTTTTGTTTTTTTTTTTTTTTTCCAGACTGGGTTTCTCTGTTGTAACTCTGTCCTGGAACTCACTCTGTAGACCAGACTGGCCTCAAACTCACAGAGATCCACCTGCCTCCCTGCCTCTGTCTCCCAAGTACTGGGACTAAAGGTGTGTGCCACCACTGCCCTGCTAAATGTACTTCTGATGTCATGAAGACAGTTTTTTTTTCAGAAGTCCCTATAAGATTATTCAAACTTTTCTTAAGCTCTTTAGAGCTACGAACTATAAACCAGCTTGAATGAAGTGTTTCCTGTGAGCTAGAGGGAGTCTGAGGTTTTGCTAGAAAGTACAATTTTTGGAGCCAGAGAGGTATGAGCTCACAGTTCCAGCTGGTTCCACCTCCTATTGAAAACACCTGGAAACAATCATCTGCCTCTCATGGCCCCTTTCCCTGCCAGTGAAACAAAGGCTTCTTAAGAAACAACAATAATGACATTTAACTCAGTTTCCAACACATATTCAGCACAGGTTAGCATCTCTCTCCTTGTCACCTTTGCTGGATCATGCTTTAAGCAGTAAAAAATGACTGCCACCCAATTTTCTATGTGCTAAATTTCATTTCATTGATTAAAAAGTATCTTTTATTTTATGCTAATTTACACCATTCCATAACCTTTCTGTTTGGCTTGGGTATACAAGAAAACAAGACGCCTTTTAGTATCTAATGAAAGCAAGTACAGAATTCACATTAAAGGGCTGGGGCATTGCACTGCATGGTATCTGCAATCAGCAGCTCTTTCCTGCTGGTGTGTTCGAAAGACAGTGCAATAGAAATTCATTATCTGGCATCTTTGGTTTTCTTGGCTTTGTGCATGTTAAACCTGGTATTTCTAGTATCATTTTTATTTTATACTAGATATATTTATTGTGGGTGTAGGTGCCCTGTGGAAGTCAGATCTCAGTGTAGGTTCTGGGGAACAACTCTGGTCTTTAAGCTTGGTGACAAGTGTTGTCTCCTGCTGAATGAACTACTCTTTTTCTTCCTATAAGAAATTAATTATAAAAAGGGGGGCTGGGGCAATGGTTCAGCAGGTAAGACTTACCCAATCCTCATGTAAAAGGTCAGCTATAACCATGAACCTATAATCTCGGACCTGTGGGGGGCAGACAGCAGAGGATCTCAGAGGCTTGCTGGCCACCAACTTAGCTCCAGATTCTGTGAGAGGATATCTGTCAAGGAAATAAGACTGAGAGTAATGGAGAATACCAGATGTACACCTTTGGCCTTGCATTCATAACACACACTCTGTCTGTCTCTTTCTCCATTAAAATACATGTAACACTTCTTCCTCTAAATCAGACAATAACTTCTAAGTATAGCAGGTGAGTCCTACCATGTTAGAATCAGTTTTTCATTTCATTCAAGTTCTCTGATTACTCAGCATGCACTTACTATTTTACATTCCCAGTTCTCAAGATTCTTGTTTTTTGCTTTTAAGATCTCATTATTCTGGTATCTAATGAAGTCCTGAAGAAATATTATAGTTTGCCAAAATAGTCACTTCAACATAAATATTCTTAAACTAGAAGCTTAAATAATTAAGGATAATTATGTATTTGAAATAATGAGTACATTAATTATACATCATTTATATATACAGGATATCATATATCCTGTTTATTAGTTACTTCTCTCACATCTGACAGAAGCAACTTAGGGAAGGAAGGTTTGTTTTAACTTACAGTAGAAAGTACAATTCATAATGTGAGGAAGGCATGGCCATTGGACTGTGCTAGGTAGGTGGAGGTGGGAACTGGTGGCCCAGCATTTTCCATCCTTTCTACCAGGAAGCAGCAGCAGAGCCAGGCAGGAAGACATACCCTGCCACATCCCTCACAACCACCCTTTTCTGAACCAGCCAGGCCCTCTTCCCTAAGACTCTCACTGCAACCAGCCTGCTGTGGACCAGGGGTGTCCCCCATCCACACTCTAACACCTGTGAACAGAAGGTGTCCCCCGCAGCTTCTGTTTCTGTGAGGATGCCTTTTGCCTGTGGCTCTAGCTAACTCTGATTCAGTGCTCAGGAAGAGTTAGTCATCACTTCCCATATGTGTTTCTCATACAGCAGGGCCAGCCAGCACAACAAGCCTCTCCATCAAATGTAAAACAGCCTGGAAGTAGTGAACGGAAACGCAAGGAACCTCGGGAAAAAGACAAAGAGAAAGAAAAGGAAAAAAATAGCTGTGTGATTTTGTAGGAAGTGCTGGCGTCTGTGAAAACCACCTATGCAGATGACGGAAAGGAAGACCCAGTACCTACCGTCTGTGCCTGATCTCCCAATGGATTTTGCTCATGTTTTCCAGGGGAAGGTTGTTTCTTTGTTACAATCAACTTTTTCAAGTTACACAATACACTCTTTATGAGCTGGAGTTTTATGTTACAAGTTGGAACTGTTGTGTGTTGTCACTTGTAGCCAAATAAGTATTTTATTCCTATTTTGTGTCTAGCGACATCGCAACTCCAATCAGTTAGTAAGCTACTGTCTTCTGTCTGACAATGGATGGAGGTCACTGAGTGAGTCCAGTCCTTCTCAAGATGTAATTATTAGCACAACTATTTCTGAAACATTTATGTTGTTAAGTTATATTCTAACCCATGAGAAACGAGGAGTTTAACATAGGGAGGGGAAAAAAGCATGAATAAATGACCCTTCATTGTACATTGAACTGGTTTAGCCCTTGAACAGCTTTACCTTTCTTTAGTAATGTGCATTTTAGCTATTATCTTGAGAACAGATAATGGAGCTTGGATCCAATTTAGATAGAAAAAATATTTTTTTCAATAGCAAAAAAAAAAAAAAAAAAAAAAAGACACGACACTAATACTCATAACCTATCCAAATCAGATACTGACTTTGTCGTGCTGTGAGATTTTGAAGATTGTTAACACCTTTAGGTAACCTGAATGGAAGTTTGTGTTTGTTAAGGGTGTATTAAGTGAGTGAGGAGGAGACCACACTTGTGTTCAGCCTTGTAAATATGAGGACAGAGAAGAGCAGAGTTCACTGTCTACCTTTTTCTAGAATTACCTTGAACCTTAAATTTTAAATCATGTTTATTGCTAGAAAATTAAACATAGTTATTTAACCAATAAAAAGCACACTTCTGAAGGAGAGCTAATCTCTTGACTCTAGTGATAAAAAGATATTAATAAAATTCTGAACATAGGTAGGGATCTGAAGGAATTTATGTAAAAGCAATCAGATTTTTTAAAACTTATGAGAACCAAATAAACCTAAGACATCTTACATCATTTATAGGATTCCGAAAGAATATTTACCCAGCTTTGCGATGAGGCAGCATATATTCTATTTCTAGATACAGTTTGGTAAACTGTCCTTAACAGTCCTTTTTATATGCTTTGTATTTAAAGTTTGTTTCTGTCATCTTTTGAAGATTATTGCTGGTGCAGGTAGCTGTGCGGTTTATTCTAAGCCTCCATAAATCTGTTTTATCAGAGCATCACAAACTGGATGTCCAGTTAGAGAGTATTTCTGTGGTCTGGAGGCAACAAAAGACTACCAAAAAAAAAGTTTAGAGTTTCTTAAGATTATTGTTGTTAAAGTTCTCCATGACCCCAAACCAGCTGTAGGATGAATCTATATGTAAAAAGTAGAGTTTTATTTATGAAAAGTATTATTCTAAGGGGAAAAAAATCAGGGCCATGCTGTATCCTTTATATCCTTCTATATTACATGTCTATTTATGTTCTTTGATTTGATATTTCTTCAGATTTCCTATGCTAGCATGAGGACTAATCAGAGAACCTGCCTGGGATATAAAATTTGTGTATAAAATACTTGGTCTCTTGATTCCAACCTAGAGTGAGTACGAATTGTCAGAGATCAGACCACTTTGGGTGGGCCAACCTCAGCGTAAACACAGTGATAACACACTGCTAATTGAAGGAGAAAGCTTGGACATCAGGGTTTGCTTTCCCCAGAACAGTATATTATTTTAATTTAAAAAACAATAAACCTTGAGTAATTTTAAGAAGTATACTTGAGGCATATTTTTCCATAATTATATACAATATCTATTTATTGCCCTTGAAAAATCTATATATAGAAATTATGTTATTTTTTACTATCTTAATTTGTTCCAAAGACAGTACTGCCATACTGCATTCCCTCTAGAAGAAAAAAGAAAAAACAAAACACCAGAACTCACTCGAAACCAGCTGCGCTGCCGTCAGTGTTCTAATGACAATGTATTCTTACAGCAAGCAGTGCACTGTTTGCTAACCCGACCTTATGTGTGATTCCAAGTCAAGCTTGGCTACATTCCTGGGATTCCGTTTGATATGACAAGAGTCATAGTAAAATACTTGTTTTGATTACTGTGGGGAAAATTAAATGTTTGACTATATTGAAACAGATTTCTGAGACATGCTTTCCTGTCCTTGAAAGCTGACAAGGATCTAAACTGCCGAGTGCTTATTTCCTGTGTTTTGCTCAAGATAGCAAGTGATATTCAGGCATGTTGTTGTTTATTTAGGTACATAGGACTTTGAAAATGGTATTTTGATTTTTTTCCCTCACAATACTTTATAATACTTGAAATTGTTATACATATATTGCTAACAGATGTTAGAATTTAAACATTTTGGAGCTTAGTGTTTCCAGGCTAAGTTGCAGGCACATTTGACTCATGCCTGCTCAGCATTAGAGCTAGCAGAAGGCAGGTGGAGGAGTAGATGCGGTCCCTGGCGTTTCTCTTGCTTTCAAAGCATAGTCTTTATTAATGTGCACTTCTTCATGAGTAACCCCGTTGTGTCAACAATGCTGTGACTTGTACTAGTTTATCAATACCTAGAAGCATGTGTGTTTCTGAAGCAGGTTTCCATGACTTCTGTGTCTCAAAGCAATTCAAAAACTTCCTATGAAATTTAAGAGTTGTCATTTTAAAAATATGTACACATACTTGGACTGGGAATGTCACCCAGTGGTAGAGCATTTGCCTCTGATGCCCAAGGCCTTGGCTTCCCCTCCTAGCACATGCATATTTATATAGACACTTTGGGTAGTATGGTGTGAAGCAGCTGATCATGGCATTGGCTGTATGCCCACCCTCAGTTCACAGGTAGAAGACCTTCTTCATGTTTCAGGGTCAGGCTAGGATTTGACAAGGCAGACAGGTTTGAAATTAGGCCCTGGCATATATGCATCTTGATTTTATTGCTTCACTTTTCTTTAGTTTAGCAATTTATCCCATTTTATGTTTTGAATTCTTCCTCATGCCCCTTACCTTGGCTTAACTGAGCAAGCTAGTATCAGATGTGAATTGTTGGCCGTTCTGTACTCACAGAAGCTTCAAAGCATTTTTCTGTGAATCATAAACTCAGTGCAGACCTTGAGGGCCAGAGAGGTATGACGTGATCGCTATGTTGACATGTGAGCAGATGTCTGTAAAATCCTAGCAAATTAAGGAAGAATTTCCAGAACTGTCCTTTGTCTTGCTTAGACTTTTAGACATGGCCTCGCTGTGTAGCCAGGCTGAACTGGAATCAACTGTTGTAGCCTTGGCAGCCTTCAAATTCAGGATCCTCTTGCCTCAGCTTCTCACTGCCGTGATTAAAGGCTTATGTCATCACACTTAGCTTGTTTGTACCAGTTGTTTTTTTTATGACAGAAAAAGGACAGGGTTGTACCTATCACTGTCTTAGGCATATCATTTAAACTGAAAAATTAATATTTGACAAACAAGACAGAGACATTAAAGATATTTTAAGGAATTAGACATGTAAAATTCTGTATCATTTGGTGTTTGGAACCTGATTTTGTCTGGACATGGTAACCCATGCCTGTCATCTCACACCTGAGGGGAGGCTGAAGCAGGAGGATCCTGAGTTCAAGGCCAGCCTGGGCAAGTAGTAAGACCCTGTCTCTAAAAACAAACCTGACTTTGTCTTATTTTGGCAGATACTGTGTGCCTCAGTTTACTCTGGATGCAGGGTACCCCCCCCCACACCCCAGCTCTCCTATAATGTTTGATTCTCCTGAGTAAATGCCATACTTTGAGCACAGAGAATTACTGAGACCATTGCAGACATTGCACATCCTCTGTTTTTGAATGTGCAGACTTTTTATGATTTAAATAAGTTTTAAATGCTGTTAGAATTTGTAGAATTCTTTTGAATGTGGCATCATCGCTTCCAAAAATAGATTTTGCAGTTGCTTTTGTTTTTGGTAGACTAGTGTCAAGACCAGGAGTATTCGGGTGTATAAGATGCATTTTACAAATCTGTTTTCCCAATATCTTTTACAGATCTTAGTGTTTAGAGCCTTTTCCCTCCAGAGTAAAGCAGTATCAGGAACTGACTTTGCTCTCTCCATTGCTGTCAGTGTAGACTACTTATCTGTAGTGTGAAGATAGACTCTGACCGTGTGCAAGTCAGCTCCTTTACACAGTGAGTGAAAAATCATAAAGGAAGGTGTTTGAATCTTAGGGTCCTTATTAGTTCTCTGGTAATTTAGCATCTTTTTTTACTGATGTCCAACATGTTTTAAACTGTTAAAGGGAAAAATTATGAAGAAATTAGTTTACTTTTCTCAGGTAACAGTTTAAAATAACTTTTAAAATTAAAAGCTCCCTGAAAGGAATAAAGAAAAGATAAAACAGGAGGGTACTTTGTAGGATGCTGAAAAACTTACTTTGAAAAATCTATCTAAAATTGATTCTTGCATGTTTTTACGTAATCCTGGTATTTCTGCTATTAGGAAATAGAGCGTAACAAATTGATGTATGTTTATATTTTTTTACATGTAGGATTATAGTTTCTATCTTCTGAAGTCAAGGAAACTGAACTCAACAAACAGGGTAAAAATATTCAACTCTTGCCTCAAATTCAATGTTCCTTTGTCTTGACAAAAGTTAGTTAGACTTGTCTAATAAGCTGGTATTTTGGGGGCCTGATACCTTCCCATTAACTAGTTGGAATACCATGGCAGAGATAGGAAACCCAAGCTTTGCCCCATGGTAAAGTTAAAGAACAAAAGCCACCTTATCCCAGAAAGCATCCTACTTTATCTGGCGTGGATTATAAAGACTTCCTCAGTTCCCACCATAATTTCCACTGGTCACCTTTTAAATGCCCACCTGCACTGCAAGATCTGGAGAGGCAAGGCGACCCTGTAATTAGAGGCTACACATTGTGGATCTGTTGGTGGGCAGTCCTAGCTCCTTTGATGCAGTAGTCACTTTACAGCTTTATGTGGGAAGTCAGGAAGCTGAAATGCCCATTAGAGATGATGAATCGCTGATGACACCCCAACAGAAATGCCCCACGAAGCAGCTATGACTCATGCAATGAGCTTCAAGACTCAGACTGGTGTTTAATCTTTGAAAATGTCTGGTTCGTCAGAGTGTTTGTTGCTGTTCTTTCCCACCCATTTGCTGTGTGACATGACCACTGTGACAGGATGCAGTGTCTCTTCACTTTCCAAGGTTTATTTTTTTAAGTGAAGCTTTGAAAAATCTCTAGTAGTTTTTGTTAATATTTTCCTCAGTAAAATGGATATTAGTATCACAGATCCACATAGGACCAGATAATAGAAGACTGATGTGTGACTGCTAAATGGCAGAAAAAATGATCTCCCAGGAAAGTCATTCCCTAATGCCAGCACATGTGACTCTTTTCCCTTGACTAGGGCTGAATAGCTAGGTTGAAATGTGGATTTGGAAGAGCAACAAGTAAAATGGAATGATGACTGAAACTGTCACTTTGAACAGTGGTAAGAAAAGAAACAGGTTTCCCTTATCCACTTCAGTGTGAGGCTAATCCACTATGAGGCGTGGAGCTGTGTGCTAGCTGAATCGGGGCTCAGAACTGGCCATAAGGACTGTGTCCGCGTGCCTCTGCTCCTCTTTCCCGGCCATCCCAGCATCCTCTTCTCTACTTCTAATAATTCACTCTTCTGCTTTCAATGCAAGTGAAGAACGGTGAGTACCGTAGAGATGGCACAGAAGCTCTGGGATATGCTCTTCGAGAAAGTCACACAAATACGCCTACCCATCACAGGGCTGAACTGATTTCTGTGAAATAAACTTAACTGCTTAAGATGCTAATTATGTTAAGGACACCTCTAAAAATTATGTCTTAAATTTCAAAAGTTTCACTTTTGGAAACTACTCCCAAAAAGACATTGAATACAGGTGGGAAATATAAAATGTTCCTGACACAGTGATTCAGTATTAGTCGGTGTTTAATCTCAAATTCATTGTTGTACCACAAGTGTAGTGTCATCGTTTGATTAAAACATTGGATGTTTTTGTTAATATACTTAAAACTGTAACCAGTGAATAACACCGTAGTATTTTTTATTATAGATTATATTTTATTTCAATAAACTTTGATATTTAGACCAAGCATTCTCTTGTGTGTGTGTGTGTGTGTGTCAGCTCATCACACTAAGATGCTACCTATATGGCTGAGCACATTTACCTGAGACTCAGATCAATGTTTGGCACAAGGGATAGTTAATAATCAATCTAAACTGCCATGTGGTAACCTTGATTCCAGTGAGGAAGAAACGCCATCTCACACAGCTCTCTTGTCAGAGGAGTCAGTAAGGAAAAGCTGAGAAGGGACCATTTCCTCCTTCCACCATAGCTTCTGGGCTCTCAGGCTAGTGCCACAAGCATCTCTAAACCACTGAGTTGTCTCATTTTGTTTCCTAAGTGATTCAGAGCAATTTATGCTGAAGCTCAAAACTGGTATCCATCATGAATGGTCAAGTATAATGTGGCTTTTAATAACCTCTGTGACCATTCATGGTTGTCCGCACCTGTAATCCCAGCACTCCAGTGGCTGAGGCAGGAGGATCACTATGAGTTAAAGGCCAGCCTAAGCTTCCAAGTGAGACATTGCTTCAGGTTTCAAACAAAATGCTATTTTGTTTTAAGGGCTCCAACCAGATGCCAGTTTCCCTTATTGAGTTACTAAGTTCAAATTTCAACCACTCCCCTTATTAGGGTTCTCAAATGCTAGGCTACTGTATCCATACTTCAAGATACCAGGGATAGAGCAGAAGCCAGATGACTAGAGACAGTCATGCCCACAACGAAATATTCAAATTAGTACAGAGGAGAGCCCTGAACAAGTTTATTTTTAGTTGTTTAAAATGGTTGTTCTGTGCATTGTTTGAAAAAGGGCTGCTTAGGCCTTGGCATTTGTATTGTTTGCAGGTGTTAGCTTTATGTAAAAAGTGTTTGATTCCTCATTATCTGTATGAGGTATCAAGCCTGAGGAGCTTGGGTATCAATAAAAATCCTTGAGATGAGAGGCTCAAGGTTCCACTGGCCAGTATGGTGCTTGCCATGATCGTGGTTCCCCTCTTCTGAGGTCTGGCAGAGTTTGTACCTGTGAGAATGACACCTTGTCTTCTTTGGTGAGCTGCACAGTAGCCCTCCGCAACACACAAATATTCAGAACTTTTATCCATCAAACTGCAAGCAAGCTGAATTTCCATCAGTAAGTGAAGGCACAGGAAATCTTGGTACATATGTATAATGGAAACCTACCCAGCCACAGAAAAGAACTGTCCCCACACAGCAACATGATCATGGATACATAACCACACAGCCACGTGTGAATGCACATAATCAAACATATAAATCTAAAAGAAAAAAAGGACATGAAGATTTTCAGTGATAAAAGATATAATCATGGCAGAGGTGACATAGCCATTTAAATTTTGTTGATAGTTGTGTTCTGGTCATTTGTAAATTCCACTTTCAAGTAATTTTAACTGCTTTCATATATTAGCAACAAACAAAAACTTAAATTTTAAAAATTTTAGCCAGGTGGTGGTGGTGCACACCTTTAATCCCAGCACTTGGGAGGCAGAGGCAGGCAGACCTCTGTGTCTACAGAGTTCCCAGGACAGCCAGAGTTACAACAGAGAAACCCTGTCTCTGTCTTAAAAAAAAAAAAAAAAAAAAAAGGAAGGGAGAGGGAGAGGGAGAGGGGGGGGGGAGGAGGAGGAGGAGGAGGAGAAAAATTCTAGTTGTCGAGAATTAGGGACACAACATTAGGACCTGAGCTCCAAATTCCATGTTTTAAAAAGGCAGGTATGGTGTGGCTTGATTGAGAAGGCCCCCAAAGGCTCATGCTTGAATACTTGGTCTCCAATTGGTGGAACTGCTGGAAGGATTAGGAGGCGTGGCTTTGTTGGGAGCTGTGCCAGTGGGGGCAAGCTCCAAGGTTTCAAAAGGCTTGTGCCATTCCCAGTGTGTCTCTCTGCCTCCTACCCGCAGATCAAAAATGTAAGCTCTCTGCTCCCTGTCTCCATGCCTTTGCTCTACCATCATAGACTCTAACCCTTTGAAACCATAAGCCCAATTAAATACTTCCTTTATGAGTTGCCTTGCTCTGGGTGTTTTATCACAACAATAGAGAAGAAATTAAGATGCAGGGCATGGAGGTGTGCACATAGTCCCAGTGATGGAGAGGAGGACACACTCACATCCCTGGGGCTTGCTGACCAGCCAATACAGCCTAATTGGTGAGCTGCAAGCCAATGAGGAGATCCTACCCCAAAACACAAGGTATGTTGCCCCTGAGGAAGGACACCGAGGCTGACTTCTGGCCTCTTGTGTGCACATCCAAACAATCCCATCAGACATAACATCAGAAAACAGAAATTTTAGTGTAAAATCCACACACCGAAAACCCTGAACTTGAGTTATTTTTCCTTTGTCATTCCATGGCCACAGGATTTTTTTTTTTTTGTATTTACATCTCATTCATATTTTGACCCAATAGAAAGAATATTGTGGCATTGGAGAGACAGCTTAGCAGTAGAGGGCATGGGCATGCTCTTACAGAGCCTGTAATTACAGCTCCTGAGGATCTGAAGCCCTCCGGCCTCACACACAGAAATACACAATATATAGTTAAAAATTTTTAAATGTTTGCACTATTTTTATGTTTATGAGTGTTTTGAATGCATGTATGTGTACCACATGTGTGCAGTGCCTATGGAGGCCAGAAGAGGGCATCAAATCTCTTGGAACTGGAGTTACAGACAGCTGTGAGCTGCCAATTGGTGATTGGGAATTTAACCTCAGTCCTTTAAACCATCTCTCCAGTCCCCTCTTTAAATGTTTTAAACATTTAAAAATAATGTATCACCTAGGCCAGCAAGGTGGCTCAGTGGTTAAAGATGCTTGCCACAGAAGCCTGAAGACCTGAATTTAATCCTGATTCCATGTAAAGATGGAAAGAGAGAATCAACACCATGGAGTTGTCATCTGATCTCTGCATGAACTCTGTAGCTCCTATCCACCCACACACACCTACCTCTCTGTCTCTCTCTCTCTCTCACACACACACACACACACACTCACACTCACACACACACAACTGAATGAATAAATCAATAGATAAACGAATGGCTGGCTGGCTGGCTGGATGGATGGATAGATTAGATAGATAGACAATAGATAAATGGCTTGGACTGGAAAGATGACTCAACAGGTGAGAGCATCTGCTGCTCTAGCAGAAGACTTGGGCTTGATTCCCAGCGCACATGCGCACGCACGTGTACATACACACACACACACACACACACACACACACACAGAGCTGCTCACAATTGTTTGTAACTCTAGTCTCAGGGGATCTGATGCCTTCTTCTGGCCTCTAAGGGCATTGCAAGTGGTGCACAGACATGTGGACAAAACATCTGTACATATAAAGGATAAATTAAATTTTTCAATTTTCAGCCAGGCGGTGGTGGTGCACACCTTCAATCCCAACACTTGGGAAGCAGAGTGGATCTCTGTGAGTTCAAGGCCAGTCTTGAGTTCCAGGACAGCCAGAGTTACAACAGAGAAATCCTGTCTCAAGAAGAAAACAAAAAAGATTTAAAAAAATAAAATTTTCAATTTTCAATAAATGTTTTTTTAAAGAATTACTGAATTTTTATCTTGAAAGCAGAAGCTTCTTTTTTAAATTGATATTTTAAAAGCAAGTAATGAATAAAGGAAATAAATACTGTGAAAAGTTATCAAACACAGTGCCTAGCTACTGCATTTCTGCTCCTTGAGGATGAAATGATCTCAGGTTCCGACCACATGCATGTCTGAGTTTGAACCTTAGTTCTGTCACTCTCTGTGATCCTGAGCAGATCATTCCTGAGTTTCCTCGCATGCCCGTACCCAGTGTAAGTCTGGTGGGAATTAAATTACTACATGAAAACTGCCTATGCTGGGCGACTAGTCAGTGTTTAAAGTACATGTCATACACGTGTGAGGGCCAGAGCTCAGATGCCCAGAGCCCACAAAATGCTGAGAGGCATGGCTTCCTCCCCGCCTCTGTAATTTCAGTCTCAATCAGCAGACATACGGTATCCTCCAAGCAGGCTGTCAAGTGAGACTAGCCATATAGATGAGCTCCGGGTCTGACGGAGACCTTGACCCAGTGGATAAAGCCGAAAAGTAATCGAGGATGATTCCTGACAACAACCTCAGGTCTCCACATGTGCACACACATGGAAAATATGCATACCCTCACCACAAACACACATGAAAATGTTAAAAGGCAAAAAATAGCCTAGCACATGGCAGGCATTTCATAAATATTAAAAACTATGTGAAAATATTTAACATGCTGCATTAGGCAGGGTTTTCTAGGGGAACAAAACCAGTAAGTGTGTGTGTGTGAATGTGTGAACATTTAATAGAATGGCTTACATTAATGGGCTCAGTCACTGAAGCTGAAGACGCTCATAGCTGCTCAGTCCATGAGGCTGGATGCCTCAGCAGTCCGAATCTGCACTGAAGGCCTGGAAGATTCCTTGAGTGTTGCTGGTCTTTAGCCCACATTGGAAGGCTGGAGAAGCTGGAGTCTGGGAAGGATGGCCACCACATCAGCAAGAAACCAGGATATAGCCAGGTGGTAGTGGTACACACATTTAGTCCTAGTACTCAGGAGGCAGAGGCAGGTGGATCTTTGTCTCGAGGGCAGCCTGATCTACAGAGTGAGTTCCAGGACAGAGTTACAACAGAGAAATTGTGTCTCAAAAAAACAAAACAACAAAAGCAAAAGCAAAAAAGGGGACTGGAGAAACGGTTTAGCAGTTAAGATAAATACGTGCTGCTTTTGAAAGGGCCCCAAGTTCAACTGCCATCAGCCTCATCAGGCTACGACCTCAGCCCTGGGGAACTTACACCTCTTCTGGCCTCGTGATGCCTACATTGTACATACCCACTTGCAGATAAACACATCTACACATAATCTTTTTTTTTTTTTAAGTTAAAAAACAAAAAGCATTTATTTGGTCTGACCAACTCTAAGATATTCTGGCTGCCAATGTGAATTCTTAGATAAATGTTGAGGGAGAAAACACAAGATTTTCCCATGAACCAGTTCAATTCTCTATTCTGCCAGAGACCCTTATAATCAGGCCCTCTACTATTTTGTCTTAAATAACAAGGTTTGGCAGCACATACCTGCAATTGTAGCATGAGAGGGGCCAAGACAAGAGAACCTCAAGTTTGAGGCCAGCCTGAGGCCATGCTACCTCAAAACACAAAGGAACTACTGGAAAAAGTCCAACACAAACAGGAGAAGACTTAGCTAGTCTGCGGTAAAAGGGATCCAGTGAGATGACTCAGTGGGTAGGCACTGAGGACCAAGCCTGACAAGTTCAATCCCCAGGACCCACGCAGCAGAAAGAATCAACTCCTTCAAACTGCCCCTCCACATTAAAAACATATACTAAGGTGAAGAATTAAAGGAAGAACTTAAGAATTTCAGAAATCAGTTTCATGTAAAATGACAACAAAAGGGCAGTATTTATTGGGTTGTTCCAGGTGTTCACTTGCAGACAATGCCCTGATATTTGTGAAAACTGATGAGGTGATGAATTTCTCCTTTCATACTGAAGATTGAAACCAGGGTCTCACATATGCTAGGCAAACCTGCCACTGCTGTGGAATACCCTTGTTCTTCAAAAAATTGTTTTTGAGAGCAAGTCTGATGCGTAGGGCCTGGCTGGTCTAGAACTGACTATGTAGACCATGTTGGCCTCCAAAGTGCTGGAATTAAAGGTGTGTACCACCACTCACAGCTAAATTTGTTTTGTTTTTAGACAAAGTTTTATGTATTCCAGGCTGGCTTTGACCTCTTGATCCTTCTGCCTTTGCTCCTGAGTGCTAAGATAAGCATATGTTATCTTACCCAGATTATTATTATTACTATTATTATTATCATCATTATTATTTATCTTAGTTTTGTGGTAGGGCTAACTTACCCAAGGCCTTATACCTTAGCTCCTTGGTGGCTGAAGTTACAGATGTGCAGCACTACACCTGGCTTAAACATGTCAAATTTGAAGAGCCCGAGAATACTAGGTTTTTGTAGGTGACAGCAGGAAACATTCATCTTCGGATAAGAGGATGGTTTTAGCGTTGTATTTTACAAAGAATGCAAAAGGGGGGGGGCAGGACTCACGTCTATTGAAATCAGGACTGGAGGGATGTGCTAAGTGGCAGTCTAGCAAGCAGCACAAGCACAGCAGTGTTTTCTAGGCACTCCTAAGCTTTGCATTTTCACTGGCATTCTTTTGCACGTTAAGTTTTTTATTTCAGCATCCTGCCCACACTGGTTTTCTTGAACCATCTCAGTGAGGCATTTGGACTGTGCCTTATTGAGCCCAAGTTCCCCCTTCTGCAGGTCAGGAAGAGCCCATCTTCCTTCAGAAAACCCTAATTCATTCTCACTACTGACTTGGATATATCTCTACTAATTAGTGGCCTAAGTTCAGAGTTACTCTCAAGCCCTAAATTACCCCAGGTGGTTTTCTCAAGTTTTATAAACTAGAAAAGGCTATAACTATAGATTACCAACATTCAGCACTTATTTATTTATGTGGGTGCTGGGGATTTGAACTTAGGTCTTTATGCTTGTAAAGAAACTATTCTTACTCACTGAACAATCTCCCCAGTTCTTCAAAAACTAATTTTTAATAGCACTTCAGTCAGCCAAGAATGTAACTCCGTGCCTAGCAGACAGGTAACCAGTTAAAAAATAAACAGACAACTTAATCAAAGAAATAACAAGCCAACTGCTTCTGAGATGTACAGGTAAGGACTGTGCAAGACAGAACTTGGCGGCTGCTTGTGAGCAGCACAGCAGACAAGCCATCCATGTGCAAGAATCCCTGCTTAGAAACGAGGCATACAGTGCCACACTGAACTTGCAACAGCAGCAGCACGACCAGTCAGCCTATCAGTGAACACTGGGGGTTCTGTTGTGCCACTCCCAAGTGTCACAAGCAGGATATAGGAGTCAGATGGACATGCTCACACACACACACACACACACACATATACACACCTGTAGGACTGGACATGGATACACACACAAACTGTAGGGCAGAAAGTAGCAGATTATGAGATCCAGCTGTATTAAAAAATAAGCTCTCCTTGAGCAGGGCTTGGTAGCATGAGCCATTAATCCTGGCATTTGAGGCAGGGACAGGCAGATCTCAAGAGTTCAAGACCAGTCTGGTCTACAGAGAGCTCCAGGATAGCCAGGAGTACACAGAGGAACCCTGTCTCAAAAAGAAAAAACAAAACAAAACAAAACAAGGGGGTGTGTGGATTTCCTCAAAGGAAACTAACTCCAGGTCCTATGCTGCCTGTAGACACTCAGAGTTTGAGACATCTTATTCCCCTACATTCAGGGCCAGACACTGATAAGAACTACAAGACTCCAACATCAGAGTACCCTCCCTCCATCCTTCACCAGGTATGAACAGGCTGATGTCACCAAGATTCTAGACGGTCTGGGTTATGGTGGTTAGTTTCTATGAAGGGTTCTGGAAAGCTGCTGTGAAGTCAGTGAATACGTACTCTAAGTCTACTGTCAAAAGCTTTCCTGCCAAAGATGCCTTTACAAAGGGCTAGAGTTTCTAACACATCCACAGTGTGCTGTCAACTCAGGACCAGAGCAAAGCTCGATGAATGTCCCAGGAAGAGAAAGCAAATACTGCTTGGGACTCACTAGCAGGAAAGGCTGGAGGACTAACCCCGGAAGCCGGAACCAAGACACACACTTCTTGGTGTGGGATTTTACTATCACAAAGAGAATCTTGCCGCAGATGAGCATTTATAAATGCTGATTGATTCACCAACTAGAATCTGGACTTCTTTTGCTTCCCAGCATTATTTGAGGAGATGGGAATGCTATCACACAATTCTGAGAGGTAGGGTTCATCCATCAAACCGTGAAGATCTCCCACGAGTGCACTTACCTGTTCAACTCAGTGTGAGACCCTCATGACACAAGGCACATGGACAAGGTTTCCTTCATCTACTCCAGTGGTTCTCAACCTTCCTAATGCTGCGACCCTTTAATATAGTTCCTCATGTTGTGGTGACCCCCTAACCATAAAATTATTTTTGTTGCTACTTCATAGCTATAATTTTCTTACTGTTATGATTTGTAATATAAGCATCTGCATATTTAAATATGCAGATGGTCTTAGGCAACCCTTGTGAAGGGATCATTTAAACGCAAAGGCATTGCAACTCATAGGTTGAGAACACTGATCTACTTGGTCTTACACAGTACAAACCTGAACAAGCATGCTGTTCCCTATGTAGGAAATGTACCTTCAGTTTACAATTAAAAAGGTCCTCAATACTTTAGCAACTATACAGAATATGAAGGTTTATTTCAAAAAGATTACATTTTTTTAACCAGGATACACAGATGCACTTAATGTAACAGTACCTTCTGCAAAAATAGGTTACATAATACTCCGAAATGCAGGGAACAATCTTATTCTCTAAAAATTAGACAGCAGGCGTCTGAAGCTCAAATAGCCTTCAAAATGGAGGCAGCAAACACTGGTGACACCACAGAGCTATGCTGCAAATGAAACCACTACCACTCAGCTGCAAACCACTCCTGTTCACACATCGCCAACAAAATGGCCTCGGTGCCAATCCTTTCAAATGGGTCTCAGTGCTGCAAGAAAGAAGTTGAATGATACACAAAACTATGAAAAGTTTTAACAGAACTATTTAAACATCTTCTCTAAAATTGAGAAAAGCAATCATGTTAAAATTTTTTTTAAAAAAGAAAAAACAACAGTCAGATAGAACTCTCAAGCAGTCAGAGGTCCTCCTTGTAAGTAGTCAAGTAAGGTTTACAGGAGATCTCAATAAATTATCTCGAAGCCATGGCAAGAAGCTTGTGTTCAAAATCGCCGTGGCGGTCCACTCTTGAATGGCTTAAACCCAGAGCTGCTTCCTCTTGGTATGGAGTTGCCACTCATCTGTACAATCCTATTAACTGGGGATGCGGTGCTGCGAGGAGGTGAAGAGGGAGACAGAGGTCAGAGCAAACAAACACCACAGAAATTCCTGCACAGCACTCACTGCTCTACTCACAGGCTGGTCTCTGCTTTACAGACCCACATCGAGACTCTAGTCCTAAAGTATGTATCAATACTAACCCTCTTTACCAAGAGAGAAACTGAGACCTGACCTTGTCTACAGCACAGAGCTAATATAGCAGAGCAACAGTGTGCCCTTGGCACTCTTATTTCAATGGCCACTTCTTCCGACGCACTCATGTGCACAGCATTTCTTTCGGTGCTGTGCACGAGAGGGGGTGCACAGCCTCTTCAGGTTTCCTGCTGCCTCTTCATCTCTTTTAAACAGGATATAATTATGGAGACCAGGCAAACCTCAAACTCAAGATCTTCTTTCAGCCTCCCACTGTGAACCCTATAGCATATACCACTCTAAGTCCCACTCAGTTCACTCGTGAGGGACTCTCTAGTCTGTTTTGATTAGAGGACACTGTGGTGCACACTAGAGCTGGATAAACTAACAGCAAGTCACTCAACAATATTTCCAGTATCTTTATGCACAAAGCAGCATTATAGATGCCAGTAAACAACAGGAAAAAGACACTCCAAAACTTCATCTCCATCATAAATGGAGAGGTAAAAGTTGACAGTGAAATGCTTTAAATAAAACTGGCTGAGAAGTTTGGATTAAATCTGTAACCTACAGAAGCCACTGTGTTTTTGAAGTAAGTAAATGATAGAACTAAATGTGTGGTCCCACAGTCACATTCAGAGGTAGTGTGATTATTAAGGAGAAGTTCTCTGGGAAAACCAGCCACCAGCTGAATGTAGAGGAAGAGGAAGCATCAGAAACATGCTTAACAAATAGGTGCCATATTGAATTTATCCTAGGAATAAAGAAAAATCAAGACTAGGCCATGTCTCCCTAGTCAGGGTGTAAGGATAGCAGCACTGAGAGTTAAAAGAAACTTCAAGAAAAAAAAGAATTATTAGAGAAGAACAAGTTTGCCTGTGCCCTGGAGTTGACAGACACGGAGGCATTACATGGAGATGGCAGTGAAGAGTGACGTCTGAAGCTCATCTGCTTGAAGGAACCAGAAAGAAGAGTCAAGAAGGGAAGAAAACAAGAGGGCTGAGCTGGCACCTGGAAGGTTGAGGCAGGAAAATCCTGAGTTTGAAGGCAGCCCAGCCTACACAGTCTAGGACCACCCAGGTAACCAAAAGACTGCTTCAAAATGAGGGAAGCCTCAGAGTGAGACAGAGCATACTGTAAGGAGCCCCAGAACCAAAAATTTTACCCAGAACAAGTCTCTGGTGCTCTTTAAACAACACAGAAAGCAATGGCGCTGCTAGGCAGGTATGACATACAAGTAACCAATAGCAGCATCTCCTCTAAAACAAGGTGTGAGGTGAAGGAGATGGGAACGATGGCAAGACTGAAGAGATACCACTGAGGCCACAAGAGTAAACAGAGAAATACCAAGCTTGCTCCTCAATCATGTACAAGAGGGAGGACAATCTGACAAACTCCAGCCGCCAGCTCCATCTCCTGCAGACTCAGTTTTTGTGGAAGGTTTGGGCAGACCTGGAATTTTACTAACTGCAATGTAATCTCTCAGAAACTCTTTCAGAAACTCTTAACAATCTTTAAGGAAAAGATTACTCAATTGTATGACAGATTAGCTACTCACCTTGAATGTTGGGTTATGATGCCTGCTCCTGCCCGCCCATCACCCATTCGCCTTGTGTCATGGTAGCCAGGCCCCTGAGAGGGTGGGCCATGCCACTCTTTCCTTGGTCCACTTGTGTCCCGTCCATGACGTTCCACTACATGTCGTTCTTCAGGGTAGTGCTGGGGACAGCACAGGAAAAGGTAAGAACTGGCCCTTGGTCCTGTGCACTGACTCACTGCTGCGCTTTCATGTCAGAGCAAACTAGTAAAATGTCTGAGACAGTAACACATGAACGACTTCACAGATGAAAGGAGTGGCCGCTATCATGGCAGGAGCTCCTCAACATCTTCTATGTCCACACCCACCACTACTCCAGCATTATTTGGGCACAGGAATTTCAAATGCCTGGAAAGATCTAAAGGGCTCTATATATACAGAAAAGGTCAAAAGTTAAAGAGCAGTTAAGGTTGGGAATATGATCAACCCATCAGAACAAACTGCAAACAGCACACAGAAAAAGTGGTCCTATTTTACCATGCTACTTAGCACTGCGACTTGTACCCGGTGTCCATTATGGCTATACAAAGTGCGGGCTATAGGAACAGAAGTATTTCCACAACTCGGAACAAGAGGAGTAGTCAAGGGCGCTGACACCTAGCTTAGGCAAAGCTGTTGGATCCACACAGGCTTAGACATAATACTGGTCAAACAACTGATGACTAACATAAATTCTGACAGAAGATCCAAGTTCTCCCACTCGGGAGACTTTTTTTTAAAGGGACCTGTGGATGTAGGATGCTGGTCTAGAATAATGTCTTAAGTTCTCTCCTCAATAATACGGAACATCTGTATCATATACTCAGACTTAAGTTTTGTTTAGAGTAACCAGCTTAATGAACTTGTGTAAATATTTCTCCTTATTAAGACACATTAATACTTCATAATGGCTGGGCCAAAAACCTATTTCATAAATGTGCTGGGTAAAATGATGTACAGTGATACTGTACATGCCAAGATACTAAAACATTCTCTGGTTTAAAAAAATACTATCATGGAGGCTGGAGAGGTTTAGTATATAAAGTATTTACTGCCCAAGTGTGACTAGAGTTCAGATCCCCAGAACCCACATAAAAGTTGGGTAAAAAGCTGGGTGTGATGGCACACACCTTTAATCCCAGCACTTGGGAAGCAGAAGCATGTGGATTTCTTAGTTACAGAGAAACCCCGTTTCAAAAAAACAAAACAAAAAAAGGAAAAAAAAAAAAAAGCTGCCACTGGAAGAGGCAGAAATAGGGAAGATCCCTGGAGCAGGCCAGCTAGCTTGACTAGCCAGCATTGGTGAGCTCCAGGTTCAGCAAGAGAGCCTGACCAATAAATAAAGTGGGGAACAACTGAGGGCTCCAAACATGTTTGCACACCCATGTCAATACATGTGCCAAAAGGCATTAGGATGAAACCTGGTGTGTATTCAAGTATGTTATGAAAATACAGTTCCAAATTCCATCTGGCATAGAACTTATAAGAGTGTATTTTTTCAGACTGGGGATGTAGTTCAGTTGGTAGACTGCTTGGCTAGCATGCATGAAACCTTAGGTTGATTTCCGGTATAACAGAAACCAGTATGTGTCTCTAAATCTAGCACTCAAAGGCGGAGGCAGGAGGATCAGAAGTCAGCCTCAGCTACACAGCAAGTTAAGAGGTCAACATGGGATACATGAGACCCTGTCTTTAGAAGGAGAAAAAAACATACATATCCTTTCTATTCATTCTGTGATCACTTCACATGCCAATATTTTATCAATAAAGAGAACACTTTAAATGGGTGCAGTTTTTACATGTGTCGATTAGAGATACTTTCCCTCTATTAAGCTCAGAAACTTTAAAAAAATATTCATGCCAACAAAGTATCAAAAGAATAAAAAGTTGGGGCTCAAGAGATGGCTCAGTGGTTAAGAGCCACCTTCCAGAGAACCTATGATCAATTCCCAGGACTCATATGGTGGCTCACAGCTGCCTGTAACTCCAGTCCCAATGGGTCTGGTGCTCTCTTCTGACCTCTGTGGGTACTGCATGCATATGGTACACATACATACATGCAAGCAAAATGCTCATACATACAATAAATAATATTTTATGTTTTTCTAATAAACTTTTTTGGGAGGTGTATTTCTAGACAGGGTTTCTCTATGTAGCCCTGGCTGTCCTGAACTTCATTTTGTAGACACTGGCTTCAAACTCAGAGATCCACCTGAGTCTGCCTCATGACTGCTGGGATTAAAGGTGTGAACCACCATATCCAACTTCCATAAGATACATAAATTAAAAAAAAAAAAATTAAAGCAATTTAAAATGATTCTACTCATCTACTTTTGGAAAGCAAAACAAGAACATGTAACATTTATTTCCATACTCAAGTGCTAGCTTCAGCAACATGTACAGAGATTGGAACAACAGAGATTAGCATGTTTCCTGCTTTGGATGGAACATCAAGTCATGATGTGTTCTATGTTTCAAAAAAAGCCAAATTATCATTAGGAAAGCTCATTTAACAACTATAACAATTGTCAAAGTAAAACAAGAATTGTGATAAAAACAAAGTTTGAGGGCCAGTAAGATGGCTCAGCAGGTAAAAGCATTTGGTGTGCATGCCTGACCTGAGCTGGACCTCTGGAACCCATTTAAAAGCCAGATGTGATAGTTCACATCTGCAATCCCAGTGCTCCCAGGATGGGAAGCAGACACAGGAGAAATCACCTGCAAACTTATAGACCAGCCAGTCTGGAACAGACCCTGCCTCTCTTGACAAGGTGGAAGGGGAAAACTAAGTCTCAAATGTAGTTCTCTGACCTCCACACACGCACAAGGGCACATATGGAATTCATCGCTCTCTCCTTCCATTCCTCTCTCCAATATACACACATAAAAAGTATTTTAAGTTTTTAAAGCTAGTATCTACTTCTTTGGACAACTGATATTCAACTACTAAAAACTTGAGAAAGAACTGTTGCAGAAACTGGTATCTCAGTCACTCCAATTACCCAATCTTGGCCACAGCAGAATGGTCCTCTAGATAGACACCATCAAGAGCATCTCCTATAGACTGGAGAAATAACTCAGCAATTAAGAGCACTGGCTGCTCTCCCTAAGAACCCAGTTCAATTCCCAGCACCCACAGGGTAGCTCTAGTTCTAGGGAATCTAAAGCCTTCTCCTAGACTCCACAGGCACCAGGCATAAAAATGGTACCCAGATATATATGTAGGCAAAACACTCATACACAAAAAATTAAAAAAGATTTTAAGAGAGAGGGGGGAGGGAGAGAGAGACAGAGAGAAAGAGAGATCTCCAGTGTTTGAGAATCTTCTAAAGACCCAACACGAAGTTTCTTTCAACTTTTACCTGTGCTCCACTTCCCCTGTCAGAGATGACTCCTCTGTCTCCCTCTCGGCTTCCGAAGCCTGAGGCACTACTGCGATTCCCAGGGGGTGCTCCTCTCACACTGTGTCCAGAGACTTCTCTCCCAGACCTCTCTGGCCTTTCAACTCTGTTAACATAGCACAAGAATAATCAAAATCACACTTTATAATTCTCAAAAACTCAAATGTATACATAGCATACCATGAAGGAATTTTGGAGCACATAACTTGAGAGGTGAGGAGGGAAAGGAAACTGCAGTCAGGATGTACTGTATGAAAAGCATGAAAATTTTAAGGAAATAAAGCAGCAGCAGCAACAGCACATAACTACCTCGACTCCCGTTTGTCAGTGGACAGGCTCCCTTCACTTTTCCAGGAGGTTGGTCTGGAAGGGTTGGGCCCTGCTTCTCGTGGGTGTCTAGGGTGAGTGACCTCAGGCCTGTCGTGAAGGATCACTGTTCTTCTCTCATCTCGATCCCCTCGCACTTCTCGTCTGTCTGTTTCTCTAAGTTCATTCCTTGGTGGTGGAGGCTCATTTCTTCTGGAATCACTGAAGCTTTTGGGGTACCTTTCAAAGCTTGGTTCTTCTCTTCGGGCTGTTGGTCTTGGTTTTTTTCCTTCACTTTGACCAACAAACCGCTCCCGTCTACTGATGACAAACAAATGCAGATTCTCAGAAGCGCTCATGTACCCTCGCTCTCACATTTGCATGCCCTATAATCATGAAACCTTCTTTTAAGGAAACTTCTAAAAAGGCCACAGAAAAAGCTCCATTCCTATTTTAAATTGAGCTTTTTTTTCTTTTCCAGGAGAAATGGTAGTCATATCACCACCAAGCTACATGTGTCAATGTCCTGGCAGCCACCACACACTGAAATTAGCATTCCCCTTCACACTTGCTTTTATTTAATTGTTTTATTGGTTTTTATGAGGCAGAGTCTCAAATCACTGTGTGGCCCTGGCTGGTCTCAACTCCTTCCAAGGATCGCAGTCCAGATTGAAGGTAAAAAGAGAATACCACTTTCCCATCAGTGAAAACCAAAACTAAACATACAGCTTGTTCTGAACACTCAATTTTGACTTAGTATTTCTTTAATATCTTATAGAGGACCAAAGTTATGACAAGCAAGACTCTTTCCCAAATGTAAACATTCAGTGTGTCCACTTACCTTTCAAAGGATGAGGACTGCACGGTTGTAGTGTCAGGAAACCTGCCCCGCTCTCGGTGACTGAAGTCAAGGAACCTGCTCTGTTGACGATAGTCAGATCCATGGCTGAATCGTGCATCTGTATCTAGAGACAACTTTTTACTCTCGCTCCAGTAAGGATCATCTCGCCTTGAAGAGAAATTTTTGCTCATTTATATAAATTCTTTTATAGTAATCAGACAACCTCCACTAGGAATCATAGATCCCATATTGGGAACTGTGGACATAAAAGATTACTAAATTCAAGATATAACAGTGAAGAGCTGGGATGGGATTAACTGTTAAATCCTGTTGTCATAAATATGAGAGGAGAAAAATAGTCGAAAAACTGCCTGCTTTGTGTGTGTGTGTGTGTGTGTGTGTGTGTGTGTGCACCTATGTGAATGCTTGTCTGGACACACATACCTGTGCATATTGGGGCAAGAGGTCAATGTGGGTGCTGACCTCTTGTCGCTTTCCACTTTATTCTTTGAGTCAGGATCTCTCAGTGAAACTGGAGCTCAAGGAATGAACTAGATTAGTTAGCCAGAGAGCTCCAGGGATCAGCCTGTCTTTGCCTCTTCAGTGCTAGGAATACATGCATATAATTCTGCACCCAACTTTTGACGTGGGTGCTGGGAATATAAACTCAGACCTCATGCTTGCTCAGTAATCACTTTGCCCATGGAATCATTTTTCTTGCCTAAACTGCCTGTTCTTACATCGTCAAATGGAAAAGGCAAGGCAACTGACATCATGTCATAATGGATTCTAACCAGCAGTTCTCAGTTGCCTTTTTCCCCTTAAATTCCTTGAGACATCCCAGGGTCTGGAACATGCACAGCAAGCCCTCCATCACTGAATTACATCCTCTACTGTGAACCTCATAAGGTCTGGAGAGGACAGACCTGAGCACTATGCATTATATCTACCCATCTCTCCATTAAAACAGGAAACTAAGGTGCACAGAACTTACATTAAGAAAGTTACATAAAACATTTATATTTTAAGCTCTACTAGGAAGTATGAATATAAACATACAAATTTATGACTTCCATTTATTTACTCTCTGCCTTGGTCAGAAGTTTTTTAAATGCCTGAGTTGGAAAAGTCATTATCAATGCTGATTATGTCTGCATACTTGCAGCTGTAATAAGAAATCATTCAGTAGAAGAGACAAGGTAAGGGAAAGCAGACTGTTCCTGCTTGGCACTGTACTGGGTCCTATAAGCACTGTAATCCTTTCTAGCCACGACCTCTTATCCAGAGCTGGGAGTGAGTGAGTTCTAACTCTCTAACGCTAGCCCACTAAGAACAAGACAGCAAGCGAAACCAACACGGAAGAAAGGAAGCAACTACCTATGATCTACATCACGAGGGCGTTTCAAAGAATTCCTTTTTTCTTGTTCATAACGAAGCTGCTGCTGTTGCCTTCTGAGTTCCTCTCGCTCTCGAGCAATCCGTTCAGCTTCCTTACGCCGTTCCTTCACATATATAGGAATGAACCAGATACAAAGTAAAGACAGAAGGTGAGTGTACATCTGGATTAAGAAACCATCCTAGAGAAGCACCAGTAGAGCACACGCCTGGGACAAATACATTAGTTTAATCACCTAGGCTAAAACTACTGTTGGGTGACATTAAAATAACAGGGTTGAGTGGTAGAAACTGGTGAGCATTTGGGGAAGGTCAAATTTAGTTTAATAAATTGACTTAAAAGCACCTAAAAGGAATGAGAAAACTGGGTTCTTAATATGTATGGAGAGAACTAAGTGCTTTAAGCCCTGGGTGGCAACTATGCAGAGAGGCATTATTTCCTTCCAGCCTTGGGAATGACTCCCATGATAAGTAAGGAAGTATTTGTTATTTTCTGAGTCTGGGGTGGTGACAGAGCCTGGATTACAACTACTCTGGACTCAGTCCTATGCTCATACTATTAGGCTGCCATTATACTGCAGAGCTACAGGTAACTCGAAATCAACAAGGAAGTTACTATTCAACGTACTTTTAACTAGTGTCTAATTGGTTGTCTGTCAGGGGCACTTCAATGCTCATTCTGATCTATAGGAGCTTTACAATAAGTAAAGCAAACTTGAGGGCAAAAATCACAGGGTTTGCAAAGGTGAGTTGTTCAAGATGAAAAGATTTTCTGACTGCACCTGTTCAATACGAATGCGTTCCCTTTCCAAGCGTTCGCGTTCCATTCTCTCTCTCTCTAGTTTTTGCCTTTCAATTTCTAGTCGCTCTCTCTCTCTCTGTAAGCGTTCCCGTTCTTCCCGTTCACGAATTATTCTAATGCGTTCACGCTCTCGACGCTCTCTTTCTGCAATCTCTCTTCGTCTAACAAAAATCAGTATTTAGAAATACTTAAATTATGCTAGCACTGTGTGAAAGATAATAGCTTTGAATTTGAATTTTTCCTTGTGATTTGGCAATTTTAAATTCCACATTAATCTTAGTAATTTTAATGTAATTGGAAAGAAAGTAAAATAAAACTTTAAACATATTTCAGTCTTATCACTTATTTATAGGCATGTCAACTAAGCAGCTAAATTTTATACACTATTTGTCTTTTAGATGATTTGGTTAAATGAAAGTCCCACAATAGTAAAAACCCAATAATTGATATTTTTTAAAATGTATATAAATTTATAAAACTACAACTTTTCTTTGGCTTTTTGCAACAGAGCCTCAATATGTAGCCCTGGCTGGCTATGACCAGTAGACCAGACTGGCCTTTAACTTGTGACAAACCTCTTGCCTCTGCATGCAAGTACTGAGATTATAAGTATGTCATCATAACCAGATCAAACTACAACTTTTTATCATTTTTGATAGAAATTTCCTAATATCTACCATATATCCTTATGTCCTTAAATAATGATATACTTTATTCTGAAGGCTTGGAATTATAATCACAAACTCAATTATAACAAATGTTATTTAACATAATGGATAAGGGCCACTGGGGCTGTACGCTGGCTTCTAACAGTTCTAGGTAACATGCTCTGAGTACATATACATACTGGACCCTGCACAGGATTTCTTGACACTTAGTGCTGCTTTCCTGACACTCAGGTAATCAGCTTTTATATTTTTTTTGTCCACTTACATATTTGTCTATTTGCCATATTTGAATATTCGGTATTCTCAATGGGTCAGCACTATTCCCATAAAAACTGATGTGACATTTTAAATGAACACAACAGTTAATGGGATGTTACTACCATTCAGTAGGTGGAAAGCAAGAACTCTACAACACTTGATGATATATGAACTGTCAGCACAGTTCTAGAAAATAAAGAGTATCTAACATTTCTGAACCCTATGCCACAGTGGACAGCCATGCCCTCGAGAAACAACAAAAACCTTTAAAAAGTAGCTCAGAATTTAATTCTATTTTATTTATAAATGCTAGACTTGTTTATTTGCTTCCATACAGGTTTATGTATTAAATTTTTCAATAACATGACTCAAAATTTACTTTTTTTAAAAAGAGGGAAATTATATTTTGTTGAGGGCTTTCCCGAGTTGTTACCATTTTAGAAATCACATCAAAATGCCCACACTTCTCCTGGTACATGACTCACCAATACGACACACCAAATCAGTCTGTATCTGTAGCTTTCACATTTTCAGTGAGTCTAATAGAATACAAACATCTGACTAGTTCAATATAATCTTCTACAAATCTAAGCATTTATATCCAGAATGTATGTATGTATGTATGTGTGTGTGTGTGTGTGTGTGTGTGTGTGTGTGTACATATATAATTTCCCCTTCCCCCCACCCCCAGGAGAGTGAAGAGGGCACACCTCAACATTTTATTTTTAAAAGAGCCACTGGGCTGGATGCAATGGTGCATGCTTGTGGTTATGGTTCAGCAGAGACTGAGGCAAAAGGATCCCTTGAGTTTAGGAGTAAAAAGGTAAGCCTGAACACAGGGAGATTTTAATAATAAAATAGGCTTAATAGGTCTGAGAATCACTGCCTTAGTAGCTCTTCACTTCCATTCTTCCCCCAACCTGTTACTGATGATCAGAAGCTAGGATCTAGTGTATATGGAGGTGACTTTTGCAAGAATCATTTCCTCTAGCCACAGGCAATGGTTGTGTTCCTAAGCTTCAGCTTTTAAAATTCCTAACATCTGAGATTGAGTAGATGGAATTCCATGAATGACCGCTGTGCTTGATAGGTCTGACAAATTAAAAACACTGTGAAATACATCCACAGTATTTCACATGGCATACAAACATGGGTATATGGTTATGAACTGGAACTCATATTGGTTTGTTGATATTGCCACTAAAATGGAAGCACCTGCTTTTGGTTTTTAGTTTATTTTAATGAGGACAGAGTAGAGCAGTGGTTCACAACCTTCCTAATGCTGTGACCCTTTAATACAGTTCTTCATGCTGTGGTGACCCCCAACCATAAAATTACTTTTGTTGCTAGCTCATAACTGTAATTTTGCTGTAATTTTGTAATATCTGCTATGCAGATGATTTTAGGCAACCCCTGTGAAAGGGTCTTTCAAACCCCCAAAGAGGCCGAGACTCACACGTTGAGAACTGCTGAGGTAGGGACTGCATTAAAGCTCAGAGAGCAACTTGGCCTTCACTTGGGAACTAATGCAAAGAACCTTGGAGGTTTTCCCATATTTGTGACAGTTATTCAACACTAGCTTACTCTGACACTGTCTGGAAATTATCTTCTCCTGTAAGACATAATTTTTATGGCAGCAGCTTCGGAATAGAGCAAAGAGCACTGGACTTGGAGTCAGACTTGGATCTGAGTCCCGACTCTGCCACTCATTATCCATATGGCATTGGAAGAGTCATTTAGCCTCTCCAGGCCTCTGTATTTTAGTACTAAATAGTGGGCTTAAATAACTCTAAAGAATTGAGTTAGAGAAAACAAAAAAGGACTCTGCAAACTATGGAGTGCTATGCAAATTTAGGAAATCATTAGGTCATACCTGCACTTCCTTAGAATGACAAATCTAGGGGAATACAATCTCTAATAGGCTGGCTTATAGCTAAAGACGCACATTAAGTACAGCTGTCAAGAATGCTCCTCCTACCTTCTGAGTTCCATTGCTCGTCTCAGTCTTTCAAAACGAACTAAATGTTCTCTCAGTCTTTGTTCCTTCATCTTTTCAAAAGGCAAGATCTCCTTCCTTCTGTAGTCTTTGTCTCTTTTTTTATCTAGGCTAGCCCTCTCCTTTTCTTTGCTTCTTCCATGAACCTACAGAAGAAAAATCATAAGAGGACTAGAAGTTAAAATAATCTGAAGTTATATTTTTTAGGTTTCACTGGTCATTTAAAAAGTTCAAATGAAGGGACTAGAGAGGCGGCTCAGAGGTTTCAGTGGTTAAGAGCGCTTACTGCGCTTGCAGAGGAAGGTTTGGTCCCCAGCACCACAACACGGCTCACAACTGCCTTTGACTCCAGTTCCAGGGGACCCAACACCTTCTTCTAGCTTCTGGGAAGAGTGTACGCACATGTGTATGCAGGTTCATACACATAAATAAAAAACAAATAAATAAAGCACTTTCTAAAGTCCAAATAACTAGTAATATTTTCTTTTTACATTTTTCTTAACTTGAACTATGTCTTTCTTCATCTTTCAAAACAGGTCAAAAAGCAGACTGCATCTTCTTCAAGACTTACTTTCTCATATCTGCTCCTTCTTGAGGGCCTACAATGATCTCCCTTGGTTTGGTTTAGTATCACCATATGTCCCGGACTCTTTGAACCTAAAAAAGAGTAATACTTTAGATAAACACCTACAAAATATTGTTGAAAAGGAGAATAAATAAAATTGAATTTTTGCGTGTTATAAATTAAAAAAAAAAACTTTTTAACTTTGTAACTTAAATGCAGAGACATCAAAATAATTTAATCTGTCAACAAATACGTTCAACAATACCAAAGATCCTAATTTAGTAAGTGGCCTCTGCTCAAATTTTTGGGAGTGGTGGTAGGGTCAAGGATATAGTCAGGGAGCTTAGTTAAGAGGACTATGATCTTGTAGTGGGAAGAAGTCAGTCAGTCCATACATCCCCCTTTTCCACTACAGGCTCTAACACACTTGAAAACAGTCCTTTTTGCTACCAGAAACAAGCTGCGGGCACAGTTAAGAGGAACCGAGAGGAAGGACAATGACATACTTATTCGCTTCTTTTCTTCGCTTTTCTTCATCGCTTCTGAAGTCTGGCCACTTGTGCCATTATCATTTTTCTCATCTTTCTCTGTTTTCTTAGAATCTTTGTTTTCTTTTTTTTCTGATTTCTCAGATGACCTTTTCTCTTCTTTTTTGATAGATGCTTGTGTCCTGACCATATTATCCAAGATAAGAAAACAGAGTAACTACTTTTGCAATGTAACAAGAAATCTGTTTATCAGAAACCAGTCTTAGCCTAGCAGCAGCGATCAGTCCATCAACCCTTACTTGGCACTCCTGTCACTTGTATTCTTCTTATCACCAGCACTTCTTGAACTACTCTTTTCATCATTTTCTTTCTTCATTTCTTTCTTAGAAGGATCCCCCTTGACCTGAAAGGTTTAAACAAAATAAATGTTTTTAAATTTCATAAGCTTTAAAGTTGTATTATAAAAATGGTATTGAGCTGGGCACAGCAACACATGCCTGCAATCAATCCTAGCACTTATGAGGTGGATTCATGATACTTCTAAGTTCAGGGCTGGCCTTGCAGGTTTGCAATTTGCTATGTAGCCCACTGTAGTCTTAAACTCATCTTTCTGCCTCTGCCTCCCACGTTCTGGGATTATATTGTAAATATGTACCACCATTCAGGACAGAGACATTTTTAGACAGAGACTACAGATTGACTATTCTTATTTGAAATACTTAGACCAAAACTGTTTCACATTTTAAGTTTCAGATATCTGCATCCACTTTCCCTGTTGATTTAGGTTTGGGATTTCTGCATTCACTATTCCAGTTTATCTAAATTAGAGATATCTGCAGCCACTTTCCCTGTTGAGCACCTTAACCAAATCTGAAATGCACAAAAATCAAATTTTTATTTAATTTTTTTTTTTTCCAAAACAGAGTTTCTCTGTTGTAACTCTGGCTATCCTGGAACTCATGCTGTAGACCAGGGTGGCCTCGAACTCACAGAGATCTGCCTGCCTCTGCCTCCTGAGTGTTGGGACTAAAGGTGTGCGCCACCACCGCCCGGCCTAAATCAGAATTTCTGACCATGGATGACACTCAAAAAGTTTTAGATTTTGGATTTTCAGACTAGCTCTCTTGCTAATCTACCTTGCTACAGTTAGTCATACTTACTTTCTCCACAGAAATCAGTTGTCCATGCAGCTCTGTGCGATGGAGATGTGCAATACATCTGGATACTTCTGTGCTTGAAGACATAGTTACAATGCCATAGCATTTTGCCCCAGGACTTCGAGCATTTGTAACTACCTTTGCACTTAAAACCTATAAAATTAGATTATACTTCAGAATTTTACAGCTCTACACATCCGTAAACAGATGAGACTCAGCACTGAGAGCACTCACATTGAAGGATAGTGAAGAGGCACTGTGGGTCTAATACTGTCCTCTCATGTTTTTGTGATCAGCTCTACCTTGATAAATGTATTCAAGGGAATTACTTCTCTATTCATCTACCTAAATATACAGCCCAAACAAGCTTCATCAATAAAGTAAAAAGCATAAAACTATCAAACACAAGAAACTGGCTTTGGACATTGTTTCCTCATTGTGGGCACACCCTGAACTTCTTAGGGAAAACATATGAACATGTCTGTACACAGATTAAAGAAGTCTCCCTTCCTCTCTCTACCCGCCTCCCCTTTCTGGTTTTTCAAGACAGGGTTTTTCTGTTGTTACTCTGACTGTCCTAGAACTCATTCTGTAGATCAGGCTGGCCTTGAACCCACAGAGATCTGCCTGCCTCTGTTTCCTGAGTCCTGGGATTAAAGGCATGTGCCAATACCACATCTTAACTCTTTGAGTCACTTTAAATTTCAAAAATGAGTAAAGAGAAAAGAAAGCAGATTTAAAATATATTCTAACAATATGCCAAAATTATAAGGTGTCAGTATCAAACTGACAATTTCAATTCTCGAGATTAGATTATTAGATGCAACAAGCAGGATGGAAGAGAAGAAAAACAGAAATAATCCAGGACTGAAAAGAGAACAAAGATGTAATGACAGAGGGAGGTAGAAAGGGAATTTGGGCAGTGTCTTGTTTGTGGGTTGTTGGAAATTGTAAGCAGTGGTTCTCATCTTCCTAATGCTGTGACCCTTTAATACAGTTCCTCATGTTGTGGTGGCCCCCAACCATAACATTATTTTTGTTGCTACTTCATAACTGTAATTTTGCTACTGTTATGAATCCTAATGTAAACATCTGAAAGGCAGATGGCCTTAGGCAATCCCTGTGAAAGAGACATTCGACCTCCCAAAGGGGTCTCGACCCACAGGTTGATAACCACTGCTGTAAGACTTCATGTAAATTTTAAGAACAGCTGCTTTGCCCTACAGAAACTAAAATTCAGTCTTGTTCATCATGCATGTGGTATTCTCGTGCAACTCGTATTCTGACCAAGTGCCAACATTAGAGTAGTGGTTTGCATCTCTAAAAACACATAACTGGAACAGAACACAACATATGCCAGTTGATCATGGGACTATCATTTTGATAACCAATACTGGGTATTAATTTAATAAGCATTTAAAACCTGCCAGGTGCACACAAAGCAGGATAAAATCTCTACCCTCAAAGAACTAACAGTAGAGCAAGTTTTAAAAAATATGATGTATATACAGAGAATGAAAATTGAAGTAGACACTTTTGAAGTAGAAAGAAGTGACCGCACTGAGATGCAAGCCAGGGGCAGCACAGCACTAGCCAATAAGAGTGTTCTGTAATTGCTCTCTGTCATTAGGGAGCCCAGTAATGGCACAAACTTTTCCTAATGAATCAACTACCCTTTCAACAACCCACATTTCTTCACACTTAGAGACTCCCTTCTCTCTCTAATAATGAATGTTACAAGAACCTGTTTTGCTGATTTTAGAGGCTTTTCTTCATTTAGAAGGTCATTTAAGCAAAGCAGGTTCTTACATGTGTCAGGTAGAAAACACTGAGAATGGCAGTCCCATGATCAGCAACGAAACAATTTTACATTTTTCTTGTCGATAGGAGAGCCGCCACACGATGGGACATCTGTTTCCTCTGCAGTTTATATAATCCCACTTGCTAATTCCAGCTACTTATATTTTCAGGATGACCAAGTAGTCTCAGCAATCTGCTAGATCCCTTGCATCACTGATAAGTAAAACTCAGTTCTCAGCTCAAATGTGTTACACTTGGAATGCAAAGACTCAGAAAAGGCTCAGAAAAACAAAAATATAGAATACAGGACTAGAGAGATGGCTCTGCTGTTGGTAGCACTTGCTATTCTTGCAGAGGACCCAGGTTCAATTCCCAGCACATACATGATAGCTCACAACTGTCCATAACTCCAGTTTCAAGGAGTTTCTTGAAACTCCAGTTTATTCTGACTTCAAGGAGCACCAGTTACACACCTGGTACACAAACATACAAGCAAAACACTCATATGAAATAAAGTATACACATCTAAAAACTTACAAAGTATGATATATAGAATATATCTACATAACTATTTTGACAGATTAAAGGTAAAAAGAATGTACCTTTCCATATTTGCCAAAGAGGTTCTTCAGATCAGCAGCTTTGGTATTAGAAGACAGTCCACTGACCCAGATATTCTTGGTTGAACTTCCACTGCTCCCACCAGCATTGCCTGTGCTCCCTGGGAAGGATTTCACACCAGACACTTAAGTCTCTGAAGTGACTTACAAGGCTCTTTAGGCTTCCATTATGAAATCCTTTCTCATTTAAATTCTGAGAGTATAATATTGCAATATCCAAAATCTTACCAACTTACCATTATGAAAATCAACAGTGAGAGAATAAATCTGAATGTACACTCCCTGTTACATGTGTTATAAAACAAAGTGGGTAAAAATTCCACTAAATCTTAGACATTTCCTAACAAATGTTAATAACTTGTTTCACACCATTACATTAACCTGGAAGCAGTCCTGTGGCAATGAGCAGACTTCTCCAGTGTCAGATATCTGTCCTGGACACTGAAGGTTCTGCGAAATGGGAATAAAAAAGGGAGGTCCAAAGCAGGGAACAAACATTTTAATAATCCACCTTCATTTTATTTATTTTTTCTTTCTTTTATTTCTTTCTCTTTCTTTTTTTCGTTTTATTTTATTTTATTTTTTTGAGTCAGGTTTTCTCTGTTGTAACACCTGGAACTCACTCTGTAGACCAGCTTGGCCTCAAACTCAAAGATCTGCCTGCCTCTGCTTCCTAAGTGCTGGGACTTAAAGCTTTTGCCACCATACCTGGCCACCTTCAAAATGGGAATCACATGTAGTTGGTTAACTCTAGAACTAAATAAGAAACAACCTTCTGCTGGGTGGTGGTGGTGGTGCATGCCTTTAATCCCAGCACTCAGGAAGCAGAGGTAGGTGGATCTCTGTGAGCTCGAGGCCAGCCTGATCTACAGCGTGAGTTCCAGGACAGCTAGAGTTACAACAGAGAAACCCTGTCTCAAAAAACCAACAAAAACAAAAATCTTCTAAAACAATCATTAGAGTAAGATCAGACACCTCAAACTAACTTAGACTAGGGAAATGATCAGCTTGTTTCTGACTTGTCTGCACATAGATATGACTTCACACATGTAAGTTAAGAAGCACACAAGCTAGCTATTGTCTGTAGTGCTTCCTTCCTTTAATGTTGTGATACAGAAAACACTTTCTAAGATGCCATGCTATCACATGTACAAGAAGTAGAAAGAGTAAACATTCCAGTGACTTTAAGTCACATGAGATAAATGCCAACATCTGGAAAGCTGCTCAGTGCAGGCTTTTAAAGAAGCAATACAAATGACTCAAACCCTGTAAATATCAACAGCTAATGTTTTTCCTATTCTGGAGGAAGTCATCAAAATGTTTTATGACATGTAACTTAGAAATTTGTATATCTACATGTAACTAGCAATAGTTGGACCTACGTACATATCTAATTATAGGAAAAAGAGTTTTGAATAACTCTTTGAATAACAAAATTACTAAGTTTCTCAACTTAAAGGATAAACCTTTTGTATTTTATCCATTAATCCAAACTGTAAAGGACAGGGGTATTATAACTATAGTTACTGAATCAAGTCAGTAATAATTTCTAACTATTAAAACATACCAGGGAGAGAGGGGGCTGGAGAGATGTCTTGATAGTTAAGAGCACTGACTGCTCTTCCAGAGGACCAAGGTTCAATTCCCAGCACCTACATGGTGGCTTACAACCATCTGTTAACTATGCATGTGGTGTACTAAACATATATGTACGTTAAACACATAAATTTTTTTTAATTAAAAAAAATATCAATGAAACACAAACCACAGCAATGCACAAAATTCTCCTTTCAACACTCAGGAGAGATTTTAGGATTTGGTAGTACACAAATGCAGTGCATTTTCCTTTATGATGCTGTTTTACAAAACAAATGCTCTTCAAGCCATTATAGCAGAGGTTCAAGATAAAGCCATGTTGCTTATGGCACAAAATAACCAGCTAGACTCCCAATAACAAGAAGCAGTAAGATATGACCCTCTAGGGGGCATAAGCTTAATGGATATGCTCAAGGAACAACATACATTTATACATGTATAAAGATTCTTATGTAACACAGTACCATGTATGATTGTACAATACAATGAGAAAAATGTTTTGTTTCTTAAATCTTACATAAAATTATTTTCCTACATAAGACAACCATCAACACAAAATAAGTCAAATTAGTCTGAAATATTTAAATACTGTACACTTGCTAAGTTTACAGTAGTATACCCTAATTTAAAGAATGAAGAACTACCAATTTAGACTAGCTCTATTCTGAAGAGCAGATTCCACAAATATATATAAGTATATGTATGATACAAGTTTCATCCTGGACAGAATAGGGAAATGGGTATGGTCTACAATCGCTCGTGCTCATACAAGTTTACAAAGTAGCTTAAGAATAAAGTTTTAATGACAAGGGCTTATTGTAATCATTTTAATGCCACTAAAGGTCATCAAAACTTGTATCTTCTCAGCAAAGTTTTGAAGACTGAATGTCAAAGGGAACACAAATAACTAACACTTTTGGTGGGAAGGGTGTGATGTTATCATGGAATAAATAGAAAAAAATAACTGTTACCTTTATCATCTTTAGATGAGGTCTTGCTGTCCTTAGATTCCTTTGAAGAGCTAAAGAGGCAAATCACCAGAAAAAAATTGAAAACAAAAAACAAAGCAAAACCAAACAGCTTGATATTGACAGCATTGTAAAAAACGGGTTCTACTCATACACATGGACAACTCCAAAGGCCTATATTAGGCTACTTGAACAAATGGTTCCCTTAGGATTCTTGCACTGATTTTGCCCAAGATGCCTGAAGATCTAGATTTTCTGACAATTCTATTCAGTGGATATATGGCCATCTTCTCCAGATTTCAGGAATGGGACTTGACTTCATTTTGTGTTCTTAGAACTGATAGTTGTTCATTACCACCATCACAAGGGTTTTAAAAAAAAAACACAAAAATTGTCAATTTGAAAAAAAAAAACCCAAAAAAAACAAAAAAACAAAAAACAAAACCAAAAAAAAAAAACAAAAAACAAAAAACAAAAAAAGAAAACAAAAACCAAATATATGCTGACAATTCGACAATGCACTCAGTAGGACACACTGCATATTATGAAGATCTTGAATTTTTTTAAGTAACTTATGACGGTCAAAAATATTCTAGGCAGGATCATAAGACACTAAGTATTGTACATGGTCTTGAAGCCACCCCCTTAATGTAGCGTGATCTTATTGAATGCTGGTATTTCAGTATCGTAAAGAACTGACATAGAAAAACAAACCTCTTTGCTTGACCAGAGGCCCCTGTAGACGAGGGCCCTTTCTTCAAAGTATCCTTTTCTTTGTCTCCAGATTCTGCTTTCTTAGAACTTTCTCTGGCTTCCTTCTCGACAGGATCACCCTTCACGGAGTCTTCCTTCTTACCATCTTTATGGTTCGGATTCATCTCATAATCCTTGGTTTCCTTCTCCGGGCTCTGTGCAATGGCGTCCTGCCCATCTTTTGGCTTACTTGCTTCAGAATCTGTAATTTTCACATTTTTACCTGTTTCTAGGAGGTCATCACCATCAAAATCCAGAGTGATGGCATCTTCAGCCTGGATTGTGACCGAGATGTTGTCATCCTCAGCTTCTTTCCCAGTCGCATTAGCTTCCATCTCTTCATGAGCTGTGTGATCAGCCTCAGCTAGGTTCCCTTCTGAAGGAAGAGGTTTAGATACTTCTTGTGTGCCATCACCAGAACCTGCTATATCTAAGAGGATTTAACAGGAATAAATATGGCAAAACAAGAAGTTTAAACAATTTCACATTCATAAGCTAGAATAGGACCTAGAAAATATAAAGCCAGTCATTAGCACTGATGGAGGGTTAGGGGGAACACAAGGGATTAACTAACATACACAATCCTTTACCTAAGATCACTTATTCTTCAGGGGGAAAAAATGATCTCTACATACAAACATCAAAACAACAACAGTGAGAAAATGGATCCATCCTCAGAATGCGGCTCTTCATTTCTGCTTATAAGTTAGTGATATCTGAATTGTTTTCCTCCATGGCAGAGTGACAGATGCGCAGGTTTGTTATTCAATGTTCGGCTCATTTGGGGATTTAATCCTTGTGACCTTGGGAGCTCCTTGGTGGCTTCTTGGAAGGTCACAGTCTGAGGACATTGGTCTTCAGAGTATTTCCAAGCCCCATCTTTTTCACTCTTGGATCCCTGGGTAGTCCAGAATCGGATACAAAACTGCCACAGAAGACTCCGAAGACACTCCTTGGTGACATCTAGGCAAGTGGCTGCTTGCTGTCTGCATCCTGTCCAGGTGGTCTGCAATGACTGTTTGCAAAGATATCTTGCATTCCCACAGAGAGTAAGGCCTCAGGTATGTGAGATTTTCAGTCAGTGGCTTTATTCCATTGTTGCTTCTGGACTTTTTATTCTGCCTGGCTGAGGAGCCTGCTCCATGTCCTTTCTAGTCCAAGTAGGATAATGTGACTTCTGTCCAAGAACTCAACCTCATAGTGACCACATATATTCCTACTGTTGTCCCTGTGATTGTATTCGATAAGATAGTTCTCCCAAGCCACCACGCATGTCAGAAAATCATATGAAAGTTTCTCTAAGTAGCACACAAAAGCCAGTTTTACCTGGTCATTCACCATTCTTAGTATTGGTGCAGAATTGAGTCATAAACTAAGACTCCAGTAAGCACGTATGAGTTACTGCAGTGTCAGTATTAAAAACAGAAACTACTTACCGTATGCTACAAATTATTTTTAAAATAAAACCAAATCTACAGTGAAAAATGGTATCACTACAGTAACTGATATGTACTATTAAGTAAGAACATGTCTTAAGTGTTCAAAAGAAAATCAAAACCAATTGAAAAATTAAGATGTTAACTTAATTTGCTAAATTGGTAATTTGAAAATAAACTATTTTAAAATAAGATTTCAAATAAGGAATGTTTATTTTCATATACTTTGCTTTTCTAAATGTCCATAAATTTGAAGCTCTATTTAGCATCAAACATACCTTTCTCATTTTCTTCTTCCTCAACATCCTGAAATTCAAAGAATAATCAAATGTAAAATAAACTAACAGAGAACTACATTTTAATAATAGCACAAAATCAAATTAAACTGGTGGGTAATTTAAAAATATTGACTACATATCACACATAAACATATTCCAATCAGATCTCAGACCCATTAGAACTATGGAGCACCCTTCTGCTACACAATTCTACAAAAGAGGCAAATCTCTCAGTAATCATTTCACTAACCCAAACTAGTTAATATAATCCAAACTGTACTGTACCGCAGAGCTGTCAATAAAAAGACTGACATGGTTATTTTATGTAACTCAGTTCACATTAAAAAAAAAAAACAAACAAACTTTGTATTAATGGGGGGGGGGCATTGGTGATGAGAGTGCCACCACCCACATGAATAAGTCTGCAGGAGTCAATCTGAATTTTTTTCTTCTATCATGGACTTCTGGGGATGAAACTCAGAGGCTTGGGATCAAGCACCTGCACCCATCTGAGCCACCTTACCAGCCTATCAGAGATACTTTTACGATCATTATTCAAAGGAACGAGAAAGTGTAATCTGCAATGGACTGAATACATGATAAAGAAATAAAGAAAACAAACAAAACCCTGCTTCTCTTTCTACACACTTTAACATGGGAAAAAGATGATTATCAAGTCTCTTCCAAATTACTCTTTCTTTAAAAATACTTGTTAACTGAGTTCAAAGCTATCACAAATATACTAGTAATGGCCAATTTAAAAAAATTTATACTACAAGTAATTAAAACAAAGAGCACACTCACTTAAAAGAAGTGATTTTAACTTTAAAATATTTGGTATTTCCCAAAATTAGCTGTGTGTTAGCTTTAAAACAGAAATATCTCAATGAGATGTTTTTCGTAGAGGAGGAATTTAATCTTTTTAAGGAAAAACAGCTTATTGACTATATTGTGGAAGGGCAAGGGGCTTGGCAGTAACTAGAGTACTGCCTGCAGTCAAGAAAAATCTTTAAGAAAACACTGCAAATATTCCTGATGTAGTTCCACCAAGGTCAACTCTCCAAACATAAGCCACAGAGAAGTAAGTAAGCGTAACACAGTCTCAAAGATGAGGCTTCGAGGAAGATCTTGGTCCCATAACTTAAAATGTAAGCTGCGCAGATACAGTGGGTTCTAGGTGAGCTGGGAAAGTTCCCATGAGCAAAGCCGTAAAGCCCTGCTTCTCAAACACCAGTGCACAACAGAAGCCTGCAAGCACTTGTTCAAACAGGCTGCTGGCACCATTCCCAAAGCTTCTGACTCTGCAAGTCTGAAACAGGGTTGAAGAATGAACATGTCTACAGGTGATTCTGATGCTGTAGGTATAGAAGGGGACCTGACCAACTTCTCCTGCCTAGCAGTGAAAGGTTTCAAGCAAAACTTTCAATGCAAGTAAAAATTAACATTTTACCATGGATAACAATAACATTGCGCCTGTGTATATTCACAAGAACGTGTTGGTACATGTACACACAGAAGTCAGAGGTTAATGGCGGGTGTCTTTCTACCTCTGGGTTTACTTCTAATTACACAACTAATGTTCAGCATTTTAAAAAAAGCAATGCTTTGGGTAGAGTGGCTGGTGGTGGCAACAAGGGAACAATAAGCTATACTTAAATTTTGGATACATTTTTTTCTTTCAAACTCATTTGTGGTTTATTAATTTATCCTGAAAGGATAAATGAGATGCCTTAATGAATTATTTACTTGCAGCACCAACACTACACCATGTCCAAGTTATTCTACTAAAGGTGCAACATGACAGGCTGAGGGAAAAGATGCCCACATTATCTGTATTTTAAAAAAGTAAATTTGAAGCTGGATGTGGTAGCGCACACCTTCAATCCCAGTACTTGGTAGGCAGAGGCAGGCGGATCTCTGTGTAGCCTGGTCTACAGAGTGAGTTCCAGGACAGCCAAAGTTACATAGTGAGACCCCGACTCCAAAAACAAAACAGTAAATTTGAGGGGAAAAAAGAGAGGAGAGAGAAATCATGTCTGTAGAGAAATGCTGCTAAACGACTTCGTTTTCTTGAAGTTTTAGTTCCCTCTTTTTATTGTGTGTGTTCATGCTCCCACACACATGTGCATGTGCAGACATGAGTGTAGAGACCCTCAAGGGCTAGAGGAATTAGATCCAGCACTCTAATCCTCTGTAAGGATTAAGGCCTCTTAACCACTAGGCCTTCTCTCCAGCTCCCTAGACATTTTTCTTAATTCAACATGTCTACTGGAGGTTTTCACAAGCCAAGTGTCTCCACAGAATGGTTAATCTGCTACTTCATGTATCCTCCAAAGCCCATAGGGCAGAAGGGCCTGACTTAACTCTTAGGAAACAATACTGATGACAGTAGAGTTGAGGGTTAGTGAATAACATGTGTAAGTGCATGCTCATTCTACTAATAGCACTATTAGGGTTAAACCAGGGTCTAAATAAACATGCTTCAAATGCGTTATAATAAGGAAACAAACCAAGAAGTAACAAAAAGCAATAGGAACATTTCCATACCCGTGACACCTGTGTTTGAAAATAATCTTCTGACTGAAAATAATCTTTAAATTAGTCACTTTGGGTATTATCTTGAGTAAGAATATTTCATGCATGAAAATGAAAAATGAATCACATTTTCTAGAAAGCAGGTACTCAAGTAGTTTATCTTGTAGTGGGGCCTACAACCCCTAGTTAAATGCTGAAAGACAGCACAAAGTTCCTCTCTTCCACACACCCTAAAGACAGCAAAAAGTCAAAGTCAAGCCTCATAAACACTTTTCTGCCACACACACACACACATTCTACTGCCACCCTTTAAGCTAATCTGTAATATACATGTGTCTATGTGGTAAATAAACTTTCAAAGTTATCTTACATCAGTAACTGCCTGACATCTAGCTGACAATGTGCTAAACAGTGAGAAAAACAAACTGGCCCAGCTGAAAATGGGAACAACCTGAGCTTTACGGGTAACACCAATGGGCTAGCATATGTTAAATATATTAAGCCTGTAATAAGCACTCAGTAAGTATCTGCCGAAATAAAGTTACTGAATAAATATATTGTAAGACACTACTCTTTCTAAAAGGCTTAACTTCAGTACTATGGTAAATTTAATAGAACTTAGAAAACTCTTACCAGTGTGGGGTCACTTAGTGAAAGAGTATGATATAATATACACACACACAAAAATGAGGCACTGAGATGGCTCAGCAGGTAAGGGTACTTACTGCCAAACCTGATGTCCTAAGTTCCATCCCTAGGACTCACAAGGTAGAAGGAGAAAAACCATTCCCACAAGTTGTCCACTGATACACACACACACACACACACAATAAATATAATTAAAATTTTTAAAGAATGTGAGACTAAGCATGAGGTGTAGGTAATTAGTAGATATTTACCATTAAAATAATTTATTTTGTGATGCCCTCCATCGAGACTTTTATTCTATAGAATCATATGTGATATCAAATGCATCAAGGATAAAGAAAAGTAGTAATATAAAAAGTACTCTGTGAATAGTGAACAAAAGAGGCAATAACTTTATTGAACAGAACACAGATAAATCTGGCTTTGAGAAGTACACCCCATCAAAGAAAGGAAAGGCCCTCAGACTAGAGAACTGTGTACATCAGTCCACAGAAAAGGGAACAAACATGAGATAATTATAGGGCACTATAGGGGTGCTTTTTAAAAAAAAAATTATTCATTTCTATTTTATGGGTACCAGTGTTTTGCCTGCATGTATGTAAGTGCACTGCATGTATGCCTGGTACCTGCAGAGGTCAGAAGAGAGCATTGGATCTCCTGGAACTGAAGTTACATATAGTTGTGAGCTGCTATGTGGTTGCTGAGAATTGAACCCAGGTCCTCTGCAAAAGTAACCAGTGCTCTGAAGTGCTGAACCATCTCTCTTTCTAGACCCTCCTTCTGTTTCTGAGATATCACTATGTAGCCCTGGATGCCTGGCACTTGCTGTATAGACCAGGTTAGTCTCAAACTCACTGAGCTCCTCCTGTGTCTGTATCCCAAGTGCTGGGATTAAAGCTGTGTACCCCCACATCCAGCTGCTAAAGATAAAGAGCATCTTGAGACCAGAGAAAATGTTTAAGATTTAAAGTACTAACAAGAACATTAGAAAAAAAAATATTCATAAAATTCTCAAGTAAATGACATTTTCAAATTAGTCAAACCACACTATAAATAAGCACTAATTGCACATGATCATGCTAGGCTCTAGAATAATATACCAGTCCGGCAAGGAAAAGTTTTGTTTTAAAGTATAGTACTGGGGTCAAACCCAAGACATAGTGGGCAAACACTATAGCAACTGAGATACATCCTCAACCATGATTTTTTAATGTTCCAAACTAAGAGAATCTGTTCAAGGTCACAGTACTATAATTAAGTAAAACAGAACAGGAAGCAACTTTCATCCAGTGTAAAAAACTTTCAAGAGACTTAAACTTCAACTCAAAAGCTGAACACTGGGTTTACATGGATTGTAACATTGTGGATTTTTAATTGTATTTAATTGTATTTTTTAAAGCAATAAACTATGTTAAGGATTTTTTAAAATGTATTTTATGTATGTGGGTGTTTTATCTGCATGTATGTCTACACATCAGAAGAGGGCATTGGATCCCATGGGACTACAGTTAGACTGCAGTAATATAGAAGATTGTAAGCCACTATATAGGTGCTGGGAATTGAACTCAGAACCTCTCAAAGAGCAGCTAGTACTACTTAACTGCTGAGACATCTTTCCAGCTAATGTCAAAGATTTTAAAAGATTACTAATAAGGGAATGGTAGGGAACTACATAGACACTTTCTGAATATCTCATTTCATACCTTTGATGTGAAATCAAGAAAATATTTTAAATGTGTATAGGATTAGATAAAAAATAACTGTAGACTCCCCAAAAGTTAAAGATTAAGTTTTTTAAGCCAATAATTAAAAGTAGATGAAACAAATCAACCGAAATATGTATCAGTTGGTGCTCTACACCTAGGAGGCAGAATTGATCTACAATATAGTAACTTATTCATCCTTAGTGAGGACAAGTTATAGCTAATTGGGGAATTCTTAAGTCATTTTTAGTAACAGCCTCAGTAATAGCGTTGTTGTTGGTGGCATATTACTTTAAGACTACTATATCTAAAAAATGTGCTGTGAGCTAAAGGAAATGAGTAACTTGGAAGTATCCCTATGAAGTGTTTATAGAAAAGGCCTCGAAATAATGAACAACTCAGGAGTGGTGAACACTCATTACCCTAACTGCTGTGCTGACATAGCATTTACCACTAATAGGAAGCAATGACAACATATAGGTCTAGCAGAAAGAAACTAGAACACCTTTATATACACGAAAAATAAAGATAGCTAAAATTTCTCACTAGCAGAAGGAGAGAACACTCTTAACTTCAAGGACTAACAGCAAACTGGCATACATTGAACATATTAAAGCCCATGAGCCTGAAATAAAAAGACAGAAAGCAAAGAAAAAACCTGTAAGCTCATTAGTCACCATTGAAGGTGCTGGTAAACAAACTCATTATTTTGGAAATTGGTGAATAAAGGGGGAAAAAAAATCAAATACATATCCTGGTTTTCCTTTATAAATGACACTACTTGGTAACCAAATAGTACATAAAGGATTAGTTTTCCTAGAAATATCCCAGTTAATAATAATGACCACTTTGAAATTAACTATGGAACTGATTAGTTCCATAACTAATGTGTTATGGAACATCAATGACTTAGGATTCATACAAGAAGATATAACCAGGGCAACGGTGGCAATTCTACCTAAGAAGCACTTGTTTTTCATGCTACCCTTGAATCTTATAGTAAGCCTAGCAGTCTACCACCAACTTACCAATTTCAAATAACTACAGTAAGCAGAAATATGTTCAAGGACACCATGGTATGTAACCACCAAAATATTGACTTTAAAGGCTCTAATGCAGGGCTTGGGAAATAGCTATTTTTATTGAAATACAGCCAGGCCCATTCATTTTCACATTGTCTGTAACTGCCTTCACACTACTGTGGCACAGCTGAGCTGCTGTGACCACATGGCCCGCAAAAGCTAAACTATTTGGTATCTGGCCCTTTAAGATTTTTCAACTCTTGCTCTGTGAGATAATCAACTAAGTTTTCCAACAAGTAAAACTAGGAGAAACTAAGTCAGAGAGCAAGCCTACAGATTAAAAAGGCCTTAACAGACACATCTATCAATCACAATGGATAGGTCTGCATTCAAACAAAAACTGTAAAGAGAAAATAGCCATAGCAGAGTGAATATTTGAATATTAACTCCATTACTTAATGACAATATTTTATATTAGGGATCTCTTTCAAAGAACTTTGAACTTTGTCATGGAAACTGTATTTAATTTTAAACACTTCAGAAAGGACAATGTAAATGGAGGTAGAGGAAGTAAGATTGCAGGAGCTGAAATTAGCTTAAGTTGGGTAATGGTTACACCCTCTATATCCCTAACACATATTAATATATCCATGAAACATGTTTATAAACATCATATCACAGGGGAATCTGCATACATTGTATGTCTCCGGTATTTTTCATATACATTATTTACAAAAAGGAATTTGTTGTGGATTTTTAGGTAGGGTCTAGTTATGTAGCTCAGCCTCACCTTGAACTTGTGCAGTCCTGCTGCCTGTAGTACACCTGCTTCACCTTCCAAGTTTCAGGGTTAGAGGGTGCACCATAATTCTCAGCTAAAATATTTTACTTAGAGTCTCTCTAAAGATGTAGCCTCCTTATTTTTTGATATAATATGGCTATATCTTGATCTCTGAAGTAACCGTTTTCTTTCCCTATCAGGATGGAATAGTGCACTTATCCTAGCCCATAAAAATACAACCATTCCATGAGATTACTTTACTTCTACCTGTTAAACATTTCTGTAATAAAGTACCCCATGGTATAAAACAGGCATCCATAAATATAACATTGGCATGCAGTTCACAATCTGTATAACTGTAGAAGTATTCCAGCAGAACTCAAAAAGTTAGTTGCCAAAAATATAGAAAGCTCAGTTCCAGTCACCCTCCCTCCAATCTAAAGGTTGATATCCCTCATCTATCATGCAGAAAGGAACGTACACAGACAGAAGAGGGACAGGCCTACTGTCTCTCATTGTCCAAATGCTCCTTCCTGAGTATTACAAGTGGTTAGAAACACTGCTTCCAGAGATGTATGGAAGTTCTCTTTCACTGAGATAGACAGGGAGCCATAGCTCACCTCACTGTACCTGTGATGACTACCATGGCAAAGGCAAGATAGCCACAGAAAAGGCACACAGCCAGGGACAGCAAGCTACAAAGTCTTTTTTTTTTTCTTAAAGATTTATGTGTACGAGTGTTCTGCCCTACATGTATGTCTGTGCACTACATGTATGTCTGGTGCCAAGTAGAGGTCAGAACAGGGTGTCAAATTCCCTAGGCCTGGAGTGACAGATGGCTGTGAGCCACCATGTGGGTGCTGGGATCCAAACCTGGCTCCTCTGAAAGCAACAAATGCTCTTAACCAGGGAGTCATCTCTCTGCAGTCTGAACATGTGCTCCTGTATTGCTCTTCTGGTGGATACTACTGAGAGTTATAAACTTGATCATAACAATCTGATCAGTAGTGAGTGGTAAAGTATCTCTATTTGAAAACACAACTTAAAAGAGTTACTATACAACAGATCCTGGTGAATAGATGAAAAGACAGAAGACATATTTTAACACTGCAGAAACTGAGTTATAAATGTTGTTTACAACATTGAGAAATCACATTTTCAAATAAACATTATACATAACATGGACCAAAACAAGTTCCACCACATTCACATGCAGCCATTTTCCACACACAAAAACGTCAAGAATAAGAGATTTTCCCCCACTATGATCGAAGTTCATCCTAACAATATTAAACAAACAAAATTAAATAAAGCATTGAAAAGAATATCATACTTTAAATTGTTTACTTTTTACCAAAGGGGGGAAAAAAGTCTATGAAAAGATTATAGACTTCCCCAAAATCTGTTTTTTGAGAAGTCTCTACTATTTTTTACAAAGGTCAAACTTTCTAACTCTAAAAATAGGAACCTCAACTACTTATCACTTTTGTGGCAACAAAATCTTCAGCAGCCAACAGTTTATACATTATCACATACAAAGCTCAGGATTAAACCTATGAATTATGAATTAAAGAATTATAATAAATAATAACTTATGAATTAAATAATTGCAAAGATTGCTTTTCTAAGCCCTTCCACCCACAATGTTATACTCACAGGACTAAATGCAAACTTACTTGGGCTGTTAGAAAGGTGTCATCTTCACCTTCTTGAGCTTCAATTTCCTAAGTAAAAGGTATACAACAGCTTTGCTTTACAAAACATCTGGGTACAATGGGAATGTTTTGATGCTCATACTTGATTATCATTTGCCTCATGCTCTGATAACTGTGGGCACCAAATCAGGAATTCAGACTACACTCTTTATGACAACATAAAGAGAAAAATCAGTCATGCTACCACACAACTAGAAAACTCTTGAGCCCTCATTTACCAGGCTGCGCAGGAGGCAAATGCTTTATGTATGAATACTGACATTCTTCCCTCATTCCCTATCATCCAATGGTTTCCTAAGACCTAACATACTTCAAAGCAGAACAAATGGTCTATTTTAAAGAAAAGATCTGAAAATTACTTTACAGTTCAACTTTAATTTTCTTACCATTGATAATAAATGAAGAAATGAACTTATTATCCTACTGAAGCAGCAAAAGGGGGTGGAGGGACCTACCACCAAGTAATACTGGTAAGGTCAGAGTCAAACAGGCCCACTAGTTCCTAGTGGCCTAGAAAAACCCCCAAACCTTAAATATTTGAGGTGGTAAAGAGGCTATTAGACACACAGAAAGTAGTCTAATTATGAAATCATTATAGCATATTATATAAAAGCAGAATATAAAGTCAATAGCAATTTATGGCATGGTAATAACTATGCAAATATGTATGTAAAATAAGCAAAATTTTTAAAAGCCTTAGGTGATAGGATTTTGGGTAATTTATAAATAAACTTTTATTTTTTAATTCTGAAATCTTCAAATCAAAATAGAGAAAATACTTTCTATTAGTGAATCTTAATTTATCGGTGTCATGTTTTAACAAAACTGGCTAAAGACCTGACTTTCGACGCCCTCTTCTTCTCTATCTTCTACTGCTTCTGCCTCTATTAATTCATGAGTTTTCTTGTTCTCTTCTGCAGAAAGCAACTCCTGGTAATGCACAATTTCTTCTTCATTTTCACCAAATTCTTCCAAGTCCTTTAGCTCGTCATTTCCATCTTGTTCATGTGTCTCTTGATTCTCCAATTCACAGTCCTTTTAATGGTAAAAAAATTTGGTACAACTAGAGGCAAAGTGGTGCGGGTTATCCACCAAACACTTTTGGTAATTTACAACTTTACACGTGGCAGATTTGATTGTATTTCATGATAATCCCAGAGTGAAAGTCCAAGCATTTTCACCTATCACATAAACTGTCTTTTAAATAGATAGTCAATACCAAAACCAATGAGCCATGACTGAATCTCAAATTTCACACTGAAATACTAGAGAGGTACTTTAAGCTCAGTTACTTAAGAGTTACCAAGCCACCAGATTAAGAAGCTGTACAGAAGACATGGCTTCTAAGAAGTGAACTGATTCTCCGTTCTCCATGTGCCAGTCTGATTTAACATCAAAGACCCTGGAAGTCATATGCATATTTAAACATGAAGTTTACTTCTAGTTAATAATAAGGAACTCCCGATTGCTGCATCAGTCTACTCTTAAAAAGTATGCATATTATTTATTTAAACGTATTTATTTTAAAATCTCTCACTGCTAATTTAAATAGGAAGGTGGACAAAGATTAGGATTAGCTCTATGCAAGGTCTATGTCTCCTTCAAAATACAGAGAAGTGGTATTTTGGTGGGAAGAAGGATTGACAGCCATGGAAACACCTTCATTACTCTTTCAGTGAACCAAGATTTAAGAAGTTGTTTCTGGGCTAAAGAGGAAAAACCAGACTATTCGCCATTTGTAGTTGAACTCAGAAAAGGAAAAATGTCTAGTGAGGGAAGAGGGCAGAGAGGACCATGGCTGCTCTATGATGCTGAGCGACTTCAGAGTGGGCTCTAGTGTGGCTAACACCATCACAGTGTGACCAGGGGAGCACTGGAAGCTGACAGCAGTGTAGGTAATTTATGATAGCAAAAGCACAGAATCAAAAAGATGGAGGGAGTCACTGAAGGAAACTGCACCATTCTGAAGCAAACCTGGACTTCATTTACTCACAGAAACAACTGTGGTACTGCCCGTAGCTAGACAGTAGGTGCCATTTACCCATCACTATTCTAAATATTTCCAAAATTACCAATTCTAGAAGCAAGAAAAAAAAACATTTATTTTATCAAATACATCACATATACTTTCAAAGTGAAAAAAAAAAACCTATTAAGAACTAAAGATACATTCACACAGTTTTCTAAACATCTCTTTTGCTCTTCCAGACATCACCATAAGCTGACAAAAAGCAGCAGACAGGCCATCTCCCTACTCTACTCGATGAAGCATGTATCTCCTCCAACACTCCAAGAGACTGGCACAAATTAAAAACAGTTCAAAACTAAAAGTTCTTTTTACAAGTTGCAATGCTTCCCAGCTTATAATTTTTGTTTAATCACACACTAGTAAATAAGTAGAGAAAACAATAACAAAGAAACAGACCCAATGAAAGACATACCACAAGAATAACAGATACCAAAACTAAAGAGTTCTTAAAGGCTCAAACAAAAGCTGACTACAGGAATGCAGTCATTTAAGTTTAGTGTTTCCCCAGGCAAATGGTTACTAAAACTACCTGCTTTCAAGGTTATCAACTAAATGCTTCTTTATCTATACAGTGTGAAGCATGTGGAGCAGAGAGGGTACAGAACTGGACTTGCAGAAGCTACAGGTGGGAGAATGGACATGAGCTGAATGACCACATGGTAGAACATACACACCCAGAGACAATTGTGACCATGTGAACTCACTATACACAGAACACAGTATATATGAGAATAAAAATGCATACAATTTAAAAAGAACTGTGATTATTAATATGTGTAAACACCAAAGTCCTTAAGACCTAACAATGAATAGCACATCACTTTCCATTGAAGCAAAATAAAATACCCAACTATAACTAAAAATAACTTGTTCTATGCCTATAATACATAGAACTACTATTGTGCCAATCAAAATTTCTTATTTAATTTTTCAGTTTTTGAGACATATTCCTTTTTGGTTCAAATGTGTGGCACATTCTATTTAAAGGGCATAACAAATTTCTTAATTTGATCTTCACTAGGTAGTAATACATCAGCAATTTTCCGTCTCTAGTTTTAAAGTATACATGATCAAATCCTACATATTATAGTATATAAAAGTTAATGCAAGGGGCAGACTGAGAAAATACCAGTATCCCTCACAAGTACAACCCTGTCCAGGAACTAACATGTCATTATCCTGGCTGTTCCCCAGGTCCCTGTGCCTCAAATTCCAACTTGAATGCTCAAACATACTGATTAGTTTTAGCTTTTTTCTTTTTGAGTCAAGGGTCTGTGTTGCCTATGCTGGCTGGCCTCCCTCTACTGGGATTAAAAGCCTGTGCCACCATACCCAGCTTAGTTTTTTCTTCATGTCTCATTTAGCTTACTTCTTATATACCTCAATTCTGAGAGCTTACGGGACTACCAATATTCCTTAAGTCTCTTTAACTTATGTACTTCAGTATCTATTGTTCAAGTCAAAATCTATGAACTCATCACGCAAAGTAAAGATCTTAACCTAGTGATTTACACTTTACCTTGACAAAAGCATCATCTTCCACAGAAGCATCTCCACTCAACTCATCTGCTTCTTGTTTTTTACCTGCGAAAGAAGGAAAATGGGCTAACAACCAATATTTTATTACTTTAAGTGATTCTACACTTACTCTGCAGTATCACTCTCCATTCCTAAAATAATCTACAAAGCTAATTGGAATTACTTAAAAACCACCTAGTAACAGCCATCCCAAACAAAAAAAGCTGTACCAAAGCCATGCCACATCGCTGACATGCATGCTGCCCAGAACCCATCACCTCAACTCACCTAATGCCAACGGTACATTTTCTGACAGTGGGAGCACCTTTCAACAGTATTTTACAATCCATATATGTAACCAGACACCTATAGCCAAGTTCAAGACTCAATGTCCATAAAAACCTCAATCTTTCTCGGAAACAGCTTTGTCTGAAATAAAAATCACACACTTGGCCAGCCATAATAGCAAACACCTGTAATCCCATCAACTTGAGAGGTAGAAAACAGAACCAGGAGCTCAAGCTATTCCTCAAGTCTGAAGCTAAACTGGACTACAGAACAGAAGTCTCATCACCTTTACAACATATTGGTTGATACAAACTACCTAGCTGTTTCCAGGCCATCTCACCTCCCTACGTAGTTCTTTGGTGCAGTGACTAGCTGCATGCTCTTTCTCCCAAAGGCTCCGTATAGCAGCCCTGATCACTTCAGTACGAATGCCAGATGCTGTGCATTCAACATGACACTTAGCTGATGCAAGGCAAGATGCAAACTATCCCCTGCTTCCTGGCAGACTGCAAGATTTCCCTGCTCAGCCTTCATTTTCAAAACTATGTTGTTTGGTGGAATGTAAAGATTGCTACTGTAGTTTAAAAAAAAAAAAAATCCACACACTCAATGCTAAAAGTTTTTGTCTTTCATATAGCCCCCGCAAAACTACCTAAAAATCTGTAATGCAACATAAATGCTGTCTTCAGAAAATCACAGCCACTAAAACTTTATTATTTAAATTTTAATCTTTTTTCCACTTCTTTTGAAATGTGAATGGGTGTTTCTTTCTGAGCCAAACAAACCTGTATTTTCCTTTTGCCTGGAACAGTACTGACACTGTTTTGACAGTACTGCAGCCTAGGCTGAAGATTCACTGACCTCAAGCCTCTACAAATATATACCAAGTAACCCAGACAGCAAAGCTTTGGGAGAAACTTTTAGTTGCTTCAAAAATACTTAGTTTTTCTTTGTAATTATAATCTGTCTTACAATGCAAAACATTTTAAAAACAAAACTTATTTTTACCAAGCATGACTGGGTACATAGGACAGGTTTCCACAATTTTACAAAAAAGAAATGGAGCTTATAGACCAAACAGCATGCCTTAATCCAGCTAAGTCACTTGCTAACCTCTCAATTCCATGGTGAGACTTTTTTGACCCACTAACAAGGAATTGTTCTAGGGAGTGGTTTATCCACACAATTTATGGACACTAGCCTCAGCATGGCAACAAACCACACACCAAGTACACGAGGGGAAGCCCACTTGCTTTAGTTTATCTAGAGGAAGTTCAAATTACACTTCAACAAAAATTACCAGCAGTCACTGCTGCTGTTCACATGCTTCCTGGGGTCCAAATTCTATAAGGAATGCTTTCTATAGTCACACACTTATGTATTTCACCCTCTAACTACACTGAAGCACTCATTCCACAAATTAGAAAACTGAGGCTGAAAAGATCACAAAGACAGGATATTTAAACCAAGCCCAATTCCACTCCTAGAAACCAGGAGATCTTTGAGAAGCTAAAAATGGATCAGGTGCTCAAATATTATTTCTCTTGCTGTAAATAAAGGCTTCAACACCACATCTTTAAAAATGTAAACTGTGGAACTCAAAATTAAGTATCTTGCCCCAGGACACGCAGACAAGAAGAGGGAGAGGGGGGTAAACAGAAAAGTCTTATTGTTGCTCTACACCATTTCTAGATGTCACGTTACAGGAAAGCACTACACAGTTACTATTGCCTTATAAACTTTAAAACCACAAGGTTAAGATTGGGCAACACAGCGGTAAGACTGCAGTACACAGCATTTGAGAAACTAAAACTCACACTAGCTTTTGATCACTTTCACTCTGGGTTTATTCAACTGATGATAAATTTAAAACTATATTGTAACTGCTTCCTTTGTTAAAAAAAAAAATATTACCTCTCCCCACAAATATAACCTAACCTGCATAAGCTACTATGTGCACCATACAGCAGAGAAGCCAGTTTGGCAATAGAGCCAGCAGTTGACCATGTGTCCTCTATCTCCTGACTAAATTGTACGTTGGACACTAGTAGGCCCAAGGTCTGGACTTCTATTAGGCCCATCTGGGACAAAGGTAAAAGGTGGCATGGCAGTCAAACAGAGTCATATGCAACCTCATCCTATCAACAAGGCTAGATTAACTTTAACTAACACTATAAGCTATATATCTGCAGGTGTGCAGATATATATATATCACAGATGTGCAAGGACTTCAAGAAGGACCAAATTCCAGTAACAATCCATTTAGCACACTTTATTCAGCTGCTAACCACTTCTGTCTGATCCACTTAAATCTGTGCTAGCAAAGGTCCTATAGACAACGCCACCTCCTTAGTCCTTCAGGAAATCTGGCATATACCACAGAAAGACAAACTGACCCAAAGGAAACAGTATGATCAGGATGAAGGCTAAGAGTGAGGAACACTGCACATTATTTTTTAATGTTTTGTTAAACGAAACTAAAAAATAAGTTGGCCAGTAAACATTGCCTAAAAAAACAAAATAGGAAATGAAAACAAAATCAACATATCACATCTTAAGCTATAGTAGAAGAGGTAACTATTTGAAATATATAAAATTCACCAAAATACTATTTAAGTAAAAAAAAAAAACAAAAAAAACCACATAAATCAAAGTTGGTAAAACTAGAAACAGGTCTGTGAGTGATACGTGCAGGTCAAAAACTGTTTAATGAAACTTTGAGGCCAGTCATGTCTAAGAACTGCATTACTTCCAAGAGAGTGGGCACTCTATGTTCCACTTATTAATCTAAAACTTCTCTCACAATCATTAGAAATATTTGTACCTAGCTGGGTTTGGTGGCATATTCCTTTAACTTCAGCACTAGGGAGGCAAAGACAGGTGGATACCTGAGTTCAAGGCCAGCCTGGTCTACAATGGTAAATTTCAGAACAGCCAGGGCTATACAGAGAAACTGCACCACCCTCTCCCCTCCACAAAAAGAAGTATTTGTTTGCTTAAATATATAGTTACATCAAACAGGATAAATATAGATTATAAATAGCTTATTTTCACCACAAAACGTTTTTTTATTGTTATTATTATTTTTAGTTTTAAGAACTTACACATTTCAGAAATACATAAAGGTTTTAAATTACAAATTGTTTTTTCTTCTCCATAGGTAAATTGGTCCTTATAAAAGTTTACAATCTTCCTTCAGTTCAGAAATACTTACAAAACAAAATCCACGTAATAAGTGGATTTTAAAGTAATTTTTTCAAGTAACTTTATCCTTAAACACAAGACATTAGTATGAAATACAGATAAAGGCTGAGTTATAAAGCCTTACAAAGACATGAAGCCCTGGGTCCAATCCCTAATAGCAGAGAGGGTAAAAAAAGCATAGTTAAAAATTTTCGGTTAGCTGAGGGGTGGTGGTGCACATCTTTAATCCCAAGATTTGGGAGCCAGAGGCATAGGCAGGTAGATCTCTGTGAGTTCAAGGCCAGCCTGGTCTACAGAGTTCCAGGACAGCCAGAGTTACAACTGAAAAACCCTGTTTCAAAAATTAAAATAAATAAATATTAAAAAAATTTTTCTGTTGAATGGATGGAGAAATGGCTCAGCAGTTAAGAGCACTGACTGCTCTCCCAGAGGACCCAGGTTCAATTCCCCGCACCCACATGGTAGTTAACAACCGTCTGTTACTCCTGTTCCAGGGGATCTGACACCCTCATACAGACATACATACATATAGGCAAACACCAATGTACATAAATATTTTTTAAACATTTCTGTTGGAAAAGGATATGGTTTCCAACTGACCATTGACATTTCCAGCTGAAACCTCCTCCCAAAAGCATACAGTAGCCTTATTTTCATTACATTTTGTTTTGTGTGCCTGTGTAAGTGTATGGGCACGTGCATGTGTAGAGTACAGAGGACAGTCTGCAGGAGTAAGTTTTTTTTTTTTTCTCCTTCCATCATATGTGTCCCCAGGGATCAGGCTTGCAGTGGCAGGCACCTTTTACCACCAAGCTGTCTCACCAGCCCCAGCCTAGAATATTTTAACCAAAAATCATGCCTAGTGGTAACTACTGGTGTGTATTTTAGCTACTGTTGTTTTCTTTTACTTTATTCTTAAGATAAAGTCTTCCTAAGTAGTCCAGGATGACCTCAAAATTAAAAACTCCTGTCCCCTCCCTAGTGCTGAGAGTATAGGTGTACACCATCATACCCAGCTGTATTTTAGCATCTATTAACATTTTACCAATAGAGAAAATCTTCTGAAATTCGTTGTACAGTTTTAAATATAGTAGTCACTGAATAAATGAGTTTGATTTTTTTAATCTACTTCAGGGGGAAGCAAGGAAAACAATATATACACATATGTATTTATATGTGTATGTATGTGTGTGTGCCAAAGGTAATTCACATTCATCAGAACCAGTTACCCAAAGTATATATTCTTAAAAGTTCCTTAAATTCATCATCTAAAGATAATTGAACATGCAATTTTTAAAAAATGTTTTTCGAAACAGGCTTTCTCTATGTAACACTGACTGTTCTGGAACTGGCTACTTTGTAGACCAGGCTGGCCTCAAACTCAAGAGATCTGCCTGCCTCTGACTCCTGAGTGCTGGGATTAAAGGCATGCACCACCACATCCTGCTAATCTGTAAGATTTTTAAAGATAGTAAAAGGACCAGGGGTATATAGTTCAGTAGCAGAGCACCTATCTAACATGTTTGACACCCTAGCACTGAGGAAATAACAAAATAAGTAAAAATGAAAAGTAGTTAAGACTTAATTGGGTTCCTGTTAGGCTAAAATTTATACGTATTAACTAAAAACAGTTCTAGGGCTGGAGAGATGGCCCAGTTAAGAGCATTGGCTACTCTTGCAAAGGACCCAAGGCGATTCACAACTACCACAGCCTCTTCTAGTTTCTTCTGGCCTCTGAGGGCATCAGACACACAGGTAGTATACAGACATATATAGAGGCAAAAAATACATAAAATAAAATGAATAATCTAAGTTTTAATATTGTGTATATATATTCTATTAAAGTTCTACTTACATTTCAGCACATCTGTGAGAATCAAACTAAAGCTGTGTGAAAAGTTTTTGGAAACTATAAAGAATATAAAACTGATGAGTAGAATCACCTAGAAAAAGGCAGTATAGCTCCAGCTGCATATCTGGAAGTTTCCAGAGAAGACTAGTACCTGTGCACTGACAGGGAGAGCATGGAAACCAAGCCTGAGTGAGAACCTGTTGTCTGTTTCTGCAAATTCCAATGACTTTAATGCAGAGCATAGAATACCACTTGGAGCAGAAGTTCTCAACCTTCCTAATGCTGTGATCCTTTAAAACAGTTCCTCATGTTGTGGTGACCCCCAACCATAAAATTATTTTTATTGCTACTTCATAACTGCATTTTTGCTATTGCTATGAATCATAATGTAAATATCTGATATGCAGATGGTCTCGGGCCACCCCTGAGAAACCCTGTCTCAAGAAATCAAAACAAAACAAAACAAAATCTAAAAAAACATGTTTTTAAAGAAAAACCACAATGTTCCATGAATAATTACATACATATCTGTATACCTTAGGTTAACACATTGACAAATTCAAGGTGGTAGGATTATGCTATTTTTATATTTTTTTGGATTATCTAATTAAAAAAAGAAAAACATTCTATTATTACAACCTGGAAAACAAAAAGAAGAAGGTCTGTCAGAGAGGCAACCGAGGCTGTGCAACTTAGGATTTACACACGTAACTCCAGACTCTGCACATACTGAGGTCCTTTCATTCTGTCAAAAGAATGGCTGATTAAATAAATCAATAATCCACATGAGGCATTGTTCAATCTTTCATTAAAATCTCATGCCATCAACACTAATAATTTTTTTTCTGCAATCCATGCACAATCAACAGTTTATTTTACATGAGTTCATAAAATAGAAATAAAGTCTTAGCCTTCAGCCTCTGACATGGAATACCTAAGAAGACTGCCCTGGCAATAAAGTGCTATACTAGCACAAACTAGCTACATAGCATATTTAATATCAAGGCTGAAAAAAGTGCAAGAGTACCTTAGTGGTAAACAATACAGGTTTTAAAGGCTGAAACAAATGAGCTGACTCTGTGAAATGAAAATGACCTCCAGTCCCTGTCTTTAGATGACCCTTCCAACAAGGGTCAGGAGGCTTTCCAATGAAGCTACAACTTGGTAAGGAATAGAACAATGCAGTGAATTCTCAAAGTAAACTTTACCTAGTGAGTATCTAAGAAGAAACCACTGCGCTCCTGAGATAACTGGATAGATTATTAGTTTCTGATGTAAATGCTTCCTACAAATATGCAAGTAAAACAAGCAGTAAGAGGTATTTTATCAAGTAATAGTTACAAAGACAATAGCCTTCAGAATTTATTCAATAAACATTTGAGCACGCATTACTTGCCTCAGGCCATTAGAGGAGTAAAGACTACATCCTGGGCCTTCCCTGATCTTAAGATCATTATAGATCTTTCAGCCTAGCAGGAACCCTGAGAAACACCTGTGACAAAGTCTACCTCTCACTAGTTTTGTTATTGACCAACATTCAACATACAATTTAAAGCAGGCAGTGAGGTAGAAAGACCATGCATGGGACTGAACTACTCAAAATATGTTCTGTGGCTGCTTATTACATTATCCTAGTTGGTAATTTTGGAAAGCTTTACAGAATAAACATAATATTATCTGTGTTATTTTCTCACAAAAATATTAGAAATTAGATAGTTGGTAGAACTGAAATGCTGTACTGTTTTAAGTTTAGAAGTTATTTTAAAATCTAAATCCAAAAAGATCTAAAAAATCTAAAAATCTAAAAGAAATCAGATACAGTATCTGAATCGAGGCAGGGAGATATTAGTCCTACCTGTTTAACTGCTTTCTTGACACACACCCATGTAATATGATAGTAACTCTCAACGGGAAAAGCTTTCATCTAGGTTACTTATTAAAAAGTTCCCAGGAAAGAGACTATAAAGAAACAGAAAACTAATCCAGGATACAAACTATTTGATATTAGCTACATGTTATTACAAATACCTGAACCCGCTACAATGTAATTAACACCAAGGACTCAAGAACTTTTGTCTTTGTAAACTGTGCTTTTAAAAGATATATATATATATATGATATATATCATATATATATGCTTTTTGAGAATGGGTTTCTCTTTGTAGCCCTGGCTGTCCTGGAACTCACTCTGTAAATCAGGCTGGCCTCAAACTCAGAGATTGGACTGTCTCTGCCTCCCAAGTGCTGGGAATTAAAGGTGTATGCCACCACTGCCCAGCCTAAACATTCTTTAAGATTATAAGCTCTTTTCCTCTAATCTGTCTGTGCACTGTCATTTAACATGTTTTAAATAGGTGGAGGAGAGTGAAAGAGATTGAACCCAGGGCCTAGCCCACTGAGTTTTATTTGTAGACTGACCAAACATTCTTTTAAGATATATATATGTGTATATATATATATATATATATACACACACACATATATATGCCTAGATTACAAATATAAAATAAATTAAAATTTCAAAATCAAACAAAAGCATTTGTAAACTGAATAAATCAGATGTCATATTAATGCTAAAATCATTAACTTGAGACTATGATTAATACACAGCTTGTCAGCTATCATAATACACCAAATAAATGTGAATCAGAAACCTATAACAAAACATGTTCATTCTTGACATGTTTGTTTCCTACTATGAAACAACTCCTGCTTCAGTAGCAGTTTCCAAGGTGATACAAATGTATCTAAATTTAAAAGCCACAAATCTTCAAGACAACTTTGTTAATCTTCTAAAATTCTATCTCCATGTTGCCATTCCTACTGACCCAGGAAATGTTTCTTATCCCTCTTTAATTTTTATCAAAACACACAGGGAACTCTTTAATCAAGAAATCTCAACAAGTGAGCTGGCCAGACCCTGAGATACAGTGCTTAAGGTGAAAATTGAAAATTCCCTTCTACTAAGATTAAGCTATTCAATCATCTTATTCTTATTCCCATTACAATCATGTATAGATCAAATAAAGCAGTAAAGAAAGTTATCTTACAATAACAAAATGCCACAGACGTCCATGACTTATTCTACCTGGTAACTCTAGAGACCAGGCATCAGACAGCTACTGTCTACCCTCTGCCACAGTCCTTCATAAGAGGGGGAAATTTGCAATTATTCAAATAAGATTACACTCACTGGATGTTTTAAAAAATACCTAATTTCCGCTTATTATCAAGATGTTCATTGGAAAACTGCTTTTACCTACCCACGCCAAATCATTCTTCCTAATTTAAAAGTTATGACATTAAAAACCTTTAGTATTCCCACAGCTTAAAATTTCTCTAAAAGCTGATCAATTGTGAAGTATTCACCTTTATTAATATAATCGATGAGAATTTCACTGAAATTCACTTTTGAATTTCACTGAAAATTATTAGACTGATAATGGAATAAATGCAAAATAACATGTATGTCAAATAAAACACTAAACATAAAGGTTACAGAACTTTAATATACTAAAGAGAATAGCAAAGAGCCAAGGAAAGGTCTGGTAGGAATTTCATCAAAACTCTGCCAATTGTGGGGCAAGGTAGACATGGATCAAACTGTATTTTATTCTTCAGTGTTTCCTACTATGAAGGATCGGTATGCAACTTAATTGTGCTTTTCTCCACAACCAATAAAGAACTGTCTCATTTTCTAGTCATCTTCAGCCAATTCTGAAAGGCTACAAGTTACCAGACCCTGTCAACAGTAACTTTTCTTCCTTGACCCAAGAAGGCAGAGTGTCAGAGAGAAATAGCAAAGAGTGTAGCACTATATAAACAGGGCAAGTTGTACAAGAGCAGAGCCAAGTTATATAACCAAAATATATTTTAAAATATGTTCAGAACTCATAACAACCTTTGCCTTTGGTTGGTTTCTTGTTTGGAGTATCAGTTGAAACAGTTAATTCAATATTATCTGGATCGCCTCCTTCCTCTTCAATAGCCTACATTAGAAAGAGAAGTTAATATGCTACACAAACTATCTAAACTTACTTATTTTATAAAATCTTAATGAAAATATATTAGCAAACCTCAAGCCTCAAGACATTAACTTGCCAGTTATTTTACAAAACGACTTCACAAACGAGTAATTATACTAAAAAGAAGGGGGGCTCATTACGTGTCAAAATGTTATGGAACTTGAAATTCCAACGAGTTGATAGTTACATGTCACATATACTGAACAAGAATCTAAATATGTTCAATTACAGAAAAGTTTGTAGCTACTTAAATAATGAAGAGTTTTCCTAACGTGTATTGCGTACACTTGTTCCCCTCTCCGATCCCAAGGCTTCACACGAATAAACCTGAAAGCTTAGCAGGGCTGAGAACGTGGATTATTACGCTGATGCAATCAGAAATTAAAAATTAAAAATAAATCAGCTAAAAGCCCAGTGGAAAAAGGATGAGGCTTCCTTTTCATCCACCCATCAACTCCCATTACCGATTTCTCCGAACAGGGGTGAGAAAACGGTTGGGCACAATTAAACGGTAACTTCGGTCAAGTCAGAAAACTAACCATCGCCTCGGAGCGATGCACGCGCTGCGCACTACCCGCAGGCCGGGGCACCCAGCGCCGCCCGGGTCTGCAGCACTGCCCTCGGCAGGCCACGGCGCCGACAGAGAGGACGTCCCCGGGGAGGAGGGGGCGCGACCGGCAGCGGCTCACGAGGCCGCTGGAAAGGCAGGCTCGTAGCGGAGACTCCAGCCTCGCGCGCCCGGCACGCACAGGCGCCGCCCGGTCCACCCCGACCGCGGAAGCGCAGCAGCCGAGCGGCGCGGCCTACGCTGCCGTGCGCGCAGCGCCCGGGCCTCACCTGCTTCAGTCGGGAGACTAGCACCGTCTTGACCCCGTTGATGTCCAAGTTGCGCCGCTTCAGCTCTGACCTGAGGTCGATGACCCGCAGCTCGGTGATCTTCTTCCCTTCCGCCTGCCCTGAGGCGGCCGAGGCTGTCACGGCCCCGGCAGCGGCAGCCATTTTGGGAAAGCAGCGCGCTGCCGAGGCAGCGAGTGGGCTGCAGGGCGGCGGCGGCGGCGGAGGAGGAGGCAGCGACGGTGGAGGCGGTGGCCGCGGCAGTACCAACTTCCAACCCGGGCCCGGGCGGCCGGCGGCGCCGCGCTACGCTGCGCACAATGAGCTGCTAACCACGCCCCCCCGCGGCGACCACGCCCCCCCGTCCCGCAGCCCCAGCGCAACCTGCAGCGGCACCCGGATGACGGGTGCGCCTGCGTACTGAGCAGGCATGGCGGGGGCGGAGCTCTGGGCCGCCAGTAACTCTGCCCTTGGCGTAGCTCCGGACTGTCCGGCGCGTCGGACGGCTCAGATGTCCTGTGCTCCGTGGTTCCTGCCTCTCCAATAGTCATTTTTCTGGTCGCCTTTCGAATCTGGAGCCACCGCCGTGTGAGAGGCATCACATACTATAGAGAGTAGGCGCGTCTCTCCACCGAAGCGAGGGGGCGTGTACCCACGCCAAGCCTCCCCGGAAGAAGTATGGAATCATCGCGGAAAGGTGGTCGGGGTACACCAGTGAACCTGGTCGGCGGGTTCCGCCCCCGAACGCCCAGAGAAACCTCCTGAGGCTGTGAGTCCAGGGGACCTGTAGGACACAGCCCACTGGCTATCCCAGGGGACAAAGTCACGCTGCGACCCCTGAACTTGGTTCGTTCTAGGCTTGCCCCTGTTTGCTTGAAACCCCCCCAGAAAGACGTCCTCTCCGAGTGACCTCAGTTGTGCCCATCCTTCCCAGTGGACAGCTCAATGAATTGTTCACAAAAAGAGGAGATTAGTTTATAATGCGTGTTGCTCTGATCCTATGTCGTGCGCACTGTCTAGCGCCCCCAACATTTGGGTTATCGAGGACAGGGGCCACTTTATGGAGAATCAGCTCATACTAGTGAGTATCTCTTCTTAATTTTAGTCAAGATTATTAATCATCACAACATAAACATTTGTGGAATAAATATAAAGTTTGATAAAGTTAGTAGGATACACAAGGAACTGGACTAACATTTCCTGATGGTGGTTTTTATTTTTAACCTCTTTCTCCAGTTTCCTATTTTAAATTTAAATGTTTTAATTTAAGAGCCGGCCGATGGTGGCACACGTCCTTAATGCCAGTGCTTGGGAAGCAGAGGCAGGATCTGTGTGGGTTAGAGGCCAGACCAGTCTACAGAGTTGAGTTCTAGGGCAACCAGGACTACACAGAGAAACCCTATCTTGAATAACAAACAAAATCTTAAACTTGTAAGGTGTGACTCGCTTTGGGTTGCCTTTTCTGATACAGTTAGCTCAAATGGAGGAAAACTGGACATTATAAAATCATACCTGGCAATTCAGTATTTCTTTATGACTTTTAAGGAACTCTGGTGTATAACAACCCCCATAATCCTTCCCAGCTCTGGAGGTAAATTTCTCAGATGCTTAAGGAGATTAAATGTCTTTTAAAAGTTTGTATGCCACGTATGAGCCAGAGCCACACAGTGAGACCCTGTGTTTAAAAGCGGGGAGGGGAGGTGACAATCTAGGGCCAGCAAAAATGGCTTATCAGGTTACAGAGCTTAAACTACAAATTCTGATGACCTGACTTCCATTCCCTGAACCTACATCAAGGTGGAAGGAGAGAATCACCTCCACAGTTGTCCTGTGGCACACACCAAGGCACACGAATGCCCATATTCACACAGCATACACACATACACGTAGTAATGATGATGATGATGATGATGATGATGATAGAAAACAGTATGGCAATCAATATTTTTATATAAAGCTACTTGCTGTTTATTGAGCTTTTAACACTTATGTTTCCATAAAAGCTCACCAGTCAACAAATCAATGTTCAGAAGTATTTAGTATCTTAAGGGCAGACCTGGCACTCTAAGAAGATACGTTACCTTATCTGCCCTGCTTATATTTTATGAGCCTTTAACCTGTACTCTCATGATTACTGAAGACTTAAACAGCAGCTGGTCTGCCCACATGAAACTTATACTCTGATATCAAAGTAAAACATTAATAAGTCAGAAAAAGATATGTGCAATTACAGCTGTAGCCAGTGAAATGAAGTAGATGAGCATAGCACCCTGAAAACCTATAGTAGTTTAAAAAAATAACTCTTAGAAATGGATTGAATGGTTATGAAAGAGAAAAGCTCACAATGCCAGTAAGTCGAGCATAGTAGTGCACACATGTAGACCCTTGAAAGTCCAGGGCCAGCCTAAACTAGGAAGATCTTGTCCAGAAAAATGGAAGAGAGTCAATAACTAGTTCAAGATCACAGACTAACTTGAAGATCCTGAATGATTCCAAATCCATTGACTTTTAAAATTTTAACATCTTGTTTTTCATTTAAGTTTTTATCATTCCAAAGATAGTTTTCATCCTGATGCTGAATTCCAATTTATACTGTTCACTTCTTCTGAGACTTTAAACTACTTCTCACCTTCTTGTACATCATTGCTCTTGACACCTACCCTCAGATGGGCTTGTAAATCTTCCCTGTCATGAAATGTCTTTACCTGACCCAGCTATTTTCTGTTGACAGCAAGAGCACTATTGTATCCTTGTCCTAATGAAAAATGTGGAACTTCTGGTGATGACAGAAGAGGCAGATGATACGCAAAATGCTTACTCAGCTATGTTTAAAGGCCCAAGGATGTTGCTGAACGGCAGCAAATTGTACTTACCTACCATGACCTGTGACCCAGTACTTGACTCCCTGCACCAGAGAGAGGAGTGAGGAGGACACACAGAGAGACTGAGACTGAAATCTAAGAATCTAAGGAGATGAGCCCACAGTTTGAAGTAACAAAAAGAGGCATTTGTTAATGATTAAAAAGCTCACCTTAAAAGTCACTGAACATCCTTCTTAAGTGGTTTTTAAGGACAAAACATAAAGGGAGAAAAATATAAGGGCTGTCCTGGGAAAGAGGCCATCCCAGGTTTTGTTTTGTATTGTAGTCTGGAACTAAAGATGAAACTTGAACCAAAGAAATCTTGCATGGGCTGCATCTATGCTGTGCCCAGCACCCATTTCAGTTGTAGTATAAGTTGTCTTTAGATTAACATACAAAGCTTTACCTTTCTTCACAAACATTTCTACAAATACTGAAAACTATAATCACAAGGAGGCAAGATCCTATGACTGGAAAATAGATTAAATGACAAACAGCAGAACAGACTGTTGGCTCTGCACATAGAATTATCAGATACATAGGGAACATGCAGGGAACCAAACCTTAAAAAGCTGAAGAAAGGCTGAGTGTGGTGGTGTATGCTTTTAATCCTCAGCAAATCTCTGTGAGTTTAAGGCCAACCTGATCTACATAGCAAGACCTTATCTCAGGGAGAAAAAAAGCCAAAGAACTTGGAAGTTATGGAGTGTTATTACAAATTTGAACAGAAAGTAGAAATTCTAGAACCAGACAATGATATAAATAAAACTAAGAAATTGGTGAGTGTGTTTTTCAGTGGAAAAATACAAATGAAGAGGTCTGGTTATCTAGGATCTGAATGGTGAGTAAGAATAAACTACCAAGAATGAATACTGATCTGGCCCAGCGTATAATCCTACCAACATGAGAGGCTAAGCCAGAGGATCAGAAGGATCCTGATCCTTGGAGGCCTGCCTGAACTCCAGAGTTCAAGGCCAAACTACATAACTTAGTGAGACCTCATCTCAAGATGAAAAAAAGGTTCAGTAGCAAGAAACCTCTCTATCATATGTGAGGCCCTAGGCTCAATCTCCATTTCTGGGAGGGTGGGAAGAAGAAGGATGGGATATAGCTCAGTGGCACTGCAAATCGGCCAAACAACAACTTGACACACTGGAGTGGACTGTGGAAAGGGAAAAGGGGTGGGAAGTATTGAGGACTATTAACCAGTATTTTGGCAGAAAGGAATTGCAAACTCGAATCCAATAACTTAAGGAAGGCTTAATAAAAGAATTATTTGCAAAGACAAGAGTGGGATATATGAAATTGCAAATGGTAGTTCACCTAGGTTAAAATCATTGCCTGACAGGAATGACTGTTAAGATATGGGAAGGAGCGCCGGAGGGATGGCTCAGCAGCTAAGATCACTTGCTGCTTTTGCAAAGGGCCTGAGTTCAGTTTCCAGCATCCACATTAAGCAGTTCACAACTGGCTGTTAACTCCTGCTCCAAGGGATCCAGTGCCCTCTTCTGGCCTCCACAGACTCCTATGTGGTGCACATAAATTCACACAAACACACACAAATACACATAATTAAAAATAAAAGTAAATAAAACCTTAAAAAACTAAAAAGACACAGGAAGGGAAGATACATGAAGAAGGCTGTCATATGACAGGCCTGTGGCTCCAGGTGAGGGATACCACCATGGTAACTTCATAGCAAGGCAAGTCATTTGCAGGGTGGTAGAGAAGTTAGAGTCATAGCTCGTACTTTCTCTCTCTCTCCCTCCCCCCCCCATATATATATATATATACACACACACACATACACACACAAGCCTCTGTCTAGATGACATTATTATAAAAGTTGTTGGGATTGTGGGATGCTTTGGCAAAGTTTCTGGACACAGTATCAGTATAGAACACAATTGCATTTCATCACATCATCTTTTAACAAAATGAAATTTTTGGGAAAAAAACAAACACACACTGGGTATAGCAGTGCCTTCCTGCACCCCAGAACTCATAAAGCCAAGGAGGGATGATAATGAGTTTCAGGCCAGTTTGGCTATATAGCAAGACCCTGTATCCAAAAAAAAAAAAAAAGACGAAACAAAACCCAAACTCGGTATTTAAAATTAACAATATTCAGTCACAATCAGGTTCCAGATCTCTAAACACAAACAATATTTCATTCACAATAACATAAAGATCACCAAGTGTTTAGTAACAAGGCTAATCTGTTGGAGATACTACATAGAACACTGTGAGATCATCTCAGGAGAATTAAAGAATTCCAAATAAAGGGAGAGACATCCAGTTCATAGATTTAAAACAGTATTGTAAAGATAGCAGGTCATTCTAAACTTATCTATTTATTCAATATAATTCCAATCAAAATACTAACCTCTTTATTTGTAGTGTGATCAGAGGAATGCATTTGGATTTTATATGGGATGCAAATGTCTAAGAATAATCAATCTCTCTTGCTGTTGCTCTCTCTTGTTCTTGATCAAACCCAGGCTTTCCTCATGCTTCCAAAAATGTTTAAAGGAAAAAAATGAAAATCAGTACTTGTCCTATGTGTATCAATTATTACTGTAGAGTGTGGTATTAACAGAGATACTGAAAATAGACCAATGGAACAAATAGAGAAAACCAAAATAAGTCCATGAACTTGATTTTTTAAGGTTTCTTTTTTAGTTTATTCATATAAGTGTTTTTCTTATGTATGTCTGTACACTACATCCAAGCAGTTCTCACAGAGGCCTGAAGAGAGTGGCAGATCCACCTGGAACTAGAGTTACAGAAGGTTCTGAGCCACCATATGGGTTCTGGAAAACAAACCCACAACCAGTGCTTTTAACCCTTGAGCCATCTTTCCAGCCCTACACAGTTGATTTTTTACCAAACTGATGTCATAGAGCATTTGTGTAAAGATAGATTTTGTTTTTAAATAAATTATACACAGGCAAAAGAATTACCATGAATCAAGGCTCGTCTGGGCTACATAGTGAATTCCAAACCAGTATAGCCTCATCATATCTCAAAACATGAACCAAAATTCCATTGCAATTGCTATTTTACACAAAGCACAACTCAATTCCATGTAGGTCATAGACCTAAATCTGAATCAAAATAATTTTTTAAACCAGGCATGGTGGCAGACATTAAAGGCACAGAGTTCAAGGCCAGCCTAGTCTACATGGAACGTTCCAGGCCAGCAAGACTACATAGTGAGACTCTGTCTCAATAATAAAAGCAATAACAACTACAACAACAATAAAGATGATCATGCAGAGAATACATGGACACACACATACCACCAGTGTCAGCCTTCAGATATAATAGAGAAATGTAAGTGGAAAGACATGCAAAGTGTCAGCAGAGTACACGCAAGAATCTATGACAGGAAACCTAGAGATGAGACATTATCATGTTTATATTTTTCTAGGACAAGTAGGAACAATGATCAGGCTTTTGTATAACCATATTTTTTCCAAGACAGGATTTCTCTGTGTATACCTGGCTATCCTGGAACTCACTCTGTAGACCAAAATGGCCTTGAACTCAGAGATACGCCTACCTCTGCCTTCCAAGCATTGGTATTAAAGGCTTGTGCCACCACAGCCCAGCTAGGGTAGAAATTGCTAAACACACTGCAGTCATCTCTGTAAGTTCTTATCTTTGTTGTTGGTGCTTCTGTGAGTAATTACGTCTTTTCCTACAACAAAATCCTGACTACATACTCCCAAAATGCCTTTGAGGAGACATATCTATGAACTTACAATTTATTCCTTTCTTTGGCAACTCAGTTCAATGGAAAAGATTCCCTTGAAAAAAATTCAAGCCAAGCAGTGGTGACACAAACCTTTAATCCCAGCACTCAAGAGGCAAAAGCAAGTGGATCTCTGTGAGTTCAAGGCCAACCTGGTCTACAGAATGAGTTCTAGGACAGCCAGAGTTATAACAGAGAAACCCTGTCTTAAAAAACCAAAAAAATAAAAAAAAATAAAAAAGCCCTTAGGGGATGTAACTCAATCGGGTAGGGAACTTGTCTATGTGCACTAAGCTCTGGGTTCCATCCCCAGCACTGCATAAAACTGGATGTGGTGTTGCACACCGTAACCCTAGCACCCAGGAAATAAAGCCAGAAGGATCAGAAGTTCAAGGTCATTCTAAGCTACATATTCTTTTGAGACCAGCCTGAGCTTAACACACCGAGACTCTGGTCTCAGTAATGGCAATAGTTAATAATATAATTTCTTTAAAATTTCAGTAAAAAAAAATGGTCAAGACTTAAAAAAGCACTTTATCAAAATGAAAATTCAAAGTTTATATATACATATATGTAAATTGAAGAAATATATTAATTTTAATATAACTTAAGTGTACATAAATTAAAATATACATGAAGATCAGAACCAGCATACTCAAACTGATGCCTTCCTTTTAGATTCCCAGTATAACATCTACATCAGAGAGGATTAATAATGACATAGCTGAAACTCATTAGTGCTGAGGAAAAAAATGAGAAAATATGGGTTAAAACCATGTAGCAAACACCTAGGATAATTTAAGAAAATTACAGAACTACGTTATTTCTTTGACTCAGAAACCTCTAAATATGTGCTCTATTGAAAGACAAATAGTCATGTGCCACATAACATTTCAGCCCTTGGTGGTCCCATAAAATTGTTTTGTTAGGGATAGAGAGGTGGTTGAGTGGTTAAGAGTATGTACTGCTCTGGCAGAGGAACCAGTTCAATTTCCTACACACAATGTCAGGCTACTCACAACTGCTTGTAACTCTAGCTCCCAAGGATCTGACACCCTCTTTTGGCCTCGATGGGCACCTGCTGCACACACACAGACATACAAACATACACATAAATTTAAAAAATCTTTTTTTAATTTAAAAATTTTAAATTTAATTTAAAAAAGATCATATCACCCAGTGACACTATAGTCATCTGGTTTGTGTAAGTACTCTTTCTGATGTTCACATGACAAAATCACTCAGTGATGCCATTCTCAGATCATATCTCTGTTGTTAATCAACACATGACTGTGCACATAGCAACAGTATTAGCAAGCCACACCTCAGAAGCCACCCAAATGTCAATTAACAAGAAAGTGGATAAACAGATTATGGTATAGAAATGCAATGTAATCTTCTCTAGTACTCACTATGAAGCAATTATTGCTTCCTACAGCAATATGGCTACACCTAACAAAAATGATGTTGGAAGAAACCAAGTACAGGAACTGAGGAGATGGCTCAGAATAAAAAAACAAAAAACAAAAAACCTAACTTCAACCTGTAGTTTCCTCATGTGCCCACACATGTGTGAACATGCATAGACACACACCACACATAGACACATGCAATAAAGGATAAATGAATATTTTAGAAAAAAACTTTAAAAAAAGAAACCAAATATAAAAGAACATAGATAATGTCATTTCACTTATATGTCTGAAAAAAATGACAAATGAAAGTATATTTTGGGATACCCTTCAGAAATCTATAAAGGACACAAATATGGTTGTGTGAGGGGTTTAGCTCACTGGTAGAGCACATGCTTAGTGTGTGGAAATCTTTGGATTCAAACACTCAGAAACAAAAGAACAAGTAAAATATAAATACTGAACTGTGACAGAAGTAGATTTAGCTGTAGTGGTTGGAGATGTATTCAGTTAGTAGAATGGAGGGTCAGAAGTCGGAGCTCATCCTCAGCTACATAGCATGTTTGAGGTTAGTCTGGGTTACATGACCACATGACCTCCCCATCTGAGAAGGAGGGGGGAGATATGGAGGAGAGAGAGAGAGAGAGAGAGAGGGAGAGGGAGGAGAGAGAGGTGAGAGAGGAGTGTTACGGGATCTAAAATAAAATTCCTACTGAAAGTAGAATCTAGGGTGAAGTTTTTCTTTTTTTAGATTTTTATGTACATTGATGTTTTTTCCTACATGCATGTTTGTATACTACGTGCATGCCTAGTTCCTTAAGAGACTAGAAGAAGGTGTTAGATCTCCTTTCCCTGGATTTACAAAAAGCTGTGAGCCACCCTGTGAGCTCTGGGAATTGAACCTGGGTCCTCTATGAGCAGCATGTGCTATTAACTGCTGATCTATCTGTCCAGCACCCCTCCCTTAGATTTTATAAAAAAATTTCACGAGCATAATTTTAGAAGGACCATTTGACAATTGTTGCTATTAACTGACAACTTTGTGAACATTTCATATCAGCAACAAAAAACATTTATCATTTTCCCTTTTAATACAGGCAAAGTGTCTTTGTAACAAACAGTAGCAACACAGTAATGGATTTGAGAGCATGGTTCTAAAGAATAAGATGTTACTTTCAACTGCTACTTAGTTGTAATGCAAACAAGCATAAACCTTAGAGCACCCTGGGTCATTTGGAATCTATGATTTCCTACTTAGAAGGCTAGATGAGTATCATATTGACGATTTTTTAAAAAGCAACTAATTCTAATTGTTTAAAAAAATAACAAATAAAGTAAGCCTGGCAATCCCAGAATTTGGGAGGCAGAGGCAGGCAGCCTGGTCTACAGAGTGAGTTCCAGGACAGCCAAAGCTACACTGAGAAATCCTGTCTTGTCTTGAAAAACCATAGATAAATAAATACATAAATATATATAAATAAATAAATGAGAGACAACAAATAACAAAGTAAGGTGTGGAGGAATATGCCTTTAATCCCAGCCCTGGGGAGGCAGAGACAGGCTGATCTCTGTTAGTTCTAGACCCACCTAGTCTACATATTGAGGTCCAGGTCACCCAGGGCTACCATATTCATCCGGACAATCTAATTTCAACTTGCCAAGATCTGTAACTATGAGTTTGATGTGGCCTTAATGGGAGGTTTCTCATAACTATCCCATCAAAAGCAGGAACTTCTGTACATGGACCAGTTTTAGACTTTTTTCTAAACCATCTGGGGAGCATGCTACACCCCTGAAAATGAGTTTTAAAAATAAGAGATGGTGATGAGGGAGCTGGAGAGACGGCTCAGTGGTTAAGAGCACTTGTTGCTCTCGGCCACAGACCTTGGGTTCAGTTCCCAGCACATACAAGGTGGCTCACAACCATCTCTGACATCTGTTCCAGGGGATCTGATGGCCTCTTTGGCACCTCTTCTGGCACCAGGCAGGAACACAGTGCACATACATATATACAGGTAAAACATTCAAACACATAAAATAAATAAACGGTGATTGTGTGAAGCAGCAGAATCAACATGTGGGGAAACAGGAGACTACAGAGTATTGCAGTCAGAAAGCTACATGTGTTGCAAGGGAGAGGTGATGAGACATGTCTAGAGAGACAGCATGGGGATTCTCTTGCATGTTATGTTGAGAAAGGAGACAACAAGACCAGCTAGAGCGCTATTAGTGTGTAGCGTGAGGAGGAGTAGGAAGGGATGGATTACAGCAGTACAGTCCACAGGCCTTAGTCATTAGACGGATGGGGACCATGACATTAACTGAGATGCTGAATTCAGATAAAGGAAATTCATAATAAAGGTCTTAGAGTTGAATTTAAAGTTAGGAGCCACAAGGATCCAGAATATGGTAAGAACAGCGTGTTTGCTTAGTTTGAAAGAGGCACTGAAGGAGGAGGAGAAAGAGGACAGAGAACTGACAAGGAGGAAAATTCAAATTTTATTTTTGGCTGGGGATGTAGCTCAGTTGGTAGAATGCTTGCCTAGCACGCATGAATGAAACCCTGGGTTGCATCTCAACTTCTTTGTAAAACTGGGCATGGTGGTGCATGCCTATGATCCCAGCATTTAGGATCAGAGATTAAAGGTCATCCTTGTCTACAGAGAGTTTTTTTTTTTTAATCTGACTTATTTGTTGCTGTCTTTCCTTTTACAATGAGCATCCCAAAAGAGCTGTCTGCATTTGCTGTTTCTTCCTCATACTTCCATTTCTTCTGAACTCCCTTTGACATTGCATTGCATTTGCTCTTCCTAAATTCTGTCACCTGCTGAGCACTAAAAATAACATAAGCTTTTAAGTATTTCAAGCGCCAACCACCCACTCAGCATTTGATGATAATTCCCGTTTAAAACTCCTTCCCCTCAAATTCAGGAATCTTGCCACCCTCCAGTTCTCTACTCAGCACTTTATCACCCTGCTTTTTTGTAGACTCTTCTAAGCCAACACCTTCTTGTTACCTCCATTCAAACATTCTAGTACTCAGGGTTGTATCGGAGGAGGTCCTAGAGGTCAACTCAATACATGCCCATTTTAAATTCCTCTGTCTCTAGTTTTCTTCCATACAGAAAGATGAAACACTCAGTTCTTTACTCTGAAGTTGGGGAGAGCCATGCGCCATAGTTTAGGACCATGAGCTATATATATGTAGGCAGAAACCTCAGAAGTCGTCTTTTCCCATTAAGAAGATTACCTGACAGAGCTGGGAATGTGGCCCAGTGGTAGAGTACTTGCCCAGCATGTGAATGGCCTGAGCCAATACTTTGCACTGCAGAGGGGGAAGGTCTGGCAAAGGAAGACTCGAATGTCAACATTCTGCCCTTTTTATTCCTAGAGCATGAATACTAAATTAGAAGGGGACTTTCCACACAGACGGTAACACCAAGATGATATAGGAGGAAGATGATGTTTGCTAGCATCATCCAGCCATGTCAACAGTGCACTGCTTACATCCAGTTTTCTTATTGCACTAAATAAGCCATGTGCTTCTTCTTGTCTTTCCTCCCTCCCTCCCTTCCTCCATTCCTTCCTTCCTTCCTTTCTCTCTTTCTTTCTCTCTTCCTCTCTCCCTTCCTTCCATCCTTTTTCTCTTGTTTTTTCTTCTTCAAGACAACCCTGGCTGTCCTGGAACTCACTCTGTAGACCAGACTGGCCTTGAACTCAGAGATTTCCCCCTGCCTCTGCCTCCCAAGTACTGAGATTAAAGGTGTGTGCAACCACTGCCTGACCATGTGTTTGTTCTAAGTCACATTAAAGTTCCCACTGATAGAAGTTCGCACTCTTAGATACCCCACCTCGTTAAGACAGAGGGAGATCTCAGCCACCGCCTTGACTTTACTCACCACTCACATGGAGTTAGGAAACCCTCATCTCCACCCAGACCTCTCAGCTAAGGATCTATGTGTTCAGCTGCCTTTTAGAGCCTCCGCTTAGACTTCTATTTCGAAAAAACTTAAAATGTGCACATTTTCTTATGCCTTCCAGCTTGAAATAACTAAGATATTTTCTAAAGAATGACAAACACTTTAAAGAATAAATGTATGGGGGTTGTTTCTAGACAAAATGCAAAATTAGTATTCTCTGACTGCTACTTACCTATCTCTAAATTTTATTCTAAACCTTTCCACGTAAACTCACTAATCTAGCAATGGAGGCAGGGATTCATCACTTCATGAAGACAGAAATGTTTGTATTGGAGAGTATGCCTGGATAATGATTACTGCTGAAGATTCCTGTTGGAATGTGAGATCTGAGGAAGATTCTGCCTGACATCAAAACCCACTGTCCTTTCTTAATGACTGTCACCTGTGTAGGAAGCCATATACCAACACATTTCAGCTAAGATTTTTATCCACTTTTTGTGGGAAGGGGTAGTTTCTAGCTCTGCTTTGACTCTTTTTTACTGACACATCTTTGAATATTTTCATTTCAAACATAAAGATGTTGGTGTATCTTTTAATGTATAATCTGTACCAAAAGGCCTGTCTAGGTTCAAACATTGAGTGATCACACAAGCAATCAAGCAATTCGCTATTATTAAACCTGCAAAGAAGCAGGGTTTTGCTCTCTCTCTGTCTCTGTCTTCCCTTCCCTCTTTCCCTCCATTCCACTCCCCGTGTGTGTGTACAACACTTAAGAATAACTATGGTCCCTGAAGGCCTACCTTTATTCTTCATGGTGGTCAAGAGTCCAAGTTGTTCAAGGAAATGAATACTCTCCAGGCCAAGGGCACCAGAATGGTGGGCCAGTAGCTGCCTTTGATTTTACTTCAAAGCTGGAGTGAGGCACGGTGAAGTAACCACAGTTGCAGTGCGAGCAAGTCTGTCGCTGCCATAGTTCAACAGGTGTTTCTGTTCCTAAGGCTTCAATGAGCCTACTTGAAGTTTCAGTAAGGCAGGCCTGCCCGTGGCTCTTCAAAGAGACGAAGCCTTTTCTTTGAATTTTGGAACTTATATTTCTTAGACTTGAGTAAGAGATAATTAAGCCACATAATTAGAGTAATACTTAACTGGAAAAACAGGTTTGTAATAAATCCATCTGATTCACAATACACATGCAACCAGCTTCGCAGGCAGAAATCAGTCACACTGGTGAGGAGCCATCCTCTAAGTGCTGTGTGAGCACTGGAAGTGCTCAGCGTGCTGTGGGTGTCAGCCTCGTTTACAAAGGAACAATAAATATGCATTACTACATTAAAGGAGAGGAGGAAGATGTTTCTTCTCTGTACAGGTGTCTGGACAGTATGAATCGGCTCTGTGCGGGAGTTTGAGAGGAGGCCTCTCCGTCCATCCATGTTTTCTTTTCTGCTGTAGCTGCCATATACTTAAGGGATGCTCCCCTGTTGTTCATCACTAACTTTACATTTGTTATCTTTTTGTGGTGCTGGAGACTGAGCCCAGGACCTTACCCCTGCCAGACATGCTGAGCTACACCACCACAGCCTGTGGGTAGCTTCGGGGAAAGCGAAGTTCTATGTGTTCTCTCCCTGGGTGCTGAGGCAGTTAGATTGAAACCTCCCTCGTGGTTTGGCTAAGGGGATGTGGGTAGAACTGATGTAAGCGATTTTCATGTCCAGTCTTTAAAAAACTCCCTGGGCAATCTTCCGGTCATTTTTACTATGGCCTAGGAGAGTTCATAATCCAGGTGGTACAGTTGCAAGATGTCAGAGATTCACCTGAACAAGATCTGGCCTCACATTGAGAATTAAATTTTTACAGCATCAATTTAGTGAAACTTTGGGAGGTTGTCATTTATGGCAGATTGTGTTTACCAAAATGAATACATAGTTCATGGTAACAACAGAAACAGATAAGATTAGTTGCCCAAAAGGAAAATCTGGATGTTGTAGAACAATTTTGGGAAAGAAAACATTTACAAACAATGGAAACATTCATGATACATCCTTGTGTAATACAAACAATAACAACAGCAAATATGTTTATAGGCATACATTTCATCTATTGCTTGTTGTTGGGGACATATTTGGAGAAATGTGCTGTTAATTTTTCTTACATGTGAACATATACTGTACAAAAATTAATATGGCTATAAAAATCACTAGATAATAGAATGTTTGCAAGATTTATTTATTTTTATGAGTATGAGAATTTGCCTTTATGTATGTCTGTGCACTATGTGTGTACAGTGTCCTTGGGGGCCAGAAGAGGGCATTGGAGTTACACATTATCATGAGCTGCCCTGTGGGTGCTGGTTACCACTTGGGTCCTTTATAAGACTGGTCATTATTAACCTCTGAGCCATCTCTCCAGCCACAAGATGATGGAATCGTATGAAACAACTGTTGTACACTTGATCCACTGTTGAACACTGTTTTATGTGCATTCAGATATACCCAACTCAAGACAGAGAACATTTTTAGCAGCCAGGAAGAATCCATTACATGTTTGTCCAATCAGTACTTGACCTGCCTCCTCCAAGATAACCACTCTTCTGAGTTATGTCATGCTCAATTAATTTTGTATATTTTTAATAATTACGATAGAATTAGACACTGTTTACTCATTTGCAGTCTCTTATACATCACAGTGTGTGAAATGATGCTAGTGCATGTATCAATAATCTGTTCTGTTGTAATTTGCTGTGTGATAGTACATTGTCTGAATTTACCATAGTTAATGATTCATTTCTCTCTCAGGAGACATTTAGGGCACTCACAGTTTGTGACTATTGTAAAGAAAGCTGAGGAATAAGGTTACGAAAGTTCTTGTCTTTATTGTTGTTTTATTTCGTTGGCAAGCTTCATTAAGGAAATGTTTTTCTGGTTCATTTTTCTCCAGTCTGTTCTGGCATGCTCCTAACGATATCAGAATGGGCTGGATCAGTGACAGCCAGTGTGCACACTGTGTAGTATTTTCCACATGCTGTGCCCAGCTCAGTATCATTGCCCCTGTACTGAAGGACAGCAGTTCTGGCCAACATGACATAGCATTCTATTTCCAATTTTCTCTAAGCAAGGCAGTTGGCAAGGATGACCAGTGCTTTGCCCTGTATGATCATCTTGAGTCAGCTTGTACACCAGCGCACACTTTCTACTTTTCATAAAAAGAAAGATATATATATATATATATATATATATATATATATATATATATATATATATATATATATTATTTCATCGATGCCAGAGACCTTTTCATCAGCTTTGTGGTCACCGTCTTCCTGCCTTAAGTGCAAGATGGCTCCCAACCAAGGGCAACCACCAACATGGCCTGAGAGTGAGAAAGGCTTGCATATGTCATTTGTAGAGACATGCCCTCAGTTTTAAAAGCTACATTTCTATTGGTAGAATTACTAAACACAAGATAGGAATATGTTTAGCATTTTGCTGGGCTTGGGTTTCCACATGAAATTTAAGATTGATTGATTGATTGATTGATTGACTTTTTGGTTTTCTGAGACAGAGTTTTTCTGCTGTAACCCTGGCTGTCCTGGAACTCACTCTGTAGACCAGACTGGCCTCAAACTCACAGAGATCCACCTGCCTCTGCCTCCCAAGTGCTGGGATTCAAGGTGTGCTTCACCATCACCTGGCTGATTTTTTTTCTAATTCTGTGAAGGTCAATGGAATTTTACAAGTGCTTGGAATCTGTTGATAGTTTTGGAAATTATAACCACCTCACAATCTTAATTCTACTAACCACATGCATGGGAGGTCATTCAATCTTCTAGTATCTTATTCAGTTTCTTTTTTCTTCATATTTCTTTAGAGACAGGAACACATGTAACCAAGGCTAGCCTTTAACTCAAGTCAAGGACCTTGGACTTCTTCATTCAGCTTCAACCCAGTCTTGTGTTGGTATTGCAACTATATGCTACCAAGCCCAGATCTTCAATGTCTGAATTTTTTATATTCGAGGTCTTTTACTTCCTATGTTAGGTTACTCTGTGTGTGTGTGTGTGTGTGTGTGTGTGTGTGTGTTTACGTTATTGTGATCTTTTTTCTTAATTTCTTGCTCCATTACTGTTAGTGATAGAAAAAAGGGCTACTCGTTTCTGTATTTTGATTTTTTGTTCTTCAGTTTTCTGGATGTGTTTATCATACCTCCGCCTCCTGAGTGCTGGGATTAAAGGCGTGTACCACCTCCGCCTGGCTAAGTGGACCATTTTTAAATGAAGTTAAGCATGTACTCTGATAAACACATTTGATGATACATTACATATTTGTATATCACTGAGTTTCATTTGTTAAAATATTTTAAGATTTTTAAAAATTATGTGTATCTGTGTGAGGTTTGTACATGTGAATGAGGGTGCCTGTGAAGTCAAAACATAGGTATTGGATCCCCTGAGCTGTGATTGCAGATGGTTGGAAACCGTCTGACGTGGGTACCGAATTTTGGTCCACAGTGGGCTCAAACTCCAAACTCTTTCTCTGTATTTAGTATTTATTTTTTTGTTTGCTTGTTTGTGCTTTGTGACTGACTGATACAGACTTTGATGTGGCAAAGGAGAAGCCAGACCCCTAGGTTCTTCTAGGCAGTGTGTGCTCCTGACATCGATCCATCTCTCCAGTCCTATCACTGAAAATCTTAAGGATTTTTGTATTGTCATGAAAAGTGTTGCTATAAAAGTTTCTTTTCATATCTTTAGTTTTGATTTTAGGCTGATGAGAGACATACAAGTTCAGGCATCCACCCATCTAGTTCCTAGAAAGAGTTTGTATAGAATTAGTGTATTTTGTCCTTAAATATTTTATATTCATTGAATTCATTGTCAAAGCCATGTAGACCTTATGTTAAAAACAAACAAACATGTATTGATATGCGCTGATGTCCTCCATCTTACTCGACACCGGCAATTTGTTTCTTCTTTAAATTCATCAACAGCCAGCCACTATCTAGCTAGTGATCTTGTAGAGTCGGGTCTGGGTTTCACTGTTTCTTTATTGTTTTGGTTGTCACTCCATTGACTTATACTCTTATTTATTCTCCACATAAAATATTAAGATTTCATTTTTGTTTTCCAATAAGAGTTCATGTTATGTATAAGTGGTATTCTTGGTACGTAAACACACACAAGTACAGAATCCAAAGGGAGCTGCTGCCTCAGTTTTCCCTCCACAAAGAGTTTATGAGCCCAGAAAAGATGCCTGGCTAACTTGTTTAATCCTTAACTTTGGTCAGAAGTTAACCCTGCTGATATTTGCTGCCTCCAGTTCCCCTTCTGCTAGTCCACACTCACAACCTAATGTGTTTTCTAAAGCATGCAGGGTCATCAACCAGGCCATGGCCACTGTTTGACATGAAGGGAATCCCAGAGATGTTGCTGTCCCCATGGGCTCTGCTTTCTTCTTTCACTTCTTCATGCTTCGTTAACTCAGAGGAAGATTCCTGCTATGCTTTGGGACACATTGGGCTCAAACTTCCAAATTCTGTCTCTGTTTTTAGTATTCTACTGTTCGGTTCTTCAGTGTCTTGTGACTGACTGGTACAGACTTTGATGCAGCTGGCAGTAGATGTCCAGAGATTTGGGCTCTCCAGAGCCACTGTGTATAATAAGGTCATTCCACCTAGGGGGTCTGCCATCAGTAACTGGCAGTAACCTTACCATCTCAGCTAGAAATGACCATGTTTGTTGTAACAATATTAATGGCATATTTATCAGGGTCTACTGAGACATGAAAAGATATCTTGGGCTTGGTGGGGGGGCAGGGGTATAGCTATTTCTAGAGTGCTTTCCTAGTATGCATGAAGCCCTAGGTTCTAGCCCCAATTCTAACATGGTTGTTCATACCAGTAATCCAAGGATTCAAGAAACAGAAGCAGGAAGAAGTTCAAGATCTTCTTTGGATACATAGCTGATGTGGGGGCAAACCTGGGAAGCATGAAACCCAATCTCAATAAGTAGCCAGCTAGCTAGCTAGATAAATGTGAGATGGCTCAACAGGTAAAGGTGACTGCTGCCAAGCTTGACAACCTGAGTTCAATCCCACAGACCCCCATTGGTAAAAGAGAGAACCAACTCCTGAGTACACTGTGACACTTCTTTTGACCCCAGTGCATAAATAAATGTAACAAATAACTTAGACTAAGAATGTTTGGGGCTGAGGATGTAGCTCAGTGGTGAAGTGCTTACCAGCATATGGGAGGTGCTGGGACTGGTCCCCAGTACCAGGGGGAACAATAAAGCATTTCAACATAAAAGGCCTGCCCAGTTATGGGACTGAAGACCTTGGGAAATTGTACTGGTGGGTTATAGCTCTCTTGCCTCACTCCAGAGGCACACAGCAACCTGTCCTGCTACATAGAGAAGACTTCAGAGTTCTGCAATAGGTAGTCTTCCTAAGTTTTCTTGGAAATAGTTTCTACTTGACATTCCAATTTAGGGGCTTACAGTATATCTTAGAGGTAGTTAGCCTATCCAATATATACACAATCACGAGTTCAAGTCCCAGTACCCAAATATATTAAGATCACAAGGAAAGACCTTCATACAAAAAGTTTGTTTTTGTTTTTTTTTTATTGGGATTCCTTAAAACTGTCAATGACTGGCCTGCAGCTCAGTGGGTAAGAGAGCTTGTCATACAGGCCTGACATCCTGAATTCAGTCCCCAGAGCCTATAGCAAAAGGACAGAGCCGACTCCCTAATGTTGTTCTCTGACCCAAACATGCATACTGAAGGACATATACATCATACACACAATAATAATAAATAATTTAAAAAATTATCAAGGTCATCAGAAGGAAGGAAAATTTGAGACATAAGATCACAGCCAAAATGAACCTAAAGACACATCACAAATAAATGTAATATGACTTGTGCTGGCTAGTTTTATGTCACCTTGACACAAGCTATAGTCACTAGAGAGGAAGGAGCCTCAGTTGAGAAAATGCCTCCATAACATTGGGCTGTAGGCAAGCCTGTAGGGCATTTTCATTCTTTTTTTAATAGATAATTTATTTTTTATTTTATGTTTATTGATTCATCATGGTCTGCATGTATGTCTTTGTGAAGGTGTCAGAAGCCCCAGAACTGGAATTAAGAGACAGGTGTGAGCTGCCATGTTTGTGCTGGGAATGAACCTGGGTCCTCTGGAAGAGCAACCAATGCTCTTAACCACTGAGCCCTCTCTCCAGTACAGTAAGGCATTTTCTTAATTAGTGATTGATGTGGGAGGGTCCAGTCCATTGTGGGTGGGACCACTACCTGGACAGGTAGTACTGGTTTTTTAAGAATGTGGGCTGAGCAAGCCATGGGGAGCAAGCCTCCACGGCCCCTGCATTTGCTCTGGCTTCCAGGTTCCCATCCTGTTTGAGTAAGCCAAATAAATCCTTTCTTCCCCAAGTTGCTTTGCTCATCACAGCAATAGTAACCCTAACTAAGTGTCTTTGATGGGATTTGGGGTTTTCAGGCAAATTTTCTTTTTCTTTTTAGATGTATGTGGGTGGGTGTGCATGTCTGCTCACAGGTCAAAGAACAATGCTCAGGTGTCTTCTTTTGTCTCTCTCCACCTTATTTTTCTGACAAGCTCTCTCACTGAACTTGGAGTTCACTGATTGGTCAGACTGGCTAGCCAGGGAGCCACAGGGATCCTACCAGGGCTGAGGTTACAGATGCGCACTGGCCAGCTTTTCATGGGGGTGCTGGGACCCGAATCTGGGTCCTCATGCTTGTATGGCAAGCACTTTACAGACTGAGCCATCTCCCCAGTCCTCTGAACAGGTTCCTGTCATCAGGGCATCCCCTGTTCCAGTTGGGAGCCTGCTGCCCAGGAGCCACTTATGTTCTGTGGTTTCCCTCCCGCTTGCTTTCTGTTTAGTGGAAGCAGAGGTCACTCACTGAAAGCCTTTTTTTTTTCCAATTTAAATATTTAATGCTATAATTTTCTCTAAGTACACTTTAAAGGCATTCTACACATTTTTAATAATTATGGTTTTATCTTTATTCAGTTAAAAATATTTTTCCTGATCCTCCTTGACACAGGTATTTTAAAGTGTTGTTTTTAATAGCTTCCAGTTATTTTAGTCTTTAAATAATTTGTCTGCTATCAAATTTAATCCATATGTTGTATGATTCATTCATTCTAGATTTATAAGCTCTTGCTTTATGGGGCAGAGTATAATATAATTTGGTAAATGTACAATGTTGCCTTGGTAAGAATGTGTTATGTTACTGGGTGTGGGGCAAGTTAATTAATATTGTCAACTTTTCCATAACTTTACTGGTTTTTTAATATGAAACACTTCATGAATTGGCATGTCATCTTTGCACAGGGGCCATGCTAGTCTTCTCTGTACGGTTCCAATTTTAGTATATATGCTTCTGAAGCAAGTATAACTTTACTGGTTTAAAAAATTATTCTGTTAATTATCAATATCAGAGTTAAAATCACTAACAGCACTTATTTGTATACTTCTCATTTAAATTTTGTTGTTTGCTGGGTGTGGTGGCACATGCCTTTAATCTCAATATTTGGGAGGCAGATGTGGGTAGATTACTGAGTCCAAGACCAGCTTGGTCTATATAGAGTTTCAGGCCAGCCAAGGATACCCAGTAAGATCCTGCCTAAAATAATAACAATAGAGCCTGGAGAAATGACTCCATAGTTAAGAGCACTGACTGCTCTTGCAGAGGACCTGGGATTTGTTTCCTAATGCCCACATGGCAGCTCACAACTATCTGTTACTCTAGTTCTGGGGGAATCTAATATCCTTGTTTGACCTCTGTGGGCATCACGTATGCACATGGTACACAGACACAAATGCAAACAAAATCCTCATACACATCAAATCTAAAAAAGAAAGTGTAAGCTGAAACTTTGGAAGTAAGAATTAAGTGATACATCGATATAAATCTGATTGGGCTTGGAGTTCCCATGAAGTAATAGGGTGGGGATATAGAATAGATAGTTGAACAGATACATCTGATGTTCAAAGAAAGATCAGAACAAAGATATAAAACTGAGATATCAGCACACATGTAAAGTTGCATACATGCATAATTCCTTAGGAAAAGACTGTATAGCAGAACATCTGGGCTAGATAATTGGTACTTGCCATCCCATTGCAGATAACTAAGGAGATTTACAAATTGTGAAATGTCTTGTAATTTTGTATGAATTAGAAGCAAGACATGGCTAGGACTAGGGCCAGAGTGAGCCATTTGAGAGCAGGATTTTTTTTCTATATTCTGTGCTGACCCTGTGAGGGCAAATGAGACACTAAGCTGTTTATAGAAGCCTTCCTGGGCTGCAGGAACAAAGGCTGGAATATGAGAGCATCCCTCCGAGGATGACAATCGACATCAGATTTTGGATAGGCCATGAAGACCTGTGTTCTGAGAGGGAGGGCATGGACCACAGTCCTTCAGGCCAAGTGATGGAGGAAACCGCATACCTTTGTCCTATACCGCCTACTGTTTTGAACACTTGGCAGATACTACCAGAATCCTTTGAGGAGGAAGTTACCATCAGGTGCTACATGCAAAAAGCACTTCAAGCTCAATATCCTGAACTCAGGAAAAGAGGCACACAAAGATGAGAAGTTGGGCATCAGAATCAGCAGGAAAAAAAGCGACACGAAGACTCACAGAAATACCAGAAACTAGGATTACCAGACACAGACTTTAAAAACAATGGTTCCTATGTTTAGGGGATAAAAAAAAAACTGAAAAATTTAGCAGGAAGCCATAAACTACATTTTAAAAACAGTGACATAGCATATTTGCAACACAAAAATCCCAGAAATCAAGATTTATAATACCGTATTTTTTAATGGCATTAATAGATTAGTTCCTTACTGAAGAGAATGGAGTAAAATTCCAGAATGAAGAAAGGAGTAATTTAAAAATGAAAATAATTAATGTAGACACAGGGGAGTGTTATACACACACACACACACACACACACACACAGGACAGAGACATAAATAATGCACGATATACTAGACACAATAAGACACAGCAATAAGAATCACAACATTAAGGTTCCAGGGGGAGAACAAGAAGAAGGATGGGTCTTGGAGAGATGTTACCTAGTGGCTCACTTTCTCAAGAAACCCTATAGAGCCAAAGAAGGATCAACAAAAATAAATACTTAAGCCCACATCCAAATAGAACCCCAATGAACCAAGACAGAAAGGCTCAATGTAGCCAGGAAAAAAGTGAAACAAACAAACAAAAACAACAAAAACAAAACTGTTTAACACACTATCGTTGAACTCACCACCAATCTCAAAGGGCAGAAGACAGCAGGCCTCAAGTAAAGTAAGAATTCTGTATTGCCAATAGCTTAGTACTGAAAAGATGTCCTCTAGGGTGTTTACCACGCAGACAAGAAGAGGTGACTCAGCGAGTCAAGGTCCTGCCATGCAAGCCTAGCTAAGTTAACCTGGCTAATTTAATGATCCTTCGTCTCAAGAGGGGGTGGGGAGCTGGAAAGGAAGAATAAGAATAGATCTAAACCATATTATGAAAATAGGGTCATGCAAAGCAGTAGTACCATGAGAGCTAAAAATTATGGAACACAGTAAAATATGTAAGGCTGAGGAAACAGTAATTGTTTACATAGTAAAAGCGAGTATGTTGGGGTCTATATGTGGTAAATGCTGTCAAACCATTTATAGATTTTTTTTGGCCCAGGACACTAAAGATAACAACGTTCAGGTTTTGTTGTGTTTTTTTAGATTCATTTTATTTTATGTGTAAGAATGTTTGCCTGCGTGTATGTATGTTCGTCACATGCATGCTGTGTCTGAGAATGCCAGAAGGCATCCGATGTGGGTGTTGGGAATTGAACTTGGATCTTAATGGCTGAACCATCTTTCCAGCCCCACATTTATCAGGTTTTAATTTTTTTTCTTTTCCCCTTTTCCTTTTCTTTTGTTTTTTTGGGGGGAGGGGGCAGGGTTTCTCGGTGTGGTCCTGGCTGTCTTGGAACTTGCTCTGTAGACCACGCTGTCCTTGAACTCAGAGATCTGCCTGTCTCTGCTGCCCAAGTGCTGGGATTAAAGGTGAGCACCACCACTGCCCTGCAGGTTTTTATTTTTAAAAAATATTATAATTTCTAAAGTATTCACTAAAAAAAAAAAAAAGAAAAGAAAAGAAAAAAGAAAGAAAAGAAAAGAAAGGAAAATCAATACAAAACAAAAGTACGGCCACAGCCAGGCTGGGGTGGCGCACACCTCTAATCCCAGCACTCGGGAGGCAGAGGCAGGCGGATACCTGTAAATTCAAGGCCAGCCTGATCTACAGAGTTTCGGGACAGTCAGAGTTACAACAGAGAAACTCTGTCTGCCTCAAAAAAAAAAAAAGGAAAAAAATAGTGTGATCACAATATCACAATATATACCACTTCACCCCTCCCCACTCAGATGACTGTGATCGGAAAGACAAGCTGTGATCCAGCTAGTTGGGAGGCTGATGCAGGAGGCACACGTGAGCCCAGGTGCTCAAGGCCAGCGTTGAAAACATAGTGAGATCCTGTCTCTACAACAAAACCAAAAAGGACAGTAATGAGTGCTGGTGTGGAGACACTGTAGCGTTCTTAATATTGTTTGTTGGAAATATAAAATCTGTAGCTGCATGAAACAGTTTGACACTTGCGCACAAAGCTAATCAGAGTGACCATTTGGCCCAGCAATCCCCCTCCCAGGCATGTAACTCAAAGGACTGAGAGCAAGGATTCCCAGGGACATCTCTAGGTAAATGCTCACAGTAGCATTATTCACGGTGGACAAAAGGTGTCTCGAAGGTAACTGAGTAAGTCATTTTAGAATTTTGAACTCTTCTGTAGTTTTGGGAATTTAAATATTTTTCTCATAATTTTCTCTTCCTCCTTCTCCCTTTAAGAAACCCCATTAGATATTTCACTTCAGCTTTTTCTTTGATGTTTATTTTCTTTTTTTTCTTACATCTTGAAAGACTTTTCTTGCTTTTCATCTTTCAGCCTTTGTACTGAGTTTTAATCTCTGAAATCATAATTTCAATTTCTAAGCATTCTTCCTTGATTTCTTCCTGACCTTGTACGACTGCAGTGTTGAGCGAGAAAGATAACTCATCTCCTAAGAGCCCCAAGGACATCTTCCAGAGGACCCAGGTTCAAATCCCAGCACCAATATGGCCGCTCAAACTGGCTGAAACTCCAATTCGGGAGGATTCAATGCCCTTTTCTGGCCTCTGTGGATGCTACACACAAGTGGTACACAGACATACACACAGGCAAAATACTCATACACATGTTTTAAAGCTTCAAACATTTTTAAAGAGTGTTGCATTTCAAATATCTGAGTATATTAGAGAATTTAAGATACTTTTTTTCTATTTGCTAAATTACCTCTACCGTCTTAGTCATTCAAAAATATTTACCTGTGCCTCTTTCATGTTACAAGCTTCTCATAAAACTGACATTTCTCAGCTGTCAATAAATATTTACAATGTTGAAGTTTTAAAACCAAATTTGAAGTCTTCACAAATGGGTGCTACATACTGCCAGGCAGGTGTGGGCAGGTGGGGCCCCTGAGCATTAGAATGTGAAGTATTTGTCACAGCCTGTCACACCAGCTGCTCTGGTTTTCCACAACTAGTTTAATCGGTTTCTCTGCTCAGCTCCTGCCCCTGTTCTTAGCCAGTATTTAAAGGCCCAGGTACCATATTCTTCACATGTGGTGAAAGTCTGTCCTTGTCACAGGGAGACTTACAATTGCTCTCTTCTGCTACCATTCCTGTCTTGTACTTTTGGCTGTCTTGTACTGGGCTCCAGTCCCTCCTATTCTCTGCGATCCAGCAAGCAGAAGCTAGCAGCCCTCTTCGCCAGGAAGCCGCAGTGTGGCCATTTCCATTGTACTACAGTACTCACTAGTTCTCTGCTTTCTCTTTCAGACATTTGATGGAGGAACTGGCTTGCTAATGACCTGGTCCCATTTTCTTGAGTTAGGTTTGTAACTTTTTAATTCCTTTGCCAGTTGTCAGGGTGATGTTGGGGATGATAAACACATGTGGACAGTCTTTTATTTTTGACTAAAAGGAAAGATTAAATAAAAAAAATGCTGTATGAGGATCCTTTTAAATGTAGATTAAAATTTTCATGAGGGGAAGCCACACCATGCACATCAAGGAAGTTAGGGGACAATTTTTAGGAATTGGTCCTCTCCCTTCACTATGTGGGTCCAGGGGCTTGAACTCAGGTCATCAGCTTTGGTGTTGACCACCTTTACCTGCTGAGTCATCTTACAGGCCCTTAGATGTACATTTTTGAGGAAATAAATGTCTCATTTTTCAAAATGAACTGGTTGTTGAGATGCTTCAATAACTTTGCTTCAGTAGATGGCACCATTTCCCAGTTCAACACTACCCTACATTAGAGACTAGGCTCTGAGTGGTGCTGCCTGCATAATTGAATAGTTTTCAGAGTTTGACATTACCAACACTGAGCAATTGACTAAACTTCAACTAAAATTTCAACTCAATTAAAATCTTTAAATTGTTTCAAGTTTCTGAAGCATTAGCATAATGGTGACTTAAGCTCTATGGCCTAGTCCTGCTGTTCACTGATCGAACACTTCCCAAGCCTGCATACTGATCCAGTGTTTGATCCCCAGCACCTCAAAACATATTACCAGCAGCATTCAGTGCTGGAGGCATTCAGATTCAAGCTGGTAAATAGTTCTTAAATCTCCATTGAGGTGATATGGGGACCTGACTCAGTGGTTAAGAGTGTGTACTACTCTTACAGAGAATCTGAATTCAATTTCCAGCACTCATGTGGGGTGGTTCACAACTACCTGTTAACTCCAGGGGCATCTGATGCCTGCGGCTTCCATAAGCACCTGTATACACACAAATTCTTTTTAAAAAATCCCGTTTTAGTATGTGGACATTGCATTTTATTGTTCTTCTCCTTTGTGCTAATCTTTAGAATCTAAAGTTTAGAGGGATCACACTCTATGGTCCTATAGCTCCAAGTCAATCAAAATGTACTTTACACAATTAAATCAATACTACGGAAGTTACTTTTAAAGTTTTTGGAAGACTTTACCTAATCTATAAACAATAATAAGGAAATGTATAGGGCCATCTTCCTGTTCTGAATTTATAAAAAAAATTAGCCAGTATGTAAATCACATATGAAATTATAATCTTCTCAGGGCTCCCATAAACCTGACTAGTAAACATGAAATGTTAGAACTCTGAGGGCCTTTGCTACATATGGAGCCTTATTTTTCTGTAATCAGAAACTTCTTTCCTCTTGCTAGCAGAGGTGAACACTTCAGAAATCATGGATTTCAAAAACAGCATTTCAGAGCATGGAAAAAGTGCATAAAGCACCTAAAGTCAAAGCTCAGAGCTGAGCCTGTGTTGCCTTTGACTGACTGCAGGAAAAGCCACAGTGATTCACAGATGAAACCACCTCTGAAAATGGTTTTCAGTCAGCTGAGACTCTTCAGTCATAATTTTAGGCATTTGTCACCAGTGGTGGAGCACTGGCTTTCTCTCTCATGTTTCTACAGTTTTACTTAAAAATCCTTTGCTGGAACCAGATGGCCTCACTTGTGTTTAGAACTTGTCTTATAACCAGAAATATCTGAGAATGCATGAACTTTCAAATGCTTATCTTCAAAGTTCCAGGCAAGCTTTTGGTCTGAAGGATGGGTGGGGTGGGTGAGTGAGACATCCACATTATAAGACAGGGTCTCACTATGCAGTCCAGGCTGCCCTTGATCAAGGACTTCCTCATCTTACCTCTTGACTACTGCGTTCACAAGTGTGTGCCACCACGTGCAACCTAAATTTCAGGTGTTCTATATCACTTTGTTAGACAACGGTTTGTGATATTAGGTTTTCAGATACCGAGCAACATAGTATTAGTTACTAATGATTCAAAATATCTTGGAGGTCTCATTCAATGCAATTAAAAAACTTATAGGATAGTAAATTTCCTTAAAAATTCTCTTTTGAGCCAGGTGTAGGTGGTGCATGCCTTTAACTACAGCACTTAGGAGGCAGAGGCAGGTAGATCTCTGTGAGTTTGAGGCCAGCCAGAGCTATATAATAGAGAGACTCTGTCTCAAAAAAACAAAACAAAAATTCTCCTTTGAAGTTATCATTACATCAAGTAGCCCTTAATACAGTTTACTAGCAGAAAATAAAGGCTGTGTCTAATGACCATTGTCTTTGTCCTTTTATATGAACCAGTGGTTCTCAAACTTCCTAATGCTGAGACCCTTTAATACAGTTCCTCATGCTGTGGTGACCCCCAACCATAAAATTATTTTAGTTGCAACTTCATAACTACAATTTTGCTACTGTTATGAATCATAATTTAAACATCTGATATGCAGATGGTCTTAGGCGAACCCTGTGAAAGGGTCATTTGACCCCCAAAGGGATTTCCATCCAGTTCCAGAACCACTGGTATATACAATAAAGACCACATAATACTACATGACTGTAATCAAGTAACCTAAAATCTCATTTGTTTGCAATCATGTAACCTAAAATTCTATATTTTCTATATAGACAAAATTTCTATATAGACAAACTTTTAGATCCCAGGTAGAGCGCTCAGTCAGTAAAGTGCTTGCCATGCAAATATAAGACCCTGAGTACAACTCCCCAGTACTGGTGTGAAAAGCCAGGTGTGGTGGCACTGCCTGCAATCCCAATGCAGAGAAGATCCTGGAACTCATTGGCCAGACAGACTAGCCTAATTAATCCCAGGATGACTGAGAGGATGGCTCCTCCAGAGTTGAACTAGGGCCTCCATTAGCACCTGCACACACATGCATACTTGTATGTACATTCAAAGGAGCTGGGCTACAGTAGCCAAACTTGCAGTTATGGGGTCTTCTTCATGTTCTTTTCAGTTTCAACTCCCAATGCACCATAAGGAGTAAAATGTGGATCATTGAGAGTTCTCAGAAGTGTTTTTGAGATTCTTCTCATTCTGTCCAGAGATTTCACAGGGGAAGAAGCTCTGTAAATACTGTTGACAATCTCTTAAAATCCTTCCCATATCACTGCATTGAATTGCTAAGTTTTGCTTCACTGTCTTCATTACAAATCTGACCGTGCCTTGGGTAAATCTCAGTTGAAAAGTTATTCAGTTGTGAAGTATGCAATGGACAGAGATCATCACACTCTTTTTTTTTCCTGATTTTTGTTCATTTGTAGAAACTATTTCCTTATTTCAAGTGATTTAGTATTTTCATGTTTATTTCTATTTTTAAATTAAAATTTAGTAATTATTTGTATATCTATGGGTGTTTTGCCTGCATATATATGTCTATGCACCATGTGTGCAGTTCCTAGAGAGGCCAGAAGAGAGCATTGGATCTTAGATCTTATGCAACTGAAGTTACAGATGATTGTGAGCCACCATGTAGGTGCTAGGAACTGAACCTGGGTCCCCTGCAAGAACAAGTGCTCTTAACCATTGGGCTGTCTCTCTAGCTCCATTTTTTTCCAGACAGAGTGTCTCTGTTGTAACTCTGGTTATCCTAGAACTCACTCTGTAGACCAGGCTAGCCTTAAACTCACAGAGATCCACCTGCCTCTGCCTCCCGAATGCTGGGATTAAAGGCATAGGCCATCACTGCCTGGCCAGCTCCATATTTTTTATTAATAATTTAAAGTTATTTTTACATTTATCCTGGGGAATATTCACATGTAATGTTAATATTTATTCGGGGGGAGCATTCATATGTGGAGGGCAGAGAACAACCCTCAGCAATCAGCTGTCCCCTTCCATGTGTGCTCCAGAGATAAAACTCTATCATCAGGCTCAGTGACAAATTCCTGCCCACACACATACTGAGCCATCTCACCTGCTCCAGTATTTCCATGTTTAGACTAAGCTCCTAAACTCCCTGCCTGAAATTAGACACAGAGTTAGACACTGCTGGCCCATGAACTCAGGCTAATGTGTTAAACTGCTGCAGTGTCAAGAAAGCAGATTTACCCTGGAATGTATACACAGATGATCCTAATCCTTCACAAGTGACTTCAATTAATTGTCAGAGATTTCAAGTGATTTGGTCAAAATTACAGATTTGTAGTTTGTCGTATCTTAGTGGTAAAATTGACACTGGAATCCAAAGCTCATTTCTCAGTACGGTTCAATAAATACTCATTGAGTGCTGTTTCTCTGCTTTGAGCTTAGTGTTTTGGAAGATACGCATGTGTATATTGAAAGTATAAAGAGTAAAGTATGGACATAGACGGGAGAGACTACGAGAGAAGGGATGATTACTGCAGAGTATTCAGAGAGATAAGGACGTGCTGCAGGGAGGAAAGCTTGTAAAATACAGAAGCAAGATGGCACATGATGTGAATGTGGAGGAGAGGGAAGGGTATTTTCAGACCAAAGGAACGGTAGGTACAAAGATAAGGTGATAGGAAATAAAGGCATGCATCCAGCAGATTTGGAGTCAGGAAAAGGCAAAGCTTGAATCCTCTTGGTTTGTTGAAGGGAAAGAGCCAGTTGAAAGAGGCAAAAACTCCTGGAGAAGAGTTCCCATGGAGGCAAATGGAATGACAGTTAATGATTGCATGAATTAGCCTTGGGTAGAAGAAGGGGTGTTCCTTCCACTCCAACAGGCAAAACGTGATTGTACAAACAGGAGGTTGCTAATTTCAGGGAGCAACCCCAAGGTTGGTACTAGAATGCTGAAACATACATTTTGTTTGCTTGTTTTCTTTGGAAAGAGTTACAAGAAGTTTAAGAAGTCTATTGAAATCTAAATGGGGGTTGGGGAATGGGGTAGGGACAGGATGGTAAGACATAGCATGAAAAGACACTAGAGAATATAGATTTTGAGCGGTTTTATTTGTCAAATTAAGGGTTTAGGACCTGAAGGTAACAAAGGGTTCTTAAAAGATTTTAATCAATTTATTGTTTCAGTTAGTTTTTGCTATGCCCTGGCAAGTTATGTAGGGTAGAACTGATAGAGGGACGGGAGTTCAGGGAACAAAACCCCTAGAAAATCAGAAGAAGGCTATTGTATTAATTCAGGTGTGAGCTCTCTCTTACCCCATCATCCCCTTTCCCGCTGCAGATACAAGCTGCAGCACCTGGCCTCTCAGTCTCAAGCATTTTCTGATCTGGGCTTCCTGTTTTTGGCTTGTCATCATCCCTGCCACTATGTCAGAGGCTGTTCTAATATTTCTAATTTCTGTGTTCTGATCACTCTCCACCCAGCCACTTCCAAACTTTCTACCTTGGAAAATGGCACTAACTTGTATTTCATAGCGAAACCAAGGTCATTCGATGGGCAGGCTTGATTTATCCCTTTAAGCAAACAAACCTAATTTTATTTCTTCAATCATTCCTTCTCACCTGTTTTAGCAGGCTGACTAATTTTGTGCATCTGAGCATCAATTGTTCTCAGGAATTATTGGGTTCATTATCATTTGCCTTTTTTTCTGACTCTTTCTCCTTCGACATACCAACAGGATTCAAATCCTTACTTTTTTTTTTAACTATATATCCTACTAGATTTGTCTCTTTTTCATTTACTACTAATTTGATGAAATAGTACCAATTCTGGTTTAACTAGTGTTTGATACTTCCTATCCTGGGGCTTCTCAGCTGCCATAGTAACATCTTAGTGCAGATGATTCTTTGTTGTGGGTGGCACCCTGGCTACCATTTGGTGCTTAGTATATCTTATCACTAGTATTTCTCCAGCTGACAACCAAAACCATCTCCAGATTTTGTCAAATAATACCTATCACAACCATGTTTATTGAGAAGCTCTGTTCTAAACTATTCAAGATAATCCATGAAACTGGTCATGTTTACAGATCTCTTTATTGACACTCTAACAGGCATTGCATGAACCCTTGATCACACATTTCTTTGTTGAAACTCCTTTTGACTTAACTACCTTTGTATCTTGAGCTGTCTCTTATTCTCATTCCCTCTCTCTCTCTCTCTCTCTCTCTCTCTCTCTCTCACTCTCGTCCTAAAATACTCATCTCCTCCTGGAATTTATTTTCATTCTTCAGCTCTTTAAGTAACAGACATTCCAATTAAATAACAGATAGGTATCTGTTTCCTCTAACTTCTACTCTGGTTGACCTTACCAAAGTTATTGCTTCAACTGTCAGATATATGTTAATGAATCTAAGTCTCTATCATTAGCCCAGTGATCTCCTGAATTCCAGACCTATACACCCAATGACCACCTGGTATCAACTCTTTGGGTAAATGTTAGACACTTCAAAACTCTACACTACCAGAACAGACAAGTCCTCCCTCTAACCTAAAGTCCCCAACCCAAGAAGATAAGATTTGTAAACCTGTCTTTCTTGAATGGCATGAGCACGTAACCACTTACCAGCATTGTAAACCCGGAAGAGTCAGAGACTCTTCTTTATCCCTACATACCATTGGCTGACATCTTTCTTCTCATTCTCATTTCTACCATCCTCATTCTTGCTCAGTTGTCATCTTAGTTTGGTCTCTCACCACCGCTATTGTCCTGTCCACCCTCTACTCTGTGTATGTAACAGTATCTGTACTACTCAAGTCCGATTTTCAGATTATGTGCTCAGATTATGCCTTTTTTTTGAGACAGGGTGTCATTAAGCAGATTAATTTTTCTTAATGGTTTTCCATAATTTTAAGTAAAAATATTTTAAACTTAGTTTTAAAAAAGTTCAAAAGTTCTCAATCCATTCTCTCTGCTCTTCTCTCATTTTTTGGTTCAACACCCCCTCCCCCCCAAGTCAGTAGCTCCTAGTAGGGAATCTGCTTGGTTCTGTGTCAGGCACAGATTTCTCTGTCTTAGTGCATGTGGACCTTTCTTCCCAGATGGTTCTATTTGTTTCATTTAGCTGCTTTTTCTCAGGTTGCAAAACTTGGTTTAAACCTCACTTCCTCCAGGTTTCTCTGTCATGTTCCCTCTTCTTGTTTTCACAGCACTATCACACTCTCTAAGCACTTCCACATTAAGAATAAATGATGGACTTCCTTCCTGGATCCTGTGAAAAAACACTGCAAAGTAGGGTAGCACTGATGTATTTTGCAGTGTCTAGCATATAGCAAATGTTCAAGCAATGCCTATTAAACAAACATTCAAAGATACTAAACACTTAGGTGAAAAATATGCAGAGGGTAAAGGTGAGTTTAAAATAGTGTGAGAGGCAGAATTAGAAGGATTAATTGCTCAACTAGAGGTAGGAATTGAGGAAGATAGCTAATAGCCAAAGATGAGCTTCAGGTTTCTATTTGGTACCACTTACAGAGACAGGAGGGGATGAGATAGTTGGAGGGCAGATATAATAAGTATATTCACTCACTTTGGATATGATGTGTATGAGATGTGTGTATCCAATAAAAATGATTGTGAGATGAAATATACCTTTTCAAGCTACTGGAAATAATTAGTTTTTTTTTTTTTTTTTTTTTTTACAACCAGGTGAGTAAAGTTTAATAGTGTATATTCTTTAACCAGAATTTCTCTGATAACCCTGATAACTCTTTAGGCCATGGCTGGGGATGTGGTTCAGTGGTAGAATGCATGAAGGCCTCAATTTGTTTGCGAGCACCACAAAAAGAAAACAAGCAAACAAATTAAGAAACAGTTTTGGTATAGAGAATCTTGTTGTGGAGGGCTATCCTGTGCAAAAAGGAGGTACGAGCTGTATCTCTTGTTTCTGCTTAATAGATGCACATGCCCATTGTGTTATGACAATGCAAACATCTCAGTTGTTTTTGGTGAGTGGGAAGGAATCACCCCATCTGTATCTTGGCATGTATGTATTTCTGTGATGTAAAGCCAGAATTCCCAGGCCATTAAATATCATGGTGGACTTGATTTTGGAATGAATCCACCATGATATTGAGCTCTTTTGATCTTTATGTTAATATTGTATATGATTTGGGAATCATTTGTTGTGAAAGACATTACAGACCACCTTGGTACTCATTTATTTAGCCCAACAAAAGTAAAGATATTACTTTAACATACAATCAATAGTAAAATGTATTCGGCTTTTTACATTTTTGTACTGTAGTTCTGAAAGTTGATGTAGCTAATACAAACTAGTAGTTAGTGCTTTATTTCAAGTATTCAAGAGCCATATGTGGCAAGTGTCTCTATCTTACTGGAGAGTACAGGTCAAAAGCTTTAGGGGGAAAAAAAAGGAGAGGAATGGAAAATAGAGGCGTGAGATATCATAAGTCAATAGCAAGTCATGGGTGTCAACAGTTCAGGTGGAATTCTACTTTTAGAGAGAAGCAATTAGGGGAGTGAGGAAATCCAGATCCAATGCTCTCCCATTTTCCTTTCGTTTATAATTTTAAAACACCGTCTTCATTGAATATGGAGAACATGAGTGAATACAATTACTGAGGAGCCGGCGCATAAGGAGGGAATTATTGGTTGTTGAAACCATTAATTGGTAATATATGCAACTTTATTAAATCGTCATATTTGATCTCGCAAGATCGTTTTGAAGCATATAAGGTTATCTTGGTGTGTAAAGGAGGACTCTCAGATTTATAAAAGTGTTAATAAATCATCTTGAGCGGCCTCATCCACCTTTCTGACCGGAAGTCTGTTTGATTGACTGTAGATCCCATGCTCTGTCCTTAAATCCTCCTAGGGCACACAATGAAACATTGCAATCTTCTGGTTTTAGCGAAGTAATTAAGAAGTCTTATGCGATTATTGTATGTCAGAGCTCCCAAGCTATCTAATACCACGCTTGAACTGATTCTGGAAACAATTCACTTGAACAGCGAGATGTAATCTCTGTTGGTTATCATCTGCTGTGGAAGAAGACCCTAACCCATGTTTTTGCTTTAAGAGCACAGCCAAGTGCAGTCAGTAAGCTGTAGTTGTAATTTTTAGAGAAAAAGTAATCAGATTATAGGAGGAATTACGTTGAAGTATTGTTGAGCACGAAATCACCGAAGAAAATCAATCCAGCTAGCTTATTTTTAAGGTCATTTCTCTTTTCGCCAACAGTTCGAGAAAGCCAGTGCAAAGGGGAAGGGCTAAGGCGCAGGGGGGGCGGGCCCTGTAGCCGCGGGTCCGCGCACGCGCAGACATACCGACGTGAGTGAGGGCGTGAGTGTCCGGCGCGCTCGCTTTCCGAACTGTCGTAAAAGGCCCCCGGTGTCGCGCTCACGCAGTCGGGGAGGGCCGGGCCAGGCTGCGGCGGCGGTGATGGTGGCGGGGAGCCGGGATTGCGCGGCGTAGACACGCCGGCCGTTCAGGGTCGCGAACGCTCGTGGGCCGCGATCGGGCGCTCTGAGCTGGGACGGGCCGAGCCGGGCGCAGCCACACGCTTGGCGGCGGCGTTGACAGACGCTCTCCTGAGGAGAGCCGCCCGGCCCTCCTCAGCCTCGCCCGGCCGAGCGCTGTTCGCCGGCCCGCGCCAGCGAGCCCCGGACCTGGCCGCACGGGGGCTGCGGACTCGGGTGAGGGCGCCGGCGGAGGGCGGGGGGAGGGGAGAGGCGCGGCGGCGCTTGCGCGCGGCGGGGGAGGGGCCGGGCTCTGGGGAGAAAGAGGAAGGGCCGTGGCGAGCGGCCGGGGTCGGCGGCAGGGGGATGACCGCGGGTCCTGGGCGGCGCGGAGCGACTCATTGTGTCCGGGCGAGAGTCCGCCCGCGGACACACCCACAGCCTCCTGCGAGGGAGTGGGTGCGGGGATCGCGCCCGGTTGCCGCTGCTCGTCGGCAGGACGGGGGCTGAGGGCCGAGGCGTGGGGGGTGACAATGGAGTGAAGAAGGTAACCCGGGCCGGGAGCCGCCCGGTGCGGGCGAGCACGCGCAGTCCACGGAGCAGAAGACAGACGCATTTGATACTGTGTGGAGTTGGCTGGTTAGTCATTAAAAAAAAAGATGTTTTCTTTATGCTGCCCAGATAATTGATCGGAGTCAGCAGTGGAGCGATGGAAATATCGGTTTTTGTACTGGAGAAATAAAGGTTTCTAGATTATAGGGTTTTATAGATGATGTCTCAAAGCAAGTGTGAGATTGAGCGTCCAAAAAAAAAAAAAAAGGAAGAAAGAAAGAAAAAAAGAAAAAAAATACCAGGAAGTTATAGCGCCTTCATTTAATTTGCTCGTGTCTGTAGTGTGGGGTGACTCCATTGTATTGTTGAGAGCTTTCCTGTTCTTTGATTTATGTACAGAGTGAGTTTAGAACTCCGAAGTAGCAGCGAATCAGCTGACAGAGACTTCATTGTAAGAGTTTTGATAGCTCTTGAACCTGACTTGATCCAAACTTTGTTCCACTTGGCCTTTTAACTTTATTTTTTAGATTTTTAATTTTTTTTTTTTTTTGGAGACCTTTTTAACCAAAAAGAGCAAAATGGGAACAAGATGAAATGAGGTTCCATCTCCTTACCAGTTTGTGTTTACAAGAGCTATTATGGATTTTGAATTTACATAGACATTCTTTCCATAATTCTGATTTTACTTTATTGGGATAGGGCTTTACATAAAAATCAATCATACGTGTGGATGTCAATGTGTGTCTGCATATGAGTGCAGGTGCCTGTGGAGGCCAGAAGAGGATCTAATACTGTGAAGCTGGAGTTAAGGGAGGTTTTGCACTGTCCTTTGTAGGTGCTGGGACCGAAGTTGGGTCCTCTGCAAGAATAGTAAGCAAGCGCTCTTGGCTCCAAACCATCTCTCCAGCTCCAGATCTTCATTTTGATAGTTTGTTACTGTGTGTGGCTTTAAATTTTGTTTTGTTTTGGTTTGTTTGTTTTCTTTTGGTTAGAATGTTTATGTAAAAACTGCTAACTGTAGTCTTTTGTTACATTGTGACACAGGTTAGAAGGAAGCTCTTCTACTCTGAAAAGAAACAAATTATTTAGCTTTAAATACTACTTTTGTAGTGGGAGTGCTCTGCATGATCTCAAGCCTTTAATCCCAACACTTGGGAGGCAGAGGCAGGTGGGTCTCTGTGAGTTCAAAGCTAGCATGGTCTACATAGTGATTTCTAGGACAGCCAGAGCTAAGTAGGGATACCTTGTCTCAAAACACCCACCCAAAAATATATATTAGGTTTGTTTCTCTCCTAGGGTTTAACTATTGAAAATTATTTCATTTTCTCCTGCTTGCTTGTTACCTAAGAGTCTGAGTAGTTTTTTGTTTCTGTTTTTGTTTTTAAATTAGTGAGGATATTGGTGAGTTGGCCAGAATGACATTGGGGAAAAATTATCAAGAGTCTGGGCTGTGGTGTCATACATGTTTGATTTCTTTTATCAACCTTCCCATTGGTCTCTTGTTTATTGTGTCACTCATATCTCAGATGTTTCACTAGAATTAGTTGGCCATCAGCTCCTAGACTCAAAGATCTTCTGTCTTGGCCTCCTGAGGAGCTGGGACTGTAGGTTTCTGCCATTGTAATTGGGTCTAGAGTTTGAAGAAAGGTATGATAAAAATTTGTTTAGTGAAGAATTATGCTAGCTGAGGTTATATTAATTAAGTTTCATGTTAGTATTCCATATTTGTGACTAATTGAGACATGGCTCTGTTGATGTTCCAAGAGAACAGTTTACTTGCATAAAGCAAAGGTGTAGTTATTCAGAGGGTACTTTTGAGTACATATTTTTTCTTTCAAGTTGAACATAAGAAATAGAAAACTCATAGCATCAAACCATTTAGAGCTTTAGATCTTTATTCTACCTATGTTATGGTAAAGAAGGGCTTGGATATCATGCTTTAGTTATGGCCTAGTTGTATATGCCCCTACTTTGACCTCAATGCCATGGGCTGCGACTTTAATAGGGGGAAAATATGATAGTACAAAGAAATAGTAATTAAGATTTGTTAGAACTTGGCATTAACTTTCTGGGGGGTAACATTATCTTTAAAAATTTCATAGCTAGAGATAGTAGATCTAGGTTTTAGATGTAGTGTGGTTGGTATGCATTGGATCTGTGAGTTTATTGTTTACCTTTACCTTTCCTGGGCTTATAGCCTTCTCAACTAGTAAAATGAGTATGGGTTTGATAAATATGCATTTCTGACCTCTGTTTTTAGGTGTGTGTGTATGCCACATTTAATAGCTTCTATTTTTAGTTCTTTTAGTTCTGTCCTGATAATGTTGGGTTTATCAGGTTAGCTCTCCAGAAAAAAAAAATGTTCTATAGAGAGTATAAATGCTGTCATGATGTATGTATGCAAATGAAATACATATATAGGCATTAACCTATGATGAGACCATATTTGTTCCAGGTAGTAGTAGATAGTGCTGTCCATTGGAGAAATTACTCAAATGTTTTGTTTGTGTTTTCCTGAGATAGGGGTTTGCTATGGCCTGATTCTGATTATATATTCCAGTCTGGCCTCTAAGATGTGACAAACTCCTGCCTAAGCCTCCAAAGAGCTAAAGATTACAAGTATGAGCTGCTGTGTCCGGCTTTACCAAATTTTTACAACTTACAGGAAGTTCTAAACATGAATTCTCCCTCTTTTTTTATTTTTTATTTTTTAGACTAGGCTCTTAGGTATCTCAGGCTGACCTTGAACTCACTGTAAAGCCAAAGAGTATCTTGATTTCTGATCCTCTTGCTTCTACCTTTCAGTTGTTGGGTAGTGTGAGCTACTACGTTGTATATAAAATTGACACTTTTGATTACTTCTGATAAGTTTTGCTTTGGTTGTTATTGTTTTTGTTTTTGAGACAGGTTCTCACTATGCAGCCTTGGCTATCCTGGAACTTGCTATGGTAGACCAGGCCTTTAACTCATTAGCTCTCAACCTGCCCTCTGCCTGGAGTATGTTGACATTAAAGGTATATGCCACCACACCTGGCTTAATGTTATTTAAAAAATAGTCCTGAGAACTGGGTGTGGTGGTGCATGCCTTTAATCCCAGCACTCAGGAGGCACAGGCAGGTGAGCTTGAAGTCTGCTTGGTTTTCATAGTGGGTTCTAGGACATCCAGAGACCCTCTCTGGAAAAAAAAAAAAGTCCCATATAACTTATTTTTATTTCAGAAATGTGTAATTATTGTTCAATAAAATCCAGGATTATATTTAGCATCTTGTACTCTATTCTCTCTTGTATCACCCACGTTGCTGTCCAGGTTTCTACAGGTACTCAGAAATTGACATCAGATGAAAAGCAAGTTACAAATGATAAAAACACATTGCAGCCGATATTTTACACAGAGGTTCTACATTATGATTTACTCAAGAAGTATGTATTGAATGTCTCATGCTGTAGGCACTGCCACTGGTCTGCAGAGATGGAAGCACCTGCCTTCATGGAGTAGACATTCTGTTGAGTGGCAACCTTATAAATAGGTAGTGGTGGGTGTCTTGAAGAACATAAGACCATGTAGTAGAGAATGAAAGGAATTTGGGATCTTGTATGGATTGAAAGGTGGCTCAGCCAGTTTTTAGAGGTAATCTCAGGTGAGATACTGATGATGGTGTTACTTATATAGGAACATGTCCATAGATTTTAGAGGTGGAGACTGAAGATTGAGTGAGAAAAAGGGATGGGGAAAAAGGGGTAGAGTGCTTACCTAAAATTTTCAATGGCCTGAGTTCAATCTCCAACACTGAGAAAAGGGGAGATGATATGGGTGGTTCATTAGTAGAATTCTCATCTGTCTTCTTGTATCTGTGCATGTGTATGCCTGTTCATGTGTATACAGAGACCAGATGATAGAATGTTGGACTTCAGATATGTATTAGTCAGGGTTCTTGAGAGGAATAGAACTTATAGAATGAATCTATTTATATGTAGAAAGGGGATTTGTTAGAGTGGTTTACAGACTGTGGTCCAGCTAGTCCAACAGTGATTGTCTACCAATGGAAAATCCAATAATCCAGTAGTTCAGTCCATGAGGCTGATTGTCTCAGCTAGGCTTCAGTATATGCTGGAATCCAGAAGAACTACTTCTAATGCCTATGAAGGAATAAACTTGCCAACAAGAATGAGGGCAAGTTGGCAAAGGTTAAAAGCCTCCTTCTTCCATGACCTTATATATGCTGCCACCAGAAGATGTGGCCCAGATTAAAGGTGGATCTTCCCACCTGAAAAGATCTGGATTATTTAGTTAAGAAAAATTCCTCATAGGTGTACCAAGCCTCTTGAGTTTTAATTAATTCTAGATATAATCAATTTGACAACCAAGAATATGCTGTCTACTTTGTTTCTTCTGAAGTTGGGGTAGGGGTAGAGATAGGAAACAGGGTCTGTCATTGGCCTGGTATTCAGTAGGGTAGACTGGCTGTTGTGTGAGCCTTAGGGATCTACCTGTCTTCCCCTCTCCAGCACTGGTATTACTAAGGAGTGTCCACATTATAAGTAGTTCCTATAACCTCTTGGTATATTTTAGTCATTCTACCACCTGTGTATGGGTATTTGTTATTTATCTTAAAGTTTTTTGTTTTTGTTTTTATTTTTTTGTTTTGAAACAAGGTCTAACTATATAGATTTGGCTGGCCTGTAGCTTGCTATGTAGACCAGGTTGACCTTGAACTTACAGAGGACAAGCTCTGTCTCCTTAGTGCTTGGATTAAAGGTATGTGGCACCATGCCCAGCCTAGTTTTTTAAATTTAACCTATTTTTTCTAAGCAATATTTTGAATTCATTTTTGAATCAGCTGCTGTCTGAACAGGATTTTAAAGATAGTTTCAAGAGGATAAAAGTGAAAAATATCAGCATCCCAAAGTCATTCTTTAATTTCTTATTTCCACTGCTTAAAAAAGAAACACTTTCTATCTCAAAAATTACTTTTCTGGGACCAGTAAATGGCTTCATGGGTTTGCTGTGTAAGTCTCACAACCTGAATTTTATCCTTGGACCCACAGTAGGAGAGAACCACTTTTTGAAAGTTGTCTTCTGACCTCTGCACATAAACCATGGCGTACATGTGCCATATACACATCATGTACCTACATCAATAGAATAGGAATTTTTCTAGGGGCTACAGATGAGCTCAGTGATAGAGCATTTGCTTAGCCCAGCTGGACCCTAGGTTTGAATCGTAACATTGCAGGGGGAAGAAACAGAAGGAAAACTATCCTTTTGTGTGTGTGTGTGTATACATTAGTATTTCTTGCCTTTTCCCTCCTGCCTGCTGGCTATGTATTGAACACAGGCACATGCTCTGCCATTTAGCCTCTTCCCTTCAGCCCCCATGATCCTAATATTTGGTTTTTAATTTTTTTTCTCCCTTTCTTTCTTTTCCTCCCTCCCTTCCTTTCTTCTTTTATTTTGAGACAGTGTCTCTATGTAGCCCTACATGGAACTCACCATGTAGACTAGGCTGGCCTTGAATTTACAGAAGCCTACCTGCTTCTGTCTCCCAAGTGTTGGGGTTAAAAGCTTACACCATCATACCTGGCCCTGCTTTTACTCTTATACATGTGTCTAGAAAGCAGCTCAAAAGTGTATGAATGAGGAGTTGAGTGTACTTCAAAAAGTGCTAGGTTGAAGTTATTTCACAGTGGCACTAAGTTTTTATTTGTTGTATTAATAATGTTATCAGGAGTTGACATTTGCACTAGCATAAGTCATGCAGTGGGCATTTGCCCTTTTCACTGTACTCACCATGAGGACAGCGGGCACCTGTACTAGCCATCACTGTACTCACCATGATAACAGTGGACAGCTGTGTTTTTATACTCATAGTGGTTACACGTATAGTGTAAAAAGTGCTATTGCATTTAAGAATTTTCTTTTTAAAAATTTAAAAATTATTTCTTATGCATATGGCTGTTTTGCCTTCATGTATGTCATTGTACTGTGTGTTTGCCTGGTGCCTACAGAGACCAGAAGAGGGCATCAGATCTCCTGGAAATAGAGTTACAGATGGTTGTGAGCTACTATGTGGGTGCTAGGAATTGAACCCAGTTTCTCTGGAAGAGCATGAAGTGCTCTTAACCACTGAACCATCTCTCTAGCACCTTAAGAATCTTAATCAGCCAGGCAGTGGTGGTGCACACCTTTAATTCTAGCACTGGCAAGGCAAAGGCAGGGGATCTCTGTGAGTTCCAGGACAGCCAGAGTTACAATAAGAAACCTTGTCTCGAAAAACCAAAAAAAAAAAAAAAAAAAGAGAGAGAGAGAAAGGAATCTTAATCATTATTATCTTCTTCCTCTTCCTTCTTCCTTTTATCCTTATTCAATTTTTGTTTTGTTTTGTTGTCTGTTTTTGTTTTTCAAGACAGGGTTTCTCTGTTGTAACTCTGGCTATCCCAGTACTCCCTCTGTAGACCAGGCTGGCCTTGAACTCACAGAGATCTGCCTTCTGCTGTAGAGTGCAGGGATTAAAGATGTGGGCCACCACCCCCTGGCTACTTCTTTAGTTTTTTGAGACAGGATTTTCCTGTGTAGTTTTGGCTGTCCTGGAACTCACTCTTTAGACTAGGATATAAGTTAAGGATATGAGTTAAGGCTAGTCTAATGGGATTGTAGTCAAGCCTGACCTAGAATGAAAGACAATTTTTAAAAAAAGTAGTCTGAGGATGTAGCTCAGTTGATAGAGTATGCCTGATAACCTGGGATCAATCCCAGTACTTGGTTGCTGTGGTGACACATGCCTCTTGGGAAGTAAAGGTGATAAGATCAGAAGTTCAAGGTCACCTATATATCAAGTTTGAGACCATTGTGGTATACAAGAAATTCTTAAAAAAGAAAAACAACAATATCCACAAAAATTATTTTGTAACATCATGTGATGAAATAGGAAGGATGTTAGGTTATGTCGCACTTCTGCATAATGGAATGTGGTACTTGTCTGAGGAAAACATGTATAGTTAATAAATGAAGTGAATGTGCCATTTCAAGGGGAACAACTGAAGGTCTCTTTAAGCTTTTAACCTTAGAAAACTCACCCATTATTAGGAGCCTGGCAGTTTCTCAGGACTTTACTGAGGAAGTGGAGACAGTCATAGTGGGGCTCGAAGCATGCTGGTGGCTGAACCAGGCCCAGAGAGTGGTGGGGGAGAACAGAACTGCGTTCTCCTTTTCTCTTGCAGTTGCCCAGTCTGGCTTCAGATTCGCATTTCTGCCTTAGGCTCCTGAGTAGCTGGGATTACAGGTGGATGCTGGTGTGCCTCACTGTGTGCTGTTATAAACAAAATCTGTTCACTTCTGCAAGATGTGCATTCAGTATTTTTAAAAATGACAACTATATCATATTAGAAAATCACAAATAGGTAAAAGATGTATATGAAGTGCAAGACAGAGTGGAAGAGCTTTCTTTTTGTTTGAGACAGGATTTCATCCCTATGTTCTATGTTCATTCACTATGTCTGGGCTGGCTTTACTGTGTAGCTAAGGCTGATCATTCTGCCTTAGGCCTCCAGGTCCTAATATTACCAGCATGTACCACAACATTTGGCAAGCAACAGACTTTCAGTGCAAAAAGTTTGAAAAGTTCGGCCACTACAGCTTCAGATTTTATATTGCAGCTGTCCTCTGTTAAACTACCCTTTTCACTATACTTACCTAAGAAAGTTATTAAAAACACTACTTCCTTTTTATATTAAATAATTACATGAAACTGGATTTTCTTATAATTTAACCAGCACAACCTATCATAGGTTCAAAACTAAAGCAGATACAGGAGCTGGCTTTTGGCTGTGAAGCCAGACATTAAGGGATTCATGAAAATGTATAGCATTTCCTTCTTAGTATACTTAGCATTAGTATAAATGCTTTTGGAAGCATTTATAAGTGTAAGTTTTTAGTGTATAATACTACTATTGCTTTTACTAATGTACTTTGGATATTTCTCAGTTTTACTTTCAAATATATTATTAGTAGATAAAAGCTATACATTAAAATTGGGATCCTTAGGGTGTGAAGAGCTTCAAAAGCCAAAAAACCTGAGAAACTACTGCTACAGAGAATTACCAGTTGTAAACATTATCTTTTAAAAAATTTTACTACGTTTGTTTATTTGTGTATGTGACAATGCATACACTTGCAACATGACACATGTGTGGAGATCAGAGAACAACAGTCAGTTCTCCTACCATGTAGGTCCTGAGGACTGAACTTAGGTCATCAGGGTAGGCAGCAAGCACTTTTACTGCAGCCATCCTGTGGGCTATGTCTTTTTTAGTTTCTTAATGGTAAATGAATCTGTGCTTTTTCCCTTAACTTTTTTTCTCAGTATAGTTAGAGTGTGGATGGATGGGGGAAGGGTCTAGAACCTGGGGCTTCCTTTCTACGTGTTAGGCAAGTGTGGTACCACTGAACTATATCCTTGCAATTTTTCAATTATTTTAAAGAGAGTTCAGCAAACCCTGATGGAATGTCAGCTCTCCTCTCTAAGTTTTGGGATGGAGAGTAAGTAAAGTTTGTAGATGGTGGTTGTGGATTAGCTTTATGTTGTTGTTTGCTTTTTCACAAGCAGTTTAAAATTGTGGTAACTTTAGAATTTGAAGTGAATAGTGTGAGTTTCTTGGATAAGGAAGCAGATGAGCATTCTAGGCAGCTAGATGCTATAACAAGCAGTTCCTCCTAGAAAAAAAGGTAGCAGGGGGTAGTGGAGTGGGCATGGAGGAAAGTGGGAGACTCTGAGGACAGAGGTAGCAGGCCCTTTGATTTCTTAGCCACATTATCTCTCTTCATTTTGGAATTTCTGTCAGTTAGATGACAGAAATTTTTTTTGCCAAAAATGAACTTTTGATAAATGTGATTAAATTACATCCCTGACGTGATCCTGGACTTTATTTGCAAATCTCAGTGGTAAAATAATGTTTAAATATGTAAGCTTATTTATTTAATTATTTTATTTATTTGTTTATTTACTTTTATGTGCATTGGCATTTTGCCTGTATGGAGGTCTGTGTGAGGGTGTTGTACCCCTTGGAACTGGAGTTACAGACAGTTGTAAGCTGCCATTTTGGTGCTGGGAATTGAACCTGGGTCTTCTGGAAGAGCAGCCAGTGAGTGCTCTTAACTGCTGATCCATCTCTCCAGCCCAACTTTTTAAAGAGTTGGATGGATTTTACAAAACCTAAGCCTAATAGCTAAGTTCTCGAATACAGACTAATGTTTATTTAATGAAAAAATAACATAAAATATTTAGAGAATGTAAAATATTGCTTATGTTTTTGATGACATTTTCTATGAAGTTACATTTCCCTTTAAAATTCCTTATTTATTACTATAAATTTGTATATGATACATGTTAGTGTGGATATGAACTTAGCACAGTGTACATGTAGAGGGAAAGAGGATAACTTTGAGGAACTGAGTCTTCTACCATGAGATCCAGGGACAGAACTCAGGTCATTAGCTTTCAGTGAGTATCCTTAGCTGACTCACTAACCCTCAGAGCCCACCAGCTCTACTTTTCCTCAGCATTAGAACAAACTGCATTTTTTGTTGTTAAACACCAAATGAAGTATGGTCCATGATGTAGGAAAATAAATGGCTCAAAACATTAAGATTTGACAGTACAGCAAGATGCTCATCTCCTCAGAGACATGAGAAGGAAGACCAGCTACATAGCAGAACTGTTGTTCTGGGCATATGACTGAGCAGAATGACAAGCATAATCTATGTGGTTTAAATTGTTGATTTACTCAGACAGTTAAATCTATATGTGTGTGATGTCTGTCCAGTAGTATTCTCTCCAATCCAGTATTCTTCTGTCAGTCAGAGTCCCAGTTCTTTGTTAGAATTTTTCTTTCTTTAGAACATATTCTCTAATATTATCTAGATTACATACTTTGTCTGACCTAAACCATATATGTAAAACACAAATTTTATCTAAACAAAGCTTAAGGTATAATTTTCTCCCCACAAATTAGATACTATATTTATTTGGAAGAGTTGTTTTTTGAGATAGGGTCTTACTATGTAGCCTAGCTCGCCTAGAACTCTACATAGAGCAGACTAGCCTTGAACTCAGAGATGTGCTTGTCTCTGTCTCTCAAGTACTGGATTAAAGGGAGTTCGCCACTATTCCCGTGTAGATTCTACATTCTCAAGCAGCATCATGCTTTTTAGTTTTCTGGCATTATTTTTACTTAGTTATTCCAGCCTTGTTTGGGGGGCTTTAGCAGCTTAAGGTTTTGGCCTTTTCTTCAGGAGAGATTTGAGAGTCACCACTTGAGTGAGTGAGGTAGACTAGCTTGGAGTAGGTGTACTTGAGAACTGAACTCATTTCTTCCCTCACCCCCGAAGAAGGAGAGGAAAGACTGGAGGAAAGAAGGCTTTGCCTAGATGATTGAATGCGATTTGGATTTTAACTTAAAAAATAAGTGTTTTATTTAGCTTTCATTTACAAATGTTATTTTAATACAGCACTCTTTTGAAGTAAATATTTCATTTTCAGATGAAGAATTTTAGATAGGGCGTGATTAAGAACTTGCTAAGATGTGTCATGCTTGTGGGACTATAGGGCTTAAGTCAGTAGAATTTGAGTCACCAAGTCAGAAACCCCACTTTTTGGGAGTTCATTATTTTTATATTCTTTCTGAGGAAGACAGGGTGTGTTTTTATTTTTTCATGGGCATGGTCTTTCTCCAACAAGAGAGGAGAATTGATGACACTCTGTATTATAACTGTGAGGAACTTAATTTCTATGTACTTTTCTGCGTGTGCTAACTTTTTTACAGTAGACTTTAAAAATCAATTGAATTGATAATAGAACAGGTCACACATTTTACAGGTCAGTGAGTTTTGACAAATGTATATATCCATGTAATGAACTGCCAGTCAGGAGGTAAAATGGCCCATCACCCTGGGTGTTCCTTTGTATTCCTTTGTGCTCAATCACCTTCATCCCCAGACAGGCAGTTGTTTAGAGTTTAATGTGGTGCTCCTTTGTGTCTGGTGTTGCATTCATCACATATTTTCCTTCTAGTATTTTATTAATAGTTGCAAATGCTAGAAAGTGAGTGGGTTTTGCAGTGGACATTCAGATTCTATAATTAATTTGCTGGGTTTTTTCTTCAAATTTCTAGTCATCTGTTCCTCTATCAGTCAAGCCTTTTAATGACTTCTTCTCTAAAACAATTATTAGATTTATTCATTTTATTGTGTGTTTTCCCTGTGTATATGTATGTATATGCACCATGTGTGTGCTTCTGATCTTGAAGGTCAGAAGAGGGCATTGGATCCCTTGGAACTGGAACAGTTGTGAGCTGCCAATGTGGGTACTGAGATTTGAACCCAGGTTCTCTGCAAAGGCAACAAGTGCTCTTAACCACCAACCCATCTGTCCAGCCCCTTTTAGTACTTCTTGTTTGTTTGTTTGTTTATTTATAGACAGGATCTTCCTTTGTAGTCCTTGAAACTTGAATTCCTGCTTCCATCTCCTTTAGTGTTGGAATCACAGACACGTGTCACCATGCCAGCTGGTTTTTTGTTTTAAATTTGTTTTAAATTAAATTGGCAGAGTTTGGGCTTTAGCTCAATCAGGAGCTCCAACTTAGCATGTACAAGGCCCTGAGTTTAGTCCCCAGCACCATAGTGAACAGGAAGAAAACAAATTTCAGGCATCTATGCTTTTTATTTCCCACACTACAGTTTCTAGCTGGCAATGATGTGCACACCTGTATTAATGAGCATTGAAAAACTGAAGCCCAAGGAATACAAGTTTGTGGCTAGCCTGGGCTGTAGAGCAGAACTCGGGGGAAAACAAACAAACAAAAAAACCAAGCAACACTCCAACAAATTAAAAGTTTATTTCATTAATCACAGTTAATACTTTTTACATTTTTTGCTTCTAAACTTTATTTGCAGTGAAATGCATCATCTTTTTGTCTCTTTTACTTCACTACGCTGAACAGTAAGTGATAGTAGATTACAGAATGGCTGTTATTTAAAAAAATGAAACAGAGGAGTGTTCACAAATTTCCTTGGTGTTTAGTGCAGTTTGCCTGGAATATGTGGTGTGAATAAAGAAGTTTCACAAGGGATTTGCCCCAATCTGAATTACTCTAAGTAAGACCCTAACCCCAAGTATTAGGACTGTAGTTTTAAGTGCTTAGGTTGAACTCATTCATTCTAAAAGTCCCTTTAGAACCTAAAGTTTAGATGGACTCATTCAGATACTGTATGTCTACTTTCTTCCCCTCAGCAGAGGTTCCAAAGTTCTGTGTTGCTGATTGGCATCTCACTATATCTAAGGCCTGTCTAAAACTGATCATCCATGTACATCTGTGAACATCCATTTACAAACATGTATTTTTGTACGTTTTCAGACCTTGGTGTGGAGTTACTGGATGGCAGATTAAATGTCTGAATAGCTAACTATTAGGAGCTTCAGAGCGTATAGCATTTGATTATGCTGCTTCTTGGAGGTTGGCTCTTTTTACTTTTAGCCTTTCTTTGGTTGTGTAGTGGGATCTTACTGTAGTTTTAATTTACATTTTTCTACTGATTTAGAGATACTGAGCATTTTTCAGGCATTTACTAGCCAGCTTTTTTTTTTTTTTAAATATCTGTTTACATCTTTTGTCCATTTTTTGTTAGTTACTGTGCGGTGTTAGAGTCTTATCACCTCATGGTTCTCAATCTATAGGCCATGACCTCTTTGGGGGGTCTCCCAAGACCATCTGCATATCAGATATTTACAATTCATAACAGTAGCAAAATTACAGTTATGAAATAGCAACAAAAATAGGTTTATGGTTGGGGGATCACTGCAGCATGATGAACTGTATTATAGGGTGGCAGCATTAGGAAGGTTGAGAACCACTGGCCTAGAGTTTATCATGCATTCTCTAGGTATATGTGTGCTTAAATTTAAATTACATACGCATTTTTAGCATTCTCTGTTTTTTTCTCAGCTCTTCACTGGTATCTCTGAAGAGCAAAAGGTTTTGATTTCCATAATGTCTAGTCCATCAGTTAAAAAGGAAACAATTAGTGCCTTTTCTGCCCTTGATCATCTGCCTATTTTCTTGCAGAAGTTTTATGGTGTAGGTGTTAAGATTATTTTTCTGTTTGGTGGGATGCAGAGACTGAGACACATTTTTTCCTGTTGTCACTTGTTGGAAATAGTATGGTGATATTTATAGTTCTTTCTGGGTTCTCTGTTGTTTCTTTTTGTTGGTAGTATTTAGGGGGGTGGGTGGAATCAGGGCCCTGGACATGCTAGACAACTACTGAACCACAGAGCAATGGTACCCATTGTCCTCAAGTGCCTTTGTAAGCTAGTTAGTGTGTCTGTTGCTTGCTTTTTGTTTGTTCCGACTGTTTGATGTTCCAGGTTTCATCCCTTCTCTTGCCTCTTTTCAGTTGATTACAATGTATTTTAACTCCACTGCTGGTTGATTTTTGTTTTATTTATCTTGTTTTGCATTTGTGGTCACTTTGGATTTGTAGTATACCTTTTTAACTTTATCACAGTCTGTCTGCCTTTAAGGAATAATAGACTATTGTTTCATTTATAATATAAGTAATTTCTACTACTCTGGAGGTTGAGGGAAGGATCACAAGTTTGAGGATAGACCCTGAAACTTGGGAGATATGGTGTGAAAATGAAAAAAAATAAAAAGGACTGGGATTTATCATGGTGGGGGTCTACCCATCACATAAGAGGCCCTCTGGTACCAGAGAGCTGCCACAGTGAAGTAGAAGAAACATTAGTGTGTCTGAACCTTGTGCTAGCATCTGTCTTTCACTGTGATTTGGGAAGAGTTTCTCTATGTGAGGTAAGAAAAATAATCCTTGTGTGTTCTGTGAGGGAAATGCTAACAGTGTACATTTTAAGTGACAAGGTGGTGGTGGTTTATAGATAGCTGTAGAATTTGGTGAGTTCTGAACAGAGCTGTGATGTTTGACAAGGTGACTGGATCACAAACACTTCTAGAAGTGCACTAGCATTAGAATTCAGAGCATTGGTGTATGGTGTTTGGGGGCATTAGCCAGTGAATTCAGACTAGACTCTTAAAAAAAATTCTTGTTCTGTTGTGTGTACTTTTTATATATAAGGTGAGTTTGGCTTTTATTTTAAAATTACCAGCTTTTGTAAGCTTTTATGTTGACTTTTTTCCATTCAAGTTACATGCATCCCTTTTTAGGGCTATATTGCTTGTGAACATGGTAAACATTGTGTCTATGTTTTTACATGATAGCGGCTCTCAGCAGATCTGGAATACATATTAACAGGCTTTAAAAAAACCCTCATTTTATATTGTTAGAGTTTTTTTTTTTTTTTTTTTTTTTTTTTTTTTTTTTTTTAATTTGGCTGGAACAGATGCAAAAGTAGCCTGGCATTCGGGAGCCCAGGAACCACACAGCTCTGACAGGAAGGTTCCCTGATAGTTGGGAGCCCAGGGACCATATAGCTCTGAGGTGGAAAGGTGTCCCCAATGTTGCAGCTCTGAAGGGAAATATCCCTGGCTGAGCTGTTCTTCTTGCCTCTTGGTGACTGTCTCCACTTGGGAGGAAGGCAGCAGCTGAAGCTGCTTCCCCTCCCTACCCCATGTAGAGCCCAGAAGGCTGTTCTTTATACAGTGACCCCGAGGGGCGGAGCCTCCCAGGGTGGCCTGTGATTGGTGGGGTTTTTTACCCTTATGTGGCAAGTCCAGAGAGGGATGAGGCGCCCAGCTTAGAGCTATTTGTGTTAGTTGGGGCCACTTCTGTGCTGCTCTGCCAGGTTGGGGTACCCTGCAGCTGGCTGGGAATGGTGTCCCTGATAGTCCCAGGGGGAAGCTTTTTTTTTATGGGAGGGGGGATCTCAAGTTCCAGAGCTCCTCAGCCTTGCAGAGCCAGATTGCCCCAAAAGGGAAATATAATGGCTCCCAAGTGGTCCTCAGCACCATTTGGGGTTCATAGTGGGTACAATGGGTGGTGACCGGGTCTCCAAGGTCCCCAGCAGGGTGTTGAGGGAGGCAAACATTAGCCCTGAACAGCAAGCAGTTGACAGCAAGAGGGGCTAGGTTTGCTGGTGAGAGTCAGATTTGCTCCCCGGCAGAAACACAAATAGCTGTGAGGTGCCATTTTGGGCTAGGAGCAGGTAGTCAGCAGCCCAGTCCTCAGTCCGGTCTGCGTGGTGTCGTAGCCACCTGCTGGGCCCACCTTGAAGCAGTTCTCTGTTGGCAGAGGCAGCTTGACAGTTTGACAGCTTGACAGCTGGAGGAGGTTGGTATGGGGCGGGGCTGAGACTGAGCTCCTCCCACAAGGAGGGGTCTGCAGAGCTTGGGCTGTGGACTCTGAGGGGAGCTCAGGGGAGGGGCGTGTCAGGGGTGGAGCTCTCCACAGACAGGGAGCCCTGTGCTGTGGACTAGGTGTCGGGCGGAACCCTCCCAAAGGGGAGCCCTGGGCTTTATAGTGGGTCAGGGCCCTCCAGACATTAAAGCCCTGTGCTGTTGAGTGGTAGAGGGTGGGATTCTCCAGACTCAGAGCCCCACACTGTGGACTGTAGGGGGGAGGGGCGCGGGACTCTCCAGTGTGTAGCTCCATGCTGTGGACTCTGCTTGTTGCAGAGCCCCAATATATATCACTGATTATTAGCATCTAGACAGATTTTGGGATTGTTCTTCTTTTGTTTTTTAAAGAAAAGTATTAATTTAAAAATTAAATACAAACCTATTGCCTGTCAATACAGATTCTTAATGAGAAAATACTTTCCAAAACTACTTTCATAAAAGAGAGCTGCATTATTTTTATTTATTTATTTATTTATTTTAAATTTCCTTGTCTGGCTTCATAGAAGATGACTGGTCCTGCATCTGTCATTAACTTGTAATCCTGCTTCCTGCTGAAGGGTGATGCAGGTGAGAGGGTGGGAGCTTAGTGGTAACGTAGAAGATGAAAGAACAGATAGCTTTACATCTAGTGAATGTTCTCCTCTTGTTAAACTGGAGTGATGTCTTAGGACCTTTGTGATTCTGTAGGCCTTTATCTAGTTTTTTGGCTGTGGAAAAATACCCAATTACCCTTTCCTAACAGTAATCATTTTGGACAAATAGCTGTTTGAAGTTGAATCACACCTTTGGAAAAATGTAAATTGTCTATCAGATAATGGTTTCTTTTTCATTCTTTTAGGTAACTTGTTGCATTAAAAATATGGTTAATTCAGAGAACCTCTGTCCATCCATTTCACTCTGATTTTTTTTTAAATTTTATTTATTTATTTTTGGTCAGGTTTCCCCAAGAAATTCCCTTTTCCCTAGGTGAGACATTTAGATAAAAGCCAGCATTCCCTCAGGAGCTTGAAAATAGTTTCTACTTGTTAAAAGGAGTCATTCTCCTTATCTTTGGCAAAAGGGACGTGTGTCTCCTCCACTAACCTATGACTGGTGCCTATTAGCTGGTCTCTAAGCTCCCTGAGTCACTACTCTGAAGCCCTCATCCCAGTTCACAGGCTCCCTTCCTCCCAGGCACTGGTCCTCTGTAACCCTGGAAAAATTTTCTCTGTTGCTTCTCTCTGCTTTCCTTGAGAGATGACCTTTGCAGGTTGAAATAAACCCCTCCCCCCCCTTTTTTTCTTCTTCACCCACGGAGAGGCTATTTTTAGTTTCTTTACTGGGTCCATTTCACTTTTGAGACATTATCTTGCTACCTTTCATCTGCAGCCCAGGCTGACCTTGAACTTTGGTAGTACTCTGGCTGCAACCTTCCAAGTGCTGGGATTGCATGTGCCACCAGAGCTAACTTTCTTTTTCTTCATGGAAAGCTTTTCTGGTATACATTCACCTTAAAAATTAGACCAGGTTCTAGGGCTGTTTCAATTTGTGTGTCTGACATTACACCGACATATAGCAGTGTTTGAATTACCTACTGATTCACCCCATATCTGCTAAGCTAGAACATAGTAAGGACAGTTCTATGTTATCTTTGTATTTATAATAAATATGTAGAGCATCCTAGCACATTTAAGATACTTGGACAGTGTTTATTACACAGCAACTTAAATAACAAAACTGTATTGCCTTAGAGTTCTGGAGGTGAGTGAGGTTCAGGATCAAGCACTTGGCTGTTTCTGCAGTTACCTCTCTCTTTGCTTTCCAGTTAGCCACTTTTTTGCTGTGTCTTAAAAGGACACTGGTTAGATCATATTAGGACTCATCCATATGCCCAAACTTAATATGACTGTGAGCCAGGTGAAGTGGCTCAAGTCTGTTACCCCAGCACCAGGAGGCTGAGGCAAAGGACTGTAAAGTCAAGGCTGGCCTGGGCTACATAGCTCTAAGCCAGCGTTACCTTCAAAAGTAAGTCTGTTTGAAAAACAACAAAAAGTCTCTCAGTCTCTCAGTCAGTCACTCTCTCTGTCTCTGTCTCTCTCTCTGTCTCTCTCTGTCTCTCTGTCACACACACACACATATAAAAAAGCAAGTGACTTAGTTCTCAAGTTTTATTTTCTTGTTTATCTGCCTAAGTTTTATTTATCTACCTAGCTTACTACCATTTGAAGAATATTTACTTTTTCATATCACAAAACTAGATAAAACATTCATAAACATACTCAAGCATGTGTGTGCCCTGTGTAGTAACTATTTTTAATGCATTATCACAGAATGTTAGCAAGAAAGTGTGCTTACTTGTAAATTTCCCAGTAGTAATTTGAAGTCACATAAGTCAGTCATTTTCCTATAGCAGTTCCTGTATTATGCAGAATTTTTCAGTGGAATCCCAGTGGAATGGCAGATAATTTAGGAGTTATCTTTTCACATGGTGTTCCCTGCTCCAGAGTCCTACTTCCCTCTTATGTAAGACTTTTGGAGCTATTGGCAGGGGGAACTTTGTTATCACTCAGTTGTCACCTACATTTTCTAGAGCCTAGGGGAGCTTTGTAAATAACACCTCCACCCTCCCTTCCTTTTTTATTTCTAAATGGATTTTGTAGTAACTTTATGCTTACACGGCCAAGATAGTATAGAATTCCCTTATATACCTCACCCAGTTCCAACTTCTTGTTAGCCTTCCTCCAGTTGCATGTCTGTCTCTACAAAGAGATGACATTGCCACATCTGTATTAGCTACATTCAAGTATTTAAATGCAGTCTCTGGTTTCATAATTTTTCTAGGGCTTTCCTTGAAGATTATGGCAATATAAGTACTTGTCACAGCTTAATAGACTGTTCTTCAGTTTGTTTTGTGGGATGTTTTGTTATGGTGGGTTTGGGGGAAGAATGCTCAGCTGTGACGCTCCCTTATCATTTAATTACCAGTGTTCCATGGCAGCAACATGGCCATTGGTGATGTTGACTGTTTGCAGGGAAAGAGCTAACATTTGCCTGGTTTCTCCTCACAGTTGCTTTTTTGTCCATTTGAAGCTGGTGGGTAAAAGGCCGTTGTCTAACTCCTAGAAGGGAGATGGTAATAGTTGACTTTCTTCTGAAAGGAAGGTTTGCTTGTATCAATACGAACTCATGGATGTCTGTTCTTACTGGGGGGGGGGGGGGGAGTTAGAATCCAATACTGCATTACTTGTTTAGTTGCCAAATTGTTCCAGCTTTGCCCTGGCTAACTCATTCACATGGGTTCAAAAAAAGCTTTTTTTTAAGGCAGGAGCTCATATAGTCCATGCTAGCATTGATGTAGGCAGAGATGTAGCAGTATGTAGGCAGAGATGACCTTGAACTTCTGATCTTCCTACTCCCCTGTCCCAAGTATAAGGATTAAAGGAATATGCTACCATGCCCAGTTTATGCCATGCTGAATATTGATCCTGAAACTTCATGCATGTTAGCTAGGCATGCTATAACTAAAATCCTAGCCCCCAGGATCAGTCTTTTTCTCTAATGTACATGTATGTGTGTGTATGATGCCACGTGTGTGTGTGTGTGATGCCACGTGTGTGTTGGGGGGGGTACCTACAGTGGCCAGAAGACAGTATCAGATCCTCTGGTTTGTAAGCCATGAGTGTGGGTGCTGGAATCGAACTTAGAGTTCTCTGAAAGAACAGCAATTGCTCTTAACAACAGAGCATCTCTCCAGCCCCTACTTATCATGTCCTAATGCAGAGGTTCTTAACCTGTGAGTCATGACCCCTTTGGGTGGTGTCACATGACCCTTTCACAGGGGTCACCTATGACCATCTGCATATCAGATATTTACATTATGATTTAGAACAGTAGGAAAACTACACTTATGAAGTAGCAAAATGTTACTATAATTGAAGGTCACCACAACATGAGGACGTATATTAAAGGGTCAGGAAGGTTGAGAACCACTGTACTAAGGCATTTTTTACCCATTTTGTTGGTGGAAACAAATCAGTGTGGATACTGGGCTCTACAGCTTTTACTTGGCTTCTCAGTTCTGAGCTTAGGAAATTTGAATCTGGATATTTGTGTGAGCAGTAGAGGTATTTCAGCCTCATGCATTTGTATCATAGTGCTGAGTAGCATCAGTGTATTGACGGTTCTGTGACAGTCTCCCTGTGTAGCCAAGGCTGGCTTTGAACTCTTTTTTTTTTTCCTCTGCAGTCTTCAGAGTTCAGAGGTTTTTTTTCCCTCTCTTCCTTTATCCTTCCTTTTCTCGTTCCCTTGTTCCCCCCCTACCCCCCTCCAGTTTCACTATGTGGTTTGGCTGGCTTGGAACTTGCTATGTAGATCAGGCTGGCCTTGAACCCAAATATCTGCTTGTTTCTGCCTCCTGCGTGTTGAGTTTAAAGGCTTGCACCACTACACTACATTAGCACCAGTTTAGGAAGTAACTTTTAAAAAGCACTGTTAAGTTTTTTATTTTTAAATGCTAGAGGGCCAGCAAGATGTCTCAATGAGTAAAGCAGCACTTGCTGCCCAGCCTGGGGACCTGTGAGCCAGCACAGTGGTAGGAGAGAGCTGACTCCTACCAGTTTTGACACCCCCCTCACACATATTATGACATGTGCACAAGCGCGCGTGCGCGTGTGCGCGCACACACACACACACACACACACACACACACACGTTAAATAAAAGTTAATAGAAATTTAAGTAAAAATTGCTAGGAAACTAGAAAGAATGCATACTTGTGTCATGGTGAGTAAGGAAAAATTAGGCTTTTCTGTTTTGTTCTTAGCCTAAAAATACTTGTCTTGGTGCCAAGGTTAACTGCCGGGAGAGGGGTATAAAGTAGTTATGAGACTTTCTAGAGAATCATCATCAATAATAATAATAATATTATTACTACTAATATTAGTGACATTTTGCTGTAACTGATGTTATTGCAAGCTTTACTCCTCTTCATTTTTCTTTTCATATATGGAAGTTCCTCTCCTCCTGTGTCTTTGCCTTCCTCTCTTTTCACTTCTCAGTTTCTCCATCACTGATTCCTGTAGTATCTAGAAAGCCTTTTTTTCTTTTAATTATGACAACAAGAATGATGATGAATGTGTGTGTGTGTGTGTGATATGCATGTGTAGGGTACATGCACCATGATATATGTGTAGATGTCAGAGGGTAACCTTGGAGTCAGTTTTCTGAGGATCAAGCTTGAAACCAGAACTGAAGCAAGTGCCCTCATGGCTGAAACATCTTACCCCCACCTCCTACCCCTTTTCTTTTTATATCACGGAAGTTCCTTAGAAGTGACTTAGGTGGTTAGGTTAGAGCAGATGAAGGGGCATGGGATCTCTCTCATTGCTGTTGCTCCATTTAATAGGAATTGGAACATTCTGCCTATTTCCTCTTAGAAACTTTGTTAGACATTCAGAAAGTAAGTGGACTGGTTTTTTAGAAGAGTTTATTGTTGAATTCATTTTTCTAGAACCAGATTTGAAATAGCAACTACAATTTTAAGAAAGGTTTTGGTTAGAACAGCAATTTTTCTTTGTCATAACAGTTGAAGGAAGACCCAATAAATTTTAGAAAACATTTAGGCTTTCTAGGTTTCCTCATTTACCATTTTAAAATTCCATACCTCAGTCTTTGCTAGTTTGCCTTGATTGTCGGATTTGTACCCACTTATGGACCAAAATGGAAACTTAAAAAATTTTTAATTTGCTTTAAGATTTTCTCAAAATGAAAGATAAAACATAAAAATGAACAAGCTGTTATGACAAAATTGACGTCCATCTTTCTTTCTAGTGGCCTGGCACTGGGAAGTGGGTGGAGAGATTATCATTAACTCTTCTTGCATGGTAACATGGTGAAATAAAAGAAATCTCTGTGTAGTTTGTAAGTTCAAAGCTTTGAATATTGGTAGACAGTTAGTTGCTTGAAGAGTATGGAGATGTATTTTCTGAACTCTTTCTTGTCTGTGCTGGGAACTGAAGCCAGCGTCTTGATCTGTGTAAGCCCCCTACCACTGAGCTAAATCCCCAACCCTTTTTTTTTTTTTTTGAGACAGGGTTTCTCTGTTGTAACTCTGGCTGTCCTGGAACTCACTCTGTAGACAAGGCTGGCCTCAAACTCACAGAGATCCACCTGCCTCTGCCTCCTGAGTGCTGGGATTAAAGGCGTGCACTGCCACAGCCCAGTTATTTTTCAATTCTTATTGACCCTTCTTTTTTACCTAACATGACAGTAATAATTATTGTACTTTTAATGATATCAGGTTTTGTGAATGGATTTTAATGATTATTGTCTAATAGTTAACATCTAAAGTATGTGCTACCATGTCTGTTTTGTCCTGCCCTGCCATCTCCTTCCTTCATCTCTCCCAAAAGATGAATGTCTCACAATGTACCTCTGAGCTCTTGGACTGTAGCAGTCGTCCTGCCTCAACCTCACTGCTGTAAGTGGCTCATCCTAACCATACTAGTATACTATTTGGCAGTAAATACAGTTACATTATTGTGCAGCCATCTTCCCTCTCTGAAAAATTTTCATCTTCTCTAGCAGAATCTCTAACACAAACTGCCATTTGTCCCTCCCCCTGCTTGTCACTCTTATCATTCTTCTTTCTCTGAATTTGACTGTTCTGAGTTCTTCCTGTAAGTGGAATCACAGTATTTGTCCTTATGCGTTGGGCTCATTTGATTCAGCATTGGCTCTTTACAGTTCATCCATATCATAGCATGTGTCATGATTTCCCCTTTAAGGCTCACTGCTGTTTCATTGTGTGTGTCACATGTTATGTATCTGATCATCTATTAAGACACTTGGGCTATTTCTAACAGGACTGAAATGACTAGATTATATGGTAGTTCCATAGTTGATACTTGAGGATATACCATATCATTTCCCAAATATTCCAGTTTTTCCACATACTCACCAGCATTTGTTAATTGTGGGTTTGGGGAATTGCTACCCTAATGGCATTCCTTTTGTAGTGTCATCGAACATGTTCTCTTGTGATTTCTGGCTGTTGTACATCTTCGAAGAGCTGACTGTCAAGTCCTTTGTCCATTTTACGATCAGGTCTTGTTGTGTTCTAGTTATTATGTGTCCTGGATATCAGTCCCTTGTCAGGTAAGATTTGGAACATTCTCTACTACCATTGCATGAGTTGTCTTTTCATTTTGTTGGTGTGTGTGTGCCTTGTGTGGGTTTTGTTATGGGAAATACCTGTATGGAAAATTTGGGGGTGGGGAGGCAGAGAAGACAGAGCTGTCAGACTGGTAGAAGTCTGGTTCTGAGTGAAGAACACAGGGCAGTGATTGGGAATTCTAAGGAAGTTTCAGCAAGGTCCCCAGGGTGCCATGGAAGGAATCTTGTGTTTCCCACTTAACCATCTTTGCTACATCAGTTATTCACCAGGACACTCAGTGAGGAGGAGTCAGTGAATGAACTATATGGCCTGGGCAGACACAGGGATGGATTTCAGAGCAGAATTGCAGCTTTTGATCAGTTATTGTTTCCTTGGTTGGAAGTCTGCTAGGCATACACTCCTTGCTGCCATAGATCACTCAGGAAAAACTCTCCAAAGACAGGAAATTTAACCCAAGATCTCAATGATGAGCAGAAGTCTTGGAAAAAAGCATTGTAGGCATGGAAAGTAGAAGAGCAAGTCCCAAGATTGAAAGGCTTGTCACAGGTAAGAAAGAAAGAAGGGCAGTTTGACTGTGATGGTGACTGAGAGAGGAGCTTATTCGGAGCTGGAGATAGAGCATGAGGTCATGAAGAGTCAGTCAGAGGAGTCATTCAAGAAATGGGTTTTTTGTAATGGGTTTTTCTTTTAAAAGGGGATATGTGGGTGTTTTCTGCAGTTTGGTTTTGTGCTCCTAAAGGCTACTGTTATTTTTTCACTGGTAATTTGACTCTGCCCCTCTGCTCCTGGCTAAAAGATTTCTAATTTGTAACTTTTTAAACCTCAGTTAGCTCAAAGAGTTGGGAAGAAAAGGAAAGGAAAGAAATCTGACTAATCCTGGATAACTGAACAACTCTAAGCTCCTTTTTTTCCAATAACATTTTTTCTTCAGTTATTTCAGTAATTTCTGCCTTCTTTCTTAATCTCTAGAACTATCTATCTTTATCTGAGCCTTGTTTCTACCTGGTTTCCTATCATTAGCTTTTGGAGTTCACTTTCCCTGACACCAGCCAGCTAACTCTGGTGCTCAATCTTCCCCTGTCTCTTTCCCAACTGCTTTCCAACTGTCACTCTCCCTCTCCCTCTCCTCCCTCTCCTTCTCCCCCCTCTCCCTCTCCCTCTCCCCCCTGTCCCTCTCCTTCTCCTCCCTCTCCCTCTCCCCTCTCTTCCCTCTTCCTCTCCCTCTCCTCCCTCTCCCTTTCCCTCTCCCCCCTCTCCTTCTCCTTCTCCCTCTCCCTCTCTCTCATATACTTCCCTCCAAGCTGTTCCCAGAAGTCCAAGCAGCATGTAACCATAGGGGGAGGGACTTTCACAGTACAGCAAGCTTCTTTGGCAAAGTGTTCCTTTACAAGTTTTATTTTTGGAACATTTAGAAATGATTTGTATTCTTAGAGTTCATGCAAGTGTATAGAAAGAGGCTATTAGAAATGAGAAAACTAGGCCTCTGTGGCAGAGTAACAGCCAGGTTATACTAATTCAGCAATGATGGCTGCAGGAGGTGCTTCCTGTGCAAAGGTCAGCAGAACTGTGGTGCTCCTGGATTTTATGATTATTCTGTTTCAGTATCTAGTGCATCCTTGTCTATCTTTGTGTGTTCTTGCTTTCTGTTCTCTCCAGCTTTGGCCTCTTTGGATCCCATTTTCTTGTTGTGCTATGATATGAGCCATGGAAAATGTAACTGTAATGATGTAAATTTCAGTTAAAGATTTTAAAGGTTTAGAATGTCTTACCTCTTACTGCCACCTACTTGCATGTATTCTCTTCTTATTCTTAAAGTGTTAGGCTCCTTCTTTAAGCCTCGCCATCTCTATCTCTGCTCTGGCTTACATTTGTTTCAGTATCATTCCCCTCTGTGTCTTGTGATCTCTATTTGTCTTGTGGGTTGGTATTGTGTAGTCTTTTGGATTTGGGCTTTGGCACCTGGGTATACTAATCAGTGTCTTCTGAGTTCTTCAGCTGTACCAGAGTAGATTTCCTAGAATTGTTGACTTCAACAAGTGCAGTTTTTATGTTATGTAAAATCTTAGAGGGTTTTTGATGCTGCTGTTTGTTTCTGTGCTATGAAAACAATGCCTTACAGCCTGGAAATATGGCTTAGTGGTTAAGAGCACTTGTTCTTTTTTTTTTTTTTTTTTTTTTTTTTTTCTTTCTTCCAAAACAGAATTGTAACACTGGCTGTCCTGGGACTCACTCTGTAGACCAAGCTGGCCTCGAATTTACAGAATTCCTGCCTCTGCCTCCAGAGCACTGGGATTACAGGTGTGCGCCACCACTGTTAGGCCAGAGCACTTGTTCTTTCAGAGGATCCAGGTTCAGTTCCCAGCACCTACATGGTGGCTCACAACCATCAATAACTGTAGTTCCAAGGGATCTGAGATAGTCCTTGACCTCTACAGGCATCAGGCACACACATGATGCACATGTGTATATGCAGGCTGTGGTGGTTGAACCATAAACCTCTGAACCATAAACCACCCCCAATTAAATGTTTTTCTCTATAACAATAGAACACTGACTTAGACACAGGCCAAACACTTGAACATGTAAAAGTAAGTAAATCTAAAGAAAATTAAAACATCACTCTTAGAGCAATTCTGAGTTGTCTGTAATGGTTTATTATATATTTCATCTTGATTCCCATGGTCAAGTATCTAAATGAATCCTTTGATAATGTGGTTTACTGAACTGTTTAGAGGAGATTGCCAAGATCATTGATCTATCTTTATGTTTTCATTTTGATCTAACAAAAAAAGAAAAAAAGAAAAGGAATTTCACATAGGTAGGTATGCTCACCCATGCCTATAACTCCAGGCAGGAAGATAACAAGCCCAGGGCTACATGGTGAGACTTTGTTCAAAAACAAAGTAAAACAAGCTATAGTTTTGTGGGTGTTATTTCTTTTTTGGTGGCAGCAGGCTGCAAGCTAATTATTTACGAATACATTTATCAAAGTTCTTGCCATTCTTTTAATAATTGAATGTATTATTAGAGCCCTAGATTTCTATCAGAACTCTCCAGAGAAAGTTAATTCTAAGCACCAATTACCACCAATGACAAACTCAGTATTTACTTCTTCCTTTTCTTCTTCCTCCCCTTCCTTCTTTGATGGAGGGAGAGAGGCCTAAATTTCTGGGCTCAAGTGATCCTTCTGCCTCAGCCTTTTGAAGAGCTGGGACTACAGGCACATACCTCTGCACCTGGCTAGATATTTGTTTCAAGTGTAAATAAATATGTAAAGACTTGTTTGTTTCTTTTTCAAGACAGGGTTTCTCTGTATTAACAGTCCTGGCTGTCCTGGAACTTAGGCTGGCCTTGAATTTCTTGAACCTTGAACTTCATCCTGTTTCTACCTCCCAATTCCATTTGCCACCACACCTGGTTTATGCAGCAGTGCCTGGACGTGCTGAACAACTCTATCAATTGAGTACATCTCAGCCCTAAAGATAGTTTTACATGGCTATTAAGTTTTTTTTTAAGCCATGAGATGACATTTTTCTATAAAAGTTCTAGAGACAATCAGAAAATGAATTGGTATTATTTAAATTTTTTATACAGTTATTTTTTAAAATGTCCCAAGGACATTTTAAAATGTCTTACTTACTTGGGGTGATGTTTGAAAATTTTCTCTTCTGAATTCAAGCAGTTACTTTAGAATTTTCCAGTTTGACTATATTAAATCAGGTGCCTGACAGATCCTCTCCTACTATCCATTGGCTGTCAAACTATCACTGCTGACATTTAGTAGAGACAGCTGCTCTCTTAGCTATCCTAAGACATCAAAACTATAATAGCAAGAAATGTATTTCCCCAAAAGGTATCACAATGAACTCTTAACCACGTTTTCAAACTCAAGGCCAGCCTGGTTTTTCAAAACAGCGTTTCTCTGCTGCAACTCAGGCTGTCCTAGAATTCACTCTGTAGACCAGGCTGGCCTCAAACTCACAGAGATCCGTCTGCCTCTGCCTCCCGGGTGCTGGGGGGATTAATGGCGTGTACCACCATTGCCTGGCTCACTATAAGAATCACATGTCATTTGCAGTCTTAGGCAACTACTAATCTAATTTTTACCTATGGAGATTTGACACTTCATATAAAAGAAATTTTACCTGTCTTTTTTTTTGTTTGTTTAAAAACCAACTGGGTTTTAAAAAATTTGATTTATGAGTATGAGTATTTTGCGTGTGTGTATATATATCGTGTATGCCCACAGAAGCCACAGGCTTCTGGTGCCCACAGAAGCCAACTGGAGTTACAGATGTTTGTGAGCTGCCATTTGTGTGCTGGGAACTGAACCAGGTTCTTTGTAAGAGCAACAAGTGCTCTTAAATGCTCAGCCATCTCTCCAGCCTTAACTGTATATTCTTTTATGATTGGTTAGCATGATGGTCATTAGTGTGTAGCTTGGAGCAGTACTTAATTTATTTTAATTACTAAGTTATAACTCACTCAGTTTGGTCCTGGGGAATGAACAAAACCTTGCATATGCTCTGCCTCTGAGCTATTCCACATGCCCTAGGTTTAATCTTTTGAGGAAGTACTAGGCTGCTTCTCAGTGTGGCTGTACTATTTTACATTCTCACTAGCAACATATGGCTCCAGTTTCTTTCTTTCTTTTCTTAATGTATTTTAACTTTCTCTTTTTGTCTTTCTTTCTCTCTCTCCCTCCCTTTGTTTTTCTCCCTTCTTTGTTTTGAGGCAGGGTCTTACTGTGTATCCCTGACTGCCCTGGAACCTGCTTTGTAGCTAGCCTCAAACTCAGAGATTTGCCTGCCGCTGCCTTCATGTGCTGGGATTCAAGACACGGGCCAATATGTATGGCTGGTTCCAGTCTCCTGATAGCTTTTCCAACACTAATTTATTATCTGTTACTGTAAGCAATGTCATATACCTTCTTCCTTCATGTTAACACCTGCTTGTGCCTCATTACTCTGAGCTGTTCTCTCTTGCCTTTTGTGATGGTCTTGGTCTGACTAGGTGTCTCCTGTAAATTTGTTGTTTGCCATGCCTCTGTATTCACTCACCATGCTATACTCCACATAGAATTTAAAGACTGAGCTTGGAAATATCATAGCCTGCCCTTGTAATAATCATACAAAATAAAAGTTGAATGGCTTTCTCTAGGGATAGGGCATTGCGGTTTTTTCTTTCATGAGGTTTGTTCTGATAATAGAACTGTGAAATAAAGCACAAGACCTATGAGATTATGCATTTTGGTAACTTGTTTATGGATAAGAAGGAAAACCCTTGATATCAAATACGTGTTTTTAAGAAGTGGTTTAAAATGTCTGTTAAGGGTGAAACAGTTCTATCATTTTGGAAGTTAGTGTAGTGGTCCCAACTGTTGATGGATGTAAGTAATGAGCACTGATGCTGATTCTTTTGGGTGCTAGTTGCACAAAAGCTTGTCAAGCTGTAAAAAGAGAATATGTACATGCTTTACTTAATAAAAACTGATATGAAAATAACATGTAGCTGGGAGGTGGTCTCAGCACTTGGGAGGCAGAGGCAGGCAGATCTCTGTGAGTTGGAGGGCAGCCTGGTCTACAGAGTGAGTTCCAGGACAGCCAGAGCTACAACAGAGAAACCTTGTCTCAAAAAACAAAAAGACAAATAAACAAAATAACATGAAAAGCCAGGTGGTGGCATACACTTGTAGTTATCCCTACTTAGAAGCTGAAGGAGGAGATGCCCTTGATCCTGATAGTTTGAGACATTCTGAGGAAGATAACATACAAAAACCCCTGCTTCCCCCTGCTTAGATCCCCATACTTTGCTCTAGCATAGCGCTTCACTTGTCAGGCTAACTGCCTTTCTAAGTGAGTACTCCATCTTGAGAGTAACATTCACAATTTTACATTGTCATCCTTTTATATACAGAATTACATTATGAATTAGTGAGATGGCCCCCCAGGTAAAGGTGCTTGACATCTAGACCTAGCCACCTGAGTTTGATCTCTGAAGAGAATCAACTCTACAAAATTGTATTCTTGCCTTACATTCACACCATGGTACAAGTGCCTACACTCAGCATGCAAAGTTTTAAAAAATTACATTGGTGTTAATGCTGTAACTTAAGTTCCCTTGTTCAACAACTCACAGTTTCAGAGCTAAGATGACTTATTCACACTTAGATCAGTTGTCAGAAGTTTGGTTTTATTTTCTACTGTGCTGCTGATTTAACAGTGATCTTCAGCAACCTGGTCCTTCTAGGCTTTCTGTACTGATACTAAATGTATTAGCTGTGTCAAGCATCTGTTGGAATTAGGTTCTCTTCAGATGAAGGATGGAAAGAGTCATAGAGAAAGAAGCTATATTTCCTTTAGTTAATTATTTAGTGTAAAAAACCATCTAAATGTATAGGAAGTATTAAACGTTTTAAGAAAATAATTTTAATAATTTTATTTATGTGCATTGGTGTGTGGGTGTCAGATCCTCTGGAACTGGAGTTACAGACAGTTGTGAGCAGTCATGTGAGTGCTGAGATTTGAACCTGGTTCCTCTGGACGTGCTCTTAATGATGAGCCACCTCTCCAGCCCAGTATTAAACATTTTTAACATGATATATTGAAGGGAAGACATGAACTTTTCTGAGGATAAATGAACAAATGTCTATTTACCCCAAATGGGCAGAAACATGGATAGAAACAACCAATTCAGCTGTGGTTTGGTGAACCAGTGAATTTAGCTGGGATTACTTAGGGGAGGAGGTGGCTACACTGCAGAAGCAGTCTGTCTCCCAGCAGCAGCTGTTTCCTGTCAGCTCCTGAGGGGGGGATGTGGCTTTATAAGCCCCCTCCTTTTAGCAACTGTTAACAGCCCATAAATCCTGGGGGTGGGTGACTTACAACCTCTTCTTTAACAGTGATTATCTGTAAATGTTTGGGAAGAGGTGGGCCTCATGAGCCCCTTTCCTTTGATGAGGGTAAGTTAATGACCCAATCTTGTACAGGTCTCCTGACACTCAGTTCTGCTAACAGTGGAGAGAGCAATCAGTGACCATGTTACACCCTGAAAGCAGCATTCTACAACACACGGTGACAAACTAGTCTTTGGAATTCTTTTTTAGGGGTGGGCAGGGCTGGGGAGCCATCTCTTGAGATAGACTCTTGTTACAGGCTTTGTATTCATTGAAGAACTTCTGTTTCAGCTTCCAAAGTGTTGTAATTACAATTGGCTTTCAATTGTTGTATTATATTTTCCTTAGGATTTAAATTACATCAAGGTTTTAAGTTTTTACTAGTATCTATCGATTATATAGAATATGGCTTTTGTTATATGACATTTTTTCCCGTGTGTATAGTATACTTTGATTATATTTACCTCTAATTCCCCTCTCTCATGTATCTCCCACTCCCACTGACCCCTTTCTTCTTCCCAAGTAGTCCCCTGTCTGCTTTCACATCTTCGATGTTGTTGGTGATGGTGACCTAGAGCTTCATTAGGGTAGTTAACAGAAACATGAGTAAGGGATTATTTACAGAGTATTTTATCAGTGGCTACAATAGAGAAGAAAATGCCTGCCTATCCTCCAGCAACCATTGACTGACTGCCTATAGATCCTCAGGAGGAGTGTAGCCTCCCTAAATTTCGTTTTAAATGTTACATAAAATGATATATAAAACAAAACATTGTACATATTTTTCAGTATCATGTGATGTTTTGATAAATACATATGTGCATAGTGTAATGTTTCTGTCAGGTTAACATATGTGCGTCCACAGATATCTTTCTCTAGGGGATAATGTTCAAAATCTTCTCTAGCTGTTTGAAACATACAGTATAACATCATCTGGAATCATCACTTTATTGTATCATCAACCTTGTTATTCATATCTAACTGTAACTGGTACCTATGACCAGCCATCCCTTACCCCACCACCCCTACCCCATTCTCCAGCCTCTGCTAACCTTCATTCTGCTATCAGCTTGTGTGAGATTAAGTTTGGTTGATCCCACATGTGAGTAAGGTCATGTGGGACTTGCTTTTCTGTCTGCCTTATTTCACTCAATGTAATGACTTATAATTCCATCCAGGTTGTTACAAATGAAAGGATTTCATTCTTTTTTGTGGGTGAATGGCATTCCATTGTGAATCTACTGTATTTTCTTTGTCCATCATTTGGCTGTTGTGAAAGATGCCACAATGAACATAGGGGTGCTGATGTGACTGCAGTAGACTTGTTTCCTTTGACTATAGCCAGTGGTGGGACTGCTGGGGCAGATGGTAGTCTTTGAATTCTAATACTCTTCTCTAGTTTAATGAAGTAAGCTTTAAATGAAGTTTAAATGAAGTAAAGTTTAATGAAGTAAAGCTTTAAATTTAAAAATGCTATACTGTGAAAGCTAGAAGGAATATTGCAAGGTCCATTTGGTTACTAGAAGTTGTTAGTAATTGTGTGCTAGTTAATTGTGTTTCTGAAAGTAGGAAAAGAAGCAGAGGTACTAGAAGAGTTTTTAGTGAGAACAGTCAAGTGGCTGACTCAGCTCATTCATGTTGCATCCTCAAGAGGAAAGACTGGTATTGTGGCTGCTAAAGGCTTTAGTCCTTGTGAAGCACAGATGTACTGAGTCCTTTAAATATCTGGCTTGTGTCTTCTAGGCCTAACCTAAAGTTTCCCATGTCTCAATGGACTCCTGAATATAACAAGGTTTACACCCTAAAAGTGGCTATGAAGAGTGGGACTCCTCCTGATACACCCACGACACAGGAGAGTCTGAAAGGGGTCCTTCTGCACCCACAGCCCCTAGGGGCCACCAAGAGCTTCCCTGCAGAGGTGGAGATGATTAACAGCAAAGTGGGGAATGAATTCTCTCACCTGTGTGATGATTCTCAAAAAAAAGAGAAGGACATGAATGGCAACCAGCAAGAACAAGAAAAGAGTGGTGTTGTGAGGAAAAAGCGCAAAACCCAGCAGGCTGGCCCCTCATATGTGCAGAATTGTGTCAAAGAAAATCAGGGAATCTTAGGGTTGAGGCAACACCTAGAGACACCAAGTGATGAAGATAATGACTCTTCCTTCAGTGAGTGTCTGTCTTCTCCCTCATCTAGTCTCCATTTTGGGGACTCTGATACTGTGACTTCAGATGAGGACAAAGAAGTCTCGGTGAGACATTCCCAGCCTGTCCTGAGTGCTAAAAGCAGAAGTGCACGGTCCCAAAAGTGGCCTCGGACTGAGGCAGAGTCTGTGTCAGGCTTGTTGATGAAAAGACCTTGTTTTCATGGTAGCGCACTGAGGAGACTTTCATGCAGAAAGAGGTTGGTGAAGAGCAGCAACTCGCAGAGGTCACAGAAGCAGAAGGAGAGGCTGCTGGTGCAGAGGAAGAAACGGGAGGTGCTAGCCCAGAGGAAGTATGCACTCCTCCCCAGCTCCAGTAGTTCCAGTGAGAATGACCTCAGCAGTGACTCCTCTTCCAGCTCCTCGACAGATGGAGAAGAGGACCTGTGTGCATCTACCAGTGAGAACCCCAGCAATCCCGCTGCCCCCTCAGGTGAGAAGGCAGGCACAGAGCCACTGTGCTTGCACCCAGCTCCTCAAACAAGTTCTCTTAGATTTTATTCTTAACCGGTATAAATTAATTATTAACTGTGCTAAACTGCAACTCTACCTCCAGGATACTGAAAGAATATCTAGTAACAAAAATTAAGTTAGAATTAATTTATGTGTGTGTGTAAATTGGTTTTTAAGTAACTTTTACATGTAACTAGATGACAATAATGATGACAGTGACAGTGGTGATGATGGTGATGATGATGAGGAAGAGGAGACAGGATTTCACTGTGTAGCCCTGACTGGCCTGGAACTCACCATGTGGACCAGGCTGGCCTCAAACTCCCAGAAATCCACCTGCCTCTCCCGAGTGCTGAGGTTATAGGTGGAGGCCACAATGCTTGGCACATAACTAGATTAACTTTTAAAAGAGTTGACTTATGGCCTATGTTTTTTCCTTTAGTACTCTTAATATATTTTACTTTTGTGTTTATTTTTACAGGTAGCTGCATAATTTCCCCCCATGTTTAATCTCATAGAGAACATTTATAGCCAGGCATGGTGGCTGATGCCTTTAATCCCAGCACTCAAGAGCAGAGGCAGGCAGGTCTCAGAGTTCAAGGCCAACCTGTTCTACAGGACAACCAGGGCTACACAGAGAAACCCTGTTTCAAAATAGAAAGAAAAGAAATAAATGAAAGAAAAAGAACATTTATAATCACCTATAAAAGTCCACTTAATCTTACATGTCTTTTACTGTGTTCCAGTTCACTTTTCATTCTCTTTGAGATAGTCTCTTTGTTGTGGCTGGACTTGGTCTTTGTGTTTTAGCTTCTCAGTGCTGGGATTGCAACCACATAATGTGTCACCATACTCAATTTACCATACTCTTTATTGCTAAAAAAAATAAGTTCAAGTTAGTGGTTCTTGGGAGTACATACCTTTAATCGAAGTGCTTGGGAGGCAGAGGCAAGTGAATCTCTGTGAGTTCTAGGCCAGCCTGTGAGACACACACAGTGAGAGCCTGACTCAAAGAACAAAACAAAAATACATTGAAGTGTTTGAGTGGATTTGTCAGATAGCCTTTGCATATTGGGGCTTGAAATGGGTCCTTCACGTGTTCTAAGTAAGCAAGTACCTAAAGAGATAAGGCTGTTCACTTATGGTGTGTGATCACATCCATCTGTGCTATGTGTTCACTCATGCAACTTCACCCCCCCCCCAACCCCTTTTCTCTTTCAATACAGGGTTTCTCTGTTGTAACTCCGACTGGAACTTGCTCTGTTGACCAGGCTGGCCTTGGCCTTGTACTCACTGAGATCCACCTGCTTCTGTAACAGCCCCCCCTGCCCCCCCCCGCCCCCTCCCAGTGCTGGAACTAAAGGCATGTGCCACCCTGCCCAGCTTCACCTTTTTTCTCTTAAAGAAACACACACAGAAAAACTATAGTTAAGTAGAATAAATTGATGCACATACCACCCTTGAGTATAAGTATATGGTATATGCTCACGTACGTGCACAATCCTGATAATGCATTGTTTTTACAGTTATAGTTTAAAAAGCCACTGACATTTGAATTGGTAAGCCTGAGCTAAGGTTGGAACTAAGGTTAATTTCTTGAAATTACTGAATTGGGGGGCAAAGAGAATTGAGGGGGGCATGAAAATGTGTATGGAGGGAAGTCAACCTTGAGTGTTGTTTCTTTTGAATCTTGTGTTTTTGGTTTTTGTTTTTTGTTTTTCAAGGCAGAGTTTCTCTGTTGTAACTCTGGCTGTCCTGGAACTCTGTAGACCAAGCTGGCCTCAAACTCATAGAGATCCGCCTGCCTCTGCCTCCCGAGTGCTGGGACTAAAGGCATGTACCACCATTGCTGGGTGTGTCTTTATCTTTTAAGACAGGTTCTTGTTGGGATCTGGGGCTCATGGATTCTGCTAGGCTATCAAGCCAGCAACTTTGAGGGATCCTCTTACCTCTGCTTCCTGTCATCAGGATTTATTCCTTTTTTTAAAGACTGTGTCTCATTTATTTATTTATATTATAGTATGATATAACATTTCTACGTTTCCTTTCTTCCCTATAAACCTTCCCATATACTCCTCCCACTCTCCTTCAAATTCATGGCTTCTTTTTAAACTGCTATGTGTGTATGTATATACATATATATTCCTAAATATAACCTATTCGGTCTGTATAATGTTACTTGTATGTATGTTTTCAGGGCTGGTCGTTTGGCATTGGAGAACCAATTGGTGTGCTCTTCCTGGGAAAGACAACCTCTCCCACTTCTGGCTTTACTCAGTTGCCTGTAGGCAACTCAATTCTTTGTGTAGGGTTGACACCCTGTGGACGCCACAATGCCCCCACCCCTCACCAGCACCCCCTGGTCTAGTTTGGCACGCCTGATGGTGTCCTTGGATTGTTTTTACATGGTGCTGGGACTGTAACTTGCCTTCATGCTTGTGTATCATTTTAGTCCCTGAGCTGTCTCCTAGCATTGGGAGAGCTTTGTAGAGGTCTAGGGAAGAGCTCAAAGTGCTGTGACAGAACTTTCCCTTTTTGTCTGATGTTCAGTCTGCCAAAGTTTGAGCCTCCAATCCACTGTTGAGATCTGCCATTTCCCTTCTGTTCTCTCCCTTCTTCCTGTTTACCATTTAGTCAACAACTTAGTTCTTACTCAGTCATGTTTCTTTTTTTCTTTTTTTTCAGTCTTATTGAATGTTGTTTAGAGAGATGTTCACTGAGCTCATGTGACATTGGAGAGTCCTTCCTGCAGGTCTCAGAAAAAAGGGAAGCACTCAGGGTTGTTTTACTTAATCGGTCCCACTTCTCTTATGTGGTCAGAATGTAAAAACTCTGACATTGGGAGAAGGAGCCGCAGAGCCCAGTGTCTATTTGCAGTTGTGAGGTGGGATGTTTGGTGTGATGTACAGGGAGGAGCTTGGCTTAGGAAATGAAGATGACCACCAGTGTTTATGGGAAGTATGCAGGGAGCTCGCCTGTTCATCCTGGCTAATACTCACAGTAGCTATTGGTGCACTTACTGTCAGTCTTGGTAGTGATAAATTACCTCAACTACATTGTTTTTTTAGAAATTATCATTAGAGACTGAAACTAAGAGACAGGACTTAGTGGTTAAGAATACTGGCTGCTCTTGTGAGGATCCAGGTTCACTTCTAAGCACCTTCATAGGGCTTCAATGTGTAATTCCAGTTCCAGGGGATTCAATACCCTCTTCTGGCTTCCTTGGGCATCAGACACACACTTGCACATACGTAAATAGAGTACTCGTACACATAATATAAGTAAATCTTTAAGAAAGAACAGGAAGCAAGCATGCAAAGCATCAGACATTTATCTGGAGAAAAATAAGTGAACCCTGACATTTTTTTAAACTAGTCTTTTTTCCTTTTAAACAAAAGCAAAACAATGACTTAGGGCCTGGGGAGATGGTTCAGTGGTTAATAATATTGATTGCTTTTATAGAGGACCTAGGTTCAATTCCCAGCACCCACATGGTAGCTCACACCTGTGTATAGCTCTAATTCCAGGGCATCTGATGCCTTCTTCTCCCTCTGCAGGCACTGCCCACATTGTGGGCAAGACACCCATACCTGTAAAATAAAATAATGGTTTAATGACTGTGTGATATAGAATTATAAAAGCACTAAAAAGCATAAAATAAATTATCTCTTCAGAAATTCCATTCTTATTGCCCAGAATTAATAACTGTTAATAGTTTCTCTCCAACAGAAAATATGAACACATATGCAGAGATTAAATAATTGTCTTTCTTGTCAGCATGCACAGTTATCTTATTCTACAGTTGTGTGGTTCCTGTGCTTGAGTGACCCATAGTTTGTCCATCAGCTTTTTTTGATGAATATTTGCTGTACAAACTTCCACACCTGTGTAAGCATATATGAGTACCATCTGAAAGTGTGTTATAGTTTATATAAACTAAAATGTTACCATCTGCTGTACCAGAATGCCCAAGGAGTTCATGTCTAGTTCCTCTACTCACAATAATGTATGATGCCATGAAGGTTGTAGCTCCCAGCCATGGTGTGGTTCTGAGTTTCATGTGTGCTCTCATTGAATCCTCCCTGTGCTTTCCTGATTATAGGTGGTGCATTTGGAAAATCAATTTTAGAATGGGCTTATAATATAATTCAGAAGAAACTGAAATATTGGTGGGGCTTAGTTCAATTTTTTTTAAAATTCAGCTCTTTCAAAGAATTGACTTCTTGCATTCTTTTGAAATAGTTTTCTTTCTCCTTAGATATATGTGAATACTGATATTATTAAAAACATCACGTTTAGTGACTGGCAAAAGCCTTAATGGCAAAAAATTGAACTTGAGTCCAAACCTGACTACTAAGTCAAGTTTGTTTTAGTCAGAATAGAGTTGGGATGTCAACTTTTAACTACTTTTATCTATATCAGGGTCAGTGTGGTTTTTTTTCCTTGGGTATAGGAGTATGCTTGAGTATTTGTAGGCTAGTTGTAGTGACTGATAGAAATTTGAGCATTTTGTAGTGTTTTTAAGCTCTAAGATACAACAGTTATACATTATTCGCTGCTTTTGCCAATTCACCTAAAATAAACTAGTTGAACTAAGCATTCGATGTTGTTTATAAGTATCAGTTCATGTGTCTGGTTTACCAGAATTCTGAGAAATCTCTCTTGATGCATCTTTATTAATTGGCTTCTAAAAAATTAAGACTTTCTGTTCATACATAGAAATCCAGAATGAAGTGTCAGTTGGGTTAGTAGCAACCTTGTTAGACATCAAGTTATCCTAGCTTATCAGTGAGACTAATACCTATATTTTGATCCATATAGTATTTGTCAAGAAATTCAGAGTTTTGTTTGTCTGTTTTGTTTTGTTTTGGTTTTTTTTTTTTTTTTCCATTATTTTGAGACAGGATTTCACTGTGTTGCCCTGAACTGTCCTGAAACTTACTCTGTAGACCAGGCTGGCCTCAGACTTACAGAGATCCTACTGCTTTTGCCTCCTAAGTGCTGGGATTAAAGGCCTGTACCATCACGCCCAGTGAAATTCCGGTATTTTAAGATAATCTAATAAACGTTTACGTATTATAATGAACGTCTGTTTCAGAGTAGATGCTCATTTTAGTGTTTTATTTCTGTGATTGTTCAGTGAGCCTTACTTGACCCCCGATTTACTTGTTATCTTTGTTTTAATTTAGTTTAGATAATTATCTCATTTCATTTATTCTGTTATTTTATTGTTTTCCTTATATATACATGTTATGCATGGTCTGCAGAGGCCAGGAAAGGGCATTGGATCCCCTAAAACTGGAGTTACAGATTGTTGTAAGCCACCATGTGGGTGCTAGAAATTGAACACAGGTCCTCTGCAAGAGCGCCCAGTGATCTTAACCACTGACCCATCTTTCCAACCTCTCTTTATTTTTTAAACTTAGTTTTATACTACTAAAACCTTGTGGTTTCCAGTTAGTTATGGATATGAGACTTTCTTACAGCTTATTTTCTCTGTGTGTGTGTGTGGGCAATTGGGTGTTTCTTCTTTGTTGCTCTCGTTTTACATTTCAAACACCTGTTCATTTTCATTCATTCTCTCATTCTTTCATTCATTTTATATTGAGATAGAGTTGGTCTCTTACTGAACCTTCAGCTCATTTTTTGGCTAGGTTGCTGGCCATCAAGTACCAAAGATGTGTCTCCACAGTTCCCCCCAGTACTAGAGTTACAGGCATGCACTGAATTCATGTTGCTATCCAGCTGTCCCCAAATCACCGGTTAACATTTTTCCTCTATGGATTTGAGATGCCATCTTTCATATCATATGTTAAATTCTATATTCATTTGGGTTTACTATTGGAATCTTTTATGATTTATTTTTATTTTATGTACATTGGTGTTCTGCCTGAATGTATGTCTGTGTGAGGGTGTCAGATCCCCAGGAATTGGAATTACAGACCTTTGTGAGCTGCTATGTGGGTTTTGGGAATTAAACTAAGTCCTTTGGAAGAGTAGCCAGTGCTCTTAACCACTGAGCCATCTCTCTAGCCCTACTATTGCAATCTTTTTTTTTTTTTTAAACAATTGGAATTGTTTTTGTTTTTCTTTGTTGTTGTTTCTAGACAGGGTTTCTCTGCTGTAACTCTAGGATTAAAGGTGTATGCCACCACCCCAGCTTCTGTTGGATATTTTGTAAAGTGAAATAAGGCAATCATAAACAATCAAAATACTGTGTCATTCTAATTGTGTGAGTCATATGACAAAGTCAGATTTTTTTTAATTTTAAAATTAAATTTAAATTTTTTAAATTCTTAAAAACAGTAGGACTGTGTAGCCAGGATGTTGGGAGGGAAAGAGAGGGATGCTTTTCTGTTTCAGGATGATGTGGAATGATCTGGAGATCATTCACAGCGTGGGATTCCTGTTTACTACAGATGAGCTTATCCCTGGTGACCATGGCTCTTAAAAAGCCATACTCCAAGCAGGGTGGTGGTGGTGCATGCCTTTAATCCCAGCACTAGGGAGGCAGAGGCAGGTGGACTCCTGTGAATTTGAGGCTTAATCTGGTCTACACAGTGAGTTCCAGGATAGCCAAGGTTACAACAGAGAAACCCTGTCTCAGGAAAACCAAAAAAAAAAAAAAAAAAAAAGCCAAGCTCTATTTCTCAGCTTTCACAGTAAAACACTCTCTACCTTAAGTTTAATCGCCCACCAGTACCGATGTTAGCTTAAAAACTATACGCTGTGTGGGTGGTAAGGTTGCTCTCACACTCACTGAAGGTAAAAAATGAACATTTTCTGCTTGTTTGTGAGTTCATCCTTGCTGCCGTGGCCAGCACAGCTTCCTGAGTGAGAGCTTCAAAGCTATAGAAGACACATCAAACAGAGAGAGTACTTGGAATGTGGTTCCAATTCCAAAGCTCACACTCTTAACACACATTCACATTTGGTACCCACCCAGAATACCTTCCACTACCAGCGGCTTTTGTTCCCTCTCCTGCCTTTTGCCCTCCACTTAACATCTCTGAAGTTGTAGCAGTTTTGACTCTTAACTTTAGGTTCATCTGTTGGTTCTCCAACAACAACAGCAAAGATGTTATATAACTTTTCATTATTTTCATAGTCCTCAAGGTCAAGATAAATTTTTGTCTAGTGGTTAGCCTACGCATGCCTTTTAAATGGGTCTGCTTTTTGTTTTCAGGAAGTATTGATGAAGATGTTGTGGTGATAGAAGCTTCCTTCACTCCCCAGGTCACTGCCAATGAAGAAATTAATGTTACCTCAACTGACAGTGAAGTGGAAATTGTCACAGTTGGAGAGAGTTATAGGTGAGATTTGAATCCTTAGTTGTATGCTTTAGCTGAGCAATGGAGGCATACACCTTTAATCTCAGCACTTGGGAGTCAGAGGCAGGTGGCTCTCATGTGAGTACAAGGCCAGGCTGGTCTATAGAGCTAGATTCAGGACAGTCAGGGCTACACAAAGAAACCCTATTTTGTAAAACAAACAAAAGTAGTAGATACTTTTTCATGTTTTTGTTAGCAATTCCCTCCAGATCCTCAGCTTGATTTTGATTGTACTAGAGTATTAGTTTTAAAACCAGGCTACATTAGATTCACTTGGTGAAGAAATTAAAGCTCACAGTTGCAAACATTTTATCCCAGACCAGTGGAGCTAGAATCTTAGGGACATCGCATTTTTTTTTTATCATCATCCCAGTTGCTCTAAATAAACAGTTTTACTTAATATTTTTAAAAATGGGGTTCAATTTGTAACACAGTTCATGAACTATGAAGGTTAGTTGTGAATAGTTTATATTGAGTACAATTCTGAATTTACAAATGAAACTGAACTAAACACAGCCCTTGTTATTTACTTACATCAAGATTATTCTCATTGATATTCATAAAAACTATGGTGTTATGGGAGCAAGTTTAAGGCTGTTTATAATGTCATTCTTCATTTGATTATGCTAAGTTCTGAACTAATTAAGGAGTAGAAAGATGTTATTTGTTTAGATAGATATCTGGACATGCTATGCCCTTTTGTAGAATTACTTCTGACACCATGCCCCTTGTCTGAAATAAAAATTTAATATTTTATTCACTCTGTGCTTAAGATGATGATAAGTATTGATATTAGTGACAAAGAGTTGCTTATTTGATAAACCAAACAAATCTGTGGATGAATATTAATTTTCATGTTAGAATGCATTTAGAAGTACATTTGAGAATTGTGCATTTCTACTTGTTACTTATTTGGGTGTGGTTTCTAATGGTATGGAAGTGTTTTCTTTTTTTTCTTTAGAATAAAAAAAAATTGCAGTTATTTGTATTGGTTTTGTCTGTGTGTATGTATGTGCACCACATGTGCTGTGCTGGTGGAGGCCAGAAGAGGTCATCCCATCCTCTGGAACTGGAGTTACAGAGAGCCACTTTGTGGGTACTAGGACAACAAAGGTCCTCTGTAAGAGCAGCCAGTCCTCTTAACCATTGAACCATCTCTCCAGCCCCCTACCCTTGATTGCTTTTGGTTTTAAGTGATTACCCCAAACTGAGGAATTGGCACTCTACAGTGTATGCCTTAGGCTGCCACAGTTACCCTGCCGCTGCTTACAAGGCAGAGCACCAACTTAGCTTTTATGTGTTTTATCTTTCAACTGTTAGAAAGTAAGTGGAATTAGAAATACTTTATCAAACTAACATTTTTCCAAGTAAGAGACAGTGATTCTGAAGCAAACCTAGTCTCATGATCCCTAGGTAGTTTCCTGTTCTTGCCTGAGATGCACCTTTGCCATGGTTCAGCTTCTCAGCCCTTCCTTTGTAGAGAATGCTTTAATTCTCAATCTTTCATGTTAGGATTTGATGGTTGCCACTATCATATTGGCCATGAAGATCTCTATGACACTGTTGCCTTATGTTTGGGCTGGTTCTCAGTAGTCTGGAGGTAGAACAACATGTGAGACTTTCTCAAAAGAGCTGCAAAATACAGCTATTGATGGCTTTCCAGAGAAGATAGACCCCCCCATACTCATCGTAGATTCTTGGTTTCTCAGAATTTTTTTCTTAGGATTTTTTTTAAACTAAGGTTATTTTTATTTTTTAGATTTGCTTATTTTATGTATGTGTTTTTTCTGCGTGTATATATGTGCATCACGTGTGTGCCTAGTGCCTACACGAGTCAGGAGAGGATATTGGATCCCCTAGAACTGTAGTTGCTGATGGCTGTGAGCCATTAGGTAAATGCTGGGAATGAAATCAGGATCCCCTCCTATAGCATTTCTTAACTTGTTGGTCATGACCTCTTTGGGTTCACAGGGTTCACCTAAGACCATCTGCTTTACATTATGATTCATAACAATAGCAAAACTACAGTTATGAAGTAGCTGTTTTCTGATAGTTTTCTGATTGTATAAAGCATCGCAGCATTAAGAGGTTGAGAACTACTGCTATAGGGGCATTCTCATTCAAACCACCTCAGAGCTCTAAAGGAAAAGTTCTATTAACTACTGAGCTATCTCTCTGGCTCCAAGATCATTTTATTTCATTTCATCTATCAACCAACCAACCAATGAATCAGTCTATCTGTGTGTGTGTGTGTGTGTGTGTGTGTCTGTCTGTCTGTCTGTCTGTCTGGTCTGTGCATTAGTATGTGTACTTGAGTACAGGTACTTACGCTAGAAGAGGATGTCAAATCCTTTTGAACTGGAGTTATAGGTAATTTTGAGCCTTCTGATATAGTTGCTGGGAACCAAACTCAGATCCTCTGCAAGAACAGTAAGTGCTCTTGACCCCTGCACTATCTCTTTAGCCCTTTCTCAGAAATTTTTAGTGGAGATATTTGTCCTCATGTGACAAATCATTTATATCTTAGATTTGTTTACAATGATGGCTCATAATGTGCAATACTTTCTCATATGCATTGTCTTTGGCTAGCATTATCTTAGGAATTACTTTCTATACTCATGTCTTTTCAGAATTATAGGTTTTGAATTTCATTTTAATTTTTGGGTTCTAGCATTAAGGACAGTTCAGCCCACTTTGGTTTGGGTCTTGTCTTTTCTTTTCTTTTCTTTTCTTTTCTTTTCTTTTCTTTTCTTTTCTTTCTCTCTCTCTCTCTCTCTTTCTTTCTCTCTCTCTCTCTCTCTCTTCTTTCTTTCTTTCTCTTTCTTTCTTTCTTTCTTTCTCTTTCTTTTTTTTTTTTTTTTTTTTTTTTTTTTTTTTTATGGTGACACCCTTGCTAGCCTGGCAGACTGACTCCTGTTTGCCGCATGTGTTGATGATAAACTTACAATATCATAGTTTTACACTTAGTCTGAGCCACCAGAAAACACAATCTAATAACAACTTGTTATTTATTTCTCATTTTGGGGGAGAGGTGAATGTAGAGAATTTTGTTTTAGTGTTATATGTAGGAGCTCAAGAGGAGAGAGAGCTCCTGCAGAGCTGGAGTGAGATGCCTCAACAGCTGAGGCTTTTCTCATGTCTTTAAAGGCTCCCTGGTTCTCTGAGAAAAACTGGCTGAAGCCTCTGATTTGGGATTTAGACAATGGGTAAGCCTGATGAAACAATTGTGTTTCATTTGAAAGAAACAAAACATATTGGCTCCATCAAAACATTCTTCCACTCCAGGGAATCGCAGCATCACATAAGCTTCTGGGGGTGATCTGAGTACCTAGAACATCCTTCCCCGGAGTCCTGGACAAAATATCAGCATACTGTTGTATTGTCAGGGTCTCTGAACTGAGTCCCACAGCTTGCAACCTTGCCTACAAACTCCTAGAGAAGTGAAAATGCTAGAGACAACTGTTCCAACACCAGTAACCGAGATTTCATCCATTAGTACATCCCCCATGGTAGTGCTAGGGTGTAGTGACCACCAGAAATTTTCACTGGCTTCTATAAGGTGGGAAAGTTTTAAAAGTAAGCTGCCAAGTGATACTAATTTTGGGAACTCCAGTGGACCAGAAATGTTCCTCCATGTCCCCCTTCCCTTTAAAGTGCAACACCTTCAGCTTGCCCCCCATTCAACTACCCACATTCTCCAAGTCACTGTGCACCTCGTGTTTCAGTCTCAGGCACTTGGCAGCATCTGCCACCAGCTTTCTCTGACACATTTCCTCACTTTGCTGAGATGATCCCAGAAGTTGGTCACCACAAAAGTTCCATGGTCCCCTTTTAAGGCCTTTTCCCAGATACAATATCATTCAGGTTGGTCTCATTTGACCACCTCAGCACTAAGGTCCTCAAACACTAGGGTGTTTTGTCCAGTCACATCCCTGGTCAGTACTCTCAATGCAAAATGTTTGTTCTCCAGAATGAACCTGGCCACAGAGCCATCCTGAGCCCCTGCTACTCCAAACACTGATTATTTTCCTGCCTGCCATGTTCCCAAGCCAAGAGGTGATGGAGAGCACTGGCCAGTAGAAACAGACTAGGAAGTTGCCTCATTTATCTCTCTCTCTCTCTTTTTCTGGTCCCCCCCCCCCCCCCGAAACAGGGATTTTTCTGTGTATCCCTTGCTGACCTGTAGACCAGGTTGGCTTTGAACTCTGAGATCTGCCTGACTTTGCCCAGCTTGCCTCATTTTTCAAAAATGAATTTAGTTGTTCCAAAGCCTTAGGTAGGATAGATATATTAGCATAGTGTCCCTAAATACTCTATCATCATTATTATGAATCTGTAAACCAAAGTCTAAATGCCAGCGAGTGATTGAGAAGCTTGCAGTGTTATTCACTTAGTGTTTAAGGTTGTGATTCAGTGCTTAGAATAGTTCAAGCAAGTAATACTTTTTATGACTTACAAATTCATAAACCAACCAGTGTGTTCATCTCTGTAAACTCCAGGGACTCTGACTCTCTCTCTCCCCCCCCTCTCTCTTTCTCTGATGTCTCTTTACTTTTGTGTATTATGTTAGGATAAGACCAGAAGCTTGGCTTGGCACAAGGTTCCCAAAGTTAAGTTATGCAAACTTAGCCTGGGACATGTTTATACAAACGTTATTGTTTGTCATATTTGGGATTTTTTTGGGAGGTGGGTGTGTGTGTGTGTGTTCCTTCATCATAGTAACTTGGGTCATTACAGTGTATGGTAATATTCACTTATAATCCAAGTGAATATTCAAAACAGTAGTTACTAAGAGCAGTGTTCCTGTCTTTCATATACTTGAATGGTTTATTGACAGCATTTCTTGTCTGCTTTGGTCATCTGGTGGCACCTTCATTCAGCAGTTTATTGAGTGCCTGACATTTCATTAGTCATTGTTATTGTTATTGTTATTGTTATTATGACCGTTATTTCTTGGGAGAAGTTTTGCATGAAGAACTTATGTGTTTTATAAGAAAAACTTGTGTGGTTCTAGAGTAACTGGAAAATCTCCATACTTCATTTATATTTACTAATTCCATGTTGACATCATTTAAGGTCTCGTTCAACCCTTGGGCACTCCAGATCACACTGGAGCCAAGGTTCAAGTTCGCATACAGGTCGGCCACAGGAGCCTCGAAACCGCAATAGGATGTCTACTGTTATACAGCCCCTGAGGCAGAATGCAGCAGAAGTTGTGGACCTTACTGTTGATGAAGATGGTAAGTTGGGAGTTGTAGCTGTTGGGTTATGAAGAGAATTTGATAAAATATCTTAAATGACCATTTTGTAATCAGATGTTTGAAATTTATCTCATTCATAATTTAATTTTGGAAAGTATTGATAAGTGTTACTACTCATAAAAGCTTTATCTTTATATTTATGCTTATTTAGATTTATAAAAACTTTCAAAAACAAAGACATGGAAAATGAAATTAACATAGATATTAAAAGACATAGCTGATGTTGTAAGGCAGTTGCTGTTTGTAAAGGGTGATAATGAGGTAGATTGTAAATGGTCAAGTTTTGTCCCAATAGTTCTCTGCAGAAGCACCTGTTGCCTTCTCAGTTTTCCTGGTGAGGAAGGACACGGAGAGTGGTTAATAACTTAGCGTAGGCATACTGTGGTAAAATCAGAAGTGCTGGCTGGGCAACCTGGCTTGGGATTATACTGTGCCAGAGAGTGCAGTTGTGGTTTGATAGTCTGACCACATGGCCCAGCAGTGGAACTTGGGCTTTGCTTTCACTCTTTTCTTTGTGATAAATAGACCAGAAAACTTAGTAGATACTGGAAACTTTTTTCTCTTGGTATTGGGTACCAAAGCTAGAGCTTTACCTGCTAGGCAAACACTTAACCCCACCCTAACCCCAACTCCCAGTCCTACTGGCAAACTCTTTAGACATCTGTTTAACTAGATTATACATGCACATGTTAGAGTTTTTAAATATAGTTCTTATCTTTCAGTGACATTTGGGTTTGATGCCACAGTGAAGCTTCCTGAAAGCTTTCTTTACTGTGTGTTATACTTACTAGGAAATTTGTTCTTAATGCTTGATTTCTTGTTTTAGTTATTATCATAGTGACATTAACTTGTGCAGGTGTGGGGCATGTGCCTATAAGCAGCACTTGGCAGGCCATGATAGGGGACTTCTGAGGCCAGCCTAGCTATGTATGGCAAGAAAAAAAAGTTGCTAATTCCAATTAAAATACAACCTGTTTCTTAATCTTCTGTGATGTTTTTTGTTTTGTAGAACCTACTGTAGTACCAACCACTTCTGCTAGAATGGAACCACAAACTACTAGCGCTTCCATTAACAATTCAAATCCATCTACCTCTGAGCAAGCTTCTGATACTACTTCAGCTGTGGCCAGTAGCCAGCCTTCCACAGTGTCAGAGACTGCAGCTACTCTTACAAGCAATAGTGCAACTGGTTCTTCTGTGGGCGGTATGTAAGAATGTTGGGGTATTCTTTTTCACACTGTTGGCAAGTGTGTTCTTATACTGTGGGGTACTTTATGTGATCAAAGCATTGCTTATTACAGTTACACTATGCTTAGAATTTTATGTGCTATAGGTGACCAAAATATTTTAGCTCAATTAAGAGAACTTGATGAAAACTGGGTGGCTAATTATGAATTTATGGGCAGCAAAGCAAGAAGGTAGTTAAATTGGACTTTATCAAGAGTTAAAACTTTGTGTTTTCAAAGGAATACCAAAAGAGTCAAAGACAGTCCATAGAATGTAAGAAAAATATTTGCAAGTCATGTCTGATAAGGGTTCTAGTATCCAGAATACTTAGAGAACTCTGAAATAATAAAAACACAACCTAATTTAAAAAGACAATTTGCACAGACACTTTGTAAAGGCCAATGGACATTGAATCACATGCAGAGATGCTCAGCATGACTATTGGTTAATGAAATGAGATTGAAACCATGTGGGCATACATGGTTACACTTACACAGGTGTCTGTAATTTAAAAAGAACAAACAGAAGCAGAGTCACCAGAACTGTCCACAGGTACAGAAAGTGGAACTCTGATGACATGCTGGTGGAATGCAGAAAGGTACAGCTGCCAAGTAAAACACTGGCTGCTCTTCAAGAGTTCCCTCATGGCCCACCAGTTCTACTCCTAGGCCTATTCTGAAATTAATTAAGATGGGGATGGGAGTTTTAAAGATTCAGTGATATCATTTTTCTATATTTTTGTTGTTGCCCCACTGCCTCCACAGCTGCTGAGTACCTCATAGTAGGCTTGAGTAGTAAATTCACCTCAGTGTCATGTTAGTTTCCCTTCATTCCCTCCATAATTTTCTAAAACTCTCTCCTTTTCCTCAAGGCTCTTTTCCCCAGTGCGAAGGAAATGAAATTCTAAAATTCTTAGGCATTTGCTCCTATAGTACTTGAAGTTAGCCTCTGTAAAAAGCCTTCGTGTGTTTATGCCTGCAATTCTTTCCAAATGCCTGGTCCGCTGCTAACTGTCTATTCAGAATCTCCAAGTCTGTATTCTGTCTCGAGCCTTAACATTGTTCTCTGTTTGTCTCTGGTGTCTTTACCAGTTACATTTCCTAGTACAGATATAGGTATGCCTGTGTTATATCTATGTGTACCTAATATGGGTTGTTTCCATTCTATATTTTTCTTTTATTATTAAAAATATTTCCTTTTTATTGTGTGTGTGTGTGTATGTGTATGCGTGAGCACCCACATGGTGAGTGTAGAGGTCATAAGGCAACTTGGAAAGATCAGTTTTCTCCCATTATAGAGTCCAGGGATTTAAACTCAGGTCCCCAGACTCAGTGGCAAGTGCTTTTATCTATTGTCTGGCCCCTGTTCTTACATTAATATGCTTCTGACTTTTTTCAGAGTGAATAGACATTCGCTATATGTCTGATGACAGTCCTCTTGTGCTTGTCTTTGCCCAGGCCTTTTCTTGTCCCTCCTGTTTTATAATTGCAGTTGTTTTCACTCATCACCAGGACGCTGATGACTTTCATTCTCTAATTTTACACCATTATCCTTGTTTTAAACTTTATATCCAACCATCCTTGGACATTTCCCCTGGGCCATTCTGGACTCACCTTCAAACTCATTGTACTCAAAGCAGCTCACTTGAGTAGCCTGTGCATATGATTGAATTATGCTTCTTCCCACTGCTGTATTTGTATGTTCAGCAAATAGTTATTGAGTTGATACTGTTATCAGATGTTTTTCTCCTAGTGGGATGAGACATAAATCATCATTCTAACAGATTCTGTATGGAATGTATATGTCCTCTTCACCGTATAACACATAATAAAAATACAAATATAATAATAATAAAATAAAAAGCAAACGTGTTCAATCCCATGATTGGACCCAAGTCCCACTGACTGATGCAGTTTCTGTTCACTGTACAATAACAATTAATTAGATTCCCATTGGTCACATTTTGCTTCCTAAATATTTGTGTCTTACCTGAGTTGTGACAGCAGAGGAAATGGAAGGATTGGCAGATAGTGGTCTACCATATACTCACTGAGGTGGGTGCTGTGGCTTCAAGAACAGTTTAATATACCCAGCAGACTGTGGGGTGAGAGAGTGGTTGGTTTTCCTGACTCAAGGAATTGAGAAAATCCTTTTCTTTGTAGCATAGAATAGAAGAATTCACATGATAATTTTGAAATTTTATCAGTAACAAATGCTGAGAAAAGATTATCACTTGCCATATTTATACATCATGATGCATAAGAATCCCCTGAAGAATTTATATTTTCAGAAAAATCATAGTGGAGACCCTACACAACAGTAGATACTTTATGTTAGGCTCATGGCACCATCACATTTTTATTCTAAGAATTACATTAGCTGGTTAGTTCACGCCTTTAATCCCAGCACTAGGGAGGCAGAGGCAGGCGGATCTCTGAGTTCGTGACCAGTCTGATCTACAGAGTGAGTTCCAGAACAGCCAGAGTTACAACAGAGAAACCCTGTCTTGGGGGCAGGGGAACGACAAAATAAATAAATGAAAATGAAATAAAAATTACATCAATTGATTGTGTGTGTGTGTGTGCACGTGCGTGTGCGCACATGTATGCGCACGCACAGGATTCAGAAGACAACTTGAGGTAGTCAGCTCTCTCCTTTCATCTTGTAGGTCCCAGGGATCTAATTCATGTGGTCATATTCAACAGCAAGCCCCTTGCTCCGCTGATCAATCTCACCAGCCCACTATCACATCAGGTCTTTGTTTACAGCTTGATACACAGTACGTATTCTTGTACAGTGGTATTTGATCATTCTTTGCATTTGTTTCTGTTTCAAGATGACTCCAGGAGAACTGCATCTAGTGCTGTCCCAGAAACCGGCCCTCCTGCAATGCCAAGACTACCTTCCTGCTGCCCCCAGCACTCACCGTGCGGAGGGACATCCCAGAGTCACCATGCATTAGCACATCCACACTCAAGTTGTTTTCAGCAGCATGGCCACCATTTTCAGCATCATCACCACCACCACCATACTCCCCACCCAGCAGTCCCAGTTTCTCCTTCCTTCAGTGACCCCACTTGCCCTGTGGAAAGACCTCCTCAAGTACAGGCGCCTTGTGGAGCAAATAGCAGCTCTGGTTCCAGCTACCACGACCAGGTGTGTGGATTTCACGAGTCACTTCCTCTCTTCTCCCTTCCCCCCTTTCCTTTCTTTTTTAACTTGTGTTGCCTTCAGAAAAAGTGGAAAACCCCAGTGATGTGTTTAGTGTATGTCCTGCCAAAGTGAGCGCCTATAAACTAGGCTGTATTCCTGTATACAAAAAAAGGCCTCATTGAGTTATGAATTTTTAAAATAAATCTTGGTTTGCAGAAGGTCTAACTTATTGCGAACAATTAAGGGGAACAAGGGTATGGAAAAGTGGACGTGATATTCTAAAATTCACTTTTTGGGTAAGTAAAGGTACCTGCTGCAAAGTCTGACCTGAGTTCAGTCCCTGGTACCCAAGTAATTAAAAGAGAGCTGACTCCTACAAGTTGTCCTTTGACTTAAACTTGCATGCACACTTACACACACCACACACACACACACACACACACATACACTCACTCACTAAATGTAATTAGAAGCAAAAACAAACCCAAAAGATGTTATTTCAAGGGAAGTAATGTGACTTTGACTTGTCGTGTGACCCACCAAAGCTGAGATAGACTGCCCTTCTGTGCTTCCTAACATTTCCTAAAGCATTCAGTTTTGCCTTTTAAATTTTGCTGGCTGTATCTTTTGGGTTCTAACCACTTAAAAATAATGAAGAGGTCTTCCCTTTAAAAGATGAAGCTAGCTGCTACCATCAGGAGGAACTTGAAAAGAGTTGGTTTAAAATGCGACTGAGATTTCAGATGTGATTTTGCTTCTAATAACAGTTCAGGATATTAACTGGTTGAAGCCTTTGTTTCTATTGGGAAGAAAATGTGTGGAAGTCCCTGCCATAATGGAACGCTGCCTTTCACTAACATTGGGGATTGAAAGGAGAGGAGGCTTAACTAGAGTTGTAGGCTATAGTGAAGTAGCTCTACCAGCTTCTCTGTTAAGAGAGAACTGTGACAAATGAGTTCATAACAGAGTGTTCTGTTGTTGATAAGACTATAACTGGCTAAGAGATAACCCCACTTGGGAGTCAGAGGCATGTCTACAGAGTGAGTCTCAGGACAGCCAGGGATATACAGAGATACCCTGTATCAAGAGAGAGAGGGAGAGAGAGAGAAAGAGAGAACAAGAACACAGAGGTAGAGGTAATGTTTCCTTTGGTCCCAAGTCAGTTCATTGTGTATTTGCCAGTTTTGTTCACCTTAGAGTAAATGCAGCTTTAGGGATTCTCTGCATCAGAAATGCTCAGCTACATAAAGCTGAGTGATAACAGACTGGTACTGTTGGGGATGATGGAGAACCGAGTAAGGCTTCAGAGGTTTAACAACTGAGTCTTGTGTAGACATTTTGAAGACTCTGAAGTGAGGTAACTGTAGGCAGTTTCCACTTAAGACCTGTTTGGTGCAGGAAGAAGCTGAGGAGTAGAAGCAACATCCTGTCTGAGGATTTGAGTGTCTGTGGTTGTACAGCCTATGTCTTGGAATTGAGTGCCAGATTGTGGGCAGGTCATCAATCAACTATGTCCCACCAGTCACAAAATAAACCATTGTTTATTTGGTGAACACTCTTACATATGACTTTTGTTTTTGTGTGTGCATGTATGTGTGTGTGAATGTATGTGTGTGTGAGATGCATAGGCCAGAGGCCTATATCCAGTGTGTTCCTTTTGTGTGTGTATGTGTTTGTGTCTGTAGTGCCAAGGATTGAACCATGGGTCTGAGGCGTACTAGGAAAGTGCTTTACGCCTGAGCCACACCCCCAACTTCCACTGTATTTTTTTAAAGGCATGATCTGTTACTGAACGTGGAGATTTGGCTGGATTGACTCACCAGTGAGCCCCAGGAATTGTCCTCTCTGCCTCCTGTAGCTGAGGTTATAGGTGTGCACTTAGCTTTTCAAGTGGGTTCTGGAGGAATCAAACTCAGGTCCTCGGCTGAACCATCTTCCTAGCCATATATGACTGACTTACTTTGGAGATATGATCTTTCCTGTGTAAGCTAGCCTGACCTTGCTGCTCTTACCTGAGGGCTAGAGTAACAATTATATCAGCAATACCTGGCCAAAGCCACAACTATACTGAACCTAACTGGTAGACATGTGTTTAAATTACTTAACAATACTCCTCTCCCCCAAGCAATTCTTGATATATAATCTGCTTTAGAGTAAGATTCAATTGTTCATTTAGGGTTTAAGTAACTAGCACATGGTTGTGTATATTCCTCTATACGGTAAATTGATATATGTATATTATGTGTGATGATCAACAGAATAGCTTTCATGTCTAACACAATCATCATTTCCATGTAGGGAACATGAAGACTCTTGAGTTATTCTGAGATATTCATAGTTGTTGGCTGTCGTTATCTTACTTTGTACTTCAGACTTTTTCAAGTCACATGCTTTGAGGGGAGAAAATGTTAACTCTTTCTAATTTACTATGTAGATCTAGCTAGCCTCTAGCTCATAGAAATCCTCCTGCTTCTGCCTTCCAATGGCTGGGCTTGAAGTTATGTGCTGCTTGCTGCTCCCCCCATTAGAGTTTTAGTCGAATGTCTGTTAGAAAGAAATTTAGAAATTTTGAACAGACAGGTTATTAATAGAATCCTAGTGTTTTTAGTGCAATGATAGCATGTTGTCTGAGGAGTCCTGAAGTCCTGGATAGAATTTCAAAGAAAAAGCAGGTCTGTCTGCTTTCAAATCCTCTTTTTCTCTGTTTTAAGTTGTAGATAGTGTAAGAGAAATAAATCTTAAAAAATTTTTTTTTCAAATTATTTTATGAGTATGTGTATATTTCTGCTTGTCTTTATGCACCACATTCTTGCAGATGTACAGGGCAGAAAAGGGCAAGAGATTCCCTGGAATTGGAGTTATATAGGCAGTTGGGAGTTACCTACTGTGAGTGCTAGGAATTGAACCCAGGTCTTCTGCAAAAACATCAAGTATTTTTAACCATTGAGCCATCTCTCCAGCCATGAGAAATAATCTTACAATAACACATTAGTTAAATTTTTATCTTGTATCGAATTCTTTAAAATAAGTGATTCAACATTTTAAGTGTAAAAATACTAATTTCGAAGTTCAAGTTATACAGTATTGTGTTTGTGTTTGATTTTTCTCATACAAAGAATTACCATTTTCACATTTATTTGAAGACCTTGTTTTCCTAGAGAGCACTAGGGACATTTTTGTCATGTGACAAGAAATAATGTTTTCATGAAACTTTAGAAAGGTAAACTCTAATCGTTTTTTTCTCAGCAGGCATTGCCAGTTGACCTGAGCAGCAGTGCTCTCAGGACTCATGGAAGTGGGAGTTTCCATGGTGCATCTGCCTTTGACCCCTGCTGCCCTGTCTCTTCTTCCCGAGCTGCAGTCTTTGGCCATCAGGCTGCTGCTGCCCCGACTCAGCCTTTATCAATAGATGGCTATGGCTCAAGCATGGTTGCACAGCCCCAGCCCCAGCCACCTCCACAGCCTTCTCTCTCATCATGTCGGCATTACATGCCACCTCCTTGTAAGTATGAATGTAATGGGCAAAGAACTAGAGTGTGTAAACGGAACATTATAATTCCCCCATGGAATTACAATAACCCTAGTTTATCAGCTTTATTTGGCTTAAGAATAGAATTTGTTTTTTCTATACACCTGTCTGTGAGTTGAGTGGCACCTTATATTCTTAAACAAGAAAGTTTTAAAGAATTTGGCTTTAGTTAGCTCTTAGGAGTAACTGAAAAAGTGTGAAAGTTTCATAGTATTTCTAGGCACAGTAAAGGAATTTTATTCAAGAATTTTCAAATTTTATTCTAAGAATTCTGGATTTATAATTAAGATACAAGAAAGAGGGCTGTAACAGAATGATTTGCCATTTGAGAAAAGAGTTGTATACTCATTTGGTACGGGCAGCTACAACAGAAACAGTCTTGGCAGCTATAAGGAAATTAGAATCCATTATATAGCTTAAAACTGATAAATATCTTTGGGCTGTATAACATAGTACTTTGTTTGAGTCTTAGCTAATTATAAAATGGAAGCTTAACAAATACTTCAGTAACAACTTATTTTGAGAGTAAACTGGCAAATCAGTTAGGAAACTGCCTTTTTTTTTTTTTTTTTTTTTTTTTTTTTTTTTAGTTGTCTTCATTTCAGTTATTTATCTTTTTGAATTCCTTCCATTTCAGTAGTGTAAAATCTTGCCCTTGCAGACACAGCTGGGATTAGGCCAAACTTTGTATAATGAAACTATTGACATATTATTTAGATTTTTCACTGTTACAACATAAAATACAATGTTTAAGTTAGAACCTGTTTAGAAACAATTCATTTTGCAAAGATTGACCAGTTAGCGTGAGCACTGGTGACAGTGCAGGCTATTCTGTTACACTTGCTTATGGTCTTCAGTTCACCCTTTCCTACCCAGACCTTACTGTGTGCAGCTTTCTGTCCCTCCCTTTCACTTGTGAGGCACTTGTTCTTTTTTAAATGTCCAATACAGATTGATGTTTTAGACTTAGAGTAGTTTAATCTTTATCATAAAAAATGTGTTGTGTATATTCTACGAAGTTCAAATTGGAATGTTGTAGAAATGAAAAACTAAAAATTCTTTCCCACTTCACTAATCTTAGTTCTTCAGAGGTAGCAGCTCTTTAGGATTTATTATAAAAACCTCCAGGAGTTTTCTTTGTAAATACTTATAAGCATATCTTTCTTTTAAAAAACATGAGCCATTTCATTATATAGTGTTCTGTGTTTTTATTTGATTTAACAATACATTGTTTTTTTCCCCATGTTGACTCTTAAAACTCAGGTTCGTTAGTGTTTGTGTTGTTTTCACTCCCTCCCCCTTACTGTTTAACATCCTTAAAACGTTCCATTAAATCAGCCCTCTCAATGCATAGTTACGTTGTCTGCAGTTGCCTGAGTCTTTCTGTAGCCAAAGAAAAAGACTTTCAAGTCAATATTGTTAAATTTTTGTCCAAGGTGTTGTACCAGTGTATACTTGTCATTAGGGAAGCTCTGTGAGTGGAGGTAGGAATTTGAATTGTGTTCCCATGTGAGAAACATTTTGACTGATTACCCTGCTCTAGGCTGATTTTCCTCAGTGGACTTTGTCTGTCATATGTGTAGGTTCTCTCCCACTTACCTTTAAAAACATCTAGTATACTTTATTTACTACAACATATACTGTTCAAATATCTCCTTTTCATTGAAGTTGCACTGGGAAAGAGTGGTTGAGGAGAACACTGGGTTTTCTATAAAATGATATTATGAATAGACTTCCAAGCTCTGATGAGTTAGCTTAGTGACTTTGGGTAAAGTTATTTACTGCCCTTGTTTTCAGTTTCTTCACGTTGGTAAATAGGAATAATTCTGATTGAATATAGATTGCAAAACTTTGATCCAACTAGTTTGCATACCAATAGTACCCTTATATTAGGAAAACTTTGCTTTGCTTTTGAAAGTACATGATCTTGAATAATCGATGAAATCACTGCTTAGAAAGCCATCTTTGAAAATGTTTTCTGATCTATACATCTGTGCTCTCAGATGATAGAAATAAAGCTGTCCACCATTATTTGGGAAGGAGGTTGAGACAGATCTTAATTATATGGCCTGGAACTCATGATCTACCTCCTGCCCAGCCTCCTGAATGCTGAAACACAGGCATGTACTGTGGTAGCCAGCAGAGGCTCCTTTTCAGCCATTGAGCCATGGTGTGTACTGTGCGACTATTTTGTATATTAAGTATGGAGTTAATCAGTTCTCATACAGTAAGTGACAAGTAGAGTTTTTAGGAAGCAATTTCAAAAGGAATTTATTTTAAAGTTTATTTTACGCGTAATTGATATGCATCTCTATAGTTACACAATACGAACGCCCATAAACTTGTAAAGGAAGAAGGATATGGTGGTGCATGCTCATAGTGCCAGCACTTAGAGTTGGAAGCAGAATAATTAAGTAGTGAAGGCCAGCCTGGACTACAGAGCAAGACTTTGCTTCAAAAAGAACAAAAACCACTCACCAGACATTGTGGCACATGCTTGTAATTCCAGCATTTGATAGGTTGAGACAGAATAGTCACCTTGAGTTCTGTGATGAAAAACCAAAACAAAACTTAATAAACAAAAGTAACTGAAAATGAATGGGGACAAAGAGCAGGTGCTGTCTGGGCAGCAGTCTGTTCTGGTTATATAAATCATCTCTTAGAATGCTTATTGGAGAGTTAGTGGACCTATTGTATAACAGAACTTTGACGTAAAACTCATGAGTGCAGTGTTAGAAAGCTCTGAAAGATACTGGACAGCTGGTGTGAGTTGAAGAAAAGTTATTAGCAATAACCTAACAAGTAACCTCTTTATCTCCTTGAGTTCTGGAGCTGTGTGCCTTCTTGAAAGAATAAACCATTGATTTAGTAAAAAAGTCTTTTAGAAAATTGTTTGAAAAGTAGGGTAGGCAAGAAAAATAGTTTTAAAAATTATAAACCAACCAGGTGGTGGTGGCACACACCTTAATCCCAGCACTTGGGAGGCAGAGGCAGGCAGATCTCCGTGAGTTTGAGGCCAGCCTGATCTACAGAGTGAGTTCCAGGACAGCCAGAACAGAGAAACCCTGTCTCAAAAAGCAAACAAACAAACAAACAAAAATTAAACCATGTTGGGAGTACTGGCATATGCCTTTAAACCAGTACTCAAGAGACCGAGGCAGGTGGATCCCTATGAGTTGAGGCCAACCTGCAGAGCAAAACCTTTTCTCAAACAAATAAATAAATGAGCAAGTAAATAAACGAGCAAGCAATGAATAAATAAATGAATGACTAGATGAATGGTGGGAGAAGATAACCAAATAAATAAATAAATGTTGGAAGACTATAACCGCGTCCTCTTGCCCTCCACACATATGCCCTCATTTGTGTGCCCACTGACATACAAGTAAATAAATGTACTTTTACAAATTAAAAAAAACAAAGCTTAAAGTTAGATTACTAGAATGTCCCCCAATGATGGGTTGGAAGAGGGCTATCAGTACTGTTCTTGCCATGCAAGCATGAGGACCTGAGTTCCATCTCCAGGACCTATGGAAAAAGCTGAGTGTGGTGGTATATGCCTGTAATCCAAGTGCTTGAAGACTGAGACAGGAAGATTTCCTAAGGTTTATTGGCCATCAGGTTAACCTCACTGAATCAATGAGCCCAGTTCCCAATGAGAAAACCTCTCTCAAAAAATAAGAATGAAGCGTTGTTCTGGTCAGGGTTTATATTCTATTGCTGTGATGAAACACCATGACCAAAAGCAACATGAGAAGGAAAGAATTTATTTAGCTTACACTTCCACAACATAGTCCATCATTGAAGGAAGTCAGGACAAGAACTCAAATAGGGCAGGAACCGGGAGGCAGGGCTTGATCCAGAGGCCATGGAGAGGTGCTGTTTAGTGGCTTGCTCATCCTGCTTTTTTATAGAATCCAAGACTACTAGCCCAATGATAGCACCACCCATGATGGGCTGGGCCCTCCTGCATCGGTCACTAATTAAGGAAATGCCCTACAGCCCAGTCTTATGAAGGTATTTTCTCAATTAAGGTTCCCTCCTTTCACATAACTCTAGCTTGTGTCAAGTTGACATAAAACTAGCCAGCACAAGAGTGAATAAGAGTGATACTCAATGTCAAACTCTGGCTTACACACACACACACACACACACACACACACACACACACACAGAGTAAAAATTATGAAAATCAAATCTTTTATTAAATATTTATGATGTGAGAGGGTAAAAATATACACCTGCATCTTATAGATGAATATTAATTATGGTAACCTTTGGGAAGGATGTTTTGTCAGCAGCTATTTGTAGTTAAAGTATTTCTCATGTATCTTCTTTGTATAAATTATATTATAGAAATGGTCTGAGCTTGTGTATGTGCATTGTGTGTATGAATGAACGAAAGAGTGAGGGTAGGAACAGCACATAGGCATGTCACCTCAGTATTTACCAGTTTTTATCGGGGACTTTTCCAGAAATTTTCATTCAGTCTCATGATAGGATGTTTAAAGTTGTAACATTGTGCGAATGCAGTAGAGCTGTGTGTATTGACAGAACATGCTTTTCTTGCAGATGCTTCCTTGACAAGACCACTCCACCATCAAGCCTCAGCTTGCCCTCACTCTCATGGAAATGCCCCTTCTCAGACTCAGCCTCCCCCTCAAGTGGATTATGTTATTCCGCATCCTGTACATGCTTTCCATTCTCAGATATCTTCTCATGCAGCATCTCATCCTGTGGCACCCCCACCCCCAACTCATTTAGGCAGTACAGCAGCACCCATCCCTCAGCACCTTCCTCCTGCTCACCAGCCAATTTCACACCATATTCCAGCCCCAGCACCTCCAGCCCAGAGACTGCACCCTCATGAAGTGATGCAGAGGATGGAAGTTCAGAGGAGGAGGATGATGCAGCATCCAACGTAGGTCTCATGGTTTTAAGGAAGTTGTGCTTGCTTTTCTTCTTGCTCCATTGGTTTTTCAATATGAGAGTTTTTGTTTTGAAGCCAGGTTTCACTTTATAGACCAGACTTCATGTCCTTATCTATTAAATGATTGAATATTTTTAGTGACTGTTACAAAATTTAGATTTCCAATGTCCTGCTTTATATGTTTATTATGTGTGTAACTAACTGGTTTGTACATAGAACTTTTTTTCTAATTGTTGAACTTTTTGAGTTTGAGGCCAGCCTGGTATGAGTGAGTTCCTGGACAGCTAGAATTACAACAGAGAAATCCTGTTTAAAAAAACAAACAAAAACCAAAAACAAATAAATAAATAAATAAACTAACTGAATGAATGAATGAATTAATTAATTAATTAATTAAGGGCATACTGAAGAACTTTTAGGAGAATGCCAAAATTACTTTTTTCTTGGAATGATTTTTTTGTTTTGTTCTGTTTTTGAGGCAAGGTCTCACTATGTAGCCTTGGCTGGCTGTGAACTCACTATGCAGACAAGCTAGCCCTAAACTTAGACCCAGCTGCCTCTGCCCCTGGCTTTCAAGTGCTGGGATTAAAATGCACCACCATGGCCATTTTCTATGATGATAATTTAAATTGGAAATGTTAGAATAAATGAGCAGTAAGTTTTTTCTTAGAGAATATCATGTTTTATTTTTTTTTCATTTAATGATTTTATAATATGCTTCTTAGTGTAAATTTCATGATTATAGATTTTCATAATATTAACTGCGATTTTTTTTTTCTTCATTAAGAAATAACCAGTTATTCAATTATTTCCAGTGGTCTTTTTGTGTTCTGTGTTTCCAGGCGGGCACATGAACGGCCCCCGCCCCATCCACATAGGATGCACCCAAACTATGGCCATGGGCATCATATTCATGTGCCTCAAACCATGTCCTCACATCCTCGCCAGGCTCCAGAGAGGTCTCCCTGGTCAGTACCTCACTTATTTCAAACTGTTCTGGGCAGCTTCTGGTAAAATTGTGCGGAGAAAACCTTTGTTGTGGAATGCACACCACATAGAATGGCTGTGTGGAATGGAAAGACAGTTCTGGGAGGAGCCACTGTTGGGAGATGAGGCTGGAAAGAACAAGCAGGAGCTTGAGTTTTAGGGCAAGAGTCACCCGAAGCAGGGAAAGTGCTGTTGGTTTTGTTTGCTTTTATGTCAAATAATAATTGTGTGGATTGTGAACATTGTAGAATGATCAACCCAGGTTAATAAGTGTGTCTATGATGACATTTAAAATCCCTTTTACACAATTTTGAGTGTATATTCATTGCCACCAACTCAGCCACTAGAAGACAGTGTAGAAACTGAGAACTTGTCCTATTGAATTGAATGTTTGTATCTGTTGACCACAGTCTTCATAGTGTTCCCTGTGTGCCTCTCCTTCCTGCCCACATTACAATTCTCTACAACTGAGTTCTACTTTGACAAATTCCACGTATAGATGAGAGGACCAGAGCTATTTTTATGAGTGTCTGCCACTGAGGTCAGAATCCTGATGTGACCCTGTTTGCCCAGCTTTTTTTATCTATCTCCCCAATTATGCTTATGTTTGCTCCACCCTTAATGTCCATCATTGAAAAGAAATGTTCTGGAGAAATGAATTGGGTTTGCATCATATTTTCTTTTTAACCCAGCTGCTGCAATCATTGCAGCAGAGCACACAGTGGGATCAGCAAGTGGAGCTTACACGCCACATGTGTTCTCCTCATGGGTTCGACACTCTGGTCATTAGGTGTAGAAGCTCTAATTGTCACTGGCACCAAGAACCCAGCAAACACAGACTTGGGGGAGCATGTGTCTCATTCAGATGAGCCAACAGAGTTAGCTGTATTTGATGTGCTCCTTGAAGAGAGTCAAGTCCTTCTGAAGGGATCGCAACAGCCACTTGTTATCTGTCTTGCTTTTGTGACTGAGTGAAACTGAGTTGAAATGCTTTTCTGCTTATGCTCACAAAATGAAGCTTTTTGAACATTTATTTCTACAATATACTTAATTATTAGTAAAATGTGGGGGGTTAAGTTACATTTGCCTTAAAGTTAAGAAACTTTAGAGGATTTTTTTGATAACATAAGCCTACACTTTTCTGTTGGCAATAAAGATACTGTAGGAAGACACAAAGTTGAACTGCTCTTGATCTTTCTCAGGGAACTGGGGATTGAAGCTGGAGTGACTGCAGCTACCTACACACCTGGTGCCCTGCACCCTCACTTGGCCCATTACCATGCCCCCCCTCGACTTCATCACCTACAGTTAGGAGCACTTCCTTTAATGGTAAAATGGGAATTTTTAACGTTCTTTCATGTTTGCCTTCTGAAAGTAATCTTCCTTTTCTAAATTAAAAATTGTATTAAAATATTTTGATACAGTAGATATTTTGCTAGAGTTATTTGGCTGGGAATAATTCCCCTAATTAGCTAGGTGTTATACTATAAAAAGATAATAGATAAATTGAAATCTGGTTTTGTAATTTGAATTGTAAAATATACTCTTGATGGGGGGGGGAGAAGGAGAGGGAGAGAGAGAGGGGGGATACACAAAACTGCATTGACAAGAAACTGGGACTCAGCAGCCACAGAAGGGGAGTTTGAGACTGGTCTCTCTATGTAACCCTGGGTGACAGGAAAAGCACCAGAACACAGTGAGGGAGTGATACTTAGGTTTCTAGTTTAGTTTAAAAGGTATAGTGCCTTTCACCATATTGGAAAATGCTAGATGACTTGAGAAGGGGTTACATGAGAGATTTTGGACCTACAAAATGTGAGATAGCTGTGTCCAGTGAGAAGTTATATTTTTGCTCTGGACTTCCAAAGCTATCTGGAATAGGATATGTTTTTGACCTGACAAGATATCAGACAGTGCTGAGGAATCCAAGGAAGAAGAGTAGATTTTCAGAGAAAATGTATACGTGACAAGAGGATGAATGGAGAGCACAAATAGAGCATTCAAATGGAGCGTGCCTCAATCACACAATAAGAACTGGCTCAAAAGCTGAGAAATAAGAGTATTGTCATAAACTCTTGGCTAGTAGTGTCTCATCATGCAAAAGAATAAAGCTTGGGAAGTGTTGGCATCAGGATGGATTTTGTCAGTGGTATAATAGTAATACCCTTTTGTTTTTGAGGGTTTCTGTTTAATCAATGCTTTGGTGTATATTGATGATTTGCTCATAATGTGTGTGTGGCGATAGCGCTACAGTACACACCTAAGCAAAGCTTACCTGACACATGATTGCTTGAGAAAGCAAAACACAGCCTTTGTTGTAGGGTAGGATGCCTAGATGGTACTTGATAATTGCATTTGAAACCACATTACACAGTAAAGAAAGCCCGTGGTAAGAGCACCATGGAAGAAGAATGCCACTAAATAGATGCAGGAAAGCTAAGATGAGAAGGCAGAGCCTGGTCAACCTCAGTGGGAGCACCAAGTTAGGCAGTGGCACTTTCTCAACACACTACATTCCATAAATGGCCATAAAGAACAAGTGTCCCTGTGGTAACAAAATTACCTGTGGCCAGCTCACAAGAATGGAATCTGAAATACACAGGATTCACTATACTGAACAAAACGATTTTTTAAAAATCTTGTTAAAATTAGATTCACTGACAGAATCAAGAAATTCCGTGCTTTTATTGAGTACTGAGACACTGACATGATTTTATGAAAGTTTTAAATTTTTTTTTAAACTACTACCAAGAGACCATCAGGCTTAGTAAACTCGAGCATACCTAGATTTTTTTTTTTTTTTTTGAGACAAGGTCTTTCTACATAATAACCCTGGCTATTCTGGACTCACTATGTAGACCAAGTTACCCTCAAACACACAGAGATCCACCTGCTTCTGCTTCCACTCAGGAAGTACTCAACCTGGAATTAAAGGTGTGTGATAGCTTTTTTTTTTTTTTTTTTGGGAAAGTATATCTTACTATGTTGCCCAGGCTGTCCATGAAACTAGAGCTAGCCTCAAACACTCCACCTCAGTCTACCTCAGCCTTCTGAGTATCTGGGGCTGAGTATGTCTCACCATGTCCAACTATATGCAGAGTTCTGCATGTAAGAAATTATCCCCTGAAACAGCTGTTTTTCTTGTTTCTTCTGACTATATTTTCAGAGATGAGAGGTTATATTTTAATGGGAGCCTAAGAATTGTAGTTGGAGTCATATTTGTCTTTATGAGTTGAATGGAGAAGGTTGAATATTTTCAATGTTAACAGTAAAACACAAATCTTAATTGACTTCATTCATCTCTTGTATTGAAAACAGGTTCCTGACATGGCAGGCTATCCTCATATCCGTTACATTTCTTCAGGATTGGATGGAACATCATTCAGAGGTCCTTTCAGGGGCAATTTTGAGGTATGGAATAAAATAAATAAAGATATTTGCCATGATATTTTTAATGCAGAATGATTTTATTATGTATTCATGGTTAAAGAGGATAGCTCCTGTGTCTGGGAATCAGAAAGCAGTAAAACTCTGATTTTCTGGTGTTGCTTCTGGGACTTAAACAAATATTTATGAACATTTATCTGCTCATTTATTTACTTGTTATCCATTTATTTATTTACTTATGAAGTTTTTTGAGACAGGATTTGTCTGTATAGCCCTGACTTTTCTGGAACTCACTCTGTAGACCAGAGCTCACAGAGATCTGCCTGCCTCCGCCTCCTGAGTGTTGAGGTTAAAGGTGTGTGCTATCATCACCAGAAAACAATATTTATCTTAAGGTAAAAAATTAATTGTTTAGCTAGGCAGTGATGGTGCTTGCCTTTAGTTCTAGCACTTAGGAGACAGAGGCAGGCGGATTTCAGTGAGTTCGAGGCCAGTATGGTTCACCTAAATTCCATGCTAGGTAGCACTAAATAGTACGACCCCATTTTAAAAGAATACAGGGTGGGGGATACCAGTACAGCACCAGTACACAAACGTATTACAGTCAATACACCATTACACATAAAATAAAAGTTTTAAAAACCTATAAAATCAGTATAAACATACAATAAGGAACTATTTGAATGTGGGATGAAAATCGTAGTGGTTTTTACTGAGCTTTGTTAGAGAAACAGTTTGGATAAAGGAAAGCCATTGATTTATATGTAGCTGAGGATCTTCCCATTTTTGGTTGGTATGACTTAAAACTGCTCTTGTTTCCTCGATGTAAAAGGATTCAGCTTCTGCACCTGTGTGCACAACCAGACTTTCCCGGTGCCAGATGTTCATGTCCTGATTTACAAGGATAGTGTTGCAGCACCATCTCAGTTTGAGGGTAGAAAATTTTAAGCAAATGTTTGCCTTATTATATGCTATATGCAAAAAGTTGTAGGAACTTTTTATTTCATTGCATATAAGTAAGCTTTAACTTTAAAAATTTATTCTTTGTGTGGTATGCATTTGTGTGTGTATGTATATGTGTGTGTTTGTGTGTGTGTGTCTCCAGGGGATAGCTTGTGGGAATCTGTTCTCTCTTTCTGCCATGTGGGTCTGAGATATGGAACTGGTGGTCAGGCTTTGCTGCAAGTACCTTTACCCTTGGAACCGCCATCTATAGAACTTATATTACAGGGTTATGAATATTTAAATTTGCTGTATTTGTAGTATTGACATTTTAAAGAAATAGTCATCATGATTTTAGTACTAGTTATTCTTCACTTTCAGGAATTGATTCATCTGGAAGAAAGGTTAGGAAATGTCAACCGTGGAGCGTCCCAGGGAACAATCGAAAGATGCACATATCCACATAAATATAAAAAGGTAAGGAGTTAGTCCACAAAACTCCTAAATTGTTATGGAAATGAACAAAATGGAATCTATGAAGTATAGCAATTGTATTACCATTGAAGTGATTTCCATGGTGAAAAATTATTTGAAACTCCAAAAATACATACTCTGAAATCGCTTCCTATAAACCCTGGTTTTCCTTTCAGATGGGAAATCATAGATTTCTTAGATATTCTTCAATATACTTTTGTGCATTTTCCAATAACTCACTTTTATATTTATATATGTATATTGTTTCTACTAGTTAAAAAAGAAACCCACAAGTGGGTAGACAAGAAGCTTTATGCACTACTTTTTATTGTGTATGAGCTCTCAGCTCTTTCTTTGTTTTGAGTGATAAGGCTAGCCCAGGCTTTTCCCTGCTCAGTCTCCAGTGTTAGCATTACAGGTGTGGTTGCCATGCTGCCCTTCTTTTTAGTAACTTATGCAAAATTCCATCATACAGTAGTACAATTTTTTCAAACTATCCTCTTACGTCTAATATGGTGGCCACATCTGTAATCTCAGCACTAGACAGCCTGAGGCAAAGGAATTGCCAAGAGTTTGATATTAGTTTGGGCTACAAAATAAAACAAACAACAATAACGAAAGTGATGATAAAAGAAAGATAAACAGTTAAAGTACATAACCAGTTCTTTTCACTGATGTTAGTTCATATTTCTCATTACTTTAACCTTCACTCTGTGTATAGTGTAATATGTGGAAATTCCAAACTAGACATGTGAAATATGCTGCTCAAAGTGAACAGATAATGCTAGGTGCTGTACAGAGAAGAGTGAATATGGAAGTCACTGTTGGTATTTTTCATGTTTTCTAAGAGTGTCAATCAGGCATTACTAGTAACTATATGCCATATCTAAACTAAGTGCTGTAATTGGAATTAATTTATAGAGATGTTTGAAATAGTCATTAGAAGAAAAATTTACTTAACTATGTTGAAATAGTAATTATGCAGAGTATCATCATCATGAAATAACAGTAATAAGATTTAGTCTACAGAATCTGTTACATTTGTCTTTGCTTTTCATGCTGACTTTTAGGAACCAATAATTAATTGGTGGTCACTTAATTCATATGTTAATTCTTGACATTGTTGTGTAGGAAATAAGTTACATATGAATATATGGTCTTGTTTTTGTTTTGTTTTAAATAAACACAGACTTTACTCAGTTGTTCAATAATGTCATCTCTGCTAATAAGGTAACAACTGATTGGTTCTCACAGAGGAAACTGCACTGCAAACAAGATGGGGAAGAAGGGACTGAGGAAGACACAGAGGAAAAATGTACTATCTGTTTGTCTATTTTAGAGGAAGGCGAAGATGTGAGGTAACTAGATATTTCTTACTTAAAGTCCATTCTCTTAATCAGAAAGGACTGGGTTATGGCTTGTGGCAAAGTGCTTACCTGGTTGCAAAGCCCTGGCTTTGTGCCTCAGCACCATAGATAAATGATTGATTCACAGATAGTTAGATCAATAGGTCTTAAAAGGGCATTTATTTAAAAGTAAACTGGAAACCAAATGAAGATTATTGCTGATGTACCCTGTTGCTAGCTCTGTAAACAAAAGAATAAAAGGCTCAAAGTCTCCATGTATATGGCAGAAACGTATCCATGCAAACCACAGGAACATAGAGGGAGTGCACTTCCAATTGGGATGTCACTCCAAAGTGACAAAGGCTGAAGGAGAGCTTCTATAGTAAAAATTTGTCTTCTGCAAATCTTGCAGGAATGAGAATTTGAGATTTTGATATGTAGATTTCAAAGGGTCAAGGTCATCTCTGCACTTTATTGACAGCACTTTCCCACACATTTCCCCCCTCCCCCCTTCATTTTTCTGAGACACTATATAGGCCTTGCTGGCCTCAGACTCACAGAGATCCACTTGCCTCTGCCTCCTGAGTGCTGGGATTACAGGCATGCATCTCTGTGCCTAGCATAGCCATACTTCTTTTGTGATTTAGCAAATGTTCTCATCCTAACCTAATATTATTTGAAGACATTTTCCTTGTATAATTGCTACGTCAATTGGTTTTTAAAATAATATATCAAATATGACAAAATTATGGGTAATAATTTTGTCCCTGTTTATAAGGATATTTTCATCATACCCCTTCCATTATTGTCCACTATACCATGTAATAAGGTTTTTTTTAAGTCTTTAAAATTTTTATTTCCATTTTTCTTATGTGTGTGGGTGTTTTGCCTACATATAAGTCTGTGCATCATGTATATACAGTGTCCAAGGAGGCCAGAAGAAGGAATGGTGTGTTGGGAATCTAAACATGGTCCTCTGGAAGATCAGCCAGCATTTTTTTAATCTGTTAAGCAATCTCTCAGCCCCTATGATTTTCTTTTTAAACACAGTTTTCAGTGAAGGCCTGTAGCTGTTGAGTCAGTCTCTTTACAGTGTTACTGATAGTGTCCAAGGAGAAAGAGAACACATTTAGGAATTATCTGTGGGAGGTGTTAGCTTATTGGAATATTAATAGCAATTCTTTTTTTTTTTTAAATAAAGATTTATTTTATTTATATGAGTGCTCTATCTGCATGTACACCTACATGCCAGAAGAGGACATCCAATCCCATTATAGATGGTTGTGAGCCACCGTGTGCTTGCTGGGAACTGAGGACCTCTGGAAGAGTAGTCAGTGCTCCTAACTTCTGAGCCATCTCTCAGCACATGAATAGCAATTCTTAATCGAAATAGAAAGTTACTTAAGCAGCAACATTCATCCTATTCTTAGATTTAGTGTTACTCCACCTTTTGTGGTGTCTTTATTTTTCAGTTTCCAATTGGCAACTTTGCATGATATTCTGAAGTGGACATCTCCCTTTAGCCCACCTACAAAGCAGTAGCATTGTGCTAAGTGGGTGTGCCGATTATCCCGTGAAAACAGTATTCCTGAGCTCAGGAATTCCTGTGCTTCAGCCTAAAGTATAAAGATCCTCAGGGTTGAAGTCATGTTACATATTACGGCATTCTTCCTTTTTTTTTTTCTTAAGATTTATTTATTTTTATGTGCATTGGTGTTTTGCCTGTATGCGTGTCTGTGTGAGGGTGCCAGATCCCTGGAACTGGAATTACAGATAGTTTTAAGCTGCCATGTGGGTGCTAGGAATTGAACTCAGATCCTCTGGAGGAGCAGCCAGTGTTCTTAATAGCTGGGCCTTATCTCTAGCCTGACATTTTTCTCTCTTTCCCTCCCTCCCTCCCTCCCTTCATCCCTTCCTTTTTTTTTTTTTTTTTTTTTTTTTGTTGTTGTTTTGTTTTTTGAGACAGGATTTCTCTGTTGTAGCTCTGGCTGTCCTGGAACTCACTCTGTAGACCAGGCTGGACTCGAATTTACAGAGATCTGCTTGCCTCTGCCTCCCAAGTGCTGGGATCAAAGCAAGCACCACCACTGCCCAGCTTGTTACTATAATTCCTATAGCACAGCTACTACTACAGCAATCTCTAAAGCATTTGGAAGACAAATGAATATGTATTCATTTCAAAGAATCTTCACAAGCTCCATAATGATTGATATTTTAAAATGTTTGCAGCATCGTACTGCAGGTGTTTTCATTTCCAGTGCATTGGCTGCTCATGTACAAGACAAAACTTGATTCTTGATTTGACAGTTCTTGGAGTTTTATATCGTTTGCTTGCATAGACATGTCAGTTACTTATCTTGGTAACTCATGAATTGTCCAAAATACAAGTTTTATAACGAGCAGTTCTTAGAAAAAGCTTGTGTGCGCGCGTGAGTGTTTATACATATAAGTACTGCAGTGCACGTGTTGTCAGTGTTAGTCCTCACCTTCTGCCTCCTTTGAAACAGGGTCTCTGTCTTTTTGTTCACTGTTGTGTGAAACAGCCCAGCTGACCATCCAACTTCTGGGAAATTTGTATCCATCCCATATGCTTATAGGGAGCATCCTGGTTTAAGGATGTCATGCTGTTGCGTATGCTTTTTATGTGGGTTCTAAGGATCTGAGCTTGGCTTGTCAGGCTTGCACAACAGTTAATTACTCTACCCACTGAGCCATCCTGCCAGTCCTAGTCTTTGTGCTTTTAAACAAAGATGTGTAGTAATTTCAAAACACTACTAACTTACTGGGTGTATCATTTATTTGCAAATTAAACGCCCCATAGAATTGTCATAAAATTAATTTTTCCTGTTTGTTTTCTTCGTCATGATAGACGCCTTCCATGTATGCACCTTTTCCACCAAGTGTGTGTTGATCAGTGGCTGATCACCAATAAGAAGTGCCCCATATGCAGAGTGGACATCGAGGCCCAGCTGCCCAGTGAAAGTTGACACCGTGTTTCAGAACTCTTGCTGTCCCTCTCATTCCTCTCCTTCCTGGTACTGCAGTCAACCAAAGATGGCATGACTTACCTGCGCAGATCTGGAAGCCTTGAACTCAAGAGTGCTGACTCTGCTACATGGTACAGCTACCGCTAGACCTACAATTTATGTATACAGTTGATTTTGATGTATTTATAAAAGCTTTTTTTTTCTTTTTCTCTAGATTTGACATTTTTTCCTGTATCATTTTACTGTATTTTTGCATGATTCCTTATATTGCATTTCTTTGCACATATTATGGGCTTGTGACCCTAAACTTGCAGGCAAGATTAGCTGCTTTAGTAAGTAGTATTTTGTGGTCTTTTTGTTTTTTTACATAGTACCTTGAGAATTATGAATTTTTTTTATCCATTACTAACCTTTAATTTAATCAATCATGTACTTTAGTTTAATGTATAAAGATCCTCTAGAAAATGATAATATTGTGTAATAAGACATTCCTTAATTAAATTAGGACAAAATGGCTGCTGTATATTTACAATATGGAGTTCTGAGTTAAGTACCACCCTTAATACTGGGAACAGAATGCAACCCATGTCAGTCAGATGCAGGTGGTACTCAAGTGACCAGAGTGATCAATAGGAATTTTCTTGGTGTATCCTTTTCTTCCAGCACAGTACAAGATAGAATTGCTATTGATGCCGTTCGTTTAGACTGCTGTTCTGACCCTATTTATCTTTCTCTATGCCATTTGAAACTTTATTCCCTAATCCAGTTTTTGCTGCTGTGAAACAGCTTTGATGAACACTAAATATTAATTTGAGTTAGCTGGATTGTATATACTTGCAGATTTAAAAAAAAAATAGGGAAATTGAAAAAGACATGTAGAATTTTGTTAGGTCTTCTGCTAAGCACGGATAATTAAGATATCTGCTTACATTAAGTTTATAAGGTCATTCAGTCAGGATTTAAGATTCAGTCTTTGGCAGGTATCTATGCATTCGTAGAAACTTTAAGGGTCCCAGAATCACTTTTAAGGGATTTTTTTATAGTTAAATAAAGTCAGCTGAATCTACATGTCTCTTGTTTTATTTCTCTCTAAACTTGAAAACAATAAATCTGCAGATACTGTGAGGCACAGATTATATTGTCAAGCTACTGTTGGCTATGGTTATAGACACCCACTACAGACATTACCAAGAGTCGATCACTGATTTAAAAATTTTAATTTCTATAGTTAAGATTTACAACATAATATAGAGTGAAAGTTAACATACTAACATTTCTCCTTTGGAGGAAGTTTTAATCAACTTCAGGATGCATATTATCAAGATACTTTCATATACAGGATAGCCTAATTTTATTTGTTTAAATATGCTTAATATGCCCAAGATTGCAAATGCATCCAGTCAGTAATACCACTGTCTGTATGTGGAAGACATGTTCCCATGGATCATATGTGAAGATGTCAAAAAGCTTGCATTAAGCCACCTGCTTTGTAAGTGGATTGATTAATAAATAACTTATATTTCTGTTGTCTTTGTGTTTCATAATTAATGTTTATAAAATGGTATACATTGGAGATCTTGGAGTTCAAATGAAATCCACCTAACTGATATTTGCATAATGTGATGCTTGTATTCATTCAGTATTGCCTTTTTACTAGTAAATGTCTTGATAGAGCAATTTCATTATCAACATACATCTGCAGAGTATGTATGCAGATGGAGTTGGATATAGTTAAATGTATACTTGTGGGCTAGCATGTAGCCTAATGTTGAAATATTTCCAAACTACAGGGTTCCTGATTTCAATGCCCCACACTGCAAAAAGAGGAAGAAAGTATAATTGATTAGCAGTCTACATTATAGAAGGTCAGGAAAGAATACAACAGTTTGACCCATGTGTGCTACCTCACAGACTGTGGTGCATAAAGGACTACCATAAGAGAGCCGATTCTGTGCACAGGGTTGAGGTCATAGACACGAAAAGGTGGGCTGTGTGTAGAAGAGGGCAAACTGCTCTTCCAGAGGACCTGAGTTTAGTTCCCAGCTATATCAGGTAATTTACAAGCTCCAGAGGGATCTGAGACCTCTGGCCTCTGAAAACTGTACTCATGTATACATACCTACACATACATACATTTTTTAAAAATGTTAAAATGGAGAAAATTCTATGCTATGGGGTCCTTTCAGTGCATTTCAGAACATAAGAAAAGCATAGACTTCTCTCACACATTGTATGTTACATACATACTTGTCACTTGTTGACCTGCTTTATAATCAATACTGATTCAATTATGTTTATTTTACCATTTTTTTCTTCTTTTTTTTTTGGACAGGATCTCACTATGTAAGACCTTGCTTGGAATTCATTATGTAGACCAGGCTGGCCTTAAACTCACAGAGGTCCACCTGTACTCAGCCTTCCAAGTGCTGGAGTTTCCCACTACACCACAGACATACACAATGATAAAAATAAATTGTAAAAAGAGAATATAAGTTATTGTTTTAACCCCCCAGATTTGCCCTTCAAAGCAAATACAGCATCATGAGGTACTGCTAACATTTCTCCTGCACCATGTCCAAGCAACTAGTCACTAAACAGGACGAAACATTCCTCTTCAGCACTCATATGAGGGCATCAGTTTCCTTTTGTCCTATAGTCATAAGGGATTCTGGGCCATCTGCTTTTTGCTTCTCACCTCATAATCACAATAGCAGTATGTGTAGGCACTGCCAAAGACTAAACCATAGTCTGCTAATGCCAGAGAGTGAGGTTTGATGTCTTCTGCCCTAAAATTGCATTTGTGTGTGGTAGTGATAGGTGTGTGTTGTGTGTGTGTGTGTATAGAGGCTGTAGGTCATCATTGGGCACCCTCCTCAATTGCTTCCTGTTTGCCAAAACCAGGCCATTTTGTCTATTTAGTGAATTTAAAGTACGTTTGTTGGCCCTGTATATCAAGACCTTGCTCATGGACACTGTCTCCTATAGGTAAACACTCTCTCTGACTGGTGTCAGGACTTTTCAAGGTTCCCAGTTGTGTCTGCTTCTTGCTTCCGTGTTGGATAAATATACCTACAAGACTCTGGAAATGGCAAATGCACTCAGTTTTTCCGTTCAAAATACATACCAAGATGGCATTGAGGATTCAAATTTTAAAGGGATCACATGTCCCAATCACTATAGTATGCTTGTTAGCTAAACTGTGGCCCAATGAGAAGACAAGAACATAGATTGTCAATGTCTAGTGCCTTGGGTAAGGGTTGCACATCAATCAGGACACAGGGGATGAAGAGTGGCAAATACAACTGCATGCTTTATTGAAAGAATCAAATGCTTTTATAGAGAAACCAGAAAACCTAAAATAGCAACATAGCAACAAGGAATATGCCATACACAAAACTATTTCCAATAGATATCCTAAAAGAATTAATGTCTAAGGCTATTCTGAAAATTATATGATATGCTTCAATACATAGAAACAAAGTTATAAATCTGTGAACAGGTCTGAACAAGTCAGGAGACAAATAGTCATGAGAGGACCCAAGACAAATTTTGGCAGAACTTCAAGGCTCAAGATAGGGAAGTATGCTTCCTCATTTGCTTGGTTTGCCCAGTGTCTTGGCCTGTTTAGTCACCTCATTAATCTTAGGGAGAAGTCTACATCTCAAGCCATTTCTGTGTTTCCACAATAGATGACCAGCAACAAAAGGCTTGTTGTTGGTCACAGAGCTGCCCTAGGTAAGTATCTGTTATGTGTTTTGTGACAAACCACCACAAAACTTGGTTTCAGGCACTTGTATTTGCTCACAGATGCTGGATTTGAGCAAGGCTAATGGAGTCTTTTACTGTGGTCTTCCTGTGGCTGCATTAAGCTTGGGAGTGCTACTGAAATAGACTGCCCAGTATGGCCCAACTTAGACATCTAATGCTTTTATTGGGATGGAGAGAACAGCTGATGATTCACTGTTATCTCTAGGAAGAGATAGCTATACTTTATACAGTGAGATCAGGGATCTTGAAACATGTGCCTCCTTAGACAGAAGCCTGGAGCTGAAGGTCATTCATTTTGTCATCCTGTTGGTCAGGAGAGTAGCAAGACTAGCTAAGATAGGGGAGGCATCTATTAATAGAAGGCCCCAAACAAACACAATTTGGCCATTTTAAGCCCAGCATAGATGGGGTGTGGGGTGGTGCACACCTGTACTCCCAACACTCGGGAGGCAGAAGCAGGTGAATTGCTGTAAGTTCAAGACCAGCCTGGTCTGTAGAATGAGTTCCAGGACAGATGGAGTTACAACAGAGAAACCCTGTCTCAGAAAACAAACAAACAAAAAAATCTAGTACAGTAGCGGCTGGTGGTGTAGCTCAAATGGTAGAGTCCCTAGCACTCAGGGAGCACTGGATTCTGACCACCAGTGCCATGTAAACTAGGTGTAGTAGTGCATGTCTAATCTCACTCATGAGGTGGAGGCAGGGAGATTAAACATTGAAGGTCATCCTCAGCTACAGTGAAAGTTGTAAACCAGCCTAAATAAGATACATAAGACGCTGTTGTAAAGTTCACCACAATAATTAAAGCACAGCCCATTGTTTTGTTAAAATACCTTGTTTCATTTAAAGATGGGGTCTCACAGTGTTGCCAAGCTGGTGCAGAAATCATGAGCATAAGGGATCCTGCTTTAGTCTCCCAAGTAGCTGGAATTATAGGCATGTGCTATAGTACAAACTGCTGAGTACATTTGCTTCCTCAACCCAAACCAAAGCTTCCCAGGAAGAGAAGGCTATTTGTGAAATCTGTGATGTCAAGAATGATGTCCAGAGGAGTCAGCAGCCACAGAGCTTTCATTTCCTGCAGAAGATATTTGACAGAAATAAATTAATGGAATATAAATAGCTACTTTGACTCCCCAAATCCTTGTGTAATTTAGAGCAAGAGTTAATTCTGTTAGCCTGTCTTCCAGGTGGGAGGGACACTGGTTCTTCTTGCCTTTAGACTCAGATTGGAAATGTCAGATACACTACAACCAATAGATTTGGGTAAAGGTGCCAGCATTCTGATCAGTTAGCCTTATTTTAAAGCTCTCCAACCATGGTATTATTTCCCAAGTAGAAGAGACTTGAACTATTAAACAATAGAGCGATAGGGAAGTCTGATGTATGCCATTTCCTCAGTCGTTCTGCTGCTGTTGGGCACTGGACCATTTTGTGCTTTGATTTTCTCCCTGCTGGGGATCACATCTTCAGGGCTGTGCACGTGCATCATACCACTAAGCGATGGCTCCTCATCACAGCCTTCTTTTCCCCTAGGGTAGCATTCTGGGGATGTTTCTTTTCTCACTGCTTACAGCCTGGGACATGCCTTGTTTTCTTTCTGAAACATTATACACATTGTTAGTGTTTCAGCGCTGAGAGGTATCCTGAAAGCTGGGAGCCAGGGAACCACACAGCTCTGAAGTGGGGAAGGTGTCCCCAGTGGAAGTGTTACAGCTCTGAGGGGACAAGTTTTCCCAGTAAAAGTGTTGCAGCTCTGAGGGAGGGATATCCTGGCTGCAGTGTTACAGCTCCAAGGGGAGAAGGTTGCCTGGTAGAAATGTTGTAACTCTGGGAGGAGAGGTATTCTGGTAGCGGGGTGCCAAGGAACCCCAAGTCACAGCATGCAACAAATTTCACACAAGAAAATTGTGAGGTTAAAAAAAAACTAGGAATTTGACTGCTTCTGGTAGGGAGAAAAGCAGCAAAGAACTAAGCAAAATGCATCTCTTTATATAGGATTTCTTGGCAGGGAGTGGGGGTGAGTGAGGTGGGATACTTTCCAGGGTTGCCCAAGGTTGGTGGAATATTTGTGGCCTGATCTTGGGGCAAGCTCAGGGGTTGGGGGGATTCTCAGGCTCAGTGATTGGTGGGCTCCTGCTCTGGTCGGTGGGATTTGAGTTCAGGGATTGGTGGCTCAGTGACTACTCAGTGAGTGAGTGGTTGGCTTTTCAAAACCTGGATGTGAGCTCAAATTTTCCAGTAACTTGGACTTTTCACTCTATGCACATGGCATTGTCATCTGACAAATACTTCCTGAGTTGGACTGTAATCAGTGTGCTTGGGACTTTCACAAACCGCCTTTAACTTGATTTTGACTGCTGGGGATCTGTTGTTTTAGGAGGGCCACAATGTATATAATTCATGTTAGATTCGCAATCTAACATTTAGTCCTGAATGATCTGGAGACGACGGTTCTATTCTCCAGACTAACCCAATCTAAACTCCCAAGTAGAAGTTTCCGGAAGAGGAAACAAGGTCTGAAGTGGCATTTCCAGGATGTTCCCTAGAGCTCACTTCCGTCTACCCAGAACAAACTTCTAAAGACATCTGTCAGTAGGTGAGGTTTGTTTTTTGTTTTTTCAAAATTCAGATTAGCTTTTCCAGTGGAAGGAAAAATAATTTTCTTTATTTCAGGGACTGGTATTTAAAAATAAAACTGTAGGCAAGGAAACAACAAAGCACTGGAGGCTTCACTGGTTGCCATGACAAGCAAATACAAGTCAGCCAATCAGCGTGCAGATTGGCCTCCCAATCCAGCCAATGGGGAGGGCACGCCGTGCGTGCGGCCACCCAATAGGGCGCAAGCGGCGCGGTATTTGAATCGCGGACCGGGACGTGGGCGGGGAGCGGCGAGGCGCTGAGACGCCCAACGGCGCCGCTGACCCGGGTGGCTGCGCTGCGTCCGCGCTTCCCAGGGCGTCCTCCATGGCTCTGCTCCGACGCCCGACGGTGAGTGCGCCCGGGCTACGGTGCCCTGCCCGGTGGTCCGGGAGGCCGCAGGCGAGGCTCTGGCAGAGCTGTTCAGAGGCAGGGCCTGGGATCTCCATTCCTGTCACTGCTCACGGCTGCGCTGCTCTGGGGATGAGCACTGGGAGGAACCGGGAAGCGTCCAGAACCATTTTCTGCTTTTCATATTTTCCAGTTTGCTTTGTGTGAGCTTCCCATTCGCGTCTGCACACTGTCTTCCAGGCCAAGTTCATTAAAATGTGGGTTGGTCCTCTTAAAAACAAAATAAAAACAAAACCCATCCAAGCGTAATAGGAAAAGTACAAAACTTGGACCCCAGTATTGCAGACGGGGTGGGGGGAGGGGAGCTTCCCAAATTTGTTGAGTTCTCTTTTTAAGAATGAAAGTATTACTGGATTTTAGGCTTGAATTGTACCTGGGTCTACTCTCCCTTTGTTGAAAATTAGACATAGCTGGCTGCCATTGTCCAGGCTAGTTCAAAGTTGCCAATTCCCCTTCTATGTGAATTTAAACGCAGTTCTCATTACCAGGCTTTAACCCAAAACATATTGAACTTTCAAACTCATTTTGAAATTAGCAGTGGGGTGCTGGCAGGAAAGATTGGGATCCAAATCCTAAACAATGGTGAATATACAGTCAGGATTCATGTCTTGTAGACCTAACTTCCACTAATAAGTATTTGTCTAATTGGCCTTTCAAGTTATTTAATAGTTAAACTCTTTATAATGGGATGGGCCACAGTTTACCTGATCTATCCTGTCAGGTCAACTTAACCCCACCCCCCAGGTGGGAGGGTTTTAGGATTAGGAGTTAAGTGTTTTTCCTTATGAAATATTTATTACTTTTATAACAGAATAAATTTTTAGTCATGAATAACCAGTTAAATTCTTAACTGTATTCTGGATAAAGCCAATTAAGGTGAAATGACACTGATTTTTTTTTTCTTTTTCATACAACTGTAACTCCCTGAAAATCTAAGAGATAGAATTATTTTACCCATCCTATTTTCATTCTAAATATCCTTAATTTGAGAGAGACTATGCTATAAAGAACTGTGTTACTGAAGGTCCATCCTTGTAGGTGTCATTTTTTATTGTTTGGGTGACATTATAATTAAAACCAGAGTAGGTCTGAAACATAGCATTTTAAACAATCTGAACCTATTAGAGTTCTTTATCGTTACAGATATACTCTGTAAAGGGAGGTTTTAACTAAATGACTTAACCTACAGGGACCACTTAACAAGAGACACAGGTGTTTATAGGGAATAATTCCTTAGGCGTGAAACTTTTAAAGTTGGCTTGAATATGCAAAACAGCTTATAAGATCAGTAGGAAGATCTTTGTTTTATAGGTAAGGCAGGTGGGGCAGGTGGGTGATTTGCCTAATCTAGAGTGAAACTTAAAATAGCATTTTTAGGTTTCCTAAAATGTTCCTTTTCTCTTTAAAAAAAATTAACTTTTTATTTGATGTGCATGACTATTTTGCCTGAACGTATGAACCACGTGTGTGCAGTACTCTCAGGGGCCAGGAGACAGCATCAGATCCCCTGCAACTGGAGTTGCAGATGGTTATGTGCTGCCATGTGGGTGCTTGGAATTGAACCCTAATCCTCTGCAGAAGCAGCCATTACTCTTAACTGCTGAGCCATCTCTAGCCCTACCTCCCCCTTTATAAAAAAAGATTTCAGCATATTCACCTTTCCCAGGGCAGTTCTGAATTTAAATATCAGACATTAGGTCGGTAGTTTTCATTTTCTCTGTATTTAACAATTTTTGTTTGTTTGCTTGTTTGATGTTTTTTGTTTTGTTTTAAGGTGTCCAGTGATTTGAAGAATATTGACACAGGAGTTATTTCTAAAGCCAAGAGCCATGTGACTATCCGGCGGGCAGTTTTAGAAGAAATTGGAAATAAAGTTAGAAACCGAGCAACCCAAGTGGCGAAGGTAACAGATGAGGTGACACATGTGGAGAGCCATACTGAACAGGGGCTGTGCTGGCCATCTTGCCCTGCTCACTGTTCTCTTCCCTTACAGAAACCTCAGAACACCAAAGTACCAGTTCAGCCCACCAAAGTGACAAATGTCAGCAAGCAGCCAAAACCTACAGCTTCTGTGAAACCGGTACAGATGGAGACACTGGCTCCAAAGGTAGGAAGCCTGAACTTGCAAAGCATACAACACATTTAAATTCTTTATTAATTTTGTGTGTATGGGTATTTTACCTGTGTACCATGTTCGAGTCTGATGCCCTCAGAGGCAAAAAGAAGATATCGGATTCCCTGTAACTGAAGGTGATTGTGAGCCAACAACTGGGTGCTGGGTATTGAACCTCGGTCCTCTGGAAGAGCAACTTAAGTGCTCTTAACCACAAGGAGTCATCTCTCCAGCCCCCAACTTGGCAAGTTTTATTAAAATAATACACAGTAGGAATGACTTATAACTGGATTCTTATAACTGGAAGCCCACTGCTCTGAACTCACCTAATGAATAAGGTAATTCCACAATTCTATATTGATTAACGGTGGTCTCTGTGACTCAGTAGCTCAGCTGGAGTTGGAATGCTATGGGACTCTGTGGCTTACCCATTTCCCACAAGTTCAAATGTATGTATGCTCTCATATATATTTACTATGAAATAGACATTGTTTGGGTGCCAAGATATAGCAATAAGGATATCAAACCCCTCCCCTCACCATGTGTGTGTGTGTGTGTGTGTGTTATATGATTGAAAATGATAAATGAAACTTTGGACATATTTGAGAAATATCTAAAATATTTAGTTTGAGCATTTACTGTACACATCCAGTTGTATTAATGTTCTAGAGATGTCTTGCCTGAGGAGGCATATCTAATGAGGACAAATGTTCCTGGAAACAAAGTTAGGGATTGTGACTAATGACTTCAGGTATTGCAATGTCAGATGACTGGGGAAATGCCTCACTGTGGAAGACACCTCAAGGAAGGCACAGATTCCAAGGAATTCAAGGACCCAGGACTATTTGGTCCTTAGAGGTAGTGTGTGTGTGTGTGTGTGTGTGTGTGTGTGTGTGTGTGAGTGTTCAGAGGATAATCTTAGATGCTGTTCCTCAGCATCTAAGTGGCATCCACCTTTTGTTTGTTTGTTTGTTTGTTGTGAGACAGGGTTTCACTG